>OX465601.1:116257500-117507500 GCA_950022295.1 Bromus sterilis
ATGCTGCATGTTGGATGCAAAAAAAGTCTTGAGTTGAAATAAGTTTAGAAAATTGAAATACCTTTGAAACACATGTGTTTTCGTCTGAAACCCTCGTACTTTGAAAGAGATTGTCCAGTTTGTACACGAAATGCATCCAGTTTTTGCCGTAATCCTCTCAACTTTTGCACACATGCTATGTGGGTCAAATGGTGATACCATGCCAAGTTTCAACCTTTTATGTGTTCAGTTGTAGTGCTTTCCAATTACAATGTCATTTAGCTCAAAATAAATCATTAAATGCATGAAAAATAGCAAATGAAGTCAGAAAGGGTTGAAATTTTAGTATGTGGCTTTGGATGCTGCATGTTGGATTAAAAAAATGTCTTGAGTTGAAATAAGTTTAGAAAAATGAAATGCCTTTGAAACACATGTGTTTTCGTCTGAAACCCTCGTACTTTGAAAGAGATGGTCCTGTTTGTACACGAAGTGCATCCAGTTTTTGCCGTAATCCTCTCAACTTTTGCACACATGCTATGTGGGTCAAATGATGATAACATGCCAGGTTTTAACCTTTTCTCAGTTCAGTTGTAGTGCTTTCCAATTACAGGGTCATTTAGCTCAAAATAAACATTAAATGCATGAAAAATAGCAAATGAAGTCAGAAAGGGTTGAAATTTTAGTATGTGGCTTTGAATGCTGCATGTTGGATTCAAAAAAAGTCTTGAGTTGAAATAAGTTTAGAAAAATGAAATGCCTTTGAAACACATGTGTTTTCGTCTGAAACCCTCGTACTTTGAAAGAGATGGTCCAGTTTGTACACGAAGTGCATCCAGTTTTTGCCGTAATCCTCTCAACTTTTGCACACATGCTATGTGAGTCAAATGATGATACCATGCCAAGTTTCAACCTTTGTTGAGTTCAGTTTTAGTGCTTTCCTATTACATGGTCATTTAGCTCAAAATAAATCATTAAATGCATGAAAAATAGCAAATGAAGTCAGAAAGGGTTGAAATTTTAGTATGTGGCTTTGAATGCTGCATGTTGGATGCAAAAAATGTCTTGAGTTGAAATAAGTTTAGAAAAATGAAATGCCTTTGAAACACATGTGTTTTCGTATGAAGCCCTCGTACTTTGAAAGAGATGGTCCAGTTTGTACACGAAGTGCATCCAATTTTTGCTGTAATCCTCTCAACTTTGGCACACATGCTATGTGGGTCAAATGATGATACCATGACAAGTTTCATCCTTTTCTGAGTTCAGTTGTAGTGCTTTCCAATTACAGGGTCATTTAGCTCAAAATAAATCATTAAATGCATGAAAAATAGAAAATGAAGTCAAAAAGGGTTGAAATTTTAGTATGTCGCTTTGAATGCTGCATGTTGGATGCAAAATAAGTCTTGAGTTGAAATAAGTTTAGAAAAATAAAATGCGTTTGAAACACATGTGTTTTCGTATGAAACCCTCGTACTTTGAAAGAGATGGTCCGGTTTGTACACAAAATGCATCCAGTTTTTTGCCGTAATCCTCTCAACTTTTGCACACATGCTATGTGGGTCAAATGATGATACCATGCCAATTTTCAACCTTTTCTGAGTTCAGTTGTAGTGCTTTCCAATTACAGGGTCATTTAGCTCAAAATAAATCATTAAATGCATGAAAAATATCAACTGAAGTCAAGAAAGAGTTGAAATTTTAGTATGTGGATTTGAATGCTGCATGTTGGATGCAAAAAAAATCTTGAGTTGAAATAAGTTTAGAAAAATGAAATGCCTTTGAAACACATGTGTTTTCGTATGAAACCCTTGTACTTTGCAAGAGATGGTCCAGTTTGTACACGAAGTGCATCCAGTTTTTGCCGTAATCCTCTCAACTTTTTCACACATGCTATGTGGGTCAAATGATGATACCATGCCAAGTTTCAACCTTTTCTGAGTTCAGTTTTAGTGCTTTCAATTACAGGGTCATTTAGCTCAAAATAAATCATTAAATGCATGAAAAATAGCAAATGAAGTCAGAAAGGGTTGAAATTTTAGTATGTGGCTTTGAATGCTCCATGTTGGATGCAAAAAAAGTCTTGAGTTGAAATAAGTTTAGAAAAATGAAATGACTTTGAAACACATGTGTTTTCGTATGAAATCCACGTACTTTGAAAGAGATGGTCCAGTTTGTACACGAAGTGCATCTAGTTTTTGCCGTAATCCTCTCAACTTTTGCACACATGCTATTTAGGTCAAATGATGATACCATGCCAAGTTTCATCCTTTTCTGAGTTCAGTTTTAGTGCTTTCCAATTACAGGGTCATTTAGCTCAAAATAAATCATTAAATGCATGAAAAATAGAAAATGAAGTCAAAAAGGGTTGAAATTTTAGTATGTCGCTTTGAATGCTGCATGTTGGATGCAAAAAAAGTCTTGAGTTGAAATAAGTTTAGAAAAATAAAATGCGTTTGAAACACATGTGTTTTCGTATGAAACCCTCGTACTTTGAAAGAGATGGTCCGGTTTGTACACGAAGTGCATCCAGTTTTTGCCGTAATCCTCTCAACTTTTGCACACATGCTATGTGGGTCAAATGATGATAACTTGCCAAGTTTCAACCTTTTCTGAGTTCAGTTTTAGTGCTTCCCAATTACAGGGTTATTTTACTCAAAATAAATCATTAAATGCATGAAAAATAGCAAATGAACTCAGAAAGGGTTGAAATTTTAGTATGTGGATTTGAATGCTGCATGTTGGATGCAAAAAAAGTCTTGAGTTGAAATAAGTTTAGCAAAATGAAATGCCTTTGAAACACATGTGTTTTCGTATGAAACCCTCGTACTTTGAATAAGATGGTCCAGTTTGTACACGAAGTGCATCCAGTTTTTGCCGTAATCCTCTCAACTTTTGCACACATGCTATGTGGGTCAAATGATGATACCATGCCAAGTTTCAACCTTTTCTGAGTTCATTTGTAGTGCTTTCCAATTACAATGTCATTTAGCTCAAAATAAATCATTAAATGCATGAAAAATAGCAAATGAAGTCAGAAAGGGTTGAAATTTAAGTATGTGGCTTTAAATGCTGCATGTTGGATTCAAAAAAAGTCTTGAGTTGAAATAAGTTTAGAAAAATGAATTCCCTTTGAAACACATGTGTTTTCGTCTAAAACCCTCGTACTTTGAAAGAGGTGGTCCAGTTTGTACACTAAGTGCATCCAGTTTTTTCCGTAATCCTCTCAACTTTTGCACACATGCTATGTGGGTCAAATAATGATACCATGCCAAGTTTCAACCTTTTCCGAGTTCAGTTGTAATGCTTTCCAAGTACAGGGTCATTTAGCTCAAAATAATTCATTAAATGCATGAAAAATAGCAAATGAAGTCAGAAAGGGTTAAAATTTTAGTATGTGGCTTTGAATGCTGCATGTTGGATTCAAAAAAACTCTTGAGTTGAAATAAGTTTAGAAAAATGAAATGCCTTTGAAACACATGTGTCTTCGTATGAAACCCTCGTACTTTGAAAGAGATGGTCCAGTTTGTACACGAAGTGCATCCGGTTTTTGTCGTAATCCTCTCAACTTTTGCACACATCCTATGTGGGTCAAATGATGATACCGTGACAAGTTTCAACCTTTTCTGAGTTCAGTTGTAGTGCTTTCCAATTACAATGTCATTTAGGAAAAAATAAATCATTAAATGCATGAAAAATAGGAAATGAAATCAGAAAGGGTTGAAATTTTAGTATGTGGCTTTGAATGCTGCATGTTCGATGCAAAAAAAGTATTGAGTTGAAATAAGTTTAGAAAAATGAAATGACTTTGAAACACATGTGTTTTCGTATGAAATCCACGTACTTTGAAAGAGATGGTCCAGTTTGTACACGAAGTGCATCTAGTTTTTGCCGTAATCCTCTCAACTTTTGCACACATGCTATTTAGGTCAAATGATGATACCATGCCAAGTTTCATCCTTTTCTGAGTTCAGTTTTAGTGCTTTCCAATTACAGGGTCATTTAGCTCAAAATAAATCATTAAATGCATGAAAAATAGAAAATGAAGTCAAAAAGGGTTGAAATTTTAGTATGTCGCTTTGAATGCTGCATGTTGGATGCAAAAAAAGTCTTGAGTTGAAATAAGTTTAGAAAAATGAAATGCCTTTGAAACACATGTGTTTTCGTCTGAAACCCTCGTACTTTGAAAGAGATGGTCCAGTTTGTACACGAAGTGCATCCAGTTTTTGCAGTAATCCTCTCAACTTTTGCACACATGCTATGTGAGTCAAATGATGACACCATTCCAAGTTTCAACCTTTCTTGAGTTCAGTTTTAGTGCTTTCCTATTACATGGTCATTTAGCTCAAAATAAATCATTAAATGCATGAAAAATAGCAAATGAAGTCAGAAAGGGTTGAAATTTTAGTATGTGGCTTTGAATGCTGCATGTTGGATGCAACAAATGTCTTGAGTTGAAATAAGTTTAGAAAAATGAAATGGCTTTGAAACACATGTGTTTTCGTATGAAACCCACGTATTTTGAAAGAGATGGTCCAGTTTGTACACGAAGTGCATCCAGTTTTTGCCGTAATCCTGTCAACTTTTGCACACATGCTATGTGGGTCAAATGATGATACCATGCCAAGTTTCAACCTTTTCTGAGTTCAGTTGTAGTGCTTTCCAATTACAATGTCATTTAGCTCAAAATAAATCATTAAATGCATGAAAAATAGCAAATGAAGTCAGAAAGGGTTGAAATTTAAGTATGTGGCTTTAAATGCTGCATGTTGGATTCAAAAAAAGTCTTGAGTTGAAATAAGTTTAGAAAAATGAAATGCCTTTGAAACACATGTGTTTTCGTCTGAAACCCTCGTACTTTGAAAGAGATGGTCCAGTTTGTACACCAACTGCATCCAGTTTTTTCCGTAATCCTCTCAACTTTTGCACACATGCTATGTGGGTCAAATAATGATACCATACCAATTTTCAACCTTTTCCGAGTTCAGTTGTAATGCTTTCCAAGTACAGGGTCATTTAGCTCAAAATAATTCATTAAATGCATGAAAAATAGCAAATGAAGTCAAAAAGGGTTAAAATTTTAGTATGTGGCTTTGAATGCTGCATGTTGGATTCAAAAGAACTCTTGAGTTGAAATAAGTTTAGAAAAATGAAATGCCTTTGAAACACATGTGTCTTCGTATGAAACCCTCGTACTTTGAAAGAGATGGTCCAGTTTGTACACGAAGTGCATCCGGTTTTTGTCGTAATCCTATCAACTTTTGCACACATCCTATGTGGGTCAAATGATGATACCGTGACAAGTTTCAACCTTTTCTGAGTTCAGTTGTAGTGCTTTCCAATTATAATGGCATTTAGCAAAAAATAAATCATTAAATGCATGAAAAATAACAAATGAAATCAGAAAGGGTTCAAATTTTAGTATGTGGCTTTGAATGCTGCATGTTGGATTCAAAAAAAGTCTTGAGTTGAAATAAGTTTAGAAAAATTGAATGCCTTTGAAACACATGTGTTTTCGTCTGAAACCCTCGTACTTTGAAAGAGATGGTCCAGTTTGTACACGAAGTGCATCCAGTTTTTGCAGTAATCCTCTCAACTTTTGCACACATGCTATGTGAGTCAAATGATGATACCATTCCAAGTTTCAACCTTTCTTGAGTTCAGTTTTAGTGCTTTCCTATTACATGGTCATTTAGCTCAAAATAAATCATTAAATGCATGAAAATGAAAAATAGGAAATGAAATCAGAAAGGGTTAAAATTTTAGTATGTGGTTTTGAATGCTGCATGTTGGATTCAAAAAAAGTCTTGAGTTGAAATAAGTTTAGAAAAATGAAATGCCTTTGAAACACATGTGTTTTCGTATGAAGCCCTCGTACTTTGAAAGAGATGGTCCAGTTTGTACACGAAGTGCATCCAGTTTTTGCTGTAATCCTCTCAACTTTGGCACACATGCTATGTGGGTCAAATGATGATACCATGCCAAGTTTCAACCTTTTCTGAGTTCAGTTTTAGTGCTTTCAATTATAGGGTCATTTAGCTAAAAATAAATCATTAAATGCATGAAAAATAGCAAATGAAGTCAGAAAGGGTTGAAATTTTAGTATGTGGCTTTGAATGCTCCATGTTGGATGCAAAAAAAGTCTTGAGTTGAAATAAGTTTAGAAAAATGAAATGACTTTGAAACACATGTGTTTTCGTATGAAACCCACGTACTTTGAAAGATATGGTCCAGTTTGTACACGAAGTGCATCTAGTTTTTGCCGTAATCCTCTCAACTTTTGCACACATGCTATTTAGGTCAAATGATGATACCATGCCAAGTTTCATCCTTTTCTGAGTTCAGTTTTAGTGCTTTCCAATTACAGGGTCATTTAGCTCAAAATAAATCATTAAATGCATGAAAAATAGAAAATGAAGTCAAAAAGGGTTGAAATTTTAGTATGTCGCTTTGAATGCTGCATGTTGGAGGCAAAAAAAGTCTTGAGTTGAAATAAGTTTAGAAAAATAAAATGCGTTTGAAACACATGTGTTTTCGTATGAAACCCTCGTACTTTGAAAGAGATGGTCCGGTTTGTACACAAAATGCATCCAGTTTTTGCCGTAATCCTCTCAACTTTTGCACACATGCTATGTGGGTCAAATGATGATACCATGCCAAGTTTCAACCTTTTCTGAGTTTAGTTGTAGTGCTTTCTAATTACAGGGTCATTTAGCTCAAAATAAATCATTAAATGCATGAAAAATATCAAATGAAGTCAAGAAAGAGTTGAAATTTTAGTATGTGGATTTGAATGCTGCATGTTGGATGCAAAAAAAATCTTGAGTTGAAATAAGTTTAGAAAAATGAAATGCCTTTGAAACACATGTGTTTTCGTATGAAACCCTTGTACTTTGCAAGAGATGGTCCAGTTTGTACACGAAGTGCATCCAGTTTTTGCCGTAATCCTCTCAACTTTTGCACACATGCTATGTGGGTCAAATGATGATACCATGCCAAGTTTCAACCTATTCTGAGTTCAGTTTTAGTGCTTTCCAATTACAGGGTCATTTAGCTCAAAATAAATCATTAAATGCATGAAAAATAGCAAATGAAGTCAGAAAGGGTTGAAATTTTAGTATGTGGCTTTGAATGCTGCATGTTGGATGCAAAAAAAGTCTTGAGTTGAAATAAGTTTAGAAAAATGAAATGCCTTTGAAACACATGTGTTTTCGTATGAAACCCTCGTACTTTGAAAGAGATGGTCCAGTTTATACACGAAGTGCATCCAGTTTTTGCCGTAATCCTCTCAACCTTTGCACACATGCTATGTGGGTCAAATGATGATACCATGCCAAGTTTCAACATTTTCTGTGTTCAGTTTTAGTGCTTTCAAATTACAGGGTCATTTAGCTCAAAATAAATCATTAAATGCATGAAAAATAGCAAATGAATTCAGAAAGGGTCGAAATTTTAGTATGTGGCTTGGAATGCTGCATGTTGGATGCAAAAAAATTCTTGACTTGAAATAAGTTTAGAAAAATGAAAAGACTTTGAAACACATGTGTTTTCGTATGAAACCCTCGTACTTTGAAAGAGATGGTCCAGTTTGTACACGAAGTGCATCCAGTTTTTGCCGTAATCCTCTCAACTTTTGCACACATGCTATGTGGGTCAAATGATGATAGCTTGCCAATTTTCAACCTTTTCTGAGTTCAGTTTTAGTGCTTCCCAATTACAGGGTTATTTAGCTCAAAATAAATCATTAAATGCATGAAAAATAGCAAATGAAGTCAGAAAGGGTTGAAATTTTAGTATGTGGCTTTGAATGCTGCATGTTGGATGCAAAAAAAGTCTTGAGTTGAAATAAGTTTAGAAAAATGAAATGCCTTTGAAACACATGTGTTTTCGTATGAAACCCTCGTACTTTGAATAAGATGGTCCAGTTTGTACACGAAGTGCATCCAGTTTTTGCCGTAATCCTCTCAACTTTTGCACACATGCTATGTGGGTCAAATGATGATACCATGCCAAGTTTCAACCTTTTCTGAGTTCAGTTGTAGTGCTTTCCAATTACAATGTCATTTAGCTCAAAATAAATCATTAAATGCATGAAAAATAGCAAATGAAGTCAGAAAGGGTTGAAATTTAAGTATGTGGCTTTAACTGCTGCATGTTGGATTCAAAAAAAGTCTTGAGTTGAAATAAGTTTAGAAAAATGAATTGCCTTTGAAACACATGTGTTTTCGTCTGAAACCCTCGTACTTTGAAAGAGGTGGTCCAGTTTGTACACTAAGTGCATCCAGTTTTTTCCGTAATCCTCTCAACTTTTGCACACATGCTATGTGGGTCAAATAATGATACCATGCCAAGTTTCAACCTTTTCCGAGTTCAGTTGTAATGCTTGCCAAGTACAGGGTCATTTAGCTCAAAATAATTCATTAAATGCATGAAAAATAGCAAATGAAGTCAGAAAGGGTTAAAATTTTAGTATGTGGCTTTGAATGCTGCATGTTGGATTCAAAAAACTCTTGAGTTGAAATAATTTTAGAAAAATGAAATGCCTTTGAAACACATGTGTCTTCGTATGAAACCCTCGTACTTTGAAAGAGATGGTCCAGTTTGTACACGAAGTGCATCCGGTTTTTGTCGTAATCCTCTCAACTTTTGCACACATCCTATGTGGGTCAAATGATGATACCGTGAGAAGTTTCAACCTTTTCTGAGTTCAATTGTAGTGCTTTCCAATTACAATGTCATTTAGCAAAAAATAAATCATTAAATGCATGAAAAATAGGAAATGAAATCAGAACGGGTTAAAATTTTAGTATGTGGCTTTGAATGCTGCATGATGGATTCAAAAAAAGTCTTGAGTTGAAATAAGTTTAGAAAAATGAAATGCCTTTGAAACACATGTGTTTTCGTCTGAAACCCTCGTACTTTGAAAGAGATGGTCCAGTTTGTACACGAAGTGCATCCAGTTTTTGCAGTAATCCTCTCAACTTTTGCACACATGCTATGTGAGTCAAATGATGATACCATTCCAAGTTTCAACCTTTTTGAGTTCAGTTTTAGTGCTTTCCTATTACATGGTCATTTAGCTCAAAATAAATCATTAAATGCATGAAAAATAGCAAATGAAGTCAGAAAGGGTTGAAATTTTAGTATGTGGCTTTGAATGCTGCATGTTGGATGCAAAAAAAGTCTTGAGTTGAAATAAGTTTAGAAATATGAAATGCCTTTGAAACACATGTGTTTTCGTATGAAACCCTCGTACTTTGAAAGAGATTGTCCAGTTTGTACACGAAGTGCATCCATTTTTTGCCGTAATCCTCTCAACTTTTGCACACATGCTATGTGGGTCAAATGATGATACCATGCCAAGTTTCAACCTTTTCTGAGTTCAGTTGTAGTGCTTTCCAATTACAGGGTCATTTAGCTCAAAATAAATCATTAAATTCATGAATAATAGCAAATGAAGTCAGAAAGGGTTGAAATTTTAGTATGTGGCTCTGAATGTTGCATGTTGGATGCAAAAAAAGTCTTGAGTTGAAATAAGTTTAGAAAAATGAAATTCCTTTGAAACACATGTGTTTTCGTCTGAAACCCTCGTACTTTGAAAGAGATGGTCCAGTTTGTACACTAAGTGCATCCAGTTTTTTCCGTAGTCCTCTCAACTTTTGCACACATGCTATGTGGGTCAAATAATGATACCATGCCAAGTTTTAACCTTTTCTGAGTTCACTTGTAATGCTTTCCAAGTACAGGGTCATTTAGCTCAAAATAATTCATTAAATGCATGAAAAATAGCAAATGAAGTCAGAAAGGGTTAAAATTTTAGTATGTGGCTTTGAATGCTGCATGTTGGATTCAAAAAAACTCTTGAGTTGAAATAAGTTTAGAAAAATGAAATGCCTTTGAAACACATGTGTCTTCGTATGAAACCCTCGTACTTTGAAAGAGATGGTCCAGTTTGTACATGAAGTGCATCCAGTTTTTGCCGTAATCCTCTCAACTTTTGAACACATGCTATGTGGGTCAAATGATGATACCATGCGAAGTTTCAACCTTTTCTGAGTTCAGTTGTAATGCTTTCCAAGTACAGGGTCATTTAGCTCAAAATAATTCATTAAATGCATGAAAAATAGCAAATGAAGTCAGAAAGGGTTAAAATTTTAGTATGTGGCTTTGAATGCTGCATGTTGGATTCAAAAAAACTCTTGAGTTGAAATAAGTTTAGAAAAATGAAATGCCTTTGAAACACATGTGTCTTCGTATGAAACCCTCATACTTTGAAAGAGATGGTCCAGTTTGTACACGAAGTGCATCCGGTTTTTGTCGTAATCATCTTAACTTTTGCACACATCCTATGTGGGTCAAATGATGATACCGTGACAAGTTTCAATCTTTTCTGAGTTCAGTTGTAGTGCTTTCCAATTACAATGTAATTTAGCAAAAAATAAATCATTAAATGCATGAAAAATAGCAAATGAAGTCAGAAAGGGTTCAAATTTTAGTATGTGGCTTTGAATGCTGCATGTTGGATTCAAAAAAAGTCTTGAGTTGAAATAAGTTTAGAAAAATTAAATGCCTTTGAAACACATGTGTTTTCGTCTGAAACCCTCGTACTTTGAAAGAGATGGTCCAGTTTGTACATGAAGTGCATCCAGTTTTTGCCGTAATCCTCTCAACTTTTGCACACATGCTATGTGAGTCAAATGATGATACCATGCCAAGTTTCAACCTTTCTTGAGTTCAGTTTTAGTGCTTTCCTATTACATGGTCATTTAGCTCAAAATAAATCATTAAATGCATGAAAAATAGCAAATGAAGTCAGAAAGGGTTGAAATTTTAGTATGTGGCTTTGAATGCTGCATGTTGGATTCAAAAAATGTCTTGAGTTGAAATAAGTTTAGAAAAATGAAATGCCTTTGAAACACATGTGTTTTCGTCTGAAACCCTCGTACTTTGAAAGAGATGGTCCAATTTGTACACGAAGTGCATCTAGTTTTTGCCGTAATCCTCTCAACTTTTGCACACATGCTATTGGGTCAAATAATGATACCATGCCAAGTTTCAACCTTTTCTGAGTTCAGTTGTAGTGCTTTCCAATTACAATGTCATTTAGCTCAAAATAAATCATTAAATGCATGAAAAATAGCAAATGAAGTCAGAAAGGGTTGAAATTTTAGTATGTGGCTTTGAATGCTGCATGTTGGATGCAAAGAAAACTCTTGAGTTGAAATAAGTTTAGCAAAATGAAATGCCTTTGAAACACATGTGTTTTCATCTAAAACCCTCGTACTTTGAAAGAGATGGTCAAGTTTGTACACGAAGTGCAACCTGTTTTTGCCGTAATCCTCTCAACTTTTGCACACATGCTATGTGGGTCAAATGATGATACCATGCCAAGTTTCAACCTTTTCTGAGTTCAGTTGTAGTGCTTTCCAATTACAGTGTCATTTAGCTCAAAATAAATCATTAAATTCATGAAAAATAGCAAATGAAGTCAGAAAGGGTTAAAATTTTAGTATGTGGCTTTGAATGTTGCATGTTGGATGAAAAAAAAGTCTTGAGTAGAAATAAGTTTAGAAAAATGAAATGCCTTTGAAACACATGTGTTTTCGTCTGAAACCCTCGTACTTTGAAAAAGATTGTCCAGTTTGTACACGAAGTGCATCTAGTTTTTGCCGTAATCCTCTCAACTTTTGCACACATGCTATGTGGGTCAAATGATGATACCATGCCAAGTTTCAACCTTTTCTGAGTTCAGTTGTAGTGCTTTCCAATTACAGGGTCATTTAGCTCAAAATAAATCATTAAATTCATGAAAAATAGCAAATGAAGTCAGAAAGGGTTGAAATTTTAGTATGTGGCTTTGAATGTTGCATGTTGGATGCAAAAAAAGTCTTCATTTGAAATAAGTTTAGAAAAATGAAATGCCTTTGAAACACATGGGTTTTCGTCTGAAACCCTCGTACTTTGAAAGAGATTGTCCAGTTTATACACGAAGTGCATCCAGTTTTTGCCGTAATCCTCTCAACTTTTGCACACATGCTATCTGGGTCAAATGATGATACCATGCCAAGTTTCAACCTTTTCTGAGTTCATTTGTAGTGCTTTCCAATTACAGGGTCATTTAGCTCAAAATAAATCATTAAATGCATGAAAAATAGCAAATGAAGTCAGAAAGGGTTGAAATTTTAGTATGTGGCTTTGAATGCTGCATGTTGGATGGAAAAAAGTCTTGAGTTGAAATAAGTTTAGAAAAATGAAATGCCTTTGAAACACATGTGTTTTCGTATGAAACCCTCGTACTTTGAAAGAGATTGTCCAGTTTGTACACGAAGTGCATCCAGTTTTTGCCGTAATCCTCTCAACTTTTGCACACATGCTATGTGGCTCAAATGATGATACCATGCCAAGTTTCAACCTTTTCTGAGTTCAGTTGTAGTGCTTTCCAATTGCAATGTCATTTAGCTCAAAATAAATCATTAAATGCATGAAAAATAGCAAATGAAGTCAGAAAGGGTGGAAATTTTAGTATGTGGCTTTGAATGCTGCATGTTGGATGTAAAAAAAACTCTTGGGTTGAAATAAGTTTAGAAAAATGAAATGCCTTTGAAACACATGTGTTTTCGTCTAAAGCCCTCGTACTTTGAAAGAGATGGTCAAGTTTGTACACGAAGTGCATCCTGTTTTTGCCGTCATCCTCTCAACTTATGCATACATGCTATGTGGGTCAAATGATGATACCATGCCAAGTTTCAACCTTTTCTGAGTTCAGTTGTAGTGCTTTCCAATTACAATGTCATTTAGCTCAAAATAAATCATTAAATGCATGAAAAATAGCAAATGAAGTCAGAAAGGGTTGAAATTTTAGTATGTGGCTTTGAATGCTGCATGTCGGATGAAAAAAAAGTCTTGAGTTGACATAAGCTTAAAAAATGAAATGCCTTTGAAACACATGTGTTTTCGTCTAAAACCCTCGTACTTTGAAAGAGATGGTCAAGTTTGTACACGAAGTGCATTCTGTTTTTGCCGTAATCCTCTCAACTTTTGCACACATGCTATGTGGGTCAAATGATGATACCATGCCAAGTTTCAACCTTTTCTGAGTTCAGTTGTAGTGCTTTCCAATTACAGGGTCATTTAGCTCAAAATAAATCATTAAATTCATGAAAAATAGCAAATGAAGTCAGAAAGGGTTGAAATTTTAGTATGTGGCTTTGAATGCTGCATGTTGGATGCAAAAAAGTCTTGAGTTGAAATAAGTTTAGAAAAATGAAATGCCTTTGAAACACATGTGTTTTCGTACGAAACCCTCGTACTTTGAAAGAGATTGTCCAGTTTGTACACGAAGTGCATCCAGTTTTTGCCGTAATCCTCTCAACTTTTGCACACATGCTATGTGGGTCAAATGATGATACCATGCCAAGTTTCAACCTTTTCTGAGTTCAGTTGTAGTGCTTTCCAATTACAATGTCATTTAGCTCAAAATAAATCATTAAATGCATGAAAAATAGCAAATGAAGTCAGAAAGAGTTGAAATTTTAGTATGTGGCTTTGAATGCTGCATGTTGGATGCAAAAAAGTCTTGAGTTGAAATAAGTTTAGAAAAATGAAATGCCTTTGAAACACATGTGTTTTCGTATGAAACCCGCGTACTTTGAAAGAGATTGTCCAGTTTGTACACGAAGTGCATCCTGTTTTTGCCGTCATCCTCTCAACTTATGCACACATGCTATGTGGGTCAAATGATGATACCATGCCAAGTTTCAACCTTTTCTGAGTTCAGTTGTAGTGCTTTCCAATTACAATGTCATTTAGCTCAAAATAAATCATTAAATGCATGAAAAATAGCAAATGAAGTCAGAAAGGGTTGAAATTTTAGTATGTGGCTTTGAATGCTGCATGTCGGATGAAAAAAAAGTCTTGAGTTGACATAAGCTTAAAAAATGAAATGCCTTTGAAACACATGTGTTTTCGTCTAAAACCCTCGTACTTTGAAAGAGATGGTCAAGTTTGTACACGAAGTGCATTCTGTTTTTGCCGTAATCCTCTCAACTTTTGCACACATGCTATGTGGGTCAAATGATGATACCATGCCAAGTTTCAACCTTTTCTGAGTTCAGTTGTAGTGCTTTCCAATTACAGGGTCATTTAGCTCAAAATAAATCATTAAATTCATGAAAAATAGCAAATGAAGTCAGAAAGGGTTGAAATTTTAGTATGTGGCTTTGAATGCTGCATGTTGGATGCAAAAAAGTCTTGAGTTGAAATAAGTTTAGAAAAATGAAATGCCTTTGAAACACATGTGTTTTCGTATGAAACCCTCGTACTTTGAAAGAGATTGTCCAGTTTGTACACGAAGTGCATCCAGTTTTTGCCGTAATCCTCTCAACTTTTGCACACATGCTATGTGGGTCAAATGATGATACCATGCCAAGTTTCAACCTTTTCTGAGTTCAGGTGTAGTGCTTTCCAATTACAATGTCATTTAGCTCAAAATAAATCATTAAATGCATGAAAAATAGCAAATGAAGTCAGAAAGGGTTGAAATTTTAGTATGTGGCTTTGAATGCTGCATGTTGGATGCAAAAAAGTCTTGAGTTGAAATAAGTTTAGAAAAATGAAATGCCTTTGAAACACATGTGTTTTCGTATGAAACCCGCGTACTTTGAAAGAGATTGTCCAGTTTGTACACGAAGTGCATCCAGTTTTTGCCGTAATCCTCTCAACTTTTGCACACATGCTATGTGGGTCAAATGATGATACCATGCCAAGTTTCAACCTTTTCTGAGTTCAGTTGTAGTGCTTTCCAATTACAATGTCATTTAGCTCAAAATAAATCATTAAATGCATGAAAAATAGCAAATGAAGTCAGAAAGGGTTGAAATTTTAGTATGTGGCTTTGAATGCTGCATGTTGGATGCAAAAAAGTCTTGAGTTGAAATAAGTTTAGAAAAATGAAATGCCTTTGAAACACATGTGTTTTCGTATGAAACCCGCGTACTTTGAAAGAGATTGTGCAGTTTGTACACGAAGTGCATCCAGTTTTTGCCGTAATCCTCTCAACTTTTGCACACATGCTATGTGGGTCAAATGATGATACCATGCCAAGTTTCAACCTTTTCTGAGTTCAGTTGTAGTGCTTTCCAATTACAATGTCATTTAGCTCAAAATAAATCATTAAATGCATGAAAAATAGCAAATGAAGTCAGAAAGGGTTGAAATTTTAGTATGTGGCTTTGAATGCTGCATGTTGGTTGCAAAAAAACTCTTGAGTTGAAATAAGTTTAGAAAAATGAAATGCCTTTGAAACACATGTGTTTTCGTCTAAAGCCCTCGTACTTTGAAAGAGATGGTCAAGTTTGTACACGAAGTGCATCCTGTTTTTGCCGTCATCCTCTCAACTTATGCATACATGCTATGTGGGTCAAATGATGATACCATGCCAAGTTTCAACCTTTTCTGAGTTCAGTTGTAGTGCTTTCCAATTACAATGTCATTTAGCTCAAAATAAATCATTAAATGCATGAAAAATAGCAAATGAAGTCAGAAAGGGTTGAAATTTAGTATGTGGCTTTGAATGCTGCATGTTGGATGAAAAAAAAGTCTTGAGTTGACATAAGCTTAAAAAATGAAATGCCTTTGAAACACATGTGTTTTCGTCTAAAACCCTCGTACTTTGAAAGAGATGGTCAAGTTTGTACACGAAGTGCATTCTTTTTTTGCCGTAATCCTCTCAACTTTTGCACACATGCTATGTGGGTCAAATGATGATACCATGCCAAGTTTCAACCTTTTCTGAGTTCAGTTGTAGTGCTTTCCAATTGCAGGGTCATTTAGCTCAAAATAAATCATTAAATGCATGAAAAATAGCAAATGAAGCCAGAAAGGGTTGAAATTTTAGTATGTGGCTTTAAATGTTGCATGTTGGATGCAAAAAAAGTCTTGAGTTCAAATAAGTTTAGAAAAATGAAATGCCTTTGAAACACATGTGTTTTCGTCTAAAACCCTCGTACTTTGAAAGAGATTGTCCAGTTTGTACACGAAGTGCATCCAGTTTTTGCCGTAATTCTCTCAACTCTTGCACACATGCTATGTGGGTCAAATGATGATACCATGCCAAGTTTCAACCTTGTCTGAGTTCAGTTGTAGTGCTTTCCAATTACAGGGTCATTTAGCTCAAAATAAATCATTAAATTCATGAAAAATAGCAAATGAAGTCAAAAAGGGTTGAAATATTAGTATGTGGCTTTTAATGTTGCATGTTGGATGCAAAAAAATTCTTGAGTTGAAATAAGTTTAGAAAAATGAAATGCCTTTGAAACACATGTGTTTTCGTCTGAAACCCTCGTACTTTGATAGAGATTGTCCAGTTTGTACACGAAGTGCATCCAGTTTTTGCTGTAATCCACTCAACTTTTGCACACATGCTATGTGGGTCAAATGATCATACCATGCCAAGTTTCAACCTTTTCTGAGTTCATTTGTAGTGCTTTCCAATTACAGGGTCATTTAGCTCAAAATAAATCATTAAATGCATGAAAAATAGCAAATGAAGTCAGAAAGGGTTGAAATTTAAGTATGTGGCTTTGAATGTTGCGTGTTGGATGAAAAAAAGTCTTGAGTTGAAATAAGTTTAGAAAAATGAAATGCCTTTGAAACACATATGTTTTCGTCTGAAACCCACGTACTTTGAAAGAGATTGTCCAGTTTGTACACGAAGTGCATCCAGTTTTTGCTGTAATCCTCTCAACTTTTGCACACATGCTATGTGGGTCAAATGATGATACCATGCCAAGTTTCAACCTTTTCTGAGTTCATTTGTAGTGCTTTCCAATTACAGGGTCATTTAGCTCAAAATAAATCATTAAATGCATGAAAAATAGCAAATGAAGTCAGAAAGGGTTGACATTTAAGTATGTGGCTTTGAATGTTGTGTGTTGGATGCAAAAAAAGTCTTGAGTTGAAATAAGTTTAGAAAAATGAAATGCCTTTGAAACACATGTGTTTTCGTTTCAAACCCTCGTACTTTGAAAGAGATGGTCCAGTTTGTACACGAAGTGCATCCAGTTTTTGCCGTAATCCTCTCAACTTTTGCACACATGCTATGTGGGTCAAATGATGATACCATGCCAAGTTTCAACCTTTTCTGAGTTCAGTTGTAGTGCTTTCCAATTACAGGGTCATTTAGCTCAAAATAAATCATTAAATTCATGAAAAATAGCAAATGAAGTCAAAAAGGGTTGAAATTTTAGTATGTGGCTTTTAATGTTGCAAGTTGGATGCAAAAAAAGTCTTGAGTTGAAATAAGTTTAGAAAATTGAAATGCCTTTGAAACACATGTGTTTTCGTCTGAAACCCTCGTACTTTGAAAGAGATTGTCCAGTTTGTACACGAAGTGCATTCAGTTTTTGCCGTAATCCTCTCAACTTTTGCACACATGCTATGTGGGTCAAATGATGATACCATGCCAAGGTTCAACCTTTTCTGAGTTCTGTTGTAGTGCTTTCCAATTACAGGGTCATTTAGCTCAAAATAAATCATTAAGTGCATGAAAAATAGCAAATGAAGCCAGAAAGGGTTGAAATTTTAGTATGTGGCTTTAAATGTTGCATGTTGGATGCAAAAAAAGTCTTGAGTTGAAATAAGTTTAGAAAAATGAAATGCCTTTGAAACACATGTGTTTTCGTCTAAAACCCTCGTACTTTGAAAGAGATTTTCCAGTTTGTACACGAAGTGCATCCAGTTTTTGCCGTAATCCTCTCAACTTTTGCACAAATGCTATGTGGGTCAAATGATGATACCATGCCAAGTTTCAACCTTGTCTGAGTTCAGTTGTAGTGCTTTCCAATTACAGGGTCATTTAGCTCAAAATAAATCATTAAATTCATGAAAAATAGCAAATGAAGCCAGAAAGGGTTGAAATTTTAGTATGTGGCTTTAAATGTTGCATGTTGGATGCAAAAAAAGTCTTGAGTTCAAATAAGTTTAGAAAAATGAAATGCCTTTGAAACACATGTGTTTTCGTCTAAAACCCTCGTACTTTGAAAAAAATTGTCCAGTTTGTACACGAAGTGCATCCAGTTTTTAACGTAATCCTCTCAACTTTTGCACACATGCTATGTGGGTCAAATGATGATACCATGCCAAGTTTCAACCTTGTCTGAGTTCAGTTGTAGTGCTTTCCAATTACAGGGTCATTTAGCTCAAAATAAATCATTAAATTCATGAAAAATAGCAAATGAAGTCAAAAAGGGTTGAAATTTTAGTATGTGGCTTTTAATGTTGCATGTTGGATGCAAAAAAAGTCTTGAGTTGAAATAAGTTTAGAAAATTGAAATGTCTTTGAAACACATGTGTTTTCGTCTGAAACCCTCGTACTTTGAAAGAGATTGTTCAGTTTGTACACGTAGTGCATCCAGTTTTTGCCGTAATCCTTTCAACTTTTGCACACATGCTATGTGGGTCAAATGATGATACCATGCCAAGGTTCAACCTTTTCTGAGTTCAGTTGTAGTGCTTTCCAATTACAGGGTCATTTAGCTCAAAATAAATCATTAAATGCATGAAAAATAGCAAATGAAGTCAGAAAGGGTTGAAATTTTAGTATGTGGCTTTGAATGCTGCATGTTGGATGCAAAAAATCTCTTCAGTTGAAATAAGTTTATAAAAATGAAATGCCTTTCAAACACATGTGTTTTCGTCTAAAACCCTCGTACTTTGAAAGAGATGGTCCTGTTTGTACAAGAAGTGCATCCTGTTTTTGCTGTAATCCTCTCAACTTATGCACACAGGCTATGTGGGTCAAATGATGATACCATGCCAAGTTTCAACCTTTTCTGAGTTCAATTGTAGTGCTTTCCGTCATTTAGCTCAAAATTAATCATTAAATGCATGAAAAATAGCAAATGTAGTCAGAAAGGGTTGAAATTTAAGTATGTGGCTTTGAATGTTGCGTGTTGGATGCAAAAAAAGTCTTGAGTTGAAATAAGTTTAGAAAAATGAAATGCCTTTGAAACACATGTGTTTTCGTCTGAAACCCTCGTACTTTGAAAGAGATGGTCTAGTTTGTACACGAAGTGCATCCAGTTTTTGCCGTAATCCTCTCAACTTTTGCACACATGCTATGTGGGTCAAATGATGATACCATGCCAAGTTTCAACCTTTTTTGAGTTCAGTTGTAGTGCTTTCCAATTACAGGGTCATTTAGCTCAAAATAAATCATTAAATTCATGAAAAATAGCAAATCAAGTCAAAAAGGGTTGAAATTTTAGTATGTGGCTTTTAATGTTGCATGTTGGATGCAAAAAAAGTCTTGAGTTGAAATAAGTTTAGAAAATTGAAATGCCTTTGAAACACATGTGTTTTCGTCTGAAACCCTCGTACTTTGAAAGAGATTGTCCAGTTTGTACACGAAGTGCATCCTGTTTTTGCTGTAATCCTCTCAACTTATGCACACAGGCTATGTGGGTCAAATGATGATACCATGCCAAGTTTCAACCTTTTCTGAGTTCAATTTTAGTGCTTTCCGTCATTTAGCTCAAAATTAATCATTAAATGCATGAAAAATAGCAAATGTAGTCAGAAAGGGTTGAAATTTAAGTATGTGGCTTTGAATGTTGCGTGTTGGATGCAAAAAAAGTCTTGAGTTGAAATAAGTTTAAAAAAATGAAATGCCTTTGAAACACATGTGTTTTCGTCTGAAACCCTCGTACTTTGAAAGAGATGGTCCAGTTTGTACACAAAGTGCATCCAGTTTTTGCCGTAATCCTCTCAACTTTTGCACACATGCTATGTGGGTCAAATGATGATACCATGCCAAGTTTCAACATTTTTTGAGTTCAGTTGTAGTGCTTTCCAATTACAGGGTCATTTAGCTCAAAATAAATCATTAAATTCATGAAAAATAGCAAATCAAGTCAAAAAGGGTTGAAATTTTAGTATGTGGCTTTTAATGTTGCATGTTGGATGCAAAAAAAGTCTTGAGTTGAAATAAGTTTAGAAAATTGAAATGCCTTTGAAACACATGTGTTTTCGTCTGAAACCCTCGTACTTTGAAAGAGATTGTCCAGTTTGTACACGCAGTGCATTCAGTTTTTGCCGTAATCCTCTCAACTTTTGCACACATGCTATGTGGGTCAAATGATGATACCATGCCAAGGTTCAACCTTTTCTGAGTTCAGTTGTAGTGCTTTCCAATTACAGGGTCATTTAGCTCAAAATAAATCATTAAATGCATGAAAAATAGCAAATGAAACCAGAAAGGGTTGAAATTTTAGTATGTGGATTTGAATGCTGCATGTTGGATGCAAAAAAACTCTTGAGTTGAAATAAGTTTATAAAAATGAAATGCCTTTGAAACACATGTGTTTTCGGCTAAAACCCTCGTACTTTGAAAGAGATGGTCCAGTTTGTACACGAAGTGCATCCTGTTTTTGCCGTAATCATCTCAACTTTTGCACACATGCTATGTGGGTCAAATGATGATACCATGCCAAGTTTCAACCTTGTCTGAATTCAGTTGTAGTGCTTTCCAATTACAGGGTCATTTAGCTCAAAATAAATCATTAAATTCATGAAAAATAGCAAATGAAGTCAAAAAGGGTTGAAATTTTAGTATGTGGCTTTTAATGTTGCATGTTGGATGCAAAAAAAGTCTTGAGTTGAAATAAGTTTAGAAAATTGAAATGTCTTTGAAACACATGTGTTTTCGTCGGAAACCCTCGTACTTTGAAAGAGATTGTCCAGTTTGTACCCGAAGTGCATCCAGTTTTTGCCGTAATCCTCTCAACTTTTGCACACATGCTATGTGGGTCAAATGATGATACCATGCCAAGGTTCAACCTTTTCTGAGTTCAGTTCTAGTGCTTTCCAATTACAGGGTCATTTAGCTCAAAATAAATCAGTAAATGCATGAAAAATAGCAAATGAAGTCAGAAAGGGTTGAAATTTTAGTATGTGGCTTGGAATGCTGCATGTTGGATGCAAAAAATCTCTTCAGTTGAAATAAGTTTATAAAAATGAAATGCCTTTCAAACACATGTGTTTTCGTCTAAAACCCTCGTACTTTTAAAGAGATGGTTCTGTTTGTACACGAAGTGCATCCTGTTTTTGCTGTAATCCTCTCAACTTATGCACACAGGCTATGTGGGTCAAATGATGATACCATCCCAAGTTTCAACCTTTTCTGAGTTCAATTGTAGTGCTTTCCGTCATTTAGCTCAAAATAAATCATTAAATGCATGAAAAATAGCAAATGAAGTCAGAAAGGGTTGAAATTTTAGTATGTGGCTTTGAATGCTGCATGTTGGATGCAAAAAATCTCTTCAGTTGAAATAAGTTTATAAAAATGAAATGCCTTTGAAACACATGTGTTTTCGTCTAAAACCCTCGTACTTTGAAAGAGATGGTCCTGTTTGTACACGAAGTGCATCCTGTTTTTGCCGTAATCCTCTCAACTTTTGCACACATGCTATGTGGGTCAAATGATGATACCATGCCAAGTTTCAACCTTTTCTGAGTTCAGTTGTAGTGCTTTCCAATTACAATGTCATTTAGCTCAAAATAAATCATTAAATGCTTGAAAAATAGCAAATGAAGTCAGAAAGGGTTGAAATTTTAGTATGTGGCTTTTAATGTTGCATGTTGGATGTAAAAAAAGTCTTGAGTTGAAATAAGTTTAGAAAAATGAAATGCCTTGGAAACACATGTGCTTTCGTCTGAAACCCTCGTACTTTGAAAGAGATTGTCCAGTTTGTACACGAAGTGCATCCAGTTTTTGCCGTAATCCTCTCAACTTTTGCAAAAATGCTATGTGGGTCAAATGATGATACCATGCCAAGTTTCAACCTTTTCTGAGTTCAGTTGTAGTGCTTTCCAATTACAGGGTCATTTAGCTCAAAATAAATCATTAAATGCATGAAAAATTGCAAATGAAGTCAGAAAGGGTTGAAATTTTAGTATTTGTCTTTGAATGCTGCATGTTGGATGCAAAAAAAGTCTTGAGTTGAAATAAGTTTAGAAAAATGAAATGCCTTTGAAACACATGTGTTTTCGTCTGAAATCCTCGTACTTTGAAAGAGATGGTCCAGTTTGTACACGAAGTGCATCCAATTTTTTTCGTAATCCTGTCAACTTATGCACACAGGCTATGTGGGTCAAATGATGATACCATGCCAAGTTTCAACCTTTTCTGAGTTCAATTGTAGTGCTTTCCATCATTTAGCTCAAAATAAATCATTAAATGCATGAAAAATAGCAAATGAAGTCAGAAAGGGTTGAAATTTTAGTATGTGGCTTTGAATGTTGCATGTTGGATGCAAAAAAAGTCTTGAGTTGAAATAAGTTTAGAAAAGTGAAATGCCTTTGAAACACATGTGTTTTCGTCTGAAGGGTTAGTTAGTGGTTAATTACGGTGGGAGAAGCCTTTAGTACTGGTTGGAGACACCAACCGGGATTAAAGGTCCTTTTTCAGAGAAAAATAATTCCACTAACTGGGCTGACACGGCCTGGGTACGATTACAAACCCACTAACGGGCCAGGATCCAGGCCCGCAGCAGACCCAGAAGGCCCATAGGCAAGCAGTAACAGAGTAGGCCCGAAAGCCTGCGGTTGAGAGGAGCTCGAAGTCGTACGCGCATCAGCGCTTATAAGCCACTCCGGTTGTCCCTCGACTAGCGAGGTGGGACTAAACATCCCACCGCACCGCGGCAGTCCAAGTTTTGTCCCGGTTGGTGGCACGAACCGGAACGAAAGGCTACCTTTGGTTCCGGTTCGTTCCACCAACCGGTACGAAAGGTCTCCTTTGGTTCCGGTTCGTGCCACCATCCGGTACCAAAGGTCTCTCTTTCCCGCCAATTGGGCTGCTGAAAAAGACCTTTCGTACCGGTTGGTGACACGTAGCATTGGTACCTGTTTGTGCCACCAACCGGAACCAATGTGCCTGGTATATAACTGACACTTAGGATTTTTCAGTTCTCATCTCGCCATTTTCCCCCGACGACAACGAAGTTGAAACCGACGCCGTCAGGCTGCCCAACTACCGCGCCGCACCGCCGCATCGCCCCCGACGACGTCGACGACCTCGCCCGCGCCACCCCCGCTGTGAGCGTCTCGCCATCCCCCCTCTCCTCTCTTGCATTGAGCCCAAATTAATTAACCTGCCTCCGCGCCATGCCATGGCCGAGATGGGAGCTCCTCCTGTGCACAGCCGTCGGCCGCCCCTCGCCGCCCTCGCCGCCGGCTGACGTCCATGGCCACGGCGATTGCGTGCGTGCCATGGATGGCTGCAGTAGTGGGGGGATTTTTTTATAAGTCTCAATTTTACTAAGTTAAAATGTTCTAGTGTTACGGGGGAAGAAAGAAAAAAGATGGAAGGAAAAAGGAAAAAGGAAAAGGAGAGGGAAAAAGAAAAATAAGAAGAGGAGAAGAAGAGGGATAGAGGAAGACAAGAAATAGGAGAAAAAGAAAATGGAAAATAAGTTTTTTGTTCATCTTATTTTTTTCTGTTTTATAATTAGTATTAATTTTACTAAGTTAAAATGTTCTAGTGTTGGATAAGAAAAGAGGAAGAGAAGGAAAAAGAAAAAGAAGGAGAGGGAAAAAGAAAAATAAGAAGAGGAAGGAAGGAGAAGAAGTTGAGGAAGAAGAAAAAAAATAAGAGGCCTCTTTTAAAAAAAAATCGAGAACGAGAGGGTGTCGAGGATCGCCGTGGGGGTCGAGGATCGGGAACTATACGCGTCGGTACATAGACGGCCGATCGAGGGTCACCGAGAGAGGTCGTGGGTCGAGTCGTCGAGGGGTCGATAGGGTCATCACCGTGAGAGGTCGTGGATCGAGTCGTCAAGGGGTCGCAGAGGGTTCGAGGGGTCGACAGGGTCATCACCGAGAGAGGTCATGGGTCGAGTCGTCGAGGGGTCGCAGAGGGTTCGAGGGTCATCGAGGGGTCGAGAGGATCATCGAGAGATCGAGGTCTCGAGTCGTCGAGGGGTCGAGGGGTCGAGGGGTCGCAGAGAGAGGGTTCGAGGGTCTTCGAGGGTCGTCGAGGGGTCGACGGTCGAGGAACACCGAGGCAGGTTGAGAGAGGATGCATTGTGCGAAGTTTTCGATCCAAATCCATGGCTAGCTATCTCATGTTTGTATAGTAAGTGTCATATGTTGTAATATTTTGCAGAAACCATGGACGATGGTCGAAGAAACTTAGAAGAAGAAGACGTTATGGGTGAAATCATCCGCGAAGGAGCAGAAGGACCGTCGGTGGGCGACGACATCCAAGAAGGACAGGACCTGTCGATGGGCGACGACATCCAGGAAGGTGATGTGACCTTGTCGTTTCTGAACGACACCGATGGTCTGGAAGGAGAGAGTGAAGCAGGCTCCGAGGATGAAGAAGTAGACCGTGATGACGACTACAATGAGCGACCGGAGGAAGGAGTTGTTGCAAAGTCCGGCGAGGTATATATATTAGTATATATAGCCTGTGCTGATGAGACTAGCTAATTGAATTGATGCATTAATTGTTTTGGTATGTAGACATATATATTAACTCTCTTCTTTATTCTTCTCTAGCCCTCCGTATCCGGATCGAGCCAAAGTTTGGTAAGGAGACGATGCCCGAAAAAAAGGTTGGGCCCGGATGAAAAGTTCACGATCATCGACATCAGGAATGACGGCAAACCGATTGAACCCAGACGGACCAAGGACGCATTTGCTGCTCAGTGTGGGGTCCTCGTTAGGGACTTTATCCTGATCAGCATCCACCAATGGAATAAGCCGAAGAGCGAAGACCCTGAAGTGTCTTTTGTCACCGATAGACAGAAAGATGAACTTTGGAACACGCTGAAGGCAAATTTCATCCTACCGCCAGAGGTGGATCAGGAAAAGCCAGTTATAGAGCCATTGATCAAGACTCATACTCTTAAGAAGATGGCAGAACTATTCAGGAGGTGGAAGAATGACTTGAAAACAAAGTTTGTCGACAAAAATGAGACTCCAATATTCACCCGTCAATACGAGAAGATAAAAGATCACTGGGATGCATTTGTGGCCCACAAGAAATCGGAGAAGAGTAAGAAGATGTCAGAGACAAACAAGCTAAATGTTGCAAAGAAGGAGTTTCACCATCGCACGGGGTCAGGTGGCTACCTCAAAGCCATCCCGTCGTGGGAGAAGGCTGGGCATGACCTGATTGAAAGAGGGATCACACCAGAGACATTGTTCTGGTCACAGCGTGGAAAGACTTGGTTCTTCGGGGCTGGGGGATCATTGGACCCCGAAACAGGGAAGTGCGCTTGTAAGAACAAAAAATTGGACGCAAAGGTAGAAAAGCTTCGGGAAAATTTTGCCAAATCGGCGGAAGGGACGTTCATTCCCGACAGAGAGAACGACGAGCTCATAGAGGCCCTCGGTAATCCGGAGCACCCAGGATGAACACGGGGCACGGCAGGCTCCGTTCCGTGGAAGTATGGATTTCCCGACGCAGGCGGTTACAAAATCCGGAAAAGGAATAGGAAAAAGGAGCTCAACGAAATACAACAACTGAATGCAAGAGTAAAAGCGCTAGAGGAGAGGCATCGAGTTGACGAAGCTACCCAAGAATCTACCCCGCCATCTCAGTGGAGAAGCAGCGTGGCTTCCACCGAGCTTGTTGTTGCGCAGCCTGAGTTGACGGCTCCCACCAGCTACCCCGTGGATGCTATCACGGAGACTTAATATTGCAAACTTCTGGCAAAATTCGCACACCTCACACCCAAGGCGGCTATTGGCAATGTTCTACCTCCTCGCGGAGGAACTTTTCACTCTCGTCCGATTCCACAAGGCTATGCCGTTGTGATGGTCGATGAAATAGTTGAGGGATATGAGGAGCTCGAGCTTGACTACCCTACCGGTGATGGGGATATTTGCCTGAGTCAGGCTCTGAAGACTACATGTCTATGGCGGAAGGAATTAATCAAGCTTCCGAACTAGACGGCGTGTGATCATCAGGTACCGCCTCCTTCTCCGCCTCCTTCTTCGTCTGCGCCGGTGCGTCCCATCAGTCCGCTTGCTTCTTCGCCTGCACCGACGTGTCCCATCGACCCGCCTCCTCCTCCACCTCCTTCACCTGCGCCGGCGCATCCCATCAACCCGCCTCCTCCGCCTCCTCCTTCGCCTCCTTCGGCGCATCGGCAAGGGCAGAAGAGAGCTGCCCCCCCCACTCCGGCTGCTCCGGCGCGTAATAAGCAACAAAGAAAGACAACTGCCGCTGCTCCGGCTGCTCCAACGTCTAGCATTACATCCAGCGCCGCCGGGAGGAAACGCCAATACGGTCCAGCATCTCTCAAGCCTCTTGAACCGCGGCCATACGATAGGAGTGTGGAGGAAAACGAGAAGATCGTTAAAGGAGAAGTAGATGCATTTTTGAATAAGAAAAAAAATGCACCTTCGAAGAAGATGATGTTAGATCCGGAGATAGTGAAGCGCACTGTGGATAACCTGATGGGACCACCACCGCCTCCACTGGATGACAACAATGTCCGCATTCTTAAAAAGACAGTGAAAGAAGCACGAAAGAATAGAACCACTACAGCTGACAAAAGGAGATTAGTAAAAAAAGTGAAAAACGTTCCCCAGCTCGACGAACAGGCGAAACAATCGTTAGCCCTGTTGAAGGTGTTTAGTGACGATATCGTCCACGTCGAGGGGATGGCGCCCGGTACTAAAATTGGTGATTACCTGCCCGCTGATATACAGTTTGAATCAATGGAGGAGGTATACACATACCGGTACGGGCATCCTCTCGTCAAACCTGGTACTCCTCTAACAACTATGATGCGAAGACTCCATAATTGGTACCTGGATTAATGCAAGTCGTCTGGCGGTCAGGATAATTTGTTCGTTATGGTTAAAGAGAATCAGGACGACCTCGTTGCAATTAAGCTGGTGCCTGTTCAATTTGAGGAATTATTCCAGCTTTACAATGCAATGGCCATCGATAAAGTAATCGTCACTTGCTACTGTCTGTAAGTTACTACTTCTTTAATTAAGTCTCCATATATATACAGCTCAGCTCTTTCATCATGTACAAATAATTTATCCTCTATATCATGCATGCAGATTGAAGATCGTCAAATGCAAGAAAAAGGAATCGACAATATTGGGTTCATTAACTTAAATATATTTGATCCATTCGTGGTTAAAAATGAACCCGCAGTACCCGAGTCCAACTTGCTAAAATCTTTGCTTCAACATCAAAACAAACAGAAAATACTCTTTCCTTACAACTTCAAGTGAGTGTTATACTGTCTTGTGCATATTCGGTTTTCCTTAATACTCGAGGTTATATTAATGTAATTGATGAGTTATTCATGCGTGCACAGCTTCCACTATGTTCTCCTAGAGATGATGTTGAGAACGGAGTAGTAACCGTCTTAGACTCAAGACGAAAAGAACGCAATGAGTATGCGGAGATCATTGAAATGCTCACGAAGTAAGTTCAATCGATCATATATCGCTAACTTTGTTCATTTCCTGGTATCAGGTAATAATTATTTTCTTTGTGTATGGCAGGGTTTGGAAACAGTTCACCCAAACAATTCCGAGAGTAGTCCCGAAGGAACTGAAAATTTCATACCCGAAAGTAAGTACTACTATAGCTAGTTCCGCACATCTCCCATTGATTCTAGCTAGTCGTTTCATCAATACCATTTATAATGCTTGATTATCAGTTTGATTAATTGAACTCTATTTCTCGTAAAGTGGATGTATCAACCAGAAGGGACTAATCTTTGTGGATACTACATTTGCGAGTACATCTACAACGAGAAGCTCTCTAAGAAAGGCGGCCACTCTAAAATAGATTTTGATGTGCGTAAGCAACACTATATTCACAATTTTAATTTGTGTTGAGTTTCATTCATATAATATGCATGTATTGACCCCCTTCTTCAAATTAGCTTTGGGAGCTTCAGGAACAACTCCTACCAGAAGATCGCATAAAAGCAATTCAAGAGGAATTGGCGGGATTCTTTCTTGAGCACGTCCTCGATAAGAAAGTAGAATACTATACAGAACTTAATTTCAGTGGTGGAAATTGAGTTCAGATGTTAGCTAGGGATAGATATCCGAAAACTTGTTGTTCGACCAATCTCTCAGGGAAGGAGTGTCGATCACTTCTCTCTCTGTATATATATATGTTCATGACGATTATCGATCTTCTGTACTTATATTAATGGTTTCTTCATTTGCTTAATAGCTAGCGTGTCGAGTCCTCTCTATACGTATAATACGTAGCGTAGACCAAGAACGAAGATAAGAGAGTACAAACCTTTCTTTATTAGCTAGCTAAAACAATATATGAAACCCCTAAATTAACCCTGCAAAACCTCCTAAACCCCCCGCCCCATTTCAAAAAAAAAAAAACCTAGCCACGGAAATGCTGCCGCGTGGATGTACTTTGGCCCCGGTTGGTGGCACCAACCGGGACAAAAGGTCCTCCCGCCTGGGCAAGCCACAGCGTCCACGTGGAGCCCCGTCTGTCCCGGTTCGTGGGCAAACCGGGACTAAAGGTTTTGGGCATTAGTAACGACCCTTTAGTCCCGGTTCCGGAACCGGGACAAATGGGCCTCTGGAACCGGGATAAATGGGCCTTTTTCTACTAGTGGCACTGACAGAAATAACATGATTTTCCTTAAGAAGGCTAGCGCAAACACTACTCAACGATCGAAAAGGGGAGGCCTCTTTCCTGGGAACCTCCAAACTACTCCTGGACATCAGGGGTCTCGACGACGTAGCAAGCACCGGGGATCTCCTGCTCCTAGATTCCAAGGCTTTAACGTCTGACCGCAGCAACCATTTATAAAGGGAAAACAAAGATAGAAAAGCAAGGGGGCAAGTATCTAGCATACTCGCGAGACTTACATCTAGGCATTCTAAACATTGATGCATTGGTATCAAATGGAAAGTGGAGGCTATATAGTGGACTGAACTGCAGAATGCCAGAGTAAGGGGGAGAAGTTCGGCCTATCGAAGACAAGCATCTTCAAATGTTCTTGCAGCATCAGAAGAGAATAGCCAATAGTTTAAGAGGTTGTGTTAATAATGATACACTACTAGGAAAAAGCTTATAGGTAGAGGAGTATCAGTAGCGCCTACAAATAATAGGCGCTACTGCTAACTAGCAGTAGCGTCCCTCCAGGAGGCCCGCTACCGCTAGACCCTTAGCAGTAGCACCTCTTGTCTACACCCGCTACTGGCATAGGTGGTCCCCACCAAATTCAGCTGACAAGCTGTAGTAGTAGCGCCTTCATCGAGAGCCCACTACTGCTATTGAGTTAGCAGTAGCGCCTCCACGGGCCGCGCGCTGCTGCAATTGTGGTCCCAGAACAGCCCAGAGGCCCGCAAATAGCAGCAGCGCCATTCCGTATGGGGCGCTACTGCTAAGGCGCAACCAACTTTACCCACCCACCCATCCCCCCTCTCCTTTCTCTCTCCCTCACTTGCTTCTTCCTCATTCCTTCTCCTACCTCTTGTCCATCTCCATTAATGCACTACACAAACCTCCTTTAATGCACTACACACCATCTCCATTAATGGAATAACTCTCTGTTTAATTCTTCTTTGCTTTCTCCACCACCACCATGCATATGCACTATCTCTCTCATCCTCATCTAACTTGCTTCCCACCATAAATGGATCTAGCTATCTCTCTTTCACACCTTTGTCTCCTTCCCCTCACTAGCTAGTGCAAAGGTTCTCCAAAGGTGTTATATTTTAACAAAAGGTATATACTTTCTCTCTCTAGGTGGAAGAATGCATGAGATGTGTGTAAAAAATTGTGCTTTGCATCAATGAAAATATTTGTGCTTGTGTATGGTGTGTGATATGAGAGTTTTCCTATGTTTTGCCGGAATGTCGATTTATTTCCGTTTCGGCGAATTTCGGGCAAAGTCTATATGTCCAATTTTAGGAAAGGTCATGCTGAATTTTTGTATGACTTTGATATGCATGTGTCGTTATAATCTTTTGTTTTTATAACTCGCAGGCGACCATGAAGGTATGTGGAAGGATGGTGGATAGACACTTGCGAGCCGCGGTGGACGACTTGAATGAAAAAAACGAAAAGGAGATTTTATGTCCGTGTCGAAAATGCAAAGAAGGCGTCTGGATGGACCCCTTTATTGGTGGACATTTTAAGGCGCACCTTCTTAGATATGGTTTCATGGATGGCTATACTCGATGGATAAATGAAGATGATGATGATGATATCGATGGTGCAACCAATAACCCCATGGCAGCGGATGAAGAGATGATTGATGGATCCGAAGAAGAAGAGGCTGCACATGGTAATGGCGGTGAAGAACAGGCCGAACATGGTAATGACGAAGAAGAGGCCGCACATGGTAATGACGGAGAAGATGCGGACATGACGGACCCTTCGTCGCTACTAAATTCAATCGTGCGGGACCCTCATTGTAACAGCCCAGATTTCACAAAAAAAAAATTCGGTGTGAATTGTTTGATTGTCTGATTTGTTTGCGGTGTTTGATCCCCGATTTATCGATCGGCGATTATTTTCCCCCCTCTTATCTCGTATCGGATGGAGACCGACCCTTGCCACCCTAACACTCGACCTTTGCGACACCGGGTTTCACCCGATCACCGTCGCGAAACCGCACGAGACCAGCCGCAGCCAACGGAACGAAAACCCCGTTTAATAATTAAACGGGTTATTTTATAGCGTGCCGGAAGGTGTTCTCGGAACGGTTCTAGCGCTAGGTGAACGCCGCCGGCTCGACGCGCTGATCGCGCAGTTTGAAGTTTTACCCGAATCGGAGGTACTGCGGACCCCCGGCGGTCAGAAACGTGAGCACCGCGCGCTCGCGAGAAAAACCGGGGATGTTTTTGCAAACTGCCAGCCACCTGGGCTATATAAAGACCACCACACTCCCACCTCTTTCTAGGGTTTCCCTAGCCACAAAATTGCTGCCACCACCCTCAAAAATCCCCAAATTTGCGCAATAGCACCCCAATCCCGATTTTCTTGCTCCCCTGCAATCTGGACTGCCAGATCTCACGATCCGACGGCCCAGATGCGCCCTAGCCTTCCCACCAGCCTCCTCCTCTCTCTCCTGCCCAAGCCGCCAGCCCGTGGAGGCACCTCACCGCGCCGCTGCCTTCGGCCAGCCGGCCAGGCCGCCGCCGCGCCCAGGTCTCCTCCTCCTCTCTCCCTTCCTCTCCTTCTATATCCTTTTACCTCCCTCCTCCTCTCCTGCTGCAGATCGCCGCCGGCAGGAGGACACAGCCGCCGCCTCCATGGCGATGGCCGAGCTCGGCCAGGAGCTCGCCCGGCCCCACGACCTCCTCGCGCCGCCCGGGACGCGGCCTCCTCGCTGGATCCGGCCGGCGCCCGGCTCCTCCGCCCTCCACCGCGCACGAACCGCCCCTCCATGGCGCCCTCGTCGCCGGCCGGTGGCAGCCGCTCGCCGCTGTCTCGATCCGAGACGGGATCGAGCCGGCGCCTCCACGCCAAGGCCACTTGGGCCGGCCTGCACCGCAGCCTCCCCAAGGCCCGGCCCAGCACACCCCCCAAGCGGCCCACCGAGCCCCAACGGCTAGATGGGCTGAGCCCAGTGGTGAGGCCCATGCCTTTTTTTTCCGTTCTGCGCTCTGAAATTTTTTCTATGTCCTTATAAAAAATGATGCTGATCCCGTTTTGTAATGCGATTTCCCGTTGATCCGTAGCTCCGATGAACGTGCCCCCAAAACGAATATTGCTCAGAATTGTGTGTACTTCAATTCATCTTTTGTGAGCATTTGCATTTGAGGTCATCTTGATTGTATAATTGTGTGCTAAACAGGGCATCTGATCGTTAATTGCAACTGCTGCTGTTAAACTTGCTGAAACTGTTAATTGTTGAAACTTCGGGCGACGGTTGCTTCGCAACCGTACGTCGGAATTGAGTGATTCCTTTTGCGTTGCGTTAAGCATTGTTTCTACTTCAGTTTCATGCATTCACATGCCATAATTTATTGCTTCACCATGATTGTATCTTGCTCCAAAGTAGCTAACCTGCTGTTAGTGTGCTGCTGTTTATATTTGGTTGCAACTTCGGTCGACGAGTGTGTCGCGACCGTTTATCGGAATTGAGTGATTCCAATTGCATATTGTTAAGCATCATGTCTACTTCCATTATATGTATTGCATTGCCATGATATGCTTGCTGGTCATATAGTTTTTTAGCTCCAAACTTGCTATGCTGCTGTTTTTGACAGCCACCTCTATTTTTCTCTAAGTCTGTAACGTTTCGATGCCATGTTGCATGCTTAATATCTTTTGATATATGATGCCTATTTGCATGATTCTTTTTGCCATGCCTTCCCTGTCATGTCTACTTTAGTTCCATTTCTTTTGTGACCATGTTTGCATTGATTATCCTGTTTATGCAATGCTCTAAAGTGTGCTTCCTGATGTTGGCAGATTGTGCCCGTAACTTGTTTTGCTTGTATCTTTTTAACCGTAACTCCGTTTGGAGTGTGCCTTATATGTAACTTGATTAGTTTATTGTGTACTTTGTGTTTATTCTGTTTTTTGTTGTTGTTAACCAACCTAAAATATGGTTTAGGGCAGAACACTACCAAATCCTTTAATTGTCGTGCGGCACTTAGTGTTATGCCATGTTTAGGTTGTGCCTCACTTAAATTGACTAGCATAGATAGTTTATCTTATGCTTCACCTCTTGTCATGTTTGTGTTCTATGACATGCTTGCTTGAGTCACCATGTTAATAACCGTTGGTTGGTCACCTGTAGCTAAACAACTTGAACCTTTCTAAATGTGCGGTATCGTCGTGTGTGACGAGTACTTCACTTAACCTGTTAGTAACCGCTCTCGACGGTAGGTGCGATGTCTCGTGTTGCCTTCTTGTTGATGCTTGCTCGTGTTTTCTTCGTAGTAATAGATGCTTGCTCATTGATTGCTTTCCAGTGTTTATCATCTTGTGTGCTTCTGCGGTACTTCTCGGAGACGATGCGAGCTTGCGATCCACTACACCTTCGGAACCCGACTTATCCACAGGCAAGGACTATGCATTACTTATGATCCATTCTATTTCAACCAGTGGTTTTCATGCTAGTATAGGTTAGGTTCGATGTTTGATCCTACCACATGTTACAACCTCTTTCAAACCAATACAGCCATGTCCCCTCCCATCAAACCTTGTACTGCTATGTTACTATTGCTCGTTGCTTAGCCCCTTCTTAGTATGCATGCTTAGGATGCTACGATGTTACCCTGTTACTCCTTGGTTTGGGATATCACATTATTATTATCATTGTTGTTGATGATATGATTATTATAATGTTGACTATATTCGACGAAGGATGGAAGGTCTAGGCTATCCCGCCCCGACGCTTTGTTCCATTCGAGTCACCTAGGATCCGAGTTCCGCGTATTGGTTTTAAGACCGAGCGTGCCTAACCGCGTGTGGGATTTTATGGGGTCCACTTTTCTTACCTACCTAGCTTCAAACATTTCTAGTGGTGGCCCAAGCTGATTTACCATTTGAAACCGTGTGTGTGCTAGTCAGCTGCCAGTAGTTTTTAAACCAACCCGGACCAGTGAGGACATAGTTCCCTTGTTGGTCCATCATGACCGGCTGAGGACCCGGTTTCCCATGTGTGATTAACCGGCAATCCAAACCTGGAGTCATACGATAGAGATCAGATCGAGAGCGCGGCCGGCTCCTGAGCTGGATGTCGACTCACCGGGGGCCACCCGATATTTGTTCGTTGTTAGCTAGAGGGACCTGTCGTTTCGGATCTCTTGGAACTAAATCATAAAATGGTTGCCTGTGATGGGTAGCAACTGAGAGAGATGGGCGTGCGTGCGGAGCCTTTTAATGGGCAGTTGGTACACCCCTGCAGGGTTAAATCTTTTTGAGAAGCCGTGTCCACGGTTATGGACGACTTGAGACCTACTCCTTGTTCATAGACAACAACAACTGAGATAATCTTAATATAACTTGATCAACGTGTGTGTGTGCCTTGACTGCTTCTTCTTCGTCGGGATGCGAAGAGGAGGACAAGGATAGGATAGGTGTTATTTTTGCATAGTAGGTGGATAGCAGACTTGTTGGAGGCGATTCCTCATCGAATGCTTGGCTTCTTATCTTACTCTCTAGATCATTAGCCACTTCATAAATGCTAGTGCGGCAGCAACCTCACCACTTATCCCTTCCTTACCGTAAACTACTAGTTGTCCTAGAATGACGAGTGATGAAGTCCTTGCTGGGTCAGATGACCACTATAGTTGGATGCTGAGTACTTCTATACTCATGATACTACCCCCAAACTCTTTTCAGGGTTCTTGATCGACAACAGGTACGGTGATCGACGTTTCACGTGGAGACTCGACGGCGACTAGTTAGGCGGATCCCGACGGAGGGCCTGGACCCGTGTGGTTGTGGGAATCGATGTTTTTCTCTTTGCCAGTAGGCATTCGATTGTAGTCTGTACTCAGACATGTATCTTCCGCTGTTGTATTGTATTTGAGGCAGTTGTATGCCGATTGTATGAGATGTTGTATCCTTGTATCTGTAATGTTGTGATATCGTGTTGGAAATCCGAGGCATATGGCTTTGTCATATGTCGCGATGGGACCGATATGTGCTTCGTCCCCGGATGTGGATGGAAACATCTAGATCTGGAACAGTACCGCATATCGGGCCTTACACTCATGTTCAAGACTTGCTTCGCAAGAAGACGACTAGCGATAGAGCTGCTTCGAGCGGAGGCCATGTTGGAGCAACTGGAGGTAGACTCAAAGACTCCATTGTATGATGGTTGCGCTCCTGAGGTGACCCGCTTGAGTTTCACGCTCAAACTTTTAAAGTCTAAGGCTAAAAAAAAATGGAGCGATAAAAGCCTCGATGATCATCTCAAGTATCTACACAAGTCAGTTCTTCCCCCGGGGAACCTTTGTCCTACTAGTGTCGATGAGGCCAATAAAATTGTGTGCCCTCTTGATCTGCCGCACATTAGATACCATGCATGCATCAACGATTGCATCATTTATCGAAACGAGAACGCTGAAAAAATCAGTTGTCCGGTGTACCATGCTAATAGATACAAGAAGGCCAGAAAGAAATCTCCTCAGAAAGTTGTATGGTACTTTCCGATAATTCCTCGTCTGCAACGTTATTTCGTAGATCCTAAGGAAGCAGAGCTCATGCGGTGGCACGCGGACAGGGAGGTGCCCGATGATGGAGAATATCCGAAGATGAGACCCCCCGTGGATGGAAGCCAGTGGAGAGCGTTGAACCCCGAATATGGATTTCATCTTGATCCAAGGAACGTCATTCTTTGCGTGAGTTCATATGGCATGAATCCGTTTGGCAACCAGAACACCAACCACAACACATGGCCCGTGTTTGTAGGGATTTACAACATTCGCCCGTGGAAGCGCATGAAGAGAAGGTACATACACATGAGCATTCTGATTCAAGGGCCGAAACAGTCGGGAAATAATATTAATCTATATCTCGATCTATTGAAAGAGGAGCTGGAAATGTTATGGAAAACACCAGTCAAGACATGGGACGCTTTCGGAAAAGAATATTTCTATATGAAAGCCGCGGTGCTGACGACGATGCACGATTATCTCGGTTACGGATATGTATCAGGCATTGTGTGCCATGGATATTGCGGATGCACGAGGTGCATGTATGACACAACGTCTCAGCAACTATCGAAAGATGGTGGGTCTTCGAAAATCATGTACATGGGGCATCGAAGATGGCTCGAGAAGAATGACCCATGGAGAAACCGTGGAAATCTATTCAATGGTGAGACTGAGCATCGAGGACCTCCACATAAGAGGAGCGGCGCCGAAATTGATGAGTTGTTGAAAAACTGGAAAGAGTGCCTCCCGCCTGGAAAGAAGAAAAAACTAGAGACGTTGCTGAAGGTATGGAAAACAAGGTCTGTTTTCTTGGACTTGGAGTACTGGCCCAAACTCGATACACCTCATTGTCTTGATCAAATGCATATCACGAAGAATGTTGTCGAGAGTTTGCTTGGCACACTGATGAACATGATGGAGAATACCAAGGATTGGACGAAGGCAAGAAGATACTTGGAAGATTTGGACATAAGGCCAGATCTCCACATACCCCGTAAAATGGCTGAGACAGAGATGGAGACGTAGGCGGGGGACAGCAGGCGGGGCAAAAAAGGAAAGAAGGAAGAGAAACATTGCCCCCTTCTTGCTTCACCTTCAATACGAAGGAGATCGATCAATTTTTCAAGTGTCCTACCGGAATAAAAGTTAGTTCCGGTTACTGTGGGAAGATAAGCAGATATCTAGACATGCAGAAAAAAGGTTCAGCGGGATGAAATCTCATGACTGTCACGTGATGATGACGCAGATATTACAGGTTTCCCTTAGAGGGATAATGGACAAGCACGTCTGTGACACGCTTACTGGTTTATGTAATTGTTTCGATGTTATCTCTCGAAAGTCGATCAGTTCCAAGCAACTGACAAGGCTAAAGGAAGAGATCGTTGTCATACTATGTGAGCTCGAGATGTACTTCCCGCCCGTGTTCTTTGACGCCATGGTGCATCTGTGTGTCCACATTGTGGACGACATCATAGAACTCAACCCGTCATACCTGCACAACATGATGCCGTTTGAGAGGATGAATGGGGTCATCGAAGGATTCGTTTGTAACATGTCCCGACCAGATGGAAGCATCTTACAAGGCTATCTGACACAAGAGTGCATTTCTTTCTGCGAGAATTATATATGCAACGGAGGCGAAGACGTCCCTGTTGTTGGTTTGCCCATTAACAAACACCATGGGAGGCTCAGAGGAGAAGGTCACACCAACGGACGGAGGGAACTGCATGTTGATGGATTCTCGCCCTTCGTTGGTTTCCCCAAGTGTAAGGTTGAGATGTAGTGCAGCAGCAGTTTTCCCTCGGTGAAGATACCAAGGTTTGTCTTCAGCAGGACTCCAGAGATGATAAGTAGGTGTCAGCGGCGCAACTGACACGGACCTGCACCCAGACACAGATAACTTTGTTCCCAACGAAGTTCAGAGAGGTTGTCAATCTCTCCGGTCTTGTTGTTTACAAAGGATAAAATGCAAGGGATAATGATAGCAAATAAAAGCGGTAAAGTAAATGTAACATGGAAACAGTGATAAGGATATGGACCGGGATACGTGATGTTCACTAGTGATGTCTCTCTCCCAAAAGACGATAAAATTGCTATGCGAGTAAACAAATTACAGAAAGGCAATTGACAGGATATGAAAGCACCGCAATGCTAACTATGCTACAAAAGAAAGGAAGAGGTTCAAAAGCACGGGCAACACACCAAAGTAAGTAGACCGAAATCCATCTGCATCTACTACTAATCATCCACCTTGAGATATCTATCCAGAACATCTCGCTGGTTAAGTTGCGAGCCCCACCCAAAGTGTAAACCCAAAGCAACAGACAACTGCACTAAAAAGAACTCAGCGCAAAGTAAACAATCCTTGTAACCGCGGTTACAAGCACCGGTGTTTTCCCCCTTGTGGCAACAGCACATCCCCTAGACTCATGTTTCTCTCACTCAAGCATGTCATCGGGGAGGCATGAACCCACAATCTAGCACAACGCTCCCTCTTGGAGTCACTACCTACTACTTGGCCAAAGAAATAAACAGCAACAAAGAACATGCAAGAATTACTTAGGAACAAAAATATAAGAGATAAAACCAAATATATTACTCTATCACAATCTGAACATAATCTCATAATCCATCAGATCCGATCAAACTCAACATAGCAATAGCAGAAATATTACAAAGGTGCCTCGATCATGTAGGGCAGCTCACGAGGTCTAAACAATGAAGATCAAAGAGGGGAGGAGAACATCACATAGCTACTGATCATGGACCCATGGTCCAAGGAAAACCACTCACGGGACATCCGGGGAGCATCCATGGTGGAGAGGAGACTCCCGGAGGTCAATCCTCCCTCCGGCAGGGTGCCGGGAGAGGTCTTCTGGTGCTCCCGATCTTGGAAGCGCGGCGGCGGCGGAACAGAGGCGAGTTCGCGGAATAGGGTTCCTCTTCTGGAGTTTTCCCGTGATGGGGGATAAATAGGCGAAAGGGGCAGCCAGAGGTGGGCCAGGGGCCCTAGGCGCCCCCTGGCGCGGCCAGGGGTGGGGCCGCGCCGGGTGGCCGCCTGGCCCCACCTTGGCCCCCCTCTGGCCCCTCCCGGGCTCTTCTGGAAGCTTCATATACGCAGATTTTTCCTGTATTTTTCCCAGAATTTTTCTGGCATTTTTTATATGGGGGAAAACTGAAATAGAAAAACAGCAGAAAACAGGAACTGGCACTGGGGTGCACTGAGTTAATAGGTTAGTCCAAATATGATCTAAAGTGTTTGTAAGTGTATCTAGATCATAGCAATATCACACAAAACATGCATGGAGCAAGCAGAAATTATAGATACATTTTGGACGTATCAACATCCCCAAGCTTAATTCCTTCTCGTCCTCGAGTAGGTAAATGATAACAACATAATTTCTGTGGTGACATGCTAGCAACCATAAAAGAACTTTGAAAAGTAAAGCAATCAAGGTTAGAGATTCAAATCAAGTCATAACATGCAAGAGTTTATATTAGCATTGAAACAAGGAACAAAAGAACATTAGGTGCAAGAGCTCTCGCTATCCGTGACTCGAATGTCTCCAAATGGTGTTTGCATGGAAGAAAGGGGATAGGGAATACGAGAAAAAGTATTTTTGCGTTGAGAACTCAATCTACTAAAGTGTCACACTTGGTATTCTTTGGAATCTTATCTTGACTCGTCCCCAGACCACTAGCCAGGTACAAGTCAATTTGATTCACTCCTTTTCGATATTTTGAGCACTCATGCAATGGATGAGCGTAAGCACGAGAGTTGACACTTAGGATGGAAAAGAGAGAATATGGTGGAGGAGGAAGACAAAAAGGATGAGAAAGGCTCACATCAATGAGGACAATCATAGGCAAGAGATGCCAAATGATAGATATGATGTGAGGAGTAGGGATTTCCATGCAACAGATGCACATACGAGCTAAGAAGCTCTCTAATGGAACTAGTGGGGGTGCATCTAACTTGCTCGCTCATGAAGACCTAGAGCTCGTTTTAGGAGGCTCATCCTTGGAATATGCAAGCCAAGTTCTATAGTGTGAAGGTCCCCACATAGCTATATGCATAAAAATCATCTCTATGGAGTACAAAGATATAGAGGAAGTACTAGTTTGGATCTCTCAAAAGAATAGTAGTGTTGCCCCTTTTCTCTCTTTTTATTTATTTTTCTCTTTTTCTATTTTTTTGTATTTTTTTGTGGCCTCAATGGATCTTTCTATTTAACTCTCATTTGTCCTCTTTGGGATCTTTTAATGTGTCCACTTTGGGATCTTTTCAAAACAAGACTCTATTTTACAAGAAGGTAAAGGAGATCTTTCACACTTTACAAGGTACTCAAAAGTATAAAGAAGATATAACTATCATGAAGTATGCAATGTATGTCGCTGCCAGTGTAGCAGCAACATGTATGACATGAAGATCAAGTCATGAAGAGGTGGAAGTTGCATGGCAATGTAACTCGGAAAGGCTATGGAAATGCCTTGATAGGTAGGTATGGTGGCTGTTATGAGGAAAGATATAAGGAGGCTTATGATGACAGAGCGTATCATGCCAAGGGATTGGACGTACCGGCGAAGGTGGACACCAACTATCGGAGTGAGAAGAAGGCAATGCACGGCACTGGAGAGGCTAGCAAAATATGGGAAGGTGGAAGTGTCAACTTTCAATACTTACATTAGTCCGAAGAACTCATGCACTTATTATCGGTAACTCTCAATATAATAAGGAGGTTCACAAAGAGACAAGTACCCCGAGGAGGAGTGTATGGGGGTTTGGTTATCCTTGCGCATCCTCGACTCATGGTACGTGAGTGTTCTCTAATATTCGACTCCTCAAAAGAGTAGTGATCCATCTAGTAGCTAGAGTTCTCAACTAGTTTTGTAGGTTTTGAAAATACACACGGATTGCCCAAACTACGACACCTATCACTAATAGGCTAGAGCTCTTGACACCAAAAGTTCAAACATTACTCACAACAATACCTCAAAACTATTGCAAGTTACTACTAGAATTAAATAGCAACCTCAATTACCTACTCTCAAGACAAGACACAACTCAGTGCAACAACCAACTCTCTTTAACAAGATAAACATGAAAACTAAAAAGAGTTCCAGCAACAAACTAAACAAAAGCCAAGGCTCTTGCTAAAGACAAACTAAGACTAAAACTAAACATGGCAGTAGCTATGAAAAGATAAAGAACACACAACAACAAAAAGATATGGAGGAAAAATACTATGATGTGTTCTAGATTTTGAAAGTGGAGCGTGTTTCTCTACCACACAAAGTAAGACGGGATCTAACTTGTTATGAACAGCAAGCAAAGCTAAAGAAAACTAAAAAGTAAAACCTAAGAGCGAGACGCTCCAAGCATAGCACATAACGCATGAAGTGATAAAAATATAGTGAGACGAAGGACGAACTGATGATTGTTGATGGAGAAGGGGATGCACGGGGGCATACCCAAGCTTAGACGCTTGAGTCTCCTTGAATATTTATTGGGGATGCATGGGGGCATCCCCAAGCTTGAGCGCTTGTCACTCCTGGATCTTCTTTCATCATCTTCCCTCGCACACTTGAAAACTCCCTTCATACATAACTCATCATAAGCTGATTAGAGAGGTTAGTACCCTTAATAAATAATTTTTCCCCACTGGATATAAAGATATTCTTGAAGAGATACTGTTTCTCAAGAGTGCCAAAAAGTTTTTGCAAAGAAAAAGCAAGCTTAAGGTTTGCAAAAGTTAGGAGAGACAAAACGTGGAAGAATCTGTGAAATACAGAACAGCAGATAGTAAAGAATTTTTTACGGGCACTTCTGCAACTCAAATCAAAAAACTCAGAACATACGGAAGTTTAGTAATTGTATAGAGCATACTGTGTAAACATTTCAGCTCAAAAAGATGAACTGGGATTTTTCTGGAATTTTTCTGGTCAAGAGGACAGAATCTGTTTTCTGGACAGCATGTCACAACTTTTACTTCCCTTGCCGTAACAGGCTATAACTTGGCACAAAGTTGAAAAATAAAGATACAATGATGTTGCTAAAGAAGTAACAAACATCAAGACACAACAAAAGCAAAAAGAAACACCTAAATTCGTTGCGGGCTGCCTCCCGAAAGCGCTTCTTTAAAGCCACTAGCTAGGCATGATGCAAAAAGAAGAATCAAGTTTTATCAAGAGAAAGAGAATAACTAGCCCGTGTAACGAACGCAAAAGGTAACTTGATTTTTTTTCTAGGGAAGTGTTCCATACCCTTTTTGAATGGGAATTGGAATTTTATATTCCCCTCTTTCATGTCAATAACCGCACCAACGGTACGAAGAAAAGGACGTCCCAAAATAATTGGACACAAAGGTTTACACTCTATATCCATAACAATAAAATCAACAGGAACATAGTTGTCATTGACAATGATAAGAACATCGTCGATCTTCCCCAAAGGTTTCTTTACGGAAGAATCAACAAGACGAACACCAAAAGAACAAGGCTCAAAAGGTTTCAATTCAAACATATCAAATATTCTTTTGGGCATAACGGAGGTACTAGCTCCAACATCACATAAAGCATAGCAAGAGAAGTTATTTATTTTAATTTTGATCATAGGGTCCCAACCATCATCTAGCTTCCTAGGTATGGAGGCTTCTACTCTAAGCTTCTCCTCCCTAGCTTTGATGAGAGCATTTGTGATATGCTCCGTGAAGGAAAGATTAAGTGTGCTAGTGTGGGGGTCCCTGGACATTTTGTGTAGTAAGCTAATAACTTCTGAGAGGGTACAACTATCAAAATCAATATCACTACTATCAAAGGTGGTAGTAGTGTCATCTAGGCTCACTTGTTTGAAACCCTCTATGTTCATAGGAGTTTCTTTATCTACGGTTGAGGTATTAGCATCACCATTAATAGGTCCAACGGGACTAGGAGTGCATTGGGTGCTAATAGTTTGAGTGTCCTCCACAATTTGGATAGTGGCAACTGTGTGGTGTGTAGGAAGGCTCTTAATTCTTTCCTCTTCCTCTTTTTCTCTAGCCCGTCTTTATTTGAGTTTGGCCATCATCCTAATGTTTTCATTGATTTGTAACTGGATAGCATTAATAGGAGTGGCCTTATTCTCCTCAAGGGGGGGAGGTTCTAATTTTAAGTATCTCAATATCAAGGGCTAAGCTTTCTACCTTCAAAGAGAGATTATCTATTTTAGACAATTTCTCTTCTACATTTTTGTTGAAGGCTTTTTGGGTAGTGATAAAGTCTCTAAGCATGCTTTCTAATTCAGAAGAGGGGTTCTTGTTGCTAGGGTAAGTGTTGTTGTTCCCATAGTTGGATGGAAACGGTCTAGGATTGCTAGCAAAATTACCCCTATAAGCATTGTTGTTGAAGTTGTTTCTAGCAATAAAGTTCACATCTACTTGTTCTTGACAAACCAAAGAATTTAAAGGAACATCATGAGGATCAATAGAGGGTTGCTTGGTAAGTAGAGACATAATTAAGTCAACTTTTTCATTGAGGGAGGTAATTTCCTCGACAGAGTTTACCTTCCTACCTGTTGGAGCGCGTTCGGTGTGCCATTGGGAATAATTGGTCATCATTTCATCGAGAAGCTTCGTGGCAGCACCAAGTGTAGTTGACATAAAGGTTCCTCCCGCGGCCGAATCTAACAGGTTCCGCGAGGTAAAGTTCCAGCCTGCATAAAAAGTCTGGATAACCATCCAAGTAGTCAAACCATGTGTAGGACATTTCTTAACAAGAGATTTCATTCGTTCCCAAGCTTGGGCAACGTGTTCATTATCCAATTGCTTAAAATTCATAATATTACTCCTCAACTGAATAATCTTAGCAGGAGGGTAGTACTTCCCTATAAAAGCATCTTTGCACTTATCCCAAGAATCTATGCTATTTCTAGGCAAAGATTGAAACCAGATTTCAGCATCTCCCCTTAAAGAGAAAGTAAAGAGCTTGAGCTTAACAACATCACCTTCTACTTCTTTATACTTTTGCAGATCACATAATTCAACAAAATTGTTCAAGTGTAAAGCAGCATCATCTCCAGCACCAGAGAATTGATCTCTCATAACAAGGTTTAGCAAATCAGGTTTAATTTCATAAGAGGTAGCTGAAGTGGCAGGTGTGGCAATGGGAGTGCAGATAAAGTCTTGGTTGTTGTGACTAGTGAAGTCACACAACTTAGTGTTTTCAGTGGAACCCATAGTAGCAGCAAGTGTGGCAGATTTTTTTTTGTAGTTTTTGATAAAGGACACAAAGATAAAAACTGAAAGATAAACTAACAAGACTAAAAAAACAAAGGTAAAGGGTAGTGTGCAACTCCCCTATCTTAGCACTTGGAGTCCCCGGCAACGGCGCCAGAAAACATGCTTGATGGCTTCTCTCCCTTCGTTGGTTTCCCCAAGTGTAAGGTTGAGATGTAGTGCAGCAGCAGTTTTCCCTCGGTGAAGATACCAAGGTTTGTCTCCAGCAGGACTCCAAAGATGATAAGTAGGTGTCAGCGGCGCAACTGACGCGGACCTGCACACAGAGACAGATAACTTTGTTCCCAACGAAGTTCAGAGAGGTTGTCAATCTCTCCGGTCTTGTTGTTTACAAAGGATAAAATGCAAGGGATAATGATAGCAAATAAAAGCGGTAAAGTAAATGTAACGTGGAAACAGTGATAAGGATATGGACAGGGATACGTGATGTTCGCTAGTGATGTCTCTCTCCCAAAAGACGATAAAATTGCGATGCGAGGTAAACAAATTACAGAAAGGCAATTGACAGGATTATGAACGCACCGCAATGCTAACTATGCTAGAAAAGAAAGGAAGAGGTTCAAAAGCACGGGCAGTACGCCAAAGTAAGTAGACCGAAATCCATCTGCATCTACTACTAATCATCCACCTTGAGATATCTATCCAGAACATCTCGCTGGTATTAAGTTGCGAGCCCCACCCAAAGTGTAAACCCAAAGCAACAGACAACTGCATTAAAAAGAACTCTGCATAAAGTAAACAATCCTTGTAACCGCGGTTACAAGCACCGTTGTTTTCCCCCTTGTGGCAACAGCACATCCTCTAGACTCATGTTTCTGTCACTCAAGCATGTCATCGGGGAGGCATGAACCCACAATCTAGCACAACGCTCCCTCTTGGAGTCACTACCTACTACTTGGCCAAAGCAATAAACAGCAACGGAGAACATGCAAGAATTACTTAGGAACAAAAATATAAGAGATAAAAACCAAATATATTACTCTATCACAATCTGAACATAATCTCATAATCCATCAGATCCAATCAAACTCAACATAGCAATAGCAGAAATATTACAAAGGTGCCTCGATCATGTAGGGAAGCTCACAAGGTCTAAACAATGAAGATCAAAGAGGGGAGGAGAACATCACATAGCTACTGATCACGGACCCATGGTCCAAGGAAAACTAATCACGAGACATCCGGGGACCATCCATGGTGGAGAGGAGACTCCCGGAGGTCAATCCTCCCTCCGGCAGGGTGCTGGGAAGAGGTCTTCTGGTGCTCCCGATCTCGGAAGCGCGGCGGCGGCGGAACAGAGGTGAGTTTGCGAAATAGGGTTCTTCTTTTGGAGTTTCCCGGTGACGGTGAATAAATAGGCGAAGGGGGCAGCCAGAGGTGGACCAGGGGCCCCAGGCGCCCCCCTGGCGCGGCCAGGGGTGGGGCCGCGCCGGGTGGCCGCCTGGGCCCCCTGGCTCCCCTCTGGCCCCTCCCGGGCTCTTCGCGAAGCTTCCTGTACGCTGATTTTTCCTGTATTTTTCCCGGATTCCTTCTGGCGCTTTTTATATGGGGGAAAACTGAAATAGAAAAACAGCAGAAAACAGGAACTGGCACTGGAGTGCACTGAGTTAATAGGTTAGTCCAAATATGATCTAAAGTGTTTGTAAGTGTATCTAGATCATAGCAATATCACACAAAACATGCATGGAGCAAGTAGAAATTATCGATATGTTTTGGACGTATCAACATCCCCAAGCTTAATTCCTGCTCGTCCTCGAGTAGGTAAATGATAACAGCATAATTTCTGTGGTGACATGCTAGCAACTTGAAAAGTAAAGAAATCAAGGTTAGAGATTCAATTCAAGTCATAACATGCAAGAGTCTATATTGGTATTGAAACAAGTAACAAAAGAACATTAGGTGCAAGAGCTCTCGCTGTCCGTGACTCGAATGTCTCCAAATGGTGTTTGCGTGCAAGAAGGGGATAGGGAATACGAGAAAAAGTATACTATTGTTGAGAACTCAATCTACTAAAGTTTCAAACTTGGTCTTTTCTGGAATCTTATCTTGACTCGTCCCCAGACCACTAACCAGGTACAAGTCAATTTGATCCACTCCTTTTCGATATTGTGAGCACTCATGCAATGGATGAGCGTAAGCACGAGAGTTGACAGTTAGGATGGCAAAGAGAGAAGTACGGAGGAGGAAGACAAAAAGGATGAGAAAGGCTCACATCAATGAGGACAATCATAGGCAAGAGATGCCAAATGATAGATATGATGTGAGGAGTAGGGATTGCCATGTAACGGATGCACATACGAGCTAAGAAGCTCTCCAATGGAACTAGTGGGGGTGCATCGAACTTGCTTGCTCATGAAGACCTAGAGCTCGTTTGAGGAGGCTCATCCTTGGAATATGCAAGCCAAGTTCTATAGTGTGAAGGTCCCCACATAGCTATATGCATAAAGATCATCTCTATGGACTACAAGGATATAAAGGGAGTACTAGTGTGGATCTCTCAAAAGGATAGTAGTGTTTCCCCTTTCTCTCTTTTTATTTCTTTTTCTATTTTTTCTATTTTTTTGTATTTTTTGTGGCCTCAATGGCTCTTTCTATCTAACTCTCATTTGTCCTCTTTGGGATCTTTTATTGTGTCCACTTTGGGATCTTTTCCTCACTTAAGGGCAACACTCTATTTTACAAGAAGGTAAAGGAGATCTTTCACACTTTACAAGGTACTCAAAATCATAAAGAAGATGTAACTAACATGATGTATGCAAAGTATGTCACTGCCAGTGTAGCAAGAACATGTATGACATGAAGATCAAGTCACGAAGAGGTGGATGTTGCATGGCAATATATCTCGGAAAGGCTATGGAAATGCCTTGATAGGTAGGTATGGTGGCTGTTTTGAGGAAAGATATAAGGAGGTTTATGATGACAGAGCGTATCATGCCAAGGGTTTGGACGTACCAGCGAAGGTGGACACCAACTATCGGAGTGAGAAGAAGGCACTGCACGGCACTGGAGAGGCTAGCAAAATATGGGAAGGTGGAAGTGTCAACTTTCAATACTTACATTAGTCCGAAGAACTCATGCACTTATTATCAGTAACTCTCAATCTAATAAGGAGGTTTACAAAGAGACAAGTACCCCGAGGAGGAGTGTATGGGGGTTTGGTTATCCTTGCGCATCCTCGACTCATGGTACGTGAGTGTTCTCTAATATTCGACTCCTCAGAAGAGTGGTGATCCATCTAGTAGCTAGAGTTCTCAACTAGTTTTGTAGGTTTTGAAAATACACACGGATTGCCCAAAATACGACACCTATCACTAATAGGCTAGAGCTCTTGACACCAAAAGTTCAAACATTACTCACAACAATACCTCAAAACTATTGCAAGTTACTACTAGAATTAAATAGCAACCACAATTACCTACTCTCAAGACAAGACACAACTCAGTGCAACAACCAACTCTCTTTAACAAGATAAACATGAAAACTAAAAAGAGTTCCAGCATCAAACTAAACAAAAGCCAAGGCTCTTGCTAAAGACAAACTAAGACTAAAACTAAACATGGCAGTAGCTATGAAAAGATGAAGAACACACAACAGCAAAAAGATATGCAGGAAAAATCCTATGATGTGTTCTAGATTTTGAAAGTGGAGCGTGTTTATCTCCCACACAAAGTAAGACGGGATCTAACTTGTTATGAACAGAAATCAAAGCTAAAGAAAACTAAAAAGTAAAACCTAAGAGCGAGACGCTCCAAGCATAGCACATAACGCATGAAGTGATAAAAATATAGTGAGACGAAGGACGAACTGATGATTGTTGATGGAGAAGGGGATGCACGGGGGCATACCCAAGCTTAGACGCTTGAGTTGCCTTGAATATTTATTGGGGATGCATGGGGGCATCCACAAGCTTGAGCGCTTGTCACTCCTGGATCTGCTTTCATCATCTTCCATCGCACACTTGAAAACTCTCTTCATACATAACTCATCATAAGCTGATTAGAGAGGTTAGTACCCTTAATAAGTAATTTTTTCCCCACTGGATATAAAGATATTCTTGAATAGATACTGTTTCTCAAGAGTGCCAAAAAGTTTTTGCAAAGAAAAATCAAGCTTAAGGTTTGCAAAAGTTAGGAGAGACAAAACGTGGCAGAATCTGTGAAAAACAGAACAGCAGATAGTAAAGAATTTTTTAGGGGTACTTCTACAACTCAAATCAAAAAACTCAGAACATACGGAAGTTTAGTAATTGTATAGATCATACTGTGTAAAAATTTCAGCTCAAAAAGATGAAGTGGGATTTTTCTGGAATTATTCTGGTCACGAGGACAGAATCTGTTTTCTGGACAGCATGTCACAACTTTTACTTCCCTTGCCGTAAGAGGCTATAACTTGGCACAAAGTTGAAAAGTAAAGATACAATGATGTTGCTACAGTCGTAACTATCATCAAGACACAACAAAATCAAAAAGAACAACCTAAATTCGTTGCGGGCTGCCTCCCGAAAGCGCTTCTTTAAAGCCATTAGCTAGGCTGAAAGATTATAGAAGATGCTCTCACAAGAATAAGAATTTTGAAGCAAAAGTGAGCATCAAGAAGAAAATATGAAACACATTTAAGCCTAACCCACTTCCTATGAATAGGCATCTCATAAGAAAATAAATCTAAGAAGCACAAAGTGACATGCATAGGAAGTTGGAACAAGAATAACTTAAAAACTTTCAACAAAAAGAGAGGTGTTTTTGTAACATGGAGGTTTCTACAATCATACTTTCCTCTCTCAAAGTAATTTTCAGTAGCATCATGAACAACATCAAGAATATAACTATCACATAAATCATGTTGTTCATGACCTACAAGCACACGTGTACTATTTTCAACACGGTTTTTAGGATGATAAGATAAATGCAACCCATCACATTGAGCTTTGATAGGAGGAAAATACTCCGGAGTTTGAGATTTCAAAAGGATAATAGGACAATAAAGTGTGGGTGCAATAGCAACAATTTCATGCTTAACATAAGGAACTATAGAGAGTTCATTTTTGTTAGCATCATCTATAGTGGCATCTTGGCCATCAACAAAGCAAGTATCAAAATTTTCAGAAATGGATATTTCAAGTGAGTCCTCGGAATCATGGGATTCCTCCTCAAAGCAATCATTAGCCTCTTCTAGGGAAGCAAACATTTTATTTTTAAAATCCTCAATATAAGAATTGGAAGTATAATTCTCGAAGCAATAAGCAAGAACTGCAAAGTTTTCAGACTTGTAAATAGTATCGTGACACTTTTCAATCAAAGAAGCAATCTCATAAGCACCTTTAAAAGCAGAAAACTCTTCAATCTTTTCAACATCAAAGTAATCATAAACACCGTTAGCATAAGAAGATAAGATCTCATTTTCATTAAACTCACATTGGAAAGGAAGGTGTTTTTGCTCTATATTAGAGCAGCAAGTAAAATCATAAATGTGGCATAAACACTTAGCATAGCAATAAGAAGTTTGTATTTGGTCCCATAAGTGTTTCCCTTTCTCAGATAGGCGGTGCCGCGTATAATGAGCATGCTCATCCAATGATTTTCCCTCAACCAAGTCGGTTGGGTTTTTAGCGTGAGCACAAATTGATCGAAGATGACCCAAGTGAAACATGTCCATCCTACCATATTTGGGTGGTTCCACACCCATGGTAAAGATAGCATAAGCAGGCAAAGCAAGACAAAGGCAAAAGGTAGAAACTATTTTTGTGGTTTTTCATATAAGACAAAAGCAAAAACAAAAACTGAAAGGTAAACTAACAAGACTAAAAAACAAAGGTAAAGGGTAGTGTGCAACTCCCCTATCTTAACACTCGGAGTCCCCGGCAACGGCGCCAGAAATTTGGCTTGATGTGCAAGATGATGATAGTGATTTCTCGCCCTTCGTTGGTAAACCCCAAGTGGAAGGCGTGATGTAGCACAACAGCAAATTTCCCTCGGTGAAGATACCAAGGTTTGTCTCCAGTAGGACTCAGGAGATGATAAGTAGGTGTCAGCGGCACAACTGATGCGGACCTGCACACAGAAACGATAACTTTGTTCCCAACGAAGTTCAGAGAGGTTGTCAATCTCTCCGGTCTTGTTGTTCACAAAGGATCAAACACAAGGGATAATGATAGCAAATAAAAGTAAAAGCAGAAAAGTAAATCAGCGTGTAAACAGTGATAAAGATATGGACCGGGATACGTGATGTTCACTAGTGATGTCTCTCTCCCAAAAGACGATAAAAATGCTATGCGAGGTAAACAAATTACAGAAAGGCAATTGACAGGATTATGAACGCACCGCAATGCTAACTATGCTACAAAAGAAAGGACGAGGTTCAAAAGCATGGGCAGTACGCCAAAATAAGTAGACCGAAATCCAACTGCATCTACTAGTAATCATCCACCTTGAGATATATATCCAGAACATCTCGCTCGTATTAAGTTGCGAGCCCCACCCAAAGTGTAAACCCAAAGCAACAAACAACTGCATTAAAAATAACTTTGCGTAAAGTAAACAATCCTTATAACCGCGGTTACAAGCATCGTTGTTTTCCCCCTTGTGGCAACAACACATCCCCTAGACTCATGTTTTTGTCACTCAAGCATGTCATCGGGGGGCATGAACCCACAATCGAGCCAAACGTTCCCTCTTGGAGTCACTACCAACTACTTGGCCAAAGCAGTAAACAACAATGGAGAACATGCAATAATTACTTAGGAACAAAAATATAAGAGATAAGAACCAAATATATTACTCAATCACAATCTGAACATAATCTCAACATAGCAATAGCAGAAATATTACAAAATTGCCTCAATCATGTAGGGCAGCTCACGAGGTCTAAACGATGAAGATCAAAGAGGTGAGGAGAACATCACATAGCTACTGATCACGGACCCATGGTCCAAGGAAAACTACTCAAGAGACATCCGGGGAGCATCCATGGTGGAGAGGAGACTCCCGGAGGTCAATCCTCCCTCCAGCAAGGTGCCGGGAAGAGGTCTTCTGGTGCTCCCGATCTCGGAAGCGCGGCGGTGGCGGAATAGAGGCGAGTTTGCGAAATAGGGTTCTTCTTTTGGAGTTTCCCCGTGACGGAGAATAAATAGGCGAATGGGAGCAGCTAGAGGTGAACCAGGGGCCCCAGGCGCCCCCCTGGCGCGGCCAGGGGTGGGGCCGCGCCGGGTGGCCGCCTGGGCCCCCCTGGCTCCACTCTAGCTCCTCCCAGGCTCTTCGCGAAGCTTCATGTACGCTGATTTTTCCTGTATTCTTCCCGGAATTTTTCTGGCACTTTTTATATGGGGGAAAACTGAAATAGAAAAACAGCAGAAACAGGAACTGGCACTGGGGTGCACTGAGTTAATAGGTTAGTCCAAATATGATCAAAAGTGTATGAAAGTGTATCTAGATCATAGAAATATCACACAAAACATGCATGGAGCAAGCAGAAATTATCGATACGTTTTGGACGTATCATGGGGGTGCATCTAACTTGCTTGCTCAAGAAGACCTAGAGCTCGTTTGAGGAGGCTCATCATTGGAATATACAAGCCAAGTTCTATAGTGTGAAGGTCCCCACATAGGTATATGCATGATGATGATCTCTATGGAGTACAAGGGATAGAGGATGAAGTACTAGTGTGGATCTCTCAAAAGGATAGTAGTGTGCCCCCTTCTCTCTTTTTATTTTTCTTTTTTCTCTTTTTTCTATTTTTTGTATTTTTTGGTGTCCTCAATGGCTCGTTCTATTTAACTCTCATTTGTCCTCTTTGGGATCTTTTGATTTTGTCCTCTTTGGGATCTTTTCCTCACTTTAGGGGCAACACTCTATATTTTACAAGAATATAGGAGATCTTTCACACTTTACAAAGGTACTCGCATAAAGAAGATATAACTATCATGATGCAAATGTATGCCTCTGCCAGGATAGCAGGATATGCAATGATACTAGCGCGTCATGTAGCAATGATTAGGGCAAGGCCCACTAGAATGTGGCTCATCAATCAAGCAAGTAGCATGTATGACATGAAGATCAAGTCATGAGAAGGTGGATGTTGCATGGCAATGTATCTCGGAAAGGCTATGGAAATTCCTTGTAGGTAGGTATGGTGGCTGTTTTGAGGGAAGATATAAGGAGGCTTATGATGACAGAGCGTATCGTGCCAAGGGTTTGGATGCACCGGCGAATTATGCGCCAACTCTCAAGGTGAGAAAGTGCAATGCACGGTACCGAAGAGGCTAGAAAAAGTATAGGTGGGTGGAAGTGTCAACTTTCGAATACTCACATTAGTCTGAAGAACTCATGCACTTATTATCGGTAACTCTCAATCTAATCAGGAGGTTTCACAAAGAGACAAGTACCCCGAGGAGGAGTGTATGGGGGTTTGGTTATCCTTGCGCATCCTCGACTCATGGTACGTGATTGTACTCTAATATTCGAACCCTCCAGAGGTTAGTGATCCATCTAGTAGCTAGAGTTCTCAATAGGGGTTTTTGGTTTTCGAAAATCACACAGATTGCCCAAAATACGACATCTATCACTAATAGGCTCAAGCTCTTGACACCAAAAGTTCAAACATTACTCTAGTCAATACACCAAAAGTTCAAACACTACTAAAAAGAGAATAGCAACTTCAACTACCTACTTCTAGTCAAGACATAAAACTCAGTGCAACAAGCAAACTCTCTAACAAGATAAAACATGCAACCTATAGAAAGTTCAACCTAAAACAAAAGAAAAGCTCTAGAAAAACTAAAACACTATAACTAAACAGAGCAGCAGCTAAGAAAAGAAAAAGAACAACTCACAGCTAAAAGAAATAATCATGCAAATCCTATGAGGATTTCTAGTTCAAACGTAGCGTGCTTCTCTCCCACACAAAGTAAGACGGGATCTAACTTGTTATGAATAGAAAGCAAAGCTAAATAAAACTAAAAAGAAAACCTAAGACCGAGACGCTCCAACCATAGCACATAACGCATGAAGTGATAAAAATTTAGTGAGACGAAGGACGAACTGATGATTGTTGATGGAGAAGGGGATGCACGGGGGCATCCCCAGGCTTAGACGCTTGAGTCTCCTTGAATATTTGAATATTGGGGATGCATGGGGGCATCCACAAGCTTGAGCGCTTGTCACTCCTGGATCTGCTTTCATCATCTTCCATCGCACACTTGAAAACTCCCTTCATACATAACTCATCATAAGCTGATTAGAGAAGTTAGTACCCTTAATAAATAAATTTTCCCACTGTATATAAAGATATTCTTGAAGATATATTGTTTCTCAAGATTGCCAAAAGGTTTTTGCAAAGAAAAAGCAAGCTTAAGGTTTGCCAACGTTAGGAGAGACAAAACGTGGCAAAATCTGTGAAAAACAACACAACAGGTAGTAAAGAATTTTTTAGGGGTACTTCTGCAACTCGAATCAAAAAACTCAGAACAGACGCTCGAAAGTCAATTGTATGGAGCACACTGTCAAAGCAATTCAGATCAAAAAGATGATCTGGTGATTTTCGGCTAATTTTTCCGTCCATGGTCAGAATCTGTTTTCTGGACAGCATGTCACAACTTTTGAACTTTCTTGCAATCGGAGGCTAGACTTGGCACAAAGATTGAAAATTGAGATACAATGATGTTGCTACAGTAGTAACAATCATCAAGACCACGAAAAACAGAAGTAAAAACAAACTGAAAGTAAAGATAACAAGGGTTGTCTCCCTAGAGCTCTTTCTTTATAGCCATAAAGATAAGCTTAAGATTTTAATGATGCTCTCGTAGGAATAAGAGTTGAAGAACAAAAGAAAGCATCAAGAAGCAAATACCAAACACATTTAAGTCTAACATGCTTCCTATGCATAGGAATATTGCAATGAAATAATTTATTGAAGCACAAAGCAATAAGCATAGGAAGGCAAAACAAGTGCAACTTCAAAACCTTCAACATAAAAAGAGGGAACTTGATATTATTGAAATATCTATGAGCATATGTTCCTTTCTCATAATAATTTTCAGTGGGATCATGAATAAACTCAACAATATAAGATAAAAAATTCTTATCATGATCCACAAGCATAGAAAATTTGTTACTCTCCACATAAGCAAAATCCTTCTCATTTGTAATTGTGGGAGCAAACTCAAGAAAATAGCTATCACATCAATCATTCTTATCATGATACACTTCCAAACATTTATTCACTATAGCATAAGTTTCATCAAAATAATCATAATAGATAGGAGGCAAAGTATCATCAAAATAAATTTCCTCATCAAAACTTGGGGGGCTAAAAAGATCATCTTCATCAAACGTAGCATCCCCAAGCTTATAGCTTTGCATATCATTAGCATCAAAAGTATTCAAAGAAGACATGCAAATAACATTACTACAATCATGAGTGTTGTGCAAATAATAAAACTCCATAGGATTTTTGAACTCCTCCTCAAACACTTCATGTCCTAACTCAAGATAGAGCTCATAAAACTCTCTCATAATTTTGTTGTTGTTTTCCATAAAGCCTAACTAGTGAAAATAAAAACAAGAAACGAAAAGATTTAATTGCAAGATCTAAAGATATACCTTCGATGCTTACCTCCCCGGCAACGGCGCCAGAAATAGCTTGATGTCTACGCACGCTTCTATTCTTGTAGACTATGTTGGGCCTCCAAGCGCAGAGGTTTGTAGGACAGCAGCAATTTCCCTGAAGTGGATGACCTAAGATTTATCGAACTCAGGGAAGTAGAGGTTGAAGATGTTCTCTCTCAAGCAACCCTGCAATTAAGATACAAGAAGTCTCTTGTGTCCCCAACACACCTAATACAACTAGGAGTTGTATAGGTGCACTAGTTCGGCGAAGAGATGGTAAAATATGGGTGATAGGTGTGGCAAAACAAAGTAATATAAATCTGTAATAAAAAGTGCAGCAAGCAAACATGTGACAAAAGTGAGCACAAACGGTGTAACAATGGTGGAAACAAGGCCTAGGCTTCGTACTTTCACTAGTGGCAACTCCCAACAACATTAACATAGTCTAATCACATGATACTTCCCATAAAACATGCAATGGAGATGGACTCGGAGGTCATTCCTTTGTGGTCAAGAGAGGATGAGAATTATGTAGGGCTACAAAAGCACACCTCAAAGTTTTTAGTTCTCAATCTATGGATTTCCCAATGTCATCACGGCCATCCAAACATCACAAAAGCACACCTACATAGAAGAAGGGGAAACATCATGGGATCACCCTAGATTAACATAGCCTATGATCACAACAAAGATCACATCATGGGAGAGAGAGAAGAACACATAGCTACTGGTAGAAACCTCAGCCCCGAGGAGGAACTACTCCCGCATCATGGAGGGAGGAAGCAACGGCGATGGAGATGAATCCCGGGGCACTTCCCCGTCCTGGCAGGGTGTGATGACCCACGATCTAATGGGATCTATTGAAGTGTTTTCGATAATTAAGAGTGCCAAACCCAACGAGGAGCAGAAGGTAGTAGTAAGTGACTTTGATAAGGAGATAGCTGCAAGCACTGAAAGATAACTTTTTAGGGGTTTTCTTGGTATAAGCGGCAGGAAAGTAAAAACGAGCAAAGTAACCGATACTGAAGAGTAACAAGTGGCCCAATCCTTTCTTGGTAAAGGAGAGGCCTAGCAACTAAGCTTATAAAAGATAAAGTGTTCTTGAGGACACACGGGAGAGGTAGTCATGTGCTTTCGCCATATTCCATATCAGTACTATGTGCTGTGTTGATAAGTGTTTGGTTCGTGAATCTATGCTAGTGCACCCGCTAGACTAAGATGAGTGCACTCTTATGATTAAACACCTTGCAAGCATTCGCAAATACAAGGTAGTAATTAAGGCAAAAGCCTAACCATAGCAATAGGATCGGTGATCCATTATTCCCTTGTGCAAAAGCGTGCGAACTGGGGTTCAGGTTTCTGTCACTCCGGCAACCCACCATAAGCATTCTTTGTACACAATGTATTCCCCTAGGTCCTTGACAAGGCGAAGTGTTGGGTGTTCGACTCACACAACACCACTAGGAAAATAACAACACAACTTAAATATCAACCAACACATATTACTTCAACATCATATGACTACTAACAACTAGACTTCTCCCATGTCCTCAAGAACTAAAGTAACTACTCACAAGACATAGAAGAGATCATGATCAGTGGGGATAAATAGATGATAAACAATCTGAACACAATATTATTTCTCCAACAATACTCAATAGCATTCACCACAAAGTAGAAATCAATACCGATAGAGTAGAGAGGATAGATAGTACGGTTTACAACATGAGTTGCAATTGTGATACAAGATTGGATGGAGATGGATATGGTGTTGATGATGGGGATGATGTTGATGATGATCTCGATGATGCCCGTGACGATGGTGATGACGATGGCGACGATCTACCCTTCCGGGAGGTGATCTCCCCGGTGGAATCTGCCCGCCAGAGATGGCTTTTCTTCTCTGTAGGTTTCCGCCACGGAGCGGCGGCGGAACTCTGGAAAACTCCTCTCTTTTAGGGTTTTTGGATGAAGAGGGGTATATATGCCAGAGGGGGGAGCCGGGAGAGCTCCAGGGGGCCCATGCGCCCACCCGGCGCGGCTAGAGGTGAGAGCCGGGAGAGCTCCAGGGGGCCCATGCGCCCTCCCGGCGCGGCCAGAGGTGGGGCCGCGCCAGGTGGCCGCCTGGACACCCCTTGGCCCCCTCTGGCTGCTCTTTTGCGTGCCTTCGTTATCCTTCTGAAAAACAGCCTCCGTTGATTTTCAGGTAATTTGGAGGTGTTCTTCTTCAGCAGCTCAACATCCACTTTTTACCGCTGAATCCTGCGTCTGCTGCTTCGGCATCGGAAAGTTGCAAACTGTGTAAAATAAGACAAAACAACATAAGAATAGCATCATATCATGAAATATATCAATGAATAAGAAAGAATTACTATATAAAATAGTGATGCATTTTGGACGTATCAACTCCCCCAAGCTTAGACCTCGCTTGTCCCCAAGCGAATACTGAGCTCGGTAAACCTGTCCACAAGTTTAGAGAGTGAAGTGTCGATAAATAGAATACGGACAAGAAGCATCAAGGTTCCTTCATCAAACTCAAGCATCCTCAACAACAACCTCAACTCATAAGGCCCTTATGAGAAAGTAATAACAATTATAATCAAAAGTAGGGCTGAGGAAACTCATCAAATTATGGCAAACATAACCTTGGTCAAAGGACTACTAACTACAATTTGAAGCTTCTGAAAGAACATGTTAATAGTCATGAAGTGCAAATGCTAACACAAAGGAAAATGCTTGCTAGGCAAAAGTTTTCGCAAGCAACTTACTTATCAAAAGATAATGTCAACAAGGATATGGCATGGCAAAACTTAATGCAACTTTATATGGATGAATCCTCATCAGCATCAAAAATCTGTTCTCTTAGGGAAAAGAAGGAAGTGGGACAACTGACTCAGCATAAAGGTAAAAGAAAGCCTTGTTTAAGGGCAAGCAGGGAAAACTCATGTGCTATCCTTAAATCAAAAAGAATAAAAATAGATTTTGGGACGGTGCATAGTTTGTCAATGAATGCTAATAGATAGTTCAATTACTTCTCAAGATGGACAAGTTTCGAGGAACGGCTCCCAAGTGAGGACGATCACATCCCCTTAATCTCCCTTGTTTATCACTGCCAAAGTTTCTGATTTCTCATAGACCGAGCGTGAAGGAGGGTTTGTTTGTTTATATATATTTCGAGCTGGGCGCACCCATGCCAGTTCCTCCTCGTATTATAGGTTTGCAGATTAGACATGCAATCCTGGGATAAAACTTGTCCAACTTAAGAAGATCATGAATTACCTACTACTTCCTCATGAGCTAAACAAGAGGCACAAAACAGAAGATTTTGAACATTTAAGGATAACACATAAATTCTGTACTTATAGGAGTGGTAGGGGAATACCACGAATAGGAAGGTATGGTGGACTCATACGGAAGGTAAAGGTTTCAGGGTATGGATGCACAAGTAGAAATCTACTTGGCAAAGAGTTTGGCTAGCAAAAGCTTTGAGAGAACAGACAATTGATGCTAATTTAGATGCAAAACATATAAGGCATAAACATTAAGGTAAGCATAACACATCAAGTTGTCTTCCTTGTCAACATAAAACTTCAAGCATAATAACATAAAGGTTTTGGCTATGTCGCTACTTGAGAAAACATGCATGTTGTCAAGACCAAAGCTATGTTTGCCAAAATTTAAATAAAGTTTTCAAAGCCATATCTGATATAAGGTCAATACTCCCCATAAGAATCGTCATATGATGCCGATTGCGTGAAGAGAATACCGAGTGCAGCGAAGGAACCAATAGACTTCTCATTAATATTCCATAATAGACGACTCCACACTCACGGATACAATCTCTCCACATACGGAGCGATAGACCTCAATGCAAACACCTATTCCATATAATAAACTCCCTAGACATGATACGACTCTACTTGACTCGAAAAGACTAAGATAAAGATAAAGATACCGGGCACTCCCCCAAGCTTGGAACAAGCTGAGGGGATGCCATTACCCGAGGAGATTTACTCCTCATCCTTGTTCTTCTCATTCTTCAAATCTTTGATGACATGGCGAAGGGTTTGGTTTTCATCCTCCAAAATCTACACTTGCACTTTTAGTACACAAAAAACTTCACACAGTTGATTGGTGATGCGGTAAGCTTCGGAGATGGTAGAAATCGTACGTTGATCTTCAAGTGTAGGGGCTATTCCTGAAAGGTTAAGAGAAAGATCATAATAAGGTTGGACACTCCCCACCATGATGGGGTTGCTTGATCTTCCTCCATGTGTTGATGGACCCTCTGGTTGCTGGGCGGTGATAATCTTGACTTCTTTTCTCACGGAACGCTCCCTCTCCGCTCGCCTTGCAGCGATTTCTTCTTTTGTGGCCCAATCTATGTATTTTCCTTGGTTGAGATCTTTCTGAACTTCACGTAGACGCCGTCCCATGAAGTCTTCTCCACTTGAGCCACAAGAAGACATCTCTAACAATAGTTTTTTCCCTGGTAGAAACAGATTGAAGAGAAAACACGCGAAATCGCGAGATACGTTGCCGGAACGATCGGGGCAAATATATAGCAAAAATTTCTGCAACAAAAGGAAGGTAACGAGCCAAAGTGGGGTCGGAGACGGAGTCCTGGGTGCCCAGGCGGCCTCCCGGCGCAGCCAGGAGTTAGGGCGCGCCTGGGCCCCCTGGAGCTCGGCTCCGGCTCCACTTAGGCCTCGAATTTTCCTAATTTTGGAAAAACTCGTAATATGGAACTTTTATGGCGGTTCGCGATGTTTCCTTACCGTAATACATACCTTTTCTTATTCTGCTTCTGTCGGTGTCTGAAACAGGGCTGCAACATGTTCTTCATGAGTTGTTGTGCGTATTATATTCACATCAACATTGACGGGATCTCCCGCTATGTAATGCTTGAGTCTTTGCCCATTCACAACTTGAGGTTTGGTGCGTTCAAAATTGTTAATCTTTATTGCACTAGATCGGTAGACTTCTTCGATATGAAATGGCCCTTCCCACCTGGAAAGTAGTTTACCTGGGGAAAACCTGAAACGAGATCAAAACAATAAAAATTTATCACCAACATTAAATTCACGTTTCAGGATCCTCCTGTCATTCCACTTCTTTACCTTTTCCTTGAACATTTTAGCGCTCTCGTAAGCTTCACTTCTCCACTCATCTAGAGAAGTCAAGTTCATGAGACGCTTTTCACCAGCTAACTTTGAGTCAGCATTAAGCTCTCTAACAGCCCAGAAAGCTTTGTGCTCTAACTCTAATGGCAAATGGAAAGCTTTCTCATAGACCATTTTATAAGGGGACATGCCCATGGTGTTTTTGTAAGCAGTTCTATACGCCCACAAAGCATCACCTAACTTATTTGACCAGTCTTTCCTATTTTTGTTAACTTGATCCCTCTATTGGTGAGCTCAACTTGCCCACTAGTTTCAGGATGGTACGGTGACGCAATCCTATGATTGACATCGTACTTGGCTAAAGCTTTCCTAAAAGCTCCATGCGTGAAGTGTGATCCTCCATCAATCATGAGATACCTAGGTACACCAAACCTAGGGAAAATTACATCTTTGAGCATTTTCAAAGATGTTTTATGATCATCACTCTCAGTGGGGATTGCTTCAACCCACTTGGTTACATAATCAACAGCAACTAAAATGTGAGTGTACTTGTGCGAAGAAGGAAAAGGACCCATAAAATCAAAACCCTAGCAATCAAAAGGATCAATCACTAGTGAGTAATTCATAGGCATCTCATTCCTCCTACTAATATTACCAACTCTCTGACATTTATCAGAGGCTAAAACATAACTTCTAGCATCTTTAAAGAGAGTAGGCCAATAAAAACCTGATTGGAGAACCTTATGTGCGGTCCTCTCACTGGCGTGATGTCCTCCGTAGGGACTATCGTGACATTCCTTGAGGATGCCCTTCTGCTCGTGTTCCGGTACGCATCTTCTCACGATCCCGTCTAGACATTCTTTGAAAAGATGTGGGTCATCCCAAAAGTAATGCCTCAAATCATGAAAGAACTTCTTCCTTTGCTGAAATGTTAAACCTGGAGGCAAATACTTTGCAACGATAAAATTAGCATAATCTGCAAACCAAGGATCGGAAAGAGATTGTACTTTAACAACGGCAAGTTGTTCGTCTGGAAAACTGTCGTTGACTGGGATGGGATCATGCGGTATATCTTCCATCCTTGAAAGATTGTCTGCTACAGGGTTGTCTGCTCCTTTTCTATCAACAATCTGCAAATCAAATTCTTCAAGGAGTACCCATCTGATGAGCCTTGGTTTGGCATCCTTCTTCGTCATAAGATACTAATGGCAGCATGGTCAGTATGAATAATAACTTTAGAATCAATAATATACTGCCTAAACTTATCACAAGCAAACACCACTGCTAAGAATTCCTTCTCAGTAGAAGCATAATTCTTTTGGGCACTATCAAGGGTCTTGCTAGCATAATATATAACATTCAACTTCTTATCAACCCTTTGTCCTAAAACAGCTCCAACAGCAAAATCACTAGCATCGCACATAATTTCAAAGGGAAAATTCCAGTCAGGCGGTTGTACTATAGGAGCGGTTATTAAAGCTTTCTTAAGAACTTCGAAAGCCTCCTTACAATCTTCATCAAATACAAAAGGAACATCCTTCTGGAGAAGATTAGTGAGGGGTCTCGAGGTCTTAGAAAAGTCTTTAATAAATCTTCTATAGAAACCAGCATGACCGAGAAAACTACAAATACCTTTAATGTCCCTTGGATAGGGCATCCTTTCGATAGCTTCAATCTTTGCCTTGTCCACTTCAATTCCCCTCTCGGAAATCTTGTGGACAAGCACGATCCCTTCGTTAACCATGAAGTGGCACTTTTCCCAATTTAGAACTAAGTTCGTATCCTCGCATCTCTGCAAAACTTTATTAAGATTGTGGAGACAGTGGTCAAAGGAAGTTCCATAGACGGAGAAATCGTCCATGAAGACTTCCACAATCTCCTCACAGAAACCATGAAATATTGCAGACATACATCTCTGAAAAGTAGCAGGTGCATTTCATAAACCAAAAGGCATACGCCTATAAGCATAAGTACCATAAGGACAAGTGAAAGTGGTCTTCTCTTGATCGGCAGTGTTAACATGAATTTGAGAGAAGCCAGAGTACCCGTCAAGATAGCAGAAGTGGGTGTTTTTGGACAGCCTCTCAAGCATCTGATCAATAAAGGGCAGCGGGTAGTGGTCCTTCCTGGTTGCCTTGTTCAACTTCCTGTAATCAATACACATTCTATATCCAATAATAATTCTCTGAGGTATTAGTTCATTCTTATCATTAGGGACTACAATTGTCCCTCCTTTCTTAGGAACACAATGAACTGGACTTACCCACTTACTACCGGCAATAGGGTAGATAATACCTACAGCTAGAAGCTTGAGGATTTCGGTCCTCACACCATCCATCATCTTTGGGTTCAACCGTTGTTGATGGTCAACAACAGGTTTAGCATCGGGCTCGAGGTTGATAGTATGTTGACCGATAGATGGACTAATCCCCTTAAGGTCATCAAGGGTATAGCGAATTGCACCTCAGTGTTTACGAAGTACTTCCAATAATCGCTCTTCTTCATATCCTGAAAGGTTAGAGTTGATAATAACAGGATATATTTTCTTTTCATCTGAATAACCATACTTGAGCGTATCGGGAAGAGGTTTGAGATCAAACACCGGGTCTTCTTTTGGTTTGGATAGAATTCCTAGAGGTTCAACCGGAAGGTTGTGCTTCAGGATAGCAGGTTGTCTCAAGAAGATTTCATCAATTTCATTTCTTTCCTGCATATGAGTATCATTCTCGTGGTCCTCCATGCATTGCTGCAAAGGATCATTAGGGGGAATAGCAATAGAAGAAATACTTTCAAAAAAATTATCATCACTAGGTGATTCAGTACCACGAGGCTTCTTGGAAATCATAGAAAAGTTAAATTCATATGGCTCACCATTGAATTCAACAGAAAATTTACCTTTCTTGCAATCTATAATAGCTCCACAAGTTCTGAGAAAAGGTCTACCAAAAATAATAGGACAAAAACTATCTTGTACTGAACCAAGTACGAGAAAGTCGGTAGGATACTTTACCTTTCCGCAAAGGACTTCAACGTCTCTCACAATCCCAATGGGAGAGATAGTAGCTTTGTTTGCAAGATGAATAGTAACATCAATCTCTTCGAGTTCACAAGGTGAAACCTCACTCATGATCTCTTGATAGAGTGAATAAGGAATCGCGCTAGCACTTGATCCCAGATCGCATAGCCCGTAATAATTGTGATCTCCTATTTTAACAGATACAACTGGTGTACCTGAAATTGGGCTTCTATTCTTGGTTGTGACAATGTTAGTTGAAACAGCACAAATATTTATAATAGAATCTGAAACATCATCAGTAACTAAATCTTTAACCATAGCAACTTGAGGATCGACTCTGATCTGGTCCTCAGGTTCACTTGTTCTTCTCTCACTTTTATTTATGATGCCTGTCACAAAAGAGTGCTCCCTTATTCTTGAAGGAAAAGGGGGCTGTTCATAGATAACTGCAGGCAAAATAGTATCAGCAACGTGAATATCAATAGGTACTTCTTTGAAAGGCTTATGGTATTGATCCTTCTTCTTCTTAGAAGAATCAACATGAGAGGCAAAGTTCTTACAAAAATCGATCATTAGATGGGAATCCAGACCAATCTTAGAGCAAAAGGTATTGAAATAATCAGTTTTTGCATAGCTCTCAATATAATCATGCTCATAATTTATAGCAGGCTCAAGACCTTTATCGATTTCCCAATCTTTAGTATTCTTCTGGATCCTTTAGATGAGATCCCATATTTCCTCCACGCTCTTTGTCTGAAATACCCTGCTAAAGGAGGCATCCAGCCTTTCCTTGTCCTGATTAGAAAGCATGGCATAAAAATTTGTAAGTATAACATCTTTGGGGAGCTTATGAATAGGACATTTGAACATTAGGGACTTGAGCCTCCCTCAAGCTTGTGCGATGCTCTCTCCTTCGCGAGACCTAAAGTAATAGATGTAATTCCTGTCTCGATAAACTTCATGAAGAGGGTAAAACTTTGCATAAAAGAGGGACATAAGCTCTTCCCATTTAAGAGAATGTGGGTCATCGAGGAGCTTATACCAATCTGAAGCTTTGTCTATAAGCGATAAGGAGAATAATTTCTTCATAACGAACTCCAGTGACACACCTACAAGCTTGAATAATGAACATAGTTGTGATAAATATAGCAAGTGTTCACCTGGATGTCTGTCTCCTGCATAGCGATTGGTTAAGACATGATCGATAATACCAGATGGTATCTTATAAGGCACAATTTCAGTAGGGGTAGGAGTGACTACCTTAGTTGTGGGGCGGCTCCCCGAGAACAACGATCCAATAGAAGGGGTGTTCATAAGGACAAAACAGCAATAGCAAAACTAAAAAAAATGTAAAAACCTTCTTACCAGCTTCACTTACTAATAGCGTTACACTCCCCGGCAACGGCGCCAGAAAACGTAGCTTGATGACCCACGACGTAATGGGATCTATTGCAGTGTTTTCGATAAGTAAGAGTGTCGAACCCAACGAGGAGTAGAAGGTAGTAGTAAGTGACTTTGGTAAGGAGATAGCTGCAAGCACTGAAAGATAACTTTTTAGGGGTTTTCTTGGTATAAGCGGCAGGAAAGTAAAAACGAGCAAAGTAAAAGATACTGAAGAGTAACAAGTGGCCCAATCCTTTCTTGGTAAAGGAGAGGCCTAGCAACTAAACTTATAAAAGATAACGTGTTCTTGAGGACACACGGGAGAGGTAGTCATGTGCTTTCGCCATATTTCGTATCAGTACTATGTGCTATGTTGATAAGTGTTTGGTGGGTGGATCTATGCTAGTGCACCCTCTAGACTAAGATGAGTGCACTCTTATGATTAAACACCTTGCAAGCATCCGCAAATCCAAGGTAGTAATTAAGGCAAAAGCCTAACCATAGCAATACGATCGTTGATCCATTATTCCCTTGTGCAAAAGCGTGCGAACTGGGGTTCAGGTTTCTGTCACTCCGGCAACCCACCGTAAGCATTCTTTGTACACAATGTAGTCCCCTAGGTCCTTGACAAGGCGAAATGTTGGGTGTTCGACTCACACAACACCACTAGGAAAATAACAACACAACTTAAATATCAACCAACACATATTACTTCAACATCATATGACTACTAACAACTAGACTTCTCCCATGTCCTCAAGAACTAAAGTAACTACTCACAAGACATAAAAGTGATCATGATCAGTGGGGATAAATAGATGATAAAAAATCTGAACACAATATTATTTCTCCGACAAAACTCAATAGCATTCACCACAAAGTAGCAATCAATACCGATAGAGTAGAGATGATAGATAGTACGGTTTACAACATGAGTTGCAATTGTGATACAAGATTGGATGGAGATGTTGATGATGATCTCGATGATGCCCGTGACGATGGTGATGACGATGGCGACGATCTCCCCTTCCGGGAGGTGATCTCCCCGGCGGAATCTGCCCGCCAGAGATGGCTTTTCTTCTCTGTAGGTTTCCGCCACGGAGCGGCGGCGGAACTCCGGAAAACTCCTCTCTTTTAGGGTTTTTGGATGACGAGGGGTATATATGCCAGAGAGGGGAGCCGGGAGAGCTCCAGGGGGCCCAGACGCCCTCCCGGCGCGGCCAGAGGTGGGGCCGCGCCAGGTGGCCGCCTGGACACCCTGTGGCCCCCTTCTGGCTGCTCTTTTGCGTGCCTTCGTTATCCTTCTGAAAAACAGCCTCCGTCGATTTTCAGGTAATTTGGAGGTGTTCTTCTTCAGCAACTCAGCGTCCACTTTTTACCGCTGAATCCTGCGTCTGCTGCTTCGGCATCGGAAAGTTGCAAACTGTGTAAAATAAGCCAAAACAACATAAGAATAGCATCATATCATGAAATATATCAATGAATAAGAAAGAATTACTATATAAAATAGTGATGCATTTTGGACGTATCAGGGTGCCAACACAGGAATTCTGTCCCCCCGAAACTTGACGGCGATGGGGGCGGAGATCAGAATTGCTTCTGGAGAAAAGGGGTCCGGCATCAGGGTTTCCTCCGCGGGGGTAAAAATAGGGCCAAAGGGCAGCCAGGAGGGCAGGTGGCGTGGCCTAGGGTGGACCCGCGGCAGGCACCCTCCTGCCATGTCTTGGTTATTCCGGAAGCTTCCGGAGCGCTGATTTTCTATATAATTTTTCCGGGATTTATTGGGCAATTTAATTATTGGAAAAACCTGAAATACAAAAATAGCAGAAAACAGGAACTGGCAACTGGGTGCACTAGGGTAATAGATTAGTCCAAATATTCTCAAAAGTGTATGAAAGTTCAAGCAAAACATGGCAAAGTCACACAAACATGCATGGAGCAAGCAGAAATTATAGATACGTTTGGGACATATCAACATCCCCAAGCTTAATTCCTGCTCGTCCTCGAGTAGGCAAATGATAACAAGCATAATTTCTGTGGTGACATGCCACACAACCATATAAGGACTTTTAAGTAAAGCAATTAAAGCGTGCAATTCAATTCAAGTCTTAACAAGCAAGAGTCTATATTAGCAATGACAAAAGCAACAAAAGAACAAAAGGTGCAAGAGCTCTCGCTGTCCGTGACTCGAATGTCTCAGATGGTGTTTGCGTGCAATCAGGGGACTGGCAAAAAGAGAGAAAAAAGGTTGTTGAGAACAACTATCTACTAAAGTTTCACAGTTAGTCTCCGTTGGATTCTTATCTTGACTTGTCACCAGACCACTAGCCAGGTACAAGTCAAACTGATCCACTCCCTTTCGATATTTTGAGCACTCATGCAATGGATGAGCATGAGCAAGAAAGTTGACACCTAAATGGCGAAACAGAAAAAAGGTGGAGGAGGAAGACAAAAAGGTGTGAAAGTCTCACATCAATGAGGACAATCATAGGCGAGAGAAGGCCATATGATCGATATGATGTGAGGACTAGGGATTGCCATGCAATGGATGCACATGTGAGCTAAAAGCTCTCCAAGGAAACTAGTGGGGGTGCATCTAACTTGCTTGCTCAAGAAGACCTAGAGCTCGTTTGAGGAGGCTCATCATTGGAATATACAAGCCAAGTTCTATAGTGTGAAGGTCCCCACATAGGTATATGCATGATGATGATCTCTATGGAGTACAAGGGATAGAGGATGAAGTACTAGTGTGGATCTCTCAAAAGGAATAGTAGTGTGCCCCCTTCTCTCTTTTTATTTTTCTTTTTTTTCTTTTTTCTATTTTTTGTATTTTTTGGTGGCCTCAATGGCTCTTTCTATTTAACTCTCATTTGTCCTCTTCGGGATCTTTTCCTCACTTTAGGACTCTATATTTTACAAGAATATAGGAGATCTTTCACACTTTACAAAGGTACTTACATAAAGAAGATATAACTATCATGATGCAAATGTATGCCTCTGCCAGGATAGAAGGATATGCAATGATACTAGCGCGTCATGTAGCAATGATTAGGGCAAGGCCCACTAGCATGTGGCTCATCGATCAAGCAAGTAGCATGTATGACATGAAGATCAAGTCATGAGAAGGTGGATGTTGCATGGCAATGTATCTCGGAAAGGCTATGGAAATGCCTTGTAGGTAGGTATGGTGGCTGTTTTGAGGAAAGATATAAGGAGGCTTATGATGACAGAGCGTATCGTGCCAAGGGTTTGGATGCACCGGCGAAGTATGCGCCAACTCTCAATGTGAGAAAGGGCAATGCACGGTACCGAAGAGGCTAGAAAAAGTATAGGTGGGTGGAAGTGTCAACTTTCGAATAATCACATTAGTCCGAAGAACTCATGCACTTATTATCGGTAACTCTCAATATAATACGGAGGTTTCACAAAGAGACAAGTACCCCGAGGAGGAGTGTATGGGGGTTTGGTTATCCTTGCGCATCCTCGACTCATGGTACGTGAGTGTGCTCTAATATTCGAACCCTCCAGAGGATAGTGATCCATCTAGTAGCTAGAGTTCTCAACAGGGGTTTTTGGTTTTCGAAAATCACACGGATTTCCAAAAATACGACATCTATCACTAATAGGCTCAAGCTCTAGATACCAAAAGTTCAAACATTACTCTAGTCAATACGTCAAAACTATTGCAAGTTACTACTAAAAAGAGAATAGCAACTTCAACTACCTACTTCTAGTCAAGACACAAAACTCAGTGCAATAGGCAAACTCTCTAACAAGATAAAACATGCAACCTATAGAAAGTTCAACCTAAAACAAAAGAAAAGCTCTAGAAAAACTAAAGAACTATAACTAAACAGAGCAGCAGCTAAGAAAAGAAAAAGAACAACTCACACCTAAAAGAAATAATCAGGCAAGTCCAATGAGGAGTTCTAGTTCAAACGGAGCGTGTTTCTCTCCCGCACAAAGTAAGACGGGATCTAACTTGTTATGAACAGCAAGCAAAGCTAAAGAAAACTAAAAATAAAATCTAAGAGCGAGACGCTCCAAGTATAGCACATAACGCATGAAGTGATAAAAATTTAGTGAGACGAAGGACGAACTGATGATTGTTGATGGAGAAGGGGATGCACGGGGGCACCCCCAAGCTTAGACGCTTGAGTCTCCTTGAATATTTGTTGGGGATGCATGGGGGCATCCCCAAGCTTGATCGCTTGACACTCCCGAATCTTCTTTCATCATCTTCCATCGCACACTTGAAAACTCCCTTCATACATAACTCATCATAAGCTGATTAGAGAAGTTAGTACCCTTAATAAATAATTTTTGCCACTGTATATAAAGATATTCTTGAAGATATATTGTTTCTCAAGATTGCCAAAAGGTTTTTTCAAAGAAAAAGCAAGCTTAAAGTTTGCAAACGTTAGGAGAGACAAAACGTGGCAGAATCTGTGAAAAACAGAACAACAGGTAGTAAAGAATTTTTTAGGGGGTACTTCCGCAACTCGAATCAAAAAACTCAGAACAGACGCTCGAAAGTCAATTGTATGGAGCACGCTGTCAAAACAATTCAGATCAAAAAGATGATCTGGTGATTTTAGGCTAATTTTTCCGTCCATGGTCAGAATCTGTTTTCTGGACAGCATGTCACAACTTTTGAACTTTCTTGCAATCGGAGGCTAGACTTGGCACAAAGATTGAAAATGGAGATACAATGATGTTGCTACAGTAGTAAAAATCATCAAGACCACTAAAAAAAGAAGTAAAAACAAACTGAAAGTAAAGATAACAAGGGTTGTCTCCCTAGAGCTCTTTCTTTATAGCCATAAAGATAAGCTTAAGATCTTAATGATGCTCTCGTAGGAATAAGAGTTGAAGAACAAAAGAAAGCATCAAGAAGCAAATACCAAACACATTAAGTCTAACATGCTTCCTATGCATAGGAATATTGCAATGAAATAATTTATTGAAGCACAAAGCAATAAGCATAGGAAGGCAAAACAAGTGCAACTTCAAAACCTTCAACATATAAAGAGGGAACTTGATATTATTGAAATATCTTTGAGCATATGTTCCTCTCTCATAATAATTTTCAGTGGGATCATGAATAAACTCAACAATATAAGTATCACATAAAAAAATATTATCATGATCCACAAGCATAGAAAATTTGTTACTCTCCACATAAGCAAAATCCTTCTCATTAGTAATAGTGGGAGCAAACTCAAGAAAATAGCTATCACATGAATCATTCTTATCATGATACACTTCCAAACATTTATTCTTTATAGCATAAGTTTCATCAAAATAATCATCATAGATAGGAAGCAAAGTATCATTAAAATAAATTTCCTCATCAAAACTTGGGGGGCTAAAAAGATCATCTTCATCAAACGTAGCATCCCCAAGCTTATAGCTTTGCATATCATTAACATCAAAAGTATTCAAAGAAGACATGCAAATAACATTACTACTATCATGAGTGTTGTGCAAATAATAAAGCTCCATAGGCTTTTTGATCTCCTCCTCAAACACTTCATGTCCTAACTCAAGATAGAGCTCATAAAGCTCTCTCATAATTTTGTTGTTGTTTTCCATAAAGCCTAACTAGTGAAAATAAAAACAAGAAATGAAATCATTTAATTGCAAGATCTAAAGATATACCTTCAACGCTTACCTCCCCGGCAATGGCGCCAGAAATAGCTTCATGTCTACGCACGCTTCTATTCTTGTAGACTATGTTGGGCCTCCAAGAGCAGAGGTTTGTAGGACAGCAGCAATTTCCCTCAAGTGGATGACCTAAGGTTTATCGAACTCAGGGAAGTAAAGGTTGAAGATGTTCTCTCTCAAGCAACCCTGCAATTAAGATACAAGAAGTCTCTTGTGTCCCCAACACACCTAATAATACTAGGAGTTGTATAGGTGCACTAGTTCGGTGAAAAGATGGTAAAATATGGGTGATAGGTGTGGCAAAACAAAGTAATATAAATATGTAATAAAAAGTGCAGCAAGCAAACATGTGACAAAAGTGAGCACAAACGGTTAAAAATGGTGGAGACAAGGCCTAGGCTTCAGACTTTCACTAGTGGCAACTCTCAACAACATTAACATAGTCTAATCACATGATATTTCCCATAAAACATGCAATGGAGACGCACTCGGAGGTCATTCCTTTGTGGTCAAGAGAGGATGAGAATTATGTAGGGCTACAAAAGCACACCTCAAAGTTCGTAGTTCTCAATCTATGGATTTCCCAATGTCACCGCGGCCATCCAAAGAGAGTACCACAATCACCACAACATATCTCAAGGATAGTCAAAGTAAAGCACCAAGAGACTCTCAATCTTCAATCAACACACAAAAGAGGAAATCACTCATGATAATATTCTTCTAACCGATGTCCAATAGACCGCTGTCACCATGGTCTCGGGGATTATACTAGATAAGATGAAGTGAGTACATCAATCCAATACATAGAAGAAGGGGAAACATCATGGGATCACCCTAGATTAACATAGCCTATGATCACAACGAAGATCACATCATGGGAGAGAGAGAAGAACACATAGCTACTGGTAGAAACCTCAGCCACGAGGAGGAACTACTCCCGCATCATGGACGGAGGAAGCAACGGCGATGGAGATGAATCCGGGGGCACTTCCCCGTCCCGGCAGGATGCCAGAACAGGAATTTTGTCCCCCCGAAACTTGATGGCGATGGCGGCGGAGATCGGAATTGCTTCTGGATAAAAGGGGTCCGGCATCAGGATTTCCTCCGCGGGGGTAAAAATAGGGCCAATGGGGGCACCAGGGGGGCCACAGGGCATCCAGGAGGGCAGGTGGCGCGGCCTAGGGTGGACCCGCGCCAGGCACCCTCCTGGGCCCCTGGTGGTGACCCTCCTGCCATGTCTTGGTTATTCCGGAAGCTTCCGGAGCGCTTATTTTTTATATAATTTTTCCAGGATTTATTGGGCACTTTAATTATTGGAAAAACCTGAAATACAAAAACACCAGAAAACAGGAACTGGCAACTGGGTGCACTGGGTTAATAGATTAGTCCAAATATGCTCAAAAGTGTATGAAAGTTCAAGCAAAACATGGAAAAGTCACACAAAACATGCATGGAGCAAGCAAAAATTATAGATACGTTTGGGACGTATCACGACTCCGCTGGGGAACGAAGGTTCAAACGGCCTCCGGCTCGTTCTTGCTTTTAAAAGATCGTCATCAAGTTGTTGCAATCTACTAAGGTAGTATGAATTACCAATTCACCTATGTAGATGCAAATAATTCCAATGTTGTTGATAGATTACCTAATGAGCATGATGTATCGGCTAGCCCTAGTTTTATATATCATTCATCTGATTGTGTGCAACAGCCGGTTCATAATAATCTATATGCTTCAAGTTCTAGTTTTAGCAATATGCAACATATGTATCCCAACTCTCATGCATCGGCAACCCCATAAATCCAAATGCCGACGAACAACATGATGAGCGCGATTGACAGAGTTGAAACACCCAATGTAGGAACTTTTAATAACATGCAACAAAGTGTTTCACCTTTTCATTCATCGGCACCTAACTTGCAATATGTTAATCCAATATGTCGATGGACAGGGGAATTGGCCATGCTAGCACTAGTTATTCGGCCAATTACCATCAACCTTCATTTGCTACACCTCATGCTACTAATCTGTCTATACCGTATGCAACAGTTGATACTCATAATTTGGCTCCACACCTTCATGGTTATAGCCAAATAAGTGACCAATCTACAAGAGCATACATACCTCCATCTAAAGTTGTAGCTGAGGTGGCTGCGTTAGAAAGGAAGAAAGCCAAAAATGACAGGATTAGTGATATTTGTATGGAACTACATCTTAAGGGTTTGTCTCCTGATTATAATGCAATAAAAGCTAGAGTTTTGAAAGAAGATGAATCATTGCCAATTTATAGGCTATGCCAGGAAAAATATAGTTCTACACCAATGCATATGTGTTCTCCTATTTCTCCAACATACTATGTACCCCCTATACAATTGCTAAATTTCGGCAACATTCAAGATTCAATGCCGAAAAAGTCTGAAAGCACCGGGGGCAATCTTATCCAACGTGGGCTGAGATGGAGAAAAGGCTTAAAGCTAAAAGCAATAGCGGGTAATCTTGTCCAGGGTGGGCTGAGCTTGAGAAGAAGCTTAAAGCTAAATTTGCTTCTCTCCGTTTGGAGCAAATAGAAAAGGAATTGGATCAAAGAAAAGAAGCCTTGCCAATTGATGAAAAAAAATGATGATTCGAATATTGAAAGTTCTTCGGCTGAAAAAGCTGAATCAACTAGTGTGTGTTTCGAATCCATCAAATCCAAAGAGGCAAGCACCATTGAGAAAGGGTATGGAGAGCACATAACAACCATGATTTATTTTTCTGAAGCTAAGGGAACCTATTTCCTGCCCTGTGAGTTCCGTCCCACAGAACTTGATGAGCATCAAGAACAAAGTGATATGGGCGAACAAAGTTTGGTTAATGATGAACATACGGAACACAACCGTGCAGCTGAGCAAAGTTCACCTGATAATCATTCGAGTGATGAAGCACGGAACAAAGACAAAGATGAGGACAAGACGTTGGAGAGTCATCCAAAACTGGAGCAAACTATTGTTCAATTCACACAACCATCATTCTCTTCCAACGTGTATGTCGAGGTATGTGTAGCAAGTAATTTATCTATTTTCAGATTTGATCATAACTTTATTGTTGATGCATCTATTAGCAAAATTCTTAAAACAAATCTTGAGAGACCAATGAAGAAGGATAATTTACTTTTTAGCAATACAATTATAACAAAGTATATCGGTCAACGCATTGTGCCATTTAGAGAGACCGATAGTGACTTATTATTGCAGCAAAAGTGTTTCCCATTGTTTTATTTAAAGTTTATATATACATGGATGTCTTTGCTAGTTTCATACTTGGCTTTCATTTGGTCTCAAGTGAGACATATATGTTATAACAGTTATGTTTTCAGAAAAATAAAGCCAAGATTTGAATCTTTTAAGAAAACCGATGATAAATAATTTCTTATTCAAAGTCATCGGAGATAGAGTGCAAAATACAATGCATAGCCGAATTGGATGATGCCAAATCCGAACCATTCGTTTTCTTACTTCCAAAGCCGTTATCGCACCAAGATCGGCTACAAAACAAAAGGATTACCTTCAATTCAAATATGTATGATCAAATCTTTGATTTGTTGTTGAAGAATGATTACATAAGAATTTTTTATCACCATGTCAAGCCATCAACCCAAGGACGAATGTATTGTAAGCTGCATGATTCGTTCAAGCATAATTTTGAGGACTGCAATATGTTTCCTCAAATAGTTAAATCGCCATTGATAGCGGACGATTGAAACTTGTTAGAAAACCAAGGGATCATCATGCTATTTCTATTTGTCCTGATGGCAAAAAGTTTTTGCATCGGCTGCTTCAAGCTGATTCATTTAAGGAGAAGAAGGTAAAAACTGCAGGTGATGAGATCAAAGTTTTCAAGTACACAAATTATCCCTGAGCACAGTGATGATATTCTTGAAGGCGGAAGTTCTATCAAAGTTCCAATCAAGACGCCAAACACTAGGGGGAAGAAAGAAAATCCTAAGATCGATGCAAGGAAAACCAAAGAGAGCAAAGGCCGAGATAAGCGCAAGGGTAAGAAATCAAAGGTCACTTTCGCGCAACTATTGGAAAAGTATCAGAAGATAAGTGAAGAGAAAATTTCTCATCGGCCAAGTAATTCAAAAGCATCAAGATCACCCCCTAGGTGCAAATCTGAGGACCGGTATTGGCAAAGCGATAATCTCAATACATCATACTCATATCCTTATTTTGGGCCGCCAATACCAGCGTCATGGATACCTCCCTATGCTTGTATGAATTCATATCCATCATGGGACGGGTGTGATACAAGGGCATATTATCCATCTTATTTTGAATCATCTCATCAAGATTATGCAGCTCCAAGAAGGCCAAATTTTGATAAACAATTTCATAAAAAAGACCGTTTCACTCAAAAGGAATCGGTATGGAGCTCAAGAAAGAAGAAAGAGGTGGTTAAGCAAGTATAACTTGTGAAAAGGGATGGTCGTGAGTGTGCCACTTCAGATTTTATTTCAAATGATAAAGAGCCAATTGAAGTATTGACATTGGCTGCTAAAGGCAAGGAAGAAGAGAAAACGAAGCTTCAAAATACCGATGCCAAATCTGAACAAAGGGAGTTGAGAGTGCACAAGGTCAAAAAGGAATTGCCACTACTCAAAAAAGAATCACAATCAAGATGTCCACTTGGTTTATCGTATTGGAAGAAGAAGAAATTGCAAAAACTTAGTGCACGAGAACTTGAAAAGAAGAATATGGCATGCGTTCCCAAGAAGAACAGTCAAACCAGAAGTGATGTGCAAGCTTCTATTGTAGATAATACAACCAAAGTGAAGAAGGAGAAATCATCTCATAAAAGATTAAGCCGAAGGTTTCCATCATCCAATCAAAATCTTCGATTAGCACGTCATCCACATTTTTCAATCATGCCATTGATACCTTTACCATGGATTTCATCCTCAGGTATGACTGGTTACCCTCCATGGGCTTATTCTGATCCATGGATGCAATATGATTCCTTGTATCATGATGGGGTATTACCAAATCACCATGCATTTGAGTAGTCACATCTTTTCTGCGTTAAAGGGCCGAAATATTTGACTTGTTATTTCATTTATTTATTTTGGCTATATATGCTTTGGTGGATGAATTCTACGTGTCATTTATGTTAATGGCCGATGTTTTTTCTATCATCCTAAGAGTCTATGTAAACATGTCCGGTGTGGTTTTCTAAACATCATCTTTAGTTTTATTGGAGGTTGAGACAAGGTGTACATTCGTTAAAAATATGTTGCATGGACCAATTCATAAGTTGCAGAATTGGTGAGTGGGATGATGCTTTGGCTAGGTATGATATAGCTAGTTTGAATCTATGAGAAGCCAAATCATTGTTGTTTTTATTATTCAGCATAATATTGTTATGAACCTTGTCTCATTAGTTCCATGGAGATTATATTTTGGTGGTTTAGTTGGTAGCAAACGGCCAAGGTTTTAGTATTGCTTTCATATCTCCTCATGGTGCTGTTTTGAAGCCTCATCATGCTTAGAATATTGTTGCACAAACAATCAAAGATGAATATGTATTATTCGGTTTAGAGCTTTTACTTGCTATAGGTGCACACATATTGAGGCTTTTGGTGATTCGTTATTAGTTGTGCATAAAATATCTATGGATTTCATATGATTTAACGAATCGCTTAATGTTTATCTTAATAGATGCCTACATATAATTTCTACTTTGAGTTATTTTAGCATTGATCATATATGTATGTCGGACATTTGGGGAGCAAATGAATTGGGGCAACAAGCATATGGTTATCATGTTAGTAGCATGGTTCATATTTTTCAAAAACCCGATGCCTAGTCTTGCCAATATGGAAGAGGCCGACTTAAAGCTTGCTGCTTCGGCCACTAATGAGATGTAACACCCCGGGTGTCACGTGATACGTCCAAAAGGTATCTATAATTTCTGCTTGCTCCATGCATGTTTTGTGTGATATTGCTATGATCTAGATACACTTTCATACACTTTTGATCATATTTGGACTAACCTATTAACTCAGTGCACCCCAGTGCCAGTTCCTCTTTTCTGCTGTTTTTCTATTTCAGTTTTCCCCCATATAAAAAGTGCCAGAAAAATTCCGAGAAAAATACAGGAAAAATCAGCGTGCAGGAAGCTTCCAGAAGAGCCCGAGAGGGGCCAGAGGGGAGCAAGGCGGGGCCCAGGTGGCCACCCGGCGCGGCCCCACCCCTGGTCGCGCCAGGGGGGGCGCCTGGAGCCCCTGGCCCACCTCTGGCTGCCCCCCTTCACCTATTTATCCCCCGTCACGGGAAAACTCCAGAACGAGAACCCTATTCCGCGAACTCGCCTTTGTTCCGCCGCCGCCGCGCTTCCAAGATCGGGAGCACCAGAAGACCTCTTCCCGGCACCCTGTCGGAGGGAGGATTGACCTCCGGGAGTCTCCTCTCCACCATGGATGCTCCCCGGATGTCTCGTGAGTAGTTTTCCTTGGACCATGGGTCCGTGATCAGTAGCTATGTGATGTTCTCCTCCCCTCTTTGATCTTCATGGTTTAGACCTCGTGAGCTGCTCTACATGATCGAGGCACTTTTGTAATATTTCTGCTTTTTCTATGTTGAGTTTGATAGGATCTGATGGATTATGAGATTATATTCAGATTGTGATAGATTAATATATTTGGTTTTTATCTCTTATATTTTTGTTCCTAAGTAATTCTTGCATGTTCTCCGTTACTGTTTATTTCTTTGGCCAAGTAGTAGGTAGTGACTCCAAGAGGGAACGTTGTGCTAGATTGTGGGTTCATGCCCCCCGATGACACGCTTGAGTGACCGAAACACGAGTCTAGGGGATGTGTTGTTGCCACAAGGGGGAAAACAACGGTGCTTGTAACCGCGGTTACAAGGATTGTTTACTTTATGCAGAGTTCTTTTTAATGCAGTTGTTTGTTGCTTTGGGTTTACACTTTGGGTGGGGCTCGCAACTTAATACCAGCGAGATGTTCTGGATAGATATCTCAAGGTGGATGATTAGTAGTAGATGCAGATGGATTTCGGTCTACTTATCTTGGCGTACTGCCCGTGCTTTTGAACCTCTTCCTTTCTTTTGTAGCATAGTTAGCATTGCGGTGCGTTCATAATCCTGTCAATTGCCTTTCTGTAATTTGTTTACCTCGAATAGAAATTTTATTGTCTTTTGGGAGAGAGACATCACTAGCGAACATCACGTATCCCGGTCCATATCCTTATCACTGTTTCCACGCTACATTTACTTTACTGCTTTTATTTGCTCTCATTATCCCTTGCGTTTTATCCTTTGTAAACAACAAGACCGGAGAGATTGACAACCTCTCTGAACTTCGTTGGGAATAAATTTATCTGTGTCTGTGTGCAGGTCCGCGTCAGGTGCGCCGCTGACACCTACTTATCATCTCTGGAGTCTTGCTGGAGACAAACCTTGGTATCTTCACCGAGGGAAAACTGCTGCTTCACTACATCTCAAACCTTTCATTTGGGGTAACCAACGAAGGGCAAGAAGCCATCAAGCAAGTTTTCTGGCGCCGTTGCCGGGGACTCCGAGTGCTAAGATAGGGGAGTTGCACACTACCCTTTACCTTTGTTTTTTAGTCTTGTTAGTTTATCTTTCAGTTTTTATCTTTGTGTCTTTTATCAAAAATTACAAAAAAATATATTTATCTTTCTAGTTGTCAGTATGTCTGGCCCTGTTCCCTCGCGTGTGCCCTCACGCGCTTGACCCCCCCCCTCGCCACAGCCACCTCACCAGAACGGCCTCGCCGGGGCTACCTCGTCGCCGGCGTGCCCTCGTGTGGCACGGTGGGTTTGACCCACTAGCAGGTGGGGCTCGCCCAGATTATTAGGGGCTAATCCCCTGTTAACTACCCCCCTAACAGAATTGTTAATTAAAACTAGTTAAATATCCCTTTGTGCCTATGACAGGTGGGCCAGGCCCCTGCTAATTAAACTGTGATTTAATAAAAAAAGAAACAATTATATTATAATCCTGTTAGACTGACATGTGGGCCTTAGGCCATTAACTAAATACCTGGATTAAAATAACTATTATTAGCCCTGTGTCAATGACACATGGGCCCCCACTGTCAGTTTATTTGATTAAATGAATTAATATAAATTCTAGTGTATGACATGTGGGACCCACTGGTTAGTTGACCAGTCAACCTTACAGGTGGGTCCCCTCTGTCAGGTTTGACCAGTCCAAGTTTCTGTTCTGGATAATGTTGCATTTTATTAATAAAGAAAATCTAGAAATTGATTTAAATGATTTAAACTTTAAAATTCAATATCTTTTAAACCGGAAGTCAGATTAAAAAACTTTATACATGCAAATTGATCAGAAAAATATAACGAATATGAATACGCTATTCGTATACCAACCACACCCCTATAACACAAAGAACATCGACATTCCCCCCTTTGGGTCGTCTGTCGATAATCACCCGAAGCCGGTATTTCATCCCCGGATGAAGTCCTGCTCCGAGCAACGTGCATTGCACTGTGTTAGAACAAAATTAACACTGAATTCGTCATGCCTTTCATCTGTTTGTTATGCTTGCTTTGTATTTACTGTTTTCTCCCCCCCCCGTTAATCTCCGATAGACCCCGCTGCTACCGCCGACTACACCCCTGCCGGGTACGACTACTTCGTCGACGACCCTACCCCTACCGTCGAGCTTCCAGGAAAGCAGAGCCATTCTCTTCCCCAGATATCGCCTATCTTTCCGTACATTTCTTGCACTAGGCATGGTTACTGCTGCTGCTACGATTACAATCCTATTCAATTGCATAGCCTGTTTTTGTTGCCCCTTGATGTACCTTCCTTTATCCTATGTTGCCTATTATAATTATGCATTATTCAGCAGTGAGCCCTGCGCATTGTTAGCTAGGATTAGATAGCGAGCCGTGACCACTAAGGGGAGTGAACACGGATACAATATATTAACTATTACAGGTACGGTACAATGCAGACACCACCTAAGGCCCCCTAGCTCGGCTCTGCCGAGCCACCATCAAGTGTGAGCTATCGAGGAGTAATCCTCGTACCTCCACTCGTTGATGACTCTGTATAGCCGCTCTAGGTACCTAAGCAACGGTTGTCCTTAAGGTAAGAAGTCGGGTGACCCAACGGTGCCCGCGAGCGGTATTGCGTCGGGAACGACAGGGAGGGTACGACCGACGTTGCTGGCGTGCTTGGCCCCTGCTCGTATCTCGCGAGAGTTACCAAACCACGAAAGTCGAGCTCTACCAAGAGCACACGCGAGACAAGGGAAGGAGACGGTTCACCTTGATGGTAACCGCAGAGACTTGCTGGGACGACACGGCAGGCACCGATGTACTGGTGGTCCTGACTGCTATCGTTGACCGCTAGTCAGTTAAGTCGAGGCAACGATAACGGTTGTCACGCAGGTTAATTAAGATGCTAAATGGTTCGGTGGATGAATTGAGAGACCCGTTGGTCTATACGCACTACCTTCACGTGGGATAAGGAGTTATGGGCTCCCCTGCGTCGTAGTTTGTCTGAAAGCTCTTCAGACGTCAATAGTACCACGGGCTGATAGCCGGGAAGCGGTCTTGTCTTCTTTGCCGCAGCAGGTGTGTTTTGGATTTGCTTTTGCTTCACCGGCCAGTCTCCTACCATGCAGGAGCGTGCAAGGGTGAGGGACCTAGACCCCTTGGCGCATAGGATATAGTCCGGCGAATGGTCTCTCTGCTAAGCCTAGGATGAACTGCGATGTGTCGGATAGCCTCGGTGGGGCATTCCCTAACAAGGTGTACGCCACCCTGGAGATCCGAGCGTGCAGGCTGAACAGTAGTGCACCCCTGCAGGGAGTTTAATCTATTCGAATAGCCGTGTCCACGGTAACAAGACACTTTATGCTGATGTCGGATCTTACCACTAGAAACTACTACTTATATTAAACTGTGTGGTTCCGGGTTTTCTTCCTCGCAGGGAAGTCGAGGAGGGGAACTCGGAGGCATTATAATTATTAATCATTACTACTTACTACTATACAATGCTGCACCAACTTCTGCTCCATTGTTATTACATTCATGTTATTGAACTGTTAGTTGTTTCTCTTCTCATGCTGCAAGACACGTCAGAAGATGCTAGTCTTTGATAGGCCTAGCTTCTTACCCTTATTCTGATTTCTACCTTGCAGTCCACTATATATAGCCTCCCCTTTCCATTTGATACAATGCATAATGCTTAGTAGCGGACGTAAGACTCACGGGTATGCTAGATACTCACCTTTGCCTTATTTCCCCTTTTTGTTTTGCCTGATCGGCCGCTGCAGTCGACGTTGGAGCCTTGGAGTCCAGGAGCAGGAGATCCCGGATGCCGACCACCTACACATGAAGATCCCCGATGCCTTCTACGACGTCGAGTTCCCCGTTGCCCAGGAGTAGTTTGGAGGTTCCCAGGCAGGAGGCCTCGCCTTTTCGATCCGTTGTTATTTGTGCTAGCCTTCTTAAGGCAACCTTGTATTCTTGTTTCTGTACTCAGATACTTTTTCTTTCGCTAACTTTTTGCTTTCGAGTTGTTGTATTCAAGCCCTCGTGGCCCCTGGCTTGTATTAAACAGCTTGTATTATTTTATTTGTAGATTTTTGTTGTGATATCTCACCGTGAGTCCCTAATCTCGATCGTGTACCTTGTGTGTATGATTACTGTACACGGTCCGATTTTGGGGGCGTCACGAGTTGGTATCAGAGGCAACTGCCTGTAGGTAACCCCCTTCCAACTCCTTGGTCGAAGTCAAGTCTAGTATTTGCAAAACTACTTTACTAACAGCTTCGTGTGGCTTATCGACCCACGTCGCAAACTGGGTGGTATTAGGATCCTTTTCTTCGTACCTTTACTCTTGGAATCTGCTCTCTCTTCTTTTCGGGATAAAGATTTTTGTTAACTCTGACATTAGGTTCTCGTGACTACTTCCTCCCGGAGAGCCCCTCATTACAGATGATCGCTTGCTTCACGAGAAGATTCTGAAGATTACTCTCCGCTAAAATTCCCGAGACCATATGTGCCAATCACCTTTACACTTCCCTGCCACCGATAAGTCCGTATGTATAACCACATACCCCTGCCGTTCATCCATTCAATCCCAGTTTCTCCTGTGCTCACAAGATGCATCGAAATACTTTCTGTTTTTTCGGAAATCCTTTGTGCCTACTACCTTGCAGCTTCACCCTGCGGATAATTCCTCACATTTATCGAGGATCCGTTCATCCACACTAGTTCCTGTGATTCCCAAAATACTTTGAAATAGTATTCAATCTCGCGACAATCCTCGGCAGCCTACTGCTTTGGAGGTTCTTCATACCTGCTTGCACTATGATTAATCCCGTTTGTCTTGTAGTCTTTGATAACCTCCCTTGGCATTACCATTCCGATCTGTTGAATCATCGTGTGCGCGAGTGCACGCAATCATCAGTTGATCCCTATGAATTCATTCTTTCGGCTCAGACGTCATTCCGGACATGAGCTGGTTCTCGATAAATCAAATCTTAATTGATTAACCGTCAAGCTTCTATTCAACTTATCCATGTTTGATCGATGTATCTGAATCTGATACACCGATATGGAAGTCATAATTCCTTTTTACTTGAGCCTCGAATTATTCCGATGCTTATATCTCCCATGCTTTGGCATTTTTTTTCTTCTTCTTCTTATGGTCGAGTACCGATACTCGCCACAGACTCTATGTACGCCGCCTGACCTTGTTGGGTGGATTACTACCTACCGTCCCCTTGTGCCCTAAGTCATTTATGAATTTTCCCTGATATCAGATGCCTCTAGAGAATGATATCATCTACTCAGTGTAGTCAGCCTTCTGCTTTCGAACTTGTATCCCTTTATTATGATATTTGTTGTATGGGTTTTCGGAATGCCCCGATGGGTAAACCCTATGCTTCCCCTAATCTGATGAACCCAAATTTTATGCGGGTTATACTCTACTGGCCTTCCGTCAGATGAGCTTGCACTCCTACAAACTTCATGTGAGCGAGAAGTGATTGAAATGCTATGCATTGAAGAAGTAGGAGTCGACCCTGAACCTTGTGTTCATGCCCATGGATACGATGTAGAACTTATCATGGAAGCTTCTCGTAAGATAAATATCCCCTTGGTATAAATTCTTCTACACCTATGATCCACCATTCTACCTCGAGTGTTACCCCTGGTATCTCGAGGATATCATGCCTTTGCACTCCATCTTATGAATTGTGATGAAACAATGCCTATCCCTGTCATAGCCGTTTCATGGTTCTGGGTTGTCGTCAACCGAGAACACCGCTTACCTTTGGCTCCACCACCCCTTTTGCTTGGTGATGTTGCTATTCGATGGCATTCTCTTGAAGTCTCTCGACATAAAGTGTCGTGGTCATCATCGGAATTTTTGCTTCTCCCACGTGTCTATTGAATTCATGGTGAGAAATACCATCCTTGCCCCTCGATGATTTGAGTTATCATTGACAACATCCTTTGACTCCCTACCAATACGAACTTGGTCATGTATATCTTGCTCTGCCTTCCCTTGGGAAAGAATTATGCCTGATACGTGTGTATTATTAAAATTTCCTTTCCATTGGTCTGTTTAACCTTTCTTTTAATATAAATTATCTAAGCAGTGATAATTCCCTGCTTATGTAAACACTTCGGCGTACTACTTTGTCCGTACAACCTGTTACTATTGTTGATGAAGTTTCGTTGACCACCGATGGACGAGAACTTTGCCAATTGGTCCGCCTCGTCTTAACGAGCAGGAAGATGGTTGTCTTCGTCCCTCGCTGTCGGCACTGATGTTGTTGCCGACATAGCTGACAATACGTTCTCTGACTTACCTTGCAACTTGATCGCATCGTTTGTCACCACCCTTCTTATCCAATGTGGGCCCATAACTCACAGTTCCACAGGACTGAAACCTGACTCTCTTGTACCTTTCTGTTATCGAGGTTATTCCTCTTGCTTGACCTCGTATGCAACTCACGAGTCCTCTACCTTGTGTTATTCAGTTCGATAACAGACTCAGTGCTTATGCCTGATGCTCTGAAACCCTATTCATCATCCGTCATCAGCATCTAATGCATGCCTATCTGCATGAAACTTCTCATACCTTATTTTGCTTCTCTCGATGTGTTTCCTTGTGTTTCAACTTGAGAGATACACTGTGCCCCATTCCCTTGGACAACCCCGGTTGATTAACCTTGTGTCGATTTGACCCCCTAAGTGTCCCCTCCGAGCCTATTCGTAAGTACGATGAATACCCTGAAGCAAGAATGACAATTCGTCGCGGTGCACCAATGCAGAGAAATGAAGACAACATCATCAAGGATCAACTTCTTCGAGAAGGACAACAGGAACCAGAGGAATCGTTAGAATACGAAACAAAATCATTACCCCTCGGGACGAGAATTCTTTGTAGTGGGGGAGATTTGTAACACCCCGGGTGTCACGCTACAGTGATCACCTTAACAAATTCCAAGTCATCATGATTATGAAAATAATCATCATCCTTGATCAAGTCAAGTTTAAATTCAAGCTCGTTTGGAAATTCGAAACAATGTGGGAAAATAAAGTTGTTCCAAAAATTGTGCAACCATTTTTCTAAAATGCCAAATATTCAGTGGATCATGTCCATGTGGATTTGGGAATTTATTAAGGTATTAATTAAATCAAACAATTCAAATAGTAACTTAAATAACCCATTTTAATCGTTTGGTATTTAATTAAAATCCTAAAGGAATTTATTTAATGCCCACAGTTTTTCTGGCCCTGGTGTAAAGTACCACAATAATTTAGGAGCAAGTTTCATGTTGAAAAAAATATATAAATGCTAGAAAGCTAATTACAAATAGAAAGATATAAAGAAAAGAGGAGAAAGAAAACAGAAAATGGATAAATATTAAAATGTCGCCCAGGGCGAAGCCCACCAGGCGCACCTGCTACCCCTCCCTCTCCCTGTTCATCAGGCAGGGTCGACCATGGCGCCAGTGCCATGGACGGCGTCTCCCTCACACCTACTCACCGCCCCTCGGTCACTACAGCACCCCCAAGGAGGATAAGACCCAACCCCTTGCACCCGTGGACAACCGCAGGATCTTTTCCCCCTCGGCAGCGTCTTCCCCCACCTCGACCAGAGCCGCCATGGGCGCGCTCCGACGAGCTCACGCGGCCACCATGGTCCTCAGGCCAGGCCGGCATGTCCGTGCGGCTCCGCATCGATGTCCACATCGCCTCCAATAACTAGGACGAGCCGAGGTGCCATGTGCGCTCGCAATCGAGCCCATCTTCAACCACGGTCGCCGCCACAATTTCGCCGATTGCGTCACCGCCGCCGCACCAACAGCCTCCTCGAGCTCCTCACCCGCATCCTAGTGAGCTCCCTCACGCCTCCCCTCTCTCCCCCTCGCGAACCCTTCGTTGTGGCCGCCGTTCCCAATGTAGCCCCGCTCTGGTCGCCGTCCGTGTTCGCCGTGGTCGCCATCCGACCGAGCCGCGCCCACGCTCACCTCGCTCTGGCCGCGCCCTGGCGCCCCTCCTCTCTGTGAACCACACTTGCCGCGTGGCCACGCCCCGTATGCGCCCTTGCCACCGTAGTTGCGCTGCTCGCCGTGCCCCTGCTCAGCCGTCGCCGGAGCACCATGGACGCGCGCCCCCGCGTGCCTGCTACCCCTCGCGCGCAATCCCGCTGGGGAACCCTCGCGTGTGACCTCACGCGCTTGACCCCCCCTCGCCGCGGCCACCTCGCCAGAACGGCCTCGACGGGGCTTCCTCGTCGCCGGCGTGCCCTCATGTGGCACGGTGGGTTTGACCCACTGGCAGGTGGGGCCGGCCCAGATTATTAGGGGCTAATCCCCTGTTAACTACCCCCCTAACAGAATTGTTAATTAAAACTGGTTAAATATCCCTTTGTGCCTATGACATGTGGGCCAGGCCCCTGCTAATTAAACTGTGATTTAATAATAATAAAAAAAAGAAACTATTAGAGTATAATCCTGCTAGACTGACATGTGGGCCTTAGGCCATTAACTAAATCCGTGGATTAAAATAACCGTTATTAGCCCTGTGTCAATGACACATGGGCCCCCACTGTCAGTTTATTTGATTAAATGAATTAATATAAATTCTAGTGTATGACATGTGGGACCCACTGGTTAGTTGACCAGTCAACCTTACAGGTGGGTCCCCTCTGTCAGGTTTGACCAGTCCAAGTTTCTGTTCTGGATAATATTGCATTTTATTAATAAAGAAAATCCAGAAATTGATTTAAAATGATTTAAACTTTAAAATTCAATATCTTTTAAACCGTAAGTCAGATTAAAAAACTTTATACATGGAAATTGATCAGAAAAATATAACGAATACAAATATGCTATCCGTATACCAACCACACCCCTCTAACACAACGAACATCGACATTCCCCCCTTTGTGTCGTCTGTCGATAATCACCCGGAGCCGGTATTTCATCCCCGGATGAAGTCCCGCTCCGAGCAACGTGCATTGCACTGCGGTAGAATATCATTAACACTGAATTCGTCATGCCTTTCATTTGTTTGCTATGCTTGCTTTGTATTTACTGTTTTCTCCCCCCCCTTGATCTCCGATAGACCCCGCTGCTACCGCCGACTACACAACTGCCGGGTACGACTACTTCGTCGACGACCCTACCCCTACCGTCGAGCTTCCAGGAAAGCAGAGCCATTCTCTTCCCCAGATGTCGCCTATCTTTCCGTACATTTCTTGCACTAGGCATGGTTACTGCTACTGCTACGATTACAATCCTATTCAATTGCATAGCCTGTTTTTGTTTCCCCTTGATGTACCTTCCTTCATCCTATGCTGCCTATTATAATTATGCATTATTTAGCAGTGAGCCCTGTGCATTGTTAGATAGGATTAGATAGCGGACCGTGACCACTCAGGGGAGTGACCACGGATACGATATATTAACTGTTACACGTACGGTACGATGCAGACACCGCCTAAGGCCCACTAGCTCGGCTCTGCCGAGCCACCATCAAGTGTGAGCTATCGAGGAGTAATCCTCGTACCTCCACTCGTTGCTGACTCTGTATAGCTGCTCTAGGTACCTAAGTAGCGGTTGTCCCTAAGGTAAGAAGTCGAGCGACCCAACGGTGCCCGCGAGCGTTATTGCGTCGGGAACGACAGGGAGGGTAAGACCGACGTTACTGGCGTGCTTGGCCCCTGCTCGTATCTCGCGAGAGTTACCAAACCACGCAAGTCGAGCTCTACCAAGAGCACACGCGAGACAAGGTAAGGAGACGGTTCACCTTGTTGGTAACCGCAGAGACTTGCTAGGACGACAGGGCAGGCACCGATGTACTGGTGGTCCTGACTGCTGTCGTTGACCGCGGGTCAGTTAAGTCGAGGCAACGATAATGGTTGTCACGCAGGTTAATGAAAATGCTAAATGGTTCGGCGGATGACTTGAGAGACCCGTTGGTCTGTACGCACTACCTTCACGTGGGATAAGGAGTTATGGGATCCCCTGCGTCGTAGTTTGTCTGAAAGCTCTTCAAACGTCAGCAGTACCACGGGCTGATAGCCGGGAAGCGGTCTTGTCTTCTTTGCTACAGCAGGTGTGTTTTGGATTTGCTTTTGCTTCACCGGCCAGTCTCGTACCGTGCAGGAGCGTGCAAAGGTGAGGGACCTAGACCCCTTGGCGAATAGGACATAGTCCGGCGGATGGCCTCTCTGTTGAGCCTAGGATGAACTGCGATGTGTCGGATAGCCTCGGTGGGGCATTCCCTAACAAGGTGTACGCCACCCTGGAGATCCGAGCGTGCAGGCTAAACAGTAGTGCACCCCTGCAGGGAGTTTAATCTATTCGAATAGCCGTGTCCACGGTAACAGGACGCTTTATGCTGATGCCGGATCTTACCACTAGAAACTACTACTTATATTAAACTGTGTGGTTCCGGGTTTTCTTCCTCGCAGGGAAGTCGAGGAGGGGAACTCGGAGACATTATTATTATTAATCATTACAACTTACTACTATACAATGCTGCAGCAACTTCTGCTCCATTGTTATTACATTCATGTTATTGAACTGTTGGTTGTTTCTCTTCTCATGATGCAAGACACGTTAGAAGATGCTAGTCTTCGATAGGCCTAGCTTCTTACCCTTATTCTGATTTCTACCTTGCAGTCCACTATATATAGCCTCCCCTTTCCATTTGATACAATGCATAATGCTTAGTAGCGGACGTAAGACTCGCGGGTATGCTAGATACTCACCTTTGCTTTATTTCCCCTTTTTGTTTTGCCTGATTGGCCGCTGCAGTCGACGTTGGAGCCTTGGAGTCCAGGAGCAGGAGATCCCCGATGCCGACCACCTACACATGAAGATCCCGACGCCTTCGTTCCCCGTTGACCAGGAGTAGTTTGGAGGTTCCCAGGCAGGAGGCCTCGCCTTTTCGATCCATTGTTATTTGTGCTAGCCTTCTTAAGGAAACCTTGTATTCTTGTGTCTGTACTCAGATACTTTTCATTTCGCTCACTTTTTGCTTTCGAGCTGTTGTATTCGAGCCCTCGTGGCCCCTGGCTTGTATTAAACAACTTGTATTATTTTATTTGTAGAGTTTTGTTGTGATATCTCACCGTGAGTCCCTAATCGCGATCGAGTACCTTGTTTGTATGATTACTGTACGCGGTCCGATTTTGGGGGCGCCACATGAGAGATCTAGTGCAAGCCGGATGGCTGGCTGGAACAAATATGTCTTTCTTCGTTGCAGGATCCAAGTTGAGAAGATCGGACAGGTTAAACCATGAAATGCATTCATGAAGACACTTGTGTTATCAAGACAACAAATATTTGAAGAGGTTTGACTCATGAGATAGCCAGTCTGAGGAAAAGGCCGATATACAACTATCGCCCTAAGAAAAAAAACATGGCCGATATGAAATTATTGCCCTAAGAACATCAATGGCCGATGGAGTGTTGACATCGTCCTTAAATCCTATGTGGTACAAATTATTTGGCACTTATTTTGCCTTCCTATGTTAATATCTTTATGCTTCAATGAGTTATTTCTCTACAAGATCCCTTTGCATAGGAAGCATGTTAGACTTAAATGTGTTTTTTATTTGCTTCTTGATGCTCTCTTTTGTTCTTCAACTCTTATTCCTACGAGAGCATCATTAAAATCTTAAGCCTATCTTTATGGCTATAAGGAAAGAGCTCTAGGGAGACAACCCTTGTTATCTTTACTTTGAGTTTTTACTTTCTGTTTTTTGTGGTCTTGATGATTGTTACTACTGTAGCAACATCATTGTATCTTTATTTTCAAGCTTTGTGCCAAGTTATAGCCTCATATGACAAAGGAAGTGAAAGTTGTGACATGCTGCCCAGAAAACAGATTCTGTCCTCGTGACCAGAAAAATCACAGAAAAATCCCAGTTCATATTTTTGAGCTGAATTTTTTACACAGCATGATCCATACAATCGCGGAACTTTCTTATGTTCTGAGTTTTTTGATTTGGGTTGCATAAGTACCCCTAAAAAATTCTTTACTACCTGCTGTTCTGTTTTTCATAGATTCTTCCACGTTTTGTCTCTCCTAACTTTTGCAAACCTTAAGCTTGCTTTTTCTTTGCAAAAACCTTTTGGCAATCTTCAGAAACAGTAGCTCTTCAAGAATATCTTTATATCCAGTGGGTAAAATATATTTTATTAAGGGTACTAACCTCTCTAATCAGCTTATGATGAGTTATGTATGAAGGGAGTTTTCAAGTGTGCGATGGAAGATGATGAAAGAAGATTCGGGAGTGTCAAGCGCTCAAGCTTGGGGATGCCCCCAGGCATCCCCAACAAATATTCAAGGAGACTCAAGCGTCTAAGCTTGTGGATGGCCCCGTGCATCCCCTTCTTCATCAAAAATCATCAGTTCGTCCTTCGTCTCACTATATTTTTATCACTTCGTGAGTTATGTGCTATGCTTGGAGCGTCTCGCTCTTAGGTTTTATTTTTAGTTTCTTTAGCTTTGCTTTCTGTTCATAACAAGTTATATCCCATCTTACTTTGTGTGGGAGAGAAACACGCTCCACTTTCAAAAATCTAGAACACATCATAGAATTTTTCATGCCTGTCTTTCTCTGTTGTGTGTTCTTTACCTTTTCGTAGCTACTGCCATGTTTAGTTTTAGTTTTAGTTTGTCTTTAGCAAGAGCCTTGGATTTTTTTTAGTTTGTTGCTGGAACTCTCTTTAGTTTTCATGTTTATCTTGATAAGAGAGTTTGTTGTTGCACTGAGTTGTGTCTTGTCTTGAAAGTAGGTAATTGAGGTTGCTATTTAATTTTAGTAGTAACTTGCAATGGTTTTGAGGTATTGATGTGAGTAATGTTTGAAATTTTTGTGTCAAGAGCTCTAGCCTATTAGTGATAGGTGTCGTATTTTGGGCAATCCGTGTTTATTTTCAAAAACCTACAAAACTAGTTGAGAACTCTAGCTACTAGATGGATCACTAATCTTTGGAGGGATCGAATATTAGAGTACACTCACGTACCATGAGTCGAGGATGCGCAAGGATAACCAAGCCCCCATACACTCCTCCTCGGGGTACTTGTCTCTTTGTGAACCTCCTTATTAGATTGAGAGTTACCGATAATAAGTGCATGAGTTCTTCGGACTAATGTAAGTATTGAAAATTGACACTTCCACATTCCCATATTTTGCTAGCCTCTCTCGTGCTGTGCATTGCCTTCTTCTCACTCCGAGAGTTGGCGTCCACCTTCGCCGGTACATCCAAACCCTTGGCATGATACGCTCTGTCATCATAAACCTCCTTATATCTTTTCTCAAAACAGCCACCATACCTACCTATCAAGGCATTTCCATAGCCTTTCCGAGATATATTGCCATGCAACATCTTCATGTCATACATGTTTCTGCTACACTGGCAGACGCATACATTGCATACATCATGATAGTTACATCTTCTTTATGTTTTGAGTACCTTGTAAAGTGTGAAAGATCTCCTTTACCTTCTTGGAAAATAGAGTGTTGCCCTTAAGTGAGGAAAAGATCCCAAAGTGGACACAATAAAAGATCCCAAAAAGGACAAATGAGAGTTAAATAGAAAGAGCCATTGAGGCCACCAAAAAAATAAAAAAATAGAAAAAAGAGAAAAAGAAATAAAAAGAGAGAAATGGGCAACACTACTATCCTTTTGAGAGATCCACACTAGTACTCCCTCTATATCCTTGTACTCCATAGAGATGATCATTATGCATATAGCTATGTGGGAACCTTCACACTATAGAACTTGGCTTGCATATTCCAAGGATGAGCCTCCTCAAGCGAGCTCTAGGTCTTCATGAGCGAGCAAGTTAGATGCACCCGCTAGTTCAAATGGAGAGCTTTCTAGCTCATATGTGCATCCATTGCATGGCAATCCCTACTCCTCACATCATATCTATCATTTGGCATCTCTTGCCTATGATTGTCCTTATTGATGTGAGCCTTTCACACCATTTTTGTCTTCCTCCTCCACCTATTCTCTCTTTGCCATCCTAAGTGTCAACTCTCGTGCTTACGCTCATCCATTGCATGAGTGCTCAAAATATTGAAAAAGGAGTGGATCAAATTGACTTGTACCTGGCTAGTGGTCTGGGGACAAGTCAAGATAATATTCCAGAAAAAGGCAAAGTGTGAAACTTTAGTAGATTGAGTTCTCAATAAATAAATATTTTTTCTCGTATACCCTATCCCCCTTCTTGCACGCAAACACCATTTGGAGACATTCGAGTCACGGACAGCTAGAGCTCTTGCACCTAATGTTCTTTTGTTACTTGTTTCAATGCTAATATAGACTCTTGCATCTTATGACTTGAATTGAATCTCTAACCTTGATTGCTTTACTTTTCAAAGTTCTTATATGGTTGCTAGCATGTCACCACAGAAATTATGCTGTTATCATTTACCTACTCGAGGACGAGCAGGAATTAAGCTTGGGGATGTTGATACGTCGAAAACGTATCTATAATTTCTGCTTGCTCCATGCATGTTTTGTGTGATATTGCTATGCTTTTGATACACTTTCATATCTGTTTATAACATATTTTGGAACTAACCTATTAATGGTTGCAAGACTGCACAAGTTCTTGTTTTTCTACTTTATGTGTAGGAATTACTTGGATAAAGGAAAAATCACAAAAAGGAGCCTTGTAGGAGTTGGATTCTAACTCTCCCGAAATCTGTCCCCACCACACAGGTTTTAAATATCGCCTCGGAAACGCTAGAAGATGGCCTCAAACGGCAAAACTTAAAACTACGAAGTTGTAGGGAATTTTTTCCGGTGGATTTAGACTTAAAATTCGGCCCAATCGGACTTCGGATGCTTCCAGAAACCCCGAAATACAAAAGACGTAATCTGGATGACGGGAATCCGAGAGCCTATATAAAGAGAGGAAACCTAGGTCAAAGGGCACCACGAAAATTCCTCCCCCTTGGCAGCCGTCTTGAGGGGTAGATCAATCTCCACAGCAGCACCATCTCCAAGGAAGAAGAAGGGGCCAAGGGCCGCTGCCCCAAGGGTCGTGGCCTTGGCCGTGGGCGCCGTCGCCGCCGTAGCCGCCGCCGTCGCCGTCTCCTCCGGGCTGCACCTCTCGATCAACAAATCTCCCTCTCACCATGTCCATGTGTGAGTAGTTCCCCTCGGGGCTAAGGCTTCTATCTTGATCTATGTGGTTTCTCTCTCTCCCATGATGTGATCATTGTTGTGATCATTGGCTATGTTAATCTAGGGTGATCCCATGATGTTTCCCCTTCTTCTATGTATTGGATGTGATGTACTCACTTGATCTTATCTAGTATAATCCCCAAGACCATGGTGACAGCGGTCTATTGGACATGGGTTAGAAGAATGTTTTCATGAGTGATTTCCTCTTTTGTGTGTGGATTGAAGATTGAGAGTCTCTTGGTGCTTGTCTTTGACTATCCTTGAGATATGTTGTGGTGATTGTGGTACTCTCTTTGGATGGCCGCGGTGACATTGAGAAATCCATAGATGAGAACTACGAACTCTGAGGTGTGCTTTTGTAGCCCTACACAATTCTCGTCCACTCTTGACCACAAAGGAATGACCTCCGAGTACGTCTCCATTGCATGTTTTATGGGAAGTATCATGTGATTAGACTATGTTAATGTTGTTGGGAGTTGCCACTAGTGAAAGTATGAAACCTAGGCCTTGTTTCCACCATTGCAATACCGTTTGTGCTCACGTTTAACACTTGTTTCTTTTCTGCACTTTTTATTACAGATTTATATTACTTCGTTTTACCACACCTATCACTCATATTTTACCATCTCTTCGCCGAACTAGTGCACCTATACAACTCCTAGTTGTATTAGGTGTGTTGGGGACACAAGAGAATTTTTGTATCTTAATTGCAGGGTTGCTTGAGAGAGACCCTCTTCAACCTCTACTTCCCTGAGTTCGATAAACCTTAGCTCATCCACTTGAGGGAAATTGCTGCTGTCCTACAAACCTCTGCGCTTGGAGGCCCAACATAGTCGTGCGTAGACATCAATCATCAAATGGAAAAATGTTCTACATGGTGAGACTTGAACTCGTCAAACCGGTCGATTTTGGTTTTTTAATCATCTCAATATGAGTTCTACAGGAAAAGTTATAGACATGACAATATATACCCGTCAAGAGGAAAAATCTGACGCTTGGAGCCAGACACTTATACATTTGATGTCTGATGTAAAGCGTGATGATTTCGGACCTTAAGATGACCTCGAATCAAAAAACGTTCAACATGAAAAAGTTTGGAAATTTCAAGGGCTAGAATTTTCATATTTTGAGTTTTTTCATCCGAGGTCGTTTGTAGCCTCAAAACTACCAAAAACCGGACTACTGTCTTGGGACCACCTATAATCCCAGTTCGGTTCTATATGGAAAGATTTGGACGGGATTTGAAGTCCTTTTCTTGTACAGAAAGTCCAGCCTCCTCATATATAGATGAGGTGACGGCCGTTTGAAACAGCACACAATCGAACAAACATATCTACACTTCCAAACCCTAATTTTATCTCTCTCCCCTGTATATTTCTTCTCGTTCTTTATTTGTTCTTGTTCTTGCAGGGCAACGATCCACGAGGCCCTAGGGGCGATCAGATCGACCTAGGGCGTGCTTCCGGTCGGGTCTCCTTTGGCGTGAGCTGCGGTGCATCACCCCCGGCGTCGAGGGTACACGTGACGTGTTCGTGTGTCAACACTGGGAGCTTAACTACTCTGGACTACACAATGCGACAATGTTCTGTGTCAAATGGGCTAAGAATGTCGAATGAGAAAAGAACTATTTCACTACTATGTCTATACCCGATGCCAAGAGCGCTACCGTTAAAATCATCGCCAAAAATGAGCAATGGGTACACGCTAAGCACGTGACACAATGTTTCTACATAACCAACACGTGCAATCCCAGCTGTGTTATCGTGAGAAAAGGCAAAAGAAACATCGTCGGAATAGATGGCATCGCCAACATAGAAGACTACGACCAGTACAGCAACCCGATGAGGGAAGATGACGATGACGACGAAGCATATGTCAAAAGAAGAATGAACACTACATTACCAATGAAAAATCGTACTCCATGGAAAAGGATAATTCACAACGAGGGCCTAAATTATTCGGAAACGAACAAAAAAATAAAGAAGCTAATCACTAAGAAACGTCGTCGATGCTGAGAAACTAAATGTGTGTTGTAATATATATATATATATATATTTATCTACTTTGTGTAATATAAATATATATATATATCTATTTTGTTGTACTTGCAATAAATGTCGCGGTCAAATTATAAATTGTCGATGTTAATTAAATATACATTATTGAAATTGTATATACAGCGTGTGTATATAAATTGCACTAAGGGTCAAATTATAAATTATATAAACAGTCAACAACTACTTGCACTAAGGGTTAAATTATAAATTGTATATATATTGAAAATAAATTAAAGAAAAAAAGATGCCAGAAATACCAGTAGCGCTCGTTCTGGACACGCGGTATAGCTACTTTAGCACTAACGGGCTCACTGCGCGCTACTGCCAAAGTAGCTATAGCGCGTGTACAGGACGCGTGCTACTGCTACTTTTCACTTAAACCAGGGGCGCGCGGTTTCCTTTTCATTCGCACACTCTCTCTTTGCCTCTCACTCGCCGTCGTCTTCGACCTCGCCTCCGTCCGCACCTCCGTCCTCGCCTCCGTCCGCTGCCCCCCGTCCTCGCCTCCGTCCGCTGCCCCCCCCCCCCCCCCCGTCCGCTGCCCCTCATCCTCGCCTCCATCTGCTGCCCCCCGTCCTCGGCCACCAACGTCGTCGAGCAGGGAGAGGTATACACCTCGTCTCCCCTCCGCCCTTCCTCTCCCCTCCTCCCTCCCTTTCCCCTCCTCCTCTCCCCTCCCCCTCCCTTAATTTGCACGGTAGGTGTCTGTTAAAATGACTATGCCATGTTAATTTTGTTAAAATGCCTATGCCATGTGTATGCCTATGCCATGTTTGTTAAAATGCCTATGCCATGAGTTTGTATTAAGTTTTGGAGTTGAAAATGCAAATGAAATGAAGTTTTGTATGATCTTTTCCATATGCAGGGATCCGAGGGGCCTATGTTTTGCCGGAATATTGATTTATTTCCGTTCCGAAAAAATTTCGGGTTCCCGATATGTCCACTTTTTGGCAAAGGTCATGCCAAAATTTACCGTGAATTTCGACATGACTTGTGCTACAAAGTATGACACATATCGAGTGCCCGGTATTTGATCAGTATAGTATTTAGTCCTTTTTTTGTACTTATAGAATTAACCTTGGAGACTAAATATATCGTAGGAAACATGTCGAGCAACAACGTAGACGGGGAAGATTTTGACTACCATGAGCAAGAACACGCCTTCCTGGACCATATGTGTTCTTAGCAACGAGACGAAGGTTATCCAAATGCCGCTAGTGCGACGGGTGGCACTGACACCGGTACCGATGGCACTCATCATGGCACCGATGGCACTGACACCGGTGCCGCCGAATCCGCTAATGAATCAGCTGCAAATAAGAAGGAGAGGGTATGAAAACCAAAGAAGCTCGGCACCGAGAAACTGCTAGTGACAGAGGTGCATCCTACCAAATTCGAGCCAATAGCGCCGGCGGGTGCTCGCAAGTGCTACGGCAACCAAGTCGGATGCATCCTACGGGAATCCACGATCATCGACGCCTATGACTTGATTCAAGTTCCAGAATCGGGATGAGAGCAAAGAACCGTGGGTGGATGATGCCATGACTGACATAAACGCCGCCACCATGGTCAAGTTCAGCAATGCATTGTCTGCCTGGAAAGTGAGAGTGAAACGATTGATTGAGAAGAATAAACCTATGTCCAAGATTCTAGCCTCGAATTCATCACTTACGGAAGATGAGTTCTTAAAATTGAAGGACACTTGCGCTACCGATGTAGCCAAGCTTAGGTCCGAGAAATTCAAGGAGCTTCAAAAATTGAACACAGGGAAACACCGCCTCGGAAGCCGTGGTTACATTGGCAAAAGTCCCATATGGGTAAAGGAGGATGCGGAACGTGAAGCCGCGGGTATTCCAGACCCGTTGGCGGAGTTCACTGACCCGCAAGAGTATGACTTCATCAGGGCCCGCTACAAGTGGGACTCGAAGAAAAAGGTTTTCTCCACTAACGAGCCCACGAGGGAATTTATGAGATTACTGGTAATAATTATTGTTTCCACCTTATATATATTACCTTCTCATCAAGTTAAAATACACGTTGTAGTAACATTTGTAAATGGTCCACATTTCTTTCGCAGAAAGAGCACCACAAGCTTGATGCCGAAAGTGACTCATCGTCTCAGTCGACGATGAGGCCCAAGTGGGACACCCATCTCAACCGGGCCTTGAACGTACTGAACGGCCTCCCTTTGGACACTCGGCCGCAGACTGGACGTGTGCACGGCGTCGGAGATGGTGCCCAGCGGAAGCACTACTACCACGAGGACCCTGAGGCCAAAAGGAAAAGAAGGAAGTTTAGTTAGGTCAAAATTGACGAAAAGGTGAAGCTTGCAGTTGAGAAAAAAGCAGTTGAGACCGAACAAGCGACCAGAGAAGAGATGATCAAGTCGGCAGTCAATGCAGCTTTAGCTACCTATAGAGATGATTTCACAGCTTCGGTTTCATCCTTGATCCCGGCTGTTATCGAGTGGACAAAGCAAAATCCAGACAAAACAGCAGCGGATTTTCCCCGTCCTAGCTTCGTCGGGAGAAACTCGGTGAACCTCGCACCAGCGGCGCCTGGTCTCGCATCCGGACATGCTCCATCAAGCGCTCATAGCAGCCTGTCCTCTGTCTCTGATGTGCTACGCGGGCCTTCGTCTTTGGCTGAGCTCAACGCCCTCACGGTAATTACGCGTCACACCAACATATATACTCCCTCCGTTCCTTGATATAAGGTGCCTAAGGTTTTCAGAAAAATTACAAAATGCATGGCATATTGGTATTATACCACCCGTCTAGATAAATATACCTACGGGAAGAGATAGAACTGAGAGTCTCGTTCCTATTATTGGCTGATTCGAATTATTTTCTCCCTATTTTTTCTAGGAAAAGATCAGTCTGATTATAGCATTACATGTACACGTTAATATCCGTGCAAAAACCTTAGGCACCTTATATTAAGGAACATAGGGAGTATAATATATCCCTTTTTCGTTGCCTTTTGGATGTCTAACGTTGTAGACATGTTTTCACAGGCTGAGAGAACCCCGTGCACCTTACTATATATGATCAATGGCCAGACGGTGGATGTGGGAACGACAACGATAATAAATCCCACGCATCGGATGTTCCACACCATGTAGATGCCAAGTACCACTTTCAAGGTTTCTGTGGCGAGTGTCAAACCGGGCCACGAGGATTTGGCTCCTCCGGTACAACTCGGGGAAGAGGAAGACGAGACCCCTAAGCGGCTTGCAGACTCCAAGGGCTATTTCATCCTATGGCTGAAGGCTCTTCTTCATGTCGAGTCGGCCGCCGTGATGACCACACCAAGGACAACACATCCCGATGAAGGTATGAACACCACCACCCCGCCTCCGCAATTATTAGCACCGCCTGTTATGCTAGGTGAGAATAGCGAGCGACACCGGGAAGGGGGTCCAAGCAGAGTGGATCGCGATCTCTCTCCCCCCCCCCCGAGCTCCAGCAATAAATGGATGATGTCATGGACGAGGATGGTGACCCTATGCAATTCCTCAACACCGCCTACATTCGCGAAGTAGAAATGATGAGTCATCCATATGACTCAGCCAATAAGGAGCATGTGGATGAGGAGATGGATATTCTGACGGAGCAGGAGCATCCTAGGTCTGAGTGCAAAAAGTCTCTCTACGTGCAACCCTTGCAGGACACGCCTCCAGATGTCGCATCAAGCCAGCATGGACAAGGCGATGGTCAATGTGAGAAGGTGCTCATCAGCCCGTCGACACTTGGGGTGGCAATCAAGGGCGCTATGAAAGGCTCATCACAACCTCTTCCCCAGAAGAAAGGAGGAAGAGACCGGTTAATAAGGCTGCAAAAAAGGCTGCCAATGCTTCTAGCAGCAAGTCGGTTCCGCCAACAGGTTTTGCAAACCGTCTACAGATGAAAGGTACGGCGTTGATCCATGGTCTCGGGCGAGCCAATCCTTCCGCCGAAACCATTGGAGAACATATCATGGGATCTCAGGCGACTGCACGACCATGTACTGTCGACGGAGAAAAGCCTCCTCGCCTCGAAGAATCCAGGATATCCACTTTATGTGGTGCGTGTGCCTACGGGCAAGGGCTACGTCGACACGATGCCCGCGAAAGTGTTCTTCCTGCGGTTTGCTCACATCTTTGATATGTTCCTCAGTAGGCGGCTGGATTTTACGATCGTCCGCCTTTTTGCTCTCCATATGAGCTTTTTCATCAACAGAGAGAAAATCTCGCAAATCGCGGTGGCAGATCCATACTACATGCATGAGTCCTTCTTGTCGCTAGGTGACTATGAACTTACAACTGCTAGGGACTACATCAAAAATTTCATGCTGACGAATAAGGACAAGGAAATGGTTCTCGTGCCTTATCATCCAATGTAAGTCATTGCCCGATTGGCTTTACATTTCAATCATTCCTTTGCTCATATGGAGGCTAGATAATTTGAGGTGCATTTATTTTGCGCAGCGAGGGGCACGCCATCCTTATCGTTCTTTACCCGCGAGTCTCCCATGCCGTGTATTTCGACTCTTCTAGGTACTTCAAAAAGAAGGACTACACCAAAGTAAAGAGTCTTCTGGATTCCGCTCTCCAGGGCTTTAGCATGAGGGGTGGCCACCTCGAAAAACATGCACTAAGGAAGGGTGCGCCGTGTTTTGGGCATAAAACCAACTTCTGCAGTATCCATCAACCGGAAGGAAGTACAAACTATGGCTACTATGTCATCCATCTCATGATGGAGTTCAGAAAGGATCAACAACTTCTTCGCATGTCAAGCAAAGATGACGGTCATATAATGAAATGGGCAGAGAACTTAGTCGAACCGGATTATAAAGTAAGAGATGACTTCTTTCGCATCCTAAAGGATATTGCAACCATCATCATGAAAGAAGTCGTCGACGAGAAGGGGATGTTCTACCATGGCCCAATATCGCGACCTGATGTTATATCTCGCGTAGGAATGAAGATTTCGTACATTACGCCGTTCAAGAAGCTAGGGTCACTACTGCAGAATAACTTATAGCCACCAACACATTGGTGACGGGCAAAAATATGCACGTCACTGGTAACAGTTATCGATGACGGACACAATTATGCCCGTCATTGGTAAATCTCAATAGGTGGTTATAGAACATACTAGTGACGGTTGAGTATTGTTGCCCGTCATTGGTAATATCAGTGACGGGTCCGAAAAATTGTCCGTCGCTGCTGTTACTTTTACTAGTGAAGGACCGGTTTATATAACCGTCGCTGGTTATAAACATGCATGATGTGTTTTATTTTTATTTAGAAAAATATCAAATAAAATATCTTCCGATGCTTTCGTCTTGGCACATATCTTCACGAGAAAAAGAAAAGAAGAACTTTTTTTTTCATGTGGACCTGCACACTGCCCCGTACGTGATGTATCTGGATACATATGACTACGACCCGGCTGGCCGCTGACTCGCTGCTAAGCCTCCGAAGCTAGCTCAAATGTAGTACTACCTCTGACCCATATTAATTGGCACACACTTAGTATCAAAGTTGTACTAAGTGTGTGCCAATTAATATGGGTCGGAGGAAGTATGTGGATTGCCAAAATCCACTAGATTAGACAGTCTCGCAAAAGAAATTTAGGCATGTCCTGCAAAAAAACATTTGTAAACCTAAAAGAGTAGTATGTAGTACGTAGTGGTTTTCTTACCTATGAGGGTGGGTTATCATATTATGTTATCGATGTGCAAATGCAATATTATTTTATTTGTAAAATATATTTTTTATTTCAAAAGTTTATACTAGTGACAGGCAAAACTACCAAAAAAGCAAATTATCCGTCATTGCTAATGAGGCAAAAGCACTATCGTGAAAACTAACTAGCGACGGGCACGAATAAATGACCGCCACTAGTGAACAGATACTAGTGACGGGCGCCCGCCCGTCACTGGTAACCTATTACCAGTGACGAGTTATCAGTGACGGGCGCCTTGCCCGTCACTAGTGAACCTTTTGGGTCCGTCACTAGTAGACTATTCTGCACTATTGTATGTCGATGATGATGTCTCGGTTGAATTTGTACTTTTGGAAGCGATATGAAAACTTTGTGATGTAATTTAACGGTCCTGTTGAACTACTTGCGTAACACTAGCTAGCTAGTGAACTAGTGTTGGGGTACGATGAACTACGTGTCTATATTATATTATGTATATTACTTTATGTTGCATCTATTCACTAACTTTTTCTCTTCGTGTTGCTCAAGTATATTATGTTGTGTACTATTGTTGAATTCCCATGATGATATGAATCTCTAACAGGTACATAGATCATCGATAGCAAAGAAGTGCTATGTCGTGTACATAAGGAAGGTTCCAGGAGTGTACGATCAGTGGCCAGAGTGTCAGGCCCAAGTGCACCGGTTCCCAGACGCCATCCAAAGAGGGTTCAATACCAGAGAGGAACTTCCTTGTAGTTGCATGTATTTAAGATATTGTGACAACTTCTATCTCTATTTTAGAGATGACAAGACGAGAGATATCATTTGTTTTGGATATGAGATCATGATGATATATATATGATCATCAGATTATTGTATGTGTATGATATGATGAGATTTGTACTATGTAGAAAACCTGTGTATGTGTATGAGACTATATTGTATAATAGTTGTACAAATACAGCGAAAATACGTTGGTAAAAGAAAGAAAAAATGAAAAAAATACCAGTAGCGCCTATTACATATAGCAGTAGCGCCCGTATACCAGTAGAGCTTGGTACAGGGGGGCGTTGCTCCCAATATTAGTAGTAACGGTCACTATGGGGGGTGCTACTGCTAACCATACGTAATAGTAGCGGGTGCCCGTGTGCGTTGCTGCTACAAGTTAGTTGTAGCGTGCTATCAGTAACGCGCAGGGGGGCGCTACTGATGAGACAAAAGGGGGCGCTACTACTATCCTTTCTTCTAGTAGTGATAGCAGTAATAACATCAAGCCCGAGATGCCTTCTCGACAACCCTGCGGGAAAGCAATCCCGGGAATCATATCAACAGTTTATAATATAAAAATAATAGTTCATAGTTGTAGTTGCAGATACGGATACAACACCGAGCGTCATGTTACCGTGGACACATCTATTCGAATAGATTACTTCCCGGCAGGGGCTGCACTACTATTACCCTACACGCTCGGACATCTCGGGTCTCGTACACCTTTATGGGGAATGTCCGACCAAGGCTGTCCGCCACGACGTAGTCCTACCTAGGCTCATCAGAGAGGTCCTTGTCGGTCTAACTCCTAAGAGCTCGGGGGTCTTGGGCCATCGCCCCTCGCACTCCAGGTCATTGTGTGGACGCGCCGGGACGAGCACCAACTCATCATGGATGGCACTGGCCCGTCCGTGCCGCAATGTAGAACTTAACGTCTTTCAGAGCTGTTGGTAGAATGTACTCCGTTGAGGGGGCCATACCCATTATCCCATGTGGAGGTAGCGCTTATAAGACATAGAACCACTCAGATCACTGACACCGATCCATTAAGCATTTTATTAATATCTCGCGGAGACGACCGTGATTGTCGCTCAGACTGGGTAACTCACGGACAATGAACAGGAGCCAGGCCCACCTCTCTCTCCAGGCGGTAACCTCCTGCCCTGTTAGCCCGTCACATCTCATGGTGATACGTCCAAAACGTATCTATAATTTCTGCTTGCTCCATGCATGTTTTGTGTGATATTGCTATGATCTAGATACACTTCCATACACTTTTGATCATATTTGGACTAACCTATTAACTCAGTGCACCCCAGTGCTAGTTCCTGTTTTCTGCTGTTTTTCTATTTCAGTTTTCCCCCATATAAAAGGTGCTCCAAAAATTCGGGAAAATCAGATAAAAAATCAGCGCAGAAGAACCTTCCGGAAGGACTTGAGTGGGGCCAGAGGGCCACCACCAGGGGCCCAGGCGCCTTGGTGGCGCGCCCCAGGGGCTGGCCGCGCCAGGGGGCCCCCTGGCTGCCCCCCTTCGCCTATATATTCTCCGTGACGAGAAACCCTCGGAAGAAGAACCCTTTTTCGCGATCTCGCCTCTGTTCCGCCGCCGCCGCGCTTCCGAGATCGGGAGCACCAGCAGACCTCTTCCCGGCACCCTGTCGGAGGGAGGGCCGACCTCCGGGAGTCTCCTCTCCACCATGGATGCTTCCCGGATGTATCATGAGTAGTTTCCTTTGAACCATGGGTCCGTGATCAGTAGCTATGTGATGTTCTCCTCCCCTCTTTGTTCTTCATGGTTTAGACCTCGTGAGCTGCCCTACATGATCAAGGCACTTTTGTAATTTTTCTGCTGTTGCTATGCTGAGTTTGATGGGATCTGATGGATTATGAGATTATGTTCAGATTATGATTGAGTAATATATTTGGTTCTTATCTCTTATATTTTTGTTCTTAAGTAATTCTTGCATGTTCTCCGTTGCTGTTTATTGCTTTGGCCAAGTAGTAGGTAGTAACCCCAAGAGGGAACGTTATGCTCGATTGTGGGTTCATGCCCCCTGATGACACGCTTGAGTGACAGAAACATTAGTCTAGGGGATGTGCTGTTGCTACAAGGGGGAAAACAACGGTGCTTGTAACCGCGGTTGCAAGGATTGTTTACTTTACGCAAAGTGCTTTTTAATGCAGTTGTCTGTTGCTTTGGGTTTACACGTTGGGTGGGGCTCGCAACTTAATACCAGCGAGATGTTCTGGATAGATATCTCAAGGTGGATGATTAGTAGTAGATGTAGTTGGATTTCAGTCTACTTATTTTGGCATTCTGCCCATGCTTTTGAGCCCTTCCTTTCTTTTGTAGCATAGTTAGCATTCCGGTGCATTCATAATCCTGTCAATTGCCCTTCTGTAATTTGTTCACCTCGCATAGCAGTTTTATCGTCTTTTGGGAGAGAGACATCACTAGTGAACATCACGTATCCCGGTCCATATCCTTATCACTGTTTCCACGCTCATTTACTTTTCTGCTTTTACTTTCAGTTGCTATCATTATCACTTGTGTTTGATCCTTTGTGAACAACAAGACCGGAGAGATTGACAACCTCTCTGAACTTCATTGTGAACAAAGTTATTTGTGTCTATGTGCAGGTCCGCGTCAGTTGCGCCGCTGACACCTACTTATCATCTCCGGAGTCCTACTGGAGACAAACCTTGGTATCTTTACTGAGGGAAATTTTCTGCTGTGCTACATCACACCTTCCACTTGGGGTTTACCAACGAAGGGCGAGAAATCACTATCATCACCTCGCACATCAAGAAAAATTTCTGGCGCCGTTGCCGGGGACTCCGAGTGCTATGATAGGGGAGTTGCATACTACCCTTTACCTTTGTTTTTTAGTCTTGTTAGTTTACCTTTCAGTTTTTATCTTTGTGTCTTATATCAAAAATCACAAAAAAAAAATCTGCCACACTTGCTGCTGCTATGGGTTCCACTAAAAATACTAAGTTGTGTGACTTCACTAGTAACAACAACCAAGACATTATCTGCACCCCCATTGCCACACCTGCCACTTCAGCTACCTCTTATGAAATTAAACCTGCCTTGCTAAACCTTGTTATGAGAGATCAATTCTCTGGTGCTGGAGATGATGCTGCTTTACACTTGAACAATTTTGTTGAATTATGTGATATGCAAAAGTATAAAGAAGTAGAAGGTGATATTGTTAAGCTCAAGCTCTTTCCTTTCTCTTTAAGGGGAGAAGCTAAAATCTGGTTTCAATCTTTGCCTAGGAATAGCATAGATTCTTGGGATAAGTGCAAAGATGCTTTTATAGGGAAGTACTACCCACCTGTTAAAATTATCCAATTAAGGAGTAACATTATGAATTTTAAGCAATTGGATAATGAACACGATGCCCAAGCTTGGGAATGAATGAAATCTCTTGTTAAGAAATGCCCTACACATGGTTTGACTACCTGGATGGTTATCCAGACTTTTTATGCAGGCTTGAACTTTACCTCGCGGAACCTGTTAGATTTGGCCGCGGGAGGAACCTTTATGTCAACAACACTTGGTGCTGCCACGAAGCTTCTCGATGAGATGATGACCAATTATTCCCAATGGCACACCGAACGCGCTCCAACAGGTAGGAAGGTAAACTCTGTCGAGGAAATTACCTCCCTCAATGAAAAAGTTGACTTAATTATGTCTCTACTTACTAAGCAACCCTCTATCCCTTTAAATTCTTTCGTTGCCCAAGAACAAGTAGATGTGAACTTTATTGCTAGAAACAACTTCAACAACAATGCTTATAGGGGTAATTTTTCTAGCAATCCTAGACCGTTTCCATCCAACTATGGGAACAACAACACCTACCCTAGCAACAAGAACCCCTCTTCTGAATTGGAAAACATGCTTAGAGAATTTATCACTACCCAAAAACCCTTCAATAAAAATGTAGAGGAGAAATTAGCTAATTTAGATAATCTCTATTTGAATGTAGAAAGCTTAGCCCTTGATATTGAGATGCTTAAAATTAGAACCTCTCCCCTTGAGGAGAATAAGGCCACTCCTATTAATGCTATCCAATTGCAAATTAATGAAAATATTAGGATGATGGCTAAACTTAAAGAAAGTTGGGCTAGAGAAAAAGAGGAAGAGGATAGAATTAAGAGCCTTCCTACACACCACACAGTTGCCACTATCCAAATTGTTGAGGACTCCCAAACTATTAGCACCCAATGCACTCCTAGTCCCGTTGGACCTATTAATGGTGATGCTAATACCTCAACAGAAGATGAAGAAACTCCTATGAACATAGAGGGTTTCAAACAAGTGAGCCTAGACGACACTACTACCACCTTTGATAGTAGTGATATTGATTTTGATAGTTGCACCCTCTCAGAAGTTATTAGCTTGCTACACAAAATGTCTAGAGACCCCCACACTAGCACACTTAATCTTGCCTTCACGGAGCATATCACAAATGCTCTCATCAAAGCTAGGGAGGAGAAGCTTAGAGTAGAAGCCTCCATACCTAGGAAGCTAGATGATGGTTGGGACCCTATGATCAAAATTAAATTAAACAACTTCTCTTGCTATGCCTTATGTGATGTTGGAGCTAGTACCTCCGTTATGCCCAAAAGAATATATGATATGTTTGAATTGAAGCCCTTTGAGCCTTGTTCTTTTGGTGTTCGTCTTGTTGATTCTTCCGTAAAGAAACCTTTGGGGAAGATCGACGATGTTCTTATCATTGTCAATGACAACTATGTCCCCGTTGATTTTATTGTTATGGATATAGAGTGTGAACCTTTGTGTCCAATTATTTTGGGACGTCCTTTTCTTCGCACCGTTGGTGCGGTTATTGACATGAAAGAGGGGAATATAAAATTCCAATTCCCTCTCAAGAAAGGGATGGAACACTTCCCTAGAAAGAAAATCAAGTTACCTTTTGAGTCCGTTACTCGGGATAGTTATTCTCTTTCTCTTGATAAAACTTGATTCTTATTTTGCATCATGCCTAGCTTAAAGGTATAAAAGAAAGCGCTTTTGGGAGGCAGCCCACAACGAATTAGGTTTCTTTTTGCTTTTGTTGTGTCTTGATGTTCGTTACTACTGTAGCAACATCATTGTATCTTTATTTTTTAGCTTTGTGCCAAGTTATAGCCTCTTATGACAAGGGAAGCAAAAGTTGTGACATGCTGTCCAGAAAACAGATTCTGTCCCTTGACAGAAAAATTCGAATAAAATCACCAGATCATCTGTTTGATCTGAATTTTTTTGACAGAATGCTCTATACAATTGTGAAACTTTTGTATGTTCTGAGTTTTTTTATTTGAGTTGCAGAAGTGCCCCGAAAAAATTCCCTACTACCTGCTGTTCTGTTTTTCACAGATTCTGCCACGTTTTGCCTCTCTTCACTTTTGCAAACCTTAAGCTTGCTTTTTCTTTGCAAAAACTTTTTGGCACTCTTGAGAAACAGTAGCTCTTCAAGAATATCTTTATATCCAGTGGGAAAAATTTTATTTTATAAAGGGTACTAACCTCTCTAATCAGCTTATGATGAGTTATGTATGAAGAGAGTTTTCAAGTGTGCGATGGAAGATGATGAAAGAAGATCCAGGTGTGTCAAGCGCTCAAGCTTGGGGATGCCCCCATGCATCCCCAATAAATATTCAAGGAGACTCAAGCGTCTAAGCTTGGGGATGCCCCCGTGCATCCCCTTCTCCTTCAACAATCATCAGTTCGTCCTTCATTTCACTATATTTTTATCACTTCATGTGTTATGTGCTATGCTTGGAGCGTCTCGCTCTTAGGTTTTATTTTTAGTTTTCTTTAGTTTTGCTTGCTGGTCATAACAAGTTAGACCCCATCTTACTTTGTGTGGGAGAGAAACACGCTCCACTCCAATCTAGAACACATCATAGGATTTTTCCTGCTTATCTTTTCGCTGTTGTGTGTTCTTTATCTTTTCGTAGCTGCTGCCATGTTCAGTTTTAGTCTTAGTTTGTCTTTAGCAATAGCCTTGGCTTTTGTTTAGTTTGTTGCTGGAACTCTCTTTAGTTTTCATGTTTATCTTGTTAAGAGAGTTGGTTGTTGCACTGAGTTGTGTTTTGTCTTGGAAGTAGGTGATTGAGGTTGCTATTTAATTCTAGTAGTAACTTGCAATAGTTTTGAGGTATTGATGTGAGTAATGTCTGAACTTTTGGTGTCAAGAGCTCTAGCCTATTAGTGATAGGTGTCGTATTTTGGGAAATCCGTGTGTATTTTCAAAACCTAAAAAACTAGTTGAGAACTCTAGCTACTAGATGGATCACTAATCTTTGGAGGGATCGAATATTAGAGTACACTAACGTACCATGAGTCGAGGATGCACAAGGATAACCAAACCCCCATACACTCCTCCTCGGGGTACTTGTCTCTTTGTGAACCTCCTTATTAGATTGAGAGTTACCAATAATAAGTGCATGAGTTCTTCGGACTAATGTAATTATTGAAAGTTGACACTTCCACCTTCCCATATTTTGCTAGCCTCTCCCGTGCCGTGCATTGCCTTCTTCTCACTCCGAGAGTTGGCGTCCACCTTCGCCGGTACATCCAAACCCTTGGCATGATACGCTCTGTCATCATAAGCCTCCTTATATCTTTCCTCAAAACAGCCACCATACCTACCTATCAAGGCATTTCCATAGCCTTTCCGAGATATATTGCCATGCAACATCCACCTCTTCATGACTTGATCTTCATGTCATACATGTTCCTGCTACACAGGCAGCGACATACATTTCATACATCATGATAGTTACATCTTCTTTATGATTTTGAGTACCTTGTAAAGTGTGAAAGATCTCCTTTACCTTCTTGTAAAATAGAGTGTTGCCCTTAAGTGACGAAAAGATCCCAAAGTGGACACAATAAAAGATCCCAAAGAGGACAAATGAGAGTTAAATAGAAAGAGCCATTCAGGCCACAAAAAATACAAAAAAATAGAAAAAAGAAATAAAAAGAGAGAAAGGGGCAACACTACTATCCTTTTGAGAGATCCACACTAGTACTCCCTTTATATCCTTGTACTCCATAGAGATGATCATTATGCATATAGCTATGTGGGGACCTTCACACTATAGAACTTGGCTTGCATATTCCAAGGATGAGCCTCCTCAAGCGAGCTCTAGGTCTTCATGAGCGAGCAAGTTAGATGCACCCGCTAGTTCCATTGGAGAGCTTTCTAGCTCATATGTGCATCCGTTGCATGGCAATCCCTACTCCTCACATCATATCTATCATTTGGCATCTCTTGCCTATGATTGTCCTCATTGATGTGAGCCTTTCACACCATTTTTGTCTTCCTCCTCCACCTATTCTCTCTTTGCCATCCTAAGTGTCAACTCTCGTGCTTACGCTCATCCATTGCATGAGTGCTCAAAATATTGACAAAGGAGTGGATCAAATTGACTTGTACCTGGCTAGTGGTCTGGGGACGAGTCAAGATAACATTCCAGAAAAAGACCAAGTGTGAAACTTTAGTAGATTGAGTTCTCAACAAATAATTTTTTTTCTCGTATTCCCTATCCCCCTTCTTGCACGCAAACACCATTTGGAGACATTCGAGTCACGGACAGCGAGAGCTCTTGCACCTAATGTTCTTTTGTTACTTTTTTCAATGCTAATATAGACTCTTACATGATATGACTTGAATTGAATCTCTAACCTTGATTGCTTTACTTTTCAAAGTTCTTATATGGTTGCTAGCATGTCACCTCAGAAATTATGCCGTTATCATTTACCTACTCGAGGACGAGCAGGAATTAAGTTTTGGGATGTTGATACGTCCAAAACGTATCTATAATTTCTGCTTGATCCATGCATGTTTTGTGTGATATTGCTATGATCTAGATACACTTTCATACACTTTTGATCATATTTGGACTAACCTATTAACTCAGAGCACCACAGTGCCAGTTCCTGTTTTCTGCTGTTTTTCTATTTCAGTTTTCCCCCATATAAAAAGTGCTCCAAAAATTCGGGAAAATCAGATAAAAAATCATCGCAGAAGAACCTTCCGGAAGGACCTGAGTGGGGCCAGAGGGCCACCACCAGGGGCCCAGGCGCCCTGGTGGCGCGCCCCAGGGGCTGGCCGTGCCAGGGGGGCGCCTGGACCCTTGGTGGCCCCCCTGGTTGCCCCCCTTCGCCTATATATTCTCCGTGACGAGAAACCCTCGGAAGAAGAACCCTTTTTCGCGATCTCGCCTCTGTTCCGCCGCCGCCGCGCTTCCGAGATCGGGAACACCAGCAGACCTCTTCTCTACACCCTGCCGGAGGGAGGGCCGTCTTCCGGGAGTCTCCTCTCCACCATGGATGCTTCCTGGATGTATCGTGAGTAGTTTCCTTTGGACCATGGTTCCGTGATCAGTAGCTATGTGATGTTCTCCTCCCCTCTTTGTTCTTCATGGTTTAGACCTCGTGAGCTGCCCTACATGATCGAGGCACCTTTGTAATTTTTCTGCTGTTGCTGTGCTGAGTTTGATGGGATCTGATGGATTATGAGATTGTGTTCAGATTGTAATTGAGTAATATATTTGGTTCTTATCTCTTATATTTTTGTTCTTAAGTAATTCTTGCATGTTCTCCTTTGCTGTTTATTGCTTTGGCCAAGTAGTAGGTAGTAACCCCAAGAGGGAACGTTATGCTCGATTGTGGGTTCATGCCCCCTGATGACACGCTTGAGTGACAAAAACATGAGTCTAGGGGATGTGTTGTTTCCACAAGGGGGAAAACAACGGTTCTTGTAACCGCGGTTGCAAGGATTGTTTACTTTACGCAAAGTGCTTTTTAATGCAGTTGTCTGTTGCTTTGGGTTTACACTTTGGGTGGGGCTCGCAACTTAATACCAGTGAGATGTTCTGGATAGATATCTCAAGGTGGATGATTAGTAGTAGATGCAGTTGGATTTCGGTCTACTTATTTTGGTGTTGTGCCCATGCTTTTGAGCCTCTTCCTTTCTTTTGTAGCATAGTTAGCATTGCGGTGCGTTCATAATCCTGTCAATTGCCCTTCTATAATTTGTTCACCTCGCATAGCAGTTTTATCGTCTTTTGGGAGAGAGACATCACTAGTGAACATCATTTATCCCGGTCCATATCAGTTTCCATGCTCATTTACTTTTCTGCTTTTACTTTCAGTTGTTATCATTATCACTTGTGTTTGATCCTTTGTGAACAACAAGACCGGAGAGATTGACAACCTCTCTGAACTTCGTTGGGAACAAATTTATTTGTGTCTGTGTGCAGGTCCGCGTCAGTTGCGCCGCTGAGACCTACTTATCATCTCCGGAGTCCTACTGGAGACAAACCTTGGTATCTTTACTGAGGGAAATTTTCTGCTCTGCTACATCACACCTTCCACTTGGGGTTTACCAACGAAGGGCGAGAAATCACTATCATCACCTCGCACATCACACAGTACCAACCAGGTGACCTATATCCTTACGTTATCTCATGGGCACTCTTGGAGGAGCACGATTTTCGTAGTTAAAGGGTGACTCGCGGACAACGATCAGGGTCCAAGCACGGCGCACACCGGTAGTACCCGCCTTAATTGAACTACATATGCTTGATAGTTTTCTCTTTAGGTTTTCGAAGAGTTAATTACACTATTCATACATAAACTTGCAGTGTGGGTACAATTTCATACAAAAACTTGCAAAATTACTCAACTGGCCCACTAAACTTGCTTTGCGGGAACAGATTGATACAAAGTAGCCCAAAACCTACCATGTTAGTCACCTGTGTATTATGCACAAACCCCCCAAGTATAGTAAACAGCCAACCCGCGATCCACAGAGGGAGCTAAGAGAAGGTAATTTAAAAATGACCCCTAAGATAAAGCAAAATCTTTCATTTACACCACATGCCCAACACAAACCTCCTCACATTTAAGCAAAAAAAGGTAACACTAGTAGAAAACAGGGCTTTGGTTCAGGCCTCTCCGGCCCATTAGTCTCGGTTGTGCCACGAACCGAGACCCATGGTAGTAATAAATCCCGGTTCGTGCGCCCGGGGGGCCGGCCGGGCATCGTGGGGCATTGGTCCCGGTTCGTCTGGGGGCATATGTCCCGGTTCCAGACAAGAACCGGGACCAATGGGCCTCGCTCCTGGCCCACAACCACTAGTCCCGGTTTGTGGCTCAACCCGGGACGAAAGGCTGGCCATTAGTACCGGTTCCAGCCACAAACCGGGACTAACGATTTGGCTATATATACCCCTCGCCGTCGAGCAGAGCACTCCACTGGTGCTCTGTTTTTTCGAGGAGGGCAACGGAGGGCGTTCTGGTGCTCTAGCTCACCTCCAATGCACATGATGTGTTCGATGAAATGCCCGATCCACACTACTTAAGCTTTCTCCTCTCCAAACTCGACCTCCAAGCTTCGTTTTCCTCAAGATTTGTCTAGGTTTAGCGATTTATCACGTCTCGTACCCGTCTTCACCACCATCGATCGCCCACGCCAATCTCGTCGCCGGCAACACCATGGTGAGCCTCTTGTTCTTATTTTCTTTCTAAAAGAAAATAATTCTTACTTTTATGATTAGATATATACTTGTCTAATTTTCTTATTGCTTTTTATTATATAGTGCAATGGTTATGGTACCTGCACATGTCGGCCCTCGTCCTGTCTATGATTCGGATGTGGTATATATTATCTTTTATAACTATTTGGTTCATTTTTTGTTTATGACAATTATGCCGACCAACGTGACATATTTATTTATCTAGGAGGTAGTTGAACCGGAAATTCCTACCGACCCTATTGTCGAGAGGTTCAATTTTGTTGAAGAAGAAAACAATAACTTGAAGGAAAAAAATAAAAAGAATTGAGGAGGAGAAGATGGTATGGGAGTTGCATGTTGCGGATGTCATCAATGATAACAAGATCAAGATGGATGCAATACGCTTGAAGATTAGAAAGATTAGAAAATATGCAATTGATACCGAGGCTTGGTATCATTATGCCGTTGGTTCAATTGTTACCTTCGTTGCGATTATGATCGCATTTGTTGTTGCATTGAAATGTTTTACATAGTTTCAATGTATGCCTTAGTTAGATGCTCTGGAGAGTTGTATGTTGTTCAATGAGAACTATGTATGTACTTTGGTTTTACTGTGATGATGAACTTCTATTAATTTGGTCACTTATCTATTCATGATGTTCTATATATAATGGTTTTTGACACACTTAATTATATATAATGCACGCAGATGAACCGGCAATGGATGTACGGTGACAGACACACCTCCCAGTACATTAAGGGCGTGCATGAGTTTCCCGAACTGGCTGAGGCAAACAAGCAGAATGGTTTTATGTGTTGTCCATGCCCTACATGTTGGAATACGAAGTCTTAATCTGACCGGCAAACCATTCACACCCACCTGCTTTATAAGGGATTCATGCCACACTATAATGTTTGGACCAAGCACGGATAAATAGGGGTTATGATGGAAGACGACGAAGAAGAAGAGTACGATGACAACTATGTGCCCCCTGAATACGGTGATGCTGCAACGGGGGAAGCGGACGATGTGCCCGATGATGATCTCCGCCGGGTCATTGTTGATGCAAGGACACGGTGTGAAAGTGAAAAGGAGAAGCTGAAGTTCGATTGCATGTTAGAGGATCACAAAAAAGGGTTGTTGGAGGATCGCATGTTACGAATTACCCGACACTATGTACGTAGCAAAGAAGGTCGTATGCCCTCTAGGATTGGAGGCGCAGAAGATACATGCATGCCCTAATGACTGCATCCTCTACCGCGGTGTGTACGAGGATTTGAACGCATGCCCGGTATGCGGTGTATTGCGGTATAAGATCAGACGAGATGACCCTGGTGATGTTGACGGCGAGCCCCCCAGGAAGAGGGTTCCTGCCAAGGTGATGTGGTATTCTCCTATAATACCACGGTTGAAACGTCTGTTCAGAAATGAAGAGCATGCCAAGTTGATGCAATGGCACAGAGAGGACCGTAAGAAAGACGGGAATTTGAGACACCCCGCTGATGGTTCACAATGGAGATACATTGAGAGAAAGTATCGGGCTGAGTTTGGAGGTGACCCAAGGAACGTATGGTTTGGTTTAAGCGCGGATGGCATTAATCCTTTCGGGGAGCAGAGGAGCAATCACAGCACTTGGCCCGTGACTCTATGTATGTATAACCTTCCTCCTTGGAAGTGCATGAAGCGGAAGTTCATTATGATGCCAGTTCTCATCCAAGGCCCTAAGCAACCCGGCAACGACATTGATGTGTACCTAAGGCCATTAGAAGAAGAACTTTTATAGTTGTGGAATGCAAACGGTGTACGTGTGTGGGATGAGCACAAAATGGAGGAATTTGACCTGCATGCCTTGCTTTTTGTAACCATCAATGATTGGCCTGCTCTCAGTAACCTTTCAGGACAGACAAATAAGGGATACCACGCATGCACACACTGTTTAGCTGACACCGAAAGTATATACCTGGACAACTGCAGGAAGAATGTGTACATGGGGCATCGTCGATTTCTTCCGACCAACCATCAATGTCGTAAGAAAGGCAAGCATTTCAAAGGCGAGGCAGATCACCGGAAGAAGTCCGCCATGCGTACCGGTGATCACGTACTTGCTATGGTCAATGATTTACACGTAATATTTGGAAAGGGTCCCGGCGGAATATCTGTTCCGAATGACGATGAGGGACGCGCACCCATGTGGAAGAAAAAATCTATATTTTGGGACCTACCCTATTGGAAAAACCTAGAGGTCCGCTCTTCGATCGACGTGATGCACGTGACGAAGTACCTTTGCGTGAACCTGCTAGGATTCTTGGGCGTGTATGGGAAGACAAAAGATACACCAGAGGCACGGGAGGACCTGCAACGTTTGCACGAAAAAGACGGCGTGCCTTCAATGTAGTATGAAGGTCCTGCAAACTACGCTCTTACCAAAGAATAGAAGGAAATCTTCTTTGAATGCCTGCTCAGTATGAAGGTCCCTTCTGGCTTCTCGTCGAATATAAAGGGAATAATTAATATGGCTGAGAAAAAGTTTCAGAACCTAAAGTCTCATGACTGCCACGTGATTATGACGCAACTGATTCCGGTTGCATTGAGGGGGCTTCTACCGGAAAACGTTCGATTAGCCATGGTGAAGCTATGTGCATTCCTCAATGCAATCTCTCAGAAGGTGATCGATCCAGAAATCCTACCAAGGCTAAGGACTGATGTAGCGCAATGTCTTGTCAGTTTCGAGCTGATTTTTCCCACCATCCTTTTTCAATATCATGACGCACGTCCTTGTTCATCTAATAGACGAGATTTTCATTCTGGGCCCCGTATTTCTACACAACATGTACCCCTTTGAAAGGTTCATGGGAGTCCTAAAGAAATATGTCTGTAACCGCGCTAGGCCAGAAGGAAGCATTTCCATGGGCCATCAAACAGAGGATGTCATTGGGTTTTGTGTCGACTTCATTCCTGGCCTTAAGAAGATTGGTCTCCCTCAATCGCGGTATGAGGGGAGACTGACTAGAAAAGGAACGCTTGGAAAGGCTCAATAATATGCAGGGACGGGCATTCTTGGTCTAAAGCACACTACACAGTTCTACAGAACTCTACCTTGGTGGCCCCGTATGTCGATGAACACATGAACAGTCTCCGCTCCACACACCCGGAGCAGTCTGACAACTCGATTACACGTGAACACTTCAGTACTTTCATAAGTTGGTTGGAATCACGTCTCAGAGGTGACAACACTGTTTCTGATAAGCTGTACTCGTTGTCCAGGAAACCATCTTCGAATTTATTGACTTACAAAGGATACGAGATAAATGGGAATACATTTTACACGATCGACCAAGATCAAAAGAGCACCAACCAAAACAGCGGTGTCCGCTTTGATGCACCAACCAAGAGCGGAAAGGACAGATATTATGGTTACATAGTAGACATATGGGAACTTGACTACGGAGATGATTTTAAGGTCCCTTTGTTTAAGTGCAAATGGGTCATTATGTCAGGGGTACAGGTAGACCCACAATACGGAATGACAACAGTGGATCTGAACAATCTTGGGTGCCCAGACGAACCATTCGTCCTAGCCAATGATGTGGCACAACTTTTCTGTGTGAAGGACATGTCTACCAAACCGAGAAAACGAAAAGATAAGGAAGCGAATACGTCATACGATGAGCCAAAGCGCCACATAGTTCTTTCAGGAAAAAAAGACATCCTTGGATTGGAGGGCAAGACAGACAAGTCTGAAGATTATGAAAAGTTTCATGAAATTCCTACCTTCAAAGTCAAGGCTGATCCAAGCATCTTGTTAAGAGATGAAGACTATCCATGGTTACGGCGCAATAAGCAAAGCACACAAGTGAAGAAAAAGTGAATGGTGCTTATTGAAAATTCATGTAATGATGCATATTGTAATGTCTTTGTAACAGATGGGTTTTCGTCTGAAACCCTTGTACTTTGAAAGAGATGGTCCAGTTTGTACATGAAGTGCATCCATTTTTTGCCATAATCGTCTCAGCTTTTACAAACATGTTATGTGGGTCAAATGATGACACCATGCCAAGTTTCAACCTTTTCTGAGTTCAGTTGTAGTGCTTTCTAATTTCAATGTCATTTAGCTCAAAATAAATCATTAAATGCATGAAAAATAGCAAATGAAGTCAGAAAGGGTTGAAATTTTAGTATGTGGCTTTGAATGGTGCATATTGAATTCAAAAAAATTCTTGGGTTGAAATAAGTTTAGAAAAATGAAATGTCTTTGTAGCAGATGAGTTTTCGTCTGAAACCCTTGTACTTTGAAAGAGATGATCCAATTTGTACACGAAGTGCATCCCATTTTTGCCGTAATCATCTCAACTTTTGCACACATGTTATGTGGGTCAAATGATGACAGCATGCCAAGTTTCAACCTGTTTTGAGTTCAGCTATAGTGCTTTCTAATTTAAAGATCATTTATCTCAAAATAAATCATTAAATGCATGAAAAATAGCAAATGAAGTAAGAAAGGATTGAAATTTCAGTATGTGGCTTTGAATGGTGCATATTGAATTCAAAAAAAGTCTTGGGTTGAAATAAGTTTAGAAAAATGAAATGTCTTTGTAACAGATGAGTTTTCGTCTGAAACCCTTGTACTTTGAAAGAGATGGTCCAGTTTGTACACGAAGTGCATCCAGTTTTTGACGTAATCGTCTCAACTTTTGCACACATGTTATGTGGGTCAAATGATGACACCATGCCAAGTTTCAACCTTTTCTGAGTTCAGTTGTAGTGCTTTCTAATTTCAAGGTCATTTAGCTCAAAATAAATCATTAAATGCATGAAAAATAGCAAATGAAGTCAGAAAGGGTTGAAATTTTAGTATGTGGCTTTTAATGGTGCATATTGAATTCAAAAAAAGTCTTGGGTTGAAATAAGTTTAGAAAAATGAAATGTCTTTGTAACAGATGAGTTTTCGTCTGAAACCCTTGTACTTTGAAAGATATGGTCCAGTTTGTACACGAAGTGCATCCAGTTTTTGCCGTAATCCTCTCAAATTCTGCACACATGTTATGTGCGTCAAATAATGACACCATGCAAAGTTTCAACTTTTTCTGAGTTCAGTTGTAGTGCTTTCTAATTTCAATGTCATTTAGCTCAAAATAAATCATTAAATGCATGAAAAATACCAAATGAAGTCAGAAAGGGTTGAAATATTAGTATGCGGCTTTGAATGGTGCATATTCAATTCAAAAAAAGTCTTGGGTTGAAATAAGTTTAGAAAAATGAAATTTCTTTGTAACAGATGAGTTTTCGTCTGAAACCCTTGTACTTTGAAAGAGATGGTCCAGTTTGTACACGAAGTGCATCCAGTTTTTGCCGTAATCCTCTCAACTTTTTCACACATGTTATGTGGGTCAAATGATGACACAATGCCAAGTTTCAACCTTTTCTTAGTTCAGTTGTACTGCTTTCTAATTTCAAGGCCATTTAGCTCAAATTAATCATTAAATGCATGAAAAATAGCAAATGAAGTCAGAAAGGGTTGAAATTTTAGTATGTTGCTTTGAATGGTGCATATTGAATGCAAAAAAAGTCTTCGGTTGAAATAAGTTTAGAAAAATGAAATGTCTTTGTAACAAATGAGTTTTCGTCTGAAACCCTTGCACTCATGAGCCACCGTTGGGCTGTATGCAGGGGAAACCATGTGTTTTGTTTGATTGGATAACAAAAGCAAAAAAGTGTAGCAATTTCATTATAGGACGTCAACACAAGAATACTCCATATCCTGTACTCTGTCATGGAGAATTTCAGACAGTCCTCGTCTGGTTGACAGATCCGACAAATCTGCGAACCAACCGAGGTCCGTCCGAATTTCTCCCGGACAGAGTACCGGATACAGATGAATTTCTCCGTGTACGATCTTTAGTGAACTTGGTATGCTACGATAAGTCCACGCGGATATGTGCTTTTAAACAGGTCTAACTCCACTTCGGCTAGCGAGGTGGTACTAATTTTAGTGGTTAATTACGGTGGGAGAGGCCTTTAGTACTGGTTGGAGGCACCAACCGGGACTAAAGGTCCTTTTTCAGAGAAAAATAATACCACCTACTGGGATGACACGGCCTGGATACGACTAGAAACCCACTATTGGGCCAGGATCCAGACCCGCAGCAGGCCCAGAAGCCCACAGGCAAGCAGTAATAGTGTAGGCCCGAAAGCCTGCGGTTGAGAGGAGCTCGAAGTGTTACGCGCATCAGCGCTTATAAACCACTCCGGCTGTCCCTCGACAAGCGAGGTGGGACTAAACATCCCACCGCACCGCGGCGCAAGGCCTTTGGTTCCGGTTGGTGGCACCAATCGGTACCAATGAACCCCTTTAGTTCCGATTGGTTCCCCGAACCGGTACCACTGGGCTCTGTTTCCCGCCCTTTCGGCTGCTGAAAAAGTAGCATTGGTCCCGGTTCTTGGCATCCACCGGTACGAATGCACACCTTTAAAACAGGTTGATGCCACCAACCGGGACCAATGCTCTGGCTATATAATCCCCCGCATTCGAGCCCGTCGTTCCCATCTCGCCATTTGCAGGCTAGCAGCTCAAGACGACGCCGACGCCGACGCCGACACCGACGCCGTCAGGCTGCCGGATTTCGCCCCCGCCGTCGCCGATGAATTCTCCGCTCCGTTCCTCCACCGACGCCGCCGCACCGTTCCTCCGCTGCCCCGTTTCCTCCACCGACGCCGCCGCCGCCCGGCCCGCGCGCCCGGCCGGCCCCTTTCTCCTCTCCACCGACGCCGCCGCCCCCACATTCCTCCACGACGCCGGCCGCGCCCCGCTCCTCGATCTACGTCGCCAGCGCCTCTCGCCCACTAGTCAGTCGAGATCTTGCCGCCGGCCCGCTAGCTAGATGATAGATATAGATATAGATTAATAAATAGATGATAGGATATAGATAGATAAAGCACTAGAATATGTGCAAAATCGATATATATATATATATATATATAATTAAATATAGATATATATAGCTAACGTTGGACGCCGGGTCATGGAGGACCTGGAAGGTTCTTCAGGGATCTCATCCGAGCTACGAGTTCGTGGTGGTTCCTTCTCTTTGGGTGGCCACCTTCTACCGCACCCGACGTTGTTTACTGTATTAGTCATGTTGTTTACCATTGTATTACTTATGAGGCACTATGCAACCTTGTTTAAAAATATTATTGCTGCATTTTTATTCGAGTTCATAATTTTTTGTGTGTATTAACTTTGAACCAACCGGGACCTGTTCTCTTGGTATATAATCCCCCGCCTTTCAGTCGTCGTTTCCATCTCACCATTTGGCTCAAGACGACACCGAACTAATCTTTATATATGAACACAGAAAATGGTTGACGATGAACAACTCGTCCAGTGCCCCTATTGTGATGATAACTCGGGTCGGTGCGACAGCAGGTATCCAAAGTTGGATGGGATGAAGAAAGATATTTCTCCCTCACGCTTAGGCGTGACTTCATAAAAATAACGTTATATATATATACAACTTCTACGTCGACATCATCCTTCATATTTAAGCATGCTTCACACTTAAATTTTTGTTTTGACGTGTAATTTTTTTATAATCAACTAGCGCATTTCATGCTATGCAAGACGCCAAGTATGTGACTTTGTTAAATTCAATGATTGGCAAGAGAATGAAACAAAGAAAGTCAAACTAAAGAGGACGAAACAGGGTATAACTTTGAGCATTGATGTCACTAATAAATGTTGGTGCACTTATTTTGCTTGTCCAAATTGGCATGCATTGTGCAGGGCATATGCATTACAAGAGGGTATGCAAATAACCTTTGATCTTGGACCTCGCCGAGATGTATTTAAAAATAAGAATATTTGGATGCTAGTGGACGACAAGAAGCTGGTTCTATCTCAACGTGAATTTCTTAACCAAATTTTACTTGTTTTCTTTCCTTAATTCTTTGCTTTCCAAGTGGTGGGGGACCTAGCCGTCGATGGTGACGCGTTGTCGACGTCGGAGCGCCGTCCATTCGGAGAGCTTATAGAACGGCTGCTGAGGAACCACATTTATCAAAACGGTCTGTCCATCTCAGATCCTAATAATCAAGAAAGAAGATCAAGCAGAGACGTGTTTAATCGAGCGTGAGCTCCCGTCCGCATCATCTCACCAAGGACCGATGGCGCTTCTGGGAGGATCATCGCATGTGACGAGGAGCATTGGCGGCCGGAAGATGGTGGAGGGGAAGAGCCACGGCGGGTTGTGGCGGCACGCGCCGGCGCCCGTGAGGCAGCTATTCTGGAGGGTGAGGCGAGCCGTGCTGCGGCCGAAGCACCGTGCCGTGAGTTTCGGGTACGACCTCAAGAGCTACTCCCACAACTTCGACGACGGCCTCGTGCCTGTCCACCGCCACTAGCAACACCGGCAGGGACATAAAATATTGTACTCTTCATCTTTTCATTTTGATGTACTTGCCGCCCAGCCGGACCATGACTCGTGGCTGCGTCGTCACCTTCAGGTCCGCTCCTTTAGCTTAGCTAGTAGCGTAGAAGCCAGCACAGTGTTCGTAGCTTCGTACACAAGATGCTTCTTGTTTTAGTCTAAGTGTCTTTTCTGTACATAGTCTTGATGGAAATTATTACAATATGAAATGTATTTTGAACTTCTAATTTACTTCAGCTTGTGAATATGTCCTATGTTATGAAACCGAAACCTTATTCTCTCCACGATCGCTCCTGCAAGCGACCGGAGTGTTCAACTAGACACTGCCCAACCCCCCTGCTCTCACCCATCCTGTTAGCAATAAGCCATGACGTCCATGGCGTGCACGGTGGACCGGCGTGAGCGCCAAGGTCGAGTCTGTGCACAGCATGGTGTGCGCGCGTAGCGTGTGTACGGACAGGGTCTGGCCACAGTCCATGTAGTATACAGGCATAGGGTGTGTACGTGTTAGTTTGGTTAGCGATTTAGGCGGAGGATTTAGTCCAGCAACGGCCGGCCGTGGCGATCGCGTTGGAGCGCGTCGTGTGCGAGCTGGGGTGCTTCGGTCATGGGTGCGTGAGTGTGCGTGTGTGCGCATCGTGTGCGCGGGCGTGGCGTCGTGTGTGTGTGCAAGCCTGAGCGCCTATATAAGTCAATCCTATGTAATCGCCATTAACACTACGAGGTTGAGCTCGAGTGAAAATTCAGAAAAGGTGTTTGTGCGCTGCATATCCAGAGTCCAGCCCCACTTCATCTTCTTCCTCCAGCCGTGACTTATAAGAGCTAGGGCGCAGCAGTAGTAGCGGTTCCAACATTTGGTATCTAGAGCCAGGTTAGGAGGTGATCGCCGGCGTTCATGGCACTCGTTCCGCACGGCGGCGGTGGTCGCTCGTTCTCGCTGCAGGTCCCGCCATTGACGTCGGCGAACTACACGTCCTGGGCAACCAAGGTTGAGGCGATCCTTGATGCCCAGGGGTTGTGGTGTGCCGTGGCTCCGGCGGAGGGCGCGGACGTCGACGCCGGCAAGAGCAAGACGATGAGGGCAATTCTGATCGGGGCGCTGTCGGAGGACGTGCTGATGCAGGTGGCGACGAAGACCACGGCGAAGGAGGTATGGGACTCCCTCAAAGTGCGCTTCGTCGGTGCCGACCAGGTGCGGGCGGCGAGGCTCGCGACCCTGCGCGGCGAGTTCGACCGCCTCCGGATGGACGACGGCGACGAACTGGACGTCTACGCCAGCAAAATCAGCAGCATGGCTGCGAGGTACGCCGGCCTAGGAGCGACGCTCGACGAAGCGTCCATGGTGAAGAAGCTGCTCGACACCGTGCCGAACCGGCTGTACGCCGCGGTCGCCGGGATCGAGCAGTTCTGTGACGTCGATGCCATGGCGTTCGAGGAGGCGCTCGGGCGTCTGAAGGCCTTCGAGGAGCGAACTCGACGGTGCGTGCAAGCCGGGGGCGGACGTGATGGTGAGCAGCTGCTGCTCACGGCTGCACAGTGGGAGGCGCGGCGTCGAGCACGCGGCAACGCCTACGACGACGACGCGAAGAGCAGTGCGGGAGTGGACGGGTTCGGCAGGCGTGGCAAGTGCCACAACTGCGGCATCCGCGGCCACTTCGCCCGCGACTGCAGAAAGCTCAAGAAGGTTCAGGAGAAGGAGCAGGCTCTCCTCGCCGACGTCGACTACGAGCCGGGCCTTCTGTAGGTCATGGCATAGGGGGGGTATGTTAGCAATAAGCCATGACGTCCATGGCGTGCACGGTGGACCGGCGTGAGCGCGCCAGGGTCGAGTCTGTGCACGGCATGGTGTGCGCGCGTAGCGTGTGTACGGACAGGGTCTGGCCACAGTCCATGTAGTATACATGCATTATCCAGGGTGTGTACGTGTTAGTTTGGTTAGCGATTTAGGCGGAGGATATTGTCCAGCAACGGCCGGCCGTGGCGATCGCGTTGGAGCGCGTCATGCGCGAGCTGGGGTGCTTCGGTCATGGGTGCGTGAGTGTGCGTGTGTGCGCATCGTGTGCGCGGGCGTGGCGTCGTGTGTGCGAGCCTGAGCGCCTATATAACTCAGTCCTATGTAATCGCCATTAACACTACGCGGTTGAGCTCGAGTGAAAATTCAGAAAAGGTGTTTGTGCGCCACATATCCAGAGTCCAGCCCCACTTCATCTTCGTCCTCCAGCCGTGACTTATAAGAGCTAGGGCGCAGCAGCAGTAGCGGTTCCAACACATCCCTCCTCCCGCCATTGCCTGGAGGCGCTGCCGGGCGAAGCCCAAACGACCTTGGCGGAAGCGGTGTGGGACGGTCCAGGCGAGCGGTGACTCCATTCTTGTCGTGGGGGCTGCAGCGCAACACCCGGCCTTCGAGATGGCGGTGGCGGATCCTCTAAGAGGCACCGCGATGACTTGGACAACGATTGGCAGTGCGGTGGCTGCACGGGCATGGATTTGACGGTTGGTGCTCACCGGGATCCGACTGGGACCTCTCGGTTTCAGCAAGGACAATGGTCAAAGGCGTGGACCGTGGCTTCCCTATGAGCTCTCTTGGCTTCGGTGGAGGTCATTTCGTCCTTCCCTGTCGATGGACGAGCTGTCGCTGGTGGCCTCGTGTGGAGTTGCGTCGGCTGCCATGGTGAGGCGGCATGGGTCTTGGGTTCGATGGAGAGGTTGGCGAGAGGGATGGGTGGCTCCGACGGGGTTGGGACACCCGAAAATGGTGCAGTGGTGCGCCCTCCGCTTCCCCTCCCCCCTTCCCTTTGCCACGTGCGTGGAGGCGCAACTCAATGATGTTCGAGGCAGCGCGGGTGCCGATGCCTCCATAAGTTAGGGGCTGCCAGTCCTACCAAAGCGGGCCGTAGGACATGATTTAGTTGTATGGGAGCTTCTCGAACAAGGAGGCTCTACCGGACGTAACTAAATGTTCACCTTATGACCGAGAAAGTCTACCTGAGTCCAAGGTTAAAATTTTGGGAAGCTCATCTTCGACCAAGGTAATTGAAGCCTTCAAGTCGCAATGTCGTAGGCATGGGCGTCGAAAGGATGACGGGGAGTGGATCCGGTGGCGACCGCCGTGGATTTGGAGGAGGCGGCAACAAAGAGTTTGGTGAGGGTGAAGCGGCTCGATTCGGCTACGGGCAACTGCGGAAGGGGGAGGGGGGGGGGATTTGCGACATCTATATAAGTGTTGTATATTCGCAACACTTTGTGCTGTATATTTTTCTGCAACGCAAAATATTTAGGGCATACTCCTTCCGTTTGTGAACAAGTGCACTTCTAAATTTTGTTTTAAATCAAACGTATTAAACTTTGATAAATTTATAGAGAAAAGCAAAAACATTTATGACACTAAAATAGTGTCATGAGATTCATGTTGACATGAACATTCAAAATATACCAATTTGATGGCATATATGATGGTGCTATTTTCTATAAAGTTAATCAAAACTATAAAAGTTTGACTAAATATAAAAGGTGTATATGCACTTATTCGTGGACGAAGGGAGTATAATTTATGAATAAGAAGAAGGAATTTTGGCTGTAAATATATGTTAAAATGGTCTAGTTCCCTATTATGAGGCAGCTATTTAAAAACACTCTGATGATAATATTCATTGTGCTTACTTAGTCCTACTATGGTGTGTGTCACTGCAATTGCGAACTTGGAGACATTGTATGATGATCCTTAATTGAACAATTGATATATGTAACACGAACATCGTGCAGGTGAAGCGTGACAATTTAGTCATTCTATTTCTTATTCTCCTTTTGTACGAATTTTCCTGATTTTAGTTAAATTGCTAACGAATATTTGCGATCAAGATTCGATGATCGGTTCCCGCATCAGTATCTGTGAGCTGAACGAATGTGACGTCTGTTTTAGTGGTTAGCGTTCGAAATATTTGTTAGAAGAAACCATATCCGACTGGCTCCAAGTTCGCAATGTTTGCTTTTGTTTCTTCCTAATAAAATCTATCCAAGGGAACCTGAGGGTTGGTTTACGATAGCCGATCCAAGTGTTGTACATTCGCACCACTTGATGCTTTATTTTTTTGGTTGTTCAACAAACATTTAGGCAAAAAATTGTGATTGAATAGCATTTGGTGAAGGGATTTTGACCGTAAATACACTTAAATGATCTAATATTTATGATTCTAGTTACACTGAACAGATATGTTATTCTATCTTTTTTGGAAGTTGAAGGAAAAAGATAAAAGTTGAATGTGCTTACCGCTGCTAGCTCTGTGCTATATGGCGTGCATCACTTCAATCACGAACTTGCGGTCGACACCTTATCCTGAAGTTTAATAATAGAACAATGGATATATGCAACAGGAGAAGAAGGATGATGACTACATCTTCACACATGATCGTGTTGCATATATCAATATGTAACACTCAATTAATCAGTATGAAAAATTGATTCACCCTTGACACTGTATTATGATCCTTAATTGAACAATAGATATATGTAACACGACCATCGTGCATGTGAAGCGTGACAATTTAGTCATTCTATTTCTTATTCTCCTTTTTTACGAATTTTCCTGATTTTAGTTAAATTGCTAACGAATATTTGCGATCAAGATTCGATGATCGGTTCCCGCATCAGTATCTGAGTTGAACGAATGAGACGTCTGTTTTAGTGGTTAGTGTTGGAAATATTCGTTAGAAGAAACCATATCCGACTGGCTCCAAGTTCGCAATGTTTGCTTTTGTTTCTTCCTGATAAAATCTATTCCAAAGAACTTCTCCATGATTGGATATGGTTTCAATGTAGCTTTATTAAAACAAAAAGAGTATTGCCTAAGTGCCAATCCTTTCGGTAATGTTTACCGGAGACATCTACAAATTTGGGGGAGGCGGCGATAGGGAGGTTCGACGATGGTGACACGTCTCAATTCAGCTTTAGGTGACTAGGACAACCGGAGGGTTGGTTTACGATAGCCGATCCAAGTGTTGTATATTCGCACCACTTGATACTTTATTTTTTTGGTTGTTCAAAAAAAAGTTAGGCAAAAAAATTGTGATTGAATAGCAGTTGGTGAAGTGATTTTGACCCTAAATACACTTAAATGATCTAATATTTATGATTCTACTTACACTGAACAGATATGTTATTCTATCTTTTTTGGAAGTTGAAGGAAAAAGATAAAAGTTGAAAGTGCTTACCACTGCTAGCTCTGTGCTATGTGGCGTGCATCACTTCAATCACGAACTTGCGGTCGACACCTTATCCTGAAGCTTAATAATAGAACAATGGATATATGCAACACGATCATGTGTGAAAATGCAGTCATCGTCTTTCTTCTCCTCCTTTTGTTTCTTTTCTGATAAAGATTTATCCCAAAGTGTTGTATATTCCTGATCGGATATGATTCCCTTGTAGCTTTATTAATTAACACATAAAGAGTATTGCCTATCTGCCAATCTTTCCGGCAACGTGGACGGCCGAAGACTGGGATAGGTATGCCACTAGTGGAAAATGCCCTATCAGTACCGGTTTCAGAGGGCCATTAGTACCGGTTGAACAACCGGTACTAATTAATCAGGACTAAAGGCCCCCCAACCTTTAGTACCGGTTCCTTTCGAACCGGTATTAAAGGTCCCTCCACGTGGGCTAGGGGTTGGTAGCGGGGCTGAAGACATTTGGTACCGGTTCGTAACACGAACCGGTACCAAAAGACATTTTTTTTTATTTTTTTCTTAATCTTATGTTAGTATGCTTAATGACCGGTCACTATGCTTAATCTCAGGTCAAACTGACCTCCTTGGTCAAACTTTTCGGAGGGTCACCCATCCTAGCACTACTCCAACCCCAGCACGCTTTACTTCTCGGTTATGTTCAACTCCCACTCCAGCTCACTTAGCAAGCACTTGTTGAAGAAATAGCATATGGCTCGGGTTGAAGAAATAGGCTGGCAACCCTCTAGTACCGGTTCGTAATACGAACCGATACTAAAAGTGCAGCGCCGGCCCCACATTCGCAGCAAATTTGGTGCAAAATCCTTTAGTACCGGTTCGTATCACAAACCGGTATTAAAGGCCCCAAACGAACCGGTACTAAAGGTTTTCGGCGTCCTGGGCTCTGGAACCGGTACTAATGCTACCATTAGTACCGGTTGGTAAGTGAACCGGTACTAAAGGTAAAAACCTTTGGCCAGTTTTCTACTTGTGTGCGTAGGCACAACGGCGATCATACACGGGATATCCGAAACTGACCATCAGCATGTGATTTAATGAAAACTTCTTCTGGTGGTACCGTTTGATACAACATACAACTAAATTCAAATCACTGATGGTAAGCCTAATAGATCCATGGAGCATCCATCAGAACATGGGCAACTCGACGATACTACTGATCGAACCATGCATGCATATGCAAAAACTCTTGTCGATAAATTCCTCAAGCAAAACTACCTTTGTTTGTATTCAACTGCATGTGTTGACACGATACCTCCACTCACCCTCTCGCTCTTTGGATACCGAACCTTGCCTTTATCAGAAAAGAGATGTCATCGCCACGCCAGTGTTGGGTGGCAACGGGAAAAGATGTCCGAAGTGAGATTTGATCATGGGCTAATCTTGTGTAAAGCTATTTCATCTACTCAGACGTGAGTGATGTCGGGCCCGGCCATCCACGGTGATGCGTCGTTGGCGTCGGAGCTTATAAAACGGCTGCTGAGGAGCCTCATCTGGGCAAACGGTTCGTCCATCTCAGATCAGAAGCTATCTAGTAATCAAGAAAGAAGAGCAAGCATAGCCGTGTATAATCAACACCGTGTCCGCATCATCTCATCAAGTACCGATGGCGTTTCTGGGAGGATCATCGCAGGTGACAAGGAGCATTGGCAGCCAGAAGATGATGGTGGAGGGGAAGAGCCATGGCGGGTTGTGGCGGCACGCGCCGGCGCCCGTGAGGCAGATGTTCTGGAGGGTGAGGCGCGCCGTGCTGCGGCCGAAGCGACGCGCCGTGAGTTTCGGATACGACCTCAATAGCTACTCCCACAACTTCGACGACGGCCTCGTCCATGCCCACCATCTCTAGCAACACCGGCAGGGGCATACTATTGTATTCTTCATTTTTTTTCATTCTGATTTACTAGCCGCCCGGCCGGACAATGGCTCGTGGCTGGAGAATTGAAGCGTCGTCACCTTCAGATCCTCTCCTTTAGCTTAGCTAGTATCGTACCCGTAGTAGCCAGCACTGTTAGTACACAAGATGCTTCTTGCTTAACTCCAGTGTCTTCTGCTGTACATAGTCTTGATGGAAATTACTATAATATGAAATGTACTGTGAATTTATAATTTACTTCAGCTTGTAAATACGTCTTATATTATAGGGATAAGTATATTTTTAGTCCCTAAACTCCTTCAAAAATTTAGAATTGGTACCTTAACTTTAAAAAGTATAGAATTAGTCCCTCAACTTTGAAAATCGGTTACTTTTAGTCCCTCGTGCCGCTTCGAATGATTTTGCACTGACATGAAATGCTATAAAGAAAAAAAGATAAGCGGGGGAAGGTTGCGCGCTGTCTATGACCCTCACCACACTCCTCTTCGCCACTTATGACGTTGTCTTATTGATGGACAAGCAGAGCAGCAACACTGCATGTTTGTTCATGCTGGCTGCGTCATATGCATGTCGTACTTTGTCGTTGGTAGGTGGCGAGTGCCGTAGGTAGCGCACAGCCTTCCCTTGCTTCTTTATTTTTTTTATTTTTAACAATCCACGTCGGTAAAAAATAATCTGAACCGATACGAGGGACTAAAAGTAGCCGATTTTAAAAGTTAAGGGACCAATTCTATACTTTTTAAAGTTGAAGGACCAATTCTATACTTTTTAAAAAGTATAAAGACCAAAAATATACTTATCCCTATATTATATAATGAAAACCTTATATTCTCTTCGTGCCGCTCCTGCGATTCGATTGGAGGGCTCAACTAGACGCCGCCCAACCCACTCCTCTCACCTGTCCCACTCCCACCTCCCCCCCACCGTTGGATGCACGCGCTGCCGGCCGAAGCCCGAACAACGTTGGCGGAGGTGGGGCTTCTCATTCCTATCACTCCTCGTGGAGGCCGGTGCGGGGTGGTTCAAACGAGCGGTGAATCCATTCTAATCGTGGGGGTGGCGGCGCAGCGGAAATCCTTTGAGTGTGCGATGACGGATCCCCTAAAAGGCCCCGCGACGACCTGGACGACGACTGATGGTGCGTTGACTGCGTGGGCGTGGATTTGACGGTGCGTGCTCGTCGGGATCCGACTGGGACCTCTCGGTTTCAGCAAGGACGACGACTGAAGGTGCAGAAAGACCTCCCTGGTGAGCTCTCTTGGTGGTGGTGGAATTCGATTTGGCCTTCCCTGCCGATGGACGGGCGATCGCTGGTGGCCGGCCTCGCGTGGAGTTGTGTCGGCTGCCATGGTGAGATGTCATGGGGTTGGGTCCGATTGGGAGGTTGGCGGGAGGGATCGATGGACCGGCGGGGTCGGGCCACCCAATGATGGCGCAATGGTGTGCCTATCGTGGATGCGTCCGCTCATCCTCCTCCCCTTCCCTCTACCATGTGCGTGCAGGTGCAAATCACCGATGTTCGAGGCAGGGCGGGTGTCGACGGCTCCATCGGTTGGGGCTCCCAGTCTGACCAAAGTGGGTCGTAGGACGTGATTTAGTCATATGGTAGCTTGTCGGAGAAGGAGGCTCCATCGGCGTGACTCAATGTTCACCCTCTGACCGAGAAAGTTTGCATGAGTCAAAGATTGAATTTTTGGAAAATTCATCTTCGACCGAGCTAACCGAAGCCTTCACGTCACAATGTCGTAGGCGTGGGTGACGACGTCCGTCGTTAGGAACGACCCGTGCCAGTACCGACAATCGACGGCCTAGAACTCCACGCCGTATCGACCAGACTCCCAGAGCCGGGCCCCGTTGTAGATAATTTTCTTTTGCTCTTCAGAGCCATGGAGAATATGATGAAGAAACGACTGCGGGCGGGTGGCAGGGGTGGTGAAGACGGCGACACTTAGGCTGGGAGAGACGAGGATGATGGTGGCACAACGGCATGGACACGGCGGTGATGACTTCGATGAATGGTGGGGTGTTCCGGGAGATGTAGATGGCGCCGACTAGGTTCGATTCAGTTCGGGCGATGACGGGGAGTGGAATCGGTGACGACCGCCATGGATTTGGAAGAGGCGGCAAAGGGGTTTCGTGGTGGCGAAGTGACTCGATATGACTACAGACGACTGTAGAAGGGGGATGGTGGTTTGTGACATCCAACTAAGTGATGTATATTTATTCACAACACTTTGTGCTGTATTTTTATGCAACACGAAATATTTAGGGTAAAAAATTTATGAATAGATAGCAGTTGAAGAAGGATTTTTGACAGTAAATATCTTAAAATGGTATATTTCCTAAAATGAGGCAGCTATTAAAAGCGATACTATTCAATGTGCTTACTTCCTGCTACTGTGGCATGCTTCACTGCAATTGTGAACTTGGAGCCGACATCGTATGTTGAGTCTTAACTGAACAATGGATATATGCAGCACGACCATCATGCGTGTAATGCATGATGATGCGGTCATTGTAATTCTTCTTCACCTTTTGCACGAATTTTCCTGATTTTAGTTAAATTTCTAACGGATACACTAGTGGACAGACCCCATATTGTCCCGGTTCATATGGGTCTTCGGTCCCGGTTCCACACCCGGGACCAATAACTCGGGACTAATGATGGTCCCGGTTGGCCCACGAACCGGGACCGAAGAGGCTCCACGTGGTCAGGCGCGCAGCGAGGGGGGGAGGGGTCATCGGTCCCGGTTGATAGGAAAAACCGGGACCGAAGAGGCTTCATTTTGGATATTCTGTTTTTTTCCATTTATCTCTGATTTTCTGCTTTTCTGATTTTTTCCATTTAATATCCTGTCAATATGCTTAATCTCGGGTCAAATTGCATTTCGTGGTCAAACTTCCAGGAAGGTCACCCATCCTCCCACTACTCCAACCCCAGCACGCTTAACCTCTCAGTTCTATCCAACCCCACCACCAGCTCACTTAACAGGCACTTATTGATATATCTATCCTATCAATCCTATTAAACCTTGTTCATGTCTAGGACTTTGTTCATCTTTATAAGTGTGATGAAATTTTGAAAAAATATTTTAAACTTTCGGTCATATTACGTATCATATTTTGAACATTTTTTTCAAAAAAAAAATCGAAATGAAGTTCAAATTTTTTTCAATTTTTCCCCGTCTAGATCTTAAAGGCCCGTATCTTTTATTCTATTACGTTTTTGGAGATTCTAAAAATGTTCAACGGGGTTTCCCCGTTTGAATTCGGATGTAACTTTTCGAGTAGATGATTTTTCATATAAATTTTTTTTTAATCCGAGTTCGTATGCAAAAGTTATGCCCATTTTACTAAATTCCAGAGAGATTTTGCAAATAAAGTCGTAATTCATATTTGTAAATTTTTCCCAACAACTAGACCACATATTATCTGGGAAACTAATTTTATTTTATTTTTTTGATATTTGCATCATTTTCTTTTATTTTTTTTAAAACTGAAAAGGCGATCCGGGGGGGGAGGGGTGCATTTGGTGAATTTTTGAGGCAAAATGGGGGCTTATATATATAGCCAGTGGAGGGGCAACGGTCCCGGTTTTTGCCTCAAACCGGGACCAATGCCTCGGCAACGGTCCCGGTTTTTGCCACAAACCGGGACCAATGCCTCGCCAGAGCATTGGTCCCGGTTTGTGGCAAAAACAGGGACTGTTGTCCCAGTTGAACCGGGACCGTTGCCCGCCATCGGTCCCGGTTCTGAAATGAACCGGGAGCGATGCCTGGACGAAAGGGGGGTCTCTCCACTAGTGATATTACGGTTAACGTTGGATGATCGATTTTACGCATCAGTATCGTGAACTGAACGGATGCAACGTTCGGTTTAGTGGTTAGTGTTGAAAATGCCCTAATTCTGAAAAAAATTGGAAGTCCAAGGAAACAAAAAGGTTGAAAGTGCTTACTTACTCCTACTATGTCATGCGTCTGAAGTTGCGGTCGACACCTTATCCTGAACCTTAATTGAACAATGTAATATGCAACACGATCATGTGCGTGGAAAGCATGATGATGAAGTTATTGTCTTTCTTTTTCTTCCTTTTGTTTCTTTTCTGATAAAGATTTATCCCAAAGTGTTGTATATTCTTGATCGGATATGATTCCAGTGTAGCTTTATTAACACATAATTAAAGAGTATAGCTTACATGACAAAGATTCTGGCAATGTGGACGGCTGAAGATTGGGACACGCACAATGGCGATCGTAGAGGGGGCATCCGAACCTGACCATCAGTATGCGATTCAATGGGAAACTTCTTCTCTTGCTACCGTTTGATACAACATACAACTAAAAATCACTACTGATTTTTAGTTCAGAACATGGAGCATCCATCAGAAGTTCAGAACATGAACCATTCATGCATGTGCAAAAATTCTTGTCAATGAATTTCTAAAGCGAAATTGCCTTTGTTTTTATTCAACTGCCAGTGCTGACACGACGCCTCCGCCTCCACACACCCTCTCGCTTCTTGGATACCGAACCTCGCCTTTACGCAAGAGAGATGCCATCGCCACGCCAGTGTTGGGTGGCAACGGGAAAAGATTTCCGAAATGAGATTTTGTCATGGGCTAATCGTTGTGTAAAGCCATTTTATCTAGTCAGCTGTTAGTGGTGTCGGGCCCGGCCGTCGATGGCGACACATCGTTGGCGTTGGAGCTTATAAGACAGCTGCTGAGGAGCTTAATTTATCCAAACGGTCCGTCCATCTTAGATTAGAAGCTACTAACAAATAATCAAGAAAGAAGAGCAAGCACAGCCGTGTTTAATCAACCGTGTCCGCATCATCTCATTTCTCGGAGCATCGATGCCGTTTCTGGGAGGATCATCGCAGGTGACAAGGAGTATTGGCAGCCAGAAGATGATGGTGGAGGGGAAGAGCCATGGCGGGTTGTGGCGGCATGCGCCCGTGCCCGTGAGGCAGCTGTTCTGGAGGGTGAGGCACGCCGTGCTGCGGCCGAAGCGCCTTGCCGTGAGTTTCGGATACGACCTCAAGAGCTACTCTCACAACTTCGACGACGGCCACCATCTCTAGCAACACCGGACCTCCTCTAGCTTAACAAGTAGCGTACCAGTCAGTATTAGGTAGTACTGTTCATACACAAGATGCTTCTTGTTGAAGGTTGATCGTCTTCTCTTGTACATAGTCTTGATGAAAATTACTGTAATATGAAACGTATTATGAACTCATAATTTAGTAAGTACTGTCAATACAAAATGGATTCATAATGTAACCTGAATCCTCAGGTGAAGAGTACATTATATTCACATACGATATAGCCTAAGCCTCGCTTGATAGATAAATCACAAATCAAAGTGCACAGCCAAACAATACACGAGTGAAGTGGCCTTTCTTACAAAGCAGATTTGGGGATAACCGAACAACATAGATACATGCAACCAGTGGCGGAGCTTCACGGAGGCCATCCTGGGCCATGGCCCTCCCCGCTCATGAGCAAAACTAGAAAGAGCTACTACTATTTAGGTTTATTTATCAAGAAAAGTTACACCTAAAACATATTTTCTTGCCCCTCCCAGCCTATTTGCCCCTCCATATTTTCGTCTCAAGCTCCGCCACTGCATACGACTACATTGCCGAAAGATAATACAGGTAGACCACTATAAAAAAAGTATACGTGGTAAGGTATCACCGGGTACGCCGTCTGTTTAACCATGGACATGTGGCTTATAAGCTAGTAAGTTGAACACACTGCTCGAAACACACGGCGAATAGAGGGATTCAACTTATTACTTATATAAGTGGGTGTCACGATAAAAAAAACACTTGGTCTATAAAGAACCACCTAGCGTAATAAATAAAGAGCCCGGCTTTTAAAAATACACGGATTAGCCGCCTGTCACGTGTCCATCAAGGTGACGACTGTCTGCTCCGTGTCAGCACACCTATAAGCCGATTGAGCAAAATATGTCGTGTGTACTGTTATTCGTCTTATAATTACCTACACCTTTGAACTGATCGAATTGCTTCGTGTCCCTCATAAGTCGAGTGATTGCATTTTTACACTCGGATTATATATAGATTTTATAATTTCCCACACATGGTCGGCCCCATCACCTTCAACCACGGGCCGACCTAGCTTCGGTCGATCCAACCGCCCTACCTACGCCCTCCTAGGCCCAAACCGCTACGCCGGATAAGCCCGCAAACAACCAACACAGGCAAAACCATCCCCCTCCGCCACCCCAATCGCGTCAATACCCTCCCAACCACCTCTTCGTCTACTTCGGGCGAGCTAGCTTTGATCTACCCCGTGCGGTTGCACAACTGTCGCCCTATATTCCACCCCAACCGTGATGCCATCATCGCCTGCCACCACCTACTCACCCTCCACCGCCAACTACCACCCATGGGGTGAGTTCGGTAGCTAGCTATAGCTAGAGCTATAGTTTTTCTCTCTATACGGACGAAAGTCCTGCACGATCTATGATCGGTGGCGATGGCGCTTGTGGGTGTCGTTTTTCTCCTTGGAGACGTCACCGAGGTGCGTCGGCATCTTCCACGTGCTCGATTGGTGGTGCATCTCCGGGCGAAAGCCTAGGTCCAAAGTCGGATTGGCGCGATGACGGCGTCTTCGACGTCATTCCTTTGTAGGGAGCATCACGTTTGGAGACACTCCTTGGAGGTAGTATGTGGCGCTCCTCCGGTGCTTGCAGCTTTTCAAGGTGAAGCTCTAGGCGCAATGTACGCCATCGTCGAAGAGTCCAAGACGAAGCCCTTCTTGGGACTTACCGAGTACCGCCATCTACTTGCCCTCTTCTTAGGCATCAAAGTGGATGGTGCGTTGACAAGGGAAGCCCTGTTGAAGTTGTTGCTATTACGGAGGACTCGACGTTGGTCGAGACGCGGCGGTGATGCTTAGCTTAGGACATGCACTTTGTTTGTAGTCGTGTGGTCTATGGTGGATGTAGTTCTGCAACTAATAGAGTTGCTCTTTTCCTTTTTTCTTTTGATCTTCGGATCTTCACCATGTTATTGTTTTCTATCTGCTCTCTGCTAAATCAATTGAAGCCCACAAACTTTGCTGGATCTTTCCAAAAAGAAAATTAATGTGCATTTGAGTTCAATTGGGATCGATGTTCGATATATATAGCTAGTATATGTAGATTGAAATTTCATATGGATTGAAATAATATAGAACGATGTGTGTGATGAGCTTACCAATATTGGAAAAAAATAACATATATGTTTTTTCATGTATGTATAATATCACGTTATCATTGTATAGATATATAGGTCAACTGATGTCGATGTGCGTTGTATATAGAATTTAGCAATATTGATAACAAAAAAAGAAAGTGAGAAAATTAATTAAAAAGAAAATAGTTATCATATTAAAATTTAATGCATGTGCATGCTATGCTCAAATATCTTTAAATGCTTTCACATATGATATATTAAAATATATTTTAGAAATGGACAATAGAGCAAATGCGGAGATGGCCCACTTGGATATTGTGGATTTAAACAACAAACAGCAGGACATTCAAGGACGGGGAAGAGCAAATCCTTGGTCACGAATGCACCTAGCTCGGATTCGTCATCCTAAGGAGCAGAGGGCCTAGATGGAGTTCCTCGATAACGAGAAATTGGCACTGGCACCGATCTCTTGCACTACCAAGGAGGAGATGCAGCAATTGTGCAGCGGCCCTTATATCCTATCGACTGTGGAGGTACCATCAACTAATCATCACCCACGGAATTCTCGCTCTCGACACTGCATGGTCTTGGCCCTCGCGAAGGAAACATTTTTTTTCTTAGAATGTACATAAGCAGTGAACATCATGTATTCATAGAGGAAAAAGGGTACATAACCCATCCACGGGGTTTAGGGTGGCTCGAAGCCAGATTTATATATGTACTCATCAACGCTCCACCTAAGCCACCTAGCTAATAAGGACACCTAGCTAATATGGGAGACATATCCGGAACCAAATGACTGGAGGGAGTAATATTATCGAACACTATACCACGTTTCGATGTTTTCATAGTTCTCACGCAATAAGCAACACCATTGTTCATCGGTAGTGAGAAATTGGCACTTGTGATGGTCTCTTGCACTACCAAAGAGGAGATGCAACAATTGTGCAGCGGCCCTTATATCCTACGGGCTGTGGAGGTACCATAAACTACTCATCACCCACGAAATTGTTGATTTCGACACTGTTCCTGGCCCTCGTAAAGGAGTCATCCTTTTGTTTTAGAATGCTCCTAAGCAGTGCGCATCATATCATTACTAGGATAATGGTCATAAAAGAATAAATATTAACAGCGTGACGCGTAGAACCCGTGCTTCAGGTAAATATTACCAGCGCGGGCTATAGGGGAGTGCTGCAGGAGATTAAGCATTGGCAGCGCTGCCTAGAGGGACCTGCACTGCTACTATGGGTTTATAATTGGGGTTCCCGTGGCTGGCCACTTTAGTAGCGCACGGGACAAAACCCGCGCTGCAGATGTCCTATACATCTGCAGCGCGGCCTAGTAACCTCACACTGCTAATTTGGTTACCACGGACCGGGTTTTTTGGGACCACATGTCAGCAGTGCGCCTCTGTGTGCACGCGCTTTAGATGTCCCAGTCATCTGCAGCGCGGTGCAGTCGACCCGGGCTGCAGATAGGATACCTAAAACCGGGCCGCACGACCTCCCTCTCCTTCACTCTATCCCTCACGCAACTCACTCTCCCTCACTCTATCTCTTTCCCCGTCGTCGTCACCATCCCTCCCTCTCCCCGCCCACGCCGTCCTCACCGTCTCCAGAGCACCCGCCCGCCGCCCGCGCCCTTCCTCACCGTCGACGCCCCCCTCCATCTTCCCCCCGTGCCCGCGCCTCCTCGCCGTCCGCGCCGCCGGAGACCGTGCCCCCCTCGCCCGGTGAGTCGTCGCCCCTCTACCCTCGCCACTCGATCTTGCTTTCTATGAATCCCTTGCCGGAGAACACTGATAGGTTGTTGAACATGGGCAAACTAGGATATTTGTTAGCATATTGAGTAATTAGGATTTTTGTTAGCATATTGAGGCAATTAGGATTTTTGTTAGCATATTGAGTAAATTAGGATTTTTGTTAGCATATTGAGGCAATTAGGAACTAAGATAATTAGGTTGTTAAATTTTTCTGTTTTGCCCTACAAGAAATTTCCTATATTTTTCTGTTAGGTTATTAGATATTGTTTGTAGGATATGAGTGGTCTATGTTTTTCCATAATGTCGATTCATTTTCGTGCTAGCAAATTTCAGGCGCTCGATATGTCCAATTTTATGCAAATATCATGCGGAAAAATTTCATGGATTTCGGCATGACTTGTGCTAGAAAAGTAAGACATATCGAGTGCCTGAGATTTGTCAAAATGGAAATTAAATGGTGTTCTAGAATCAAATTACTTTTCATAATTACTTTTCTCCTTTTAAAGAATGTCGATGATTAAAATATATTATGACAATATATGTGACACCGGAGAGAGTGTGCAGTTACCCTTGTGATATGTACAAGTACGGAACTTGTACATCCTACTTGGGTAGCTGTCACACTCTCCCCGGAATCGCTTATGTGTCCAATTTAAGTATGAGTCACTATTTAAAAGTACTTTCGTGTTAATTTGTTTGTTAGTTATTATAAAATTTTCACCTGTTTTAATAAAACTTTGCATTAAATAAGTTATCGGCGATGATGCCCTGCCCGCATCCTCGTCTCCGCCGCGGCGGCAATCACCTGCTTGATGGGATGCACAATATCCGGGACTGAGCTCCGCAGGGCTGGCACTGGGAAGTGTTTCCTTCCGGGGAGCACAACTTGGTGAGGAATCCGGGTGTCATCGTCGATCCAGAGCTTCTTTGGTGGCGGTCGCGTGGGCCACAATCGATGGAGAGGGAGCCGGGACCTTAGGAGGTGGTACGTTGTCGTGTCAGGGAGGAGGACCAGCACGTCCGTCGCTACTTGGTTGCGTTGGACACTAGGTTCTGCACGTTCAATACCTGACAGGTTCTTCAGGGCTCTCATCTGAGCTATGTTCATGTGATGGTTTGTTATCTTTGGGTGTTTACCGCCCGTGGCTCAGGAACCGGGAGTCGGCGTCGAGTTTGATTAGGCGAGATGTAGTAGTGATATTATTGTTGCATTAACTGGATTAGTCGAGATGTATTGGCGATATTATTGTTGCATTAACTGGATTATTCGAGATGTATTAGTGATATTACATAATAAAATATTATTGTCGCATTTTTATTCGAGTTCATCATTTTTATCATTTTGTTTAAAATGCCGATGATTAAAACCGTTGTGACATCACGTGACGGCAGGGTTGGTCGAGTGAGCCTTGTGATATGCACAAGTGTTGAACTTGTGCATCTTACTTGGATCGCTCGCTTCATCCTTGTATTTATTTGTGTATGTCCAATCTAAATATGAGGCACAAATCATATTATTTTTCATGATTACTTTCATACTTTTCATGATATGTGTGTTCAGTTTGAATTAATTTTTTGAATTATGAACACAAAAAATGTCTGACGATCTTACGATCCCCAAGTGCGAGTATTGTCACGACGAATCGGGTCGATGCAACGATCTTGTGTTGGATGAAGACACATACTTCTCCCTCACGCTTAGGTCTGGCTTCAAAAATTGTACGGTATACAACTTCAACGACATGTTCTTTTTATTTAAGCATGCATGACTTAAGTTTTTATTTTAACGTGTCATTTTTTAATAATTCAACTAGTTGATACGTCCCAAACGTATCTATAATTTCTGCTTGTTCTATGTTTTTTTAGGTGACATTGTTATGTGTTTTCTACACTTTTATATATTTTTACACATATTTGAACTAACCTACTAACTCAGTGCACCCAGTGTCAGTTTCTGTCTGCTGATGTCTGTAAGTTGCAGGTTTTTACCCATATTTATAGAGCTTCAAAAAATCCACAAAAATCAGATAAAACATCAGCAGAACGGAAGCTTACGGATCACCGAAAGAGTGTCGGAGGGGGACCAGGGCCCACCCGGGCGGCCACCTGGCGCGGCCTCACTCATGGCTGCGCCACCATGCCAGCTGGGAGGGGGGTGGCCCCCTTTGGCCTATATTTACCTCTCGTCCAGAAAACACTCGGAGAGACAGCCGCATCGCGAATTTTTGCTCTGTTATGCTGCCGCCGCACTTCCAAGATCGGGAGCACCAGAAGACCTCTTCCTGGCACCCCGCGGGAGGGAGGATTGACCTCCGGGAGCTTCTCCACCACCATGAGCGCTTCTCGGATGTGCCATGAGTAGTCCCCCTTGGACCATGGGTACATGATCAGTAGCTATGTGATGTCTTCTCTCCAATCTTGTGCTTCAATTATTAGCCCTTGTGAGTTGCCCTACATGATCAAGGCATCTATGTAATTTTTTATGCTGTTACTATGCTGTGTTTGACGGGATCCAATGGATTATGAGATTATGTTCATATTGTGATGAGTTATATATTTGGTTCTCCTTTTATATATTATTCTTGAGTCATTCTTGCATGTTCTCCGTTGCTTTTTATTGCTTTGGCCAAGTTTATGCTTGATTGTGGGTTCATACCCCCCGATGTCTAGCTTGAGTGACAGAAACATGAGACTAGGGGATGTGATGTTGCCACCAGGGAGAAAACAATGGTGCTTGTAACCGCGGTTGCAAGGATTGTTTACCTTACGCCAAGGTTGTTACTGCAGTTGTCCGTTGCTTTGAGTTTACACTTTAGGTGGGGCTCGCAACTTAATACCAGCGAGATATTCTGGATAGTTATCTCAAGGGGGATGATTAGTGAGTAGATGCAGTTGGATTTCGGTCTACTTGTCTTGGCGTACTGCCCATACTTTTGAGCCTAACTTTCCAGTAGCATAATTAGCATTGGTGCGTTTATAATTCTATCAATTGCCCAGTTGCAATTTGTTTATCCATCTTAGCTATTTTATCGTCTTTTGGGAGATAGACATCACTAGTGAACATCATGGGACCCCAATCCATATTTCCACCACTTTTTACACCTCCACTTTATTTAATTTCGTTGCAATTCTCACTACTATCCTCTTGTGTTTGATCCTTTGTAAATGGCAAGGCCGGAGGGATTGACAACCCCTCTGTACTCGTTGGGAGCAAAGTTACTTGTGCCGCGTGCAGGTCCAGGTTAAGCAAGTGATTCTATTCAGACGACGCATCACTTGTTGCACCACCTACTTGTCGTCCTTGGAGTCCTACTGGTCCAACAACTTTGGTATCTTCACCGAGGGAAATTTTCCGCTATCAACATCTCAACCTTTCACTTGGGGTAACCAACGAAGGGCGAGAAGCCGTTATTATCTCTCTTACCATCCCTACTGCATCACTTGCTTTGCAAGACATCACGTTTGTGATATGATCCAGGTACATGCTTTCAAAGAAACTGTTACAAAATAAGTTAAACTTAAGACGAAACATTTCGTTCTTAAGGTTAACATCTTTAATGAGCCAGAGGCCACATTCTTTGGATGTTCAAATTGGGATGCATTATGCTAGACATATGCATTTGACGATAATATGAAAATAGCATTCGATCTTGGATGTCGTCGTCGAGGCATCGGTGTTTTTTGTGATGATGACATTTCGGTGGAACTAGGTGACTGATTCCAGTTTGATCTTCATGTGAGTTTGTTAAACAACAAATTTGTTAATTCTACAACTTATTTTCTTTGCTTCCAAATGTTGACAACTTATTTATAATTACCAGCTTATGTTCTTGCCACGGAAGAAGTATGGAAGCTTGTTGATAATACCTTTTATATTGATGGCTTGGACCTAAGTATGAATCAACAAGATCAATAATCGAAGTTCTTAAATTGTTAGCTTCGTATGCGAACCATTTCAAGGTTTTTCCATCTTTTGAACCATATGTGCCATTTGTCCTTTGGTTGGACGACTATATGCTTAAATGGCCTAGCCTGGTAAGATTTTTACCATTCTCTCAGTAGCCTATCTTCTTCAAAAATGCATTCTTATTACATATACTCAATTGCTAACTATGCTACTAATATGTATGTTCTTCAACAGAGGATCCCGCAAGTCGTTACGCCTAGGTGGATGCTGGGATTGAAAGGAGAAGTCAAAATTATTTGTGCACGACCATGGAGTGAACCTTTCAAACATGATTACAACACTGAAAGTGGAAGAGATGGTTGTGTCAAAATCAAAGCATGGAGGAAGATAATGCTCCAGAAGAAACCACAACCTGAAGACAAGTTGTTCTCTATTCTGTACTATGGATAATTTGGACGTGGTTTTTGGTTTTATTTCCTTTCACCTTCGCGTGTTGATTAGGTCCTATTTAGTACTCCCTCCATCCCATAATGTAGTATCATTTTCAAACTATGCTAGCTATCAAAATGATACTATATTATGGGACGGAGGGAGTAGTAGTGAAAAATCTTTGTGTTGGATATTATGGCTTTCTGTAAGGCCTGATATGCGGTACTGTTCCAGATCTAGATGTTTCCATCCAGATCTAAGGACGAAACACATATCGGTCCCACCGCGACATATGACAATGCCATATGCCCCGGATTTCCAACATGATATCACAACATTACAACTACAAGGATACAACATCTCATACAATCGGCATACAACTGCCTTAATTCAATACATCAGCGGAAGATACATGTCTGAGTACAGACTATAATCAAATGTCTAGTGTCAAAGGTAAAGCACACCATTCCCACAACCACACGGGTCCAGGCTCTCCGCCGAGATCCGCCTAACTAGTCGTCGTCGAGTCTCCGCGAAGGCGTCCAGGAAGAGGGTCACCGAGCTCCTCCGAAGTCCAAGATCGTTGCATAACGTGCGTAAAAGAGAGAAGAAGGGGTGAGCTATATCAACAAGTCATGTAATTAACTTCTCACGGTAAGATGGGGGTAGTGGTTGAGGTTGCAGCCGCACTATCATTATATGAGGTGGCTAACGATCTATTCAGAGTAAGATGAGAACCAAGCATTCGATGAGGAATCGCCTCCAACAAGTCTTTCTATCATCTACTTACGCAAACATAACACCTATCCTATCCTTGTCCTCCCCTTCGCATCCCGACGAAGAAGAAAAAGTCAAGGCACACACACATTGATCAAGTTATTAAGATTATCTCAGTTGTTGTTGTCTATGAACAAGGAGTAGGTCTCAAGTCGTCCATAACCGTGCACATGACTTCTCGAAAAGATTTAACCCTGCAGGGGTGTACCAACTGCCCATTACAAGGCTCTGCATGCACGCCAAGCTCTCTCAGTCGGGCCCGTTAAAGACACTCATTGAAGAGTTGTTCCGAGTGATTCGGACGTCATAATCCCTCTAACTAACAACGAACAAATCCGGGTGGCCCCCGGGGAGTCGACAGCCAATCCAAGAGTCGTCCGCACTCTTGGATCAGACTCTTACATATGCCTCGGGTCTGGATTGCCGCCAAATTCTCACATGAGGCCGGGTCCTCAGCCGGACAGGTTGGACCAACAGGGAAACCATGTCCCCGCTGGCCCTGGTTGGTTTAAATAATGTCTTCTAGGAGCGACCCGACAGACATATATGCATGGTTTCAAATGGTAAATCATCTTGGGCCACCTCTAGAAATGTTTGAAGCTAGGTAGGTAAGAAAAGGGGACCCCATAGCATCCCACACGCGGTTAGGCATGCTCATCAAGAGACACAATACCCGAAACTCGGGTTCTAGGTGACTCGAATGGAACAAAGCATCGGGGCGGGATAGCCTAGACCTTCCATCCTTCGCCGAGTATAGTCAACATTATAATAATCATATCATCCACAACAATATAATAATGTGATAGCCCAATCCAAGGAGTAACAGGGTAACAGTTGATAGCATCCTAAGCATGCATACTAAGAAGTGGTTAAGCAAGCAAGGTACATGGCCAAACAAAGGTTTGCTAGGATGTGGGGGACATGGCTATTTTGGTTTATTTGAGAGGCATAAATATGAAGTGGTAGGATCAAGCAATCGTTCTATCCTATACCTAGGAAAAGTGAGCTGAAAGTTATAAGCATGATATATGCTCTCCCTTACCTGATGAGAAGACGAAGCCGAAGGTGTAGTCGATCGCAAACTCGCAACGTCTCCGAGAGTACCCGCGGAAGCACACAAGAAGGAAGCACTGGAAAGGCAACCGACGAGCTAGCATTTATTACTACGAAGCAATCACCAGCAGACAACATCAAGAAGGCAACACAAGACAATGCAATACGACATCGCATCTACCGCCGAGAGCGGTTACTAACAGGTTAAGTGGTGTATCGGTCACACACGACGATACCGCACATTTAGAATGGTTCAAGTTGTTTAGCTACACAACATGAGCAAAGGTTGCTAGCATGGCATCTCACTCAAGCATGGCATATCACACAATCACAGCAAGAGGTGAAGCACAAAGTAAACTATCTATGCTAGTCAATTTAAGTGAGGCACAATCCTAAACATGGCATCCACTAAGTACACCACGACAAATTAAGTAATTGGTATTGTTCTGCCCTAAATCATATTTTAGGTTGGTTAACAACAGCTAACAACAGCTAACAATAGCATAAACACAAAGTACATGAAATTCTAATCAAGTTACATATAAAGAACACTCCAAACGGAGTTACGGTTAAAAAGATACAAGCAATACAATTAATGCACACAATCTGCCAACATCAGGAAGCACACTTTAGAGCGATGAACCAACATGCTATAGGTTGCAAACATGCACCAAAATGATGTTGATCAACAATAGACATGACATGCATGACAAGGCATCAAAGTTTCATGCATATGAGCACCAGGAAATAATAATTATAACTCATGCAAAATGCAAGAAAATACTACTGGTCTAGGGACTTAAAGAAAAACAGAGGCATGGCAAACTGTTATAAACATGCTATATAAATAGTAGTAAAAGCAATATCAAACAAGCTCCAAATTGAACATGCAATACATCTACAGAAAGCCTACATGATGCTCATGAGTTCATGCATATCACTTGTGGTCAAAAGACCCATGGATGAAAAGATATTAAGCATGCAAGACGACTATATTATATTCCGGACTTAGTGAAAAACAGGGTAGTTGACAGATAACAACAGGTATGCAGATTGGGAGCTCAATAACTATATGAACAGCAACCATATCATGGCAAGTCAAAGCATGGCATCAAAGTACACATATCAAGGAGAAAATAATTACATTGGAGCTAAAGAATATGAAGCATAGATCATTAACTATAAGGCACCAAAGTAGCAACTTTATATAGACAGCAGCACACTAACATCAGGGTCACCACTTTGGAGCAAGATATAAAATAGCTACAGCAGGCAAACATGGCAAGTGAATGCATATAATTGAAGTACACATGATGCTTAACACATACAAGAAAGAATTAATAGCATAGGCCTCATGGATGTGACACAATCATCAATCAAACTTTGCTAAAAATAACAACAGCAGCAGTAAACAACACGTAGCAGTGTTTAGCAAGAAATTACACCATCTAGACGACCTCAAATCAATTAACTCACTAAAGCAAAAAAAGTTAGAGCACACAAAACTGAGCACTTTTCATTTTGGGCGCAAGTTCATACGAGCTACGAATTACTCGTAAATCTCACCGCAAAACAGTAAACAGAACAACAGATAAAAGACTTAGCAAAATGGAAAAAGAAGAGGAAAGGGGAAAAAAGGAAAAAGGCTCACCCTGGGCCGAGGCCCACGCGGCTGCGGCGGATCTCGCCCTGAGCGTAGGATAGATGCGGGCCGGGGCGGCTAGATCTAGCTGGAGGTGGGAGAAGACCCCTTCGGGGCGACGTGGCGCAACCGGAGCCCTCCGATCGCCCGATCTGACGGTCGGGAGCAGCTAGGGCTAGGGTTTCGGGATTGGGGCTAGTTCTTGGGGCAGATCTGAAATTTCAGAGGGGGGTGCCTGCGAATTTTACAAGGGGGAAACCCTAAAAGGGCTAGAGGGAGAGTGGTGGTCTTTATATAGGCTGCCCTGGTTGGCAGCTTTACGCAAACGTCCTCGGGTTTTCTCTCTCGCGTCCGGTACTCCCTGTTTTTGACCGCCGGGAGTCCATACGATCTCCGATTCGGGCGAAATCTCGAACCACGCGCTCAGCTTGTCGAGCCTGTCGATTCTACCTCACTTTGGTACCGTTCTGGGAAAAAAATTCTGGCGCCCAATAAAATAATACGTTTATTAAAAAAATAGGGTTTTTCATTCCGATGGAGATGGCTAGACTTGTGCCAGAAGTTGCGACGGTGCTCGGGTGAACCCGATGTCGCAAAGGTTGTGTGCCGTGGCAGAAATGGGTCGGTCACGCATCCGATACAAGAAAGGGGGGGAATATAATCACCAATTAATAAATCGGCGAAGCAAATACTGCAAACAATTCTAGCAATCAACAAAATAATGCAAGAAACAAATTTTTTAATTTGGATGAAAATCCCGGATTGTTATACTTTCGTACTTGTTGCTATCATAGTTAAGCTAGGAAAGATCTTTGTGTTGGATATTATGATCACGAGATGATATATATATGTATGAGCCTATTGCATGTCTATGATATGATGTGGTTTATATGTGTGTGATACTACTGTGTATATAAATTTTATGTGTGTATGCTGGAAATTTATAAAAAAATGTATAAACAAATAATATTGTAGAATAAATAAATACTAGAAATTGTAACTGCAACGCGGGTTTGCTAGACGCGCTGCTAGTGGAAGTAGAGTCCTGCAGCGCAGCCTAAGTAACACGCGCTGCTAGAGGTATTGTTATCTATAGCGAGGGCACCCATCGCTGCTGATTGTAGTTAGATGCAGCGCGGGGCCCCCACGCTGCAGGTAGCCTTTTTCCTAGTAGTGTATATTCATAGAGGAAAGTTGTGCATAACCCATCCACTGGGCTATAGGGTGGCTCGAAGACAGATATACATATGATTTCTCATCGACCCTCCACCTAACCCACCTAGCTAAGAAGGGAGACCAATCCCTCTTAAACAGACCTGTCGAACTCTAAGATCAAGTCTTGGACTCTATCCTATCAAGAACCAAATGATTGGACGGAGTTATATTGTCAAACACTACCATGTTCAGATGTTTTCATAGTTCCCACGCTACAAGCAACACCATTGTTAGGGCGTATGTACGTCCAGCCGGAGATAGGGTCATGGTAGTGCTCCACGCGAGCCAGCTGTCCATGGAAGAGGGCGTTCACTCCTCATAGCCCCAAGCCATCATGATCTGGAACCATAAAGATCTGTCAAAGACACAAGAAACCAATATGTGGTCTATGGTTTCCATCTCCTGAAGGCAAAGAGGGCACCATCCTAGTGTGGGTGCTCTCGTCATGCAAGCCTATCAAAAGTCAAGCACCTATTTTTGAAGGAGTCATCCTTGTTGTATTCAACATAGACTATCTTGGGTTTCTGGTCTCCTCCTCATTCTTCACCCGTAAAGTCCCGGTCCCATGATCATTCTTGCTCTTCTTTTCCCTCTCGAGGTATCATCTCTCTTTTAGTAGTACCACTCTATAACTCATACTAGATATACTCTAGGTAATTGCGAGCAAACCTCACGATTGCCTATGCTTCAGTCTCCCGTATTTCGTCCTCCCTGAGAACAATGCGAGTCGGAGGATGTGATTTAGTTAGATGGGAATTTGTCAGACAAGACGGCTCCACTGAACATGATCCAATGTTCATCTTCTAACCAAGAAAGTATGCAAGTCAAAGATTGAATTTTCAGGAAATTCATCTTCGATCAAGGCAAGTGAATCCTACACGCTGCAATATCGTAGGCGTGTGCGTCTTGAAGGCGATGGCAACACTATGGAGGCGCATGACGGTGGGTGGGAATTGGGCTGGAGAAGACAGTGATGATGCGACTATGGGGTGAGCTTCGGGGCTGGTGAAGATGGTGACGCTTCGACTATGCAAGACAGGCAGGATAGTGGCGCAACGACTTGAAGCCGATGCTGGCCAGGTTAATAGCTTGGATGAATGGCGGGGGAAGATGGAGATGATGGCAGCGATGTTTGATTTATTTTGGGCGATGATTTTAATGGCGGAGGCAGAACGTGGAGTGGATCTAGAGGCGACCGACGCGGATTTGGAGCAGGAGTCGACAAGTGGTCTGGTGGTGACGAAGCGGATCGATTCAAGAGGAGGAGGAGGCGTGGTTTGCAATATCCAACCCAAGTGTTCTATATTCACATCACTTGGTATTTTATTTTGTGGAGCTCTGATGGCTTCTCGCCCCTCATTGGTTACCCCAAGTGGAAGGTTGAGATGTAGCTAGAACCAAATTTCCCTTACACGTGGACGGTAAGGTTTTATCGATCCAGGATGAAAGGATCGGAAGTTCGACTAGAGGGGTGGGGTGAATAGGCGACTAACAATTTTTAAGCTTTTCTTAACAAATTGAGGATCAACAATAAATATAGGTTGTGTAGATGTGCAATTACGTGAGCACCCTATATGCCAACTAATGCAACACTATATGAGCAAGCAAGATATAAGTAATAAAAATAACTTGCACAAAGTCAAGGTAAAGGATCCAGGATATCCACTTTATGCGGAGCGTGTGCCTACGGGCAAGGGCTACGTCGACACGATGCCCGCGGAAGTGTTCTTCCTGCGGTTTGCTCACATCTTTGAGATGTTCCTCAGTAGGCGGATGGATTTTACGGTCGTCCGCCTTTTTGCTCTCCATATGAGTTTTGCCATCAACAGAGAGCAAATCTCTAAGATCGCGGTGGCAGATCCATACTACATGCATGAGTCCTTCTTGTCGCTAGGTGACTATGAAATTACGACTGCTAGGGACTACATCGAAAATTTCATGCTGACGAATAAGGACAAGGAAATGGTTCTCGTGCCTTATCATCCAATGTAAGTCATTGCCCGATTGGCTTTACATTTCAATCATTCCTTTTCTCATATGGAGGCTAGGTAATTTAAGGTGCATTTATTTTACGCAGCAAGGGGCACGCCGTCCTTATCGTTCTTTACCCGCGAGTCTCCCATGCCGTGTATTTCGACTCTTCTAGGAACTTCAAAAAGAAGGACTACACCAAATTAAAGAGTCTTCTGGATTCCGCTCTCCAGGGCTTCGGCATGAGGGGTGGCCACCTCGAAAAACATGCACGAAGGAAGGGTGCGCCGTGTTTCGGGCATAAAACCAACTTCTGCAGTATCCATCAACCGGAAGGAAGTACAAACGATGGCTACTATGTCATCCATCTCATGATGGTGTTCAGAAAGGATCAACAACTTCTTCGCATGTCAAGCAAAGATGACGGTCATATAATGAAATGGGCAGAGAACTTAGTCAAACCGGATTATAAAGTAAGAGATGACTTCTTTCGCATCCTAAAGGATATTGCAACCATCATCATCAAAGAAGTCGTCAACGAGAAGAGGATGTTCTACCACGGCCCAATATCGCCACCTGATGTTATAGCTCGCGTAGGAATGCAGATTTTGTACATTACGCCGTTCAAGAAGCTAGGGTGCATCCTCCCAGATATGGAGGGATGGAAGTTCTAGTGTATTGACTATGTCGATGATGATGTCTCGGTTGCATTTTTACTTTTGGAAGCGATATGAAAACTTTGTGATGTAATTTAACGGTCATGTTGAACTACTTGCGTAACACTAGCTAGCTAGTGAACTAGTGTTGGGGTACGATGAACTACGTGTGTATATTATATTATGTATGTTACTTTATGTTGCATTTATTCACTAACTTTTTCTCTTCGTGTTGCTCAAGTATATTATGTTGTGTACTATTGTTGAAGGGTGACTCGCGGACAACGATCAGGGTCCAGGCACGCCGCACACCGGTAGTACCCGCCTTAATTGAACTACATATGCTTGATAGTTTGCTCTTTAGGTTTTTGAAAAGTAAATTACACTATTCATACATAAACTTGCAGTGTGGGTACAATTTCATACAAAAACTTACAAAATTACTCAACTGGCCCACTAAACTTGCTTTGCGGGAACAGATTGATACAAAGTAGCCCAAAACCTACCATGTTAGTCACCTGTGTATTATGCACAAACCCCCCAAGTATAGTAAACAGCCAACCCGCGATCCACAGAGGGAGCTAGGAGAAGGTAATTAAAAAATGACCCCTAAGATAAAGCAAAATCTTTCATTTACACCACAGGCCCAACACAAACCTCCTCACATTTAAGCAAAAAAAGGTAACCTGAAAGCCGAACAACGTTTTTTCAGTATAGACGATGTTGTTTCACTTAGTTTTAGTAAAAGTACATATCAAATGCTTGATTATCATAGAATTTCAAACACAAAAAATGTATGTTTCAAACTAAAAGTATGTGGGGGGGTTCTCCTGCAAATTATCTCGGACATGGGCCAACTGCATACGGCGATGTGTCATCCAACGTGATAAGTTTTGAACTAATTTCTATCAATTTGTTCCCGCAAAGCAAGTTTAGGGGTCGAGTTGTATCATTTTGCAAGTTTTTGTATGAAATTGTACCCTCGCCGCAAGTTTATGTATGACTAGTGTAATTAACTCTTTTCCAAAAAATATTTTTAGGTACACAAGTAGTCATTTAATCATAAATCTACCAAGAGTTTTGCAATATTCAATCCCTAGCTATCACCGGTCATGCCCTCCTCCCCCGTTTTGACCGCATTTTGAAACTGGCATAAAAGATTCAAAAAATTCAAAAAAACGTAAAACATTTGCGTTGCCTCATAATTTATGTCCTAGTAACCCTAAAAAACAACAAACTTGGAATAATGCAAATATTTTAAAAAAGTCTTTTCAAAATGAACTATTGAGTATGAAGGTTCATGGCTTTCAAGCCAAATGACCGATGTTAATTAGTGCTAGTTTCAAAGGATAGTTTTCCCAAATAATCGCATATTGTGCAAAGTGTGCATATTGGAATGGACAACAAGTTTGCCAAAGAAAGTTTTCATTTTCGTTGTACAAAAAATCCATTTTTCATTTTCCGGGTGCCAAAAGTAGGGTTGTTTTGTGAAGAAGCTACCACATATTTGATGTAAATTTGAACCACTCCATTTTTAAAAAATAGTAGACCATATTTTATTAAATTGATCAAATGTTTGCATGCTAAATAATATTTATACACCTCTCCTAAAAAAGAAAAATTCTACATATTCAGTTGGAAGGTCAAATTTGAACTACATGTGCTCATTAGTTTGCTCTTTATTCTTTCCGCCACAACCATATTTTATTAACTTGCAGCCGACATCATATGTTCAATCTTAACTGAACAATGGATACATGCACCACATGATCGTGTGTGTAAAGCGTGATGATGCAGTCATCGTCCTTTTTATCCATCTTTTGTTTCTTTTCTGATAAGGATTTGTCCTAGAAAATTATATCTTCATATGAAGGGATATGGTTCCAGTGTAGCTTTATTAACACATAAAGAGTATTGCTTACGTGCCAATCTTGCCGGTAAATTAAGTGGACATATGAAGACTGGGAATGCGAACCTGACCACCAGCATGCGTTCCAACGGGAAACTTCTTCTCTTGGGACCGCCTGATCCAACAAATAACTAAAAATCAGTCCCGGGATCCTCATGGAGCATCCATCAGAACATGGGCAAGTCGACGATACAGCTGATCAAGCCATGCATACGCAAAAACACACCGTCCAATATGGCAAGCACCAACACTTGTCGATGGATTTCTCAAGCGAAATTCTTGGATGCCTTTATGGGAGACAGAGATGCCATCGCCCACGCCCACGCCGCGTTGGTCTTAAGAATGTAGGGTGATTTTGCCATAGCTAATCGTTGTGTAAAGCGATATTTCTTAGTCAGCCATGAGCCCATGAGTACGCCTGAGTGGTGGGGGACCTAGCCGTCGATGGTGACGCGTCGTCGACGTCGGAGCGCCGTCCATTCGGAGAGCTTATAGAACGGCTGCTGAGGAACCACATTTATCAAAACGGTCTGTCCATCTCAGATCCTAATAATCAAGAAAGAAGATCAAGCAGAGACGTGTTTAATCGAGCGTGAGCTGAGCTCCCGTCCGCATCATCTCACCAAGGACCGATGGCGCTTCTGGGAGGATCATCGCATGTGACGAGGAGCATTGGCGGCCGGAAGATGGTGGAGGGGAAGAGCCACGGCGGGTTGTGGCGGCACGCGCCGGCGCCCGTGAGGCAGCTATTCTGGAGGGTGAGGCGAGCCGTGCTGCGGCCGAAGCACTGTGCCGTGAGTTTCGGGTACGACCTCAAGAGCTACTCCCACAACTTCGACGACGGCCTCGTGCCTGCCCACCGCCTCTAGCAACACCGGCAGGGACATAAAATATTGTACTCTTCATCTTTCCATTTTGATGTACTTGCCGCCCAGCCGGACCATGGCTCGTGGCTGCGTCCTCACCTTCAGGTCCGCTCCTTTAGCTTAGCTAGTAGCGTAGAAGCCAGCAGTGTTCGTAGCTTCGTACACAAGATGCTTCTTGTTTTAGTCTAAGTGTCTTTTCTGTACATAGTCTTGATGGAAATTATTACAATATGAAATGTATTTTGAACTTCTAATTTACTTCAGCTTGTGAATATGTCCTATATTATGAAACCGAAACCTTATTCTCTCCACGTCGCTCCTGCGAGCGACCGGAGGGTTCAACTAGACACTGCCCAACCCCCCTGCTCTCACCCGTCCCTCCTCCTGCCATTGCCTGGAGGCGCTGCCGGGCAAAGCCCAAACGACCTTGGTGGAAGCGGTGTGGGACGGTCCAGGCGAGCGGTGACTCCATTCTTATCGTGGGGGCTGCAGCGCAACACCCGGCCTTCGAGATGGCGGTGGCGGATCCTCTGAGAGGCACCGCGATGACTTGGACAACGATTGTCAGTGCGGTGGCTGCACGGGCATGGATTTGACGGTTGGTGCTCACCGGGATCCGACGACCTCTCGGTTTCAGGAAGGACAACGGTCAAAGGCGTGGAGTGGCTTCCCTAGTGAGCTCTCTTGGCTTCGGTGGAGGTCATTTCGTCCTTCCCTGTCGATGGACGAGCGGTCGCTCGTGGCCTCGTGTGGAGTTGCGTCGGCTGCCATGGTGAGGCAGCATGGGTTTTGGGTTCAATGGAGAGGTTGGCGAGAGGGATGGGTGGCTCCGGCGGGGTTGGGACACCCGAAAATGGTGCAGTGGTGCGCCCTCCGCTTCCCCTCCCCCCTTCCCTTTCCCATGTGCGTGGAGACGCAACTCAATGATGTTCGAGGCAGCGCGGGTGCCGATGGCTTCTCGAACAAGGAGCGCTCCATAAGTTAGGGGCTGCCAGTCCTACCAAAGCGGGCCGTAGGACATGATTTAGTTGTATGGGAGCTTCTCGAACAAGGAGGCTCTACCGGACGTAATTAAATGTTCACCTTATGACCGAGAAAGTCTACCTGAGTCCAAGGTTAAAATTTTGGGAAACTCATCTTCGACCAAGGTAATTGAAGCCTTCAAGTCGCAATGTCGTAGGCATGGGCGTCGAAAGGATGACGGGGAGTGGATCCGGTGGCGACCGCCGTGGATTTGGAGGAGGCGGCAACAAAAAGTTTGGTGAGGGTGAAGCGGCTCGATTCGGCTATGGGCAACTGCGGAAGGGGGAGGGGGGGGGGGTTGCGACATCTATATAAGTGTTGTATATTCGCAACACTTTGTGCTGTATATTTTTCTGCAACGCAAAATATTTAGGGCATACTCCTTCCGTCTGTGAACAAGTGCACTTCTAAATTTTGTTTTAAATCAAACTTATTAAACTTTGATAAATTTATAGAGAAAAGTAACAACATTTATGACACTAAAATAGTGTCATGAGATTCGTGTTGACATGAACTTTCAAAATATACCAATTTGATGTCATATATGATGGTGCTATTTTCTATAAAGTTAATCAAAACTGTAAAAGTTTGACTAAATATAAAAGGTATATATGCACTTATTCGTGGACGAAGGGAGTATAATTTATGAATAAGAAGAAGGAATTTTGGTTGTAAATATATGTTAAAATGGTCTAGTTCCCTATTATGAGGCAGCTATTAAAATTGCTCTGATGATAATATTCATTGTGCTTACTTAGTCCTACTATGGTATGTGTCACTGCAATTGCGAACTTGGAGACATTGTATGATGATCCTTAATTGAACAATGGATATATGTAACATGAACATCGTGCAGGTGAAGCGTGACAATTTAGTCATTCTATTTCTTATTCTCCTTTTGTACGAATTTTCCTGATTTTAGTTAAATTGCTAACGAATATTTGCGATCAAGATTCGATGATCGGTTCCCGCATCAGTATCTGTGAGCTGAACGAATGTGACGTCTGTTTTAGTGGTTAGCGTTCGAAATATTTGTTAGAAGAAACCATATCCGACTGGCTCCAAGTTCGCAATGTTTGCTTTTGTTTCTTCCTGATAAAATCTATCCCAAAGAACTTCTCCATGATCCGATATGGTCTCAATGTAGCTTTATTAACACAAAAAGAGTATTGCCTACGTGCCAATCCTTTCGGTAATGTTTATCGGAGACATCTATGTAATTGAGGGAGGCGGCGATAGGGCGGTTCGACGATGGTGACACGTCTCAATTCAGCTTTAGGTGACTAGGGGAACCTGAGGGTTGGTTTACGATAGCCGATCCAAGTGTTGTACATTCGCAGCACTTGATGCTTTATTTTTTTGGTTGTTCAACAAAAATTTAGGCAAAAAAATTGTGATTGAATAGCATTTGGTGAAGGGATTTTGACCGTAAATACACTTAATGATCTAATATTTATGATTCTAGTTACACTGAACAGATATGTTATTCTATCTTTTTTTTTTTGAAAAGAGAATATATTAATATCGAAATGATACCAATTACACCCGGCCTCTGCAACTACGCATTGCCCAAAAGGCAGTACGGATGCACTCAGCCAACCAAAAGAAAAAGAGAAAAAATAAAAAAGAAAAGTCCCGCTACAGAGTTACAATCCTTGCAGCAGCAGCACAACCACATCAAGCCAATACATGATGTCCAATTCTTCAAAAGCACCGCCTTCAAGAAAGAATCAGTGCCAGGCACAACCAATTAAGGCCAGCCCTTGGATTTTCATCCTGAAGATAGTCCCCGCTCTCAAAACAATGTCTTCAGCAAGACCATTGCCAGGCACAACCAATTAAGGTCAGACCTTGTATTTTCATCCAGAAAGGTAGAACTTTAAACTTCATCTGTGTTGTCGTCACCGCTAACATACTGCTGCCACGATTCCTGAAACTCCGAGCCAGTTCCTCATCGACGCAAAGACTCCAATCACCATTGCAAGTCCTCCAATCTCAGCCTTCATGACATTCTCACCTCTGACTTCACCATGGATTTTCCCATGATGGCAACAGAGCAGAGCTTCGCGCCACTTTTTGTGTTGCGACCGAATCCCACCTGAACCAGCAATCTCCAGGCGTATGCCCAAGGGAAATCATCGACGGAGCCTTCCGGAACCTGCGATCGACACCTTATCCTGAAGTTTAATAATAGAACAATGGATATATGCAATCTTCTTTGGAAGTTGAAGGAAAAAGATAAAAGTTGAATGTGCTTACCGCTGCTAGCTCTGTGCTATATGGCATGCATCACTTCAATCACGAACTTGAGGTCGACACCTTATCCTGAAGTTTAATAATAGAACAATGGATATATGCAACACGATCGTGTTGCATATATCAATATGTAACACTCAATTAATCAGTATGAACATTTGATTCACCCTAGACATTGTATTATGATCCTTAATTGAACAATGGATATATGTAACACGACCATCGTGCATGTGAAGCGTGACAATTTAGTCATTCTATTTCTTATTCTCCTTTTTTACGAATTTTCCTAATTTTAGTTAAATTGCTAACGAATATTTGCCATCAAGATTTGATGATCGGTTCCCGCATCAGTATCTAAGTTGAACGAATGAGACGTCTGTTTTAGTGGTTAGCGTTGGAAATATTCGTTAGAAGAAACCATATCCGACTGGCTCCAAGTTCGCAATGTTTGCTTTTGTTTCTTCCCGATAAAATCTAACCCAAAGAACTTCTCCATGATTGGATATGGTTTCAATGTAGCTTTATTAAAACAAAAAGAGTATTGCCTACGTGCCAATCCTTTCGGTAATGTTTACCGGAGACATCTACAAATTTGGGGGAGGCGGCGATAGGGAGGTTCGACGATGGTGACACGTCTCAATTCAGCTTCAGGTGACTAGGACAACCGGAGGGTTGGTTTACGATAGCCGATCCAAGTGTTGTATATTCGCACCACTTGATACTTTATTTTTTTGGTTGTTCAAAAAAAAGTTAGGCAAAAAATTGTGATTGAATAGCAGTTGGTGAAGGGATTTTGACCCTAAATACACTTAAATGGTCTAATATTTATGATTGTACTTACACTGAACAGATATGTTATTCTATCTTTTTTGGAAGTTGAAGGAAAAAGATAAAAGTTGAAAGTGCTTACCGCTGCTAGCTCTGTGCTATGTGGCGTGCATCACTTCAATCACGAACTTGCGGTCGACACCTTATCCCAAAGTGTTGTATATTCCTGATCGGATATGATTCCCTTGTAGCTTTATTAATTAACACATAAAGAGTATTGCTACCTGCCAATCTTTCCGGCAACGTGGACGGCCGAAGACTGGGATAGGTATGCCACTAGTGGAAAATGCCCTATCAGTACCGGTTTCAGAGGGCCATTAGTACCGGTTGGACAACCGGTACTAATTAATCGGGACTAAAGGCCCCCCAACCTTTAGTACCGGTTCCTTACGAACCGGTATTAAAGGTCCCTCCACGTGGGCTAGGGGTTGGTAGCGGGGCTGAAGACATTTGGTACCGGTTCGTAACACGAACCGGTACCAAAAGACATTTTTTTATTTTTTTCTTAATCTTATGTTAGTATGCTCAATGACCGGTCACTATGCTTAATCTCAGGTCAAACTGACCTCCTTGGTCAAACTTTTCGGAGGGTCACCCATCCTAGCACTACTCCAACCCCAGCACGCTTTACTTCTCGGTTATGTTCAACTCCCACTCCAGCTCACTTAGCAAGCACTTGTTGAAGAAATAGCATATGGCTCGGGTTGAAGAAATAGGCTGACAACCCTCTAGTACCGGTTCGTAATACGAACCGATACTAAAAGTGCAGCGCCGGCCCCACATTCGCAGCAAATTTGGTGCAAAATCCTTTAATACCGGTTCGTATCACAAACCGGTATTAAAGGCCCCAAACGAACCGGTACTAAAGGTTTTCGGCGTCCTGGGCTCTGGAACCGGTACTAATGCTATCATTAGTACCCGTTGGTAAGTGAACCGGTACTAAAGGTAAAAACCTTTGGCCAGTTTTCTACTTGTGTGCGTAGGCACAACGGCGATCATACACGGGATATCCGAAACTGACCATCAGCATGTGATTTAATGAAAACTTCTTCTGGTGGTACCGTTTGATACAACATACAACTAAATTCAAATCACTGATGGTAAGCCTAATAGATCCATGGAGCATCCATCAGAACATGGGCAACTCGACGATACTACTGATCGAACCATGCATGCATATGCAAAACTCTTGTCGATAAATTCCTAAAGCAAAACTACCTTTGTTTGTATTCAACTGCATGTGTTGACACGATACCTCCACTCACCCTCTCGCTCTTTGGATACCGAACCTTGCCTTTATCAGAAAAGAGATGTCATCGCCACGCCAGTGTTGGGTGGCAACGGGAAAAGATGTCCGAAGTGAGATTTGATCATGGGCTAATCTTGTGTAAAGCTATTTCATCTACTCAGACGTGAGTGATGTCGGGCCCGGCCATCCACGGTGATGCGTCGTTGGCGTCGGAGCTTATAAAACGGCTGCTGAGGAGCCTCATCTGGGCAAACGGTTCGTCCATCTCAGATCAGAAGCTATCTAGTAATCAAGAAAGAAGAGCAAGCATAGCCGTGTATAATCAACACCGTGTCCGCATCATCTCATCAAGTACCGATGGCGTTTCTGGGAGGATCATCGCAGGTGACAAGGAGCATTGGCAGCCAGAAGATGATGGTGGAGGGGAAGAGCCATGGCGGGTTGTGGCGGCACGCGCCGGCGCCCGTGAGGCAGATGTTCTGGAGGGTGAGGCGCGCCGTGCTGCGGCCGAAGCGACGCGCCGTGAGTTTCGGATACGACCTCAATAGCTACTCCCACAACTTCGACGACGGCCTCGTCCATGCCCACCATCTCTAGCAACACCGGCAGGGGCATACTATTGTATTCTTCATTTTTTTTCATTCTGATTTACTAGCCGCCCGGCCGGACAATGGCTCGTGGCTGGAGAATTGAAGCGTCGTCACCTTCAGATCCTCTCCTTTAGCTTAGCTAGTATCGTACCCGTAGTAGCCAGCACTGTTAGTACACAAGATGCTTCTTGCTTAACTCCAGTGTCTTCTGCTGTACATAGTCTTGATGGAAATTACTATAATATGAAATGTACTGTGAATTTATAATTTACTTCAGCTTGTAAATACGTCTTATATTATAGGGATAAGTATATTTTTAGTCCCTAAACTCCTTCAAAAATTTAAAATTGGTCCCTTAACTTTAAAAAGTATAGAATTAGTCCCTCAATTTTGAAAATCGGTTACTTTTAGTCCCTCGTGCCGCTTCGAATGATTTTGCACTGACGTGAAATGCTATAAAGAAAAAAAGATAAGCGGGGGAAGGTTGCGCGCTGTCTATGACCCTCACCACACTCCTCTTCGCCACTTATGACGTTGTCTTATTGATGGACAAGCAGAGCAGCAACACTGCATGTTTGTTCATGCTGGCTGCGTCATATGCATGTCGTACTTTGTCGTTGGTAGGCGGCGAGTGCCGTAGGTAGCGCACAACCCTCCCTCGCTCCTTTATTTTTTTTATTTTTAACAATCCACGCCGGTAAAAAATCATCTGAAGCGATACGAGGGACTAATAGTAGCTGATTTTAAAAGTTAAGGGACCAATTCTATACTTTTTAAAGTTGAAGGACCAATTCTATACTTTTTAAAAAGTTTAAGGACCAAAAATATACTTATCCCTATATTATATAATGAAAACCTTATATTCTCTCCATGCCGCTCCTGCGATCGATTGGAGGGCTCAACTAGACGCCGCCCAACCCCCTCCTCTCACCTGTCCCACTCCCACCTCCCCCCCGCCGTTGGATGCACGCGCTGCCGGCCGAAGCCCGAACAACGTTGGCGGAGGTGGGGCTTCTCATTCCTATCACTCCTCGTGGAGGCCGGTGCGGGGTGGTTCAAACGAGCGGTGACTCCATTCTAATCGTGAGGGTGGCGGCGCAGCGGCAGTCCTTTGAGTGGGCGATGAAGGATCCCCTAAAAGGCCCCGCGACGACCTGGACGACGACTGACGGTGCGTTGACTGCGTGGGCGTGGATTTGACGGTGCGTGCTCGTCGGGATCCGACTGGGACCTCTCGGTTTCAGCAAGGACGACGACTGAAGGTGCGGAAAGACCTCCCTGGTGAGCTCTCCTGGTGGTGGTGGAATTCGATTTGGCCTTCCCTGCCGATGGACGGGCGATCGCTGGTGGCCGGCCTCGCGTGGAGTTGTGTCGGCTGCCATGGTGAGATGTCATGGGGTTGGGTCCGATGGGGAGGTTGGCGGGAGGGATCGATGGACCGACGGGGTCGGGCCACCCAATTATGGCGCAATGATGTGCCTATCGTGGATGCGTCCACTCATCCTCCTCCCCTTCCCTCTACCATGTGCGTGCAGGTGCAAATCACCGATGTTCGAGGCAGGGCGGGTGTCGACGGCTCCATCGGTTGGGGGCTCCCAGTCCGACCCAAGTGGGTCGTAGGACGTGATTTAGTCATATGGTAGCTTGTCGGAGAAGGAGGCTCCATCGGCGTGAATCAATGTTCACCCTCTGACCGAGAAAGTTTGCATGAGTCAAAGATTGAATTTTTGGAAAATTCATCTTCGACCGAGCTAACCGAAGCCTTCACGTCACAATGTCGTAGGCGTGGGTGACGACGTCCGTCGTTAGGAACGACCCGTGCCAGTACCGACAATCGACGGCCTAGAACTCCACGCCGCTTCACGGAGGCCATCCTGGGCCATGGCCCTCCCCGCTCATGAGCAAAACTAGAAAGAGCTAGTACTATTTAGGTTTATTTATCAAGAAAAGTTGCACCTAAAACACATTTTCTTGCCCCTCCCAGCCTATTTGCCCCTCCATATTTTCGTCTCAAGCACCACCACTGCATACGACTACATTGCCGAAAGATAATACAGGTAGACCACTATAAAAAAAGTATACGTGGTAAGGTATCACCGGGTACGCCGTATGTTTAACCATGGACATGTGGCTTATAAGCTAGTAAGCTGAACACACTGCTCGAAACACACGGCGAATAGAGGGAATCAACTTATTACTTATATAAGGGACGCCTGACACTGATAAATGTTAGCTAAATCTGCACACCTGTTAGTTTCAGTTTCAAGCATGTTTGGTTTTCTCTGAATAAACCTGACCGTCAGCGTGTGCATGTCCACGCACGGGTTCAGTCAGTTTCCTTTTCAGTTAGGCTGTAGCTAGTCGTCCGCTTCGCCGCAGGAATCGCCATGGGATGGCATGGATCACGCGTTCCTCGGTCAAGGACGTAGGGATCTTGCACGTCCGAGCGTCGTGGGATGGCACGACCGGTAAGCTCGGCGAGCACGACCATTTCCTGCTTGTTTTCAGGAGCTCGTTATGGGTTCAGATAAATAACAGAAACAGAAAAGCTGCAACCAGTTTTTTCAGCAGCGCAAAATCCACCGAGTCTTTTCTCCCTGTGCTCTCTCTCGCGTAATACTTCGAGATCGTGTTTGCTAGTTTCTGCAATAACAATTGGCATCAGAGCCTCGGTAGTGTTCGATCCATCCTGGGCGCCGGCGGTGTCTGATCCGCCGGAGAGATGGCTGGCAGCGACGACGAGAAGGCGAAGAAGCAGCTAGAGGACGAGAAGGCCGCTGCGGAGGCGGCGGCGGCGGAGAAAGCCCTGGCGCGTCTCTCCACGGAGGAGGGAGCGGGGGTGCGCGTCGTCGAGCGTGTCGTGCACGGAGGCGGCGGAAGCATGCCCCCGATCTTGCTCACGCGCACCAACTACACTGACTGGGCCATGATCACCAAGCTACAGCTGCAGGCCGACGAGCTGTGGTGTGTGGTGGAAACCGGGCAGGGCACCGACCGCGATGACCGGCGTGCGATGATCGCCCTGCTCAGGGGAGTGCCGCCGGAATTGATGTGCATCCTGGGCGCCAAGACCACGGCAAAGGAGGCGCGGGACACCCTGAAGACCATGCGGGATGGGGTCGAGCGCGTGCGCGAGGCCAAGGCGCAAACTCGCCGCTCGGAGTACGAGGGGCTTCGGTACAAAGACGGTGAGGGAATCGAGTCGTACGTGATGCGTCTTAGGATGATCATCGACGAGCTGGAGGCCCTCGGCAATCCGGTGGACGAGCACAAGGTTGTCCTCAAGGTGCTCCGGACGGTCCCTCGGCCTTACCGTGAGATGGCGGTCGCGATCGAGTCTCTCGTCGACACCAAGCAGCTCTCTCTTGAGGAGCTCTGTGGCCGTCTCCTTGTAGTCGAGGAGCGCGAGCACGAGCAGGCACCTGCACCGGGCGGCCAGCTACTCCTTACTGCAGAGGAGTGGCTAGCGCGTCAGAGGAAGCAGGTACATGGCGGCAGCTCGTACGGCGGGTTGTCGGGCGGTGGAGAGTGGCGTGGGCGCGGCATTGGGAAGCCGAAGGGGCTCCAAGGTGGCGGTGGCCGTGGCCAAGGTGCGGGCCGCGGCAACGGCGGTGCGGCGGCGCCCAAACGCAAGGGCGACTGCCACTATTGTGGCATTCCTGGCCACTGGGAAAAGGAGTGTCGCAAGAAAGCCAAAGACCGCGAGCAGCAGGAGCAACAGGTGAACATGGCGGAGGTCGACGTCGAGCAACCCGGTCTCCTCCTCGTAGCCTGTGATGAGGTGGTCACCACGGACGCTCTCCCAGCGCCAGGACCGCGGCCGGCGCCCGAAGAAGAAATATTCCTCCATGAGGCGCGCGTGGTGCCAGTCGCCACCAACGATGACCGCTGGTATTTGGACACAGGTGCTAGCAATCATATGACAGGTCACCGAGACATGCTCACGCAGGTGGACGAGTCTGTGCACGGGACGGTGCTTTTCGGTGACGGCTCCGTCGTGCAGATCCGCGGGCGCGGGGTGGTGATGTTCACCTGCCGAAACGGCGAACACCGCGCGCTCTCGGACGTCTACTACATACCCGAGCTGCGGAAGAGTATCGTAAGCCTCGGCCAGCTCGACGATCATGGCTGCAAGTCTGTGATCAAGGACGGCGTGCTCTGCCTCTACGACAGGCAGCGCATGCTCCTGGCACGGGTGCAGCGGACGAGCAACCGGCTCTACGCCGTGGCTCTGAACTTGGCTGCGCCCGTGTGCCTCCTGGTGGGCGGCGACAACGCGGCCTGGCGCTGGCACGCACGTTATGGACATCTCCATTTTCGTGCGTTGCATGATCTTGGTGCGAAGGCAATGGTGCGGGGCATGCCAACGATCCAGCACCTCGAGCAGTTCTGCAAGGGCTGCACCATCGGGAAGATGCACCGCACGCCATTCCCGCACACGTCGGCGTACCGCGCGGAGCAAGCACTCGATCTCGTCCACGGCGACCTCTGCAGCCCTATCTCACCGGGGACCATGTCTGGTAACAAGTACTTTCTGCTTATAGTTGATGACTATAGTAGATACATGTGGCTTGAGGTGCTCAGGAGCAAGGACGAGGCATTCCGCTACTTCAGGAAGATCAAGGCAGCCGCAGAACTGCAGAGCGGCGCCAAGATCAAGGCGTTCCACACTAATCGCGGTGGCGAGTTCAACTCAAACGAGTTCACCGCGTACTGTGAGGAGATGGGCATCCAGAGAAACACGACGGCACCATACTCGCCGCAACAAAACGGTGTCGTCGAACGCCGAAACCAGTCCGTGGTGGAGATGGCGCGCAGCCTGATGAAGAGCATGGGTGTGCCAAGAGTGTTCTGGGGCGAAGCGGTGCGCATTCTCAACCGCGCGCCGACTAGGGCCCTGCAAGGGGTGACACCCTACGAGGCATGGGCGCATGGCACAATAAGAAGCCCGCAGTCGACTACTTCCGCACGTTCGGCTGTGTAGCTCACGTCAAGGTCGTCGGCCCCGGAGTGAGCAAACTCTCTGACCGCTCCGTGGCCGGTGTATTCCTGGGTTATGAGCCTGGCACGAAGGGGTACAGAGTCTATGACCCAGCTGGCAAGCGACTCTACGTCACGCGCGACGTCCGCTTCGAGGAAGACCGTCGCTGGGACTGGAGCGACACACACGCCGGCGACGAGCTGGTCCACAACGGGGAGTTCACGGTGGTGTTCAAGGACACCAGCGTTCCCGTCACGACCACGTACTCTGTGTCACCGGAGACGGCCGCTCCCGGCTCACCAACAGCTCCGGGAACACCTCAAACGCCCGTGTCTGTGAGGTCTGCACAGAGCACGCCGGGCGCGTCGGGAGCATCGGCATCGACATCGGTGGAAGAGAGCGCGGGCACGCCCATCACGTCCGCGGAGTCAGATCAGGGTTGGGTGTCACCACTCACCGACGGGATGCTCGACAGCGAGGGGGTGCCTCTCCGTTACAAGTCGGTCAAGTACCTCCTCGATCACGCGCCGGTGTGCACCCTGGACATGGAGCACAGTGGGCTCTGCCTCTCTGCAGCAGAGGAGCCCGCTTCTGTCGAAGAGGCTTTGGAAGACCCGGCATGGCGCAACGCCATGGAAGCGGAAATGGAGTCCATTCGCTCCAACGACACTTGGGTCTTTGCCCCACTGCCCGCCGGCCACCGTGCTATCGGTCTGAAGTGGGTTTTCAAGGTCAAGCGCGACCCGGCTGGGAACATCGTGAAGCACAAGGCCCGTCTGGTTGCTAAGGGATTTGCGCAGCGGCAGGGGGTGGATTTCGACGAGGTGTTCGCCCCTGTTGCTCGCCTGGAAACCGTGAGACTTCTTCTGGCCGTGGCAGCTCAACGGCGGTGGTCTGTGCATCACATGGATGTACGCTCTGCATTTCTGAATGGGGAGCTGGAAGAGGAGGTGTATGTGCATCAACCTGCAGGCTTCGTCGATGGAGGCAACGTTGGCAAGGTGCTCAAGCTGCAAAAGGCACTATATGGGCTCCGGCAAGCGCCACGAGCATGGAACGCCAAGTTGGACGCCTCCCTGGCCTCCCTCGGATTTGAGCGTTGCCTTCTCGATCACGCCCTATACCGGCGCGGAAAGGGAGATGATTTCCTGCTCGTTGGAGTATACGTCGATGATCTAATCATATCAGGCACCTCTGACGAGGCAATCAAGCAGTTCAAGCAGCAGATGGAGGACCTGTTTCAGATGAGTGATCTAGGCCTCCTCACTTACTATCTTGGGATCGAAGTGAAGCAGGAAGAAGGTGGAATCACTGTCTGTCAGTCTAGGGTGTTGAGTAGATTCATGGAGGCACCAGGGAAGGAGCACTGGATTGCAATCAAACAAGTCATGAGATACATCAAAGGGACTCTGAATTTTGGGTGTGTCTACAGAGCAGAAGGGAACACTGTCCTCACCGGGTTCAGTGACAGTGATCATGCAGGGGATCTTGATGATAGGAAGAGCACCACTGGTCTTGTTTTCTTCCTTGGATCCGGAGCCATCACATGGTCCTCTCAGAAGCAGAAGGTGGTGGCGAAATCATCCTGCGAGGCCGAATACATAGCAGCTGCAACTGCTGCAAGTCAAGCAGTCTGGCTGAGCAGGTTGCTAGCTGAAATGCTGGGGACAGAAACTCAGAAAGTGAAGCTGCGGATTGACAACAAATCTGCGATTGAGCTCAGCAAGAATCCAGTTCACCACGAGAGAAGCAAGCACATTGATCTCAGGTATCATTATATCAGAGAATGTGTTGAGCTTGGTAGGGTGGAAGTCGTTCATGTCAGGACTGGAGATCAGGTTGCCGACATCCTCACCAAGTCTTTGGGAAGAAGCCAGTACTCTGAGCTGCGACACAAGCTTGGAGTCACTCCGGTGTAGCAGATTAGGGGGTGATTTGTTAGCTAAATCTGCACACCTGTTAGTTTCAGTTTCAAGCATGTTTGGTTTTCTCTGAATAAACCTGACCGCCAGCGTGTGCATGTCCACGCACGGGTTCAGTCAGTTTCCTTTTCAGTTAGGCTGTAGCTAGTCGTCCGCTTCGCCGCAGGAATCGCCATGGGATGGCATGGATCACGCATTCCTCGGTCAAGGACGTAGGGATCTTGCACGTCCGAGCGTCGTGGGATGGCACGACCGGTAAGCTTGGCGAGCACGACCATTTCCTGCTTGTTTTCAGGAGCTCGTTATGGGTTCAGATAAATAACAGAAACAGAAAAGCTGCAACCAGTTTTTTCAGCAGCGCAAAATCCACCGAGTCTTTTCTCCCTGTGCTCTCTCTCGCGTAATACTTCGAGATCGTGTTTGCTAGTTTCTGCAACAACAATAAATGCAGTCCTCACATCCATCACCACCTACTACCTGACCATGTTTGCTCCTTCTAAGTGGGTGATAAAGAGAATCGACAAGATCAGAAGAAGTTTCCTATGGAAAGGTGATGACACGGCCGCCGAAGCCAGTTGCGCAGTCAATTGGAAGCAAGTCTGTTCCCCCAAGAAATACGGTGGACTCGGAATCAAGAACCTCGCTGCATACAGTAGCAGCCTTCGGCTTAGGTGGACCTGGCATAGCTGGAAATCACCTTCAAGGCCATGGGTTGGATCCCCCATCCCCTGCACTAGTCAAGACAGAGATTTGTTCAATGCTTCGACATCCATTACCATTGGAGATGGCCAGGTTGCCAAATTCTGGACCTCCAGATGGCTCAATGGAGATGCGCCTCAGTATGCTGCCCCCTGCCTCTACAAGCTCGCTAGAAGGGAAAACCTGACTGTAGATGCTGCCCTGCATGAGGGCCGCTGGATGAAAGGTTTGGAGCGCATCTCAAACCATGAAGAACTCCTCTCCTTCCTCAACCTTTGGAACAAAGTACAAGCCGTCACCCTTACTGACCAACCGGATGACATTTGCTGGGACTGGAGCGCAACGAAAAATTATAGTGCAGCCTCCGCGTACAACGCCCAATTCATTGGCAGGATCGAGCGACCTGAAATAAATGATGCCTGGAAAGTTAAAACTGAGGGGAAGATCAACTTCTTCCTTTGGCTGTTGTTTCAAAACCGTTTGACAACCGCCGACAGACTCCAACACTGGGGTGGCGATCAAAGAACCACCTGTTCCCTTTGTGACCAGGCCCCCGAGACCGCCGTCCATCTTATCTGTCAGTGCCCCTTCTCTGCTGAGGTATGGCTCAAGCTCCAACCCCATTCTGTGCCGCAACAACCCGCTATGCTGAGCAGACCATGTTCGATCTTGGAATGGTGGAAATCAGTCTCCTCTGGCCCGAAAAGTCTGGCCACAGCCGCCGCCTTCTTCGCCTGGAACATCTGGAATGAAAGAAACCGTAGAATTTTTCAGAACAAGGCCGCGATGACGGATACCGTTGCGTTTCTAGTCATCTCAGACATACACCAATTTGTGCAGGCCTCTGCGAGGCAGTTGCCCCTTGTATAGTCCCTGTCTTAGTTTTTTTGCTCTTTACCTCTTTGTGCCTTTTGGCAACCCCTCTGTAAATTCCTAATCTATAATGCAAAGGCAGAGCACCTGCTGGTTAACCCTCAAAAAAAAGTGGGTGTCATGATAAAAAAAACTTGGTCTATAAAGAACCACCTAGCGTAATAAATAAAGAGCCCGGCTTTTAAAAATACACGGATTGGCCGCATGTCACGTGTCCATCATGGTGACGATTGTCTGCTCCGTGTCAGCACACCTATAAGCCGATTGAGCAAAATATGTCGTGTGTACTGTTATTCGTCTTATAATTACCTACACCTTTGAACTGATCGAGTTGCTTCGTGTCCCTCATAAGTCGAGTGATTGCATTTTTACACTCGGCTTACATATAGATTTTATAATTTCCCACACACGATCGGCCCCATCACCTTCAACCACGGGTCGACCTAGCTTCGGTCGATCCAACCGCCCTACCGACGCCCACCTAGGCCCAAACCGCTAGGCCGGATAAGCCCGCAAACAACCAACTCAGCCAAAACCATCCCCCTCCGCCACCCCAATCGCGTCAATACCCTCCCAACCACCTCTTCGTCAACTTCGAGCGAGCTAGCTTTGATCTACCCCGTGCGGTTGCGCAACCGTCGCCCTATATTCCACCCCAACCGCGATGCCATCATCGCCTGCCACCACCTACTCACCCTCCACCGCCAACTACCACCCATGGGGTGAGTTCGGTAGCTAGCTAGAGCTAGAGCTATAGTTTTTCTCTCTATATTTTGATAAATTAATGTGCATTTGAGTTCAATTGGGATCGATGCTCGATATATATAACTAGTATATGTAGATTGAAATTTCATATGGATTGAAAAATATAGAACGATGTGTGTGATGAGCTTACCAATATTGGAAAAAAATAACATATATGTTTTTTTCATGTATGTATAATAGCACGTTATCATTGTATAGATATATAGGTCAACTGATGTCGATGTGCGTTGTATATAGAATTTAGCAATATTGATAACAAAAAAAGAAAGTGAGAAAAATAATTAAAAAGAAAATAGTTATTATATTAAAATGTAATGCATGTGCATGCTATGCTCAAATATCTTTAAATGCTTTCACATATGATATATTAAAATATATTTTAGAAATGGACAATAGAGAAAATGCGGAGATGGCCCACTTGGATATTGTGGATTTAAACAATAAACAGCAGGACATTCAAGGACGAGGAAGAGCAAATCCCTGCTCACGAATGCGCCTAGCTCGGATTCGTCATCCTAAGGAGCAGAGGGCCTAGATGGAGTTCCTCGATAACGAGAAATTGGCACTGGCGCCGATCTCTTGCACTACCAAGGAGGAGATGCAGCAATTGTGCAGCGGCCCTTATATCCTATCGACTGTGGAGGTACCATCAACTAATCATCACCCACGGAATTGTCGCTCTCGACACTGCATGTTCTTGGCCCTCGCGAAGGAAACATTTTTTTCTTAGAATGTACATAAGCAGTGAACATCATGTATTCATAGAGGAAAAAGGGTACAGAACCCATCCACGGGGTTTAGGGTGGCTCGAAGCCAGATTTATATATGTACTCATCAACGCTCCACCTAAGCCACCTAGCTAATAAGGGCACCTAGCTAATATGGGAGACATATCCGGAACCAAATGACTGGAGGGAGTAATATTATCGAACACTATACCACGTTCCGATGTTTCCATAGTTCTCACGCAATAAGCAACACCATTGTTCATCGGTAGTGAGAAATTGGCACTTGTGATGGTCTCTTGCACTACCAAAGAGGAGATGCAACAATTGTGCAGCGGCCCTTATATCCTACGGGCTGTGGAGGTACCATAAACTACTCATCACCCACGAAATTGTTGATCTCAACACTGTTCCTGGCCCTCGTAAAGGAGTCATCCTTTTGTTTTAGAATGCTCATAAGCAGTGCGCATCATATCATTACTAGGATAGTGGTCATAAAAAATAAATATTAACAGCGTGATGCGTAGAACTCGAGCTGCAGGTAAATATTACCAGCGCGGGCTATAGGGGAGTGCTGCAGGAGATTAAGCATTGGCAGCGCTGCCTAGAGGTACCTGCACTGCTACTATGGGTTTATAATTGGGGTACCCGTGGCTGGCCACTTTAGTAGCGCACGGGACAAAACATGCGTTGCAGATGTCCTATACATCTGCAGCGCGGCCTAGTAACCCCACACTGCTAATTTGGTTACCACGGACCGGGTTTTTTGGGACCACATGTCAGTAGTGCGCCCCTGTGTGCACGCGCTTTAGATGTCCCAGTCATCTGCAGCGCGGTGCCATCGACCCGGGCTGCAGATGGGATACCTAAAACCGGGCCGCACGGCCTCCCTCTCCCTCACTCTATCCCTTTCCCCGTCGCCGTCACCATCCCTCCCTCTTCCTGCCCACGCCGTCCTCACCGTCGCCACAGCACCCGCCCGCCGCCCGCGCCCTTCCTCGCCGTCGACGCCCCCTCCATCTTCCCCCCGCGCCCGCTCCTCCTCGCCGTCCGCGTCGCCGGAGACCGCGCCCCCCTCGCCCGGTGAGTCGCCGCCCCTCTAGACTCGCCGCTCGATCTTGCTTTGTATGAATCCCTTGCCGGAGACCACTGTTAGGTTGTTGAACATGGGCAAACTAGGATATTTGTTAGCATATTGAGTACTTAGGATTTTTTTAGCATATTAAGTATATTAGTATTTTTGTTAGCATATTGAGGCAATTTGGATTTTTGTTAGCATATTGAGTAAATTAGGATTTTTGTTAGCATATTGAGGCAATTAGGAACTAAGATAATTAGGTTGTTAAATTTTTCTGTTTTGCCCTACAACAAATTTCCTATATTTTTCTTTTAGGTTGTTAGATATTGTTTGTAGGATATGAGTGATCTATGTTTTTCCAGAATGTCGATTCATTTCCGTGCTGGCAAATTTCAGGCGCTCGATATGTCCAATTTTATGCAAATATCATGCGGAAAAATTTCGTGGATTTCGGCATGACTTGTGCTAGAAAAGTAAGACATATCGAGTGCGTGAGATTGTCGAAATGGAAATTAAATGGTGTTCTAGCATCAAATTACTTTTCATAATTACTTTCCTCCTTTTATAGAATGTCGATGATTAAAATATATTATGACAATATATGTGACATCGGAGAGAGTGTGCAGTTACCCTTGTGATATTTACAAGTACGGAACTTGTGCATCCTACTTGGGTAGCTGTCACACTCTCCCCGGAATCGCTTATGTGTCTAATTTAAGTATGAGTCACTATTTAAAAGTACTTTCGTGTTAATTTGTTTGTTAGTTATTATAAAATTTTCACCCGTTTTAATAAAACTTTGTATTAAATAAGTTATCGGCGATGATGCCCTGCCCGCATCCTCGTCTCCTTTGCGGCGGCGAGCACCTGCTTGATGGGATGCGCAATGTCCGGGACTGAGCTACGCAGGGCTGGCACTGGGAAGTGTTTCCTTCCGGGGAGCACAACTTGGTGAGGAATCCGGGTGTCATCGTCGACCCAGAGCTTCTTTGGTGGCGGTCACGTGGGCCACAATCGATGGAGAGGGAGCCGGGACCTGAGGAGGTGGTACGTTGTTGTGTCAGGGAGGAGGACCAGCACGTCCGTCGCTACTTGATTGCGTTGGACGCTAGGTTCTGCACGTTCAATACCTGACAGGTTCTTCAGGGCTCTCATCCTAGCTATGTTCATGTGATGGTTTGTTATCTTTGGGTGTTTACCGCCCGCGGCTCAGGAACCGGGAGTCGGCGTCGAGTTTGATTAGGCGAGATGTGGTAGTGATATTATTGTTGCATTAACTGGATTAGTCGAGATGTATTGGCGATATTATTGTTGCATTAACTGGATTATTTGAGATGTATTAGTAATATTATATAATAAAATATTATTGTCGCATTTTTATTCGAGTTCATCATTTTTATCCTTTTGTTTAAAATGCCGATGATTAAAACCGTTGTGACATCATGTGACGGCAGGGTTGGTCGAGTGAGCCTTGTGATATGCACAAGTGTGGAACTTGTGCATCTTACTTGGCTCGCTCGCTTCATCCTTGTAGTTATTTGTGTATGTCCAATCTAAATATGAGGCACAAATCATATTATTTTTCATGATTACTTTCATACTTTTCATGATATGTGTGTTTAGTTTGAATTAATTTTTTGAATTATGAACACAAAAAATGTCTGACGATCTTACAATCCCCAAGTGCGAGTATTGTCACGACGAATCGGGTCGATGCAACGATCTTGTGTTGGATGAAGACACATACTTCTCCCTCACGCTTAGGTTTGGCTTCAAAAATTGTACGGTATACAACTTCAACGACATGTTCTTCTTATTAACGTGTCATTTTTTAATAATTCAACTAGTTCATACGTCCCAAACGTATCTATAATTTCTGCTTGTTCTATGTTTTTTTAGGTGACATTGTTATGTATTTTCTACACTTTTATATCTTTTTACACATATTTGAACTAACCTACTAACTCAGTGCACCCAGTGCCAGTTTCTGTCTGCTGATTTCTGTATGTTGCAGGTTTTTACCCATATTTTCAGAGCTTCAAAAAATCCACAAAAATCAGATAAAACATCAGCAGAACGGAAGCTTACGGATCACCGAAAGAGTGTTGGAGGGGGACCAGGGCCCACCGGGCGGCCACCTGGCGCGGCCCCACTCATGGCCGCGCCACCAGGCCGCCTGGGAGGGGGTGGCCCCCTTTGGCCTATATTTACCTCTCGTCCAGAAAACACTCGGAGAGACAGCCGCATCGCGATTTTTTCCTCTGTTCTGCTGCCGCCGCACTTCCAAGATCGGGAGCACCAGAAGACCTCTTCCCGGCACCCTGCAGGAGGGAGGATTGACCTCCGGGAGCTTCTCCACCACCATGAGCGCTTCTCGGATGTGCCGTGAGTAGTTGATACATCCCAAACGTATCTATAATTTCTGCTTGCTCCATGCATGTTTTGTGTGACTTTGCCATGATTTGCTTGAACTTTCATACACTTTTGAGCATATTTGGACTAATCTATTAACCCAGTGCACCCAGCTGCCAGTTGCTGTTTTCTGCTGTTTTTGTATTTCAGGTTTTCCGGCCATTAAAAGTGCTCCAAAAAATCCAGGAAAATCAGATAAAAAATCAGCGCGACGGAAGCTTCCGGAATCACCAAAGAAGTGGAGGAGGGCCACCACCAGGCAGTCAGGAGGGCAGCTGGCGCGGCCCCACCCTGGGTCGCGCTAGGGACCCTCCTGACTGCCTCGTGGCCCCTCTCGGTGCCCCCCTTCGCCTATATTTACCCCTCGGGGTGGAAACCCCTAGAAGGAATCCCTTTTTCGCGATCTCGCTTCTGTACCGCCGCCACCGCCGTTTCTAGATCGGGGCTGCCTGGAGAAGCTGCTCCGGCACCCTGCCGGGAGAAGCTACCCCCTCCGGGAGACCATCCATAGCCATGGACGCCTCCCGAATATACCGTGAGTAGTTCCCCTTGGACCATGGGTCTGTGACTAGTAGCTATGTGATCTATCTCTCCCTTCTTTGTGCCTCCACTTTCGAGACCTCATAAGCTGCCTCACATGATCGAGGCACCTTTGTAATTTTCTGCCGTTGCTATGCTGAGTTTGTTGGGATCTGATGGATTATGAGACTATGTTCAGATTGTGATGAGTAATATATTTGGTTTCTCTTTTATATTTTGTTCTTGAGTAAATTCTTGCATGTTCTCCGTTGCCGTATTTTACTTTGGCCAAGTATTTTGTTCCAACTCCAAGAGGGAGCGTTATGCTTGATTGTGGGTTCAGCCCCTTGATGTCTAGCTTGAGTGACAGAAACATGAGACTAGGGGATGTGTTGTTGCCACCAGGGATAAAACAACGGTGCTTGTATCCGCGGATGCAAGGAATTTTTACTTTACGCAAAGTTCTTTTAATGCAGTTGTCTATTGCTTTGGATTTACACTTTGGGTGGGATTCACAACTTAATACCAGCAAGATTTTCTGGATAGATATCTCAAGGTGGATGATTCGTAGTAGATGCAGATGGATTTCGGTCTACTTACCTTGGCGTACTGCCCATTGCTTTTGAGCCCTTCCTTTCTTTGCAGCATAGTTAGCATTGTGGTGCCTTCATAATCCTGTCAGTTGCCCAACTGTGATTTGTTTACCTCGCTAGCACTTTTATCGTCTTTTGGGAGAGAGACATCACTAGTGAAAATCACGGGACCCCGGTCCATATTCATATCATTGTTTGCGCCTTCAATTTACTTACAGTTGCTATCACTATCATTATCTTTTGCGTTAATCCTTTGTAAACAGCAAGGCCAAAGGAATTGACAACTCCTCTGTACTCGTTGGGAGCAAAGTTATCTGTATTTGTGTGTAGGTCCACGTCAAGCGCCATGACACCTTCTTGTACCTCTTGGAGTCCTACTAGTTCGATAACCTTGGTATCTTCACCGAGGGAAATTTGCTCCTACGCTACATCTCACCTTCCACTTGGGGTAACCAACGAGGAGTGAGAGATCCTCACCGTATCAGTAGTCCCCCTTGGACCATGGTACATGATCAGTAGCTATGTGTTGTCTTCTCTCCAATCTTGTGCTTCAATATATTATCCCTTGTGAGGTTCCCTACATGATCAAGGCATCTATGTAATTTTTTATGTTGTTACTATGATGTGTTTGATGGGATCCGATGGATTATGAGATTATGTTCATATTGTGGTGAGTTATATATTTGGTTCTCCTTTTATATATTGTTCTTGAGTCATTATTGCATGTTCTCCGTTGCTTTTTATTGCTTTGGCCAAGTAGTAGATAGTGACTCCAAGTGGGAGCGTTTATTGTGGGTTCATGCCCCCCCCCGATGTCTAGCTTGAGTGACAGAAACATGAGACTAGGGGATGTGATGTTGCCACCACGGAGAAAACAATGGTGCTTGTAACCGCGGTTGCAAGGATTGTTTACCTTACGCCAAGTTTGTTAATGAAGTTTTCCATTGCTTTGAGTTTACACTTTAGGTGGGGCTCGCAACTTAATACCAGCGAGATATTCTGGATAGTTATCTCAAGGTGGATGATTAGTGAGTAGATGCAGTTGGATTTCGGTCTACTTGTCTTGGCGTACTACCCATACTTTTGAGCCTAACTTTCCAGTAGCATAATTAGCATTGGTGCATTTATAATTCTATCAATTTCCCAGCTGTAATTTGTTTACCCATCTTAGCTATTTTATCGTCTTTTGGGAGTGAGACATCACTAGTGAACATCATGGGACCCCAATCCATATTTCCACCACTTTTTACACCTCCACTTTATTTACTGCTTTATTTATTTTCGTTGCAATAATCACTACTATCCTCTTGTGTTTGATACTTTGTAAACGACAACGCCAGAGGGATTGACAACCCCTCTGTACTCGTTGGGAGCAAAGTTACTTGTGTTGCGTGCAGGTCCAGGTTAAGCAAGTGATTCTATTCAGACAACGCATCACTTGCTGCACCACCTACTTGTCGTCCTTGCAGTCCTACTGGTCCAACAACTTTGGTATCTTCACCGAGGAAAATTTTCCGCTATCTACATCTCAACCTTTCACTTGGGGTAACCAACGAAGGGCGAGAACCCGTTATTATCTCTCTTACCATCCCTACTGCATCACTTTCTTTGCAAGACGTCACGTTTGTGACATGATCCATGTACATGCTTTAAAAGAAACTGTTACAAAAGAAGTTAAACTTAAGACGAAACATTTCGTTCTTAAGGTTAACATCTTTAATGAACCAGAGGCCACATTCTTTGGATGTTCAAATTGGGATGCATTATGCTAGACATATGCATTTGACGATAATATGAAAATAGCATTCGATCTTGGATGTCGTCGTCGAGGCACCAGTGTTTTTTTGTGATGATGACATTTCGGTGGAACTAGGTGACATGATTCCAGTTTGATCTTCATGTGAGTTTGTTAAACAATAAATTTGTTAATTCTACAACTTATTTTCTTTGCTTCCGAATGTTGACAACTTATTTATAATTACCAGCTTATGTTCTTGCCACGGAAGAAGTATGGAAGCTTATTGATAATACCTTTTATATTGATGGCTTGGACCTAAGTATGAATGAACAAGATCAATTTATCAAAGTTCTTAAGTTGTTACCTTTGTATGCGAACCATTTCAAGGTTGTTCCATCTTTTGAACCATATGTGCCATTTGTCCTTTGATTGGAGGACTATATGCTTAAATGGCCTAGCCTGGTAAGATTTTTACCATTCTGTCAGTAGCCTATCTTCTTCAAAAATGCATTCTTATTACATATACTTCATTGCTAACTATGCTACTAATATGTATGTTCTTCAACAGAGGATCCCGCAAGTCGTTACGCCTAGGTGGATGCTGGGATTAAAAGGAGAAGTCAAAATTATTTGTGCACGGCCATGGAGTGAACCTTTCAAACATGATTACAACACTGAAAGTGGAACAGATGGTTGTGTCAAAATCAAAGCATGGAGGAAGATAGTGGTCCAGAAGAAACCACAACCTGAAGACAAGTTGTTCTCTATTCTGTACTATGGATAATTTGGACGTGGTTTTTGGTTTTATTTCCTTTCACCTTCGCGTGTTGATTAGGTCCTATTTAGTACTCCCTCCATCCCATAATGTAGTATCATTTTCAAACTATGCAAGCTATCAAAATGATACTATATTAAGGGACGGAGGGAGTAGTAGTGAAAAATCTTTGTGTTGGATATTAAGGCTTTCTGTAAGGCCTGATATGCGGTACTGTTCCAGATCTAGATGTTTCCATCCAGATCTAGGGACGAAGCACATATCGGTCCCACCACGACATATGACAATGCCATGTGCCCCGGATTTCCAACATAATATCACAACATTACAACTACAAGGATACAACATCTCATACAATCGGCATACAACTGCCTTAATTCAATACATCAGCGGAAGATACATGTCTGAGTACAGACTATAATCAAATGTCTAGTGGGAAAGGTAAAACACCATTCCCGCAACCACACGTGTCCAGGCTCTCCGCCGAGATCCGCCTAACTAGTCGTCGTCGAGTCTCCGCGAAGGCGTCCAAGAAGAGGGTCGCCGAGCTCCTCCGAAGTCCAAGATCGTTGCATAACGTGCGTAAAAGAGAGAAGAAGGGGTGAGCTATATCAACAAGTCATGTAATTAACTTCCCACGGTAAGATGGGGGTAATGGTTGAGGTTGCAACCGCACTAGCATTATATGAGGTGGCTAATGATCTATTCAGAGTAAGATGAGAACCAAGCATTCAATGAGTAATCGCCTCCAACAAGTCTTTCTATCAGCTACTTACGCAAACATAACACCTATCCTATCCTTGTCCTCCCCTTCGCATCCCGACGAAGAAGAAGCAGTCAAGGCACACACACATTGATCAAGTTATTAAGATTATCTCAGTTGTTGTTGTCTATGAACAAGGAGTAGGTCTCAAGTCGTCCATAACAGTGGACATGACTTCTCGAAAATATTTAACCCTGCAGGGGTGTACCAACTGCCCATTACAAGGCTCCGCATGCACGCCAAGATCTCTCAGTCGGGCCCATTAAAGACACTCATTGAAGGGTTGTTCAGAGAGATCCGGGCGTCATAATCCCTCTAACTAACAACGAACAAATCTGGGTGGCCCCCGGGGAGTCGACACCCAATCCAAGAGTCGTCCGCACTCTCGGATCAGACTCTTCCGTATGCCTCGGGTTTGGATTGCCGATAAATTCTCACATGAGGCCGGGTCCTCAGCCGGACAGGTTGGACCAACAGGGAAACCATGTCCCCGCTGGCCTTGGTTGGTATAAATAATGCCTTCTAGGAGCGACCCGACAGACATATATGCATGGTTTCAAATGGTAAATCAGCTTGGGCCACCTCTAGAAATGTTTGAAGCTAGGTAGGTAAGAAAAGGGGACCCCATAGCATCCCACACGCGGTTAGGCACGCTCATCAAGAGACACAATAGCCGAAACTCGGGTCCTAGGTGACTCGAATGGAACAAAGCATCGGGGCGGGATAGCCTAGACCTTCCATCCTTTGCCGAGTATAGTCAACATTATAATAATCATATCATCCACAACAATATAATAATGTGATAGCCCAATCCAAGGAGTAACAGGGTAACAGTTGATAGCATCCTAAGCATGCATACTAAGCAGTGGTTAAGCAAGCAAGGTACATGGCCAAACAAAGGTTTGCTAGGATGTGGGGGACATGGCTATTTTCGTTTATTTTAGAGACATAAATATGAAGTGGTAGGATCGAGCAATCGTTCTATCCTATACCGAGGAAAAGTGAGCTGAAATTTATAAGCATGATATATGCTCCCCCTTACCTGATGAGAAGACGAAGCTGAAGGTGTAGTCGATCGCAAACTCGCAACGTCTTCGAGAGTACCCTTGGAAGCACACAAGAAGGAAGTACTGGAAAGGCAACCGACGAGCTAGCATCTATTACTAAGAAGCAATCACCAGCAGACAACATCAAGAAGGCAACACGAGACAATGCAATACGACATCGCATCTCCCGCCGAGAGCGGTTACTAACAGGTTAAGTGGTGTATCGGTCACACACGACGATACCGCACATTTAGAATGGTTCAAGTTGTTTAGCTACACAACATGAGTGAAGGTTGTTAGCATGGCATCTCACTCAAGCATGGCAGATCTCACAATCACATCAAGAGGTGAAGCACAAAGTAAACTATCTATGCTAGTCAATTTAAGTGAGGCACAATCCTAAACATGGCATCCACTAAGTACGCCACGACAAATTAAGTAATTGGTACTGTTCTGCCCTAAACCATATTTTAGGTTGGTTAACAACAGCTAACAATAGCATAAACACAAAGTACATGAAATTCTAATCAATTTACATATAAAGAACACTCCAAACGGAGTTACGGTTAAAAAGATACAAGCAATACAAGTAATGCACACAATCTGCCAACATCAGAAAGCACACTTTAGAGCGATGAACCAACATGCTACAGGTTGCAAACATGCACCAAAATGTTGTGGATCAACAATAGACATTACATGCATGACAAGGCATCAAAGTTTCATGCATATGAGCACCAGGAAATAATAATTATAACTCATGCAAAATGCAAGAAAATACTACTGGTCTAGGGACTTCAAGAAAAACAGAGGCATGGCAAACTGTCATAAACATGCTATATAAATAGTAGTAAAAGCAATATCAAACAAGCTCCAAATTGAACATGCAATACATCTACAGAAAGCCTACATGATGCTCATGAGTTCATACATATCACTTGTGGTCAAAGGACCCATGGATGAAAAGATATTAAGCATGCAAGACAGCTATATTATATTCCAGACTTAGTGAAAAACACGGTAGTTGACAGATAACAACAGGTATGCACATTGGGAGCTCAATAACTATATGAACAGCAACCATATCATGGCAAGTCAAAGCATGGCATCAAAGTACACATATCAAGGAGCAAATAATTACATTGGAGCTAAAACATATGAAGCATAGATCATTAACTATAAGGCACCAAAGTAGCAACTTTATATAGACAGCAGCACACTAACATCAGGGTCACCACTTTGGAGCAAGATATAAAATAGCTACAGCAGGCAAACATGGCAAGTGAATTCATATAATTGAAGTACACATGATGCTTAACACATACAAGAAAGAATCAATCAAACTTTGCTAAAAATAACGACAGCAGCAGTAAACAACAGGTAGCAGTGTTTAGCAAGAAATTACACCATCTAGACGACCTCAAATCAATTAACTCACTAAAGAAAAAAAATTAGAGCACACCAAACTGAGCACTTTTCATTTTGGGCGCAAGTTCATACGAGCTATGAATTACTCGTAAATCTCACCGCAAAACAATAAACAGAACAACAGATAAAAGACTTAGCAAAATGGAAAAAGAAGAGGAAAGGGGAAAAAAGGAAAAAAGGCTCAGCCTGGGCCGAGGCCCATCGCGGTTGCGGCGGATCTCGCCCTGAGCGTAGGATAGACTTGGGCCGGGGCGGCTGGATCTAGCTGGAGGTGGGAGAAGACCCCTTTGGGGCGACGTGGTGCAACCGGAGCCCTCCGATCGCCCGATCTAACGGTCGGGAGCAGCTGGGGCTAGGGTTTCGGGATTGGGGCTAGTTCTTGGGGCAGATCTGAAATTTCAGAGGGGGGTGGCTGCGAATTTTACATGGGGGAAACCCTAAAAGGGCTAGGGAGAGTGGTGGTCTTTATATAGGCAGGCCTGGCTGGCAGGTTTACGCAAACGCCCTCGGGTTTTCTCTCTCGCGTCCGGTACTCCCCATTTCTGACCGCCGGGAGTCCATACGATCTCCGATTCGGGCGAAATCTTGAACCACGCGCTCAGCTTGTTGAGCCCGTCGACTCTACCTCACTTCGGTACCGTTCTGGGAACATTTTTGTGGCGCCCAATAAAATAATCTGTTTATTAAATAAACGGGTTTTTCGTTCCGATGGAGATGGCTGGACTTGTGCCGGAAGTTGCGATGATGCTCGGGTGAACCCGGTGTCGCAAAGGTTGTGCGCCGTGGCGGAAATGGGTCGGTCATGCATCCGATACGAGAAAGGGGGAAAATATAATCACCAATTAATAAATCGGCAAAGCAAATACTGCAAATAATTCTAGCAATCAACAAAATAATGCAAGAAACAATTTTTTTAATTTGGGTGAAAATCCCGGGATGTTACACTTTCGTACTTGTTGTTATCGTAGTTAAGCTAGGAAAAATCTTTGTGTTGGATATTATGATCACGAGATGATATATATATGTATGAGCCTATTGCATGTCTATGATATGATGTGGTTTATATGTGTGTGATACTACTGTGTATATAAATGTTATGTGTGTATGCTGGAAATTTATAAAATAATGTATAAACAAATAATATTGTAGAATAAATAAATCCTAGAAATTTTAACTGCAACGCGGGTTTGCTAGACGCGCTGCTTGTGGAAGTAGAGTCCTGCAGCGCAGCCTAAGTAACACGCGCTGCTAGAGGTATTGTTATCTATAGCGAGGGCACCCATCGCTGCTGATTGTAGTTAGATGCAGCGCGGGGCCCCCACGCTGCAGGTAGCCTTTTTCCTAGTAGTGTATATTCATAGAGGAAAGTTGTGCATAACCCATCCACTGGGCTATAGGGTGGCTCGAAGATAGATATACATATGATTGCTCATCGACGCTCCACCTAACCCACCTAGCTAAGAAGGGAGACCAATCCCTCTTAAACAGACATGCCAAACTCCAAGATCAAGTCTTGGACTCTATCCTATCAAGAACCAAATGATTGGAGGGAGTTATATTGTCAAACACTACCATTTTCAGATGTTTTCATAGTTCCCACCTATAAGCAGCACCATTCTTAGGGCGTCTGTACGTCCAGCCGGAGATAGGGTCATGGTAGTGCTCCACGCGAGCCAGCTGTCCATATGGCAGAGGGCGTTCACTCCTCATAGCCCCAAGCCATCATGATCTGGAACCATAAAGATATGTCAAAGACACAAGAAACCAATATGTGGTCTATGGTTTCCATCTCCTGAAGGCAAAGAGGGCACCATCCTAGTGTGGGTGCTCTCGTCATGCAAGCCTATCAAAAGTCAAGCACCTATTTTTGAAGGAGTCATCCTTGTTGTATTCAACATAGACTATCTTGGGTTTCTGGTCTCCTCCTCATTCTTCACCCGTAAAGTCCCGGTCCCATGATCATTCTTGCTCTTCTTTTCCCTCTCGAGGTATCATCTCTATTTTAGTTGTACCACTCTATAACTCATACTAGATATACTCTAGGTAATTGCGAGCAAACATCACGATTGCATATACATCAGTCTCCCGTATTTCGTCCTCCCTGAGAACAATGCGAGTCGGAGGATGTGATTTAGTTAGATGGGAATTTTTCAGAAAAGACGGCTCCACTGAACGTGATCCAATGTTCATCTTCTAACCGAGAAAGTATGCATTAGTCAAAGATTGAATTTTCAGGAAATTCATCTTCGATCAAGGCAATCGAATCCTTCACGCTGCAATATCGTAGGCGTGTGCGGCTTGAAGGCGATGGCGACACTATGGAGGCGCATGACGGTGGGTGGGAATTGGGGTGGAGAAGACAGTGATGATGTGACTATGGGGTGAGCTTCGGGGCTGGTGAAGATGGTGACGCTTCGACTATGCAAGACAAGCAGGATAGTGGCGCAACGACTTGAAGCCGATGATGGCCACGGTAATAGCTTCGATGAATGGCGGGGGGGATGGAGATGATGGCAGCGATGTTTGATTTATTTTGGGCGATGATTTTAATGGCGGAGGCAGAACGGGGAGTGGATCCAGAGGCGACCGAGATTTGGAGTAGGAGTCGACAAGTGGTCTGGTGGTGACGAAACGGGTCGATTCAAGAGGAGGAGGCGTGGTTTGCAATATCCAACCCAAGTGTTCTATATTCACATCACTTGGTATTTTATTTTGTGGAGCTCTAATGGCTTCTCGCCCCTCGTTGGTTGCCCCAAGTGGAAGGTTGAGATGTAGCTAGAACCAAATTTCCCTTACACGTGGACGGTAAGGTTTTATCGATCCAGGATGAAAGGATCGGAAGGTCGACTAGAGGGGCGGGGTGAATAGGCGACTAACAATTTTTAAGCTTTTCTTAACAAATTGAGGCTCAACAATAAATATATGTTGTGTAGATGTGCAACTACGTGAGCACCCTATATGCCAACTAATGCAACACTATATGAGCAAGCAAGATATAAGTAATGAAAATAACTTGCACAAAGTCAAGGTAAAGGGGAACACGAGAGACAATGATATGTTGCCGAAGTTCCTTCTCTTTCGAGAAGTACGTATCCGTTTGGAGAGGGTGAGGAGCACAATGCTTACACGAAGCCAATGAGGGCCAACCTATTTCTCCTGACGCTCTTACCAATGCAAGATGTCGTGATCCATGTGACGCCCCCAAAATCAGACCGTGTATAGTAATCATCCACGCAGGGTGCCACGATGATAATATCACAGCACAACACTAAACACACACAAAATGATAAAGCTGATATTACAAACCAGGGATCACTAGGATCCGAATACATAAGTTATATAATCATAATATCTGAGTATAGACATAGTTAGTCAAGTTTTGCCTTAAGAAGGCTAGCACAAATAACATTAGAGATACAGATCGAAAAGGCAAGGCCTCCTGCCTGGGATCCACCGAACTACTCCTGGTCAACGGGAAACTCGACGTCGTAGTAGTCGCCTCCGGGGTACTCCTGCTCCTGGGCTCCAACGTCGACTACAGCGGCCGATCAGGCAAAACAAAAAGGGGGAAATAAAGCAAGGGTGAATATCTAGCATACCCGCGAGTCTTATGTCCGCTATTAAGCATTTATGCATTGTATCAATGGAAAGGGGAGGCTATATATAGTGGACTAAAATTCAGAAAATCAGAATAAGGAAGAGAAGCTAGGCCTATCGAAGACTAGCATCTTCACACGAGTCTTGAAGCACAAGAAGAGAACAACCAACAGCTCATATAAAGCATAAAGTAACAGTGCGGTAGAAGTTGCTGCAGGATTGTATAATAGTAAGTTGTAATAATTAGCAATGCCTCCGAGATCACTTCCTCGACTCTCCTGCGAGGAAGCAAACCCGGAACCAACAGTTTAATTGTAGTAGTTTGTAGTAGTAGAGTCTGGCTTTAGCATAAAGCGTCATGTTACCGTGGACACGACTATTCGAATAGATTGATCTTCCCTACATGGGTGCACTTCTGTTACGCTACAACGCACGGATCTCCAAGGTGGTGGGCACCTTGTTAGGGAACGCTCCACCGAGGCTATCCGACATTCCATAGCCCATCTTTCAAACTCAACAGAGAGGTCATCCACTGGTCTAAATCCTAAGTACGCAGGGCCTTGGACCCCAACCCTGACGTACTCCTGCACGGTGCGTGGGTGGCCGGGAAGCAGTACCAAAAACAACACAGCTCGAGCAAAGAAGACACCTCACTTCTCGGCAATCAGCCCGCGGTACTGCTGACATTTGAAGAGTCTTCGAACGAGACTACGAAGCAGAGGAGCCCATACTCATTATCCCACGTGTAGGCAGCGCGTTGATACGTCCAAAACATATCTATAATTTCTGCTTGCTCCATGCATGTTTTGTGTGATATTGCTATTATCTAGATACACTTTCATACACTTTTGATCATATTTGGACTAACCTATTAACTCAGTGCACTCCAGTGCCAGTTCCTGTTTTCTGCTGTTTTTCTATTTCAGTTTTCCCACATATAAAAAGTGCTCCAAAAATTTGGGAAAAATCAGATAAAAAATCAGCGTACAGTAAGCTTCGCGAAGAGCCCGAGAGGGGCCAAAGAAGAGCCAGGGGGCCCAGGCGGCCACCCGGCGCGGCCCCACCCCTGGCCGCGCCAGGGGGGCGCTTGGGGCCCCTGGTCCACCTCTGGCTGCTCCCATTCGCCTATATATTCTCCGTCACGGGAAACCCTCGAAGACAGAACCCTTTTTCGTGATCTCTCCTCTGTTCCGCCGCCGCCACCAGAAGACCTCTTCCCGGCACCCTTCCGGAGGGAGGGCCGACCTCCGGGAGTCTCCTCTCCACCATGGATGCTCCCTGGATGTCTCGTGAGTAGTTTTCCTTGGACCATGGGTCCGTGATCAGTAGCTATGTGATGTTCTCCTCCCCTCTTTGTTCTTCATGGTTTAGACCTCGTGAGCTGCCCTACATGATCGAGGCACTTTTGTAATCTTTTTGCTGTTGCTATGCTGAGTTTGATGGGATCTGATGGATTATGAGATTATGTTCATATTGTGATTGAGTAATATATTTGGTTTTTATTTCTTATATTTTTGTTCCTAAGTAATTCTTGCATGTTCTCTGTTGTTGTTTATTGCTTTGGCCAAGTAGTAGGTAGTAACCCCAAGAGGGAACGTTATGCTCGATTGTGGGCTCATTCCCCCCGATGACACGCTTGAGTGACAGAAACATGAGTCTAGGGGATGTGCTGTTGCCACAAGGGGGAAAACAATGGTGCTTGTAACCGCGGTTGCAAGGATTGTTTACTTTACGCAAAGTGCTTTTTAATGCAGTTGTCTGTTGCTTTGGGTTTACACTTTGGGTGGGCTCGCAACTTAATACCAGCGAGATGTTCTGGATAGATATCTCAAGGTGGATGATTAGTAGTAGATGCAGTTGGATTTCGGTCTACTTATTTTGGCGTATTGCCCGTGCTTTTGAGCCTCTTCCTTTCTTTTGTAGCATAGTTAGCATTGCGGTGCGTTCATAATCGTGTCAATTGCCCTTCTGTAATTTGTTTACCTCGCATAGAAGTTTTATCGTCTTTTGGGAGAGAGACATCACTAGTGAACATCACGTATCCCGGTCCATATCCTCATTACTGTTTCCACGCTCATTTACTTTTCCGCTTTTACTTTCAGTTGCTATCATTATCCTTTGTGTTTGATCCTTTGTGAATAACAAGACCGGAGAGATTGACAACCTCTCTGAACTTCGTTGGGAACAAAGTTATTTGTGTCTGTGTGCAGGTCCGCGTCAGTTGCGCCGCTGACACCTACTTATCATCTCTGGAGTCCTACTGGAGACAAACCTTGGTATCTTCACGGAGGGAAACTTGTTGCTGCATTGCATCTCAAACCTTCCACTTGGGGTAACCAACGAGGGGCGAGAAGCCATCAAGCGAATTTCTGGCGCCGTTGTCGGGGACTCCGAGTGTTAAGATAGGGGAGTTGCACACTACCCTTTACCTTTGTTTTTTAGTCTTGTTAGTTTACCGTTCAGTTTTTATCTTTGTGTCTTATATCAAAAATCCAAAAAAAAGTGTTTATCTTGCTAGTAGTTGTCATTATGTCTGGCCCTTTTGCCTTTGGTGAGACTGAGGTTCTCACCTTTAAACAAAAAGGTGGTGAAAGTTTAAAAGATGCTTGGTATAGAATTAATGATTCTCAAAAAAGAGCCACCAAGAAGCAATCCACTACTATCCTGCTTAGAAATTTTTATGTCGGGATTACTCCTTGGAATAGGTTCATATTAGATACTGCTATCAATGGGAATTTCCTAGAAGCCCCAATTTGGGAGTCTCTTAATGTTATTGAAATTCTTGTTGGAAATCTCCCTATTGCTAGCATACAAGAAGATATAACTCTAGCTCACATTATGAAGAAACTTGAAAAGATAGAGTTAGAAATACCAATTATAACAAGGATAAATGAGTTGGATCGCAAGATTCAAGGGAATTTGAATAGGCTTGATAGCTCCATGCTTAAAATTATTAAAACTTTGGAGGTCATCAAATCCCGTGATACGGATCTTTCTAGGATTGATAAGATTGAGGAAGTCATTAATACTCTAGGAACTACTTTTTCCTCTTTCAAACCAAAAAAGGTAGAGACTTCAGCAAGAAGGGAACCTAAGTTCAATTATGTCCCTAGGGTTCTGACGGGGATCAACCCCGGCAAATCCCATGGTCAGGGACCCTGGGTTAGTCATGAGAGGTGCACGTTGGACGATAGCTCGTCGGCAAACAAGGAGGCTTGCTCCTGCTCGATATTATTGATTGTGGAGATGCGATTATAGTGGAGGCCAAGGCTGGAGCGCTCAAGGCTAGGGTTATAGGTGAGATTCGATGCCTTTGGCGTCACCCCTCCTAGCCCTTATATACCGGGCTAGGTCTCAGGGAGTTTGTCTACGTGTACAGGTAAACTTTCCTAACCCTAACTTGCTCCGTCCGGCAGGTTTTCGCACCTTCCTTATGAGTCGAGGACTTCTACGTCGGTGCCATCTAGTGGGCCGAGGTTGTATCTTCATGGGCCTTCTACCTTCATGGACACCAGGTAGGCTCATCCGTAGGAGTCGTGGGGTCACCCCCTCGTCAGTAGCCCCCGAGTGCCTGGGGGACTCGAAGAGTCGCGCAGGGACTCGAGTACATTCATTAGTTGTTCATTGATATGCACGGTTCATCCGTGGGTCGCTGGCAGTCTGGTGGCCATGACAAAACCTGTTTCGAGGGATGCTAAGCTGAAAGGGCCCAAGGAGTCGACGGGTCGAGCCTTGGTGAATTGCACTAGGGCAAATACCACAGTAGCCCAATCAAACCCACGTCCCTCGACGTGAGCTTGGAACACTGGTGTCGAGCAAAAGTCCGGCCGCTTCAGGTCTTATGGTGTTCATTTGCCGCCAGTAATGTGTGTAGCCTAAGGCGCGTCCGCCCGGCTTATCTATCATGCTCTGCGCATGGAAAAGGTTGGGAGTGAAATCGCTCTTCGGCAAGTCCCAGCCCGGCCGTACTTCGCAGCGGGGTCTTACCTACACGCTAATCTTGCGTGACTTCTGGGCACAGTGTATCGTGTTCCAGGAATGTGTGTTTTTGAGGCGTGGAGCCTTATAGCATTGCACCCGCTTGGAACAGAACATCAAGCGAGCTGTTCACTCATCCACCCGAGGAGCTTTGTTTCGAGTGGTCGGTCGGGGGGTTTTTTGCGAGTAATCACTCGAATGCCGTTTTCGGCTCTTGAGGTGAGGGAGCACCTGGGACTCGTAGCACCGTATGGTCCTGGCAGGTGTTTTTGTTTGTCTTGCGTCGGGTTGAGGGAGCACCCGAGACTCTCATTGGTGCGAGTGTTCACTCGAGCACGTGGTTGGCCTTTAGGTGAGGGAGCACCCCGGGACTCTTATGATGTACGCTCCCGGTGGGAGTAAGATGTTTTTATTCCTTGTGGAAAATATCTGAGAGACGGAATCTTGGGGCCTTGACGTCTGTTTGGTTTTCTTCGCTGCTCGCCAGGGACAGTGATGCCTCTGTTTGATGGCTGTTAGTGATGCTCTGCCAGTGAACCGTCACGTCTCTAGGACCGGTCATAATAATGACCGATGTGGCGTGCGGTAGGCGCCGGTTGAGTCTCCCATACGTGCATTGGAAACGCGCGCGAATTGACACGTCTTGCGTACAGTGCGTCCCATGGGAAAGCATCTTCGTCTTGGAGCCCGAGACGGCTGGGACGTTTGGTCTTTGAATTAATTGTTGTTGTCGTCTTGGCTTCTCTGTGCGTGGGGGATTACTGTTCTATAAATAGGCCTTTCTCTTCCACGCCTCTATCCAACTCTCTTCTTTGCCTCGTCTTTCATCTCTTCTGCTGCTCATGGTTCCCAGGAGAGGCGTTGGTCGTGGCCGTGTTCGTCGTAGCCGTGGTGGCCGCACACCACGCTCCTGCCGTGGTGGCCGCCATTGCACGGCACCGGTGCCTTCCTCCTCTCCCTTGGAGGAGGGATTCTGGCGCTAGGATTTTATTTTGCGTGTTCGTGGCCAAAGTGCCAATCGCATCCTTCTTCCCTCTGCTTTTTTTGCCATTGTCTCTGAACATGGCTTGGATGGCTTGCTTCTGCACCTTCAAGGGAGTTGTCGATCTCCTTCTTATGTTGACTTGGAGGTTGATAGCTCTCGCTTGATTTTTCTTGGCCCTGGTTGGAGTTTGTTTGCTCGATGGTTGAATCTTCGAGATGGTGATATGCTCAGCTGTCGCTTTGACGGTGAAAGCACTGTTACTGTCCGCGCATTCGATCCGAGTGGCAATAGCATGGATCCACATGGGCAGGAGTCGAGCAGCGACAGCTCCGAAAGGTCGAAGAGTCCTTCGCCGGCGTCTTCGACTGCTTCTTACTCCAGGGACTCGTCTGGTGCTGGTGGTGAGCCGTCTTCAACTGCTTCCTCCTCTGGCTCTGACGAAGACCTCGATTTCAAGCCACCTGTGAAACGAGCGCGGCAGGCGACCTTGTAGAACTGGAGGCAGCGGCGTCATCTTCACCGGCAGCTTGGGCGGAGCTGAAGAAGAAGCTAGAGGAGCATGAGAAGAAGCTGGTGGAGCATCGTCTTCAATGGCTCCGCAAATAAGTCGAGCTTCACCTTTTGTTATGTCATTGACATCATGAGCCTGCTGCTTCCACTCCTACTTTGTCTGTGATGATGTTCTTTGTGCTAGAGTTGATTATCCCTCATGGGCACACATGTAGAAGTCATAATTCCTTGGGTGATTTCCTCTTGTAACAGGAGCTGCCTTCTATCCAAATGTAATTGAGTCATTTTTTGTACTGAAGATGATATCCATGATGTAGACTGTGCTTTATCCTTTGTGATGGAATTTTGTATTTAGTCCTTTACGCCACCAAAAAACTGTGTTCGAATCCTTGACGATTAGGAGCTGTCTTTGATTTTTGGAACTGAGAGTTGAATTCGAGTCCTTTGCGGCTAAGAACTGTCTTCGAGTCCGTCCGATACTTTGAAATGTGGATTCTATCGGGTGCGCGACAGCGCTCCCGATGGGAGTAGCCCCCGAGGCTACGCTTGAGTCGAAGGGTCAGGCGTAGGCTAACATTTGTTTCTTTTGTTGTCTTTTATCGGGTGCGCGGCAGCGCTTCCGATGGGAGTAGCCCCCGAGTCTTTAATTGATCGTTGGCGATCGGGTGAAGACTAAATGAGCTCGTGCTTCCTCCAAAGTCTCTTCAGAATTGTTTGGATGCCATTGGAGTGTTGATGGTCGTCTCTCGGTTGGGGTTTGTACTCGAGGCTTCGAGTGCTTCATGAAGAATGTCGCGTAGGTGATAGTGTTGCTTGGGGGGGGGGGAGTTTTGCTCTTCAGCCCCCAAGTGTTTCGATTAAGATCGCACAGGCGATAGAGTTGCTCGGGGGGAGTTTCCTCTTCAGCCCCCGAGTGCGTTGACTAAGATCGCGTGTGCGATAGAAGTTGCTCGGGGGGGAGTTTCCTCTTCAGCCCCCGAGTGCGTTGACTAAGATCGCGTGTGCGATAGGAGTTGCTCGGGGGGGAGTTTCCTCTTCAGCCCCCGAGTGCTTTGGTTAAGATCGCGAGTGCGATAGTAGTTTCTCGGGGGGAGTTTCTTCTTCAGCCCCCGAGTGCTTCGATTAAGATCGCGAGTGCGATAGTAGTTGCTCGGGGGGGGGGGAGTTTCTTCTTCAGCCCCCGAGTGCTTCGATTAAGATCGCGAGTGCGATAGTAGTTGCTCGGGGGGGGGAGTTTCCTCTTCAGCCCCCGAATGCTTTGGTTAAGATCGCGAGTGCGATAGTAGTTGCTCGGGGGGAGTTTCCTCTTCAGCCCCCGAGTGCTTTGTGATGGCAATATTTGGGAAAAACTTATTTTATTGCTGTCAAGCGATTTACATGAGTTGCCAGTCATGTCCGACCGATAGGGGCTACGGATAGTGAAAGCTCAAGAATGATCAGAGGGGGAGGGGGTGAATGATCACTTCTAAAAATTCTAAGGAACTTAGAAGGAATTCATGCAAACTGTGAAGGACTAAAGGCATCTCGAAGGAAATACAGTATCGAAGGTAATGCATGGCTCGAGTGAGTTGGGAGCGAAGGAAAACATCAAAGATAAACAGGCAACGAGTAAATACTTCATGTAAAAGCTAGAAGGAAAACGAGCCTGACAAGACGATGTTTGGTAAACCAGTTCACACTCTGCAAAGTGCTACGTCTGGTTGGAGGGACTGGTGATTGAACACCTGGAGCAAAACTCTCTCCGTCCTATTCTCCACTTCAACAAACTCCTCGAGCTTGTCCAGTTTTCACTCGTGGTAGATGATTCAGGACATCTCCGAGACCTTTACAAACTTCCTTCAGCAGCGACAATTACTCTTCGACTGCTTGACAGGCGACGCCTAACCGTCTAGGAGACTTGCAGTTCTCCAAGATAAAAAGATCGGCTAATCTCGACCTAAGTCTCTGTGAATTGCTCAACTCAGCTCGGACCTGGGTTTTGGTTTTCTCTCGATGGATCTCTCTTGGGATGCTCACAGACTTCTGTCTTAGAATCTTTAGTGGAGTAGCCAACCCGAAATGGCGGGTAGGTGCGGGGTATTTATAGGTGGCGATCTCGATGAGTAAAATGACTGAAGTGACCCAATGCAACCGCTTGACGCGTGTCCACAACGGTCGGATTCCAATCACTGCGCAACTTTACATGAAGAACAAGTAAGCTGATTTACTGAACGAGTTCTCTCTCGAAGGCACGAAGTGCGATGACTTTGCCTTCGAGCTATACACTCGACTCAGTAAGATTTCTCTCATTAGGCTTTCGTGGGTTTAGGTTGAGCAGAGCAAATTCACTTCGACTAAGATCTCAACTAGCAAACCCCTCTTGATAGTACGGTTTCTCCTACGACTCAAGAAAATAAAGAGAAACTAGTAAAAAGACTAAGTCTTCGACCAGCTTCAGCTTTCTCCTCGTTGCGCTTTTACTCGAGAGAGTCATCTTCTTCGAAGACATTTTTAGGGGTCGTCTTCCTTCAAAGGTATCGGTAGAAGACTGCAGCTCCGCTGCAGTGAGTTGTCCTTCAACCTTCTACTTGCAAACTCCATTCTTTCGGAACCTAAGTATCTGTTTATACTCGAAAACAATATTAGTTCCACTTCTGCTTTGTCCAACAATGTCCAAAACCTTCGGGGGCAAAACTTGCTCTTACAATCTCCCCCTTTTTGGACGATTGTTGACAAAACAGGCATCGATAAATAATTTGAAAGTTTTTGAGTTTTCAATGATAAACCAGTGCTAAGATCGATGAAATACTCCCCCTTGATGTATGCACGGAAGATAAGAGTTTCCTGTGAAGTGCATATTTGACAAGTAGAGTCGAGGGAAAAACATCAATAATCTTAGCGAGTGAAATTGCATTCCAGATAATATCCAATGAGAAATATGCAATCTCCTCAAATGACCTGTGAACTTATATGAAAGATAACTTCCTGCAAAAAGGTTAAGTATCGCAAGCAGCAGATAGATATCTTACGAAAGGGTAGCAGTCCATAGACCTACTTAGAGTTAGTTACAACCAGATCGAATATGAATCGAAAGTTTGTTGAAACTACTCAGAAACCTCAAAGCCAAAAGTTTATCGAAATGAAAAGCAAAGCCCTTAACCACGTAGGCAAACTAATTTCTTCGATGCCACTACATCTCCCCCTTTTTGTCACAACGTACAAAAAGTCGAGAGAATAGGGTCGAAAGAAATCCCTACTCGCTTTGGCGGCTCCGGCGACGTCGAGAAGATTCGGCGAGCGTTGGAGCACGACGAATGGGGCGAGCGCCTGGAGGAGTGATCTTCGTGCGGAAGGAGTGTTGATCTCCAGAAGATTCCAGCTGCGATTCCGGAGGGGTCCTGGGGCTTCGAGGATGTGGAGTGTAAACTCTCGGTTGGCGTCGAGGGGCTTCATCTTTCTCGGAGTCGGAGGAGAAGGTGTTCACAGTAATGTGATAATAATCATCGACACTGAGCACATCTCTGTTCTTCGGTAGCCGAGGGATGTTGGGATCCAGGTGATCTACTCGATCATCATTAGTCCAATTCCTGTTAAGATGGGGAGGATATTCTTCGAAGCCGCATCGTTGAAGTTGACCGAGGGAATTGAATTTCCGCAGTCCTTTCCAATCACGGCGAAGGCATTCACGCAGCATCTGATTGTTGTTCATGGTAATATTGCGCAAATGATTTATCTCATCCATCAATGCTTGCTTCTGAATGAAATCTTGGTCGATATGATGTTGAAGCATTTGCTGGGACCGAAGAGAAACTTCCATATGATGCACTAGCTTGATAAACTTCGAGCGAACATTACGCTCAGTTAAGTGGGCGCGGATGCCAGTGTGCTCAGCATATTGATCGTTGGGTCGAGCAACAATCTGCAAAACTTCCCTAACTGGTGGAGTGAAAATCTTCGGGAAAATTGACACGGGGAATGGCACGTCCCGAGAGTAATTGCAGATGGCCATCAGCCATGGTGCATACGGCTTATGGGAATTGTGATCATCAGCACAAGACACCAAAGTTCTGATGAAGTAGTCTTCAAAATCGAATGGATGACCATGGACTAACTTCAACAGAGCAAGTTGCACATCATTGGGAATGGGAGAATCATCGTGTACATCGAGCATTGGCATCAAGGTCTTTGAAAGAATATAAAACCATGCCTTTGCTTCAAACACCAAATGTCTTGGCTTTGGCTCAGCAGGGTAATGATCTCCTACGACATCTGGATTCATGAGCGTAGAGAATTCAGCAGGAGTTGGAGCAGGTAAGTCATGGAGCTTGTGTGGTAATCCTTCGAACCGAGGTAAATTGATGATGGCCAGAAATTGGTCGACAGTCATATGGAATACTTGGCCTTGTATCATATAATCAAATTTCCACGTCTTTGAGTTCTCGGGATCACCAGTGACATAGAGCGTTGCATAAAATTGCTTGATAAGCTCGGGATTGTAGCCACAATCGAGAGCAAACATCTTGTGAGCATGAAGACCATCAATAGTTTCGGCAACATTCTCGAAACATGAAGTGGAGTACACCGAAGGCATATCAAGGTATTGATGTTGGAAAACTCTTGCCTTGTTGTACAGCACACGAGTATAATATATGGCTTGCTCTTGGGTCCAAAAACGAAGAGAATATGCACTTCTGGGCTTCTCGTAGGGATTTGTACCGAAGAAAAATGGCTTGTGTTCACGCCTTTTGAAGATGGGGCCTCCTCGAGGAACATCTGAGCGGAACAGGGGAAGCATTTCTCTCGGATGAGCAGAATGGAGCAGCTCATCTACAGGAAAAACTTCGACAGCATTGTCCGGCATCTGGTAAAAAGGCTCAGTAGGACGAGGAATTGAAGATGGAACGTTTACAATATCCTGAGCTGGGACTGCTACAGGAGCATTTTCCTCGGCCTGCGCTTCGACGGCAACTCCTTCGTCGGTATTAGCATTTTGAGCGGCCTCTTCAGTCTCCATGGCCTCCAAATCTTCGTCTAGTTGTGCAAAAGCATCAACCATTTCTTCGTTCGAGGAACTTGATGAGGAGGAGGAAGAACTGTCACTAGAACCGGCATCTCCAGAACTATGTCCTTCGACAGCATCTTGTCGAGAAGAAACTGTTGTGATATCAACATCAACGTCTTCTCCTTCATGCAGAGTTTGTGCAGAGGAATAATCTTTCTCAGCAGAGGAGATGGGGGCTTGAGTTTCTTGCTCGACCTGAGCAGGTTGCTCGGTCTCTGCTTGAGCTTGGGTCTCGATGGCTGGGGTGGTCGATGGAATGATGCGAGGTGGTGATGGTGGGTTTGGAGGTGGTGACGAGGCTTTTGGTGGTGATGGTTGACGGGGTGGAGGTGTTTGTTGTCGAGGTGGAGGAGTGGCTTGACGAGGGGATGGAGTTATTTGGCGAGGGGGTGGAGTTTTCTCACGAGGAGGAGTGGGTTGCTTGGTGGGGGTTGGCGCAGTTTCCTGTCGTGCTGATGCAGCAACGACCTCGGATGGCTTAGATTTCTTGGCAATCTTCTCGATCTCTGGCGTCCCACGCTCAGAGGTTGGGGCGGCAGACTTTCTCTTTCGAGATTGTCTTGAGAACAGGGCATCATTGTGCTCTTTGCAAACAGCAAACACAATTTGCTGAACCTTTTCATAGACAGCGGTCAAGTTTTCCTTCTGTGCCCTTCTGGATGCTTCAGCGGTGGCAATCTTGGATTTGAAAAACTTTCGGGACTCAATGTCCTCGGTTTCTTCTTGAAGTTGCCTGGTGTAAAATCGCACTTGTTCCTTATCCTTTCGATCCTGGGTGAGATATCCTTCCCAGCGAATCATGTATCGAGCAACATGCTCTTGGATCTCAGCTGGAACATCATCCTCGGCAGTGACCTTGCTCGGTGTGGTAGCCATCTTCCAGAGGATGTGTGAAATATTTGCAGCATCCCAAGGAGCATGGGCAGCAGAATCTCCTTCATTTGAACTCTCTTCATCGGCACGAGGGCCGGAACCAACAGGTGCAGCAGGGGCAGGTGCAGGAGCTGGAGCGGCTCGAGGAGCTGGAACAGCCTGAGCCTTCTGCCTGGCCTCTTTGGATTTCTTCTCGGCCTCCTTGGTGGCCTTGGCAGCAGCAATGGGTTTTGGTACGGCAATAGGGGTCGCAGCTTTATCCTTCGAGGCGCTTGGGGCTTCAGCATTTTTCTTCGCAGCACTTGCAGCTGCATCCTTTTCCTTCGTGACTGTGGGAGTCACAATTTTCTCGGTGGCACTGGGGGCCACGACTTTTTCTTTCGGAGCACCAGGAATTATGCCTTCAGCAATCTGTCGTCGATACTTTTCACTGACCAGATGTCAAATTCCCAGTTGTTTGGCAACCTGAGCCTTTTTATGCTCGGGCTGACTGTGAAAATTCAGGAGCTTGGAATTTATCAAGTCCTTTTCTTATTGCTCTCTTTGCTTTGCCAGCCTTTCCTGGCGCTGAATGAGCGTTTCATCATCCTCTGTCACTTGTGCTTGCTTTCCCTTCGATTTGGCCGAAGGTTTTGCCCTGCGGGCTTAAACAGATGGAGCAGAGGAGATTGGCGGATCAGTGACCAAGTTGGTCATGTCAATTGTTGCTCGAGGAGCCTTTATAGCCGGCTCCTGGATCCTACTGCCTTTACTGCTCGGCTTCTTTTTCAGAGGAATGTCCTCGACATCAGCCTCTGTGCCAGGGTCTTGATCATCTGAATTTGCTTCTTCTTCGGAGCATGCTTCTAGTGGCGAGACAATTACCACCTTTTCCTTTCGCTTGGCTGATTTCTTGCCAGCCTTCGATTTGGCACTTGGGCCAACTTCCTCGGCACCCTCAGCAGCAGCAGCCTCCTTTCTTGCTTTGGCTTCTTTTCTCTTCTGTGCTCGAGCTGCCCGAGCTTCAACCAGCTCTTGAAAGTCGGCAGGTGTTTTCAGAGAGGATGGATGAGCATCAACTGGAGGAGGTGGTCGATTATCTTTCGTCCACTTAGGCCATAAGGATTTGACATCCGACCAAGGATTTTTCAAAGCAAATGACCTCTCCCAGCGGGGCATAAGAGACTTGTATTTATACCAACGAAGAGCTTGAAGCCTTCGAATCTCTTGCTGACGGTTTTCTCTCGTACGTTCATCTTCAGAACCTGAAGGCGTTCTCAACTTCTTTTCGATAATCACCTCCTCTGATAATCCTTCGGAGTTGTTGGTGATTCTTGTTCGGCCTCCCACTCGCTTGGGTACTCTGACATTTCCTTCGTTCCCAGAAATTTTCCTGCAAAATAGATAGGTACGAGGGAATACAGGAAAGTTGTGAACAAGTACCAGCGGTTTTCGAGGAAAATCATTTTGAATGCAGTAAGTATATCGATAAGCTTGTCTTGCAGCAAGTTTTTCAAGCAAGTGCTAGGCTAGATTTTCATCAAGTGTAAATCTATCGAAGAACTTGAATGAAACAAGTGCACAAGTGCAAATCTATCGATACGCTACTGAGGAAATTGCCTAAGTGAGAAAATCCGAGGGATTTCTTACCTAGCTCAGATGGGAATCGACAGAAAACTCTAGAAACAGATTTCCCAAGTTTCAACGATCCAAACGGATCAAACAGACCTAAGAAAAAGGAGAGAAAAACATGAACAAATCTGGAAACGATGAACAGATGAGATTGGAATCGTGTCCAGAGCCACACATACCCTAACTTGGCGATGTGCGGCGACTACGACGACGCGGATGAAATTCCTCGTCGACGGGAAGGTCTCCGGCGGCTTCCTTCGGGCAGCAAAGCGGCGAGGGAGTCGACGGCGACGAGCGGCACGGCGGCGCGCGAGAGAGAACTTCGGGAGCGGAGAGATGAAGTCGAGGGAATTGCGAGTGTTGTGCCGGTGGGATAGATCAGTATTTATAGGGGAGGGGTCTGACATATCTGTCAGATCTGATCCAAGGGCGCAGAATCCGCGTCTCTCCGCATTCAACAGACGGATTTTGTGGCGGTTATCGCGGGAAAGCCCAACGAACCGAAAGAAAGTTGCTCCACGTCCGAGACCAAACTCATCGAACATCGAGTATAAAAGTAGATAAACGTTCGATAGATTTTCCTTCGGAATCAATGACATTCGAAGGGAATCTTGATCGAGTACAAATATACATGTTCACGAGAGAAAAGCACAGATGGAGTAGGGATATAATAGAGGGAAAACAGGGTCCGATGCTTAATCAATCCGAGGGGAAAACAGCGATAAAACTCGGAGAGATAAGTGTATAGGACAACACCAAACGAACAAAAACCAAACGAACAAAAACCAAACGAAAAAGAAACACGATGAAAATGAACTTAAGCAAACAACACAGAAACAAAACATATAATACATAGTGCCGATAGTTATGATCTTACTGCACATTTCGTGAGTCCAAGATGTTCAACTCACACCGTAGTGCACAGAACCTCTTCTCGTCCAAAGGCTTCGTAAAGATATCAGCCAATTGATCTTCGGTACGAACATGGCTGATAACAATATCTTCTCTCTGAACGTGATCTCGAAAAAAATGATGACGAATATCAATATGCTTCGTTCGAGAGTGTTGCACTGGATTATGGGCAATTTTGATAGCACTCTTGTTATCACATAGCAATGGAATTTTCTTCACAAGAATACCATAATCTTTCAGCGTTTGCTTGAGCCACAGAATCTGAGTGCAGCATGAACCGGCAGCAATATACTCGCCTTCAGCAATAGAAATAGATACGCAATTCTGTTTCTTCGAAGCCCAACAGACAAGAGATCTACTGAGAAAATGACATGTGCCTGAGGTAGATTTCCTGTCGACTCTATCACCAGCCCAGTCAGAATCAGAATATCCAACGAGATCAAAATGAGCACCCTTGGGATACCAAAGTCCCAAAGTTGGTGTATGAGCCAAATATCGAAGAATTCGCTTGACAGCAATATGATGTGATTCTTTCGGATTTGCCTGAAAACGAGCACACATACAAACTGATAGCATAATGTCAGGTCTAGATGCACAAAGGTAAAGAAGCGAACCGATCATTGAGCGATATTTCTTCTGATCGAAAGGTTTGCCCTTCTCATCTGCATCTAGATGGACATTCGTAGGCATTGGAGTCTTGATAGTTTTGCAACTGACAAGATCAAACTTCTTCAGGCAATCTCTGAGATACTTCTCTTGAGAGATGAAAGTCCCATTCTTCTGTTCACGGATTTGAAGCCCGAGAAAGAACTTCAATTCACCCATCATAGACATTTCATATTTCTTCGACATCATACGAGCAAATTCTTCGCTAATATCAGGTTAGTACAGCCAAAAATAATATCATCGACATAAATTTGACACACAAACAGATCATTTTTGTATGCACGAGTAAAAAGAGTCGGATCAGTTGTTCCTGGTTTGAAGCCCTTCTTCAGAAGAAAATCCTTCAGTGTTTCATACCAAGCACTAGGTGCTTGCTTTAACCCATATAGGGCCTTGTGCAACCTGTACACCTTATCAGGATTCTTCGGGTCTTCAAAACCTGGTGGATGCATAACATATACTTCTTCTTCGATTTCACCGTTAAGAAATGCACTTTTGACATCCATTTGATATAGCAAAATACCATTGTAATTGGCAAAATCAAGCATGACACGAATGGATTCAAGTCGAGCAACTGGAGCATAAGTCTCACCGAAATCAATACCTTCGATTTGGGTGTAACCTTGTGCTACCAGTCGAGCTTTATTCCTTACCACAATGCCATCTTCATCTTGCTTGTTGCGAAAAATCCATTTCGTACCAATGATATTATGCTTCTTGGGATCAGGTCTATCGACAAGAGACCAGACTTTATTTCTCTCAAACTGATTAAGTTCTTCGAGCATTGCAGTTATCCAGTCTGAGTCCTTCATGGCTTCATCGAATTTCGATGGTTCTAGCATGGAGACAAACGAAAAGTTTCCACAGAAGTTAGCTAATTGAGTACGAGAACGAGTGGTGGGACGACCTGGTAAACGAATCTCTTCGAGAATTGAGTCGACGTCCACTCTTCTTCGAACACGAGGTAAAACTCCTTCATCATCATGCGGATCAGGTTGATCTTCGTGATCAGCTTGGCCTTCAGGATCAGCTTGTCCTTCGGGATCATTTCCTTCGGGTTCAGCTTCTCCTTCGGGTTGAGCATTTTCTTTGTTTACGCGTTCTCCTTCGACCTGTGCATCATTTGCTTCAGGATGTTGATCTCCAGCGCCCCGGGCTATGTGTGGGAACATTGGACCATCATCATCCCTGTTGGCTTGATGTGCATTTCCTTCGACAGACCGAATATCTCCAATAGCCATGTACCTGATAACTTCATCCAAAGGTGGTTCATCCAGGTTAAGAGGTAATTGCTCTTTTTGAGAGCCGTTAGTTTCATCAAATCGAACATTTATAGTTTCTACAACTTTGCCAAGATGCGAGTTGTAAACTCTGTAAGTGTGAGAATTTGAGCCATAACCTAGGAGAAAACCTTCGTGTGCCTTTGGGGCAAACTTGGAGCTGTGGTTCATATCTCTGATGTAACATGGAGCACCAAAAACCCTGAGATATGAAACATTCGGCTTTTTACCAGTGATGAGTTCATGTGAAGTTTTCTTCAGAAATTTGTGCAGATAAACCTTGTTGACGATATGACATGCCGTATTGATAGCTTCAGCCCAGAACCTGATAGGGGTCTTGTATTCAGCTAGCATAGTTCTGGCCATTTCAATAAGTGTTCGATTCTTTCTCTCGACCACACCATTTTGCTGCGGTGTATAAGCAGCTGAGAATTCATGAGTAAAGCCATATTCATCAAGAAATTCTTCGATATGAGTGTTTTTGAATTCTGTACCATTATCACTTCTGATATGCTTGAGAGATAATTCATATTCAGTCTGATGTCTCTTTGCGAAGGTTTTGAAAATTTCAACGACCTTGCTCTTGTCATCTAGAAAGAAAACCCAAGTATATCGAGAGAAATCATCAACAATAACCAGACTATACTTGTTACCTCCAAGACTTGCATAATTTTGAGGACCGAATAAATCCATATGAAGTAATTCAAGAGGACGAGTAGTAGTCATTATAGTTTTTGCTGAGTGATGTTTCTTGGCAATCTTTCCCGCTTCACAGGCACTGCATAGACGATCTTTATCGAATTTCACATTATCAATTCCAACGATGTTCTTCTTCGAGATAAGAGTTTGAAGATTTTTCATTCCTGCATGACCAAGTCTTCGGTGCCATAACCAACCAGAAGTGGCTTTGGCCATTAAACATGTGGACACAGCAGGTCCCGAAGAAAAATCAATGATATAAAGATCACCCTTGCGATATCCTTCGAACACGAAGGAATAATCATCCTGTGAAAAGACAACACAACGAGACGCAGAAAACAGTACAAGCATACCCATATCACAAAGTTTTGAGATAGACATAAGATTATATCCTAGAGATTGAACAAGCATAACCTTATCAATATGCTTATCTTTCGATATAGCAACCTTACCCAAACCAAGTACTTTTTCTTTGTTGTTGTCACCGAAGGTAATATATCTCTGTGAAGATTCAGTAAGTTTGTCTTCGGTGAACAAATCTTTGTCTCCGGTCATATGATTTGTACATCCACTATCCATGACCCATTCAGATCCACCGGAGACATAGCCCTGCAGAAGAATTAGTTCTTCTTAACCACCCACAAACGAGAAGGTGACTTAGAAGGCATGGAAGAGCTAGATGGGGCAACAATATTATATCGAACAGGATTGCATTGTCGATCAGGACCATCAAGCACACCATAAATATAATTCCTCGACGAGGGGTTAGAGTAATGATGGGTAATAGCAATTTTGGTGTTATTGTTACGATGACGATAAACATTTCTATCGACACGATAGTATTCCTTCTGGGGAACATTTGAAGCAGACAGCAAGGGTTCATTTCTATCCTCGAGAGAATAGTAGTGATTCGGTGGCACCGAGGATTTTCCCTGCATAGAATGGTTAGGGGGCAGTTTTTCTACGAGAGATTTGCGAACCCAAATCTGTCGCTTATAGAAACCATTCTTTGGAGGAGTACCAACGAATTCAGACGACACCTTTCCTTCCTGATCTTTGATAAGCTTGTAGTCAGAATCAAGTGATTCATCAACAATAGCCTTATCAATTTTGCAACTGAAACCTGAAAGGTTAGCAATATCAATGGGCCTTTCTTTCGCAAGAACCCAGACAGTTTTAGGATACTGCTCGGGTTCCCAGTAGGTTCCATCAGGGTTGATTTTCCTTTCGAAGCCTACTCCTTCGTTTCATGGATTCCTGTGAAGGAGAGCCTTTCGAAGGATATCACATAGGTACTGGAGTCCCTGCACACTTTTGAACATGCCTGTTTCAAATAAATTCTTCAACCTGAGGAGTTCCTCGGTAATGGTTTCCTCGTTCGAGGGGTTAGCATCATCAATAACAATAGGTTGCTTTCCTTTCGATCTCTCAGAAATAGACTCAATTTTACTTCGTTCCAAACAAGTTAAGCAAGGTGAAGTAGGTTCATTTTTAGCTTCTGAGCCTTGTTGAGCCATGAGCGTGAGATTGACACTTTCCAAGTCTTCATTAGCCTCTCTCAGTTTCTCGAGAGCCATTTTCCTTTGAAGAAATTCATAGGTTAGCTTCTCGTAGTCCACTGAGAGAAGATCATGACGAGAGGAAAGTTCATCATACTTTTCCTTCAGAGCAGCATGCTCGTTTGTCAAAGTTTGACCTTTCTCAATCTCATCGATCAACAAAGTCTCAGATTTTTTAATAGTTTCACTTAGAGAATCTAGTTCATCTTGTTGGATAGAAGCAATTTTGGCAAGTTTAGCATAGCTTATCCTAGAGTTACTTTCATAAGCAGATCCATCAGAAGTATCGTAGGAATTCTTAGATGAGGATACCTTAGCCTTGGCCATGAAGCAGTAAGCTGGAGATTCATCTTCACTGCTTTGGTTGGAGAAGAATGAACTTGAATTCTTGCTCGAAGCAAATGCTAGTCCAGCAACACCATCAGATTCAGAACCAGAACCAGATCTTGACTTTGATTCAGCTTCTGAACCGGATGCTTCATCTTCAGAGTTCATCTCTCTACCCAAATAGGCTTTGGCACGATGTGATTTCTTTCGTCGAGAGGAATGAGATTTCGAGGAAGAACTCTCTCGATGCTTGTGATACTTCTTCTTCTTGTCATCATCAGAACCATCTTTCTTGTCTTTTCTGGACTTTGAATCATATCTCTTCGAATCATAGTTTTTGCTCGATCTGTGTGACTTGCTTGAAGAGCTGTTGTGAGAATACTTTGATCTATGTTCAACTTCCCAGAGAGGACAATCAGCAATGAAGTGACCTGGCTTCTTGCACTTGTAGCAACAGTTATCTTTCGCTGATGAGTTTCTGGATGATGATCGATTCTGTGATGAATTGCTCGAATGTCTTGAAGAGTAGTTTTCTTCGGTGAAGAGGAGTTCCTTCTCTAAAAGCGGTTGAATCTTCTCATTATCAGTGCCAGATCTTTTCCAATATTCTCGGGGTCATCAGATGCACCACCAGATTCAGAACTTGCTTCAGGAGAGGAGTGATGCGAAGCTCTGGCCTTTAGGGCATGTGATTTTCTTCGAGTCCCATTAACATCTCGTTTTTCATCTTCTTCCATTTCGAAAGTGTTGAGTCTCTCAAGAATATCAGCGGCAACTAGATCCTTGAAATCAGTCCTTTCCTTAATCATCAGCACGATCGAAGGAATCATCAAGGGAACGGAGCAAAGTTCTCACAATGATCCGATTGGTATTGTCTTCGGCACCGAGGGAAATCAGTTCATTTGACAGCGCAGTGAGTCTGCTGTATATGGAGCTAACTTTTTCTCCCTCGTGCCTCTTGAAACGATAGAACTTGCTTCGAAGGGTGTCAATACGAGCATCTTTCTGAGTAGAGACACCTTCACCAATGTTCTCGAGATAATCCCAAACATCTTTGGCCGAAGAGATATTCTTGACCTCATGATATTTCTCTGGAATCAGATGATTTGTAATGAAAGCCCAGACTTCAGCATCAAGTTCTATCTTCTTTGCCTCTTCGGGAGTGATAGCACTTTTGTCTTTGACAGTTACACCATTCTTGACAACTTCCCAAGCGGCAGAGTTGATAGCCATGATATGTCTCTTCATTTTGTCCTTCCAATAGGGATAGTCCTTCCCATTGAAGATAGGAATCGGTTCCCCCGAGCGAACAGCTGCAAACGACATTCTTGACAACACTCCAGATGGTTAGACCAAAATACGCAAAGCGTAGGGAGTGCCTAGCTCTGATACCAATTGAAAGCTCAAGAATGATCAGAGGGGGAGGGGGTGAATGATCACTTCTAAAAATTCTAAGGAACTTAGAAGGAATTCATGCAAACTGCGAAGGACTAAAGGCATCTCAAAGGAAATACAGTATCGAAGGTAATGCATGGCTCGAGTGAGTTGGGAGCGAAGGAAAAGATCGAAGACAAACAGGCAACGAGTAAATACTTAATGTAAAAGCTAGAAGGAAAACGAGCCTGACACGACGATGTTGGGTAAACCAGTTCACACTCTGCAAAGTGCTACGTCTGGTTGGAGGGACCGGTGATTGAACACCTGGAGCAAAACTCTCTCCGTCCTATTCTCCACTGCAACAAACTCCTCGAGCTTGTCCAGTTTTCACTCGTGGTAGATGATTCAGGACATCTCCGAGACCTTTACAAACTTCCTTCAGCAGCGACAATTACTCTTCGATTACTTGATAGGCGACGCCTAACCGTCTAGGAGACTTGCAGTTCTCCAAGATAAAAAGATCGGCTAATCTCGACCTAAGTCTCTGTGAATTGCTCAACTCAGCTCGGACTTGGGTTTTGGTTTTCTCTCGATGGATCTCTCTTGGGATGCTCACAGACTTCTGTCTTAGAATCTTCAGTGGAGCAGCCAACCCGAAATGGCGGGTAGGTGCGGGGTATTTATAGGTGGCGATCCCGATGAGTAAAATGACTGAAGTGACCCGATGCAACCGCTTGACGCGTGTCCACAACGGTCGGATTCCAATCACTGCGCAACTTTACTTGAGGAACAAGTAAGCTGACTTACCGAACGAGTTCTCTCTCGAAGGCACGAAGTGCGATGACTTTGCCTTCGAGCTATACACTCGACTCAGTAAGATTTCTCTCGGTAGGCTTTCGTGGGTTTAGGTTGAGCAGAGAAAATTCACTTCGACTAAGATCTCAACTAGCAAACCCCTCTTGATAGTACGGTTTTTCCTACGACTCAAGAAAATAAAGAGAAACTAGTAAAAAGACTAAGTCTTCGACCAGCTTCAGCTTTCTCCTCGTTGCGCTTTTACTCGAGAGAGTCATCTTCTTCGAAGACATTTTTAGGGGTCGTCTTCCTTCAAAGGTTTCGGTAGAAGACTGCAGCTCCGCTGCAGTTAGTTGTCCTTCGACCTTCTACTTGCAAACTCCATTCTTTCGGAACCTAAGTATCTGTTTATACTCGAAAAAAATATTAGTTTCACTTCTGCTTTGTCCAACAATGTCCAAAACTTCGGGGGCAAAACTTGCTCTTACAGATAGAATAGTCGCAAGTTTGCTATGTTCCATGGGTTGCCCACGTCCTCGTCTGTCTTTGGGTTCTTCAGTCTGTAGGCGCCGCCTCTGATGACTTCTGAGATTATGAATGGTCCTTCCCATTGGGGGAGCGAGTTTGTGGACCATCTCTTGTATTAGTCGTAGGACTAGGTCACCTTTGTGGAAGGTTCTGGTGCGCAGTCGGCTGCTTTGGTAGGACTGCGGGGAGTTCTTCTACCCAGTTACCGGCGGCTTGCTCGAGTGGTGCGAGGAGCCGCTTCTTGATTCCTCCACAGACAAGGTCGTTTGCTTTTTCCACCTGGCCGTTGGACTGCGGGTGCGCGACTGATGCATAATTAATTTTGATGCCCAGTTCTTCGCAGAAGTTCTGAAATTCTACGGCCGTGAAGTTCGTTCCGTTGTCCGTGATGATGTTGTGTGGCACTCCAAATCTGAAGATGATCGATTTGATGAAGTTGACAGCCGTGAGAGCTGTAGAGCTGGTGATGGGCACTGCTTCGATCCACTTGGTGAACTTGTCGACTGCGACGAGCAGGTGTGTTCTTCCGCCCTTTGACGATTTCTTTAGTGGGCCCACCATGTCGAGTCCCCAGGTGGCGAACGGCCAGGATAGTGGTATGGTCTTGAGCTCTGATGCGGGAGCGTGTGGCCTGTTGGCGAATTTTTGACAGGCGACGCAACGTCGCACGATTTCCTCTGCGTTTTTCATGGCTGTGGGCCAGTAGAATCCGGCTCGGAATGCTTTGGACACGAGCACTCGACTGCTTGCATGGTGCCCGCAGGTGCCTTCATGGATTTCTAGCAATAGGGCTTTACCGTCCTCTTCGTCAATGCATCTTTGGAGTATCTGGGTGATGCTGCGCTTGTATAGTTGTCTGTTGATCACAGTGAATGCCTGGATCGTCGGCTGATGTGTCATGCTTCGGCCACGTCCTGTGGTAGCGTGCCTTCGATTAGGAATCGGAGGAATGGTTTTGTCCAGACAGGTCCTTCGAACTCTGTCGGGGCTATGCTGTCGGATGCGCTGGTGCCTGTTCTTTCTGATGGTGTTGCTGCTGCCACCTGCGTTATTTCTCTGAGTTCTTGTTTGGCTCCGAATGTGTCGAAGATCCTGTGGAAGTCACGATCAAATTGATCTGATTTGATGAAGCTTCCGTTGATCGTGAGGACTCCTGATGATCCTGGCATCTTGAGCTTGAGGTAGGTGTAGTGTGGGACCTCCATGAATTGCGCGAATGTTGGCCGTCCCAATATGGCGTGATACTGTGATTGCCAGTCGAGTACCTCGAACTCCAGGACGTGCTTTGCGAAGTTACGACGGTTGCCAAAGACGACTTCGAGTTCGATGACTCCGAGCGATGTGGCTGCTTCTCCTGGGACTACCCCGTGCAACTCGGTGCTTGATTTTCTCCATACTGATCTTGGGATCAGCATCTTTTGCAGGGTGTTGGCGAAGATGATGTTCATGCTGCTGCCTCCGTCCATGAAGATCCGGTCCATGTCGTATCCTCCGATTTGCGCATCTAGCACTAAGGGTGCATGCCCCGGTCTTGGGACTGCGGGTGGATGGTCGTCCTGTGATAACGTGATGTTGGTCTCCGTTCCATGTAGCAGGTAGACGTCAACTGTGTTTATGCTCTCAGCTGCTCTGGCCTGCAGGGTTTGGGCGTCGCGTTGTGTTTGCGGTATCCTTCCTTCTTGGATCATGAGCACCTGTGCTCGCGACGGGCTGTGATGTCCTTCCGGGCTTGAGGTCGGCACTTGCTCGGGTCGTTGGTTGCGTCTGTCTTCTTTTTGCTTCTCCTCCTTGAGGTCGTCGGCTAGCTCGTTGAACAGACGGCAGTCTCTCAAAGTGTGACTTGACCTGACGCGTCCCCAGTCATCCTCGAAGTTGTGGATCGCGCAGGGTCCTGCTAACTGCTCTCTGGCCGTGAGTTTGCTAGATCCGGCATGCCTCTTCCTTCTTGAGATTCTGAAGATCTATTCGTGATCCTCCGGGTGCTCGTGGAAGCGAGGATCGGTTTCGCTTCCTCGACTCATGTCTTGGTTCTTGATGAGGTTGGCGAATTCATCCGGCCTTCGATCTGGGTCATAGTACTCGCCAACAGGTGTCTCGGAGTCGTTGTCTTGGTTGGCGGCAGATGTCCGTGCACGCCTTTTGGGTCGTCGGTTTCTTCTGCCTTGGCGGTGGTTCTGCTGATCGTTAGATTCAATCTCGTATTCATCGTCTTGATTGTGCGGCGGGTGCCCGGGCGGTGGAGGGTTGTCGAAAGATCTGCGAGTCCTCCGCTGCGTGTCGCAGTTCGTCGAGTGGGATTCCTTCGTAAAGGCCCCTCGCCGTTCTTCTGGGTCGTCGACTCCTTCGGCGCTGGCGCTGTACTCGGACGTTGCCGTAGTATCGGCCCTGGCGTCACTGCAGCTCGAGTGGTCTTGATGGGGTGGCGAAGATGTCCGCCGTGATCTTGAATCCTTCGAGTGGGCTAGGTCTGGTTCTCGCCCTTGAGTTGCGGCTTGCTGAAGACAGGACCGCCGAGATCGTGATCCCAACCTGCGTAGTTCCCACAGACGGAGCCAATTGACGGGGATCAACCCCGGCAAATCCCATGGTCAGGGACCCTGGGTTAGTCATGAGAGGCGCAGGTTGGACGATAGCTGTAAGGCCCGATATGCGGTACTGTTCCAGATCTAGATGTTTCCATCCAGATCCAGGGACGAAGCACATATCGGTCCCACCGCGACATATGACATAGTCATATGCCCCGGATTTCCAACATGATATCACAACATTACAGATACAAGGATACAACATCTCATACAACTACCTCAAATACAATACAACAGCGGAAGATACATGTCTGAGTACAGACTACAATCAAATGCCTACTGGCAAAGAGAAAAACATCGATCCCCATAACCACACGGGTCCAGGCCCTCCGCCGGGATCCTCCTAACTAGTCGTCGTCGAGTCTCCACGTGAAACGTCGATCACCATACCTATTGTTGATCAAGAACCCTGAAAAGAGTTTGGGGGTAGTATCATGAGTACAGAAGTACTCAGCATCCAACTGTAGTGGTCATCTAACCCAGCAAGGACTCCATCACTCATCATTCTAGGACAGCTAGTAGTTTATGGTAAGGAAGGGGTAAGTGGTGAGGTTGCTGCCGCACTAGCATTTATGAAGTGGCTAACGATCTAGAGAGTAAGATAAGAAGCCAAGCATTCGATGAGGAATCGCCTCCAACAAGTCTTGCTATCAACTACTTACGCAAACATAACACATATCCTATCCTTGTCCTCCTCTTCGCATCCCGACGAAGAAGAAGCAGTCAAGGCACACACACACGTTGATCAAGTTATATTAAGATTAACTCAGTTGTTGTTGTCTATGAACAAGGAGTAGGTCTCAAGTCGTCCATAACCGTGGACACGGCTTCTCGAAAAGATTTAACCCTGAAGGGGTGTACCAACTGCCCATTACAAGGCTCCGCACGCACGCCCATCTCTCTCAGTTGCTACCCATGATAGGCAACCATTTTATGATTTAGTCCCAAGAGATCCGGAACGACAGGTCCCTCTAACTAACAACGCACAAATCCGGGTGGCCCCCGATGAGTCGACATCCAACTCAAAAGTCGGCCGCGCTCTCGAATCGGCCTCTACCGTCTGGATGAGGTCGGGTTAGCTACCCAAACAGATGTGGGCAGCCCCCTAGCTCCCTGGGGTGGACCAACAAAGAAACCATGTCTCCGCTGGCCCAAGTTGTTTTAAATAATATCTGCCAGGAGCGACCCAACAGACACACACACGGTTTTCAAATGGTAAATCATCTTGGGCCACCACTAGAAATGTTTGAAGCTAGATAGGTAAGAAAAGGGGACCCCATAAAATCCCACACGCGGTTAGGCACGCTCAGTCTTAAAACCAATACCCGGAACTCGGGTCCTAGGTGACTCGAATGGAACAAAGCGTCGGGGCGGGATAGCCTAGACCTTCCATCCTTCGTCGAATATAGTCAACATTAATAATAATCATATCATCCATAACAATGATAATAATGTGATATCCCAAACCAAGGAGTAACAGGGGGTAACATCGTAGCATCCCAAGCATGCATACTAAGCAGGGGCTGAACAACGAGCAATAGTAACATAGCAGTACAAGGTTTGCTGGGAGGGGACATGGCTGTATCGTTTTGAAAGAGGCTGTAAACATGTGGTAGGATCAAACATCGAACCTAACCTAGACTAGCATGCAAACCGCTGGTTGAAATAGAATGGATCATAAGTAATGTATAGTCCTTGCCTGTTGATAAGTCGGATTCCGAAGGTGTAGTTGATCGCAAGCTCGCATCGTCTCCGAGAGGTACCCGCGGAAGCACACAAGAAGGGAACACTGGAAAGCAATCAATGGTGCACCACTATTACTACGGAGCAATACAAGATCAAAGAGGCAACACAAGGCACGACAACGCGATACGGATCTATCGTCGAGAACGGTTACTAACAATTTAAGTGGGGTATCGGTCACACACGACGAACACCTCACGTTTACGGTGGTTCAAGTTGCTTAGCTATAGGTGATCAACCAACGGTTATTAACATGGCATCTCACTCAAGCATGGCACAGCACACAAACATGGCAATAGGTGAAGCATAATTAAACTACCTAAGCTAGCCAATTTAAGTGGGGTGAAAACCTAGACATGGCAAACTATTTCGGACCCCGCGATAAAAATGGAATTTCGTACTGTTTTGCCCTAAACAATATTTTATTATTTTTATTAGCAAGCAAGAGCAGCATAAACACAATCTACATGCAATTCTAGTCAAGTTACATATAAAGAACATTTTAATCAGAGCAACGGTTAAAAAGTTATTAAATAAACAATTTACAGTTACAGTGGCAAGCAGTTGTAATTAGCAGATAAACAACATGTAAACAAAGTCAAACATGGCAACAAACAACATTTTATTAATCTACGCGCAAAACGGAGCAACTTTCATGTAGAAAGCGTCTCCATCGGAGCTACCGGTGAAAAGATATAAGCATCGCAAATTAACAATACAATCTGCCTAAATAATAATAAAAGACCTAGAAAGGAAAAAAAGCTCTAACGGGCCGAAACTACTGGTAACAGAGAAAAATAAAAAAAATAAAAATAAACAGAGGGCGCTCACCTTGGGCCTGGCCCAAGTGGCCTGGCGTGGAGGCGGCCTGGCTGGCGTCCTGTGCTGGGCTGGGGAGGCAGGCCGGCCTGGGCTGCTGCTGCTGGTCGCCGGCGGGCGGCCGGAGTCGCACGGCGCGAGGCGGCGCCCACGGGATGGAGAGGGCTCGGGCAGAGAGGAGCTCGGGCTGGGAGCCCCCAACCGGTGATGTGGCGCGTCCAGAGCCGTCAGATCGCGGGATCGAACGGCTCAAAAAATCTGGGATCTAGGGCTGCGAAAATTGGGGCAAAACTGGGGGTGTGGCTGCAATTTTGGACTAGGGAAACCCTAGAAAGGGGTGGGGGAGTGGTGGTCTTTATATATCCCGGGTGGTTGGCAGTTTGCAAAAACATCTCCGGTTTTTCTCTCGCGCGTCCGGTGTTCACGTTTCTGACCGCCGGGGGTCCGCAGGACCTCCGATTCGGGTAAAACTTCGAACTACACGATCAGCGCGTCGAGCCGGCGGCGTTCACCTCGCGTTGGAACCATTCCGAGGACACTTTCCGGTGTGCTATAAAAATATCCCGTTTACTTATTAAACGGGATTTTTCGTTCCGTTGGCTGCGGCTGATCTCGTGCGGTTTCGCGACGGTGATCGGGTGAAACCCGGTGTCGCAAAGGTCGAGTGTCAGGGTGGCAAGGGTCGATCTCCGTCCGATACGAGATAAGAGGGGAAAAATAATCGCTGATCGATAAATCAGGGATGCAAACAAATCAGACAATCAAACAATTCACACCGAAAACAAAAATTTTAATTTTTGTGAAAACTGGGCTGTTACAATAGCTCGTCGGCAAACAAGGAGGCTCGCTCCTGCTCGATATTATTGATTGTGGAGATGCGATTACAGTGGAGGCCAAGGCTGGAGCGCTCAAGGCTAGGGTTACAGGTGAGATTCGATGCCTTTGGCGTCACCCCTCCTAGCCCTTATATACCGGGCTAGGTCTCAGGGAGTTTGTCTACGTGTACAGGTAAACTTTCCTAACCCTAACTTGCTCTGTCCGGCAGGTTTTCTCACCTTCCTTGTGAGTCGAGGACTTCTACGTCGGTGCCATCTAGTGGGCCGAGGCAGTAACTTCATGGGCCTTCTGCCTTCATGGACACCAGGTAGGCTCATCCGTAGGAGTCGTGGGGTCACCCCCTCGTCAGGTTCCCCGACCTAAAAATAAACCACCCATTGCTAAAGAAGTTGAAACCGTGAAAACTTTGGAAGAAATACCTCTCTTTGATAATTTTATAAATGAATCTTCCAGTGATTTTCCCCTTTTTGGTTTTCTCCCTAGAAGTATCTTCATTAAGCCTTTATTTGAAAGACCTCTTAAGACTAGTTGTACAATTGAAGAGCTTTTTGATGATCTTGATAATGATTCGACTGATACAACTTGATCTTTTGCATCATGCCTAGCTTAAAGGCATAAAAGAAAGCGCATTCGGGAGGCAGCCCGCAACGAATTTAGGTTTCTTTTTTCTTTTGTTGTGTCTTGATGTTTGTTACTACTATAGCAACATCATTGTATCTTTATTTTTCAAGCTTTGTGCCAAGTTTAGCCTCATGCGGCAAGGGAAGTAAAAGTTGTGACATGCTGTCCAGAAAACAGATTCTGTCCTTGTGACTAGAAAAATTCCAGAAAAATCCCAGTTCATCTTTTTGAGCTGAAATTTTTACACAGTGTGCTCTATACAGTTACGAAACTTCCGTATGTTCTGAGTTTTATTATTTGAGTTGCAGAAGTATACCTAAAAAATTCTTTACTACCTGCTGTTCTGTTTTTCACAGATTCTGCCACGTTTTGCCTTTCTTCACTTTTGCAAACCTTAAGCTTGCTTTTTCTTTGCAAAAACTTTTTGGCGCTCTTGAGAAACATTAGCTCTTAAAGAATATCTTTATATCCAGTGGGGAAAAATTATTTTATTAAGGGTGCTAACCTCTCTAATCAGCTTATGATGAGTTATGTATGAAGGGAGTTTTCAAGTGTGCGATGGAAGATGATGAAAGAAGATTCAGGAGTGTCAAGCGCTCAACCTTGGCGATGCCCCCATGCATCCCCAACAAATATTCAACGAGACTCAAGCTTCTAAGCTTGGGGATGCCCCCGTGAATCCCCTTCTCCATCAACAATCATCAGTTCGTCCTTCGTCTCATTATATTTTTATCACTTCATGCGTTATGTGCTATGCTTGGAGCGTCTCGCTCTTAGGTTTTATTTTTAGTTTTCTTTAACTTTGCTTGCTGTTCATAACAAGTTAGATCCCGTCTTACTTTGTGTGGGAGAGAAACACGCTCCACTTTCAAAATCTAGAATACATCATAGGATTTTTCCTGCTTATCTTTTTGATGTTGTGTGTTCTTTATCTTTTCATAGCTGCTGCCATGTTTAGTTTTAGTCTTAGTTTGTCTTTAGCAAGAGCCTTGGCTTTTGTTTAGTTTGTTGCTGGAACTCTTTTTAGTTTTCATGTTTATCTTGTTAAATAGAGTTGGTTGTTGCACTGAGTAGTGTCTTGTCTTGAAAGTAGGTGATTGAGGTTGCTATTTAATTCTAGTAGTAACTTGCAATAGTTTTGAGGTATTGTTATGAGTAATGTTTGAACTTTTGGTGTCAAGAGCTCTAGCCTATTAGTGATAGGTGTCGTATTTTGGGCAATCCGTGTTTATTTTCAAAACCTACAAAAACTAGTTGAGAACTCTAGCTACTAGATGGATCACTAATATTTGGAGGGATTGAATATTAGAGAACACTCACGTACCATGAGTCGAGGATGCGCAAGGATAACCAAACCCCCATACACTCCTCCTCGGGGTACTTGTTTCTTTGTGAACCTCCTTATTAGATTGAGAGTTATCGATAATAAGTGCATGAGTTCTTCGGACTAATGTAAGTATTGAAAGTTCACACTTCCACCTTCCCATATTTTGCTAGCCTCTCATGTGTCGTGCATTGCCTTCTTCTCACTCTGAGAGTTGGTGTCCACCTTCGCCGGTACATCCAAACCCTTGGCATGATACGCTCTGTCATCATAAGCCTCCTTATATCTTTCCTCAAAACAGCCACCATACCTACCTATCAAGGCATTTCCATAGCCTTTCCGAGATATATTGCCATGCAACATCCACCTCTTCATGACTTGATCTTCATGTCATACATGTTCCTGCTACACTGGCAGCGACATACATTGCATACATCATGATAGTTACATCTTCTTTATGATTTTGAGTACCTTGTAAAGTGTGAAAGATCTCCTTTACCTTCTCGTAAAATAGAGTGTTTCCCTTAAGTGAGCAAAAGATCCCAAAGTGGACAAATTAAAAGATCCCAAAGTGGACACAATAAAAGATCCCAAAGAGGACAAATGAGAGTTAAATAGAAAGAGCCATTGAGGTCACAAAAAAATACAAAAAATAGAAAAAGAGAAAAAGAAATAAAAAGAGAGAAAGGGGCACACTACTATTCCTTTTGAGAGATCCACACTAGTACTTCATCCTCTATCCCTTGTACTCCATAGAGATCATCATGCATGCATATAGCTACGTGGGGACCCTTCACACTATAGAACTTGACTTGCATATTCCAAGGATGAGCCTCCTCAAATGAGCTCTAGGTCTTCATGAGCGAGCAAGTTAGATGCACCCCCACTAGTTCCATTGGAGAGCTTATTAGCTCGTATGTGCATCCGTTGCATGGCAATCCCTACTCCTCACATCATATCTATCATTTGGCATCTCTTGCCTATGATTGTCCTCATTGATGTGAGCCTTTCTCATCCTTTTTGTCTTCCTCCTCCACCTATTCTCTCTTTGCCATCCTAAGTGTCAACTCTCGTGCTTACGCTCATCCATTGCATGAGTGCTCAAAATATTGAAAAAGGAGTGGATCAAATTGACTTGTACCTGGCTAGTGGTCTGGGGACGAGTCAAGATAAGATTCCAGAAAAAGACCAAGTGTGAAACTTTAGTAGATTGAGTTCTCAACAAATAAATATTTTTTCTCGTATTCCCTATCCCCCTTCTTGCACGCAAACACCATTTGGAGACATTCGAGTCACGGACAGCGAGAGCTCTTGCACCATTATGTTCTTATATTGCTTGTTTCAATGCTAATATTGACTCTTGCATGTTATGACTTGAATTGAATTTCTAACCTTGATTACTTTACTTTTCAAAGTTATTATATGGTCGCTAGCATGTCACCACAGAAATTATGTCGTTATCATTTACCTACTCGAGGACGAGCAGGAATTAAGCTTGGGGATGTTGATACGTCCAAAACGTATCTATAATTTCTACTTGCTCCATGCATGTTTTGTGTGATATTGCTATGATCTAGATACACTTTCATACACTTTTAATCATATTTGGACTAACCTATTAACTCAGTGCACCCCAGTGCCAGTTCCTGTTTTCTGCTGTTTTTCTATTTCAGTTTTCCCCCATATAAAAAGTGCTCCAAAAATTCGGGAAAAATCAAATAAAAAATCAGCGTACAGGAAGCTTCGCGAAGAGCCCGAGAGGGGCCAGAGGGGAGCCAGGGGGGCCCAGGCGGCCACCCGGCGCGGCCCCACCCCTGGCCGCGCCAGGGGGCACCTGGGGCCCCTGGTCCACCTCTGGCTGCCCCCCTTCGCCTATATATTCTCCGTCACGGGAAACCCTCGAAGACAGAACCATTTTTCGCGATCTCTCCTCTGTTCCGCCGCCGCCGCGCTTCTGAGATCGGGAGCACCCGAAGACCTCTTCCCGGCACCCTGCCGGAGGGAGGGCCGACCTCCGGGAGTCTCCTCTCCACCATGGATGCTCCCCGGATGTCTCGTGAGTAGTTTTCCTTGGACCATGGGTCCGTGATCAGTAGCTATGTGATGTTCTCCTCCCCTCTTTGTTCTTCATGGTTTAGACCTCGTGAGCTGCCCTACATGATCGAGGCACTTTTGTAATCTTTCTGTTGTTATTATGCTGAGTTTGATGGGATCTGTTGGATTATGAGATTATGTTCAGATTGTGATTGAGTAATATATTTGGTTTTTATCTCTTATATTTTTGTTCCTAAGTAATTCTTGCATGTTCTCCGTTGCTGTTTATTGCTTTGGCCAAGTAGTAGGTAGTAACCCCAAGAGGGAACGTTATGCTCGATTGTGGGTTCATGCCCCCCGATGGCACGCTTGAGTGACAGAAACATGAGTCTAGGGGATGTGCTGTTGCCACAAGGGGGAAAACAACGGTGCTTGTAACCTTGGTTGCAAGGATTGTTTACTTTACGCAAAGTGCTTTTTAATGCAGTTGTCTGTTGCTTTGGGTTTACACTTTGGGTGGGGCTCGCAACTTAATACCAGCGAAATGTTCTGGATATATATCTCAAGGTGGATGATTAGTAGTAGATGCAGTTGGATTTCGGTCTACTTATTTTGGCGTACTGCCCGTGCTTTTGAGCCTCTTCCTTTCTTTTGTAGCATAGTTAGCATTGCGGTGCGTTCATAATCCTGTCAATTGCCCTTCTGTTATTTGTTTACCTCGCATAGCAGTTTTATCGTCTTTTGGGAGAGAGACATCACTAGTGAACATCACGTATCCCGGTCCATATCCTCATTACTGTTTCCACGCTCATTTACTTTTCCGCTTTTACTTTCAGTTTTTATCATTATCCTTTGTGTTTGATCCTTTGTGAACAACAAGACCGGAGAGATTGACAACCTCTCAGAACTTCATTGGGAACAAAGTTATTTGTGTCTGTGTGCAGGTCCGCGTCAGTTGCGCCGCTGACACCTACTTATCATCTCTGGAGTCCTACTGGAGACAAACCTTGGTATCTTCACCGAGGGAAACTTGTTGCTGCATTGCATCTCAAACCTTCCACTTGGGGTAACCAACGAGGGGCGAGAAGCCATCACGCGTATAAGCCAAAAGGCTACTCAAGTCATCCACCGAACCCTTAGTAATTTATTATCTCGCGGACAACCGTTATCATTGACCGACTAATCAACACAACGGACAACGAACAGCAGCCAGTACCACCAATACATCGGTGACTGCCCTGTCGTCCCGTCAAAGCTCTGCGGTTACCGACAAGGTGAACCGTCTCCTTACCTTGTCTCGCATGTGCTCTTGGTAGAGCTCGACTTTTCGTGGTTGGGTAACTCTCGCGAGATACGAGAAGGGGCCAAGCACGCCAGTAACGTCGGTCGTACCCTCCCTGTCGTTCTCGGCGCAATACCGCTCGCGGGCACCGTTGGGTCGCTGATACACGAGATACTTCTCTCCCTCGTTGGTTACCCCAAGTGGAAGGTGAGATGTAGATAGCGGCAAATTTCCCTTGGCAAAGATGCCAAGGTTGAGTATCGTCCAGGAGGACTCCAACAGATACAAGTAGGTGGTGAAGTGAACAACTAGCGTCGTTGACAATCTAAGGATTGTTAACTTCACCTAGACCTGCACACACAACAGATAGCTTTGCTCCCAACGAGTACAGAGGAGTTGTCAATTTCTCCGGCCTTGCTGTTTACAAAGGATAAAACGCACGGGATAATAATGATAGATAGTGATAGCAACGGAAAATTAAATACTGAAAGTAAATAGATAGTGCAAACAGTGGTGGTAATATGGACCTAGGTCCCATGATGTTCACTAGTGATGTCTCTCTCCCAAAAGACGATAAGATAACCATGCGAGGTAAACAAATCACAGCTGGGAAATTGATAGGATTATGTGCGCAAACCAATGCTAATTATGCAAAACAGAAAGGAAGAGGCTCAAAAGCACGGGCGGTACGCCAAGACAAGTAGACCGAAATCCATCTGCATCTACCCACTAATAATCCACCTTGAGATATCTATCCAAAACATCTCGCTGGTATTAAGTTGTGAATCCCACCCAAAGTGTAAACTCAAAGCAGCGGACAACTGCATTAAAGAACTTTGCATAAAGTAAACAATCCTTGCACCCGCAAGTACAAGCACCGTTCTTTTCCCCCTTGTGGCAACAGCACATCCCCTAGACTCATGTTTCTGTCACTCAAGCTAGTCATCGGGGGGCATGAACCCACAATCATGCATAATGCTCCCTCTTGGAGTCACTACCTACTACTTGGCCAAAGCAATAAACAGCAACGGAGAACATGCAAGAGTTACTCAAGAACATAAATATAAAAGAAGATAATCAAATATATAACTCAATCACAATCTGAACATAATCTCATAATCCATCGGAACCTAGCAAACTCAGCATAGCAACAGCAGAAAGATTACATATGTGCCTCGATCATGTAGGGCAGCTCACGAGGTCTAATCCGTGAAGAACAAAGAGGGGAGGAGAACATCACATAGCTACTGATCATGGACCCATGGTCCAAGGTGGACTACTCACGGTTCATCCGGGAAGCATCCATGGTGGTGGAGAAGCTCCCGGAGGTGATTCCTCCCTCCGGCAGGGTGCCGGGAAGAGGTCTTTTGGTGCTCCCGATCTTGGAAGCGCGGCAGCGGCGGAACAGAGGAGAGATCGCAAAAAAGGTTTCCGTCCCCGAGGGTTTCTCGTCACGGGGAATAAATAGGCGAAAGGGGGCAGCCAGAGGTGGGCCAGGGGCTCCAGCCCCCCCTGGTGCGGCCAGGGGCCTGGCTGCGCCCTCTGGCCGCCTGGGGCCCCCCTGGCTCCCTTCTGGCCCCTCCTGGGCTCTTTGCGAAGCTTCCGGTACGCTGATTTTTCCTATATTTTTCCCGAAATTTTTCTGGTACTTTTAATAAGGGGGAAACCTGAAATAGAAAAACAGCAGAAAACAGGAATTGGCACTGGGGTGCACTGAGTTAATAGGTTAGTCAAATATGATCAAAAGTGTATGGAAGTTCATCAATATCATAGCAATATCACACAAAAGAGGCATGGAGCAAGCAGAAATTATAGATACGTTTTGGACGTATTAACATCCCCCAGCTTAATTCCTGCTCGTCCTCGAGTAGGTAAATGATAACAAGCATAATTTCTATGTTGACATGCTAACAACCATATAAGAACTTTGTAAGTAAAGTAATCAAAGCATGCAATTCAATTCATGTCATAACAGGCAAGAGTCTATATCTAGCATTGAAATAAGCAACATAAGAACATAAAGGTGCAAGAGCTCTCGCTATCCGTGACTCGAATGTCTCCAAATGGTGTTTGCGTGCAAGAAAGGGGATAGGGACATACGAGAAAAAGTATTTTTATTGTTGAGAACTCAATCTACTAAAGTGTCACACTTGGTCTTCTTTGGAATCTTATCTTGACTCATCCCCAGACCACTAGCCAGGTACAAGTCAAAATGATCCACTCCTTTTCGATATTTTGAGCACTCATGCAATGGATGAGCGTAAGCAAGAAAGTTGACACTTAGGATGGCAAAGAGAGAATAAGGTGGAGGAGGAAGACAAAAAAAGGTGTGAAATTCTCACATCAATGAGGACAATCATAGGCGAGAAAGCCAAATGATAGATATGATGTGATGAGTAGGGATTACCATGCAACGGATGCACATATGAGCTAAAAGCTCTCCAATGGAACTAGTGGGGGAGCATCCAACTTGCTTGATCAAGAAGACCTAGAGCTCATTTGAGGAGGCTCATCATTGGAATATACAAGCCAAGTTATATAGTGTGAAGGTCCCCACATAGTTATATGCATGAATGATAATCTCTATGGAGTACAAGATACAAGATGGAGTACGAGTGTGGATCTTCTCAAAAATAATAGTAGTGTGCCCCCTTCTCTCTTTTTATTTCTTCTTCCTTTTTTTCCTTTTTCTTTTTTTTTATTTTATTTTTTTGTATTTTTTGGTGGCCTCAATGCTCTTTCTATTTAACTCCCATTTTTCCTCTTTGGGATCTTCTAATTTGTCCACTTTGGGATCTTTTAATTTTGTACACTTTGGGATCTTTTCCTCACTTTAGGGGCAACACTCTATATATTACAAAAAGTATAGAATATCTTTCACACTTTACAAAGTACTCAAATCATAAAGAAAATGTAACTATCATGATGTATGCAAATGTATGCCTCTGCCAGTGTAGCAGGATATGCAATGATACTAGCGCGTCATGTAGCAATGATTAGGGCAAGGCCCAACTAGCATGCGGCTCATCGATCAAGCAAGTAACATGTATGACATGAAGATCAAGTCATGAGAAGATGGATGTTGCATGGCAATGTATCTCGGAAAGGCTATGGAAATGCCTTGATAGGTAGGTATGGTGGCTGTTTTGAGGAAGGATATAAGGAGGCTTATGATGACAGAGCGTATCGTGCCAAGGGTTTGGATGTACCGGTCAAGGTGGATGCGAACTCTCGGAGTGAGAAGAAAGCAATGCACGGCACAAGGAAGGCTTAGCAAAATATGGGAAGGTGGAAGTGCCAACTTTCGAATACTCACATTAGTCCGAAAAACTCATGCACTTATTATCGGTAACTCTCAATCTAATAAGGAGGTTCACAAAGAGACAAGTACCCCGAGGAGGAGTGTATGGGGGTTTGGTTATCCTTGCGCATCCTCGACTCATGGTACGTGAGTGTACTCTAATATTCGACCCCTCAGAAGAGTAGTGATCCATCTAGTAGCTAGAGTTCTCAACTAATTTGTAGGTTTTTAAAATAAACACGGATTGCCCAAAATACGACATCTATCACTAATAGGCTAAAGCTCTTGACACCAAAAGTCCAAACATTACTCAAGACAACACCTTAAAACTTTTGAAAGTTACTACTACAAAAAGAATAGCAACCTCAATTACCTACTCCAAGTCAAGACACACAACTCACTGCAACAGGCAAACTCTCTAAACAAGATAAACATGAACACTCAAGAGAGTTCCAGCAAAAAACTAAACAAAATCTCTTTTAAAAGATAAACATGAAAGCTAAGAGCAAAGCATGACAGCAGCTACGGAAAGATAAAGAACAAACACAGCAAAGATAAGCAGGAAAAAATCCTATGTTGTGTTCTAAATTTTTTTAAGTGGAGCGTGTTTCTCTCCCACACAAAGTAAGACGGGTTCTAACTTGTTATGAACAGCAAGAAAAGCTAAAGAAAACTAAAAACAAAACCTCAGAGCGAGACACTCCATGAATAGCACATAACGCATGAAGTGATAAAAATATAGTGAAACGAGAGACGAACTGATAATTGTCGATGGAGAAGGGGATGCACGGGGCATCCCCAAGCTTAGATGCTTGAGTCTCCTTGAATATTTCTTGGGGATTCATGGGGGCATCCCCAAGCTTGAGCGCTTGACACTTCTTAATCTTCTTTCATCATCTTCCCTCGCACACTTGAAAACTCCCTTCATACATAACTCATCATAATCTGATTAGCGAGGTTAGTACCCATAATAAAATAATTTTTATCTACTGTAAATAAGGATAACTTTGAAGAGCTACTATTTCTCAAGATTGCCAAAAAGTTTTTGCAAAGAAAAAGCAAGTTTAAGGTTTGCAAAATTAAGAAAAGGCAAAACAGGACAGAATCTGTGAAAACCAGACCAGCAGGTAGTAAAGAATTTTTTAGGGATACTTCTGCAACTCAAATCAAAAAACTAAATAAATACGAAAGTTTCGTAATTTTATAGAGAACGATGTGTAAAAAATTCAGCTCAAAAAGATGAACTGGGATTTTTCTCTGATTTTTCTAGTCACGAGGACAGAATCTGTTTTCTGGACAGCATGTCACAACTTTCACTTTCCTTGTCGTATGAGGCTATAAAAGGCACAAAGCTTGAAAGGTAAAGATACAATGATGTTGCTACAGTAGTAACAATCATTAAGACCACTAAAAACATAAGTAAAAACATCTTGGGTTGCCTCCCAACAAGCGCTTTCTTTTACGCCTTTAAGCTAGGCAAAAAGATTATAGAAGACGCTCTCACAAGAATAAGAATTTTGAAGCAAAAGAGAGCATCAAGAGGCAAATATGAATAACATTTAAGCCTAACCCACTTCCTATGCATAGGCATCTTGTAATAAAATAAATCAAAGAAGCACAAAGTGACATGCATAGGAAGGTGGAAAAAGAACAACTTCAAAACTTTCAACATGAAGAGAGGTGTTTTTGTAATATGAAAGTTTCTACAACCAAGCTTTCCTCTCTCAAAGTAATTTTCAGTAGCATCATGAACAACATCAAGAATATAACTATCACATAAATCATGTTGTGCATGACCTACAATCACATGTGTATAATTTTCAACACGGTCTTTAGGAACATAAGATAAATGCAACCCATCACATTAACGTTTAATAAGGACAAAACTCTCCGGAATATTTGGATATTTCAAAAGGATAATAGGAAAATAAAGTGTGGGTGCAATAGCAACAATTTCATGCTTAACATAAGGAACTATAGCAAGTTCATCTTTGTAAGCATCATCTATAGTGGCATCATGGCCATCAACAAAGCAAATAACAAGATCTTCAGAAAGGGATATTTTAAGTGAGTCCTCGGAATCATGGGATTCCTCGTCAAAGCAATCATTGGCCTCTTCTAGGGAAGCAAACATTTTGTTTTTAAAATCCTCAATATAAGAATTTGAAGTATAATTCTCGAAGCAATAAGCAAGAACCGCAAAGTTCAGACTTGTAAATAGTATCGTGGTACTTTTCAATCAAAGAAGCAATCTCATAGGCACCTTTAAAAGCAACAAACTCTTCAATCTTTTCAACATCAAAGTAATCATAAGCACCTTTGGCATAAGAAGATAAGATCTCATTTTCATTAAACTCACATTGGAAAGGAAGGTGTTTATGATCTATATTAGAACAGCAAGTAAAATCATAAATGTGGCATAAACACTCAGCATAGCAATAAGAAGTTTGTATTTGGTCCCATAAGTGTTTCCCTTTCTGATATAGTCGGTGCCGCGTATAATGAGCATGCTCATCCAATGATTTTCCCTCAACCAAGTCGGTTGGTTTTTTAGCGCGAGCACAAATTGATCGAAGACGATCCAAGTGAAACATGTCCATCCTTCCATATTTGGGTGGTTCAGCACCCATGGTGAGGATAGCATCACTAGGCAAAGCAAGACAAAGGCAAAAGGTAGCAACTATTTTTGTGGTTTTTCATATAAGACACAACAGAAAAAAAAACTGAAAGGTAAACTAACAAGACTAAAAAGCAAATATAAAAGATAGTGTGCAACTCCCCTATCTTCAGGAGTGGAGTCCCTGGCAACGGCGCCAGAAATTTGCTTGATACACGAGATACTTCTCGCCCTCGTTGGTTACCCCAAGTGGAAGGTGAGATGTAGATAGCGGCAAATTTCCCTTGGCAAAGATGCCAAGGTTGAGTATCGTCCAGGAGGACTCCAACAGATACAAGTAGGTGGTGAAGTGAACAATTGGCGTCGTTGACAATCTAAGGATTGTTAACTTCACCTGGACCTGCACACACAACAGATAGCTTTGCTCCCAATGAGTACAGAGGAGTTGTCAATTCCTCCGGCCTTGCTGTTTACAAAGGATAAAATGCACGGGATAATAATGATAGATAGTGATAGCAACGGAAAAGTAAATACTGAAAGTAAATAGATAGTGCAAACAGTGGTGGTAATATGGACCTAGGTCCCATGATGTTCACTAGTGATGTCTCTCTCCCAAAAGACGATAAGATAACCATGCGAGGTAAACAAATTACAGTTGGGCAATTGATAGGATTATGTGCGCAAACCAATGCTAATTATGCAAAACAGAAAGGAAGAGGCTCAAAAGCACGGGCGGTACGCCAAGACAAGTAGACCGAAAACCATCTGCATCTACCCACTAATCATCCACCTTGAGATATCTATCCAGAACATCTCGCTGGTATTAACTTGCGAATCCCACCCAAAGTGTAAACTCAAAGCAGCGGACAACTGCATTAAAGAACTTTGCGTAAAGTAAACAATCCTTGCACCCGCAAGTACAAGCACCGTTGTTTTCCCCCTTGTGGCAACAGCACATCCCCTAGACTCATGTTTATGTCACTCAAGCTAGTCATCGAGGGGCATGAACCCACAATCATGTATAACGCTCCCTCTTGGAGTCACTACCTACTACTTGGCCAAAGCAATAAACAGCAACGGAGAACATGCAAGAGTTACTCAAGAACATAAATATAAAAGAAGAGAATCAAATATATAACTCAATCACAATCTGAACATAATCTCATAATCCATCGGATCCCAGCAAACTCAGCATAGCAACAGTAGAAAGATTACATATGTGCCTCGATCATGTAGGGCAGCTCACGAGGTCTAATCCATGAAGAACAAAGAGGGGAGGAGAACATCACATAGCTACTGATCATGGACCCATGGTCCAAGGTGGACTACTCACGGTTCATCCGGGAAGCATCCATGGTGGTGGAGAAGCTCCCGGAGGTGATTCCTCCCTCCGGCAGGGTGCCGGGAAGAGGTCTTCTGGTGCTCCCGATCTTGGAAGCGCGGCGGCGGCGGAACAGAGGAGAGGTCGCGAAAAAGGGTTTCGTCCCCGAGGGTTTCTCGTCACGGGGAATAAATAGGCGAAAGGGGGCAGCTAGAGGTGGGCCAGGGGCTCCAGGCGCCCCCCCTGGCGCGGCCAGGGGCCTGGCCGCGCCCTCTTGCCGCCTGGGCCCCCTGGCTCCCCTCTGGACCCTCCTGGGCTCTTCGCGAAGCTTCCGATACGCTGATTTTTCTTATATTTTCCCGAAAATTTTTTGGTACTTTTAATAAGGGGGAAACCTGAAATAGAAAAACAGCAGAAAACAGGAACTGGCAATGGGGTGCACTAAGTTAATAGGTTAGTCCAAATATGATCAAAAGTGTATGGAAGTTCATCAATATCAATAGCAATATCACACAAAAGAGGCATGGAGCAAGCAGAAATTATAGATACGTTTTGGACGTATCAGTCGCCCGACTCTTACCTTTAAGGACAACCGTGGTCCAGGACCCTAGGGTTGTACTACCGAGTCAGCAACGAGAGGAGTATGAGGGTGACTCCTCGATGCCTCGCGTTTGATGTGGCTCGATAAAGTCTAGCCGTAGGGGCCTTAGGCGGTGTCTGCATTGTACCGTACCTGTTGCAGTTTAATAATTTTTATCCGCGCTCACTCCCAGAGTGATCACAGCACGCTATCTAATCCTAGCTAACAATACGCAGGGTTTACTGCTGAAAATAATATTTATTTATAGCAGGCAGCATCGGATAAAGGAAGGTACATCAAGGGGCGACAATGACAGGCTATGCAATTGAATAGGTAAGCATCATAGCAGCAGCAGTAAATACCTAGTGCAAGAAATGTACGGAAAGATAGACGATATCTGGGGAAGAGAATGACTCTACTTGCCTGGAAGCTCGACGGTAGGGGTACGATCGTCGACGACGTAGTCGTACTCGACAACGGTGTAGTCGGCGGTAGCAGCAGGGTCTACCGAGGAATAAAAAATGGGGGAGAAACAGTAAATATAAGGCGATCATATGCAAACAAAAGCATGACAAGGCATATGCATTGTTAAAGTTGTTCTAACGCAGTGCAATGCACGTTGCTCAGAGCGGGAATTCATCCGGGGATGAACTGCCAACTCCGGGTGATTACCGGCAGTGCAACCGGAGGGGGAAGGATCCGTGTGCGGTATGTTAGAGTGGTGTGGTGGGGGTATGGATACCGTATTTGTATTCGTTAGATTTTTCTACTCAATTTTCATGTAAAAAGTTTTTCAATCTGATTTACGATTTAAAAGATATTAATTTCTGAAGTTTTAAAATTACTTAAAAGAATTCCTGGATTTCTTGTACTCACTCCGATCCATAATAAATGTCGCTCATCTAGTACAAAGTTTGTACTATCTTAGTACAAAATGAGCGACACTTATTATGGATCGGAGGGAGTATTATTTAAATAGCAACATTATCAAGAACAGTGGGTTGACTAGTCAACTAACATGTGTGGCCTACTGACCAGTGGGTCCCGCATGTCATTCACAGTTATTATAAGATGGTTGAATTATATCTAATTAATCCAGTGAGACCCAGCTGTCATACACTGTTATTAAACTAAAATCATTTTTAATTATTAGACTGATAGTGGGGGCCAAGATGTAAGTGACTCATATACAGTTAACAGATATTTTAAGTTTTGTAATGACCTAGGGCCCACTAGTCAGTCATCTAGGGGGTTATTCCATTTGTTTTAAAACACTGGGTGATTAGAAAAAGGTATGGCCCATTATTAGTGTGTGATTAACACTAACAGAGCCCCCTGACAGGTGGGGGCCATCGGGCAGTGGCTCATGGGCACGCCGGCGATGATGGGAGCCATGGCCGGCGGCGAGGTTGGCCGTGCCGTCGATTTAGAGCGCCATTTTGGGCGCCTTTTGTTCCTACAAGTGTAGCACGTCGAGCCGCATCCATTACCGCCCTAAGCGCGAGCCGAGGTAGTCGGAGCTGAGCTCTAGGACAACAATGGCGCCGGCGGTTTTCTGGCCCGACGGTGAACTCGAACTTGAGGCGATTTGGTTTGCGGGAAGTGGTCAAACGAGTGATGCGGTTCACCAGACGCGTACGAGTGCCAAAGGCGTGCACTGAGCGGCAGGAGAACATGCGCTCGACTGGCCATGGCGGCGGCCAAAGTATGCGGAAGGGGGAAACAGGCATGGAGCTAATCGGGCATCGCAGAGAAGATGGCGGGGGCGAAGGCGCTCACCGCGAACGTGTTGAGGCTGGCAGTGGGTGCGGGGAAGGCTCGCAGCAACCGGAATTGCTCGGGGATCTCGTCGGAGCCGAGGACGAAGAGGGCTTCGATTCGAAGGCCGGGGGCGCTTCGGGGTCGTCTCGTGCTGCAGGGCGACGAAGGCGACGTACGCGAGCGTGATGGACAACTTGGCTCGGCTTGAGGGCGTCGGTGGCCACGCCGGAGCGCGACGGCGGCGATGGCAGGCTCGGGGCCGGTTTTCCCCCGACGAGGGAGAGACGAGGAGGAGGGGAAAGTGGTGCGGGTTCGATCCAGAAAATGCGGGGGCTCGATCTCATCGTGTCCCCGACGTCGAGGTGGAAGCGGAGCAAGTGAGAAGGAGGGGCTGGCCGGGCAGTGGTGTCCACGGCGACGGCATGGGCACAGGGGAAACAGTGGGGGGTGAGGAAGAAGAGGCTGGGGGTGGGCCTTTGCCCATGCCCAACAAGAAAGTTAAAGCTCCATTTTACTGATCTGGGTAGTGCCATTTTGAGCAGCTGGGTAACATGTGCGGTAAAATGCCTAGCCGATGGGCTATCCTGGGACGGACAGCTCACCCTCAATCACTTTGCAGTACTGGATATTTCATGTCTTAATCAAGCCTCGACGCGGTAACTCGAGTGGGAGGCAAAAGGATGGCAAGACACTGGGTGGTTTTATCAGAACTCTATTTGAGTATGAGGGAAAGCTGCCTCACTACGTTGCTCACCTGATTAAGTTGCTAGAGAACATACCTTTTGGCATCCTCCAAGACAGTTACAGGTTCAAATTGGAATTGAACTGTGCTCAGATGACTCTTAAGAGTCAGGCCGCATTGGTTGGTCTGTTGAAGGGCTTGGTTGATGGCCTACCTGATCCTACCTACCCCGTTTTATGCTGTAGTGAACAAGGTCCAACCTAAAAAAGGCTGGTATAAGGATATATTCATTTCATACCTTTATTACGAAAGGTGGCATTTTGGGGTGAAGACGAAAGTATTCTGAATGACTACTCACAAAAGTCGGACTATAAAGCTATGCCAAAAGGGGGCTTTTGGATATGTTCGCAACTATGACACGCATGTTCCTCAGCATTGCAAGGTGAGACACCTATGTATGATACCTGCCGTTACTTCTTTGTATAATAATATATGCAGAGCTAGTTCTAACATCACAACTGATGCAGGAAAGCGGACTTGTGTTTGATGATGGTGCAGCACTAGTAATACCCGACTCATTCGGAGATTTTCTTGCTGAATTAATGAGTGCCCTGCTAGACAGCAGTTTTTCATACCAGGTCGCTGAAATGTATGACGTCTAAAACCTCGTGATTTTAGTATGTCACTTTGCCCCTTAGAGGGATAACCTGTACTGTAAGTGGTTTGGACTGAAATATTCCATTTTGTTAATTGCAGTGCAAAGGCATGCTTGCCCTCCCCGATACATGTGGATATGCAACTCCTGGGAGAACTGGAAGCTGCTGAAACTGTAGGCTTGCATCCATGCAGTGAGCCTAATCAATATAGCGATACAAGTCTCGCTACCAGGATTGCGATGTTGGAGCAAGAGTTAGAAGAACAAAGAGCTTTGATTCAGATGTTACAGAAAGATCAGAAAGATCGGACAGAGGCTCAAGAAAGTACTGCTCTCACACAACAGTCTAACCAAGTTTCTCTGAGTGGTAAGTGACTGAATGAAATAGGTTACATTCTCATGCAAGGTCCTTTTTTGTGACTCCAATATCCTTTTCTAATTCGAGTTTAAACCTCTCTCCAGCCTGCAAACCTCATGTGAACATCGTGGTTATTGGTCACACAAGCTCTGGCAAGTCGACGCTTACTGGCTACATGATCTTCAAGCTTGATGGCATTGAAAAATGTGCGATGGATGGGATTGCAAGGAAAGCAACTGATATGAAAATGCCATCATACAAGTATGCACGGGTTCTGGACGAGCTTCAAGCTGAGCGAGCGAGAGGTATCAACATCGAAATCATGCCATGGAAGTTGGAGACCCCGAAGTACAGCTGCACAGTTATTGATGCTCCTGGTCATCATGAAGAACATGATTGCTGGCACCTCCCAGGCTGACTGTGCCATCCTTGTCATTGATTGTACCAGTGACAATTTTGAAGTTGGTATATCCAAAGATGGACAGAGACGAGATCATGCCCTCCTGGCCTACACTCTTGGAGTGAAGCAGATTGTAGAAGGATAGAGAGAGGTTTGGTGAAATCGATGTTTATTGCTTGAGCCTTGGAGGCATATATATAGGAGTACAATGATCTACTTGGAGTACAAGACAAGGTAGAATAGAATCCTACTTTATCTCATATTTCCTAATATACGTTATACTCAACATCCCCCGCAGTCACAACGTAGCGACGCGGACGGTGAGACTGGAGAAGAATCCGAAGGCGGAGCCGACGGACATCCCCACCACAGTCGTAACGGTCAACGCATCGCGGAGTTTGTGGCTGGAGTGGAAGCCAACGAGGTTCCCAAGCAGGCGGTAGCCCTTTGTGTCGTTGTCGAAGTAGCCGAGAGCGTAGGGTGGTGAAGCCGTAGTCGAGGTAGCCGTGCGAGAAATATCGTGGTCGATGTCGAGTCGGGGTAGCCGGTGTCGAGGTAGTCGCCGAGGAGCCGTGGGTGCAAGGAAGTCAGGAGCGCAGCGCAGCTCAGGAAGAGCGGCACTGGCGGGCGGTCGTCAGTCATAGCACGGGACGTCGCGAAGAAGATGATGGTGACGTCCGGAAGGAGACGGTGTTGACGAAGCGTCGCGCCGGGTTTGCCAATCTCGGGGACACGTCGTAGACGAAGGCACGCGTCGGTGTTGCCAGCACCGGGCATGCGTAGACAGACGAAGACGATGTCGACGAAGCGCCGCACCAGGCTTGCCAGGCCCGGGAACATGTCGTAGATGAAGGCACACACCGGTGTTGCCAGTACCGGGCATGCGTAGACGGGGACCAGTAGGAGCTGTACGCCATGTCGGAGGGACCAGTAGAGAAGGGCTCGACGACGGTTGTGGCGCAACTCGGCGGGGGGTAGAAGGTGCCGAGGGTGGAGTCGCCGCGGTTGCCGGAGCTAGATGAAGTCGTCGAGGAAGATGACGGCGACGCTGGCGATGAGCTGGTGCTGGACGAAGACGAATAGGTGGACGACGATGAAGTCGACGAAACCAGAGGTAGCCCGTGGGGGGCCACGTCGGTCGCCGGTAGAGGCGGCGCGGCTCGGTGGAGCGGCAGCGGCGAACTGGGAGTCGGCGCGGCTCGGGTGAGCGGCAGCGGCGCGGGTGGCGCGGCGAGGGCGGAGCTCGACGTAGGCGATGAAGAACCCAACAGCGTGACGAAGACCATGCGCGGACGGCAGCGTTCCCGCGCCAAGAGAGGCGACGCGGCCAATGCCACGGGGGCGTCAACGCGCGGGGACGGCAGTGGACCGCGGGCTGCGACGCTACAGCCTGAAGGGTCGACGCAGCGACGGCGCGCGTATCGGGAGCGACGGCGGGGAAGACCTCGGGGTGGCGGCGGCGGCCGCGTGCCACGACACTACGGTCTGTGGGGGCGACGCAGTGGTGGCGTGCGTGTCGGGCAGCCGGGGGGACGGCCTCGGGGCGGCGACGTGGACTGCGCGCCGCGACGCTGCGGCCTGTGGGGGCGACGCATCGGCGGCACAGAAGTCGGGGCAGCCACGGGGAGAACCACGGGGGCGGCGCTGCGCCCCGAAGAGGCGACGCAGCGGCCGCCCGATGCTCGATCGGTGGATAGGCGCTCGTACTCGGGGGGGCGTTCTTCACGGAATCCGGCGGAGGCGCACGCGGGCGACTATACGGGTCGTCAACGCGGCGCGGAGGGGGCGATCGCGCGGGCGGGCGGGTGATCAATCCGATCGCCCGCGAGGTGGAGGAGCGCCGCTCGGCATGTTGATGGCGACGGGGGGCCGAGCGAACCAGCAGCACCGGCGCGACGCGGGACTAGCCGACGCGACTCCAACGGCGAGGGGCCCCAGCCGGCGCGGGGCCAGCCACGGTGTCGGGGACGTCGCGAGTCCAGCCGGCGCACGCCCGATCGGCGCGGGGCTAGTCGGTGTGACCCCAGCTGGCGCGGGGCCAGTCGGGGACGTTGCGGGGGCCGGGGCGGGCTGTAGTCGGTGGCGACGATGGCGGTGGAGGACTCCGATCTGAAGCAGGGGCGACGACGGCCGGCGTGGGCGACGGTCGGGCTAACGCGCGGAAGGCGGCCAATACGGGCCGCCGCGTCGCGCGAAGCCGCCTTGTCCGTGAAGAAGCCGGCAGTCGCGCCAGAGTCGAAGTAGAGGCGCAGTGGATCGACGACGGCGATGGGCGACGCAAACCGATCTTAGATCGGAAAACCAAAAAAGACGCCGATCAAGACGACCGGCGAAGAGAAAAAGCCCCGATCAATGGATCGGGAGAAAAGACTCTAGGGCAGCCGATCCACAGTGTGACGCCCCCAAAATCAGACCGTGTACAGTAATCATTCACACAGGGTACACGATTGAGATTAGGGTGCCACGATGATAATATCTCAGCACAACACTAAACACAAAAGGATGAACAAATATATTACAATAGAGGGGGTCACGCGGACCCGAATACATAAGTCATACAAACCATAATATCTGAGTACAGACATAGTTAGTCAAGTTTTGCCTTAAGAAGGCTAGCACAAATCACATCAGAGATACAGAACGAAAAGGCGAGGCCTCCTGCCTGGGATCCACAGTACTACTCCTGGTCAACGGGGAACTCGACGTCGTAGTAGGCGCCTCCGGGGTACTCCTGCTCCTGGGTTCCAACGTCGGCTGCAGCGGCCGATCAGGCAAAACAGTAAAGGGAAATAAAGCAGGTGAGTATCTAGTATACCCGCGAGTCTTACGTCCGCTACTAAGCATTATGCATGATATCAACGGAATGAAGAGGCTGTATATAGTGGACTGAAGACAGAAGTTCAGAGCAAGGGTAAGAAGCTAGGCCTAACGAAGACTAGCATCTTCCGACGATGTCTTGCAGCATGAGGTAAGAATCAGCCAACAGTTTATATAACAGAAATGGAAGTAACAATGCAGCAGAAGTTGCTGCAGCATTGTATAATAATAAGTTGTAATCATAATTAACTATGCCTCCGAGTTCACCTCCTCGACATCCCCGTGAGGAAGAAAACCCGGAACCATACAGTTTAATAATAATAGTTTCTAGTGGTAAGATCCAGCTTCAGCATAAAGCGTCCTGTTACCGTGGACACGGCTATCGATAGATCAATCTTCCCTGCAGGGGTGCACTTGTGTTACGCTACACGCACGGATCTCCAGGGTGGCGGGAACCTTGTTAGGGAACGCTCCACCGAGGCTATCCGACACTTCATAGCCCATCTTTCAAACTCAACAGAGAGGTCATCCGCCGGACTAAATCCTATGTACGCGGGGCTTTGGACCCTAACCCCGACGTACTCCTGCACGGTGCGTGACTGGCCGGTGAAGTTAAATCAAAGCAAATACAAATCACACGCCGCGGCAAATAAGACAACACCACTTCCCGGCAATCAGCCCGCGGTACTGCTGACGTCTGAAGAGTTCTCGGACGACACTAAGAAGCGGAGGAGCCCATAACTCGTAGTTCCCACGGGTAGGTAGTGCGTACATGGCATATAGCCAACTCAAGACATTCACTGAACCATTTAGTATTTTAATTAACCTGCGTGACAACCGTTATCGTTGCCTCGACTTAACCGACCCGCGGACAACGACAGCAGCCAGGACCACCAGTACATCGGTGCCTGCCCTGTCGTCCCACCAAGTCACTGCGGTTACCAACAAGGTGAACCGTCTCCTTACCTTGTCTCGCGTGTGCTCCTGGAGGAGTTCGACTTTCGTGGTTTGGTAACTCTCGCGGCCAACGATCAGGGGCCAAGCACACCGGTACACTGGTCGTGCCCTCCCTGTCGTCCCGTCGCAATACCTCTCGCGGGCACCGTTGGGTCGCCCGACTGCTTACCTTTAGGACAACCGTTACTCAAAACCCTATGGCGGTAAGACAAAGTCAGCCTCGAGTGGAGTACAAAGATTACTCCTTGATAGCTCACACTTGAGGTGACTAGGCATAACCCAGGTAGGGCCTGTGGCGGTGTCTGCATTGTACCGTACCTGTGCAGTTATAATATTTGTATCCGCGTTCACTCCCCTGAGTGACCACGGCCCTCTATCTAATCCTAGCTAACAATGCGCAGGGCTCACTGCTGAATAAGGCATAATAATAATAATAGGCAGCATAGGATAAGGAAGGCACATCAAAGGGCGACAAAAATCAGGCTATGCAATTGAATAGGATAAACGTAGCAGCAGCAGTAACAATGCCTAGTGCAAGAAATGTACGGAAAGATAGGCGATATCTGGGGAAGAGAATGGCTCTGCTTGCCTGCAAGCTCGACGGTAGTAGTAGGGTCGTCGACGACGTAGTCGTACTCAGCAGCGGTGTAGTCGACAGCAGCAGCGGGGTCTACCGAAGATTAAGGGGGGGAAGGAAACAGTAAATACACAGCAATAATATACAAACATATGAATGACATGATAGATGAAATGTTATCGGTGTTCTATCGCAGTGCAATGCAATATGCTCGGAGCGGGAATTCATCTGAGGATGAACTACCGGCTCCCGGTGATTACCGGACAGGGTGTCCGGAGGGGGAAGGATCAAGCCGGAGGTGTCGTAGTTACCGGAACAACATAAGGGGGGTGTATCCGTGCTATTTGAACCATTCCGGACAACTTTCGTGTTCGGAATAAATTCATCCGGGCACTCTAACAGTACCGGACAATTTATCGGACAGACGGTCCGGAGGGGGAATGTTCGATGTTCGTGGTGTTAGAGGGGTGTGGTAGACATACGGATAGCGTATTCGTATCCGTTATATTTTTCTGATCAATTTTCATGTATAAAGTTTTTGAATCCGAGTTACGGTTTAAAAGTTATTGAATTTCAAAGTTTAAATCAATTTAAATGATTTTCTGGATTTCTTTTATTATTTATTAAACATTATCCACAACATTATCCAGAACAGTGCTGACATGTGGGACCCACATGTCAGCCTCTGTTATTTATAAAACATTTAATTAAATTAGAAAATGCCTCTGGACCCACATGTAAGTCTCTGGATTTTTAATAAACCTTTTAATAAACAAAATGACAGGTGGGGCCGAGGTGTCATAGACTCCAGAGCTGATTAAACATGTTTAATTAAACTAAATGGCTAGGGGACCCACAAGTCAGTGCCTAAGGGGGGTTTATTTTCTGTTAATCTACTCAGTTAACCTAACAGGGTAATTAGCCGGGGGGGTCCACTGTCAGTGGCCCATTAGGGGTGAGATTAACCCCTAAGCAACTGGCTGACACCGGGGTCCCACTTGGCAGCCTCACCGGAACCTCACCGGAGGCTCGCCGGCGGCGAGGTCGAGCTAGCCCATGATTCCGAGCGCCGTTTGAGGCGCCGCTGGTGGCAGTCGACGGAGAGCTCGAAACCGCGTCGATCTGGAGTGGTCTCGCGGGCTGGGACGCACGGAGGTGAGCGCAGCTTCAACCATGGCGGCGAAGGTCGTCGGGCTCCAATGGCGAACGTGTCCACGAGTCGAAAACGGGCGGGCCAGTGGGTGGAACTAACCCTACGGAGCACGGGGAGTTTAACGGTGCCAAACGCGTGGCCTGGGGCGGCTTGTGTGCTCGACTACGACGGCAAACGGCGGCGGCCGGAGCACGGTATAGGGGGGCGACGGCTACGGGTAGATTACACGTTATCGGGGTGCTGTATGCGGAAGTCGTGCTCACCGGCGATGCGTAGTGGACGGCAGGCTGCTCGGGGAGGGCTCGACGGAGTGGCAATTTGGAGGCGATCCGGCGGCGGTAGGTAGACGAAGACGATGACTGCGGGGGCTCCGAGGCGTCACGGCTTGATTCCCTGCGGGACCTGATGAAGACGACGACGACGCGGCTCCTAGACAACACGGCGAGGTGGCTGGGGCACGTCGGCCGCGCTTGGCCACGGTAATGGCGACGGCGGCGCTCGGCTGCTTTTCCCCGAGGCGCGCGAGAGGAGGAGGAGGGGAAGGAGAGGGGGAGCGTGTCCAGGAGGGAGGGGGGTTCGTCCTTATCGCGTCGGCGCCGAGGGGGAGCAGGTGGAGGCGGGGCGGCTTGGCAGCGGCGTGCCCACGGCGGGCGTCGTACGGGGCAGGTGGGGGTGGTTGGAGGAGGAAGAAGACAAGGTGGGGGTTGGGCTGGGCTGCGGTGGGCCTCGCCCCAGGCGAGTTTTAAAGTTTTTTCCATTTTCTGGTTTTTGTTTACTGTCCTGTTGTTTGTATTTTAATTTAGTGCCTTTTGCATTTTTTTAAAATGGGTTAGGTGTCACAATATTAGTATAACATTATATGTCAGTGCCACAAAAAGTTTTGAAGCAAGATAAATTCATTAGGTATTTATTCTAAATATTAAATGTCCAAAGTTAGGGTTTTAACCTACTGTTTGAATTGTTTGGAATTTTCTGCAACTCCAAAAATTACCAAAGTTGGTCCCACATCATTGTAATGATTTTAGGCAATTTACAAAAATAGTTCCATGATTTTTGGAACAACTTTATTTGAGCACATTTGTTTTAATTTCCATTTAAAGTAGTTTCAACTAGGGTTTGGTTTCATGATGAGAAAAATGCATTGGGCTTTGTGTTTTGATTACCAAACAGCATGGTGTGAAAAGAGCTGAAGCAAAGTTTGATTAGGGACAGGGGATAACAGTGATTAGCAAACAGTGATAGTCAACAGTGATGATGATTACTGTTACAAGCATCTGAGGGTGTTACACACAGGATCGGCGGACGAACCCTAGTTACGAGCGGCGTGGCCCCCAGCACCGGCGATCAGGGATCGATGCCGGGGGCGGCACGGGCGGAAGCGACGGAGGCGGCTAGGGTTTAGGACCGGTTAGGCTGATACCATGTAGAAGGATAGAGAGAGGTTTGGTGGAACCGATGTTTATTGCTTGAGCCTTGGAGGCATATATATAGAAGTACAATGATCTAATTGGAGTACAAGACAAGGTAGAATAGAATCCTACTCTATCTCATATTTTCTAATATACGTTATACTCAACACAGATGATCTGCTGCTGCAACAAGGTAGCTTGCAAAAAACTTTTCCTGTTCATGACGATCTTTGTTCTGTTTAGTGATGGCAGATTTGCTTCTTAGTTATTTCTTCGTTACTAATCATGTTTATTTCGAATTGTCGTATATGTGGCATCGTACCCGTGCATTGACTGTTTACTAGTACATCTTTATGCCATCAAACCATCTCTTTAAATTTTATTGTGCAACCCTGACACTTTCCGGACAGCTAGTACTATCTAGAAACACAATCCTCCTTGAGGTTATTAGCACTGATGTTTTTCTCACTGCATAAGCAAAAGACGATCACAAGGAAGAGCATATTTTGAACATGCTACATGTTCTGGACACGGTGCTTTAGTTCATCTAACTAATGCACATGTTCTAAATGCAACTAAAGTTATTGGTACATGCCAACTGATTCATTAATCATGTATTATTCCACATCATCGTTTCATATGCCCATGTTTTGGATAATCCTTTTATTCTTGTTGGTATCCTTTACTATGTTCTTGCCTTGTAAGCTCTTCAAGTTTCATGTATTCACATTTCATCTCTGGTTGTGCCAGGTTTTGAAAGTTCTTGCTAGTATCGTTTAGTATCTATATTGCATTTGGACCAGCAAGTTAACCATTCTGGTTTTTGTGCTGATATGTTACAGATGGATGCAACCGTTCCCCCATACTCTTGGAGGAACGGTACAATGAGGTCATTACACAAGTCTCTTCATGTCTCAAGAAGTACAAATTTGACACGAAGTTCATTCCCGTATCTGGTTTGGGGGGTGACAACCTGATTGACAGGTCCATCAACACTCCCTGGTACAAAGGGCCAACGGTTTTCGAGGCCCTTGACCAGATCAATGAGCCCAAGAGACTACCAGACAAGCCCCCTTCGGGGTGCCTATCATATTGGGTTTTTTTTTAGGGGCACAACACACGAAGCTTATATTAAGACGTCACCAATGTTTACAGGGACGAAATGAAGGGCTCCGGGTTGGCCTAACCAAGCATGGCGGCCAACCCCCAAATCCAAGCTAAACTTCGCTAAGTTGTGAGCTTCAAAATTATTACTATGAAATTCATGAACTAAATGACACGAAAGGAAATCTAGAGATAAATTTCTAACCTCTCGGATGATTGCACCGTAGACAGCGTAGCTCCCTGTCTTGACTTCCTCTACTACCACCTTGCAGTCCGATGCTACGTGAATCCTGCTCTCATATAAATCCTTTGCTAGAGCGAGCCCTTCTCTCACCGCCAAAGCCTCCAGAGTTGGTGGATCAACAATCCCTCGAACAACCACCGAAGATGCTCACAGGAACTTCCCATCTTGGTCTCGGGCAACAGCACCAGCCGAGCCAAAGCTAGCTGCGACGGGTGCATCTACATTTATTTTGACATGTTCTTGAATGGGCGCCAACCACTCCTTTCTTCTGATTGGTTTTGGGACTTTCACCTTTCTCGGTCGCTCAAGAACAGCCAGCTCTTCCAAGTATGAATTGATGAAGCCATTCGTTGCCATTGGTGCTTGGAAGATATCCTCGTGGACAGCTTTCCTTCTGGCATGCCACATAGCCCACAAGGTTACTACTAGCCTCTTGAAGAGATATCTGCTCAAGGATTCATGCATGAGGATGATGAATTCCCTTGGGTCTGATATAAAGGATACACTGATTTCCTGGAGCAGCTCATCAGGCGCCAGCGCCCATGTCCCTCTCGCCATATTACATTCCAGCAATGCATGCCGCCAGGTATCATCCCTCCCACAAAATGGACAGGATTTTGATGTTGATATGTGCCTTTGGTGTAGAAGAGAGGTGGTGGGGATAGAATCTTGGGCCAGCCGCCAAACAAAATTCTTCAACTTCCCGGGAACCTCAATGTTCCAGATAGTAGACCAAGCGTTGATGTTCTCTTCTTCATTCGAAGGTCCCTGGTGATTCTCAAGCCAATTCTCCCTGGTCCTTTTTGTGTGGATGATCATCTTATAGCATGACCGAACCGAAAACACCCCTTTTGGGTCCTTCCCCCAGGCCCAGAAATCATCAACAGCACTTGTACAAAGAGGAATGCTCAAGATTACTTGAGCATCGATAGGAATAAAGACTGAATTCACAAGCTCCTGATTCCATGATGCTGTCGCATGCGAGATCAACTCAGAAACCTGAACTGGAGGCAGTGGTACCAACGACGTGATCGGCTTCATGAACTCAGATCGTGGCAACCAGTTTTCAGACCAGATCCGAGTAGTGTTGCCATTGCCAATTCTCTTGATTATTCCTTGAGCAAGTATATCACGGCCATCAATAATTGATCTCCAAATCTGGGAAGGGTGTGTCCCCAAAGATGCATCAAGGATTGAAGAGTCTGGGAAGTAGACCGCTTTAAGGATTCTTGCACTTAAAGTCTCTAGGTTTTGTAGGAGGCGCCATGCCTGTCGAGATAGGAGAGCTAGATTAAAAACCTCCATATCTCTAAAGCCAAGCCCACCTAGATATTTCGGCTCGGTGATTATATTCCATGCCACCCAGGCTGTTTTCCTCTTACCCGGCTTGGCACCCCAGTAGAACTGTCGGATCATAGAAGTTATGCTCTCGCAAATTCCTCTCGGGAGCCTAAAACAAGACATCGAGAACACGGGTATTGCTTGAGCCACAGCTTTTATCAGAACTTCCTTACCCGTGGAGGAGAGTATTTTTGCCATCCAACCTTTAATCTTCTCCCAAACTCTATCACGGAGATATTTAAAGGTTCCATTCTTTGAGCTTCCTACTTCAGTAGGGAGACCCAGGTACTTTTCACTCAAAGATTCATTATGCACATTCAGAATTTGTTTGACAGAATCCCTTGCCTGAAGCTGACACCCTTTGCTAAAGAATATTGATGATTTATCAGTATTGATCCGCTGTCCAGAAGCCTCACAATAGATATTCAATAGGTTTGACACCATAGTTGCTCCTTCCGTACTCGCTTTGAAAAACAGCAGGCTGTCGTCGGCGAACAAAAGATGGTTCACTGCCGGAGCAGTTGGGGCCACCTGTATACCACCGAGGACCGAAGAATCACTGGATTTGAGGAGGCACGAAAGGCCCTCCGCTGCTATCAAAAAGAGATAAGGAGAAATAGGGTCTCCCTGTCGTATACCTCTGCTTGGCCAAAATTGCTCAAGCTTTTCCCCATTGAACATAATCGAGAAAGAAACAGATCTGACCATGTCCATCACGATAGATACCCAAGCTGGCGCAAATCCCAACTTGTCCAAGATAGCCTAAAGATAGTCCCACTCTAATCTGTCATAAGCCTTCATCATATCTAGCTTTAAGGCACAGAAACCATTCTTCTTAGATCTAGATCTCTTCATAAAGTGGAGACATTCATAAGAACTAATGATGTTATCCGTGATGAGACGTCCTGGCACGAACGCAGATTGTTCGTCAGAAATGACTTCGGGTAAAATCACTTTCAGTCTATTAGCCACCACTTTCGAGGCAATTTTGTATAGGACATTGCAAAGGCTTATTGGCCTGAACTAGGCCAAAAGAGACGGATTGTTAACCTTTGGAATGAGAACTAGAAGTGTGTCATTAATACCAGCAGCACTCTCCTCCCCCTTGATGATCCTCAGCACCACCTTTGACACCTCCTCACCACATAAATCCCAGTGGCGCTGGTAAAAACCCGTCTGGGAAATCATGAATCTGAGCCCATATATCAATGCTATCCAGGGCAACAGTAGATGGTTTGGAGAAGCCATCGTACGGAGCTATCACAACTGCATAGCCTCTAAAATTCCAAGGTCCCTCCTCCATGACTCTCTCCCAATCACCCAAGCGCGAGAACTGCAGAGTGTAGAGGTTTGCTTCCAGAGGTCTGATCGTCACCTGCTATTCGAGACCCCAAGCCGATCTCATGTTCTTAAAGAACCAATACTGGCTATAAGGCTTGGAGATATGAACCCTAGCCAAAGCCATCCACCTTGTTAGCTTTTCTGGAATTTTAATCTCATCCTCCACTATAACATCATCAAGATCTTCTTCCGCAAGCCCCAGTTGCGCCATCAGTTCATCCACATCACCAGTCGCGGCCCCAGAGCCTGAAGTTGCCGACGCCATTAGTAGCAGGAAACCCTAGTCCAGATTGAAAATCCAGACCCTTTGCCGCGTCCCCAGTCCCGATCACTCGCCTCTCCGCCAGTACCTGTCTCCGTCGTGGCAAGCCACGCCAGGTCCAGATGGAACCAGCGTCGAGGGGGATCGTCGGGGTAGAAGATCTCTAGCTCGATGGCTGGCGCCGCCGAGAGAGAAGGAAAAAACCTAACCCGCCGAGACGAGAAGGAAAAAATTAAGTCACTGTCTACGGGCCATAGAAACAGGCCGAAGAAATGAAATGAGCAACTGCCTATCATATTGGTGGGATTGTCACAGTGCCTTCTGGGTTTGTTGCGACCGGTATCCTGAAGCCTGGCATGCGTGTTACCATTGGCCCCACCGGCCTGATCAGGGACGTCGAATCCCTGGAGACAGAATTTGACAAGAAACCTCTCAGGCCTCGTTTGTTACACAGGGTTCCACAGGGATTGGAGAGGGAAATCCACGCAGGGGCCCAAAACCTCACAAATCCGCGAGGGCCCGTTTGTTTGGAGGGGTTTCCTTGGCCCAAATCCCTCCAGCCCCCTTCGATCCCCTTCTTTCCACGTGGTTGAGGAGGCCCGAGGGGAGAGGCAGGGAAATGCGACTCGGGCGAAGAAGAGACGAGACGACGCGCCGCCGCCCCTCTCCTCCCGATGCGCCGCCGCCCCTCTCCCGCCCCCTACGCGCGCCGCCTTCTCCTCCCCGACGCGCCGCCGCCCCTCCCGGTGAGTACCTCCGTGCTGCCCCCTCTCCTCCCTTTGTACCGCGCGGCCTCCTCTCATCTATCCGCGGCACCCCATCTCGATGATGGCCTGAGGAGACGTGCATCGGAAGGGGGCCGGTGAGAGACGCCTTTGATGAGGAGCGCAAGGACGTGTTCGTGGTGAAGTTCGAGTAGGGAGAGATAGATCGAGTAGATAGCAGTACTAGTTCCTGATGGATCGAGGTTTCGGTCTGATGAGGAGCGCAAGGATGTGTTGAAATTTGCCTACTGATCGATGTGGTTGCTGCTCAATGTTCTCTGAAATTAAATCCTGAAATTTGTTAATTTCCCAAGTTTGGTATGTGATGTACTGCTTTTTGGTAGTGAAATTGTCCATGAACTTTGTTGATCTCCTTTCACTTTGACGTAATGAATTGATTTTGTGGTGAATGCCTAGTTACTGCCAGATGTTCAGTGAAATTATCCTCTGTTTTACTCACTCTAATAAGAACTGTCGGGACCCGGGGTTAGCGTATGCAAGTCCAGCTAAGACATAGTCATATGGAGAGCCGAGAACCGTACCCACTTGTCTAAGCAGACAAGGCCAAGCACAGAACGTTCTCGGAAAGCATCGTACGTGAGGGGCATCCCATCCAGGCCGGATGATCAACTGAGATGGGTCCTCATCGTCCGCACACAAGTCTAATGATATGGGTGATGAACTCCCATATTCACAGACAAGTCGCCTCAACCATACTATCGACTATCTCATAACTCTTACATAGACTTACTCCAGCCCGATCACTTAGTCGGGGTCTAGGGCGGACTCAATCATACCACAAAGTGTGCACGAGACGGAGTCTCAAACAATCGCATCGCAATGCCCCAAGCTGCGCACATCTAAGGGTCACTTGGTGTATGAATGACCGCCAGCCAGATCACAACTAAGGTCTCGAAAACCCATACAAAGACATGCATGATATAACATACACACAGCACACATGCCTTGTATGAACAGCAGGTACCATTGCAATTCTCTACAAAGTATACATTTTATTCATAACTCTTATAGAGTGCACACAGAGATCACAAGTACGTGATCCAACATTACAACACAGAGCGGAAGCAAATTATGTCTGAGTACAGACAAGTTTAACAAATGGCTTAAGAAGCCTTATTTAAACACAAGCCCTCCACGAGGGAACCAGTCGTCTGACTGGGACTAGACTAGCTTGATCTTCAGTCGTCCAGCTCGATGAAGAAGCCACCTTCGTGGTCAGTGGTTTCATCTAAAACATAGATTAAGCAAACGTGAGTACAAAGTCGTACTCAGCAAGACTTACATAGGAACTATACTACTCATGCACATGTATCAAGGTAAAGGGAGGTGGGGTTTCACTTGCAGAAGTGCCAGCTTTGACTTGGCTAATCCTGAACTACGAGTACCAGACTTGAGGTAAGAAGCGTACACGAGTCCACTACTTTCACCAACCAATTACACCACTATGGTGCCTTCCTCGACTTCCCCACGAGAAAGCACGCCATAGCACTCACACTTATCTTGGTGTGTTTTAGAAGTATCCAGTTCAAGTTGTCTAATAATCAAGCTAAGCTTTCCAAGCAGTCCATAACCGCGGACGCGGCTATTCGAATAGTTTTTTTAACCCTGCAGGGGTGTACCGCTACACACACATGACCATCGGTTACCGCCTTTGATCTCGACACCATTCAAGGGGTGTCGGCGAGGATGCTCACCACAACTGTTACCTCATAGCCGATCTAGTCCAAGAGAGTCGCCTACCTGGGTTGGCTACCACTATCGTGAACCAGGCCGGTTTACCGAAGTGGACCCAGATGATGTGTGTGTGGTGCAGAAGCCGGTCTCGGATGAGCCGTTCTCTCACTTGGCAGCCAGGCCACAAACCTACCAGAACTCCGAACTATTGCGACATCTGGACATCGAAGGGGATGAGTTAGTAAGCTGAGAGGGGTCAGTGAGCCCAATGTGTGGTTGTACTCTTCATCTTGGATCACCACACAAGAACTCGTACTAGGGCGGTGTTCAACGAGACAACCCACTGTGTACTCCTACACAGCCTCTCATCGTTCACCTTGTATTAGGGTCGATTCACCAACACTTTTCTACCATCATCAACATGATCACTACCATCCCGACTCACATAACAGTATCATCATGGTATCATACTAAGCATGCAATAAGCAGTAACATTGTAGGGGCCACATGATATCAACCAACTCCTACATTTGCTAGGATTGTGGTTTGCTTACTACTGTGACAAAATGATAGGTCATGCAAAGGAATGGGTTCATCTATGCGGTAGAAACATAGCATGGTAATCATCCTAAACAATGCATAAGCGAGACATGAGAGGGAAGTGGGATTTTATAGACATGATCAATGGGGGTTTGCTTGCCTTGCTGACGAGATTCGGGTTCGGGGTCTTCAACGAAGGGGGTGACCTCTTGCTCCGGTTCCACCTCTACTCGACAAACAAGCACGAAGTAGCAATCAATATGAATGCAATGCTCAAGCACATGATTGAATGTTAAAGCTTGAAGTATAAGTTTTGATGTGTGAGGCAATTCCATTTAAATGAAGTATATTGCAATTTGAATTGCAAATTCAAACTCCACATTTGAATTCAACTTAGCCAAGTTGTATGTGACATAGTTTGATCATTTTGAATCAACTTTGAATGTGTATGATATGCCTCTGAAGTGTGGTTGAATTGTAGTTTAAATCCAAGGTCCAAGTTGCAAAATAATTTGATTTGAATTTGAATTAAATTCAAATAAACCAAATTACAAATGCTACTGGTCCCATTTTAAAATCAACTCAAACATAGTTGGAAGTTGCATATTTGGAAAGATAATTTTCTCCTGATCATTTTTCATATATTATTTGTCCAATTTGGAGTTAATATGAATTTTCTATGAATTTCCAAAGTTTGGGGTATTTTCTGTATTTTCTGGAATTCTTTTAATTCAAATAATCTCTGGAAATTCATTTAATTGATTTACTGCGTCAGGCTGACGTCAAGCTGGCGTCAGGGGGGCTGACATGTGGGGCCACCCTGTCAGTGGCTGGTTAACTTAACCCGTGGTTAAGTTAATCTAGCGGCTTAATTAAGCCACTGGGCCCACTGGTCAGTGACTCAGGGGTCACTAAATAGGTGATTAACCGGGGGGATTAGCACTGACACGCCGGCGGCTAAACGCCGGCGACTGGAGCGCGGCGGCGCTGCTCGGGATCACGTTCCCGGCCACGGGAGGGAAAACGGAGGGCACCGGCTTGCTCCTGGAGGTCGTCCGCGTCTTCTGGAGGCAACAGGGGTCCACGGGGAGGTCGGGAGCGGCGAAGGCGACGACTCCGGCGGAAGCAGAACCACGGCGAGGTCGCAGTCGACGTTGTAGTGCACGGTTTGGGCTGGTCTCGCGTGCGTTCGAACGCTGGCACGTGCAGGAGTCAAACGCGTGCACTGGGGGTTCACGACGAGCACTGGAGCGAGGAGGACGACGTCCATGGCGGCGACGAGCTCCTGCGTCCATGGCGGATCCGGCTAGAGGAAGCAAACGAGGGGGAGAAGTGAGGGGTTCCGGCCGTGAGCTCACCCTGAAACTATCTGGAGTGGTGGCTTGCTCGGGGAGGCGCTGGAGTTGCCGGAATTCGAAGTCGATCCACGGCGGCCGGCGATGAAGACGATGAAGCTAGCGAGCTCGTGGAGGCGTCCGGCTCCGATTCCTCTCGCAGGTCGATGAAGACGACGACGACGAACTCCCTGGACACCTTGGCTTGGCTTCTCGACGTCGATGGCCGCGAGTTCTTGAGACGGCGAGCGGCGGCGCTCTCGGGTGGCGATGGAAACGAGCACGGGAGGAGGAGGAGGAAGCTCTGGAGGGGGGGGGAATGGACTCACGGCGTCTCCAGGCGCGTCCAGGTGCGAGAAGAGGCCACGAGGACGGTTGGAAGCTCCTCGGCGACGACGTGTCGCCCCCGGCTGGCTCGGTGGCATTCCACCGAGCAGCTTGGGTGCGCGGGAGGGGGAAGAAGACTCCCCTGCCCCTGGTGTGCCGGCTGGGCTGGGTGGGCCGGTTTCGCCTGGGCGCCAGGTAAGGTTTTTCCCTTTTCTGTTTAATCTTTCCTTTCTTTTTTTCTTTTCTGTAGTCTGTTTTGACTTTGGTAAAAATACCAAATCATTTTATTAAATGCTGAAAACTTTTACATGGCCTCATAATAATATAGACTAGCCACTCATAAACTTTCAACATTTTTAAAATTCAAATGATTTGAATTTTAAATCAAATAGGGGTATTTCATTAATTCCAAAGCACTGTTTGAATATTTGAAAAATCTATGAGCATGGGTTTGACTCCAAATCATTTTTAAAATGATCACACTCATTTATAAGACTTTTCAAAACTCTAACATGAATATTTGGAAAAGATTTTTATCTGGCCTTTTGAATTAATTCATCTGGGGGGTGTTCCTTCTCCCATTTGGATTTTGAATTTGATTTCCAAGATTTCTTTTGAAATTTTGACATGATGCAAAAGTACTAACTAACCCTAGCACATACCTAACTTGGGGTTGTGACAACTCGCCCCCACTCAAAAGAATCTCGTCCCGAGATTCAGAAGTCTGCGGGAGGAAGGTAGGGTACTCGGCACTGAGACGGTCTTCTCTTTCCCACGTGGCTTCTCTCTCGGAGTGGTGTGACCATTGCACTTTCAGAAACTTAATCTTCTGACGACGAGTGACACGCTCTGCGGAATCATGAATACGAACGGGGTACTCTCGATAAGAAAGGTCATCTTGGAGATCAAGCGTTTTATGGTCGACTTCGCGGATGGGGTCCTTGAAGCAACGCCTGAGTTGGGACACATGGAATACATCATGTACTCGGGAGAGGTGCGGAGGTAGTTCAAGTTGGTAGGGAACTTCTCCACGTTTGGCAAGAATGCGGAAAGGTCCGATGTAACGTGGGGCCAACTTGCCTTTGATACCGAAACGTTGGGTTCCCTTCAGAGGAGTAACCCGAAGGTAATCCTTCTCATCCAGATTGTAGCTTTCTTGTCTATGATGACGATCATAGTAGCTTTTCTGACGAGACTGGGCTGCTTTCAATTGATCACGAACAATGCGAACTTGCTCTTCTGCTTCCTTGATCATATCCGGTCCAAAGAGTTGTCTTTCACCGGTTTCTGACCAGTTTAAAGGTGTTCGACATCGTCGTCCATATAGGAGTTCAAAAGGAGCCATGTTCAGACTAGATTGAAAACTATTGTTATACGCAAATTCAGCGAATGGAAGAGACTTCTCCCAATTCTTTCTGAATGAGATAACACAAGCTCTGAGCATGTCTTCAAGAATTTGGTTGACCCTTTCGACTTGACCGCTAGACTGAGGATGAAAAGCTGTACTAAAGGAGAGATGAGTTCCCATAGCATTCTGAAAGCTTCCCCAAAATCTAGAGGTAAAAAGGCTACCACGATCAGAATTGATTTCCAAAGGAACACCGTGAAGAGACACAATTCTAGAGACGTACAAGTCCGCTAACTGGCTAGCAGTTATAGACTCGCAAACCGGAAGGAAGTGAGCAACTTTAGAAAGTCTATCTATGACAACGAAGATGGCATTGTTTCCTTTCTGGGTTCTTGGAAAGCCGGTGATGAAGTCCATGGTGACTTTGTCCCATTTCCACTCGGGAATAGACAAAGGTTGAAGTGTACCAGCAGGTCTTTGATGTTCTGCCTTAATGCGACGACAAACATCACATTCGGCAACAAATCGAGCAATGTCTCTTTTCATCCTAGTCCACCAAAATCTCTGGCGTAGATCTCGGTACATTTTTGTGCTACCGGGATGAATCGAGAGGGGTGTGTCATGGGCTTCTTTGAGGATGAGTTGCCTTAGATCCCTATTCTTAGGTACTACCAAACGATTTCCAAAAAATACCGTTCCTTTACTATCTGTGGAGAAACATTTAGCAACTCCGCTAGCAATGTTCTCCTTGATCCGGCGAACACCTCGTGCACGCCTTTGGGCAACTACGATTTGATCCTCAAGTGTTGGTTTCGCCACCAAGGTAGAAAGATAGCCATGAGGAACAATCTCAAGATTGAGCTTGCGAAATTCCTCATGAAGAAGTGGTTGATACTGTTGTAACATGAGATTGTTACAATACGACTTACGACTTAGTGCATCAGCCATGACGTTGGCTTTGCCTGGGGTGTAAGAAATTCCTACGTCGTAATCTTTTATCAACTCAATCCAGCGTCTTTGCCTGAGATTAAGATCTGGCTGGGTGAATATGTATTTGAGGCTTTGGTGGTCAGAATAGATCTCACAACGATTACCAAGGAGGTAATGTCGCCAAGTTGTTAGAGCATGAACTACGGCAGCGAGTTCAAGGTCATGGGTAGGGTAGTTCTCTTCATGTGGCCGCAACTGGCGTGAAGCATAAACTACCACATGTCGATCTTGCAGAAGTATGCATCCTAACCCTTGCCGTGATGCGTCACAATAGATCTCGAAATCCTTTTTGGTGTCTGGATGTGCAAGTACGGGTGCAGAAGTCAATCTCCTTTTTAGCTCTTGAAAGCTTTCCTCGCACTTGGGAGTCCAAAGGAATTTCTTATCTTTCTTGAGGAGTTCAGTTAGAGGCTTTGCAACTTTAGAAAAGTTCTCGACGAAGCGACGGCAATAGCTGGCTAGGCCAAGAAAACTCCTAACTTGCTTAACCGATTCAGGTGGAGTCCAGTCAAGGACGGCCTGAACTCTCTCGGGATTCACAGCAATGCCTTTTGCAGAAATTACGTGGCCTAAGTAGGTCACTTCTGGTAGCCAGAATTCACACTTGGAGAATTTAGCGTACAGGCGATGCTCTCTAAGTTTCATCAATACCAGCCTAAGGTGTTCTGCGTGCTCTTCTTCGTTCTTCGAGTAGATGAGAATGTCATCAAGATAAACTACAACAAATTTATCTAGGTACTCCATGAAGATCGAATTCATTAAGCGCGAGAATGTGGCGGGAGCATTGGTTAAACCAAAGGACATGACGGTGTACTCGTAAAGACCATAACGAGTTGTAAAAGCCGTTTTTGGAATGTCCTCGTCTCGGATTTTGATTTGATGATAACCTAATCTCAAATCCATCTTGGAAAAGACAGAGGATCCTGCAAGTTGATCATAAAGATCATTGATCCTGGGCAGTGGGTACTTGTTCTTTATCGTCGCTAGATTTAGCGAGCGATAGTCTACGCACATCCTTTCTGTTCCATCTTTCTTCTTCACGAACAGAACGGGGCAACCCCATGGCGATGAGCTAGGGCGGATGAAGCCTTTTGCCAACGAAGCATCAAGTTGGGTTTTTAGCTCAGCTAACTCATGTGGGGCCATTTTATATGGGCGTCTAGAAATTGGGGTTGTGCCTGGGATGAGATCCACTATAAACTCTACACATCTGTCGGGAGGCATACCCGGCAGCTCTTCAGGAAAGACATCCGGGAAGTCACGAACCACCGGAATATCTTCAAGTTCGGGAAGGGGAAGTACATTCAAAGAATGCACTTGGGTTCTTGTTCTGGGCGAGGTGTAGGTGACGGTCTTGCCTGAAGGGTGGGTGAGTTTCACGGATTTGCCTTTGCAATCCAGGTAGGCATTCTGTCTTGATAGCCAATCCATGCCAAGGATGACATCAATGTCTGAAGATTTGAGGGCTATGAGTGAGGCAAGGAATACTAAACCCTCAATTGAAATTTGATTACCATGGCTTACTCTAGTAGTTTGCCATCTTGACCCTGGAGTTTGAATAATCATTGGGGTGGATAATTCAACAAAGGATAACTCATGACGAAGGGCATAACTTTCCGACATGAATGAATGAGATGCTCCTGGGTCGAAAAGAACGGAAGTAGGAACATAATTGACTGGGAGCGTACCAAGAATGACGTCAGAGATGTCGTCAGTCTCTTCGGCAGCAATCTGGTTCACACGTCCTCGAGTAGCGGGAGGAGCGGGCTTGGTGTTGTAGACCTTCTGGGGTGGCTTGCCACGACCATTGTTGTTGTTGCCTCCGGCACGGGGTGGAGCATTCTGATTCTGGATCTGGTTCTGGGGACACTCACGAGAATAGTGGCCTGCTTGACCACACTTGTAACAGGCTCCAAAGACAGTGTGTGGAGCTGGGTTGTTTGGTGGAGCTGGGTGGAACTGGGTTGGTGGACGAGGCGCCACATAGGATTGCCTCGGTGGGTTGTTCTGGCGGAACATGCTGTTTGGGATCCAGATCTTGCGCTTCTGGGAACCAGAACTGGATGAACTATCATCTCTAGGGTGTTTGCGAAAGTCATTGGGGGTGTTCATGTCCTCGGCCTTGATGGCTTTGTTGACCAGGACTTGGAAGGTGGCAAAGTCATGAAGGTTGAGCTCACGACGGAGTCCAGAATTGAGTCCACGACGGAACCTCTCTTGTTTCTTGGAGTCGGTGGAGATTTCTTCAGTTGCATAACGAGCAAGTCGGTTGAACTCACGGCTAAACTCATCAACGGTCCTTCTGCCTTGAGTGAGGTTGCAGAACTCCTCACGCTTGCGGTCCATAAGACCCTTTGGAATGTGGTGCTCACGGAAGGAAGTGCAGAATTCCTCCCAAGTGGGGGGTAGTCCAACGGGACGCATATTCAGAAAGTTCTCCCACCAAGAGCTAGCTGCACCTTCAAGGTGATAGGTGGCATAGTTGACCTTGTCGCCATCTGCAACATGGCCTGCTTGGAGCTTCCTTTCGATGCTGCGAAGCCAGTCATCGGCGTCAAGGGGCTCGGTGGAGTAACTGAAAACCGGGGGATGAAGTCGGATGAAGTCGTTCAGGGACACCAGCTCATTGCGCTGCTGAGTGGTGTTGCGAGCAATGACTTCCAACAGGTGATGAGAGTCTCGGCGGTTCCTCTCAACTTCCATCAGAACCTGAGCCATCGTGGGTGGGGGTGGAAGGTTGTCTTCCTCCTGATCATTTCCACGACCTTGGTTACGACCAACCTGGCCACGGGTTCCGTGAGACATCCTGAAGGTGAAAAACCAAAGTCAAACAGAGTTGATTGGGAGAGTCTAATCAAGGTATTGAAGTACTGGAAGGGTTACAGAGCAAAGGAAGTAGTCATCTTGACAACATGGTGATAAAAGCATACAAGCCATATATTCACAAGCTGTCATACAAACCATACATCGTTTTAGTACAAGCACCAAGCTAATACAAACGTGATGAAGATGATACATCCTTCAGAGGCACTCTGACTTCCTATACATTATTTATCTAAGCCTCTGGAACTTAGACACCTTGCGTACAAAACACTAAGATACTACTACTTCTTCACTAAGTAAGACCACAGCCGGTCTCACATATCTCCATCTCCATAGTAGTCCTCGTAGAAGTTACCCGCGTATCCCGGTACCTGAAGGTGGCCATCGGAAAACACGGAGGCTTGTGGACCCTGATATCCATTTGGGCAAGGATGGGGCCTAGGTCCAGCGTAGGGTGGAAGCAAAGGACCACGGGGTGGAATAATGCCTCCAATCTCGGGCCAAGCAACTCGAGAAGGCATCTGTGTCCTCACAGGGTAGATAGCATCATACTCAACTGATCCCACACTCAATAAGGGTGCCAAGAGTGTCAAAGCTCGATACAAACGGGCACGAGTGGAGTGAAGCTCGAATCGAAGGGCACGTGCATCACGATCTCGATCACTAGCAAACCTAGCAGTCATCTGGAGTGCTGGATCCTCTGCAGAGTGATCTGTGTAGAGTCCGGTGTAATATCCCTCTTCTCCTGGAAGTGCAGCAGGGATATAGCGGAATGATGTCTCTCTCAGCATAGTGTGCTCCTCTCTCAGCAGGGTAATACATGAGTATGCAGCATCCTGCACAGCCATGTTCTCAGTCATGCCAATGCCATGTCCAAAGTGGATAGGCTGAGTGACTCCATTGTGGTGCGGGTAGATCTTGACAATGCAGTGGTACTGAGTCTGGTTGAAGTCGTGGAACTGCTCCTCGACGGTGTACTCAGGATACCATCGATATCCCACATAGGACATCATCTCGATCAACGTGGCGGGATGACCACGCACATCGAGGCATTGGGTCAAACGAACAATCTGACGAGGGGGAAGATTTGCCATCTGAAACAGAAAGAAGGAGTTTGCAAATGCATCAGATTATGAAGAAACTTGGAATGACTCGGACAGCATAACGGCTGTAATTGTAAGAAATGTCTTTTCTTGCAATGTAGAAACAGCACTTACATACGATGTAATAGAACAGGGATCATAACCACTCTAACAAACCGATCACAACTTTCCTACGGCTACAAGGAAGCAAACAACGAGATGTGCTAATCAGACAGAGGAGAGCCTAGTCCTATCTTCCCGTAGAATAAGATGAGGGTGACTCAGAACTCAGAATGAAGAGGGTGAGGAGAAAAAGAAGCCTTACGTTGTTCCCTTATATAACCAGAGTAACTATATAATTATAGCAAGCTAGACTCAACTTCGGCCAAGGCTACTAGTCCTACAGTCAGTCCTGCTCTGATACCAAGTCTGTCGGGACCCGGGGTTAGCGTATGCAAGTCCAGCTAAGACATAGTCATATGGAGAGCCGAGAACCGTACCCACTTGTCTAAGCAGACAAGGCCAAGCACAGAACGTTCTCGGAAAGCATCGTACGTGAGGGGCATCCCATCCAGGCCGGATGATCAACTGAGATGGGTCCTCATCGTTCGCACACAAGTCTAATGATATGGGTGATGAACTCCCATATTCACAGACAAGTCGCCTCAACCATACTATCGACTATCTCATAACTCTTACATAGACTTACTCCAGCCCGATCACTTAGTCGGGGTCTAGGGCGGACTCAATCATACCACAAAGTGTGCACGAGACGGAGTCTCAAACAATCGCATCGCAATGCCCCAAGCTGCGCACATCTAAGGGCCACTTGGTGTATGAATGACCGCCAGCCAGATCACAACTAAGGTCTCGAAAACCCATACAAAGACATGCATGATATAACATACACGCAGCACACATGCCTTGTATGAACAGCAGGTACCATTGCAATTCTCTACAAAGTATACATTTTATTCATAACTCTTATAGAGTGCACACAGAGATCACAAGTACGTGATCCAACATTACAACACAGAGCGGAAGCAAATTATGTCTGAGTACAGACAAGTTTAACAAATGGCTTAAGAAGCCTTATTTAAACACAAGCCCTCCACGAGGGAACCAGTCGTCTGACTGGGACTAGACTAGCTTGATCTTCAGTCGTCCAGCTCGATGAAGAAGCCACCTTCGGGGTCAGTGGTTTCATCTAAAACATAGATTAAGCAAACGTGAGTACAAAGTCGTACTCAGCAAGACTTACATAGGAACTATACTACTCATGCACATGTATCAAGGTAAAGGGAGGTGGGGTTTCACTTGCAGAAGTGCCAGCTTTGACTTGGCTAATCCTGAACTACGAGTACCAGACTTGAGGTAAGAAGCGTACACGAGTCCACTACTTTCACCAACCAATTACACCACTATGGTGCCTTCCTCGACTTCCCCACGAGAAAGCACGCCATAGCACTCACACTTATCTTGGTGTGTTTTAGAAGTATCCAGTTCAAGTTGTCTAATAATCAAGCTAAGCTTTCCAAGCAGTCCATAACCGCGGACGCGGCTATTCGAATAGTTTTTTTAACCCTGCAGGGGTGTACCGCTACACACACATGACCATCGGTTACCGCCTTTGATCTCGACACCATTCAAGGGGTGTCGGCGAGGATGCTCACCACAACTGTTACCTCATAGCCGATCTAGTCCAAGAGAGTCGCCTACCTGGGTTGGCTACCACTATCGTGAACCAGGCCGGTTTACCGAAGTGGACCCAGATGATGTGTGTGTGGTGCAGAAGCCGGTCTCGGATGAGCCGTTCTCTCACTTGGCAGCCAGGCCACAAACCTACCAGAACTCCGAACTATTGCGACATCTGGACATCGAAGGGGATGAGTTAGTAAGCTGAGAGGGGTCAGTGAGCCCAATGTGTGGTTGTACTCTTCATCTTGGATCACCACACAAGAACTCGTACTAGGGCGGTGTTCAACGAGACAACCCACTGTGTACTCCTACACAGCCTCTCATCGTTCACCTTGTATTAGGGTCGATTCACCAACACTTTTCTACCATCATCAACATGATCACTACCATCCCGACTCACATAACAGTATCATCATGGTATCATACTAAGCATGCAATAAGCAGTAACATTGTAGGGGCCACATGATATCAACCAACTCCTACATTTGCTAGGATTGTGGTTTGCTTACTACTGTGACAAAATGATAGGTCATGCAAAGGAATGGGTTCATCTATGCGGTAGAAACGTAGCATGGTAATCATCCTAAACAATGCATAAGCGAGACATGAGAGGGAAGTGGGATTTTATAGACATGATCAATGGGGGTTTGCTTGCCTTGCTGACGAGATTCGGGTTCGGGGTCTTCAACGAAGGGGGTGACCTCTTGCTCCGGTTCCACCTCTACTCGACAAACAAGCACGAAGTAGCAATCAATATGAATGCAATGCTCAAGCACATGATTGAATGTTAAAGCTTGAAGTATAAGTTTTGATGTGTGAGGCAATTCCATTTAAATGAAGTATATTGCAATTTGAATTGCAAATTCAAACTCCACATTTGAATTCAACTTAGCCAAGTTGTATGTGACATAGTTTGATCATTTTGAATCAACTTTGAATGTGTATGATATGCCTCTGAAGTGTGGTTGAATTGTAGTTTAAATCCAAGGTCCAAGTTGCAAAATAATTTGATTTGAATTTGAATTAAATTCAAATAAACCAAATTACAAATGCTACTGGTCCCATTTTAAAATCAACTCAAACATAGTTGGAAGTTGCATATTTGGAAAGATAATTTTCTCCTGATCATTTTTCATATATTATTTGTCCAATTTGGAGTTAATATGAATTTTCTATGAATTTCCAAAGTTTGGGGTATTTTCTGGATTTTCTGGAATTCTTTTAATTCAAATAATCTCTGGAAATTCATTTAATTGATTTACTGCGTCAGGCTGACGTCAAGCTGGCGTCAGGGGGGGGCTGACATGTGGGGCCACCCTGTCAGTGGCTGGTTAACTTAACCCGTGGTTAAGTTAATCTAGCGGCTTAATTAAGCCACTGGGCCCACTGGTCAGTGACTCAGGGGTCACTAAATAGGTGATTAACCGGGGGGATTAGCACTGACACGCCGGCGGCTAAACGCCGGCGACTGGAGCGCGGCGGCGCTGCTCGGGATCACGTTCCCGGCCACGGGAGGGAAAACGGAGGGCACCGGCTTGCTCCTGGAGGTCGTCCGCGTCTTCTGGAGGCAACAGGGGTCCACGGGGAGGTCGGGAGCGGCGAAGGCGACGACTCCGGCGGAAGCAGAACCACGGCGAGGTCGCAGTCGACGTTGTAGTGCACGGTTTGGGCTGGTCTCGCGTGCGTTCGAACGCTGGCACGTGCAGGAGTCAAACGCGTGCACTGGGGGTTCACGACGAGCACTGGAGCGAGGAGGACGACGTCCATGGCGGCGACGAGCTCCTGCGTCCATGGCGGATCCGGCTAGAGGAAGCAAACGAGGGGGAGAAGTGAGGGGTTCCGGCCGTGAGCTCACCCTGAAACTATCTGGAGTGGTGGCTTGCTCGGGGAGGCGCTGGAGTTGCCGGAATTCGAAGTCGATCCACGGCGGCCGGCGATGAAGACGATGAAGCTAGCGAGCTCGTGGAGGCGTCCGGCTCCGATTCCTCTCGCAGGTCGATGAAGACGACGACGACGAACTCCCTGGACACCTTGGCTTGGCTTCTCGACGTCGATGGCCGCGAGTTCTTGAGACGGCGAGCGGCGGCGCTCTCGGGTGGCGATGGAAACGAGCACGGGAGGAGGAGGAGGAAGCTCTGGAGGGGGGGAATGGACTCACGGCGTCTCCAGGCGCGTCCAGGTGCGAGAAGAGGCCACGGGGAGGGCTGGAAGCTCCTCGGCGACGACGTGTCGCCCCCGGCTGGCTCGGTGGCATTCCACCGAGCAGCTTGGGTGCGCGGGAGGGGGAAGAAGACTCCCCTGCCCCTGGTGGGCCGGCTGGGCTTGGTGGGCCGGTTTCGCCTGGGCGCCAGGTAAGGTTTTCCCCTTTTCTGTTTAATCTTTCCTTTCTTTTTTTCTTTTCTGTAGTCTGTTTTGACTTTGGTAAAAATACCAAATCATTTTATTAAATGCTGAAAACTTTTACATGGCCTCATAATAATATAGAGTAGCCACTCATAAACTTTCAACATTTTTAAAATTCAAATGATTTGAATTTTAAATCAAATAGGGGTATTTCATTAATTCCAAAGCAATGTTTGAATATTTGAAAAATCTATGAGCATGGGTTTGACTCCAAATCATTTTTAAAATGATCCCACTCATTTATAAGACTTTTCAAAACTCTAACATGAATTTTTGGAAAAGATTTTTATCTGGCCTTTTGAATTAATTCATCTGGGGGGTGTTCCTTCTCCCATTTGGATTTTGAATTTGATTTCCAAGATTTCTTTTGAAATTTTGACATGATGCAAAAGTACTAACTAACCCTAGCACATACCTAACTTGGGGTTGTGACAAGAACTGTAAGCTGTAGCGTTCAGGTGTTGTTTGAATGTTGGTCAGCAGCATTCATTCCTTGGTAGTACGTACGACTTGTGCATAAGTAAGCAAGTTATTTATCAACTTGGAAAGAATAAGTAAAAGTCAGTCATCCATGGATTGTGATGGTACTAGGTTAGGTTCTGCTGCTGTTAACTGGACCAGAACCAGGACCAGAATCTATCTAGCAGTAGCATTAGCAGCTAGTTGCTAGAAATGGATGGTGTGTCACCCATGGTAACATAGAAAACACATGCCAAAACCCATTTATTTGTGCCTGTTAGCTGATTAAATTCTTGTTTTGATTTGTGTTCCTTCTGGCAGAGGTTGGTTCAGCATCAGCCTACACAGTATCCAACCTCTGAAGGGCTGAGCATCGGGAAGATCAAGTTCAAGGCACATGTAACACCGGCTGTGCGTTGTGAAATATTTATCAAGTTGGCTGGTGGGGGGTTAGTGCATTTTGAACTGCAAGTAGCCCACTCCAGTACTCCTATATGCTATCCTACCCTTTTGTAGCTATCAAGATCCATGATATAATGCCAGTGATATATGTGCAATATGTCAATCTAGCTGCTTACGTAAAGTGGGAAATATGCTTTAATAGTAGTTCTGACATTCTAGTGATTCCACGGCTATGAGATTCTGTGTGATTAACTTTCCCAAACAAAAAATATTAGGAGTTTGGTGGAACGGGGGTGGGTGGGTGGGCACTTGGATATTGACAGGATTATAAAGAGGAAGCTACGAACGGCTTGGGGCCAGAGTAAATTCCTATATGAACTTCTGAAAGTTTTGAATGTATGCCATTGTTATTTTGCTTCAAGTTTAACCAAGTACTAGCTAAATATATTTGATTGGATATTATTCGCCCTAGTGCTTCCTTCTCTGCAGGCTGCTAGTTACTTTAGGTCTTAGGGGGCATTCTTCTCCTTTTTATTTACTTGTCTTGTGTGATTACTTTGTTCATGTTATGTGATGTGTGACACTTTGTACAAGTCTGTTGATGTCTGCTAGCATATCATGTTTTTATCCCTGAAACTTTTAGTTTTATCCTCTGAAACTGTTAGGTTTATCCCTGTTTTGGCGTTCACCATTCTTGGCCCTTTGTTTATCCTTCTGTACTTAGGATCTTTTTTACACACACTATCTGCACTGCTCGTCTAGGAGTAATATTTCAGCTGCCGCAGTTCTTCACAATATCATCAAAATGCATGATGGTGATGAGGCTTGGCTTGACAACCAGCGAAATAACATAGCGCCAAATGATTTTGTTGACCTCCCTAATGGTGACGAGAACAACTATGGAAACAACAGTTTAGGGAACAATCTAAGGGATGAACTCGCAATGCAAATGTGGGAAGCATATCATCCTGAATATCCAACATTGTGGTGTGTGTTTTAATCATATGTTGTAATCATATATATATATATATGCAAATGTCTTCACTATCTAGTCTATGTTGCAATACAGGTATGTATCCAAAAGGGTCCCCCAAGTACAATATTATGAAAGCGAGTGTGAGTGCACGAAAAGCTTCTCTTGGTGTGAAGAAGCCATCTCCTAAAAAGACAACTCCAAAAGGTATTTCAATGCTCCATCTCCACCCTAGGCCCCAAAACCATAGGGAATTAGTGATGCTTCTGTTAAGAACTTAAATCGTGGAAAATATCTATTTAATTAGTTGAGAACTTGTTATTTGTCTTGGTGTAGTTAAAAGGCCAAGAGCTCAATGGAATCCGGCTCTTGAAAAAGGTTTGGTGGAGTTACTTCATGAACACAACAATCCATACCATAGGGGTCAGAATGGTTGGTCGAGTGAAACCTGGAATAGGATGACCAAAATATTCCATGAGAGATATAGCTATACCAATTTCACGAAGGTACAGATTCAGGAAAAGCAAAAGGAGTTGAAGGGTCAATATCGGCTTATCAAGGATGCTCGAAATCAAAGTGGTGCAAGTTGGAATTATCAAACACACATGGTAGAAGCCGACCCACATCTTTGGCAAAACATGATAACTGTAAGTTGTAGTGCACTTCGTCTTTGCAACATGGTAATCAATCTTGTTTTGGTGAGTAATCTAAGTTTTACAACACTCCTATATGCAGTCTTGGCCAGAATTAAGCAAGTTTCAGACAAAGTCGTTTCCTCTCTTTGATAAGCTTGGTGATCTTTATGATGGTAAGTTTAATGGGTTTTCATTTTCGTAACCTGATAACCACAAGTTTCCATTGCGATGTGACCTTTAATTATAACTTGGGTGCTTTCTGCAGGACACATAGCTGAGGGTGGTTATAATTTCACATCTGTCGAGGTTGCACAATCAAAAAGAGATGGGCCTGCCTTATCATTTGATCTGAATCAATATGATGATGATCTCCAAATGTTCGATGATCCACTAGATGCCGCTCAAAGGGATGATCCACTAGATGACGCTCAAAGGGATGATGCACTAGATGCCGCTCAAAGGGATGATGCACTAGATGCCGCTCAAAGGGATGATCCACTAGATGCCGCTCAAAGGGATGGTGCAAGAGAAGAGGCTCAACGAGGTGCTGCTGGTCGTGGTTCAAGTAAGAAGCCCGTGAAGGAACCCAAGAAGAGTAAGAAGCGTGAGGATCCGATGGTGGAAGTAATGACACAATATGTAGAGATAAAGAGGAAGCAGGCAGAGGAGGAATCCGCTCTGTTGGTCGGGTCAAAAAATGCCCAAGAATTCACCATCACCAAGTGCATTTCTGTTCTCCACAAGATGCAAAGCATCCAACGTAGTGAAAGAGCCGCTGCCTACAAAGTCTTCAAAACAGCTGAGAACCGTGAGATATTTATCAATTCCGCCGCCGAAGATGAAGAGAGCACCGTCGAGTGGCTTCGGACTGAGATGGCAGAGTTGCATCAACGTACCTAAGGTAAGATTTGTTCAGCCATTTGTTTTCTTGCTCTATATTTCTAGTCTGTAGCTTCAGTTTTAGTAGTAAAACATTAGCAGAACCATCTTGTCTGTAGCTTAACCTGGCATATTTCTCTTTGATGGGGCAGACTAGCATGTACAACAAATGTGACATGTTTGTCCAGTTTAATTTCTAGCTTATTCATAGCCTCCCGAGTTGTTCAGTTTCTAGTAAAAAAATATAGCTTATTCTCTGAAACTGCAGCAGCAGTTTCTATGTTTCTTTGAAATCTGAAGATGTTGTCCAGTTGGTTCTGGCCAGATTTGCATAGTGAAGATTTTGGCCAGATTTGAAATTCCACATGCTCTGTTTCCAACTCCAAGCATGCATTTTTGTTTATAAATCTGCTCCTATATATTTGTGATGTTGACTTAATTCATTGACAAATGACTACTCGAACATTGTTTATACCCTGCTGACTGTTCACCATACCCTGTTAACAGCAGCTCCAAATTGAGTTATATCTTCAGTTAGCCATACCTTTTAGAGAAAGCAGCAGAGCACAGACACGAACACGTGTATGTTCAGGCTTTTTTGTGTGGAAAACAGTAGGCATTTTTTTCTTCTGGAAAACACGTTTTATTTTTGGGGCCTGCGACTTTTTTCTGCAATCTGCACTTTTTTATTTTCCTAAGATGGGACTATAAGGTTTGATGTGTGAACAAATACTAACTGAAACAAGATAGTAGGTGTATCATTTAATTGCCCCTTTTTGGATACTAGACATGTATCATTCCTTTATTCACGAATTTTTTATTTCTTCTGTAATAGGTGTGGCTTCATGGCTGGATGGTGCGTTATGGCTGTTATGGCGTGGTGTGGCGGGCTTGTTTTGCTAGGTGGATGGTGTGTTATGGCTGTTATGGTGTGGTTTGACGGACTTGTTTACTGGATTATGTAATATTGCACTGGATTCCGATGCAACCTTTTGGCACATATCATTCTATGTGACAACATCATTCTCGACGTTGCTTGGTCTGTAATGATATAATTGATTGTGAACTATTGCACAAGTCTTGTGTTCCATTTTGTTTGATGCAAAATTGTCATGAATTTGCAAGGATATAGTGTTCTGGCCGGATGGTATATGCACAATGAATTTACTTCAAATAATATCAAACTGCTAATTTTTTTTGTGTATGTGTAATTGTTTGAGATTCATGACTTGTTGTAATGGCAAAGATTGCATTTTTACATATTTACACTAAGATTGAATCCACCTCTAACAAACAAGTGTTTATGTGGAAGGGATTATGGTTGGAGGGATTTGGGAGGTTTCAAGAGGATTTGAGAGGATTGGGTGGAAGAGAGGGATTCACCAAATCCTCTCAAATCCCCTCCCCTTAAAACCTCCCTAATCCCCTTGTAACAAACGAGGCCTCAAGGAGGCGGTTTCTGGCGATAATATCACTTTGACCTTCGTCGCCGGGGCAGTAGAACCAAGTGGTCTGAATTCTGGGTATGTGGTATCCAACCCGAGTGATCTCCCAGCCAGGGAAGTTGCCAGCTTCACCTCTTTCTCAGATAATTATCTTGAATGACCCCGAGCAGATAACCAATGGATACACTCCCATGCTCCATTGCCATACAGCATCTGTGCCTGTAATTTTCGATAAGTTGGTGAACAAGATTGAGAAGAGCTCAGGGAAAATCATAGAGAAAGAGCCTAAATATCTGAAGAATGGTGACAAAGGTACGGTGAAGATGATTCCAGTGAAGCCCATGGTGGTAGCCCTTGGCCGCTTTGTTGCTTGTGACAAGATGCAAGTTGTTGCGGTGGGCGAATGTCCAGTGAAAGAAAGGCCAGAGCTCTTCCAAGCCGATGTGATCAAGGAAATTGCCATGAAACATATCTGTGTCTGTTTCATTGATGTGCTTGTTTTTAGTTTAGGTGGTGTAAGATTAAGGTCGGTTAACTGTTTGACAAATGATGAACAGACTGGAAGAAGACCACAATCTGAATGTTCATGATGCTTGAAACCATGTGCTAAACCCAGATCTGTTATTGCTGTGCATTTTTTTGTTGTGACAGTGGTTCTAGTTGAAAGAATTGCAATATCTTTATCAACTCTATTCGTCACAATATATGTTGAAATAATTTCCCTTTTTTCTTGACATTTTCACCCGGTGCGCAGGTTGTGCCACTGCCACACTCCTGTTATATCTGTAACTGGATCACCCGTCCAAATCCAAAAGAGACGTGTCCACTTTGATGCCCACTCTCACGTGGTGTGGTCCAACTCCAATCCACACTCAGTTGTATAAAACCCATCTCCAATCCAACCAATCCACGTTGACGTGATAATGGATATCCAAGGTCCAATGGACTTGCAGTGTGTGCACCTCCCACCGTGACAGTCACACAGTGTGTGTAGTGCACCGCGCAATTAGCTGGGAAGAAACAACATGTTTTGTCCGTTGTCCCAGTAGGCAAAATGACGTGCTAGCTAGTATATAATTAACAAGGGCAATCATCTCTTCCTCGAAAAACACACACAATCATCTCAGTACCAGGTTTCACTAGCACAACACAGGCCAAGCATTTCTAAATACCAGGTTCAATAACAGGTCTAAATAAGTATTAAACTACAATTCTGTATCAAAGTAGCATCTCAGTAGCAGACCATATGTAAGCATCTAGTACCATCACCAAAAAATAGAAAACTACAATTCTTGATCCATCTCTGATCACTAACAGGTCGGTCATCAAGATCATCTCTGATCCTGCAATACATCTTCTTTCCTTGTCCATCTCTGATCACTAAAAATAGAAAACTACAATTCTTGATCCATCTTCTTTCCTGGTCCATCTATGATCCTGCAATACATAGAATGTTACTCTATCAATTCCTTTCTCAAAAAACTCAACTGACGAAAATGACTAGCCTGACAAAACAGAAGGAAATGCTTAACCTGACGAAAAACTGCTACTGATTATTCGACAACACTAAACCAAGTATGCATAATACTCTTCTTGGAGCAGCAGGACTACTGTTTCAGTACTACCAGATCAGGATCAAGCAAAGCACAAGCATGACAAACACTTGAGCCGAACCTATCAACTACTGGGAACATATACATGATGAATGAAATACTGGGAACATACCTCTAAATTCTGGTTAAGAAAGAATATGTTGCCGAAGCTCATGAGTCAATCTATGAACCAGAAATACAAAATATTAACAACAGCATGTAAGATATTAATTCAAGAAAGCCAGTAGCATAAGTTTTTAGTTTTTTACCATCATCGTCATCGTCATACTCATCGGACAAGTATTCCTTTAGCCAATCTTTTGAGCATATTAATCCTTCGGCTGTTTCTGGGTTGAGAGAACTGCGGTGTTGATTAATTATCATGCCGGCTATGCTAAATGTTGATTCCGAAGCCACAGATGACAATGGAATAGCTAGAAAGTCCCGGGCCATCTTCGCTAGTATAGGATATTGCTCTGTGTTTCTTTTCCACCACTTCAACACGTCAAAACTTTCACCTTCCCTTAGAGGAACCAATGGGTCTTCTAGATAGATATCAAGCTCTGACCTTCTAGAGCGATTAGGGCGATGATGTCGTTTGAACAAAGCAAATCCCAACTCCAATTTGCGCTTTCCTGTTAGCGCTGGGAGCATATCATAATATTCATAATATTCTTTGGACCACTTACGAACATCAGCCACTCTCTGTTCAGCCACGTCTTCTCCATATGCTTCGGTGCAACAAAAGTTCAGAAGAACTAGCTTGTACCGTGGATCCAATAAGGATGCAACTGGAAGAACTTTGTTAGGTTGATTCCAATACTTATCACAATTATCCTTCATATCTTTGCACAACCCCTTCAAGAAATCGTCTCCAGTATATTTTTCATCAACGAGAAGTTCTCGAATACCCCAAATTTCTTCCAAGTATCTATGTGCTGTTGGGAATTTACGCATGGAGAATACCTTTGTTGCATCATCAAAATTCTTTAGAAAGTTGCAAACTCTCTCAGCCATTCTCCAATCTTCAACTGTAGGTCCTTGAATGTTTTGGACATCAACATAGCTAGTGAGGGCTGCCTTAAACTTGAGAGCTTCTGCAAGCATGGTATATGTAGAGTTCCACCTTGTGGGAACATGTAGCTTTAATCCTTTCTTAGGTTTATGGCTAGACATCTCTGGAAGCAAGTTAAAAACCTGCAAGCGAGGTCCGGATGAGTTCACATGTTTGACAACATCCCTAACAGGCTCAATCACATCCTTGATAATATCCATTCCATCTTGGACAACTAAATTCAGGATGTGTGCTGCACATCTGACATGGAGATCTTCGCCTCCAAAGGGCTTGTCTGTCCAAAGTCTGGACTTCAACTTGTTCACTGCAGCCGTATTTGACGTGGCATTATCCAGAGTGAAAGCAAAAGCTTTGTTGGTCAAATCCCAGTCATAGAGACAATCCATGATTGTACTATGGATTGCAGCCGCATTGTGAGGATATGTGACACTTTTAAAACTGAGTGTATGCATGTGTAGATTGAAGTCCTCTTCAATATAATGCGCTGTCAAGCAAATATATCCTAGTTCCTGGACTGATGTCCACATGTCAGTTGTGAAACTAACATGGGAGCCAGAATTAGCCAAGCTAGTTTTAATTTTCTTCTTCTCTTCTTCATACACAGCAACACAATCCTTTTTGAGAGTTTTTCGGCCATGAACATGAAGGCTTGGGTGTACAGACTTCATCATTTTCTTGAAAAACCCATTTTCTATGTTCCTGAAAGCAATATTTGCACTTATTCATGAAATCCCTTGTAAGAGCCGGATCAACCACAAAACCTCGTGCATCTCCAACAGGGTCACTCACAGGAAAAATTGCATTGCGATCAATATCTGATGGAAATTCTTGGCATGCGCTCATGATATGGCGCTTAAAGTGTGACACGCCAATCCCTTGCTGATATGCCAATTTGGATTGACAATAAATGCAGATTGCTTTTCCTTCATCAGGTAACTCCTTGAAAAATTCCCAAACTCTAGATTGTTTCTTGCTTCTGCGACTGATAAGCTGAGTATTTTCATCCACTCCTTCACCAATACTTGCTCCGCAGTTCGGCTAGTTGACGTTCTCAAAAATCAGCTAGAAACAAAATAGTAGGTACCGATTAGTTCACAAATCAGTGGCATGAACAATATTTGAAAATGATTAAGCGGCATGAACAATATTTGAAAATGTGCATAACAGCAGCTGAGTCAAGAGCCATTCCATCCTAAGGTCAATGGGCAACACTAGGATACAGCAGAACAGTTGCACAAACTGAAGAAAAAAAGGTGCAGGAACATGTGTACGCCATTCAGTTCAGGTTAGAGTGAACTATTAGAAATGAACATGGAAACAGTCCACTGCTCCAGACTACAGACTACTACACTGCATGCAAACGGAAAATCACAGAATAATATCGTCTCAAGTGAATACGGTAATGTCCTCACCCTTTGAGGCTGCAAGACATGTATAGAAAAGTCACCAACATTTTTTTTTTGAGAAAGAAAAATCACAGCACATAACTACATAAAGCTTCGAACATTGTGTAACACCCTCACTGTCAGTGAACAGTAATCACAGTTACTGTTCATCACTACTGTTCAAAACTTTTATTTGATCAACTTGGATCAGTTCAAATTCAATTTCCACTTTGATATTGTTGAATGCAATGTGATAATGTACCTTGGTCATGGTGGAATCAAAACTAAGTCCAAGCTCAAATCATACCCCCTTGAATTGAAATCAAATCCTAGTTCAAAAATGCCTGTTGACGAATATTATAGAAATATGGTGACAATAAATCTTTTCCAAAAATCTTGGAACCACTTTTATAAAATCCCAAATAATCATTGGACCATACCCATGTGATCATTGGTATTTATTGTGTTATGAAAAATTCCAAACAATTATAACAGTAGCTTATAAGGTCCTTTTTACTCCTAAAATATTTAAAAGGAATATCCACTGAGTTTTAAAATGCACCAAACCTTTTGTGTCACCTACATGTGACATACACCTATTTTACAAACCTCCTACACATTTAAATAAAATGCAGAAACATTTATTTTAACTGCAGCAGTAAACAAAATAAAATACAGATAACAGAGAAAAAAAATGGAAAACTATCTAACCCTCGCCTGGGGCGAGGCCCACCCGGGCCCAGCCCCCCCTCCTCTCCTCTCTCTTCCTCCCACCTGCTCCCGTACCCCCCCCCCCGGCGTGGACACGCCATGGCCATGGCCACTGTGGCCATGCGCCCATGCCCCCACCGCTCACCTGCTCCCCTCCCCTCTCTTACCTGCCCCGTTGACGATGAGGATGCCCACAGCTGCCCCCTGGCCTCACTCCCTCCCCTTCCCCCCTCGCCTCGCTCTCTCTCTCTCTGCTACCGGTAAGGACCGCGCACCCGCGGCCACGGCCCGGCGCCGACGCGGCCAACGACGAGGTCTGACCGCGCCACGGTGTCCGGAAGCTCCGCCAACCTCTTCTCCCTCGTCCCCGACCCCGCGCCCTAGCCGGAAGCCACTGCCTCGGCCGAATCGGGCTCCTCCTCCCCGAGGACCGCCGCGGCCATTGCCGTCGATTACCACCGCTACAACACCTCCCCGTCTCCCCCGACCCCGCCATTGGACTCACGGTGAGTACGCGCTTGATTCCCCCCATCTCGAGCTCAAAATGGTTGCCCATGTCGCCGTCCCCGCAAGCACAGGCTCCGGCCGCCGCCGGTGTCCTTCGTAGCCGTCGTTGTGGGCGCTCCCGTTGACCATGACGAGCCCCAGTTGATGCGCTATGCTTGGCGCGTTCGGTTCCAGCCTCCCGCTCGCCGAGTGGTCGCCGGAGCAGGCCGCCGTGGCCTCGCCGTCCCCCTGTGTCGCCGCCGGCGTGGGCGCGCCATGGCCCGTGGCCTGTCTCTGACGCGCGGGCCCCGCCCGATTTGGATTAGCGCTAATGATAGATTAGTCCTAACCCCCCCTTTAGATGTAATTAGGTGCTGTTAGTTATAACTGTTAATTAGGTTGTCTCACTGACAGGTGGGCCACTGACCATTTTAAATAAAAGAAAACTAGTTAATAAGCTAACAGTCACTGCCATGTGGGTCCACTGGATTTTTAGAATTAATAAAACCATTTTTATTAACTGTGAGGCTGACCAGTGGGACCCACTGGTCAGTTTGACCAGTCAAACTGTTGTGGATAATGTTTCTGTTAATAAATAAAAACAATTTAAAAATGATTTAGAAAATGATTTAAATTGCTTAAAACTTTAGAAAATCATAGAAAATAAACCGTAGCCCAGATTCAAAAACTTTATACATGAAAGTTGATCAGAAAAATATAACGAATACAGATACGCTATCTGTATGTCTACCACACCCCTCTAACACAACGAACACCGACATCCCCCCCCCCTCCGGGCTGTCTGTCGATAATTTCCGGTACCGATAAAAAGTACCCGGATGAATTTATTTCGAAGACGAAAGTTGTTCGGAATAGTTCAACTAACCCGGATACACCCCCCTTATGTTTGTCCGGTACCCACGACACCTCCGGCATGAACCCTTCCCCCTCCGGACACCCTGTCCGGTAATCACCCGGAGCCGGTAGTTCATCCTCGGATGAATTCCCGCTCCGAGCCTGATACATTGTACTGCGTTAGACCATCGTTAACATTTCATCTGTCATGTCTTGCATTTGTATTGCTATTATTGTTGTGTATTTATTGTTTCTTCCCCCCTTAATCTCCGGTAGACCCCGCTGCTGCCGTCGACTACACCGCTGCTGAGTACGACTACTTCGTCGACGACCGTACCGCTACTACCGAGCTTGCAGGCAAGCAGAGCCATTCTCTTTCCCAGATATCGCCTACCTTTCCGTACTTTCTTGCACTAGGCATTGTTACTGCTGCTGCTACGATTACAATCCTATTCAATTGCATAGCCTGATTTTGTCGCCCCTTGATGTAACTTCCTTATCCTATGCTGCCTGCTATATCTGTATATTATATTCAGCAGTGAGCCCTGCGCATTGTTAGCTAGGATTAAATAGCGGGTCGTGACCACTCAGGGGAGTGAACACGGATACAATATATACAACTGCACAGGTACGAAACAATGTAGACACCGCAAAAGGCCCCTATCTGGGTTATGCCTAGTCACCTCAAGTGTGAGTCATCCAGGAGTAATCCTTGTACTCCACTCGAGGCTGACTTTGTCTTGCCGCCATAGGGTCCCGGACAGCGGTTGTCCTTAAAGGTAAGAAGTCGGGCGACCCAACGGTGCCCGCGAGAGGTATATCGTCGGGAACGACAGGGAGGGTACGACCGACGTTACTGGCGTGCTTGGCCCCTGCTCGTATCTCGCGAGAGTTACCAAACCACGAAAGTCGAGCTCTACTAAGAGCACACGCGAGACAAGGTAAGGAGACGGTTCACCTTGTTGGTAACCGCAGTGACTTGGTGGGACGACAGGGCAGGCACCGATGTACTGGTGGTCCTGACTGCTGTCGTTGACCGCGGGTCGGTTAAGTCGAGGCAACGATAACGGTTGTCACGCAGGTTAATTAAAATGCTAAATGGTTCGGCGGATGACTTGAGAGGCCGCAAAGGCCTGTACGCACTACCTACACGTGGGATTACGGTGTGGGCCCTCCGCGTCGTAGTTTGTCCGAAAGCTCTTCAGACGTCAGCAGTACCACGGGCTGATTGCCGGGAAGTTGTCTTGTCTTCTTTGCTGCAGCAGGTGTGTTTTGGATTTGCTTTTGCTTCACCGGCCAGTCTCGTACCGTGCAGGAGCGTGCAAGGGTGAGGGACCTAGACCCCTTGGCGCATAGGATATAGTCCGGCGGATGGCCTCTCTGCTGAGCCTAGGATGGGCTGCGATGTGTCGGATAGCCTCGGTGGGGCGTTCCCTAACAAGGTTCACGCCACCCTGGAGATCCGAGCGTGTAGGCTGAACAGTAGTGCACCCCTGCAGGGAGTTTAATCTATTCGAATAGCCGTGTCCACGGTAACAGGACGCTTTATGCTGAAGCTGGATCTTACCACTAGAAACTATTACTATTAAACTGTATGGTTCCGGGTTTTCTTCCTCGCAGGGAGTCGAGGAGGGGAATTCGGAGGCATTATTATTATTAATCATTACAACTCATATTATACAATGCTGCAGCAATTTCTGCTTCATTGCTACTTTATGCTTTATATGAACTGTTGGCTGATTCTTACCTCATGTTGTAAGACATCGTCAGAAGATGCTAGTCTTCGATAGGCCTAGCTTCTTACCCTTACTTTGATTTCTATCTTGCAGTCCACTATATACAGCCTCTTCTTTCCGTTGATACAATGCATAATGCTTAGTAGTGGACGTAAGACTCGCGGGTATACTAGATACTCACCTGCTTTATTTCCTTTATTGTTTTGCCTGATCGGCCGCTGCAGTCGACGTTGGAGCCCAGGAGCAGTACCCCGGAGGCGGATACTACTACGTCGAGACCCCCGCTGACCAGGACCAGGAGTAGTTTCGGAGGCTCCCAGGCAAGAGGCCTTGCCTTTTCGATCTGTATCTCTGATGATATTTGTGCTAGCCTTCTTAAGGCAAAACTTGACTAACTATGTCTGTACTCAGATATTATGGCTTGTATAACTTATGTATTCGGGTCCGAGTTACCCCCTTTATTGTAACATATTGGTTTATCCTTTTGTGTTTAGTGTTGTGCTGTGATATTCTCACCGTGGCACCCTAATCTCAGCCGTGTACCCTGCGTGTATGATTACTGTACACGGATTGATTTTGGGGGCGTCACACATTGCGAGCATTATAAAAAGCACGTCCAAATATGATATACATATAGCAGCTTTCTCATAATTGACAAAACACTTCATTGAATTACAATATGACATGTTTACTGATAAAGTGAAGAAACCTTTTTAAACAAAATGACGCCTATACAAATAATTCATATGTGGCGAGAAAATAATTCTTCCAAATAAATGTTCTTACCTGCAAATAGAAAACACATGTTATGATCAGCCATGCAAATACTAATGGAGGTGATAAATATATAAAAGGTGTAAGATGTTAAACTATTACATTTTATTTTTCCCACGACGATCTTTCATCTTATGGAAACGATCAACAATCTGTGGTTGAACTCTCTGTGGTGGTGCTGGTGGGGTTAGTGTTTGCTGGTTTCTTGATTAAATACCTCCCCATTATTTCCTTCTTCTTTCCTGCCAGTTCATGAAGCAATACGAGTATAAATTCATATGCTACTGGACTAGCAGAGTAGCAGTAGAAGATTAGCAGAAAATAATGGAAATATATTGGTAATGCTAGCCAGATTGCATTAGCATAGAAAATTTCTAAATCCTAGAAGTTGGGTCACGGGTAGTATACTATATGTCAAATTAGTGCTGCAAAATAAATGATGGATTGAGGACCACCGTACTAGTAAGCAGTCTGCTAGTAAGGATCTAATTGATTTTTACATGGAAAAGATCAAGATAACCAGAATATTGAGAAGCCCTAATGTTCATCGGTTGAGACCAGTGACATGGTTGAGACGAGAGCTTACCTGGATGTATATTTGGGGAATAGTCTACGTATCGATGCGGACGCGGCGCCGGCCGGCGGGGCACACGGCGGATGAGGTGGAGGAGGGCGGTCGCGATCGTCGATGAAGTTGAGCAGACTACAGCGCTCGCCTGCTCTGCTCTCGTTCCCCAATCTCCAGAGAGACGAAGGGGCGGAGGTTGCTAGTTTTTTTTTTGAGGGGTTGCGGAGGTTGCTAGCTGATCGAGCGATCGTGATATGCAGGATGTAGGCTTTAGTGTGAGATATTTTCTTACTGGGCTTTCGCAAATAAAGTTGGGCTTGAGGGACTGGGGGCACTGGTATTGGGCTGACCGGGGACCATTCTTTACTTGACTGCCGCTTGGCTCGGTGTCAATTTGGCAATCGGGCCCCATTCGCCGATACCCGGTGGTTAATTCACCTATTAGGAGATGGTTATGGTAGATATTTAATATCCAGCGGGGAGTTATCAAATGCAAATCACTAACCGCTGGGCAAACGGGGATGGGGATGGTTGACCAGTCCCCATAACCGATAACGTGAATCCCCGCTAGAATTGTGACATGCGGGACCAAAATAGTAGCCAGTGTATGTATATAGTTCGCCAGTCGCACACTCGCACCGTACGATGTCGTCCACGACATCCTCAGTTGTTGCCACCTTCTCCAATCCTCGTCCCATCTTCTATATCGACAACCGCTATATTTTAGTCACCGACATAGATTCGTCTCAATTGATTTATTTAATGCGATGTTGGTGTAGTGTTGTCTAACTTTTTTATACTCAACACTGATGGCTAAATCGGTGGTGGGTACCCGGTGGTTATTTGTTAACCCAATGGGGATGGGGATGGTAGAAAGCTGTCCCCGTGACAGTTAATGGGAATGGGGACGGGAATTTTTTTGTTGCACGGGGATGGTTATGGTTGAGCAATAACTACTGATTACCATTTTTAAACACCAGAAAATTACATCTTCCAAACGTTGTAATAAGTGCACATAACAGTAAGTTAGTAGATTGCCATTTGAGACTACCTAAATACTCATGCGCGTGTAAGTACTCTAGAGAACTATACTGAAGATCATGTAAGTCAATGAATTGAGATAAAAAAAAACAACTTCATTGAAGAAATCATGTACTAAACCACCTGAAAATATAACGAAACAGATATTTTCAACATCCACATGTCAATGGTGGAAGTACATAAGAAGAAAACATCAAAACTGGAATTCTATTGCAACCTATATTTTTTATGCTAACAAACCTACAGTTGCACAGGGCAAAAAAAGAAAAGATCAAAGGTAATACTAAGGTGAATATATATTGTACCTTGAGTGCTTTCTGAGGTAGTAAGTGAAGTTGCTAGGGAAGAAGCCAAAGTTACAGAAGATGTTGTTGTCGAAAGGGAAGCTTTTGTTACCATCATAGCTCAGGACTGTCTTGCTCTTGATGTTAAGTGTGACTATCCATGTCGTCCCCTCAGAGAGAGGAAGTCTTGCAGGTCTGCCCCTCAACACGAAGTATAAGATGTGGGGGTCGTCCATGCTCACAAGAGGGAATTTTGGCACAGAGCAGGGGAGATGATCAAGGTCATAACCGTCCATAGCCCAGAGATCATTGTCTGTGATCTTGGCCTCCTGCACCCACTCCCTACCCTCCTTTGTGAACCTCATTGTCCACACACTGATGGTGAAACCAGGTCCTGGCTTACAGTTAGGGCATGAGGGCATTTTGCTCACTTTGACAAACTTCATGGTTTTGCCTCTGTCAGTGACACACACAGTGCGGGAGAAGTTTGGAAAATCTTCGTGAGGCATGTCATCAACCGGTAACTGAAGATACTGTAGATCAGGAGTATCTTGCAAGACATCAACGAAGAGCACACCTTGATTGTAATCAGCCCAGCACAAGTAGCTAGTGAAAGGGACAACGCTATGAGTTTCCCAGCCGACAACGTCCTGGAAGCTGACCTTGCTGCCACGGCTCCTGGCGATCTTGAGCTCCCACTGGCCACCACGATCTGACGCCGTAGAAGAGGGTGAGAATAGCCTGAACAGCTCTGCTTCCAGTGGGGCAGTTTTGTCTTTGGCAGACCAGGTCTCGATGAGGAGCTCCGCCACCATACAGCCTTCTGCAGTAGCAAAGATACCGATCGCGCTTCTGTCCACCATGCGCCACTTGCGTCTCCAGGAAGCATCATCGGACTTGATGATCTCCGCGCTGGTAGAATAGCAGCGCGGGAGCAGAGTTAGCTTGGGGCCGTAGGGGGAGCCGGCCCTGTAGATGAAGTAGTCCATGGCGTAACTCCGGTTGACCGGGAGCCCATCGTAATCGACCTCGATTCTGAAGAGGACGGCGTCGCGGTGGGCCGCCACAACGACGTCCCACCCGAAGGGCTCCGTCTTCTCCGGGGAGTAGAGGCAGAGGCGCGACGACCCCGGCGGCGATTGGAGGTCGAAGGAGACGCGGACGGGCTTGCCGTTGGTGTCATGTGACTCCGCCGAGGTCTTTCCATCGATGCGGAAGGAGCTCGGGGCTTTGGTGGAGAAGTGCTGATCCATCATCACCCAGCTAGGGATGGCCTGGGGCTGAGCCGATTGGATTTCCGCCATGATAGATAGATCTAGGGTTCGTGGCCGCGACCAAGGGGAAAGGGCAGGTTGGGGAAGAAGCGTACGTATTCCCTGGTTTATATTTATATTACTCCATAAAGAGTTTGTATAAGTTGCCTCCCTTTCAATTTGGGCCCAGTAGATATAAAATCAAACTTATGCCCAGTAGATATAAAATCAAACTTGGGCCCTTTTAGTTTTATTACGTAGGAGTATTTTTTTTTTTGGATCTTCTATACACCGCCTTTAGCGGCGCTACACGCCCGCGCCGCCTGAAGGCAGCTTTGTTGGGCCGGGCCCATCCTATTTTCCTTCTTCTTCAACTGCTCCACCATCAAAAATGTCAACAAGTGCCTCCAAACCGGCAGAAGTGGTGACCGATCAAGGAATCAAGGCAATGATGAGGCAACTAGGTCTGAAAGAGGAAGATCTCGACGACGTGGTTTTTAAATAGGAATGTTCGTCACCGGCCGGAGTGAACTGCTAGATGGTGATTGCTATGGTATACACGAAGCAGAAATACTAGAGTTGCGAATGATTTGTTATGGACTAAGCTTACGGACAGACGTGGAAACAATTGGTTGGCCTAATCAGAGGACCCCGGCGGTGACTGCAGGTCGAAGGAGACGCCTGTTCGTGTCCTGTGTCTCCGCCGAGGTATCGCCGTCGGTGCGGAAGGCAATTTTTACCTTCAACCGTATGAACCTATAACATTTTATTTTCACCACACAAACAATTTTTTAAAATAGGATAACCTTTTTTTACTTATATGAAATTTTATTGAACATTATGATAAATAACTAGTTGTATGAACAGTTATTTCTCTACCCTCAAAACATTTGGAAGTTTCAATACAACCAGTTGGTGTAGGAGTCGACTTCTTCCTCACACGCCGCTACGCTCGGGTGTTGCTCCTCCTCCCCCCCCCACCCACCCACCACCTATTGTTGCTCTCCCGTGCCGACTTGTATCAGATAAATACGTCCTTTGAACATCATCACCGTCCACCTCGCCTATGTCTTCTCCCTCATGACGGCTTGGCTCTTGGCGTCGGCAAAGCACTGCTCGATGGAAGTTTGGAGCCTTTCGGCGGACGGTGCTGAGTCCCGGGCTGCCTTGGCTTTCTTGTTGCCGATAGGCCTGCCGTCGGACGCCCCAACAACCGGCGCGTCAGGGACGTACATGTCGTCCTTGCCCTTGGCGAGGGGCATCCGAAGCTCCTTCCACTTCTCGCAGAACTCGATCCAAGTGAAAACGTGCAGGAACTTGAACTCGGCCTGGTCGTTGTCATCGCGGTATGCCTCCAGCATCCGGACCATATAAACGAAAGGAAAAATGTTGGCGGGCAAGGGAAAAATTCGGCGACGGGAAGAAACAAGGCGAGAGGGAGAACTCACCTAGCGCTCGTGGTTGGCGCCGCTCTCCGGGCGGGCGAGGACCTCCTCTTGGATGTCGTACCACTTGTTTGCACACCGCCTGGATGTTCGCCCAGTGGTTCGCCATGGCCTTATCGTCGCGGTCGGTGGTGATCATGGTGAAGTCAGGGTCGAGGAGGCGGCGCTCATCGTAGCATGTCTTGACCCTCTTACAGTAGTTGTCTGAGTTTTGGTTCGCGCGATGATCGAGTCCTGGCTCACGGTCTTCCAGGCTTTGGTGAGGCACGTGATGTCTACTACACGCTTCTATTTTTGTAGACTCTATCGGGCCTCCAAGCGCAGAGGTTTGTAGAACAGCAGCAAATTTCCCTTAAGTGAGTATCCAAGGTTTATCGAACTCAGGGAGATGGAGGTTGAACGTACCCCTTTTAAGCAACCCTGCAATTAAGATACAAGAAGTCCCTTGACTCCCTAACACACCTAATACAATTGTCAATTGTATAGGTGCACTAGTTCGGCGAAGAGATGTTAAAAAGCAAGTGATATGGATGGTAAAACAAGGATTTGTAAATCTGAAATTAAAATGGCAGCAAGCAAACATGTAACAAAACCGAAAGTACACGGTGTTCAATGGGTGGAAACAAGGCCTATGGATCATACTTTCACTAGTGGTAACTCTCAGCTTCGTTAACTTAATCAATCAAATGATATCTCACCAAAGCACTTATTGTAATTGTTGCTTCGAACCTATTCCTAGGGACCAAAGTAGGATGAGATTGCGTAGGGTTACAAAAGCACACCTTAAAGTCCGCCATTCCTATCTAGGACGCCCCACACTGTCACTTTGAGCATCCATGGACTGTACTAAACAAACAACACAACATATTTCCTGATTATTTCTTTTCCAATACATCCACGACACCCACAATGTTGCCTTGGCACCGCGGAGATCGTAAAGCACAAGCCTCAAGAAACCTCATGATTCCAGTATCAAATCACGCATATAAGAACAAATTCAAGATAAATATATCTCTGATCTAATATCTAGATGAGTCACACACGACACCCGCACTGTCACCATGGCAACGTGATACAAAGGTGATTCCGGTAGACCATACTAAATACTACCACTTGAGCAACATCATACTCATTACATATGGAAAAATAGTATCTGATCAATCTATATTAATAAAGCTCATGATCACAAACAAGATCACATCATGGGAGAGAGATAACCACATAGCTACAGCACAAGCCCTCAGCCCCGATGAAGGCTACTCAGGCATGGCCATGATGAGCAAGAGCTTGATGGAGAGGTGCAGCCCGGAGAGGAGGAGGCGACCGGCAGCGGCCCTTGGCCCCCTTTTTCCTTGGAGATGGTGCTGGTATGGAGGAGGTCCTCCACCCCAAGGCGGCTGCTTAGGAGGAGGAAAATTTGTGGCTCTTGGTGACCTAGGTTTCCTCCCTTCATATAGACTCTCGGATTCCCATCATACAATTTAGGGCTTCAGTAAAATGGGGATGTGAGCCACTTACGGACTCCGTTGTGGACAAATTTTTAGTCCATATCATTCCTCTCGAAATTCCCCACAACTTTCACGACTAGACATTTTCCATTTGACATCATTTTCGGGGCGACATCAAACGATCTCTAAAATTTGTAAGGGGGAAAGATTTTAGGAAAGTCAGAGTCCTCCAATACGACTCCTTTTACGTTTTTTGTCAATTTCCAAGCAATTCCTACACAACAAAGTGTAAAACAAGAATATTGTGCACTTTTGTAACTATTAATAGGTTAGTCCAAATAAATCATAAACTTGATATAAAAACAAGTAGCAAAGGCATAAAAGTAGCATGAAACATAAAAAAATTATAGATACGTTTTGGACGTATCAACATCCCAAGCTTAAAAAATTATATGATAACCAAAAGTAATTTTTGAAGTGACATGCTATTAACACAATCTTGATCAATTAGTAATGTAAAGCATGTAAGCAAGATCAAATGAATCAAAGTAATTGTCTATACTTGCTATTAAAAGAACTAGAGTATAAACAAACAACTCACAAAATTAATTCTTTTCATGAATGATATTTCAAAAGACATATAATTGTACTTATATATTAAAGGCTATTTACATCTCTAGTGCAGAAGTTCAGTCCATCTATCAAAACTTAAAGCAATTCTTTTCACAAAAATTGGGATCCTGCCAAGTGACCTAAAGACAAACTTAGTGTCTCAGCTGTTTCAAGGTTAACTCAACCGGTGAGCGTGAACTTGGTTTAACACCATGATGTTATGGCTAAAAGAACATAAATTGGGGGTTTGGAAGGCCAAATAGAAGAAAGACTTGCAAAGCTGAAAAAGTGACTGTTAGACATGAGGAAGCCTTACAATCGAATCTATGCAAGGAGTAGGAATTTTTTTTGCGGGTAAATTCAGAGAGATTTATTCAAACAAAAATGTTCCTAGGACAATTAGCCAACAAACTGGTCACTAGGAACCCAGGAGTCTCATCAAGCCAGCTGTCCGTTACATTCAATGTGCAAGCGCGCTTAGCACACAAATGAGCCAGATAGTTTGCTGATCTTATTACATGTTGAACAACAAAAAGAGTAAAATCAATAGCTAGCTCTCCTATTTCTAACAAGATAGGAGCCACAATCGAACGAGAATTGTGGCGAGAATTCCAGAGATTCACCATCTCCAGGCAGTCCACCTCCATGATGACATGTGAGAACCCACGCAGCTTAGCGAAACGAACGCCATCCCTCAGAGAGTACGCTTTCGCAATCGGAGGGTCCGATATGCCCAGGTACGGTTTACACCAAGCTCCAAGTAGAGCACTAGCAGACCGTGCCACGCCACCTGCTCCTCCTCGGCCATCCACAGTGTTCAAAGCACCATCTGTGTTGATTTTAACTGTACCCAAATCAGGTGGCCTCCAACCATGACCTGGCATGATCGCTGCCTCGCGTTTGGGTATATCCAGGATCGCAAGGTGTTCTCGAATCAACCTAATGATAGTCTTGGGATCATTTGTTTCCTCTTCATGTTTCATCCGGTTTCGTGCATTCCAAATAGCCCACATCACTATAATCAGTTTTGGCCGGTCCTCTTCAGCTATACGGCTATCACATAGGATATCTCTTGCCCACGACTCAGGATGTAGCCGCGGCAGCCAAACACCGAAACAATTGTAGGCCTCATCCCAAAACCTCTTCGCATGCGTACACTTGATTAATGCATGCTGAAGGTCCTCGTCCATAGCCTCACACACCTTGCATCTAGCAAGAACAGCAATATGTCGCCTCCTTAGAGTGAATTCCTCTGGTAGGATACCTCGCAAGACTCGCCACCAGAACACTCTAACTTTTGGCAGAACATTGAGCTTCCATAACAGCTTCCACATCTGTGAATCATTCCCTGAGGTGCCGGTAACCGTCCCTTCTTCTAGAGCAAGACGCTCGTTGCGAGTCACAAGAGAACGGTACGCCGATTTGACAGAGTAGACGCCTGTTTTTTCAAAAGCCCACGCCAAAAAGTCCTCTCCACCGCCTTGTCTGATCGGAATATTCAAAATTGCTTCAGCATCAGGGGCAATGAATGTAGTCCGCACCACATCTTGGCGCCATGTCCAATTTTCAGAGTCTATCAGATCCGATACTTTCTCAATATTCGTATTTGAAGGTTTATACATTAGGGACATCGAGATTGTACTAGGAATCCATTTATCCGTCCATACAAAGATCGTTGAACCACCACCCAGCCGCCAAATGAGACCTAGCTCCAATGCAGGTCTTTCGGCAATAATAGCCCTCCAAGTAGCCGAGGCAGATTTTGGGGGAGTGGCTTGCATAAAATCACAGTCCGGGAAGTATCTACCTTTGAGAACCCGGGCACATAGACTACCTGGATTGGTTAAAAAACGCCAACCATGTTTACCTAGTAGAGCAGGGTTAAACAAGTGCAAATCTCTGAAGCCCATACCTCCATTACACTTCGCCATTGAAAGATTTTTCCAAGAAACCCAGTGCAAAGCTTTCTTGTCCAAAGAGCTACTCCAAAAATATTTAGCCATTGTTGAAGTCAAGCTCTTACAAACTTTCTTTGTCAGTGATGGCTTCTCGCCCTTCGTTGGTTACCCCAAGTGAAAGGTTTGAGATGTAGTGCGGCAGCAGTTTTCCCTCGGTGAAGATACCAAGGTTTGTCTCCAGCAGGACTCCAGAGATGATAAGTAGGTGTCAGCGGCGCAACTGACACGAACCTGCACACAGACACAGATAACTTTGTTCCAACGAAGTTCAGAGAGGTTGTCAATCTCTCCAGTCTTGTTGTTTACAAAGGATAAAACGCAAGGGATAATGATAACAAATAAAAGCAGTAAAGTAAATGTAGCGTGGAAACAGTGATAAGGATATGGACCGGGATACGTGATGTTCGCTAGTGATGTCTCTCTCCCAAAAGACGATAAAATTGCTATGCGAGGTAAACAAATTACAGAAAGGCAATTGACAGGATTATGAATGCACCGCAATGCTAACTATGATACAAAAGAAAGGACGAGGTTCAAAAGCACGGGCAGTACGCCAAGATAAGTAGACCGAAATCCATCTGCATCTACTACTAATCATCCACCTTGAGATATCTATCCAGAACATCTCGCTGGTATTAAGTTGCGAGCCCCATCCAAAGTGTAAACCCAAAGCAACAGACAACTTCATTAAAAAGAACTCTGCGTAAAGTAAACAATCCTTGTAACCGCGGTTACAAGCACCGTTGTTTTCCCCCTTGTGGCAACAGCACATCCCCTAGACTCATGTTTCTGTCACCCAAGCGTGTCATCGGGGGGCATGAACCCACAATCTAGCACAACGTTCCCTCTTGGAGTCACTACCTACTACTTGGCCAAAGCAATAAACAGCAACGGAGAACATGCAAGAATTACTTAGGAACAAAAATATAAGAGATAAAAACCAAATAAATTACTATATCACAATCTGAACATAATCTCATAATCCATCAGATCCTATCAAACTCAACATAGCAAAAGCAGAAATATTACAAAAGTGCCTCGATCATGTAGGGCAGCTCACGAGGTCTAAACCATGAAGATCAAAGAGGGGAGGAGAACATCACATAGCTACTGATCACGGACCCATGGTCCAAGGAAAACTACTCACGAGACATCCGGAGAGCATCCATGGTGGAGAGGAGACTCCCGGAGGTCAATCCTCCCTCCAGCAGGGTGCCGGGAAGAGGTCTTCTGGTGCTCCCAATCTTGGAAGCGCGGCGGCGGTGGAACAGAGGCGAGTTCGCGGAATAGGGTTCTTGTTCTGGGGTTTTCCCGTGACGGGGGATAAATAGGCGAAGGGGGGCAGCCAGAGGTGGGCCAGGGGCTCCAGGCGCCCCCCTGGCGCGGCCAGGGGTGGGGCCGCGCCGGGTGGCCGCCTGGGCCCCCCTGGCTCCCCTCTGGACCCTCCCGGGCTCTTCTGGAAGCTTCCTGTACGCTGATTTTTCCTGTATTTTTCCCGGAATTTTTCTGGCACTTTTTATATGGGAAAAAACTGAAATAGAAAAACAGCAGAAAACAGGAACTAGCACTGGGGTGCACTGAGTTAATAGGTTAGTCCAAATATGATCAAAAGTGTATGAAAGTGTATCTAGATCATAGCAATATCACACAAAACATGCATGGAGCAAGCAGAAATTATAGATACGTTTTGGACGTATCAACATCCCAAGCTTAATTCCTGCTCGTCCTCGAGTAGGTAAATGATAACAACATAATTTCTGTGGTGACATGCTAGCAATCATAAAAGAACTTTTGAAAAGTAAAGTAATCAAGGTTAGAGATTCAAATCAAGTCATAACATGCAAGAGTCTATATTAGCATTGAAACAAGTAACAAAAGAACATTAGGTGCAAGCGCTCTCGCTGTCCGTGACTCGAATGTCTCCAAATGGTGTTTGCGTGCAAGAAGGGGGATAGGGAATACGAGAAAAATATATTTTTGTGTTGAGAACTCAATCTACTTAAGTTTCACACTTGGTCTTCTTTGGAATCTTATCTTGACTCGTCCCCAGACCACTAGCCAGGTACAAGTCAATTTGATCCACTCCTTTTCGATATTTTGAGCACTCATGCAATGGATGAGCGTAAGCACGAGAGTTGACACTTAGGATGGCAAAGAGAGAATATATGGTGGAGGAGGAAGACAAAAAAAAGGAGGAGAAAGGCTCACATCAATGAGGATAATCATAGGCAAGAGATGCCAAATGATAGATATGATGTGAGGAGTAGGGATTGCCATGCAACGGATGCACATACGAGCTAAGAAGCTCTCCAAAGGAACTAGTGGGGGTGCATCTAACTTGCTCGCTCATGAAGACCTAGAGCTCGTTTGAGGAGGCTCATCCTTGGAATATGCAAGCCAAGTTCTATAGTGTGAAGGTCCCCACATAGCTATATGCATAATGATCATCTCTATGGAGTACGAGGATATAGAGGGAGTACTAGTGTGGATCTCTCAAAAAGGATAGTAGTGTTTCCCCTTTCTCTCTTTTTATTCCTTTTTTCTCTTTTTTTCGATTTTTTTGTATTTTTTTGTGGCCTCAATGGCTCTTTCTATTTAACTCTCATTTGTCCTCTTTGGGATCTTTTAATGTGTCCACTTTGGGATCTTTTCCTCACTTAAGGGCAACACTCTATTTTACAATAAGATAAAGGAAATCTTTCACACTTTACAAGGTACTCAAAACATAAAGAAGATGTAACTAACATGATGTATGCAATGTATGTCGCTGCCAGTGTAGCAGGAACATGTATGACATGAAGATCAAGTCATGAAGAGGTGGATGTTGCCTGGCAATATAACTCGGAAAGGCTATGGAAATGCCTTGATAGGTAGGTATGGTGGCTGTTTTGAGGAAAGATATAAGGAGGTTTATGATGACAGAGCGTATCATGCCAAGGGTTTGAATGTACCGGCGAAGGTGGACACCAACTCTCGGAGTGAGAAGAAGGCAATGCACGGCACGTGAGAGGCTAGCAAAATATGGGAAGGTGGAAGTGTCAACTTTCAATACTTACATTAGTACGAAGAACTCATGCACTTATTATCGGCAACTCTCAATCTAATAAGGAGGTTCACAAAGAGACAAGTACCCCGAGGAGGAGTGTATGGGGGTTTGGTTATCCTTGCGCATCCTCGACTCATGGTACGTGAGTGTTCTCTGATATTCGACTCCTCGGAAGAGTAGTGATCCATCTAGTAGCTAGAGTTCTCAACTAGTTTTGTAGGTTTTGAAAATACACACGGATTGCCCAAAATACGACACCTATCACTAATAGGCTAGAGCTCTTGACACCAAAAGTTCAGATATTACTCACATCAATACCTCAAAACTATTGCAAGCTACTACTAAAATTAAATAGCAACCTCAATCACCTACTTCTCAAAACAAGACACAACTCAGTGCAACAACCAACTCTCTTTAACAAGATAAACATGCAAACTAAAAAGAGTTCCAGCAACAAACTAAACAAAAGCCAAGGCTCTTGCTAAAGACAAACTAAGACTAAAACTAAACATGGCAGTAGCTATGAAAAGATAAAGAACACACAACAGCAAAAAGATAAGTAGAAAAATCCTATGATGTGTTCTAGATTTTTGAAAGTGGAGCGTGTTTCTCTCCCACACAAAGTAAGACGGGATCTAACTTGTTATGAACAGCAAGCAAAGCTAAAGAAAACTAAAAATAAAACCTAAGAGCGAGACGCTCCAAGCATAGCACATAACGCATGAAGTGATAAAAATATAGTGAGACGAAGGACGAACTGATGATTGTTGATGGAAAGGGGATGCATGGGGGCATCCCCAAGCTTGAGCGCTTGACACTCCTGGATCTTCTTTCATCATCTTCCATCGCACGTTAGAAAACTCTCTTCATACATAACTCATCATAAGCTGATTAGAGAGGTTAGTATCCTTAATAAATAATTTTTCTCCACTGGATATAAAGATATTCTTGAAGAGCTACTGTTTCTCAAGAGTGCCAAAAAGTTTTTGCAAAGAAAAAGCAAGCTTAAGGTATGCAAAAGTTAGGAGAGATAAAACGTGGCAGAATCTGTGAAAAACAGAACAGCAGATAGTAAAGAATTTTTTAGGGGCACTTCTGCAACTCAAATCAAAAAACTCAGAACATACGGAAGTTTCGTAATTGTATATAGCATACTGTGTAAAAATTTCAGCTCAAAAAGATGAACTGGGATTTTTCTGGAATTTTTCTGGTCACGAGGACAGAATCTGTTTTCTGGATAGCATGTCACAACTTTTACTTCCCTTGCCGTAAGAGGCTATAACTTAGCACAAAGTGGAAAAATAAAGATACAATGATGTTGCTACAGCAGTAAAAAACATCAAGACACAACAAAAGCAAAAAGAAAAACCTAAATTCGTTGCGGGCTGCCTCCCGAAAGCGCTTTCTTTTATACCTTTTAGCTAGGCATGATGCAAAAAGAAGAATCAAGTTTTATCAAGAGAAAGAGAATAACTAGCCCGAGTAACGGACTCAAAAGGTAACTTGATTTTCTTTCTAGGGAAGTGTTCCATCCCCTTTTTGAATGGGAATTGGAATTTTATGTTCCCCTCTTTCATGTCAATAACCGCACCAACAGTGCGAAGAAAATGACGTCCCAAAATAATTGGACACAAAGGTTCACACTCTATATCCATAACAATAAAATCAAGGGGAACATAGTTTTCATTGACAATGATAAGAACATCGTCGATATTCCCCAAAGGTTTCTTGACGGAAGAATCAACAAGACGAACACCAAAAAACAAGGCTCAAAAGGCTTCAATTCAAACATATCAAATATTCTTTTGGGCATAACGGAGGTACTAGCTCCAACATCACATAAAGCATAGCAAGATAAGTTATTTAATTTAATTTTGATCATAGGGTCCCAACCATCATCTAGCTTCCTAGGTATGGAGGTTTCTACTCTAAGCTTCTCCTCCCTAGCTTTGATGAGAGCATTTGTGATATGCTCCGTGAAGGCAAGATTAAGTGTGCTAGTGTGGGGGTCCCTAGACATTTTGTGTAACAAGCTAATAACTTATGTGTAAGGCCCGATATGCGGTATTGTTCCAGATCTAGGTGTTTCCACCCAGATCCGGGGACGAAACACATATCGGTCCCACCGCGACATATGACATAGCCATATGCCCCGGATTTCCAACATGATATCACAACATTACAGATACAAGGATACAACATCTCATACAGTCGGCATACAACTGCCTCAAATACAATACAACAGCGGAAGGTACATGTCTGAGTACAGACTACAATCAAATGCCTAGTGGCAAAGAGAAAAACATCGATCCCCATAACCACACGGGTCCAGGCCCTCCGCCGGGATCCGCCTAACTAGTCGTCGTCGAGTCTCCACGTGAAATGTCGATCACCATACCCGTTGTCGATCAAAAACCCTGAAAAGAGTTTGGGGGTAGTATCATGAGTACAGAGGTACTCAGCATCCAACTGTAGTGGTAAACTGACCCATCAAGGACTTCATCACTCGTCATCCTAGGACAACTAGTAGTTTACGGGAAGGAAGGGGTAAGTGGTGAGGTTGCTGCCACACTAGCATTTATGAAGTGGCTAACGATCTAGAGAGTAAGATAAGAAGCCAAGCATTCGATGGGGAATCGCCTCCAACAAGTCTTGCTATCAACTACTTACACAATCATAACACCTATCTTATCCTTGTCCTCCTCTTCGCATCCCGACGAAGAAGAAGCAGTCAAGGCACACACACGGTTATCAAGTTGTTAAGATTATCTCAATTGTTGTTGTCTATGAACAAGGAGTAGGTCTCAAGTCGTCCATAACCGTGGACACGGCTTCTCGAAAAGATTTAACCCTGCAGGGGTGTACCAACTGCCCATTACAAGGCTCCGCACGCACGCCCATCTCTCTCAGTTGCTACCCATCACAGGCAACCATTTTATGATTTAGTTCCAAGAGATCCGAAACGACAGGTCTCTCTAGCTAACAACGAACAAATCCGGGTGGCCCCCGGTGAGTCGACACCCAACTCAAAAGCCGGCCGCGCTCTCGAATCGGCCTCTACCGTCTGGATGAGGTCGGGTTAGTTGCCCAAACAGATGTGGACAACCCCCTAGCTCCCTGGGGTGGACCAACAAGAGAAACCATGTCTCCGCTGGCCCGGGTTGTTTGAAAACTACTGGCGTACGACCAGCACACACACGGTTTCAAAAGGTAAAATCAGCTTGGGCCACCACTAGAAATGCTTGAAGCTAGATAGGTAAGAAAAGGGGACCTCATAAAATCCCACACGCGGTTAGGCACGCTCAGTCTTAAAACCAATACCCGGAACTCGGATCCTAGGTGACTCGAATGGAACAAAGCGTCGGGGCGGGATAGCCTAGACCTTCCATCCTTCGTCGAATATAGTCAACATTTAGAATAATCATATCATCAACAAAAATATAATAATGTGATATCCCAACCCAAGGAGTAACAGGGTAACATCGTAGCATCCTAAGCATGCATACTAAGCAGGGGCTGAGCGACGAGCAATAGTAACATAGCAGTACAAGGTTTGCTGGGAGGGGACATGGCTGTATCGGTTTGAAAGAGGCTGTAAACATGTGGTAGGATCAAACATCGAACCTATCCTATACTAGCATGCAAACCTCTGGTTGAAATAGAATGGATCATAAGTAATGTATAGTCCTTGCCTGTTGATAAGTCGGGTTCCGAAGGTGTAGTTGATCGCAAGCTCGCAACGTCTCCGAAGGTACCCGCAGAAGCACACAAGAGGGTAAACACTGGAAAGCAATCAACGAGCAACCATCTATTACTACGAGGCAAACACGAGCAAGCATCAACAAGAAGGAAACACGAAACATCGCAGCTACCGTCGAGAGCGGTTACTAACAGGTTAAGTGGAGTACTCATCACACACGACGATACCGCACGTTTAGAAGGGTTCAAGTTGTTTAGCTACAGGTGATCAACAAAGGTTGTTAACATGGCAACTCAAGCAAGCATGGCATAACACACAAACATGTCAAGAGGTGAAGCACAAAGTAAACTATCTATGCTAGTCAATTTAAGTGAGGCACAACCTAAACATGGCATAACACTAAGTGTCGCACGATGATTAAAACATTTGGTACTGTTCTGCCCTAAACCATATTTTAGGTTGGTTAACAACATCAAACAATAGCATAAACACAAATTACACGAAAAACTAATCAAGTACATATAAAGAACACCCCAAACGGAGTTACGGTTAAAAGATATAAGCAAAACAACTTACGGGCACAATCTGCCAACATCACGAAGCACACTTTAGAGCAATGCATAAACAGGATAATCAATGCAAACATGCTCACTAATGATATGAAATTAAAGTAGACATGACAGGGAAGGCATGACAAAAAGAATCATGCAAATAGGCATCATAGATCAAAAGATATTAAGCAAACAACATGGCATCGTGACGTTACAGACTTAGAGAAAAACAGAGGTGGCTGTCAAAAACAGCAGCATAGCAACTTTGGAGCTCAACAACTATATGACCAGAAAGCATATCATGACAATGCAATACATATAATGGAAGTAGACATGATGCTTAACAATATGCAATTGGAATCACTCAATTCCGATAAACGGTTGCGACACAACCGTCACCCGAAGTTGCAACAAATTAACAGTTTTCAGCACAGCAGCACATTAACATCAGGATCACCACTTTGGAGCAAGATTTAATATAGCTAAAGCACCCAAATATTGCAAGTTAAAGCATGAAAGTGAAGTACACATGATGCTTAACACATAGGAAAAAGATTCAATGCAATAGGCCTCAAATCAAAATGCTCACAAAAGATGAATTGAAGTACACACAATTCTGAGCAACTTTCATTTTGGGGGCATCGTCATACGGGCTACGTTCAACGGGAAAAAGCATTACAAAACGGGATTAGCAGCAGTTTCAGCACTTAACAGAAAAAAAAGAATAACTTAAGGAAAAAAAACAGAGGGGCGGCCGGGCTGCTCACCCATGGGCCTTGGCCCAACAGGCTGAGGGGGAGGCGCCTGGGAGGCGGTTCGGGCCGCAGGTGGCTGGTGGGCCGTGGCGGCTCGCCGGCCCACCATGGTGTCCACGCGTGGCGGCACTGGATCGGGATGGCTGGCCCCGAGGAGGCCGACCAGGGGGCGTCGGCGGCCAACACCCGCTCGGGGCGGCGTCGCAGGCCAGCGACAAGCGCGTCCAGCGGTGTAGGAGGCGGACCCGGGCGCGGCGAGGCGGATCCAGTCGAGGGCGACGACGGCGACCTTGGGCGCGGGGCGTGGCGGCCCGAGCTCGGAGCTCGGCCGGCCATGGCGGCTCCCGTGGCTTCCGCGGTGGCGGCGGCCTCCAGCAGGAGAGGAGGATGGAGGTAATGGGAGAGGGAAGGAGAGGAAGGGAGAGAGGAGGAGGAGACCTGGGCGCGGTGGCGGCCTGGCCGGCTGGCCGGAGGCGCGACGGCGGCGGCGGTTGGCTGCCCACGGCTGGAGGAGGAAGAGAGAAAAGGGAGGTGAGGCTGGGTGGATCTGCGGTTCGACGGTCCAGATCGCCTGGGGCTAGAATTTCGGGATCTGGGGATCTGGGAGGCAAAACTGGGCAAAGTGGAGGGGGGTGGCTGCAAATTGTGGCTAGGGAAACCCTAGAAATGGGTGGGAGTGTGGTGGTCTTTATATAGCCCCGGTAGCTGGCAGTTTGCAAAAACATCCCCGGTTTTTCTCTCGCGCGCGCGATGTTTACGTTTCTGACCGCCGGGGGTCTGCGGTACCTCCGATTCGGGTAAAACTTCGAACTACGCGATCAGCGCGTCGAGCCGGCGGCGTTCACCTCGCGTTGGAACCGTTCCGAGAACACTTTCCGGCGCGCTATAAAAATAACTCGTTTAATTATTAAATGGGGTTTTTCGTTCCGTTGGCTGCGGCTGGTCTCGTGCGGTTTTCGCGACGGTGATCGGGTGAAACCCGATGTCGCAAAGGTCGAGTGTCAGGGTGGCAATGGTCGGTCTCCGTCCGGTACGAGACAAGAGGGGAAAAATAACCGCCGATCGATAAATCGGGAATGCAAACACCACAAACAAATCAGACAATCAAACAATTCACACCGAAAACAAAATTTTTAATTTTTGTGAAATCTGGGCTGTTACATTCTGAGAGGGTACAACTATCAAAATCAATATCACTACTATCAAAGGTGGTAGTAGTGTCATCTAGGCTCACTTGTTTGAAACCCTCTATGTTCATAGGAGTTTCTTCATCTACGGTTGAGGTATTAGCATCACCATTAATAGGTCCAACGGGACTAGGAGTGCATTGGGTGCTAATAGTTTCAGTGTCCTCAACAATTTGGATAGTGGCAACTGTGTGGTGTGTAGGAAGGCTCTTAATTCTATCATCTTCCTCTTTTTCTCTAGCCCATCTTTCTTTAAGTTTAGCCATCATCCTAATATTTTCATTAATTTGTAATTGGATAGCATTAATAGGGGTGGCTTTATTCTCCTCAAGGGGGGAGGTTCTAATTTTAAGCATCTCAATATCAAGGACTAAGCTTTCTATCTTCAAAGAGAGATTATCTATTTTAGCTAATTTCTCTTCTACATTTTTGTTGAAGGCTTTTTGGGTAGTGATAAAGTCTCTAAGCGTGCTTTCTAATTCAGAAGAGGGGTTCTTGTTGCTAGGGTAAGTGTTGTTGTTCCCATAGTTGGATGGGAACGGTCTAGGATTGCTAGCAAAGTTTCCCCTATAAGCATTGTTGTTGAAGTTGTTTCTAGCAATAAAGTTCACATCTACTTGTTCTTGGGCAACCAAAGAATTTAAAGGAACATCATGAGGATCAATAGAGGGTTGCTTGGTAAGTAGAGACATAATTAAATCAACTTTTTCATTGAGGGAGGTAATTTCCTCAGAGTTTACCTTCCTAGTTGTTGGAGCGCGTTCGGTGTGCCATTGGGAATAATTGGTCATCATTTCATCGAGAAGCTTCGTGGCAGCACCAAGTGTAGTTGACATAAAGGTTCCTCCCGCCGTCAAATCTAACAGGTTCCGCGAGGTAAAGTTCAAGCCTGCATAAAAAGTCTGGATAACCATCCAAGTAGTCAAACCATGTGTAGGAAATTTCTTAACAAGAGATTTCATTCGTTCCCAAGCTTGGGAAACGTGTTCATTATCCAATTGCTTAAAATTCATAATATTACTTCTCAATTGGATAATCTTAGCAGGAGGGTAGTACTTCCCTATAAAAGCATCTTTGCACTTATCCCAAGAATCTATGTTATTTCTAGGCAAAGATTGAAACCAGATTTTAGCATCTCCCCTTAAAGAGAAAGGAAAGAGCTTGAGCTGAACAACATCACCTTCTACTTCTTTATACTTTTGCATATCACATAATTCAACAAAATTATTCAAGTGTAAAGCAGCATCATCTCCAGCACCAGAGAATTGATCTCTCATAACAAGGTTTAGCAAAGCAGGTTTAATTTCATAAGAGGTAGCTGAAGTGGCAGGTGTGGCAATGTGAGTGCAGATAAAGTCTTTGTTGTTGTGACTAGTGAAGTCACACAACTTGGTGTTTTCAGTGGAACCCATAGTAGCAGCAAGTGTGGCAGATTTTTTGTAATTTTTGATAAAAGACACAAAGACAAAACTGAAAGGTAAACTAACAAGACTAAAAAACAAAGGTAAAGGGTAGTGTGCAACTCCCCTATCTTAGCACTTGGAGTCCCCGGCAACGGCGCCAGAAAACTTGCTTGATGGCTTCTCGCCCTTCGTTGGTTACCCCAAGTGAAAGGTTTGAGATGTAGTGCAGCAGCAGTTTTCCCTCGGTGAAGATACCAAGGTTTGTCTCCAGCAGGACTCCAGAGATGATAAGTAGGTGTCAGCGGCGCAACTGACGCGGACCTGCACACAGACACAGATAACTTTGTTCCCAATGAAGTTCAGAGAGGTTGTCAATCTCTCCGGTCTTGTTGTTTACAAAGGATAAAACGCAAGGGATAATGATAGCAAATAAAAGCAGTAAAGTAAATGTAGCGTGGAAACAGTGATAAGGATATGGACCGGGATACGTGATGTTCGCTAGTGATGTCTCTCTCCCAAAAGACGATAAAATTGCTATGCGAGGTAAACAAATTGCAGAAAGACAATTGACAGGATTATGAACGCACCGCAATGCTAACTATGCTATAAAAGAAAGGACGAGGTTCAAAAGCACGGGCAGTACGCCAAGATAAGTAGACCGAAATCCATCTGCATCTACTACTAATCATCCACCTTGAGATATCTATCCAGAACATCTCGCTGGTATTAAGTTGCGAGCCCCACCCAAAGTGTAAACTCAAAGCAACAGACAACTGCATTAAAAAGAACTCTGCGTAAAGTAAACAATCCTTGTAACCGCGGTTACAAGCACCGTTGTTTTCCCTTTGTGGCAACAGCACATCCCCTAGACTCATGTTTCTGTCACTCAAGCGTGTCATCGGGGGGCATGAACCCACAATCTAGCACAACGTTCCCTCTTGGAGTCACTACCTACTACTTGACCAAAGCAATAAACAGCATCGGAGAACATGCAAGAATTACTTAGAACAAAAATATAAGAGATAAAAACCAAATAAATTACTATATCACAATCTGAACATAATCTCATAATCCATCAGATCCTATCAAACTCAACATAGCAAAACCATGAAGATCAAAGAGGAGAGGAGAACATCACATAGCTACTGATCACGGACCCATGGTCCAAGGAAAACTACTCACGAGACATCCGGGGAGCATCCATGGTGGAGAGGAGACTCCCGGAGGTCAATCCTCCCTCCGACAGGGTGCCGGGAAGAGGTCTTCTGGTGCTCCCGATCTTGGAAGCGCGGCGACGGCGGAACAGAGGCGAGTTCGCGGAATAGGGTTCTTGTTCTGGGGTTTTCCCGTGACGGGGGATAAATAGACGAAAGGGGGCAGCCAGAGGTGGGCCAGGGGCTCCAGGCGCCCCCCTGGCGCGGCCAGGGGTGGGGCCGCGCCGGGTGGCCGCCTGGGCCCCCCTGGCTCCCCTCTGGCCCCTCCCGGGCTCTTCTGGAAGCTTCCTGTACGCTGATTTTTCCTGTATTTTTCCCGAAATTTTTCTGGCACTTTTTATATGGGGGAAAATTGAAATAGAAAAACAACAGAAAACAGGAACTGACACTGAGGTGCACTGAGTTAATAGGTTAGTCCAAATATGATCAAAAGTGTATGAAAGTGTATCTAGATCATAGCAATATCACACAATACATGCATGGAGCATGCAGAAATTATAGATACGTTTTGGACGTATCAGTCAGTAAGAAGGTACTCATCGAATATGCCGGGATGGATTGAATCACGGATTTAAGAAGAACCTCCCTTCCCGCCCAAGCAAGTAACTTCTCAGACCAACCTTCCATTTTTCCTCTAGCCCGATCACCTATATGATCAAACGTGCCACTGATGATACGACCCACAGCTATTGGAAGACCCATTTTTCTCTTTCAAGGAGTAGGGATTGCCACACAGCACATGCATATAAAGTTACAAGTGTATAAATCTCTCCGTCGGCGCGCGGCGTCGTTGGTTTCTCCGCCCCGTCGCTGTCTCCGCCGCCTCATCTCCCTCTCCCTCTCCGCCTATTTCTCTTCTCCTTCCCGTCACCCGCATTGCAGCCCTCTTCCGTAGCTGCTGCCCAAAGCTCCTGGAGCCCCCAGGTACTGCCCCCGCTCCCAGCTCCCAGATGTCACTCTACTTGAGCAGGATTAGTTGCGCCTTTGCCCGTGTAATAGCTTTTTGCTCCAACGGCGCCTGACGAATGGACAATGAGTAATGATTGCAGTACTTTGTAGTAGTAGCATTTCGTGAGCTAGTTAGTATTCTGGATTCCAGGGAGCTTTCTGCTTTATCTGCGTGGCTAGATTAGGTAGATTCTTGGAGCTTGCGCATTGCATCCCTTTTCTTCTAGCTAAGCTATAGCTGTTCAGTAGGATGAAAAGATGATGTAGCCAAACTGAATTTCCGATTTTCTTCCAGCTAATATGGTTTTGTGAAGAAAAACTGAACATTCACTGTATGATTGTGAGGTTCTCTTTCTGAACTTGCCAACCTAGAATGATCTTAGTACGCATGAAAAAGTACAAAATTATTGTCTTCCTTTAAAAAATAACGCCGTTACGACAACGCTGAAGCCACCCTTTCAAAAAATTCCTATTTGTATCCGAATTTTTGGGTTAAGATCCACTCAGAAGATCTTCAAAAGTAGTTTGGAGCAAAGATATAACATCAGCAAACTACTTCACTATCCATTCAAGTTTGGGCCCCATATTGCCTTGTTCTCTTGAATTTCTGTGATATATTTCAGGGCTTGAATTTCTCTGTGCACAGTCATCTATTTGATCTTCCCATTTTTAGCCTCTAAGCTCTAATTTATAGATGATAAAGAAATCCCATCACTGACTATGTCTCTTATTTCTAGCCGTTATATATAAACCATGACTTATTTGGAGAGCAGCTCACCTCATAGAAGAATTGTTTCAGGTTTACTATTTCAAGACCTCTGGGAATCAGCATCACACCCCTTGAGCTACAAATAGTATAAGGCTCGAGAATATGAATCCTTATTTCATTGGCTTTGTTATCCCTTTTGTGGCATCTCTGTTGTTTACCAAGAGGAAGGCTGAAAAGAAAAGGGGAGTGCCAGTTAACGTGGGTGGTGAGTCTGGCTATGCCATCCGTAACTATAGGTTCGAACAGCCTGTCAAAACACACTGGGAAGGGATCTTCACACTCGCGGAGCTGTTTGAGCAATCCTGCAAACAGTATGCCCATATGCCCCTGCATGGCACCAGGAAGCTCATTTCAAGGGAAACAGAGGTAGCTTCTGATGGAAGATCTTTTGAGAAGCTCCATTTGGGGCAGTATGAGTGGAGAAGTTACATTGAAGCATTCAAGGCTGTCTGCAACTTTTCATCTGGTCTAGTGCAAATCGGGCACCAGAAGGATGAGCGTGTTGCTATATTTGCTGATACACGAGCTGAGTGGCAGGTTGCATTGCAGGTAACTTTTCTACTCATATACTAAATTAGCAAACACATGTGCCACACTTTCGATTGTGCATCAAGTATCTAAACTCTATATGGTCCACATTGATATTCATATATTGTCAGCTGCCTTTTCTAAAATGCAATCCCTGTGGAAAGAAATAGGGGAATGCATGTTACGATGCTTATCCTGAATTTTCATTCATGTTAAAACAATAGAGTAATAGCTTGCATAAACCTAAGGATGTACATGCTAGAACACTATTTTTACATTTTTATAGATTCTGAATAATAAATCCTTTATTTTGGAGTTCCCATCCTGTTGTCCATGGCCTAATCCTGGCTTACATAAACTGGGTTTGCAAGGGTTGAGCTCCTGGTCAGGAGGCCTCCCAAGCAAGGATTGATATCTCCTATAGGGCCCCTTCAGTTTAATGCATTTATGAGCGTGGGCTGTGCTATGATTTTTTCTCGTATTATTTGCATTGTGTTTCTATTGGCTCTTGATAGTATTGCCTGGAAATCAGCAATCCATGCGCCATAATCTTAATGTATTCTCTTGTTCTTTGTTTGCTTTTTTCTCTAGTTTTTGGCTTCTGCATGTTTCTGTTGGGTTTCATATCTAGCTTACCCCAACTTGCTTGGGGCAAAATCTTTGCTGTTGTTGTTGTATTATTTGCATTGTGTTAAAATTCAGCTCTATAGATCATATGCAGGTTCTCTAACCAGTTTTTGTTTCTGCTTGCAAGGCATGCTTCAGACAAAATATTACGGTTGTCACCATTTATGCCTCCTTGGGGGAGGGAGCGCTTTGTCACTCACTAAATGAGGTCGGTTGAATACTTGAATATGTGCTATACATCCATGTAATAACATAAACTCAATTTATTAGCTATAGCATTCTCTTCTGCTGGCAGGCAACAAAAGCCAGCAACATGCGATATCATTTTTTAGCGTTGTTGCTTAAGTAAATTGTGTATCACATATATTTTATCATAATAAAACATACCTTATGTTTGTGTTGTGGTACAAGTACGACCTGCTAATCTTGTTCCTTTTTGTACTCTTCAGACTGAGGTAACTACAGTGATCCGCGGACGGAAAGAACTGAAAAAGCTTATTGATATAAATGGGCAACTTGATACTTTGAAACATGTCATCTACATAAATGAAGAAGGTGTCTGAAGTGAAGTATCCTTGGCTAAACAATGCACTAGCTGGAGAGTTGAGTCATTTGAGGAGGTTGAGAGGTTAGGACTGGAAGCACCTGTCGAACCAAATTTGCCTCTCCCATCGGACACAGCTGTGATAATGTATACAAGTGGAAGCACTGGAATGCCCAAGGTTTGTTCATGTCTGAGTTCAGAAAACTTAATTTTTGTTCGACTTTTGTATTTGAGGTGTTTGATCCTCTTGCAAGTGCTCATGTACTCATGCTGGATCATTCTTGATATGTAAATCATGAAAGCATGTCATTTCTGTGATCATCTGCTCTAGCACACCTTCTTATTGAGGAAATGGTATTTTCATGTTTATACGATTTTACAGGGGGTCATGATGAGCCACCGCAATGTCCTGGCTACCGTATCAGCTGTTATGACTATTGTCCCTGCACTTAGTAAGAAGGATGTCTACTTGGCATACCTCCCGCTTGCACATATTCTTGAGTTGGCAGCTGAGGTAAGTACAATGTGACATATCGCCATGTCAATCTATTTCACATCATTGGTATAGTTATGCTAATTAAATTTATATAAATGTGTGTTCCAGACGATTATATCTGCTGTCGGGGCTTCTATAGGGTATGGAACACCTTTGACCCTGACTGATACATCAAACAAAATTAAAAGAGGGACTCAAGGTGATGCTTCCGCACTGAAGCCAACACTTATGACTGCGGTACCTGCTATACTTGACCGTGTTCGTGATGGCGTAAGAAAAAATGTATGGCCCTTTACGATGCCATCATCCCTTGCGTTTCTGTATTTTTTAATCATTACTGATTTATCGTCATACTGAGATGAACTTAGGTAGATGTAAAGGGTGGTGTAGCAAAGAAACTATTTGATATCGCCTACAGTCGTCGGGTAGCTGCTGTCAGTGGAAGTTGGTTTGGTGCATGGGGATTAGAGAAGCTCGTGTGGGAAAAGCTTGTCTTCCAGAAGGTGCGTGTAATCTTGGGAGGACGGATTCGCTTTATACTTTCAGGCGGAGCACCTTTGTCTGGAGATACTCAAAGATTTATCAATATATGCCTTGGGTGAGATATATAGATTCTCTGTTTTTCCGCAAACCAAGTTATATTCAGTTGAGTTACTACCACTTGCATTTTAGTTCACTATTGGTTTCGGAGCTTGAAGTCTATACATTTCAAGTATAACCGGCATATGATTTTTTTTTACTTATTTACATGCCCAGAAATTGATAGGATTGAGTTTTGCTGTTTCAGGGCTCTGATAGGGCAAGGATATGGTCTGACTGAAACGTGTGCTGGTGGGACATTTTCTGAGTATGATGACACATCTGTTGGTTGTGTTGGTGCTGCACTGTCTTGTTCATACATTAAGGTATGCTTTCTCACTTGCCACTGTCAATTGGTTAAGTTCCATTTTCCATAGCAAAGTGATTATTTTTATGCATACTTTTACTGTTAATACTTTATCTTCATGCTAAAGAGATACTTGGTGTGGTATGTTGGAAGGTCTAGTTGTGATGGACATGTTAACATTTGGCTTGTAGCTAAGCTTATGTTTCATAGTATAATGCTTCCATGTCTAATGATAGTAATACTAGATTGTTTGGATAGTAATACTAGATCGTTACCTTGCAGTTGCTGTATCTAATATGCATGCCAATTTATTTATTTTTTGACGGTAATATGCATGCCAATTTTGTCCATCCTAGTGCCTTGTAGTTATATTTTACACCCCCTGAACGTAAAGCTAGAAACATACGATATTGTGCAAAACCTTACTGGTATATTGTAACTCTTAAGAGTTAGTAAAATTAGGCTTTTCACATCCAGTTTTATTCATCCCCCTTTCCTTCAGATTCAATGCTGTCCTAACATAATCGTAACTCCACATGATAGTTGATAGACTGGGTCGAAGGTGGATACTTGACAACTGATTCACCAATGCCTCGGGCTGAAATAGTTATTGGAGGGCCAAATGTAACCAAAGGCTATTTCAAAAATGAGGCCAAAACAAATGAGGTCTACAAGGTACTTTGCCAACAATTAAACCCCAGAGCAGTCCATGTCGTTTATAACTTCTGCATAACAATATGCATGTTATTTTAGGATGATGAAAACGGCATGCGTTGGTTCTACTCCGGTGACATCGGGCGTTTACACCAGGATGGCTGCCTCGAGATCATTGGCCGTAAGAAGGATATAGTCAAGCTTCAGCATGGTGAATATGTATCTCTAGGAAAGGTAAGCAGGTTTCCTTCTCTGGCCAAACGAGCAGCTACTGGCTCCTTTTAACGAACGATCGAACCAGCAGCCATCAGCCCTTCCTAATGAACTATGCAATCACAGGTGGAGGCCACTTTGAGCGTGAGCCCGTATGTTGACAACATCATGGTCCATGCCGACCCCTCCCAGAACTTCTGTGTCGCACTTGTTGTAGCAGCACCTGGTGAACTGGAAAGCTGGGCGTCAAAACAAGGTATCACATACAGTGACTTCTCCGAGTTGTGCCAGAAGCAAGAGACAGTCAAAGAAGTTCTTCAGTCCTTAGTAAAGGTTTGTGTTTTCCTCGCGTTCTTGTCGGTTTTTGGTTCGTTTACAACTTCTTGGCATTGCAAGCATGATTGGGTATTGAGCCGTACTCTAAGGCGTTGTTTGGATAACTGGCTTGTATAGAATTCAATCTTAATAAATCCGGAAAAACATCTAACAGATTAAATCTACGTTTGGCTACTCTAACCAATCCACAAATATAGAAAACTTGGTTCTACATAATCCAGGATTCCACGTTTATAGAAAAACGGGTATTAGTCGTTTTTCTACAACCACGTTTTCTATCTACCTGATCCCAACTAACGAACGTATAAATCGGGAACTCCAAACCATAATAAAAGGAAAATCCCAGGAAAATAGGAATAGACTAGATCGCTATCCAAATAAGAAACTGCACACAACGGTTTTATAATTTTCTTTAACAAACATAATTTTCTATAAGCTGATTATTCAAAGAAAAATCAGTAAAACTGATTTAGCTAAAAATCGGCTACAAACTTGTTTTGTATAAACCTGTCGTCAATATTCAGTATCCAAACAACCACTAATTGTTCTTCAGGCTGGTAAGCAAGCCCGACTCGAGAAGTTTGAGATCCCTGCCAGAATCAAGCTGATACCAGAACCATGGACCCCCGAGTCGGGCCTTGTCACGGCTGCCCTCAAGCTCAAGAGGGAGGTCATCAAGAAGGGTTATGAGGGCGATCTTGCTAAGCTGTACAGATAGTTTCTGTTCTTAGGAAGAACAAAACTTCCCCTTTTGCTATGTCTCAAATTGCTGTTTTTGTGAAGACAACAGTGGACAAGTGCTTTTTAGATGCAGTGGACAAGTGTTGAGACAGGCAGTATGGACTTTCTAATGTCTGTTATTGATGATTTATTGCATTTCACCTAGTTATCCTGTTCTCGGTTCATTTTTCATGGAATACTACTGAATCTTGTTGTCACGAACAGATGAGCTGCTACTTCACTAGGATGTGTACGTTTTGGGGCATTTGTTTGTTAAGCACGCTGTCAAGATACGTCTATGAGTAGATAGACTAGAATCTGTAGGGTAGTTGCTAGGTTGTTGAACCAGCTGTAATCTCTATCTTCTCCAACCGTAGCTAGGCTGATCTCCCTCTTTCTTGTCTCTCAAGATGTAATCCCAACAAACCGTGTATGCGCTGTAACAGGGAGGTGCGCCCCTGCCTATAAACATGCAGCACGTCCCCTCTCGTTGAGGTAAGACGCTTCCACCAAATCTCACATGGTATCAGAGCCTCCCTCTTCCGTTTCATCTAGCCTCCACCTCTATCCCACCTCTAGCTCGCCATGTCGTCTTCCTCCTCCTCCAGCGCTCCTCTGGCCGGCCTCCATGGCCAGGTTACAGAAAAGCTTACCCGGACGAACTACGTCCTGTGGCGTGCCCAGATCACGCCGCAGTTGAAGGCAAGGAGGAGACCTTTCCCAATCCACTTCATCAGTTGTGGGTTCGGGAGGATCAGCAGGTACTGGCATATCTGCTGAATAATCTCTCTCGTGAAGTCCTTGTTCAGGTGACGGCCATCCGCAAGGCGCATGAACTCTGGACTGCTGTGGCGAACATGTTCTCCTCGCAGTCCAGGTCGCGCATCAACAGCATCCGCAGTGCCCTCTCCAATGCTCAGAAGGGCACGCAATCTGTGGGTGCTTACTTCGCCTACATCAACGGGCTCGTCGAAGAACTGGCTGCTGCCGGCAAGACCCTGGAGCAAGACGAGGTGATCTCCTACATCGTCGGGGACTGGACATGGAGTACCAGCCCCTGGTGTCGGCCATCGACGTTCGTGACGATCCAATCTCGCTTGAAGATCTCTTTGCTCAGATGAGCAATCTTGATCAGCGCATTGCCATGTTCCATGGTAATGCTGGGTTCAAGTCCTCCGCAAACGCGGCGTATCGTGGTGGCCGTGGTGGCTCTCGTCACCGTGGTCCGCCGCGCAACAAGGGCAAGGGCAACAACAACAACAACAACTACTCCAGCAGCGGCAACAACTACTCCAGCAGCGGTGGTGCACCTCGCACTGCCAGCGGACGGCCTTCCTCCTCCAACAACAAAGGCCGCCGCAACAACTCTAGAACTCGCCCCGATGCTGTTCGGTGCCAAATCTGTGGCAAGCCAGGGCACTCCGCAAAGGACTGCTGGTACAGGTTCAATGATGATGATAGTGACTCATCATCAGATGAGAAAGTTGTTGCTGCTGCTGATGGTTCATACGGCGTGGACACTAACTGGTATGTGGATAGCGGAGCTACAAACCACATCACCGGTGAACTGGAGAAGGTGACTATGCGGGAGAAGTACCGCGGCCAGGATTAGATTCATGTGGCAAATGGACCAGGTATGAGAATCAAACATGTTGGTCATTCAGTTATTAACACCCCCCATCGACAAATCCATCTTCGAAAAATCTTGCATGTCCCTAGTGCCTCTAAAAATCTCCTTTCTGTTCATCGTATTGCCATTGATAATCATGCTTTCCTCGAGTTTCACCCCTCTTTCTTTTTGATCAAGGATCAGGCAACGAAGAAGGTTCTGTACCGAGGTAGATGTGTTCGAGGGCTTTATCCATTGATTCCGGAGTTTAGAAGAGCAAATAAGCAAGCATATGGTGTCACCAAACTCTCCCCGGCGAGGTGGCACGATAGACTAGGGCATGCATCTTTTTCTTTAGTTAAACGATTGCTTAGGAAGAATAATCTCCCTCATGTTGGAGACCATGATGTTGAAACTATTTGTGATTCTTGTCAGAGAGCTAAAAGTCATCAATTACCCTATCCAGTGTCTACGAGTATTTCTACCAAGCCTTTACAACTCATTTTTTCTGATGTGTGGGGCCCCGCCCCAAGCTCCGTGGGTAGACATACATACTACGTTAGCTTCATTGATGACTATAGCAAGTACTCTTGGATCTATCTGCTTAAAAAACGCTCCGATGTTTTCCAAGTGTTTCAAAACTTCCAAGCCTTTGTTGAACGCCAATTTGATAGAAAAATTCTTGCCGTCCAATCCGATGGGGAGGAGAATATGAAAAACTGAATTCCTTCTTCCAAAAACTTGGCATCTCTCATCATGTGTCATGTCCTCATGCTCATCAGCAAAATGGATCAGCTGAACGCAAGCACAGACACATTGTTGAAGTTGGTCTTGCCCTGTTAGCTGGTGCATCCATGCCCTTAAAATTTTGGGATGAAGCCTTCCTAGCAGCTGTTCACATCATTAACATGCTACCTAGCCGTGTCATCGACAATGAAACCCCCATAGAAAGACTCTTCCATACTAAGCCAGACTACACATCCCTTCGTGTCTTTGGTTGTGCGTGTTGGCCTAATCTTAGACCCTACAACAATCGCAAACTTATGTTTCGATCCAAACAATGTGTCTTCCTTGGCTATAGTGCTCAACATAAAGGTGTCAAATGCTTAGATATTCCCACTGGCAGAGTCTATATCTCTTGTGATGTCGTTTTTGATGAGACCAAATTTCCCTTTGCTACTCTTCATCCCAACGCCGGTGCACTCCTTCTCAAAGAAATTCTTCTTTTGTCTCCCAACCTCACTGGTTTTGATCACGGGGACGATAACTGCAATGATCACATGTCTACTAATTCTCATAACAGTGTGGTTGAGTTATGTGATGCTACAGATAAAAACTGCGAAGCAAACAGCGAAGGAAGTGGCGGCAACCATGTGCATGATCGCATGTGTCGCCGTGCAGGAAGCAAATCTTCCCCGGGATTGCTGCCACTGCCAACAGGCAACAGATTCGCAGCGGGATCTGCTCCTTCTGCGACCGTGCGCGCCAGCAATCGGCGTGTTCCCACGGGTGATGTCAACCTGCATCAACCAGATGTGCGGCAGGAGGGACGTCGCTTTCCCGAGTCGAGCCGGTGCTACTCACGCCGCGCTCGACAGCCGACAGCACCAGAGACGCACGCGTCGCCAGGTATGGAGTCTGGTGCTCCTACCAGTCCTGTCCAGCAATCATCACGCAACGATGAGTCAGGCGAATCTTCTGCTCAGCCGAGCACCCCTGCTTCACAGGCACCAGCGGCGCCAACCACAGAAGATCTTTCCCCAGAATCTGCATTGGATCCAGCAGCCGAGGAGGCGGGTGACTTTACTGGATCTTCTGCGCCAGCATCACCTGTACCAGCCGCTGCTTCTGTTACACGACCTCGTACACGCCTACGACAGGGAGAAATACAACCTGTAAACTATAGACACATGGTCAAATTTGGTTTAGCTTGTTCCACAGGTGAACCACAATCGCTTGAAGAAGCACTTGGTGATACACGGTGGCAGAAAGCTATGGAAGAAGAGTACAAAGCACTTCGGAAAAATGAGACTTGGCATCTAGTTCCCCCACAACAAGGTATGAATTTGATTGATTGCAAGTGGGTTTTCAGAATCAAGAAAAGATCTGATGGGACTATTGATCGTTATAAAGCTAAACTTGTTGCTAAAGGTTTTAAACAGCGATATGGCACTGATTATGAGGACACTTTCAGCCCTGTTGTGAAAATTGCCACTATTCGTTTGGTTTTGTCTATTGCTGTTTCCAGGGGATGGAGCCTAAGACAACTAGATGTTCAGAATGCGTTTCTTCATGGTGTTCTGGAAGAGGAAGTGTATATGAAACAACCACCTGGGTTTGAAAACAAAAATGCACCTCTCCATGTGTGCAAACTTGATAAAGCTCTATATGGATTAAAGCAAGCTCCAAGAGCATGGTATTCTCGTCTCAGCCAGAAATTACAAGCACTTGGTTTTGTTCCTTCCAAATCTGACACATCATTGTTCATTTACAATAAGTCCAAGACATCCATATTTGTTCTCATTTATGTTGATGACATCATTGTTACAAGCTCCTCTAATGAAGCTGTGACAGGGCTGCTGAAGGATCTAAGTGCAGAGTTTGCTCTCAAGGATCTAGGAGATTTGCATTTCTTCCTAGGAATTGAGGTAAAGAAAAATGAGGATGGACTTCATTTATCCCAAGAAAAATATGCTTCTGACATTGTAAGAAGAGCAGGCCTACAGGGATGCAAGGCATCATCAACTCCATTGCCAAGTACAGAAAAGTTGTCTCTCACAGATGGAGAACTCCTGGATCAGGAGGATGGCACCAAGTACAGGAGTCTAGTAGGTGCACTTCAGTACTTAACTCTTACAAGACCTGATATCTCTTTTGCTGTTAACAAAGTATGTCAGTTTCTTCATGCTCCTACTACAGTACATTGGACTGCTGCAAAGCGTATAGTAAGATATGTGAAAAATACCATGAATATTGGTATTACACTCATCAAATCTTCCTCTACACGTGTCAGTGCCTTCTCTGATTCTGACTGGGCAGGAGACATTGATGATAGACGCTCTACAGCTGGCTTTGCAATATTCTTTGGACCTAATCTTGTATCTTGGTGTGCAAAGAAACAGGCTATTGTTTCAAGGTCAAGCACAGAAGCAGAATATAAAGCATTAGCGAATGCAACTGCAGAAATCATTTGGGTACAGTCAATGCTCAAGGAACTTGGTATAAATGAAACTCACACTCCTTGTCTTTGGTGTGATAACCTTGGTGCTACTTACTTGTCTGCAAATCCAGTCTTTCATGCACGAACCAAACATATTGAGATAGATTTCCACTTTGTTCGAGAAAGAGTTGCTAACAAGAATTTGGAGATCCGGTTTGTTCATTCTAAAGATCAAGTTGCTGATGGATTTACCAAGGCACTACCTACAAGAAGTTTTGAAGAATTCAAGCGTAATCTCAACTTGTCCAAGTTGTGATTAAGGAAGGATGTTAAGCACGCTGTCAAGATACGTCTATGAGTAGATAGACTAGAATCTGTAGGGTAGTTGCTAGGTTGTTGAACCAGCTGTAATCTCTATCCTCTCCAACCGTAGCTAGGCTGATCTCCCTCTTTCTTGTCTCTCAAGATGTAATCCCAACAAACCGTGTATGCGCTGTAACAGGGAGGTGCGCCCCTGCCTATAAACATGCAGCGCGTCCCCTCTCGTTGAGGTAAGACGCTTCCACCAAATCTCACATTGTTATCTTAATAAATTCTGAGATGTCATATGAGTCGAAAACAAACAGAAATGGTAGCAGCCACTACCATCGAACTGCCATTACTGATTGGGTAGCAAGCCCAGAAGTTGCAATTTTGTGGCCTAGACACAAATTTAGCAGCAAAGCAAGCAAAATACATTATTTTTCTCACAATCATGCAGAAAAATACTGGGCCTTAATATTAAGGCATGAGTAGAGAAAAGAGGTGAACAGAACATAATATAAATTTATTATTTAGCTACAATGCCGTGTTTTTATTTCACCACCAACAAGATTAAAACCATTTCCCCAGGAGCAGCAATCCAGCCTACCCCCAAAATCCTCTGCATGAACAGCAAACGCCCACCACGACCAGAAAGAATGAAACAGTACTGGAAGTGCACCTTCCTTAAATCTACATATCTCTTCTTATAATAAATCAAAATTAGAACTTACCAAAGTTTCAGCATTTCTCAAGAATGTAGCCTGCGTAGCAATTGTGAAGCGATCCGGTGATACGCTTAATCTGCGCGGGACTGGCCGGCGCGGGACGAGAGGATGATGCCCACAATGAGACCGTAAAGGGCAAGCGCTTCTGCGAAAATGAGGATGAGGATCATACCCACGAACAACTTAGGTTGTTGAGCGTTTGCCCTGCATTCAAAATCCACAAGAGGTCAACATTGGATTCAACAACTGTAGGGGGCTTGCAGTCAGAGCAGCCTCTAAAAAGAACAGCATCAACACACACACATCGACCACATCATACAATAATCTAACACAGTAGGCATTAATGAGGTTTAATGTGAATCAAATATGTCAGAATCAATTCATATGCTTATACAGGAATATGTACACAATTAATAAGTAAATCAGCAATATTCGTTCAAAAAAGTATGCTATGCAGTTACTATTTCACAACTTATAGATACAGTCATACAGAAGAGCAAACAAATAACATTAAAATACCACTATCATTGTTTGCTGCTCACATGGCACTATGCAACACGAGTACACCTTGTGTAATCAACTTAAGTCCCTAAGCAATCTCGAGTTTTTCAGTCATTGCAAGAATAAAAGCATCGTTAAGAGCGTCAACCGGGGCACCTCTTATTCCATGATATGGATCAAGCCCACATCACAACAACAAGACAAACAAACATAAGAGCCATCTCAACACCCCTTCCGCTATCACTACTTGTTACAATTTTCTTTTTCTTTTTCTTCTTTCTTTTTCCTTTTTTATTTGAAGGGGTGTGTCATAGATAACTCAAAATGTAAGTAAACTTCCCCCATGTCAGCATGACTTGAATTAGCGGCCCGGGCGTCTCTCTAGCCAATTATTCTTACTCCTCGATCTCGCAAAGTTTCCATTTCATTTTCACAAGATAGGCATCCATGGACAAAGGTACATGATATCAACTAATTATAACTTTCAGTGCAATGTTGAAAACTTTCCGTGTGACAGCACACTTAGGTTAACTCCCAACCACTAAACTTGTCAAGCATATGACTTCATGTTTAATCATTTGACAAATTCTTTTTCTCTCTATTTAGTTGGAAAGTTTAGTAAGCACAATGGGATGCGTAGACCTTTGTTTAGTGCTACAATTGTTCAATCCACAGCCAAGTATTATCACTAAATAATATTTCACTTGCACCATCATACATACTAAAACATGGAGAAGATAAACATTTGCTACCAATTCCCTAGATGTTAAAGAAATCATGATGTGCATACTTGCTGTTATTAAAAGTGTCTACATAAGCACGGCAAAGGTGTCATACCTTCCATCTACTTCTTACACATCAATTCATCATGGTTGTTCTCCTCTTCCCCACTTGAACTGCACAATTTAAACTCAAATCTGGCAGAAAATTGTTCCTGTATTCAGTACTGTTTTTGCCCCACTTAGACACCTCAGAATTTTTTCATAATTTACAGGTGTGTAGGTTATGAAAAGTTACAGCAGTGGTTAAAAAATCAACTAAATCCGAGTTACAGAGAAAATATGAAAAATGAAACGGTAAACAGATTTCAGCAATTCCTGCACCTCCGTTTTTGCAATGAATTTAAGTAAACGAAAATCTTTTTGTTCTTTTCAGTTTTATCAAGAATAATGTAAACGACCAGAAGCTAATAAATGAGAGAAACAAATAAAATCTTTTTGTGTTTTATGATTTTTATAGCAAGAACTAAAATAAGGAACAAGTGATATAAAACAACGAAATGAGAGGGAGAGAAGTACTCCCCCAAGCTTGTGATGAAGCTAGTATCCAGGTGGGTAACCGTATCCACCACTCCCACTACCGGGGTGATAGACATATGGGTACCCTCCCATGCCTGGGTATGGTGGCACACCTTGAGGTGGGTACCCCTGCATTGTTGGAGCTTGTACCTCCTCCTGCTGTGGTTCCTCCCTCACGGTCCACTTTCCGGTCTCCCTGTCAAAGAGGTCAGTACGGGGGAGCCTAATGGACACCAGCTGTCCATTGGCACCCAAATATGTGTACAAATGTATACTTCTATAAGGCTCACACATTTTCATGTTAGTCAACATGGTAAAATCTAGCCATTTGGATTTCTCTACAATGGTTCCCATATCATCTCCATATTTTCTTTCATCTTTAATGTAGTTGAAAACCAAAGTGGCAATAGCACCGGCATAGATAGGTGTAAAAACAGTGGCATTCTTCCTAACAACATTATGTAATGATCTAGCAAGAATTACCCCTAAGTTGTACTCACATGGTGTGTTATCTTTTGCACATTTCAACAAGTAAAGCATAGGACCGGTGCAAGCAGACGTGTTGTCTCTTGCAAGAAACAACGCAAAGTACCGCAAACTAGGGTGCTGTATGTGAGTGAATTTGCCCTTATTTACTCTATCAAGAGAGTTGACAGAAATTGAACGCCAAAAATCAACAATTTCAGGATTTGCATCAGCCTTAGTTTCATCCCAACTCCCTGTGTTTGCTACTCCTATAGCATCGCAAAATTCATTCAAGGGCATAACAAGACGTTCACCTCTCATGCTAAACTTGCAAACAAAGGAGGGAGCGGGTGCCTTACTCTTATTCTTGTACTCCCTCCGATCCATAATAAGTGTCGCTCCTCTAATACAAAGTTTGTACTAGCTTAGTACAAAATGAGCGACACTTATTATGGATCGGAGGGAGTACTTATGGTGCTCGGGCCCATCGAACAGGAAAGTAGAGGAACTCTCTCGAGAGCTCCTGGTATGTTTCTTGCGGGTTCTGTGCGAATTTGAGAAGCCCGGTTGCTGTGGCATAGGCATTGAAATCTTCCTCCATTCCCCATTGCTCAAGAACAGTGGAATCCGGCCATCTTGTGATGTGCACCTGCAACTTCTCTCCCACATAATAGGCCGAATCCTCCCAATCATGAGCATCATCCATGTTAAAGGACACTTTGCATTCTTTCCTCTTGGACATAGAACTCCTACCAAGCAAACCTTTGCCCTTGCTAAACATGGTACCTTGCTGTACATAAATAGAATGCAACTAAAAATCAAGATGTGAACTTTAATACAACATTAAGCCATTCATAACTAGTCTCCTAATCAATATCATGCATCAATATCAATTAGAAAACTCAAATCCATGGATTTCTCAAGCATATCAAGTGACACCTAGTGCAGCAAAATACTCCATACATAAAGCATAAAAGCAAAAACTAATTGGATAGGGGGAGGAGTCACATACCAAGGAGTAATCTCACCAAACAGTTTCGAAAATCTTGCTCTAAACTTGGAGATCGAAGAATGGCAGGAAGAGAGCACGAAATTTTTTGGGGAAAATACCTGGAGCTGTTTTTCTGTCGAGGGGAGGAAGATGAGAGCATCTCCAGCCGTTCGCCCCCCCAAGGCGATTTTCACGGGTACTCGAGGCGCGGCTCGTTGCCGTCCTGTACGTGGTAGAGGACATTGAGGAGCGTGCGCTCCTCGGGGCTCCACCACAACATCCGGCCGAGGCGGTTCATCGGGCCCGACACCGGTTCCAGCTCTTCGGTGGAGGCGAGCGCCTGGTTGCGGCGCTCCTCGAAGTGTGCCATCCAGCGGGCGAAGTTTCCCGCCGCGTTTGCTGGGTCAGCGAGCTCGGCCTCCGTCATTGTGGCGCGGATGGCGAGGACTTCCCGGTCGAACTGAGCGCCTTGAGGCAGCGGCGGCACCGGCACGCCGGCACTAAGCACCCAGCCGCACGGTATCCACATGTTCGGCGAGCAGGGATAGTTCCCCTGGGACAGGAGGGTTCCGGCAGTGAAAGTATTCGAGCAAGTAAATTAAAATAACAGCAGTAACAATTAATTCCTAGTTTTCACCGGAAAAAGAGAAAGTGTAACTCAGAGACTTAAAACGTAGGCATGAGGTGATAGCGGGGCATTGCATGAATGAGATTGATCATATAATAATATAATGCTAGCAATGGGACTTATCTCTAACTCCGATATATGTAGGTATGTGTTCCATAATTAATCGTGCGTACTAACTAGGAGAATTTGCACAATATCTATTGTCCTACCTGCCCGTTTCATCGGGGCCAACTTGGAACTACAGGTAATTAAGGTCTACCCTTTCGTGTAGACCGGAACAATGCATTAACACTCCATGAACACATAATATCCTCAAACCAGAACATCTTCCCCTTGTTTTCCCCGTCTGTCACACTTGGGGTTCGCAGGTTCAACATAATAGCAGGTGATAACACTTTGCAGGTAAATACTAAACTCAATTATATGATGAAGCAAATAAGTTCAGTACTGAAATCATTCCACTCGGGCCCTAGTAGCAAGCATTAAGAATAGCTAAAGTGCATCAACACAATACCAAAGTATCCTCAAGATAAACCCCTCGAATCTCGAACTACGGATAGCATCACATGGTCAATCTCATCCAATCCTCATCCACCTCACATGCCTACAGCAAACTACTCACACATGGTGATGGAGAGGGAGCACATGGTCGATGGAGATGGAGGCGGTGAAGACGGCCACCGAATCCCTCCGGGGAAGTAGAAATCCAGGATCAATCTGACCCCGAAACGAAGAACGTGGTGGCGGCGGCGGTGTGTTTCGCGAATAGCTCTCCCCCCTCGGGAAAGGTTTTTTTTTCCAGTATATGAAATGGTACGTCAAAGACCGGAGGCGAGACGGTGTCCGGAGGCCAATTGGGGTGGGCCCACGCGTCTGATACATGAGATAACTTCTCGCCCTCGTTGGTTACCCCAAGTGGAAGGTGAGATGTAGCGTAACGGCAAGTTTCCCTCGGTGAAGATACTGAGGTTTTAAGATTGTCTCCCGTAGGACTCCGACAGATACAAGTAGGTGGTGAAGTGAACAATGGCGCCGTTTACAACCTAAGGTTGCTTACTTCACCTGGACCTGCACACACAACAGATAGCTTTGCTCCCAACGAGTATAGAGGAGTTGTCAATTCCTCCGGCCTTGTTGTTTACAAAGGATAAAACGCACGGGATAGTAATGATAGTGATAGCAACTGAAAAGTAAATACTGAAAGTAAATGGATAGTGTAAACAGTGGTGGAAGTATGGACCAGGATCTCATGATGTTCACTAGTGATGTCTCTCTCCCAAAAGACGATAAAATAGCCATGCGAGGTAAACAAATTACAGCTGGGCAATTGACAGGATTATGTGCGCAAACCAATGCTAATTATGCAAAACAGAAAGAAAGAGGCTCAAAAGCACGGGCGGTACGCCAAGACAAGTAGACCGAAATCCATCTGCATCTACCCACTAATCATCCACCTTGAGATATCTATCCAGAACATCTCGCTGGTATTAAGTTGCGAATCCCACCCAAAGAGTAAACTCAAAGCAACAGACAACTGCATTAAAGAACTTTGTGTAAAGTAAACAATCCTTGCACCCGCAAGTACAAGCACCGTTGTTTTCCCCCTTGTGGCAACAACACATCCCCTAGACTCATGTTTCTGTCACTCAAGCTAGTCATCGGGGGGCATGAACCCACAATCATGCATAACGCTCCCTCTTGGAGTCACTACCTACTACTTGGCCAAAGCAATAAACAGCAACGGAGAACATGCAAGAGTTACTCAAGAACATAAATATAAAAGAAGAGAATCAAATATATAACTCAATCACAATCTGAACATAATCTCATAATCCATCAGATCCCAGCAAACTCAGCATAGCAACAGCAGAAAGATTACATATGTGCCTCGATCATGTAGGGCAGCTCACGAGGTCTAATCCATGAAGAACAAAGAGGGGAGGAGAACATCACATAGCTACTGATCATGGACCCATGGTCCAAGGTGGACCATTCACGGTTCATCCGGGAAGCATCCATGGTGGTGGAGAAGCTCCCGGAGGTGATTCCTCCCTCCGACAGAGTGCCGGGAAGAGGTCTTCTGGTGCTCCCGATCTTGGAAGCACGGCGGCGGCGGAACAGAGGAGAGATCGCGAAAAAGGGTTCCGTCCCCGAGGGTTTCTCTTCACGGGGAATAAATAGGCGAAAGGGGGCAGCTAGAGGTGGGCCAGGGGCTCCAGGCGCCCCTTGGCGCGGCCAGGGGCCTGGCCGTGCCCTCTGGCCGCCTGGGCCCCCCTGGCTCCCCTCTGGCCTCTCTCGGGCTCTTCGCGAAGCTTCTGGTACGCTGATTTTTCCTATATTTTTCCCGGAATTTTTCTGGTACTTTTAATAAGGGGGAAACCTGAAATAGAAAAACAGCAGAAAACAGGAACTGGCACCGGGGTGCACTGAGTTAATAGGTTAGTCCAAATATGATCTAAAGTGTATGGAAGTTCATCAATATCATAGCAATATCACACAAAAGAGGTATGGAGCAAGCAGAAATTATAGATACGTTTTGGGCGTATCAACATCCCCAAGCTTAATTCCTGCTCGTCCTCGAGTAGGTAAATGATGACAAGCATAATTTCTGTGGTGACATGCTAACAACCATATAAGAACTTTGTAAGTAAAGCAATCAAAGCATGCAATTCAATTCTAGTCATAACAGGCAAGAGTCTATATCTAGCATTGAAATAAGCAACATAAGAACATAAAGGTGCAAGAGCTCTCGCCGTCCGTGACTCGAATGTCTCCAAATGGTGTTTGCGTGCAAGAAAAGGGATAGGGATATACGAGAAAAAATATTTTTATTGTTGAGAACTCAATCTACTAAAGTGTCACACTTGGTCTTCTTTGGAATCTTATCTTGACTCATCCCCAGACCACTAGCCAGGTACAAGTCAAAATGATCCACTCCTTTTCGATATTTTGAGCACTCATGCAATGGATGAGCGTAAGCAAGAAAGTTGACATTTAGGATGGCAAAGAGAGAATAAGGTGGAGGAGGAAGACAAAAAGGTGTGAAAGGCTCACATCAATGAGGACAATCATAGGCGAGAGAAAGCCAAATGATAGATATGATGTGAGGAGTAGGGATTGCCATGCAACGGATGCACATATGAGCTAAGTTAAGCTCTTCAATGGAACTAGTGGGGCTGCATCCAACTTGCTTGCTCAAGAAGACCTAGAGCTCATTTGAGGAGGCTCATCATTGGAATATACAAGTCAAGTTCTATAGTGTGAAGGTCCCCACATAATTATATGCATGAATGATAATCTCTATGGAGTACAAGATACAAGATGGAGTACGAGTGTGCATCTTCTCAAAAATAATAGTAGTGTGCCCCCTTCTCTTTTTTTTCTATTTTTTTATATATTTTTGTAGTTTTTGGTGGCCTCAATGGCTCTTTCTATTTAACTCTCATTTGTCCTCTTTGAGATCTTTTAATTTGTCCTCTTTGGGATCTTTTAATTTTGTCCGCTTTGGGATCTTTTCCTCACTTTAGGGGCAACACTCTATATATTACAAAAAGTATAGAAGATCTTTCACACTTTACAAAGTACTCGAATCATAAAAAAAATGTAAATATCATGATGTATGCAAATGTATACCTCTGCCAGTGTAGAAGGATATGCAATGATACTAGCGCGCCATGTAGCAATGATTAGGGCAAGGCCCAACTAGCATGCGGCTCATCGATCAAGCAAGTAGCATGTATGACATGAAGATCAAGTCATGAAAAGATGGATGTTGCATGGCAATATATCTCGGAAAGGCTATGGAAATGCCTTGATAGGTAGGTATGGTGGCTGTTTTGAGGAAGGATATAAGGAGGCTTATGATGACATAGCGTATAGTGCCAAGGGTTTGGATGTACTGGCGAAGGTGGACGCTAACTCTCGGAGTGAGAAGAAAGCAATGCACGGCACAGGGAAGGCTAGCAAAATATGGGAAGGTGGAAATGTCAACTTTCGAATACTCACATTAGTTCGAAGAACTCATGCACTTATTATCGGTAACTCTCAATCTAATAAGGAGGTTCACAAAGAGACAAGTACCCCGAGGAGGAGTGTATGGGGGTTTGTTTATCCTTGCGCATCCTCGACTCATGGTACGTGAGTGTACTCTAATATTCGACCCCTTAGAAGAGTAGTGATCCAACTAGTAGTTAAAGTTCTCAACTAATTTGTAGGTTTTTGAAAATAAACACGGATTGCCCAAAATACGACATCTATCACTAATAGGCTAAAGCTCTTGACACCAAAAGTCCAAACATTACTCAAAACAACACCTCAAAACTTTTGCAAGTTACTACTACAAAAAGAATAGCAACCTCAATTACCTACTTCAAGTCAAGACAAAACTCAGTGCAACATGCAAACTCTCTAAACAAGATAAACATGTAAACTCAAGAGAGTTCCAGCAACAAACTAAACAAAAGCTCTTTTAAAATATAAACATGAAAGCTAAGAGCAAAGCATGACAGCAGGTACGGAAAGATAAAGAACAAACACAACAAAGATAAGCAGGAAAAAGTCATATGTTGTGTTCTAAATTTAGGAAGTGGAGCGTGTTTCTCTCCCACACAAAGAAAGCTGGGCTCTAACTTGTTATGAACAGCAAGCAAAGCTAAAGAAAACTAAAAATAAAACCTAAGAGCGAGACACTCCAAGAATAGCACATAACGCATGAAGCGATAAAAATATAGTGAAACGAGAGACAAACTAATAATTGTGGATGGAGAAGGGGATGCACGGGGGCATCCCCAAGCTTAGACGCCTGAGTCTCCTTGAATATTTCTTGGGGATGCATGGGGGAATCCCCAAGCTTGAACGCTTGACACTTCTTAATCTTCTTTCATCATCTTTCCTCACACACTTGAAAACTTCCTTAATACATAACTCATCATAATCTGATTAGCGAGGTTAGTACCCATAATAAAATAATTTTTTCTCTACTGGAAATAAGGATAACCTTGAAGAGCTACTGTTTCTCAAGATTGCCAAAAAGTTTTTGCAAAGAAAAAGCAAGCTTAAGGTTTGCAAGACGAAGAAAAGGCAAAACAGGACAGAATCTGTGAAAAACAGACCGGCAGGTAGAAACAAATTTTTTAGGGATACTTCTGCAACTCAAATAAAAAAACTCAGAACATACAAAAGTTTCGTAATTTTATAGAGCACGCTGTGTAAACAATTCAGCTCAAAAAGATGAACTGGGATTTTTCGCTGATTTTTCTAATCACGAGGACATAATGTGTTCTCTGGACAGCATGTCACAACTTTCACTTCCCTTGTCGTATGAGGCTATAAAAGGCACAAAGCTTGAAAAGTAAAGATACAATGATGTTGCTACAGTAGTAACAATCATCAAGACCACTAAAAATAGAAGAAAAACAAAAAGGAAAACCTAAATTCGTTGCGGGTTGCCTCCCGAAAGCGCTTCTTTAAAGCCATTAGCTAGGCTTAAAGATTATAGAAGATGCTCTCCTAAGAATAAGAATTTTGAAGCAACAGAGAGCATCAAGAAGAAAATATGAAACACATTTAAGCCTAACCCACTTCCTATGCATAGGCATCTTGTAAGAAAATAAATCAAAGAAGCACAAATGAAATGCATAGGAAGGTCGAAAAATAGCAACTTCAAAACTTTCAACATGAAGAGAGGTGTTTTAGTAATATGGAAGTTTCTACAACCAAGCTTTCCTCTCTCAAAGTAATTTTCAGTAGTATCATGAACAACATCAAGAATATAACTATCACATAAATCATGTTGTTCATGACCTGCAAGCACACGTGTATAGTTTTCAACACGGTCTTTAGGATCATAAGATAAATGCAACCCGTCACATTGACGTTTAATAAGGACAAAACTCTCCGGAATATTTGGAGATTTCAAAAGGATAATAGGAAAATTAAGTGTGGGTGCAATAGAAACAATTTCATGCTTAACATGAGGAACTCATCTCCGTAAGCATCATCCATAGTGGCATCATGGCCATAAGCATAGAAGGCATCTACTTCATCAAAAGGGATATTTCAAGAGAATCCATAGGATCATAACACTCATATAAGGTAAGATTCAAAGAGTTACTCTCATTAGAAGGTAGACATGGATGGCTCCATTCTTCCTCCTTTTGTTTGCCACTCTCCTCCTCTTTTTCATCCAAGGAGCTTTCGGTTTCATCAATTTCTTCTTTCATAGAGTCCTGCAAAACATTAGTCTCTTCCTTTGGGGAAGAGATTCTCTCAAGATGATCATATAATAATTTGCATCATAATTTTCCAAACAATAGTTAAGTATAGCAAGACTCTCAGATTTGTAAGGGGCATCATTAATATTTCTAAGAAGAGAAGTAATTTCATAGGCACCCTTATAATCAACAAATTCTTATATTGGCTCTGCATCATAAAAATCATAGTTTCCCTTAGCATAAGAAGCTAAGGTTTCATCATCATTGTACTCACATTGGAAAGAAAGGTGTTTGTGCCTCATAAAGCAACAAGATTCATCCCTGCAGAAAGATATATTATATATTGAGCACAAGTTTCTATCATACTCATACAACTGGTGTATTTGTTTCCATAAGTGTATCCACTTTTGAGACAAGCGGTGTTCCTTGTACCACTTTTGTTGATCCTCGGTGAATCCTCCATGCCAATAAGATCTGGTTTCAAAGAAGTCAGACATTGATTGGCAAGTAAGGAACTAGACATACTTTTTTTGGATTTTTTATAAAGGACACAAAGACAAAAACTAAAAGGTAAAATAGCAAGACTAAAAAGCAAAGATAAAAGATAGTGTGCAACTCCCCTATCTTGAAGAGTGGAGTCCCCGGCAACGGCGCCAGAAATTTGCTTGATACACGAGATAACTTCTCGCCCTCGTTGGTTACCCCAAGTGGAAGGTGAGATGTAGCGTAACGATAAGTTTCTCTCGGTGAAGATACCGAGGTTTTAAGATTGTCTCACGTAGGACTCCGACAGATACAAGTAGGTGGTGAAGTGAACAATGGCGCCGTTTACAACCTAAGGTTGCTTACTTCACCTGGACCTGCACACACAACAGATAGCTTTGCTCCCAACAAGTACAGAGGAGTTGTCAATTCCTCCGGCCTTGTTGTTTACAAAGGATAAAACGCACGAGATAGTAATGATAGTGATAGCAACTGAAAAGTAAATACTGAAAGTAAATGGATAGTGTAAACAGTGGTGGAAGTATGGACCGGGATCTCATGATGTTCACTAGTGATGTCTCTCTCCCAAAAGACGATAAAACAGCCATGCGAGGTATACAATTTACAACTGGGCAATTGACAGGATTATGTGCACAAATGATACGTCCCAAACGTATCTATAATTTCTACTTGCTCCATGCATGTTTTGTGTGACTTTGCCATGTTTTGCTTGAACTTTCATACACTTTTGAGCATATTTGGACTAACCTATTAACTCAGTGCACCCAGTTGCCAGTTCCTGTTTTCTGCTGTTTTTGTATTTCAGGTTTTTCGGCCACTAAAAGTGCTCCAAAAATTCCGGAAAAATTATATAAAAAATCAGCGTCCGGGAAGCTTCCGGAATCACCAAGGAAGGAGGGGAGGGCCACCACAGGGACTCCAGAAGGGTCCATGGCGCGGACCCACCCTAGGCCGCGCTGGGCACCCTCCTGGCTGCCCCGTGGCCCCCCTGGTGCCCCCCTTTGACCCTATTTTTACCCCCGCGGAGGAAACCCTGATTCCGGACCCCTTTTTTCCAGAAGCAATTTCGATCTCCGCCGCCATCGCCATCAAGTTTCGGGGGGACAGAATTCCTGTGCTGGCACCCTGCCGGGACGGGGAAGTGCCCCCGGATTGATCTCCATCGATGTTGCTTCCTCCCTCCATGAAGCGGGAGTAGTTCTCCCTCGGGGCTGAGGTTTCTACCAGTAGCTATGTGTTCTCCTCTCTCTCCCATGATGTGATCTTCGTTGTGATCATAGGCTATGTTAATCTAGGGTGATCCCATGATATTTACCCTTCCTCTATGTATTGGATTGATGTACTCAATTGATCTCATCTAGTATAATCCCCGAGACCAAGGTGACAACGGTCTATTGGACATGGGTTAGAAGAATATTATCATGAGTGATTTCCTCTTTTGTGTGTTGATTGAAGATTGAGAGTCTCTTGGTGCTTGTCTTTGACTATCCTTGAGATATGTTGTGGTGATTGTGGTACTCTCTTTGGATGGCCGCGGTGACATTGGAAAATCCATAGATTGAGAACTATGAACTTTTAGGTGTGCTTTTGTAGCCCTAAATAATTCTCATCCTCTCTTGACCACAAAGGAATGACCTGCGAGTGCGTCTCCATTGCATGTTTTATGGGAAATATCATGTGATTAGACTATGTTAATGTTGTTGAGAGTTGCCACTAGTGAAAGTATGAAGCCTAGGCCTTGTTTCCACCATTGTTACACCGTTTGTGCTCACTTTTGTCACATGTTTGCTTGCTGCACTTTTTATATTACCTTGCTTTGCCACACCTATCACTCGTATTTTACCATCTCTTCGCCGAACTAGTGCACCTATACAAGTCCTAGTTGTATTAGGTGTGTTGGGGACACAAGAGACTTCTTGTATCTTAATTGCAGGGTTGCTTGAGAGAGACCATCTTCAACCTCTACTTCCCTGAGTTCGATAAACCTTAGGTCATCCACTTGAGGGAAATTGCTGCTGTCCTACAAACCTCTGCGCTTGGAGGCCCAACATAGTCTACAAGAATAGAAGCTTGCGTAGACATCAGCAAACCAATGCTAATTATGCAAAACAAAAAGAAAGAGGCTCAAAAGCACGGGCGGTACGCCAAGACAAGTAGACCAAAATCCATCTGCATCTACCCACTAATCATCCACCTTGAGATATCTATCCAGAACATCTCGCTGGTATTAAGTTGCGAATCCCACCCAAAGTGTAAACTCAAAGCAACGGACAACTGCATTAAAGAACTTTGCGTAAAGTAAACAATCCTTGCACCCGCAAGTACAAGCACCGTTGTTTTCCCCCTTGTGGCAACAACACATCCCCTAGACTCATGTTTCTGTCACTCAAGCTAGTCATCGGGGGGCATGAACTCACAATCATGCATAACGCTCCCTCTTGGAGTCACTACCTACTACCTGGCCAAAGCAATAAACAACAACGGATAACATGCAAGAGTTACTCAAGAACATAAATATAGAAGAAGAGAATCAAATATATAACTCAATCACAATCTGAACATAATCTCATAATCCATCGGATCCCAGCAAACTCAACATATCAACAGCAGAAAGATTACATATGTGCCTCGATCATGTAGGGCAGCTCACGAGGTCTAATCCATGAAGAACAAAGAGGAGAGGAGAACATCACATAGCTACTGATCATGGACCCATGGTCCAAGGTGGACTACTCACGGTTCATCCGGGAAGCATCCATGGTGGTGGAGAAGCTCCTGGAGGTGATTCCTCCCTCCGGCAGAGTGCCTGGAAGAGGTCTTCTGGTGCTCCCGATCTTGGAAGCAAGGCGGCGGCGGAACAGAGGAGAGATCGCGAAAAAGGGTTCCGTCCCCGAGGGTTTCTCGTCACGGGGAATAAATAGGAGAAAGGGGGCAGCCAGAGGTGGGCCAGGGGCTCCAGGCGCCCCCTGACGCGGCCAGGGGCCTGGCCGCGCCCTCTGGCCGCCTGGGCCCCCTTGGCTCTCCTCTGGCCCCTCTCGGGCTCTTCGCGAAGCTTCCGGTACGCTGATTTTTCCTATATTTTTCCCGGAATTGTTTTGGTACTTTTAATAAGGGGGAAACCTAAAATAGAAAAACAGCAGAAAACAGGAACTGGCACTGGGGTGCACTGAGTTAATAGGTTAGTCCAAATATGATCTAAAGTGTATGGAAGTTCATCAATATCATAGCAATATCACACAAAAGAGGCATGGAGCAAGCAGAAATTATAGATACGTTTTGGACGTATCAGCGTCCAGGTACAGGGCCCGCGTGGGACCCTCCCATTTGGGCCTCCGGCACCCTCTCGTGTCTATCTTTGGCCCATGCTGTTCCTTTTCCATAAAAAATGACGTGGTATTTTTCCCTGATTTAAATTCCTGCAGAAAGAGACAGAAACGGGACTTTGCTAAAAACATCGTCAGATTCAGCAGCTTTATTCAAGTATGGGAAGATTCCGGAGCAAACTATGAGGCAAAGTGCTTGGAAAAGTAGATGCATTTTGGATGCATCACATATCCAAGCTCAATATTTCCCTTGGCCACATGATCCCAGATGAAATGATGACGAATCTCAATATGATTTATCTTCCCGTGGAATACTGGACTGTGAGCAATCTTGATGGCACTTTCATTATCACATAAAAGAGGCACTTTGTCAAATTTGACACCGAAATCCATTAAACATTGCCTCATCCATAATATTTGAGCACAACAACTTCCGGCGGAAATATACTCGGCTTCGGTGGAGGAGGTGGCAATACAATTTTGTTTCTTTGAAGACCAACACACGAGTGACCTACCAAGAAAATGGCAAGTACCCGAGGTTGATTTTCTATCCACTTGGTCACCCGCCCAATCCGCATCATAGTAGCCTACAAGATCAAACTTTGTTCCTTTTGGATACCAAAGCCCAAAATTAGGAGTACCAACTAAATATCGAAGGATCCTTTTCACCGCCATCATATGGCTTTCTTTAGGACTACATTGAAATCTTGCACACATACCCACACTAAACATAATGTCCGGTCTAGATGCACAAAGGTAAAGCAAAGAACCAATCATAGAACGATAAAGCTTTTGATCGACCTCTTTACCTTTCGAATCTAGCTTAAGATTCACATGTGTGGGCATAGGAAAATTCACCGGTTTAGCTCCCACCATATCAAACTTCTTGAGCATGTCTTGAGTATATTTGGCTTGGCATATAAAGGTTCCTTCTAGATATTGGGAAATTTCAAATCCAAGAAAGCACTTCAATGATCCCATCATAGACATCTCAAATTCCTTGGTCATTAGCTTATAAAATTCATCACTAAATGCACCGTTAGTAGCACCAAATATAATATCATCAACATAGATTTGGCATAAAAACAACTCTCCGCCAACTCTCTTAGTAAAAAGAGTGGGATCTATGACACCAAGCTCAAAACCACGATCTAATAAGAACTCCTTGAGATGATCATACCAAGCACACGGAGCTTGCTTGAGGCCATAGAGTGCCTTATGTAGTTCATAGACATGGTTAGGAAACTTGGGATCTTCGAATCCCGGAGGTTGTTTGACATACACTAGTTCATTTATAGGACCATTTAAAAAGGCACTTTTAACATCCATTTGATATAATTGAATATTATGATGAGTGGCATAAGCAATTAAAATACGAATGGATTCAAGTCTAGCAACAGGTGCGAAAGTTTCACCGTCCACCTGCCCCTGCACCAAGGCTGTCTTATGTTGCACCCCGTCTGCCTCCGCCCCCACCGAGACAGCCGAAGGCTGAAACTGCTCCGTCTAACACTGCACCCCTCCATACTCAAGATGGACTGTCTTTCAAGTGTCACCTCCCAGGTCACTTTTCCAGAGACTGTCCCCAGCGACAGAATCAACTGGTAGTTCACCCTGTTGGCCGCGGAAATGGCCGTGGCAACACCAGGACCCCCAGTTATAACACTTGGTCTTCTGCTCACACTCGTGGTCATGCTTACCACATTGATGTTGATGAAACTCAGGCACAACCCGCTACCATGATGGTTACTCTCCTCGTTAACTCAATGCCTGCTACTATTTTATTTGATTCAGGAGCATCGCATTCATTCATGTTGGAAGCATTTACATTGTCGCATAACTTTACGCTTGGAAAGATGAACCCACCGATGGTTGTTCGCACCCTGATAGGCCAATGTCGAACCACCATGTTGGTGCCCAATACCATCGTTGAAATTGAAGAAGTGGTATTCCGTGTGTACCCCATCATTCTGAAGTATTCCACCATAGACCTCATTCTGGGAATGGATTGGTTGAAAGTCCACGATGCCGCATTGTATTGTGGCACCAAGTCTGTCCAACTTTTTCACCCCTCCGGCGAGATTGTTAACCACGCCACCCGAATTACCCGTGATGCTGAAGCACATATCTATATGATGAATGCATTGAACGTCTCACCTCTTGAAGGAATTGAGAAAGTTCCAGTCGTTCGTGATTTTCTCGACGTCTTCCCAGAAGAACTGCCGGGAATACCCCCGATTAGAGAGGTTGAATTCGTCATCGACTTGAAGCCCGACACCGTCCCTATTGCCAAGCGTCCCTATAAGATGCCACCTCACCACCTCCTTGAACTGAAGAAGGAGATTGACACGGCACTCAATAAAGGCTTCATCCGTCCTAGTTCCTCTGCTTGGGGAGCACCTTCGCTCTTTGTCAAGAAGAGTGATGGAACGAACCGTTTGGTACAAGATTATCGACCTATCAACCAGGCCACGATATAGAACAAGTACCCGCTTCCTCAGATCAATGATCTGTATGATCAACTTGCTGGGTCCATGGTGTTCTCTAAACTCGACTTGAGGTTGGGTTACCATCAGATCCGGGTCCGCAAGGAGGACATCCCGAAGACCGCTTTCACTACTCGCTATGGTTCATACGAGTACACCGTCATGTCCTTTGGCTTAACCAATGCTCCAGCCACCTTCTCCCGATTGATGAACTATATATTCATGGAATATCTCGACAAGTTTGTCGTGGTTTATCTAGATGATATATTGATTTACTCCAAGAATGATGAAGAACATGCTGAACGTCTTCGTCTTGTGCTGGAAAAGCTTCGAGAACACAAACTCTATGCTAAGTATTCTAAGTGCGAGTTCTGGCTTCCCGAAGTAACCTACCTTGGTCATGTGATTTCCAAGGATGGCGTTGCCATCAACCCAGAATGTATTCGGGCTATTCTTGACTAGACTCCGCCCAGGACTGTCAAGCAAGTCCGAATGTTCCTCGGCCTTGCCAGCTATTGCCGCCGTTTCGTTGAGAACTTCTCCAAGATTGCCAAGCCTCTGACTAATCTGCTTCACAAGGGCGTCAAGTTTGAGTGGACTAATAAATGCCAAGAAATTTTTCAAGCTCTCGAGGACAAACTCACTTCTCCCCCAGTGCTTGCTCCCCCTGATACTCAGAAGGACTTCGTGATATACTGCGACGCGTCTCGTCAAGGGTTAGGTTGTGTCCTAATGCAAGAGCGCAAAGTGATTGCTTATGGCTCTCATCAGTTGTGTTCTCACCAAGATAATGATCCGACCCATGATCTTGAATTGGCAACGGTAATTTATGCATTGAAGCTGTGGCGACATTACCTCGTCGGTAATCGTTGCGAGATCTACACCGACTACCAAAGCCTGAAGTACCTGTTTACCCAGCCCGACCTGAATCTCCGCCAACAGAGATGGCTCGAGACAATAGCCGACTACAACATGGGAATTTCTTACACCCCTGGCAAAGCTAATGTAATGGCTGATGCCTTGAGCCGCAAAGCCTATTGTAGTGAACTGGAAGTTCAAGTACAGCGGCCACTTCTGTATGAAGAGCTTCACAAGTTGAATATTGAGATTGTCCCACAGGGTTATGTGAATAACCTGGTTCTCAAATCAGACCTCGTCGACCGCATCAAGATGATACAACATTATGACTCTCACATTGCGAAGATTAAGCGCCATATCGCCAGCGGAAAGCCCTCATTCTTCACTATTGATGCCAATGATGATGTTGTGGTGTACTTCAAAGGTCGTTTAGTGGTTCCGGTAGCCAAGGCCAACCTGAACTATGCTCCTGATGTTATGAAGGAAGCTCATGATACACCCTTGTCGATCCACCCTGACAGTACCAAGATGTACCAAGACATTCGTCAGCGGTGCTGGTGGTCTAACATGAAACAAGACATTGCTCGTTATGTTGATGAGTGTGATGTTTGCCGTCGCGTCAAAGCAGAACATCAAAGACCTACTGGAACTCTGCAACCACTCTCTATTCCTGAATGGAAATGGGACAAGATTGAAATGGACTTCGTCACTGGTTTTCCCAGGTCACAGAAAGGTCATGATGTTATCTTTGTCAGCATCGACCGCTTCTCCAAGGTTGCCCATTTTCTGCCAGTCAAGGAGACGATCTCTGCTAGTCAGTTAGCAGACTTGTATGTTTCCAGAATTGTTTCCCTCCAAGGTATTCCGTTGGAGATCAGTTCAGACCGTGGCAGCATTTTCACCACAAGATTTTGGGATAGTTTCCAAGAAGCTATGGGCACTCACCTAAACTTCAGCACCGCTTATCACCCCCAGTCGCAAGGACAAGTTGAACGAGTCAATCAAATGCTTGAAGACATGCTTCGAGCTTGTGTCATTTCATTAGGTAAGAAATGGGATGAGTATCTTCCATTTGCTGAATTCTCGTACAACAATAGCTATCAAGCTAGTCTACAGATGGCCCCCTTTGAAGTTCTTTATGGACGTTGGTGTCGAACCCCTCTGAATTGGTCAGAAACTGGGGAACGAACCCTCATTGGTCCGGACATTATACAACATGCCGAAGATTAGGTTCGCGTTATCCATGAACACTTGAAGGATGCTCAGTCCCACCAGAAAAGCAACTATGACCGCAAGCACAAGGAAATGGTCTATCAACCCGACGAAAAAGCTTACCTCCGTGGCACTCCCATGAGGGGCACTCATCATTTCGGGATCAAAGGAAAGTTGGCTCCTCGCTACATTGGCTTGTTCTGTATCCTCTCCAGAAGTGGACTGGTCGCTTACCGATTGGAATTGCCGTCAAACCTCTCCCAAGTCCACGATGTCTTCCACGTGTCGTAACTCCATCACTGCTTCAAGGATCCTATCCGGGCAATAGATCATGGAATGCTGGAATTGCAGCAGGACTAGTCTTATCAAGAACATACAAGCCGCATTCTTGATCAGTCTGAACGTCGAACCCGCAACAAGACAACCAAGTTCCTCCAAGTTCAGTGGTCAAATCATTCTGAAGATGAAGCCACTTGGGAACGCGAAGATCGTCTTCGTGAAGAATACCCCGATCATTTCCCCACTACCGCTTAGATTCTCGGGACGAGAATTCTTATAGTGGGGGAGATTTGTAACACACTCACTGTCATGTAACAGTAATCATTTTGCTAATGACCATTACTGTTACTAATCATGCCTTGATCAACTTTGTAATTGATCATATCCAAAAATCCTTTTGCTTGATATTAAAAACATTGTGGTCAATAAAACTTTGTCCAAAAATTGTGCAACCAATTTTTCTAAATGCCTAAAAATCGCTGGACCATGTTAAACAATCCTTTGGTATTTATTGCAATAAATAAATATTACAAACAATTCAAACCAGTAGCAAAACAACCCCATTTACTAGTTGCACTTCAAAAATAAATATCAAATGAATTTATAAAAGTCCCAAACTTTTTGTGGCACTCTACATAGTGCACCACAAATATATAAACAAGTTTCACCATGAACAAAATTCATTTGAGTGCTAAACTAAATAAAACAAAAGACTAGGTATTGGTAGAAAACAAAAATATGGAAAAAGAACTAAAACCCGCCTAGGACATTTTCCTGGCCAGGCTCAACCCACCCCGCTCCCTCTCTCCTTCTTCCCCTGTTCACCCTCAACAGCGTGTCGACGCCATGGCCGTCCATGGCGCCAGGTGCGTCGTGTCAGACATCCCCTGGGCGCCGTGGGCATATAAGAGCCTCTCTGCCACCATGGAACCCTAGCACCCTTATTTTTGCTCGATCCCCTTTTCTCTTTGCTGATCCTGTCGCCCCCGTGCGGAACAGTGGTCGCACCGTCGTGCGCCGCCGTGGCAAACGGCCTCCTCCCGACGAGTGAGGTTGCCCGGGCTCTTCCTCGTTGTCCCCCACTTCACCCCGTGGAGCTAATCAGTACGGGGCGCACCGGAGGCCGTGAATCAGGCCGCCCTCTGCCGCCGACCGTGGCGCACCTCGACGCTGATTGTCGCCTCCACATTCTCCCTTTGGCCTGCTCGAGCTTGGCAGCACCATCACGGTGAGAATATGCTCATTTTGCCCCAACCCCCGCTCGATTTCGAGCAGTATGTCACTGTCCTCGCACCGCCGCGCTCCAGCCTCCGTGGTGGCTCGCTTGGTGGTCGTGTGGTCGTCCCTGGCCTCCAACTCGTGCACCAGTAGATGTGTGGCACTGGACCCATTTGATTCCTCCCCTCCATGCCCCGTTTTGGTCGCCGGAGTGCCTCCCTAGCCAGCACCGCTGTGCCTATGGCCATGGTCGCCGGCGTGCGCACCGGCTGTGGCTTGTGCTACTGGCCTATGTGCCAGCCTAGTGATGAAAAGAAAAAATAGTAGAAAAACAAGAAATAGAAAAATTGTTAGATTAAATAACCCCTGGGTCACATACATGTGGGCCCCAGGTGTCGTGGTAATACCTAAGGTATACCCTCATGTGCCTTATATCAGGGGGTATCCTTAATATTACCACCTCTTGAAAAATATCTATAAAATAAAACATAAACAAAAAACCTCCTTCCCTTCTTTTTCTTTTCATCCGAGTAAGAAACTACTCGGATAAAGTCAAATTCTTCCGAGTAGTTAGTTTACTCGGACGACACCACCACTACAGGGGCAACCTTATTCGGACAAGGCCATTTCTCGAGTAAGGCGTCACTCGGAGCAAAGCACTACCATCCGAGTGAGCTGGTTACTCGGAAGCAAGAAAGGCCGAGTTGCATGATACTCGGACAAGAAGAAGAGGAGCTGGAGTTACAAGACATTAAAACCATAGGCGTTACCCCTACTTAAATGACTGTAATGGGGGGACGTTTCTCATTGTAATAACATCCATCATTAACTCTGTAATTAAGACCCATTACTAGGCAGTGAAGGGACATGGCACACTCTATATAAGCCCATCCTTTTCACCCTAGCAACACACACAATCTCAACACTTTGAGCAAGAACACCCCAGTCTGTCTGGGACAGGATTAAGGTTGTTATCTCCAAGGAGAGGCCTAACTTGTATAATTTTCCCCTGTGTCACCATCTTTGCGTACAGATCTTCATAGCTCCATCACTACCCCTACATCTATTGTTAGGTCTATAACTACAACAATTGGCGCCCACCTTGGGGCTGAGCTGATCAGCAACCGTAGAGATGGGATTCTTTTCGTCTTCCTCGTCGACCTGCGGTCCCCAACTCGTCCACGGCGAGATGTTTTTCTTTGGATTGTTAGCCTTTGTGGCCGACGACTCCGCTTGGCTGGCGGATGCGCCGCTCCAGGCGCAGCTGTTGCCTTTAAGAGGCAGCGTACACTTTCGAGCCGACAAATCGGGGGCTCTTCGCCTCCAGTTACCAGCTCGTCCTCAGGTCCAGGCTCTGTTGCCTATTCACCGCAAGAAGAAGAGGTCAGGCCTCCCGCGCGTTCCTTATCGAAACAAGCCCTGCCCGACCCAGCAGGTGGCAGTCATCGACTCAGTGGAGTCAGTTCAGCAGGCCATCGGCGAGCTGATCGCGAAGGAAGGTCCGACAACATCACTACTGCACATCTTCAACTCTGGTGACGATGAAGACCTTTTGATGTCTGACCCGGAGCCAGAAGCCGAACAAGAAGGGAGCAACGGTTCTTCCGTCACCATGGCAGAAGTTTGTATGGCCAGAACTCCACCACCTCAGGCGTCACCGGCCAGAGAGGGCGGAGATCGGACTAATGAAGCAGCTCGGGGCGATGAAGAGATACCACTCGGAGGAGGAGGACGTCGGCGAACATCTGCTTTCAGGCGTCTAGAGCTCGGAGGTTGAAGTCGGCGGCCCCTTACTCGGGAAGAACAAGGGACGGCAGAAGCAGCAGAGCGAATGTTGCAAACCCCCATAGACACCTCGACTCCGAAAGGGCAACACTTAGAGGCAGCTAGGCTAACCAATTTAGCTGAACGGCAACGTCTAACCGAACTACAGAATTCATTGGAGCATCAGGCCCGGGAGGTGGCTCGCCTCAAGCAGAGTAGAACCAGTCGGCAATCACGGGGAAACGGTGAAAATCGACCCTTCCGAGCTCTGGATACCCCGATGGAGAATCTAATAGCAGCTACTCGGATTGCGAATTCCTTGCAGCCGAGTGGTTCGGCGGCTGAAGGAATAGAGCACTTAGCATTCTTGTTACAAAAAGCAGTGGAGCAGAACGCTGAAGTCAGTCAATCACTACAGCGAGTTCACTCTCAACCACCCCTCACGGGCACCTCTCAGTCTGTTTATACTCCCCGAAGAAACATAAATCATTCACCTCGGAACAAGGGGGATCCTCATGATGAATATACAGCTCGAAGGAGAGATGAAGACTTTGCAGCTCGGAGGAGAGACGAAGACTTTGCAGCTCGGAGAAGGGACCAAGAGCGGCGCCGAGTGGATCATCAAGAAGAAAGATACCGAGATATTGAAGATGATGCTCGAAGCCATTTGGTACAAAATCGAGTAGATCGTGCCAGGATGTATCGACAAGACCAAGTTAGTTATTCGATGGCTACAGGCCCCGTCTGTTTTAGCGAGAGAATCCGATCAACCCCAATTCCTCCTCGCTTCAGGATAGCACAAGGAGTGGAGAAGTACCGGGGTGACGCCAAGCCGCAGACGTGGTTAGATGACTACAGAATAGCAGTCCAGATAGGAGGTGGTGGAGACGAGATAGCCATGATGCACCTTCCCCTGATGCTGGAAGGTTCAGCTCGGACATGGCTAAACCAGCTTCCACCAAACAACATCTGGGTATGGGAAGATCTAGTCAGGGTTTTCGTCAAGAATTTTGAAGGAACCTACAAGAGACCTGGAGGGCTGACCGAATTGCAGTTATGCACTCAAGGTCACACTGAGCCTACTCAAGAATATATTCAGAGATGGATTACACTCCACAACTCGGTAGAAGGAGTCTCCGAGTTCCAAGCAATTCATGCCTTTAAGCAAGGTGTCAAGTACAAGGAGTTAAGCTTGAAGCTCGCAAGGTCCCCTGATGTCACTTCACTCGGCTGATGGAAATCGCAAACAAGTATGCTAATGGGGAAGAGGAAATTCGGCAGAAGTCCCAGCAGTATCGAAGTGGAGGTAACAACTCGGCTTCCAACCCCAAGCAAAAGAATGGAGGTGGGAATGGTAAGAGAAAGGCAGAAGGGGCACCAACAGACGCCGAATTAGTAGCGGCTGCAAATGCGGCAGGGATCCACAACAAAAATCAGCCAAGGAAGGAGTGGCAGCCTCGTCAGAAAAAGCCTTCAAATGATGATGATATTCTGAATCAGCCTTGTCCTCTTCATACCACCCAAGATGCTGAAGGAAAGACGGTTCTCCCGAAGCACACAGCTAGGCAGTGCCGACTAATCAAGAGGGCTGCACAAAATGCAAAGACCGGGTCCCAGAAGGACAAGGGAAAGAAAAAGGAAGGAAGTCCAGATCTGGATAGTGAAGGTTTTCCTCGGGAAGATGGAGTATTGGTAATTTTTGCAGGCCGGGAATCGAAGAGAGTTGAAAAATTGAGGTTCAGAGAAGTTAACACGGCTGCTCCTGCTGTTCCGAGTTATATGAAGTGGGCAAATTTTCCGATTACGTTCGATCAATCGGACCATCCTCCTCATATCCCTCACCCTGGAAGACACGCCTTGATAGTTGACCCATTGGTGGAAACAACAAATGGTAATTTTAGGCTGAGGAATGTATTGATGGATGGAGGCAGTGGCATAAATATTTTGTATGCTAGTACCTTAAAAGGCATGAACATTCCGATGTCTAAACTCACTAACAGTTACTTGGAATTTCATGGGATCATCCCGGGAAAGAAAGCACACTCGCTAGGAATGATTACTCTGAATGTACTTTTCGGTACGCCTGATAATTTTCGAAAGGAAAAGATTACCTTCGAAGTAGTCGACTTTCTGAGTGCTTATCATGCGCTACTCGGACGGCCCGCTTATGCAAAGTTCATGGAAATTCCTTGCTATGTTTATTTGAAGTTAAAGATGCCAGGTCCTAGTGGTGTGATCACTGTGTCCGGAAATTATAAACAAGCAGAGGAGCTGCTGCAAAAAGAATCACTAATAGCCGACCAGAAAATGGCAGAAGTTGAGTTGGCCGAGTTGAAGAAAATAGTCGACACTTCCGAGTTGTTGCAACCAAGAAATCATCTTTGTTTGAGTCGGCAGGAGAGACCAAAAAGGTGCGGATCCATCCTTCCGACGGGGACAAGTCCACCAACATCACCACTGATCTGGACCCTAAATAGGAATTCGAGCTCATCAACTTCCTCCGTGAGAATTGGGACATCTTTGCGTGGAAACCATCTGACATGCCTGGAGTCCCAAGGGAGTTGGCTGAGCACAAATTGCGGGTTGATCCGAAGGCAAGACCAGTAAAAGAGTCCCTTAGGTGTTTTTCTTCAGAAAAGAGAAAAGCTATCGGACAAGAAATAGCAAGATTGCTAGCAGCTGGATTCATTAGGGAAATCTTCCACTCAGAGTGGTTAGCAAATCCTGTGATGGTTCCAAAGAAAGATAAATCTTGGAGAACTTGTGTTGATTTCCGTCATCTCAATAAATTTTGTCCAAAAGATCACTTTCCTCTTCCTCGCATTGATCAGATTGTGGATTCCACATCTGGGTGTGAAAGACTATGTTTCCTCGATGCATACTCGGGTTATCATCAAATCCGATTATATGAACGAGATGAAATACTAACCGCATTTATAACTCCTTTTGGCTGTTTCTGCTATGTCACCATGCCATTTGGACTTAAAAATGCGGGGGCTACATATCAATGCATGATGCAGAATTGTTTGATCTGGCAGATTGGCAGAAATGTTGAGGTATATGTTGATGACATTGTAATCAAGTCAGCTGAAGGAAGTAGTTTGCTGGACGACCTGGCCGAAACTTTTCAGAGTCTTCGATCTTATAACATCAAATTGAATCCAGAAAAGTGTGTATTTGGTGTGCCAGCCGGAAAGCTACTCGGATTCATTGTTTCTGAAAGAGGAATTGAAGCCAACCCAGAGAAGATAGCAGCAATTCAGAACATGAAGCCTCCTCAGAAGCTCCGAGATGTCCAAAAGCTGACAGGGTGTCTTGCAGCACTCATCCGATTCATTTCCCGACTTGGAGAGCAGGCACTCCCCCTCTATCAGCTAATGAAAAAATCGTCAAACTTCAAGTGGACCGAAGAAGCCCAGGTGGCCTTTGAAGAACTGAAAAAGCAGTTATCAACTCGGCCAGTTATCGCAGCACCGAAAGAAAAGGAGCCACTCTTATTGTACATCGCAGCCACAAGCCAAGTCGTCAGCGTAGCTATAGTGGTGGAAAGAGAAGAGGAAGGAAAAGCACAGAAGATTCAAGGACCTGTGTATTTCATCTCCGAGGTCCTCACACCATCCAAGCAGAGATATCCTCATTACCAGAAGTTGGCAATGGGAATTCACTTGGCATCACAAAAGCTGGCTCACTACTTTCAAGACCACTCGATCACAGTAGTATCAATAGCTCCTTTGGCTGAGATCATTAACAACATATACGCTACGGGCAGAATTGCAAAATGGGGATTAGACCTCTTACCATATGATATCCATTATCAACCCAAGAAGGCAATCAATTCACAGGCTTTGGTAGATTTTTTGGCCGAATGGACAGAAGCACAGAGCATCCCACAACCAATCCCTGAGCACTGGACTATGTTTTTTGATGGGTCAAAGATGTTAAATGGGGCGGGAGCAGGAGTAGTGCTGGTTTCCCCAAGAAAGGACGAAATGAGATATGTCCTTAAAATCCATTTGCCAGCAACAAACAATGAAGCCGAGTATGAGGCCCTTTTGTATGGATTACGAATGGCCATTTCACTCGGGATCAGAAGGTTGATGATTTTTGGAGACTCCGATCTAGTGATCAATCAGGTCATGAAAGAATGGGATATACGGAGCCCAACAATGACAACCTACTGTGTAGCAGTCAGAAAACTGGAGAAAAAATTTGATGGGCTGGAGCTCCATCATATCCCAAGAGCACAAAACCAAGCAGCAGATGACTTAGCCAAGCTAGGATCAACTCGGGGACAAATTCCCTCAGGAATTTATCTGGAGCACATACACGCCCCAACTATGAAGGAAGACCCTTACTCGGAAGCCGATCCGAGCATGTTACCAGATGAGAACATTCCTGACAAAGAAGATATTCCTGCGGTTGTGGATCTTGTTTTTGACATAGAGGTATCCCCCCCCGAGTGGTCCTTGCCCATTCCGAGATACTTGCAAAAGCAAGAGCTGCCAGAAGATGAAGTAGAAGCCAAGCAAGTGGTGCGAAAAGCAAAATCCTACTCGGTGATCAACAACAAGTTGTATAGAAACAGTGTCACAAAGCTTCCCCAGCGGTGCATATCAGAAGAAGAAGGCCGACTCATCTTACAAGACATACATTCCGGTGAATGCGGTCACCATGCGTCAAGTCGGACACTAGTAGCCAAGGTTTTCCGAGCAGGATTCTTCTGGCCCGATGCTTTAAGAGATGCTAAGAACATTGTTGATCATTGCAGAGGATGTCAGTTTTATGCGAATCAGCCACACAAGCCAGCTTCCGAGTTGAAGACAATACCCTTAGCATGGCCTTTTGCTACATGGGGGTTGGACATGATAGGGCCACTGAGGACAGGCACATCCGGATTCAAACATATCCTAGTAGCTGTGGACAAATTCACAAAATGGATAGAAGCAAAACCAATAAAAAGCTTAGACTCAGCCACTGCAGTTAGCTTCATCCAGGGCATTGTACATCGTTTTGGCGTTCCCCATGATATCATCACCGACAACGGGTCTAATTTCAATTCAGCCGAGTTCAAGAAGTTTTGCTGGAACATGGGTACCAGAGTAAACTTCGCCTCAGTGGCACACCCTCAATCCAATGGCCAGGTAGAGCGAGCAAATGGGTTGATTTTGAAAGGAATCAAGCGGCGTCTTATGCGGGAACTGAAGGAAGCAGCAGGAGCCTGGGTTGAAGAGCTCCCCTCAGTATTGTGGGGATTGAGAACAACTCCAAACCGGTCCACTCGGGCAAATCCCTTTTTCCTGGTGTACGGTTCAGAAGCTGTCCTGCCGAGTGACCTGAAGCACAACGCCCCTCGAATAACTCAGTATACTGAAGAAGAAGCCGAGACAGCTCGGCAAGATGGTATTGACCTTTTAGAAGAAGAAAGAAACTTAGCCCTAACGCCCTCAGCATTTTATCAGCAAGATCTTCGACGATATCACGAGCGTCATATCCGAGCTCGCTCCTTTCAGGAAGGTGACATGGTTCTGCGTGTCAGGCAAGCCTCCGATCACAAGCTAGCCCCTCCCTGGGAAGGTCCTTACATTGTAACCCGAGTTTTAGGTAATGGAGCCTATCGGCTATATGATGTAATAAATAATATAGAAGAGCCACATGCATGGAATGCCCAAATGTTGCGGCGCTTCTATGCATGAGATTCTTGCGAATTGATTCAATAAAGAGATTATGCCTTCATCAATTGCATTATTTAAAATTCAAGTTTTTCGTCCGAGCTGTACGCAGCTCGGACAAAAGCTTAAGCTAACTTTCACTAAGTTACCCAACAAGTTCTTCTGAAACTTGGGGGCTACGTAACGTTGCGAAAAATTCAAGTTTTTCGTCCGAGCTGTACGCAGCTCGGACAAAAGCTTAAGCTAACTTTCACTAAGTTACCCAACAAGTTCTTCTGAAACTTGGGGGCTACTTAATGTTGCGAAAAATTCAAGTTTTTTGTCCGAGCTGTACGCAGCTCGGACGAGAGCTTAAGCCAATTTTCACTAAGTTACCCAACAAGTTCTTCCGAAACTTGGGGGCTACTTAACGTTGCGAAAAATTCAAGTTTTTCGTCCGAGCTGTATGCAGCTCGGACGAGAGCTTAAGCCAATTTTCACTAAGTTACCCAACAAGTTCTTCTGAAACTTGGGGGCTACTTAACGTTGCGAAAAATTCAAGTTTCTCGTCCGAGCTGTACGCAGCTCGAACGAAAGCTTAAGCCAATTTTCACTAAGTTACCTAACAAGTTCTTCTGAAACTTGGGGGCTACTTAACGTTGCGAAAAATTCAAGTTTTTTGTCCGAGCTGTACGCAGCTCGGACAAAAGCTTAAGCTAACTTTCACTAAGTTACCCAACAAGTTCTTCTGAAACTTGGGGGCTACTTAACGTTGCGAAAAATTCAAGTTTTTCGTCCGAGCTGTACGCAGCTCGGACGAAAGCTTAAGCCAATTTTCACTAAGCTACCCAACAAGTTCTTCTGAAACTTGGGGGCTACTTAACATTGCGAAAAATTCAAGTTTTTCGTCCGAGCTGTACGCAGCTCGGAAAAGAGCTTAAGCCAATTTTCACTAAGTTACCCAACAAGTTCTTCTGAAACTTGGGGGCTACTTAACGTTGCAAAAAATTCAAGTTTTTCGTCCGAGCTGTACGCAGCTCGGACGAGAGCTTAAGCCAATTTTCACTAAGTTACCCAACAAGTTCTTCTGAAACTTGGGGGCTACTTAACGTTGCGAAAAATTCAAGTTTTTCGTCCGAGCTGTACGCAGCTCGGACGAAAGCTTAAGCCAATTTTCACTAAGCTACCCAACAAGTTCTTATGAAACTTGGGGGCTACTTAACGTTGCGAAAAATTCAAGTTTTTTCGTCCGAGCTGTACGCAGCTCAAACGAGAGCTTAAGCCAACTTTCACTAAGTTACCCAACAAGTTCTTCTAAAACTTGGGGGCTACTTAACGTTACGAAAAACTCAAGTTCCTCGTCCGAACTGTACGCAGCTCGGATGGAAGCTTAAGCCGCATCTTACTAAGTTGCTCAACAAGCACTTCAAAAACCTGAGAAAGAAGAGGAACGATGATTTCAGAAACATAGTTCTATATCCTTGCAGATAACTGGTTATAGCAAAACAAATCAACACCTCAAAGTCAGGCCTTCTTAATAAAGGGCGGTAGTTTTAAAGACAAACTGTGCACCCAAGGCACAGCAATAAGACATAAACTATTTATTACAAAACCACTCGGCATTTTGAGGCAAATTCAACTGTTTCTCCCTCAACATGATCAGGCATCACTAGCCTCATCAGATTCACTGGTAACTCCAGTAGATTCCATGAAGAAATCAAGATCTGAGATCTTCGCAATCCGACTCGCAGTCTCAGCATATCGGGACAATAGGGTCGTACAGCTCGGACCATGCTCAGGATCACCCTCTGCGACTCGTTCCAGATTGTGGATTTTCTCTGAAAAATGAGCTTTAGTCAGGGCCAGAGCATAATTTGCACCACTTCGTGCTGAAGACCTTTTCCAACGAGAAATTTGCTGCGGAGCCGCTTGAAGCATAGGAACAACTGTATCCAGATGAACACGATTTTCCTCAGTAGGCGAGATGTAATTCTTCAACCCTAAGGTAGCATCCATGGTTTCTTCAGCATATTTCTTTGCCTTCGCGCACCTCATGGTCAGCAGGCCTTTGGTTAAGGCAAATTCCGTCGTCCTGGGAGTGTAATTGTCCTTCTTCATCAACTCGGCAAACTGGGCCATATGAGCTTGTTCCGCTTCAGGATTGGTGGAATAAACTGTAAAGACAACAATGGTGTAAAAATCAAACCAAGTGACAAGACAGCAACAGGTCGGACGCACAATGCAAGGAAGGCATCTTACTAGATAGCATCTCGCTAAACGAAGCAAACCTTCCGGCACAGTATTCTTCAGCATTCTTAACAGACTCCCGAGTTGCTGCCAGCTCAGCTTGATGGTTTTCCTTATCTTTGGAATGCAGCTCAGACAGCTTCTGCAGGTCGGATTGAAGTTTGGAGATAGCGGCCTCTTTTTCCTCAAGAGTCTTCTTGTGGCTGGCTACTTGTTTCTCCAAAGTCTTCTTCTCCTTCGCACGTTTCTCAGCCTGTTCAATCTCTTTTTTCATCTTGTTGACAAATTCATCATTTTCTTTCACCTTCGCATCAAACGCTTTCTTGGCAGCCTCTGCAGATTCAGTCATTAGAAACATCACATGGTGAAAAATCTTTAACTCCTCATTAGCTACAAGGAACATAGCCTTACCATTATCCTCAACGTGCTTCTTCTTCAAAGCTTCATGCTCTCCTTGTAGTTTCACAAAAGCAGTGCCATGTTTGCAAGCCTCCTGGCACAGGAAAAATCATTCAAGACATAGTCTCTACAATATAAGACTCCGAGTAACTTCAAGAAGTTACTCGGAGCCTGGGGGGCTACACCCAGTGGGTGCACTAAGAAGTGCCCCCACTGGAAGATCATCAAAACAATAGTCTCTACAATATAAGACTCCGAATAACTTCAAGAAGTTACTCGGAGCCTTGGGGGCTACACCCAGTGGGTGCACTAAGAAGTGCCCCCACTGGAAGAACGTCAAATCAATAGTCTCTACAACATAAGACTCCGAATAACTTCAAGAAGTTACTCGGAGCCTTGGGGGCTACACCCAGTGGGTGCACTAAGAAGTGCCCCCACTGGAAGATCATCAAATCAATAGTCTCTACAACATAAGACTCCGAGTAACTTCAAGAAGTTACTCGGAGCCTTGGGGGCTACACCCACTGGGTGCACTAAGTAGTGCCCCCACGGGAAGTCTATCAAAAACAACTCAGAAATAGAACACGTACACCCAGTGGGTAGAGGACTTGCATAAGTACTTACATGCATTTTGGTCTTCATCATTCCAGCATCGGAGGCTAACTCACGTAACCGCAGCTCAATTTCTGAGGCCTTCGCCAAAGACCCCTTCAATCCGTCCACAACAGCATCCTCAATCGAGGCATCAACCGAGATTGAAGTAGGAGAATTTTGAACTTCTCCTGAGGCCGCAGCAGAAACAACAGAACTCTTCTCGGCATTCTTCACCCAAGAGGTGGCAGGAGGAACTGCTGGTGCAGGGGCAATAACCTCCTGATCGGTAGAAGCTTCTGGAGCAGTTTGTGTGCTGGGAGCAGGGAAGGTCATCTCATTCGCAGTTGGGATCGGATCTATGTCAAGGTCAATGTCCATATCTAGCAAAAGAAAACTTATAAGCAAAGCATTGAGCGAGGATAAAATTTAGAGCCAAAGAATGGGTACTCACCATCGACTGGAATTTGTTCAGGAATAGAATCCAGCACCTGGAAATCAGTCACAACGTAGTTACTAACATCTTCATGAGCTGCAGCATCATGAGTCTCAACGCCAGGAAGCGACTCGGAACCACTCGGACGAACACTGCAACATGAGGAATGTTAAGATTTGCAAAAATCACTAAATGAGGAAAAAATAAAAAGCTGTCGGATATTACTTCCGAGCTGTCTTAAGAGCCCGTCTTGGGGGAGCAACAACAACAGGAGCAGCCTGAGCAGACCCTGAATCGGAAGACTTCTTGGGAACTTTGGCGGCATTTGTCGAAGCACTAACTTTCCTCCCGCCAAGGGTAGAAAGCGTTTTCCGCTGTTTCATTTGAGCTACTTTCCCATGACTTGGGCTAAGGGCGGCGGCTTTGCTGCCACTCTCCCCTTTATTCGGAGATATGGGACGCTTCGTTCCCCGAGCGGATCCTTCCCGAGCTGCTTCACGGTCGTGATTATTTTTGGAGCGCTGCTCGGCAGTTGTGCGAGGAAGCACTATATCGGACTCCGTCTCTTCGTCATCTTCAATCCCGAGTCCTGCGTCGTTGTTGCTGTTCTCGTCCTCTTCATCAGGGTGCTGTGGCGCCAGAGGGATTGGAGATGGAGCGACGTTCGTCTGAAAAATGGACAAAATAACCAAGTTAAAATTCAGGATCTATCGCAACATTCAAAAGACTAGTCAGGTCAAAGCAAATCACCAGAGCTGGAGGACGGTTAATATCAAGAGGCCTGACTCGGCCAGACATCTGCGCACCATGAGTCATGCTGGTAATGATTTTCATGAGTTGTTCAAATTCTTTCTGAGACATTGCCGAGTTGTTATAGAGGGTGTTATCATCAATCCCTGTGTACTCCCACATCCTCCTATCTCGGGCTTGCAGGGGTTGAATTCTCCGACTAACAAAAAGAGCAATAAGATCCATAGCATCTAGCCCTGCCTTCTTCATCTTCACCACTTCCCTCATTAGGGGTAAAACCCGCTGTTTCTCGGAAGCAACCAACCGAGGATTCCAGCCTCGGGAGTCGTTCAGTCTGACATCCGAGTAAGGAGGCAGCGTCCGAGTACCAGGAGCAGTATCCACCTTACAGTAAAACCAGCTATTCTGCCAGCTCTTCACAGAATCGGGTAAATTGGAGGCGAAATACTGGACACCTTGCCTCTTCGCCAAGAACATCCCCCACAAAGATGATTTATCTCTGCATCCCCAAAGTTCTTTATCTTCTGGGGCTTTATGGTGTAGATGGTGCGGAAAAGGTTCCAATGAGGATCTATACCAAGAAAACCCTCACACAGAGAGAAAAAGCTTGACAGAAGTGTGATAGAATTGGGAACGATGTGATGCAGTTGAGATCCGGTGAAAGCAAGAAAATCAAGTAGGAAAGGATGAGGAGGAAGAGGAAACCCCCTATCCACATGAGAAAGAAGAAGAACCCGCTCGTCCTCCCTAGGGTGAGGTTCAACCTCACCTGGGCCAGGAAGGCGGCAGCCATGGCGAGGGATTAACCCCTCGTCTTGGTAGCGCCGGATGTTCTCTGCCGTGACGATGGAAGGCAACCATTCCCCCGCAGACATGATGCCAAGGGGATGCACATATGGGGGCCCCGCCGGTATGAAGAGCGTCTGGAAGATCACCGATGGGAGAAGAAGTTCTCGATTTAGAAGGTCACCGGTGGAGAAGAGGAAGGAGCAAGCGCTATACTGAGGAGGAAGAAAGAGGAAGTTGTATTTATAGATGCAAGGGGGAAGCTCACGCAGTTATCAAGGCACTTAATGAGGGCGCGTGTTGCGGTCCCCCAAATCCAGCCTCCTTAAAAGGCGTGCATTTAATGATAAAATAACTGACTGGCGCGGAAATCAAGGAACCGCTCTGACAGAATATTTGTCTCCTTGACAGAAAAGATCCCCTGACAGAAAAAAGATTCGCTCCCATGGAAAAGCAGCTCGGAAGCAAGACATACAAAAGATTTCTCCAAGTTGGCACAACTCGGAAGTAAAAAGCCCTCAAACAATTTCTCCGAGTAAAACCTTAACTCGGAAGAAAGATAAGGAAATGACTTTTCCGAATAAACCACAACTCGGACAAGGATGTCATTATTCTAAACCCGCTCCGAATAAGTCATCACTCGGAAAAGGATCATTAAAATCAATCCGAGTAAGTCATCATTCGGAACGACTAAAACAGGCAATCACTTTCGGAGAATCCCGAACTAGCTTCAGTAAGCGTTACAAAGGAAATTCCGAATAACTAATTCACTGATAATCCGTCTCTGACTTAGATTGCCAGATTATTAGCATGATCCGGTGTGAGGGGTAAAGAATTGATATCCCATGGGATATGATTTAAAGCTCGTCATCTGATGCTTTAAATATCAAACTTTACAGATTTGGTTACATATGGGGTTTAAGGCCTTTAACCCCAAGACACGCTTTCTGAGGCCTCAGTCCACCTCTTCCGAGAGACGCTTGAGTGTCGCCAAATCTTTCCAAAAACAACTCACCCTACACATAATCGAGGGGACAGTTTAAACATTGATAAAGTCCTTCCGGGCCTCTTATCGAATTTAATCTCCATACACCTCATGAATTCGCGCGAGCACCCAGAGGCACTTGGGGGCTACTGTCGTGGTAATACCTAAGGTATACCCTCATGTGCCTTATATCAAGGGGTATCCTTAATATTACCACCTCTTGGAAAATATCTATAAAATAAAACATAAACAAAAAACCTCCTTCCCTTCTTTTTCTTTTCATCCGAGTAAGAAACTACTCGGATAAAGTCAAATTCTTCCGAGTAGTTAGTTTACTCGGACGACACCACCACTACAGGGGCAACCTTATTCGGACAAGGCCATTTCTCGAGTAAGGCGTCACTCGGAGCAAAGCACTACCATCCGAGTGAGCTGGTTACTCGGAAGCAAGAAAGGCCGAGTTGCATGATACTCGGACAAGAAGAAGAGGAGCTGGAGTTACAAGACATTAAAACCATAGGCGTTACCCCTACTTAAATGACTGTAATGGGGGGACGTTTCTCATTGTAATAACAGCCATCATTAACTCTGTAATTAAGACCCATTACTAGGCAGTGAAGGGACATGCGCACTCTATATAAGCCCATCCTTTTCACCCTAGCAACACACACAATCTCAACACTTTGAGCAAGAACACCCCAGTCTGTCTGGGACAGGATTAAGGTTGTTATCTCCAAGGAGAGGCCTAACTTGTATAATTTTCCCCTGTGTCACCATCTTTGCGTACAGATCTTCATAGCTCCATCACTACCCCTACAACTATTATTAGGTCTATAACTACAACACCAGGCCTTTAACTAATTTAAATATTTGTTAAATAATCTTTGTTAGTATGACACCTAGGCCCCACTAGAAATTGTGTAAATAAAATGATTTACTAAATTTGTTATAGTGTATGACATGTGGGTCCAGTGGATTTTAGAACAAAAATAAGGTTTTAATTAAATGACTAGAGGCTGACATGTGGGACTCACTAGTCAGTTGACCAGTCAACCTTATAGGTGGGTCCCCTATGTCAGGTTGACCGGTCATACCTACTGTTGTGGATAATGTTAGATTTAAATAATAAAAGAAATTTAGAAAGTGATTATAAATTGAATAAAACTTTGAAATTCAATATCTTTTAAACCGTAACTCCGATGAAAATATTTTATACATCAAAATTGATCAAGAAAATATAACGAAAACGGATACGCTACCCATACCCCCACCACCCCCCTCTAACACAACGAACAAGAGACATTCCCCCTCCGGGTCGTCTGTCGATAATCACCTGGAGCTGCCCGTTCATCCCCGGATGAATTCCCGTTCCGAGCAATCACCTAGTAATGCATTAGAAACACCGTTAACATTGCATCTGTCATGTCATGCATCTGTTTGCATATGCTTGCTTTGTATTTACGGTTCCCCTCCCCCCTTTATTCTCCGGTAGACCCCACTGCTGCCGCCGACTACACCGCTGTTGAGTACGCCTACTGCGTCGACAACCATACCCCTACCGTCGCGCTTCCAGGCAAGAAAAGCCATTTTCCTTCCCCAAATATCACCTATCTTTTCCGTACATTTCTTGCACTAGGCATTGTTACTGTTGCTGCTACGTTACAATCATATTCTATTGCATAGCCTGTTTTTGTCGCCCCTTGATGTACCTTCCTTTATCCTATGATGCCTATAAATATATATATGTTATTCAGAAGTGGCCCTACGCATTCTTAGTGAACTAGGATTAGATAGCGGGTCGTGATCACTCTGGGCAGTGAACGCGGATACAATATATATAACTCCATAGGTACGGTACAATGCAGACACCGCCTAAGGCCCCTATCTCGGCTCTACCGAGCCACATCAAGTGTGAGCTATCGAGGAGTAATCCTCGTACTCCACTCGTTGCTGACTCTGTATAGCCGTCCTAGGGTCCTGAGCAACGGTTGTCCTTAAAGGTAAGAATTCGGGCGACCCAACGGTGCCCGCGAGCGGTATTACGACGGGAACGACAGGGAGGGTACGTCCGACGTACTGGCGTGCTTGGCCCCTACTCGTATTCCGTGAGAGTTACCAAACCACGAAAGTCGAGCTCCTCCAGGAGCACACGCGAGATAAGGTAAGGAGTCGGTCCACCTTGTTCGTAACCGCAGAGCTTTGACGGGACAACAAGGCAGGCACCGATGTACTGGTGGTCCTTCTTGTTGTTCGTCGTCCGTTGTGTGAATTATTCGGGCAACGATAACAGTTGTCTGCGAGACAATAATAAAATGACTAATGGTTTGGTGGATGACTTGAGAGGCCGCAAAAGCCTGTACGCACTACCTTCACGCGGGATAAGGATTTATGGGCTCCCCTACATCGTAGTTCATTCGAAAGCTCTTCAGACGTCAACAGTACCGCGGCCTGCGTCGGGAAGTGGTGTCTTCTTCGCTCGAGCATGTGGTATTTGTTTTTGCTTCACCGGCCGGCCACGCACTGTGCAGGAGCGTAAAGGGTGATGGTCCTAGATCCCTGATCGCATAGGATATAGTCCGGCGGATGGCCTCTCTGTTGAGCCTAGGATGTGCTGCGGCGTGTCGGATAGCCTCGGTGGGGCAATCCCTAAAAAGGTGTACGCCACCCTGGAGATCCGAGCGTGCAGGCTGAACAGTAGTGCACCCCTGCAGGGAGTTTAATCTATTCGAATAGCCGTGTCCACGGTAACAGGACGCTTTATGCTGAAGCCTGATCTTACTACTACAAACTACTACTATTAAACTGTTGGTTCCGAGTTTTCTTCCTCGCAGGGAAGTCGAGGAAGGGATTCGGAGACATTTATAATTATTAATTATTACAACTTACTATTATAAAATGTTGCAGCAACTTCTGTTGCATTGTTACTTTATGCTTTATATGAACTGTTGGTTGTTCTCTTCTTGTGCTGCAAGACTCGTCGGAAGATGCTAGTCTTTGATAGGCCTAGCTTCTCATCCTTATTCTGACTTTCTACCATTCAGTCCACTATATATAGCCTCCCCTTTCCATTTGACACAAATGCATAAATGCTTAGTAGAGGACGTAAGACTCGCGGGTATGCTAGATACTCACCCTTGCTTTATTTCCCCCGTTTGTTTTATATACCCGGATTGCTGCAATCAGACGCTGGCGCTCAGGAGCAGGAGTACCCCAGAGGCGGATACTACTACGTCGAGACCTCCGCTGACCAGGACCAGGAGTAGTTTCAGAGGTTCCCAGGCAGGAGGCCTTGCCTTTTCGACTTATATCTCTGATGTGATTTGTGCTAGCCTTCTTAAGGCAAAACTTGACTAACTATGTCTCTACTCAGATATTATGGCTTGTATAACTTATGTATTCAGATCCTCATGATCCCTGGTTTGTAACTTAAAAGATTTATCTTAATTGTGTCTAGTGTTGTGCTGTGATATTCTCACAGTGGCACCCTGATTTCGGTCGTGGACCCCGCGTGTATGATTACTGTACAAGGCTTGATTTTGGGGGCGTCACAGTAACGCCCCCAGTGTGACCCGCTAATTGTAAAGGTGGTCTCCACCAAACCCAGCTGACAAGTTGTAGTAGTATCGCCCCCACGGAAAGCCCGCTACTGCTATTGAGTTAGCAGTAGCGTCTTTCCGTGTTGCGCGCTGCTGCAAAAGTGGACCCCACTTAACCCAGAGGCCCGCAAATAGCGGCAGCGCGTTTCCGTGCGGGGCACTACTACTAACGCAATAGCATTAGCGCCGTCGTGGTATAAGCGTTGCTGCTAAGGTGCAGCAACCACCTTTTCTCTTACCCTCCACCTGCCCCCTTCTCTTTCTCCCTCACTTGCTTCTTCCTCATTCTTTCTCCTACCCCTTTTCCATCTGTAATAATGCACTACACCACCTCCATTAATGCACTACACACTATCTCCATTAATGCAATATCTCTCTCTATTTAATCCTTCTTTGCTTCCTCCTCCACCACCGCCATGCATATGATCTATCTCTCTCATCCTCATCTCACTTGCTTCCCACCATAAATGGATCTAGCTATCTCTCTTTCTCACCTTTGTATCCTTCCCCTCACTAGCTTGTGCAAGCTTCTCCCAAGGTGTGATATTTTAACAAAAAGTGTATACTTTCTCTCTATATATATATATCTCTCTCTTAATTAATTACTAGCTAGGTGGAAGAATGCATGAGATGTGAGTAAAAAATTGTACTTTGCATCAATGAAAATAATTGTGCGTGTGTATGGGTGTGTGATATGAGAGTTTGCCTATGTTTTGCCGAAATGTCGATTTATTTCCGTTTCGTCGAATTTCGGGCAAACTCTATATGTCCTATTTTTAGGAAAGGTCATGCCGAATTTTTGTATGACTTTGATATGCATATGCATGTGTCGTTATAACCTTTTGTTTTTATAACTCGCAGGCGACCATGAAGGTATATGGAAGGATGGTGGATAGATACTTGCAAGTCGTGGTGGACGACATGAATGAAAAAAACGAAAAGGAGATTTTATGTCCATGTCGAAAATGCAAAGAAGGCGCATGGCTGGACCCCTTTAATGGTGGACGTTTGAAGGCACACCTTCTTAGATATGGTTTCATGGATGGCTATACTCGATGTATAACTGAAGATGATGATGACGATATCAATGGTGCAACCAATAACCCCATGGCAGCGGATGAAGAGATGATTGATGGATCCGAAGACGAAGAGGGCGCTGGAAATGACTGCGGAGAAGAGGCCGCACATGGTAATGGCAGAGAAGAATAGCTCGAACATGGTAATGACGAAGAAGAGGCCGCACATGGTAATCACGGAGAAGATGCGGACATGCATATGACGGACCCTTTGTCCGTACTAAATTCAATCGTGCGGGACCCTCATGTTCGAGACCTGCTTCGCAAGAAGACGACTAGCGATAGAGCTGCTTCTAGAGAGGAGGCCAATTTGGAGCAACTGCAGGTAGACTTGAAGACTCCATTGAATGATGGTTGCATTCCTGAGGTGACCCGCTTGAGTTTGACGCTCGAACTTCTAAAGACGAAGGCTAAAAACAAATGGATCGACAAAAGCCTCGATGATCATCTCAAGTATCTAAACAAGAAAGTTCTTCCCCCCGGAAACCTTTGTCCTACAAGTGTCGATGAGGCCAAGAAGATTGTGTGCCCTCTTGATCTGTCGCACATTAGATACCATGCATGCATCAACGATTGCATCATTTATCAAAATGAGAACGGAGAAAAAACCAGATGTCCGGTGTGCAATGCTGATAGATACAAGAAGGTTGGAATGAAATCTCCTCAGAAAGTTGTATGGTACTTTCCGATCATTCCTCGTCTGTAGCGTTATTTCATAGATCCTAAGGAAGTAGAGCTCATGCGGTGGCACACGGTCAGGAAGGTGCCCGATGATGGAGATGATCCGAAGATGAGACACCCTGTGGATGGAAGCCAGTGGAGAGCGTTGAACACCAAATATGGATTTCATCTTGATCCAAGGAACGTCATGCTTGGCGTGAGTTCAGATGGCATGAATCCATTTGGCAACCAGAACATCAGCCACAACACATGGCCCGTGTTTGTATGGATGTACAACATTCCCCCGTGGAAGTGCATGAAGACAAAGTACATACACATGAGCATTCTGATTCAAGGGCCGAAACAACCGGGAAATAATATTAATCTATATCTTGAGCTATTGAAAGAGGAGCTAGAAATGTTATGGAAATCACCAGTCAAGACATGGTACGCTTTCGAAAAAGAATATTTCTATATGAAAGCCGCGGTGCTGACGCCGGTGCACGATTATCTCGGTTACGGATATGTATCATGCCAGGTGTGCCATGGATATTGCGGATTCACGAGGTGCATGGATGATACAACGTCTCAGCAGCTAACAAAAGATGGCGAGTCTGCAAAAATCGCGTACATGGGGCATCGAAGATGGCTCGAGAAGAATGACCCGTGGAGAAACTGTGGAGATCTATTCAATGCTGAGATTGAGCATCGAGGACCTCCACATAAGAGGAGCGGCACAGAAATTGATGAGTTGTTGAAAAACTGGAAAGAGTGCCCCGCGCCTGGAAAGATGAAAAAACCAGAGCCACTGCTGAAGGTATGGAAAACAAGGTCTTTTTCTGGGACTTGGAGTACTGGCCCAAACTCGATACACCTCATTGTCTTGATCCAATGCATATCACGAAGAATTTTCTCGAGGGTTTTCTTGGCACACTAATGAACATGCCGGAGAAGACCAAGGATGGGCCGAAGTCAAGAAGAGACTTGGAAGATTTAGAAATAAGGGCAGGTCTCCACATGCCCCGTAAAACGGCCGAGACAGAGACGGAGACAGAGGCGGGGGACAGCAGGCAGGGCAAAAAAGTAAAGAAGAAGGAAGAGAAATATTGCCCCCTTCTTGCTTCACCTTCAATACGAAAGAGATCGATCAATTTTTCGAGTGTCTTACCGGAATAAAAGTTAGTTCCGGTTACTGTGGGAAGATAAGCAGATTTCTAGACATCAAGAAAAAAAGGTTCAGCGGGATGAAGTCTCATGACTGTCACGTGATGATGACGCAGATACTACCATTTTCCCTTAGAGGGATAATGGACAAACACGTCCGTGATACGCTTACTGGTTTCTGTAATTTTTTCGATGTTATCTCTCGAAAGTCGGCTAGTTCGAAGCAACTCACAAGGCTACAAGAAGAGATCGTTGGCGTACTATATGAGCTCGAGATGTACTTACCGCCAGCGTTCTTTGACGTCATGGTGCATCTGTGTGTCCACATTGTGGAGGCATCATCGACCTCGGCCCGTCATACATGCACAACATAATGTCGTTCAAGAGGATGAATGGGGTCATCAAAGGATTTGTTCGTAACATGTCCCGACCAAATGGAAGCATCGTACAAGGCTATCTGACACAAGAGTGCATCTCTTTCTGCGAGAATTATCTATGCAACAGAGACGACGACGACGTCCCTGTTGTTGGTTTGCCCATTAACAAACACCATGGGAGGCTCGGAGGAGAAGGTCACACCAACAATCGGAGGGAACTGCATGTCGACCACTCGGATCGACGCAATGACTTTGACAGGGCAAACATAGTAGTGCTACAATATCTTGACATGGTATACCCTTTCATGACACTGCACAAAGAAACCATCGCCAAGAAGTACCATGACCAGGGCCTACGCAAAACGGACGCCGAAGTTACTAGAGAGCACAACTCCACTTTCTTGCCTTGGTTGAAAGAGCATGTTCTTGCTAATCCCCCGGAAGATGGGTCTACATACGCATTGCTCATATACGCCTTAGCACATGGCCCCGCTGTCAACTTCCTGTGACACCCTGGATTTTGCAACTTTTTATTTTCAAAAGCTTTTCTGATTTATTTCTGGATTTGCCAGTTGGTTTGATTTTGAACAACTCTTTGGACTTGAAACTTGAGCATATTTTCTTTCCTTGCTCAAGCAGCCCATGATTCCCTAATCCTTCCCAAATGTCTCCCCATTGATCCATCCCATCCAAGCCACATTTTTATTCATGCCATATATTCCTTTACCAATAAAAGGAATATTCAATTTATTTGAGGATTGTGAAGCAACCCCTATTTATATTGCTCCATAAATCCCCAAATAATTCCCACATTTCCCCGACATCATACCTTGCCACAACCTCCAAAAACATTGCATGGCCCAAGTGGATTTTTCACCTACAGAAATTCATTTGTCTGTGGGGGCAGAATGGCACTTTGTGAAGGAAGTGTCATTTATCCTTATCCATTGCTGGTAAAACTTTTTGTGAAAGCTATTATGATCATATAAATAGACTATGCCAAATTTCAGATCTAGGGGACTAGCCAAACTCCATCCCAAAATTCCCAAAGTTTGTATGCAGCAAGGCGACATTGTGAAGGAAGTGCAAGTTAGGAGCACCCATTTGCTCTAAAACTTTTTGCACATGTGGCCACACCCAAATGACTCTCCTAAAAGAAGTTTGAGGCAAACCCAACAACCCATGTGAAGGCACCATCATGATCAAGTTTCTGGCCAGCAGGGTACCTTGTGAAGCAAGTGATAGCTAGGTACTTCCCCTATCCTTGAAACTCTGCACGCTTGTGCACACCCACAAATAACCCCTCTCCACCAAATTTGAGCCAAATACATCAAGCCTAGGTGATGCTAGCTTCACCAAAGCAATTGTGGACCATTTGGTGCTTTACAAAGGAAGTACATTATTCCTTTGTCAAATTGAGCTCAAACTTCACATGAGGGTAGTCCTTCCAACTAAAAGCCAATGTGACAACCTCTCCCCCTCCAACTATTCATCAGATGACCTCTGCTTCTTCCCCAAGATTGCAGCATCAATCTTTGCAGAGAAGATAAAATCACACCAGAGCCCCCCTTGACCAGTCAACCCCACCCCTGTGTTAAGCTTGGGAGGGAATTCACCCTGGACACGTTTGGCCACGAGTGAACTCACCAAGGGCACGGGTGCACAGGGTGGCCACGCCCCTGGCATGCAGCCGACGTGCTCTAGGCGTTCCCCGAGGACACCAGACGCGTCACCTTTTCTCTACAGCGTGCATGCCTCCTCTCCTCCTTGTCCACCCGCGGCGCACGGCTCCCTTTCCATGCGCGCACTCCCCCGCAACTTATCCTCGCCGGAATCATGCCGGCAGCTCGCCGCCATGAAGAACCGACGAGCACAATGCGCCGCCGACCCGTCACTATCACCCTTCCTCTCCCCCTCGGCTCCTTGTGCCTCTGCTCGCTTGTGACCTCCCCCGTGAACTCCAGAGCCCCCTAGAAGCGACCCGAGCCCCGCCACCTCACCGCTCCGCCGTGGCCGCAGCCGCTTGTTGCCGCCCGGCTCGGCATCTCGCCCCCCTATTTAATTCGTGCTCCCGTGCTCAATTCTCCTCACCAGCCACCTCCCCTCCCTCTCAATCGCACTCCGGTGCCAAGAATCAGCGCCTGGGAGGTCTTCTTCCCCAAGTCCGGCGAGCACGCCGCCGCGCAGTTGCAGGCGTCTCCCGCCCACTCCGGTACCCCCCTAGCCAAGCCAACCCCACCATTCGACTCCCCTCGATCCCCTGGACCTTCCCCAACCCCTGGCCGGAAGGATTGGCCCTGGAATCGCCGGCGACGACGACGGCCGTAGCTCACCGCCGCCGGAGAGGAAGCTAGTGTCGCCGCTAGGCCACCTCCCGACGAGCTACGATTACGTACGTGCTCGTCGTGGACCGCTCGAGCCCCGTGCACCCTCCACTTCCACCGCCGCACCCTCCTCGCCGGAGACTCGCCGCCGGTGAGCCCCTCCCCTGCCTCGGCCTCTCTCTCTCTCAGTCATATGACAGGGTGGCCCCACCTGTCATGGACCCACCCCGGCCCGAATCATTTTCTTAAGTGAAAGCGTATTCTGGCTTTACGCTTTCGACATCACCCCCCCTAGGAAATTTCCAAAAATGATTTAAATCATTTTTAAATCATTTATTTGACCCAACTTTGACCTGCAATATCTCCCAAACCACAAGTCCAAATGAGATGAAACTTTTTGCATATTTTTTCTCTAGAAGTCCTCTTAAATTTGGCATAGTTTTTATTCCATGTTGTTCTGTTGTTATTTTCTGATCAAAAGAAACCTTTATGTGACAATTTCTTTTGCCATTTTAAAATATATTTTTCCACGCTTTATTCGTGTTGAAGGCCAGGTGTATTTCCCACTCCCCTGGTGAAAGGCAATCCACAACCCCCTTTGCATCTCCGTAAAACTTTGACGTGTTTGCAACTTGCTTTAACCTTCGTATAATATGGTGATCACTCGTGTTATGCTTGGATCGTTATAATGATGATATTGCCATGAATATGCATGTGTGCATCATACCCCTAGTCATGTTCATGATCTTGCTAGGTTGCATGTTTCTAGCTTTCTCATCTTGACATATATAGCTAAGTTAATCAACTATTAATGCTTTGGATTATAACCTAATCGTGACCGTACCTTGGATTGTTCTACATACATTGCTATGATTGGACTTAGATTTTCATGTTGCACCTCATGCTTGATGATTATGCATTTAGAGACATGCTTTATGACAAGTTGATCAGGTGCCACTAAACCGAACTTATCAGTGTAGCCAGACTCGCCTGTATGGGAAGGCCTTGGCTCGGTCTATCGGTGCGCTCTCTTATTCGTATCACCAACGAGGGGAGGCTATGCGCGCGCGGTTACCCTGATCAAGTAAGTGGCGATAGCCCTGAGAGCCAGTTTGGTTATTGCGCACAGTCCCCGTTTAGGACCGTTTTGTTTGCCACGACGGTGGCCGTATGCCACGATGGTGGCGGGTGTCTGGAGGACACGGGGCTACCGAGGGCATGGTTATGCCAGGTGATACGGTAAGGGAGGCATGCGGTAGAACGGTCTCGTTGGAGAAGTCCTAGTCCACTCCTATGGTATGAGTTCCGAGGTTCCTATGGGACAAGTTCCAAGGTACTGGATGGAGGAAGAACTCCATAGCGTGGGTAAAGTGCACAACCTCTGCAGAGTGTTAAAAATCTATTCGAATAGCCGAGTCCATGGTATTGGACAAAGTTCGTACTAGGTCACACTATGGATCAACATGAACCCGGTTTGATTATCGTGCTAAGTTGTTGGTCATACGACGACCGGATTGGTTGGGTGGTAACGCGATGACACCTGACCCGTTGAATGGTCGTGCGACGACCCGCATGAGTTGTTGGTCATGCGATGACCCGTGAAAGTGGATGGTCGTGCGACGACCTGTATAAGTTGTTGGTCATGCGATGACCTGATTGGTTGGGTGGTAACGCGATGACACCTAACCCTTTGAATGGTCGTGCGATGACCCGTGCAAGTTGATTGGTCATGAGATGACCCGGTGCTTGAGTCTGTAATGACTCCGAGGTAAGCGTCATGATCATGCGATGATCATGAGTGGTCCATGTGACCTTAAACGATGGTTGTTCTTGCACTAGTATTAATCTTGGTATTGTGCTAGATTCATCATGTTTAGCATTGTCTGAACTGTGGTTGCCATGCTATTGTTTTGCCTTGGTGCTTTGGATGTTGTGAGCTTGCAAGTACATTCAATGTACTGACCTGGCATGTCATGCCAGACTTGCAGGCCATGTCGTGATTGCGTAGGATGACGTTCACAGTGTTTGCGAGCTAGAAGGTGCCCCAGTCAGTGTCCCTGCGGAGTGGACTCCATCACCATCGCCGTTGTTCCGCTGCTAAGATTTATTCCGCTGCTATAGAGTGATTCCGCTGCTTGATGTAGTTTCGTGGCTAGCATTAGGAGCAAGTTGTTCTCCGCCTCGCTCCGTTAGCATTGTAGTAGGCCCCTTGTACCCATCTCGTTGGTAATAGAAAGTGGTTCAGTTCTATATCAAGCAGTGCCGTGTTCCAGAAGACTTGATCTCTAGGCTGGAGCACGGGGTGTTCCGGTATTCTGAGCCGAGGTGCCACACTTTCTCACCTATCATGCATACGATATAAACGGATACATGTTCTATACTGAGGCCAGAGATATGAGAAGTGATTTCCAGAACTCGGGGTGAGGACAGAATGCATGACTGACGACAACAGCTCAACTGAAAGATATTACGGAAGGGTCGAAGAGATCTGGGAGCTTAACTACTCTGTACTACACAATGCGACGATGTTCCGTGTGAGATGGGCTAAGAATGTCGAAATAGAAAACAAGTATTTCACTACTATGTCTATACCCAACGCCAAGAGCACTACTATGAACGTCATCGCCAAAAATGAGCCATGGGTACACGCTAAGCATGTGACACAATGTTTCTACATAACCGACCCGAACAATCCCAGCCATGTTGTCGTGAGGAGAGACAAAAGAAACATCATCGGAATATATGGAATCGCCAACATAGAAGATTACGACCAGTATGGCAACCCGATGTGGGAAGATGACGACGACGATGAAGCATATGTCAAAAGAAGAATGAAGACTACATTACCTATGAAAAATGGTACTCCATGAAAAAGGAAAAGTCACAACGAGGGCCCAAATTATTCGGAAAAAAAAAGCTAATCACTAAGAAACGTCATCGACGTTGAGAAACTAAATGTGTGTTGTAATATATATATATATATATATATATATATATATATATATATATATATATATATATATATACCACCCTCCTTCCGCTCGTACTGCCCAGTGTGGTTTGACCCAAACAAATTTACCGCACTATCAAGATGATGTGATTTTACCTTTTATTTTTATGATCTGGCAGTTATCTTTAGTCGTCGGAGCTGGTACATACTCGCCGCAGTTTCCATAGAATATCGAGATCTACTCCAATTGGGGGCGGAAACAACAAGAAGATGGGAGGCCCTGGGCAGCGAGCGGCCGGTGAGCGGGTGGGTTCGGTGGCTGGTGTTAGCGTCGAGGCGGGCGGACGATAGCGTTGTGACTGGCGGCAGCTACGGGCGGCCTCTCGGATGTGCGTGGCAGGGCGAGTGCCCTCGTCTGCGTGCGCCGCGGAGGGCTGCCTCGTCGGCCGGCAGCATCCACTGACTGCGGCGGACCAACAGCTGCCGAAGGAGACAATGGTCTGGTCGCACTCCCCTTTTATGAGTCCAGCCATCAGCATCGACTCCAGGTCTCTACCTCCCCGCACAAGTCCACGCTATCCTCCTCGCTTTGTTCCATCCTCAATAGATAGACCACGCTAGTACGAAATTCCCGCAAGGATCTTGCTATTCCAGGGCGTGGTGTTCCAGATTAACAGCACTTACGTCTTTCATAGTGCTTTTTCTCTAGTTTTCTTGAGATCGCTCACTATAATTTGTTTTATCCTTTCGAAATTTCGATAACAGATCCAGTTAATTGATGGATACTCTAGTGTGGAGGCAAACATATTTAACAAAATTAGTCTGGATAATCTAATTGACTGAAGGACAATTATTGAGTCCTTGCAATTGTATGGAGAACAAAGTTTTATTACTATAACTTGCTATTCAGTACTATCTTATCCACATTCTAATAATGGGGTGCTTGCAATGGACGTATTAGTGTCTCCATTTTTACCAGTTCTGTCATTTAGTTCAAATGGTACAAAAATGGTAGCCATATAATTCGTTTTACTAGTGTGATCCTCATTTTATTTGACGCTTTCTGGAGTGGAGCAATTCTATGTTTTTACGTATTTCTAGATTAGAAAATAGTACCTTATTGTTATGTTTTTTGATGTCTTCAAGAAAATGAGTAATTGGAACTCTGGATATAAATTAATAGACAGAAGAAGATGTATGCAAAAGGACTTGGAGATGAAGAGCAAGTATCTAGAGGGAATGTTGCGCAGACGACAAAACAACAATGATTATGTTCATGTCGTAGCCTGTTGTTGCCCGAGGTTTCATGGTCTAGTACGAAACCTAGCATTTCACCGTAGTAGTTCATTTCAGAAGTACAAGTCGTACATCAGTTTTCAGCTGTAAAGAAAAATCCCACCAGTTTTCAGCTTGCTATACTCATGACTGTGTTCTTTTCTGCAAGTTAGATCATGATGCTTTCTTATTCTTTGAAAATTTTCAACTTGTTTGAGAGAGATGCATTTTTCAGGTCATTTTATAAAAAAAATCCTAATTTATCTCTCAAGGTTATATTATGATGATGCTTCTTCACTGCAATACAACTTTAACACATAATATGCCTGAGATTTGTTATTTCATTGATATGCCATCTAAAATGTGACTAGCTATGCAACTTCTTGTACAAATAAAAGACAACCTTGGGTTCCAATTGTACATGTCACCAAGGATATGCATGCTCCATTTCGTCTTATCATGCAATGCATTAGTTTCTACCATAATATAATACTTTCACATCAGCTATTATTACTGAAATAAGAATCCTATTTTTCCGAGTTCCTACTTTCGACTGTTCTAGTGGAGCTTTGCTGATTTATGTTTGGCACATTCTTGGAGGTGAACATAAATGGTTGTGTTAATATAATTTTGTGTGTGCATATACCTATTAGTTATTTATAGTGAAAAATGAAATGTAATCCTTGTTACCTTCTGAATCACTTTTCCTTAACATGCAAATGTGATGTTTAATATGATCTTTGTTGTTTATCTAGATAGGATGTTGTGGCCCGAGTGTTACAGTGAGTACAGAAACAATTATCATATCCATTTCCATGTAATTCATAGTCCATTCTAAGAAAAGTGGGTCTTGATAGAAGCAACTCTTTTTTAAATTGTTAGCAAGGATAGCAAGGATTTTCAATCAAATTTAGCCATCACATGTACTCCCTCCGTACCGAAATATAGGTAGTTGGAGTACACTAGTGAACTACTTATATTTCGATACACAGAGAGTACTAATACTTTATGACTATTACATATATGGCGGAGGATGTGGCATGCAATGATTCAGAATGGGATTATAGAGAACTTGATTAGCCTTGAATATGTAATGTTAGTTGTGCTGCAAATAATTTCAGCACCGTTGGGCTAAATCACAATCCCATATACCTATTAGTAGCTTTCTAAAGTTTTCTTGCCGCTGGTTACTGATTGGGTGTAGTTGATTCAAATGTGGGAGATGAGTGAGTGTGGACATATAATACACTAAGTTGTAATCCTGCTGGACCATAGTATTCTGTAATTCTGTTTATATCTCATGTGTTATCCTATTTCCATGTGAAGTATTCGGTCATGTCAACCTTTCTTTTTCTCACAGTGATACATATACCTCCTCGTAGATAATTGTAATGTATTTTTTTGTGAGAGTTATTGAGTTGTAGTCCTGTTTGTCTAATTGTTACTAACTAGTTTCAAAAGTTTACATAAATGATACCTACATACATCCACAAAAACCCTTTTAATATACGACCTGTTTTGATATAAAATGTTCGAAGATGCAACTTAAATGAAGATTCCTGATCAAATGTATGTATGAATAAAAAGTGTGTTAATAAAAATGAATCTTTTTTAAAGAAGTACCTGGAAATTTTATTTTTTATATAATCAGGAATTGAATTTATGAAAGTTTAATCAATTTGTTTTTTTAATATGTTGTGGCTACAACACTAGGGGTTCAAATTTGAGAACTTTTTGTTGCACCTCAGAACTCTCTAGTAACAAAATTATGGATTAGTGAGTTCATTAATTATGAAGATCTCATATTGTTTGCAGTTAATGGATCACATTTTTTTAGGCCACCGGATGGAACTACGAACAACTCAAATTCTTGGAGATCTCTTGCCACCTGTGAAGGAAGATTCTCAAAGTTCAGATCGGCATGTGGGCATTGAAGCTGGAAATGCATTGCCTCTTTGTATTCTGTGTGCTGTAGTCAATCTGGTATTTCTCATTCTTATGTTGTGCTATATGATATTTTCTACAGCTGGCAGTGAGGGTTCACTTTTAAAGATGATGCGGCTGGCGGTGCCTAATTGTGTGTTGGTGGTCTATGGTTTGTAAAGATAGGGCCGGGGCACCTTATTTTTCTGCTGGAAGCAAGTAATGGTAGGTCATCAATTTTTGTACTTCTTTGACTATAGTTTTGGACTTATCCATTACTAGCAGAATTCAGGATTGGTGAGAATAAATGTGATCTTATAGTGGTGTTAGTAGCCTGACTCACTACAATGTTTAACCTGCTATAGAGATTGTTCATTGTTGAATAGAGAAATTATTGGATCTCAGGTCACCTGCAAATTAAGCCACCTGAAGACAAGTTCAGACCTGCATCGGCGGTACTGAAGTTAGGAATGGAGAGTCTTGACGTTCCCAAGTAATATGTCTAGTAATGTTCATTGTTGAGATACTACTTTCTAAAGATTTCTTGCTGCTGGTTACTGATTGGGCTAGTTGATTCAGATGAAGGAGATGAGTGAGGATGGACATGTAATGTACTGAATTGTACTCCTACTATGTTAAGTGAGTTTTGTAATGCTCAACTCTCTTACATTGGCTTGGCTGTAGTTTCCTTTTTACATTGCATTTCATTTTACAATGATTAATTTTGTTATGATGGACATAATTAACTTTTTACACACTAAACCGTGGACCATGTTATTTATCTTATGGGGAATGTCAGTCTTTTTAAACATGAGGTTGGCTTAGTTTACATCAATGTTTGCACCTCATTTTAGTGGTTGTAAATATATAATATATAAATATATGGGCCCAGATTGGAAAATGCGTCGTCGGATAGCACATGGGCTGACTTGCTCAGTAGGGTGGTTCCTGAGCATGTTACATCGGTAGCTAGAAATCATACTTTTTCTCAAAAAAAAAACTAGAAATCTTACGGTGGTTCATCTAGAAAAAAGGAGAATCTTACGGTGGTAGTTAGAATTATGGGAGATTCGGCTGTAAATTTACGTCAGAGGCTTGTTAGTTTGTGGCGTGAAGACGTGGGGCGGCTGTGGTGAGGTTTGGCTGTAAATTTACATCACAGGCTAGTTTAGTTGTAGCGGGCGGGGTGAGGTTCGGCTGTAAATTTACATCACAAGCTGGTTTACTGTAGCGTGCAGTCATGGAATGGCTGGGGTGAAGAATAACAATTATTCACTCTGGGTGATGAATAGTCTAACCCTATATATATATATATATATATATATATATATATATATATATATATATATGGTGGGTCTATTCTAACAACACCCTTTAACACCTTATTCTAACAACACCCCCTCCCACCCCCTCCCAGCTTCCTGGCGCGGCAGCGCCCGATCCGACGGCGAACCGCGACCCCTCCCAGCTTCCATGGCGCGGAGCGCCCGATCCGGCGGCGACCCCCACCCCTACCTGCTTCCTGGCGCGGCAGCGCCTCGATCCGGCGGCGATCCTCACCCCTACCTGCTTCCTGGCGCGGAAGCGCCCGCAGCCGGCGGCGACCCGGACCCCTCCCAGCTTCCTGGCGTAGAAGCGCCCGCAGCCGGCGGCGGCGCGGAACGACGCAGAGAGCCGATATGCGGCGCGGATTCGGATCCTTCCACAATTCAGCGCCGCCACCGCCTGCAGCTCCACCACTGCCTCAGTTCCGATCTGCTAGCCTGCAAGATCCGCTGCCGTTCAGCAAATCGAGGCATCCAGCCGTGGTGATGCATGGTCGAGGGAAGCGAACTGCAAGGAGGCCTTCTCCGGCAAACACGCAGTCGTCGTGGGAGCGAACTGCAATGGTCATGTCGCCCATACAGCCTTCTCCAGCGACGATGGCGCAGGTTGAGAAGGTCCATGTGTTCCTGCAACGCAGCTGGGCTGCACGTCGACAACAAGCCGAACTGCAACTACAAAACAGCAGAGCTGCTTTCAAGAGGAAGGTCGCGTCACCAACTAATGTAAGCAGTCCTACTACGTGATTTCACAATGCAGTGCTCTGTTTGTTTGAAATGCAATGCGTTCTTGCGTCAAAAATGTGTTCGCGTCTCTCCCCATGGCTTACAATATGTAGTAGTTTGTGAAAAATAATGCAGTGCACATTGTTATATGTTGTTGAGCACTGTGTCTTTCGATTGAACTGCATGGGAGTACATTGCATACAAAAAATATAGTTTCACACTAACTGAACTGCAAAATGTAACATTGCAGTTCAGTGCAGTTTTTGCTTCTTGCGTACAGAACTGACATATAGTATCTAAAAAAACAGTGCAGTTCACTATTCTCAAAAATATATATAAAGTACCACTTTGAATTAGATACTAAGGTGCAGTTCGCTGCCTATTCTCCTATGCAGGATAAAGCTGTGCAGAGAGCCAGAAGATGCAGCGAGTGGTTCACGACAATCAGCCCCTAAACTACGTTGAGAGAGAAGAGTGGGAGATGGCCGCAAAGATAACACCAGAGATACCTAGAGGTTTTTTCAACACGACGAGCAGAACTGCATACTCAGCAGAGGAAGATGTAGAGCACGAAGATGAAGACGGGATAGAACATAGCGGTCAAGATGAGGAGGACGATGAACTGATATACATGGGGCAGCAAGCGCAGCGAGACGACGATGATGACGACGATGAAGAGCAACTCATAACAGTTATGCAGCCAAGGTACACGGACGTTATTGCAACATTTGGTCAGCAGATAAGAGTGGATGATACTGAGCCTCCACAAAACAATGTTGCGCCTCCGGAAAACAATGTTGAACACGAGCCGGTTCAGGAGCATCCGGTTCGTCGACACAGAAACAGTGGGATACCGCCGAGGCCGCCTGCCACACATCAAATGGATCAGCGCCCGGATCAGAAAAAGACACAGGCAACAAAGAGAGTACAGTTCTCATCACTTCTGCCTCCCCGAGATCCTCGATTACACAGGTCTGTTGTAACTCCTCCATGCCCAATAAACATTGGTGAGATGCAAACACCAATGGAGAATAAGCAGTACGCACATGTAAGCTTCCTTGATTTACTGCTGCAGTTCACTTATGAAAACTTTTTCAGCCTGCACGTTCTTTCATTAACAAAAAGAAAATCATTTTCATGTTGCGGTGCAGAACACGATCTTGCTGCAAGAACTTGTGCCTGCTAAAGGTATGCAGTTCACCTCTTTCGCGGCAGCACACGAGTTCTACAACACATATGCAAGGCATGCAGGATTCGGCACACGAAAAAGGGGGGCGCACATGACGAACAACTACATAGTTTGCTCAAGAGAGGGCAACCACCAAGAGACTGTGTCAGATTATGACAGGAAGCGAGATAAAACAACGAAAAGAACTGGCTGCAAGACGAAAATAAGAGTGAAAAAGATCAAGGATGTGTTTGTGATAGCACATGTTGAGCTCAATCACAACCACAAGATGATTGAAAGCCTAGCTATGCTTCAACACTTGCACTCGCATAAGAGGGATGATCCATTGCTTGATAAATTGGTAAAGGACATGCAGATCGACAACCTGACGCACACGCAAATGATGTCGACCCTGTCGAGAATGTCAGGAGGGCTACAATATATGGGGCGCACTAGCCGTGACTGGGTGAACAAGTACATACATTAAACTAGCTGATATATTTTCTGCTTGATGCAGTTCGCTTGTGCATTTCTGTGTGGTTTTTAATGCTGAGGTATGTTCTGTTTTCAAACTGCAGGAAGTACCAGTTCGCAAAGGAGGAAACTGAGGACGATGTGAAGAAACTGCTAGATTTATTTGAGAAGATGCAGGAAATAAATCCAGAGTTCTTCTATGATTACAACAAAGATGCCGATAACCGTGTGCAAAACATCTTCTGGGCGAACGCAAACTGTCGGGGTTCCTATGAAGATTTTGGAGATTGTGTCACATTCGACACAACATACAAGACCAACAAGTTTCACATGCCTCTGGGCGTGTTCGTTGGAGTGAACCACCACCTACAAAGTACAATATTTGCCGTGGCTCTCGTCAGAGACGAAACAATACCATCTTTCGAGTGGGTGTTCCGGACATTCTTGCGTTGCATGAACAACAAGCGGCCAATCTGCATACTGACAGGTAAACTAAAAAAATGCAGTTCAATGCTAACTTTTTTGTAGTCCATTTCTTACATCCAAAAAACAAAAAAGAAAATGGAGAAAAAGCAAAAAAAGAAAAGAAATGCAGTTCTCTCAAACCAACTGACTGCTTGTTTCCAAAAAAACATGCAGATCAATGCCCCTCAATGGATGCGGCGATAAAGAGTACGCTAATAGGCACGCTGCACAAGTTGTGCCGTTGGCATATACTGAAGAAATACAAGGATCATTTGTCCTTGCTGTACAAAGCATACGAGACATTCAAAGATGAGCTGACATCAGTTCTCAACCATCCGTTGATGCCATCGGAGTTTGAACGCGCTTGGCATGACCTCATGCAGAAGTATAACTTGCAGAATGATGAAATTATGAATGCGCTCTGGACAGACCGAGAAAAATGGATATCAGCTTACTACAAGGAGGTGTTCTGTGCACGGATGACATCAACACAGAGAAGTGAAAGCATGAACCGGATCTTGAAGAGAAACTTTGTCAAGGAAAGACACGACCTGCACATATTTGCGTCGCAGGTGGACAGATGCATCCAGACGAGGAAGGGCAGCGAGCATGCAGAGACCATGGCTAACGAGGTATGGTACAAAAAATCTTATTAAGCACATATACGCAGTTCAGACTCGCTACTGATTTTCCTTTGAACTTAAAAAATGCAGTTCTCTTTCCGTATGAACAAAAATGAGATGAAAAGTGTGATGTTAAATGCAGTTCTCTTCTGTATATAAAAAATGCAGGCGGAAATTAAAACTACTACTCAGTTTGGTTTCGAGGTTCAACTATCCAGGATTTACACAAGGGCGGTCTTTGCTGACTTCAAGCAAACGCACTACCGGAGCACTGCATTCAGACCGGAGCAGTCCCATGACAACCCAACAAAGTATTTGATGCGCCACTACAACCAGTCCGATGATTTTGACTGGGCAAGACATGAGTTCCAGGTTGTCACAGACGTGACGAACGGTATCTACGAATGCGAATGCAAACTGTTGTCACACACAGGTCAGTGAGACGAGAAAAATAAGGCACAAAAAAGGCATAATGAAGTTCACTAGAATAAATAAACAAAAAAGTACATATTTTTTATGCAGTTCACAAACCCCAAATTATCTGTTACATATTTAATTAAAGTTTGCTCGCACTGACAACCAAAAAAAATGAATATTTGCTGCAGGCCTGTTCTGCGTACACATCGTTTGCATGTTGGATCAGCTGCGGGGGGACAAGATACCTGAGGAGTACATATTAAAGAGGTACACACGGGACGCGCGGCAAAATGCAACATTTGACCGAAGAGACTACAAACAAACTGCTCCAGATGGAAGTTCAGTGCTCTGCCGTAGGAGGCTACTTGTAGAAACATCCATGGACCTGTCAAACAGGGGTGTGAAGTCGGATAGCGGGTTCCACAGAGCGTTATACGGGATCAGAGCACTCATATAAGAAGTCGACATGCTGAACGAAGAAGAGGCGGAGAACAACAAGAATGAACAGAGTGAGGAAAAGGAAGATGAGCACAAACATGACGCTGATGGTGTAGTTCCTACTGTGGAAGAAACAATTCTTCCCCCACCTGTATCAAACACAAAAGGGAGAAAGAAGGAGAGCAAGTCAACAAAAAAACTGCAGCAAAGGATGTAGGTTCTGAAAAGAAGAACAAGCCTGAGCCAGAGCTGAACAACGAAGAGAGGCCACTGGGAGTGAGGATGTGCAAATCATGCGAAAAGATTGCAGGGCACAACTCGAGAACATGCAAGCAGAGGCTAGAAAAAATCAAGGCCAAAAATGCCGCCGCATATGATCAAGCTGACCAACAAGAAGATTTGACAAAGAGAAGACTGTGCAGCATCTGCAAAAAGAGAGAGAAGCATAATGCAAGAACTTGCCCAAAGAGAGAACAAGCAAAAGATGAAGAAGATGACGAAGAAGATGATGATGAGGAAGAAGATGATGAAGAAGATGAGGAAGAAGATGATGATGAGGAAGAGGGAAAAGACGAAGAAGAAGATGAAGATGAAGACAACGAAGGACCAATGTCAACATCGAAGGGAAAGGGCATTAAGAAAACAGAGCATAGGCAAGCATCACAGCCGCATGGGCGCGTTACAAGGAATAACACGATCAACAAGAAGAAAACAAATGGAGCGACAAACAATGAAGCAATTGCAGTGCACGCTTTGAGAAGAAGCAGCAGGAACAGGACGTAGCTCAGCACACATACATTGTAGCCTTTTTACATACATCAACTTCATCCATTTATGTAGCATATAATAGAGATAACTTGAATTTAGTGGACAACAAAAAAATAGACTTCGAGATATAATGTTGAAGTCCAATTTAGTATATATAGCGCAAAAAACAGGTATACTTTGTATTCAATGCTCTGCTGGTGCGATTGAGGAAAATGCAGTTCTCTCTAGAAAATGAAATGTAGATGAGATATGAGTGTCATTTTAAACATGCAGTTCTATTCTGTTTTTAGAACAATAATAGATGATATAAAAATGCAGTTCTCTTATGTGTGCAGAAGCTGGGATGGCAGTGTAATGTTAAAAAAATGCAGTTCTCTACTGTTTGCACAAGCTCATATGGAGAGGAAAAAGTAAAAAATGTGGTTATGAAAATAAACAATAATCTACATGTAGTAGAGACTCGGATTCTTCATGTGTACATTGCAGTCCGCTTACCGCGAACAATGCAGTGAGACAGCATGTAACCAGTGCAGTTCGCTTAATATAATTTTTTTAAATGGAGCTCTTGATTTGCGCACAAATGCAGTTCTGTATTCCAAAACTTTTTGATTATCAAACACTGTAAAAGCATTGAAGGCCCTCTTTTGCGCAATGCAGTGCGCTTTGCAAAAAATGTTATATATTATATAGATATTCTGTTAACCAAGTGTGTGTGTGTGTGGGGGGGGGATACCCACCAGCAAAACACATCCTCAGATGACAAAGTTTCCGCTGACAAAGATAAAAATTAGATGATACTACATTATATACTTAGTCAAACATAGTTTGCTTTCTCCGTTATATTACATAGATGTACAGAGAAAGGACAACATCCTAGTGTTTAACAGATCCCATACATAATAAAAAGGAGCGACAAAACTATTTAGAATGAAGTTTCTAAAAACATCATCAAACAGGTCTGCTGTTGTTCTATGCCTCATCCTGCTCCTGCGAGTCAGGTTTGGCAGTGAGACCAAGAGACTTGCACATATTTTTTAGCTCCTCAGGAAACTCGCACGGTAGGACCAGGTTGTCAGGGTGGAACAGAATCTGGAACAGGAACTCAGCCTTCCAATCTGCGACATCAGCTTCCTGCGATCAAAAAACAGCAACAAAAGATAAAACAAAACAGCAACTCACAAAAAAGGTGATACTGCTGCAGACAGGAAGAGGAAAATAAATGAAGGATTACATTGCGCTTTTCAAACTTCACAACAAAGCTTCTGCCGTCATAAAACTGAGCCATCTTCAGAACAAAAAAGCCGCACTCATTAGGGCCCTGTGCAGGGGTGCCCAAAAAGCTAGCTTTCTTTGAAACATCGACCCAGTCTACCGACTCCTTCTTATTGTATTCCTTTTCTCCGTAAACCTTCTTCATCAAAGTAGTCATCCTAATCATCTGTTGAAAATACGACATAGACAAATGCAAGCAAAAAGTACACGTCAAGAAAACTGTCGTTCAGCTCGTATACATGTGAAAACGAAAATATACATAGATGAATAAAGCGAACATTTTACCATTTCAGTGCGGTCGCTGTGGTAGTCAAACTTACGCCACCTCGTCGTTTCATCAAACGGTCCATGGTATCTCCTAGTGTCATGGATATCGAGGGTCTCACGGTGCATGTTCATCTTGTATAAAGAGTAGTGCTGATCTTTCATCCGTGGTAACAGGATCTGAATTGGTTTTCAACAAAGGTGTTTCTCAGTTTGAGTGGGGAATAGGATTACTAGAAAAAAATGACGCAAAAAAATAAGAACATCGAGATGAAAACCAGAAAATCTGAGAACTTACTAATTTACAATTAAGAAGGTTCTCATCATCACGAACATATGCTTTGAACTGCCTTGCTGCATCTTCAACATTGAACTTGGTGTGCACAAAGGGCAACACGACGTTTCCGTGTTCATCTCTCTTCGCGTGATCATTCATTTGAAGCACATACTTAATTCATAAAAAAATGCATTAATGCAGTTCGTCTAGGAAAAAATAAAAAAGGAACTTCTAATGTAAGCAAAACATATTAATGCAGTTCGGTCTGGGATGAGTGAAAAAAAGAGTTACGTATGCAGTTCACTAGTAAGTTCCGAGAAAACGACATTTCCTGAGCTTTGAATAAAATCATTCAAACAAGCTATATTTTTTATTATACAGTGGCAATGCAGTTCGCGCATAAAAGAAACATCTTTGTATTATACGCTGGCAATGCAGTTCACCTACAACAATGAAAAAATAAAAAAAGGGGAGGAATGAGAAATAGCGTGATAAATAGAGGGGAAAGAAGAACGCGTTCACCAGATCGGTAAACCACATTCATTCGCTGGTCAATCTTCCAGTAATTAATGATATGATCCATCAAATCCGAGTCCATGAAACCTCTTTGTAGAAAGTTAAGAACATGTAGTCAACAGACGCAGTGTATACTTCGATAGGATTCCTGTACATGAACAGCGCGGACCTGCTCAACAAAAAAGACACAGCGAGTGGGGATAAGGTCAGGAACGCAAATAAAAGGCGTGCTTAACACAACAAAAAAATAAACGACGTAGCTACAGCTATAAGCAAAGAAGAAAACTATAGAAAAAGGAACTGACTGGCTGTGTTTCTTCCTGAACGCAGGGCTCGACACAAGTTCCAATAGTTTACTCGCTTCCACTAGAGAGCCGAACCTCGCAGGCTGCAACTTCTGAACCGTCGTTTTATATTTTGATGGCTTCTGCACAACCCTCTTGTTGGATAGAATAAGTGCCTCACTTTCATTTTGACGTTCCACAGCTGCACTCCTCGTCCTCTTGCGAACTGGTGGCAGAGTCATAAAGTCCTCATCAGTGCTTTCGGCCTTCGGAGAGCTGACTACCCTCCTGGACCTCTTACTGGGTGCATTCTTCACAGGCTTCGCAGGAGATTGTGCACTCCTCGTCCTCTTACACACAGGTTCCTTTGCATGCTTGACAGGGGGGTCTTCAATAACAAAATTCTTAATGGTTGGAGTGTGGACCTGAGTTTCAAACAATGAAATTCCGCCATGGTACGCGCCTTCATCAAAGCCTGCGAAAAAAATCGTGAAATTCAATAACAAAAAAGGGAATAATGCAACATACTAACAGGCATTGTGTAATGCAGTGCACTTTTTTCTATGAAGAAAAAACACGTGAAACTAAATGCAGTGCACCTTCATGTACAAAACGATACAAAGCTGCTACGTGCATGCAGTCCATATATAAATGATAATGATAATGATCATACAATCCTATATTATAATAAAATAATTAACAAAACAAAGTAGGACTTCCCCCCGTTTCTGTGCCAAATGAAGTTCTCTTAATATAAAAAATGTTGTCCGGACGGAAAAAAAAAGTAATAACCTTCTTTAAAAATTAAAAGGGATGTCAAGTCCAGACAGCAATACGAAGATGTCAGCCAACTGTAGAGCATTGCCTTCCGGATGTAGCCAATGTGCTCTTTGCCAAACTTAGCAACAGCTTCGCCATCCCAGCTCTGCATGAATTGGAACATGAAAAATCCACAATCATGCCTGTAGAAAAAAAATAAACACATTAATAAATGCAGTTCACTCAAGAACGAATTGCTTCTGATACTAGTAAAACCAATGCAGTTCGCTATACCGAAAGCTGATGCAGTTCTAAATAAAAGTATAAAAGTAGGGGAAAATGTGGCACTAATTTAGTAAAGAAATTCAGCTCAATATAAACAAAAGAAAACAAATGAACATAGAAACAACTTATAACACAATGGTTTGTAAATGTAGTTCTCTCAAAAGGAAAAAAGAAACTAATGACACATTGTTAATGCAGTTCGCTCAAAACAGAGAAATGCTTCTGGTTTCAGTAAAGCAAAAGCATAACGCTATGCACACAAAAAAATACTAATAAGAAAAGATAGAAGAACAAGTGCGAACCCGTTTCCCTGCTGTGGAACAATGACATGACTCAACACAAAGCCGTCAAGCGTGGGGGGGGGGGGTTCAACGGCTCATCGTAGCTTGCACTGCCGTCTTTCCAGACTTTTTTATGTTCTTAACCATTTTCCTAAATACAATGCTTCCATGTTCACTTTCAGGGCCATTTATTGAGTCAAGAAACTCAAATCGCTTTGCGGACAGGTTCAAAGTGACCAAGCAGTAGTGGCCAATCGCATCCTTCATTGATGCAGGAGGAGGATCAAATGTTGCGAACATAATCTGATTAAAAAATTGAATAGAACAAACCGGATGAGAACAAAGGAAAAAAAGAAACTACATCTAAAAATGACTGGGAAGAGCAAAATGATGCAATACCAAAATTTTCTTGTCCACACGTTCCTCTGCGCTTGAAGAAAACATATTTTTCAGAGCCCTACCGCCGTTCCAAATTGAATTCTGTCAAAAAAATACAAAACCAAGAAAGTTAATATGGCCGCTGAAAATAAGCACAATAAAACATAGGCGCGGGGAGGCGTGTGATATAATTAAAGGAAACACTTACACATAGGTTATACGGGACAATCATAGTTTGTGATCCTTTGAACCTCTCAGCTAGCATAGATACACGATATTTGCAAGACGAGTGCTCAGCGTTCCGTATGCCCAAAACGACTCGCCAACATGACCAACAGTAATATCACCGAACTTATCCTTGAATGCAACTAAATCCCTTCAGGAATATAAGAAAAAATCGCAGAAAAAGGTAATAAGATGCATGTACCTTGCAAAAATAAAAACAAAAAATAAAGCAGATATAAGGACGAAGAGAAAGAACACACTTCTTCTTCTTATCCTTCCTAGCCCTCGTAACAGCATCAAATAACTCGTTGTATCTCCTCAGAAGAGCTGCATCGATACTGGACGAAGTGACAACAGGTAATTCCTCATCTAAAAAACATAGAAAAACCACAATGTCAGACAAATAGAGCATAAAACACCATAAGTTTAGCCAGACTAGAACAAAAAATAATGCAGTTCACTTACCTTCGGTTTCGGAGTCCACATCCTGCACATCCGCGGAGACATCTTCGCTAAGAGTCAACTTATCCAAGCCAGTGACGTCATCGTCCAGAATGCTCATGTTCTGCACACTACTTGGCTGTTCCTCTTCAGATCCGATCAAAACAGTCTCACCTGCAGCTTTGCTTGTCTCACCTGGAACATCCAGATTGGCCCCAGCCAGATTGCCTTGAGGCTGCTCGGTGGCGCGAGGGGCAACATGAAAAATCTCGGGAATATTATCGCCAGACAACAAAACAGATGGCGAAGCAACACGAACAATTCCGGCAGCTGTGCCCGAAGCATCAGCTACAACTCTACCTCCTTCGCTCTCTTCTGCAGTTTCGGCTGTAGCGCAAGGATATCCTTCTCTCTCTCCAGCCTTGTCAGCATCCGCTACATCCTCCCTTCCTTCATCCCTTTCTGCGTTATCAGCAACAACAGAATCCTCCCTTCCATCTCTTTCTTCTGCCTTTTCAGCCTCGGCAGAGCCCTCGCCTGCTTCTCTGAAATCTGCCTTGTCAACCTCCACATTGGCAACACCTCCTTCTCTCACTTCTACATTGTCATCATCTGTAGTGCGCTCCCCTTGGATTTCATCATTTAACACACGGTCCTGATGAATTAAACCAAAACATTAAACAAAATGATGCTGATGCAGTTCACTAAGCGAAAAAACCAAAATGCACCACGCGTCAAATATAAAAAAATAATAACATGAATGAAGTTCTCTGTGCTCACCAGACCAGCGTCTCCTGCCGTCTCTCTGGACACGTAAGCCTCGTCAACCTTATCAGCGCCACCGTCTTCTTCCTTCCCATTACTTTCAACAATTGTTTCGCGATCCTAAAAAAACAAAATGCAGTTCTATAAAACATATTATTTGTAGTTCACTGCTGAAAAAAATGCTACTCCTTCTCTGTTACATATTTTTTCAGGAAAATTCAGTTCGCTGACGCTGCTGGTGCATGTATAATTCTATGGTTTTTAAACTGCAAAACAATAAACTGCAGTTCACTACCACTTCTTGTGCAGTTGTACTTCTTTGTTTTCAGACACTACGTAAAAGAATAAACCGCAGTTCACTGCCGCTGCTAGTCCGCATATGAATCTTTGATTTTAAACACTACAGCAACATTAAAACATAATGAAAATGTACAGTAGAAAAGATACAAAAAATTCAAACATTGTCTATGACGCCTTCGTCGACAAGGTTGTCTCTAGCAGCATCAACAACAGGGGGCTGCTGCCTATCAGACACGATATCCGAGTCAAAACCACGTTGGTCGTCCGGATCATTATTGGGCCGCGCGTTTGAGTTAGAAGACTCTCCTCCGCACTACAATAACTAAAAAGCATGCAAAAAACAAATGTCAATGGCATAGGAAAATAAAAGAATATTAAAAAAAAATTGATACAAAAGCAGTTCACGTATGACATGAGCGTACATCAGCAACAGCGCGATCAGACAAGGAAGCCCTAACAACATTTTCCCGCCTGTCCATTTCCTTCACAAGTGCCTCAGCTTCCTGCTCATACCTAGCGCACTTGACATCCTGGGAATGCTTGAACTGAAAAAATGCCGCCCTGACATTCGAAACTGACATATTAAGGAATTGAAGCTGCCCACAATCAAAATTGTGAGCGGCATCGATTTCTTCTTCAGAAGGTCCTTTGCCAGGAGTAAACAGTCCAGCAATATTCCTCATCCTCGCTCCGGATATTGGGAGATCGGAAGTTAAATTGATAACCCTGTCAAGAAGTTCGTCAACCTGGACGAAAATATTGCGGTCATCATGAGCCTCGCCATGAGAACCTCCAGCAGGCCCCCTAGCAAAACCATCAACCCGCCTAATGGAGAACCCCTGGCAACACCATCAACCCGCCGAATTGGTGAACCCCTAGCAAGAGGCTCACGGAAGATGGGATGCAGTTCAGCGGCTGCAGTCCGCTTGTACACAATGTCCCCTATCGCCTTCCACTGAACAAAAAAAGAAAGCAGTGCACATGTAAGAAAGTAAGAGGTTCACATTTAGCATGTCGAAAAAACAAAAAAAGAAGATAATGGCAAAACATAAAGAAACTGAAAATTGTGAACATACAGGCAACTTGCCAAACTTGTAGGTATCCAGATGAATCTTTCCCCTTACAATCATGTCGGCGTTGTAAATCTTCTTCAACTCCTGATGGGACAAATTTGCAGCACGTGGCGTGCGTGTATGCATAACAGATACATTGCGAAGATTCAAGCTATCAAGGAACATGAACAGAGGCACAATGGTGCAACCCTTAGCACAGTTCTGCTTGCTCCCTTCAGAATTCCACTTGTACACTGCAGCCTGCAGCTCATCAACAACTAGCTGACAAAAGTCCATCTCAGCCATGGAGTCAAAGTTCAGGTTTTCAACCATGGCAGCTACCCTGGACAACCGAGTGGCAGGGTTGGGGCAAAGCAAACTCTGAAAAACAATGAGAAAGAAAACCTTCACAGCCATATCAACCTTCGCAGGATCATTAACCAAGTTACGGAGTAGTTCAAGCAGATCTTTCACATCTATGCTACCAGATTTGTCAAAACCAAGCTCGTCCTTCAGAGTAGCAAGAGAATCATCATGGCCGCTTTCAGCAGACCTGGGAGCCGTGCGAGTACCCATAGGGAACTCGAAAATGTGATGAACAGCCTCACGATTTATTTCCAGAACCTTGTTTGGCCCACAGTCTAGTTTCATCGTCTCGGGGTTGATCTTTCCCATCAACTTGCACATAAGCACACGAGACACATTCTTCTTCACTTTCAGATTGAAGACAATGCCGAAACCTGCTAGCTGAAGCAAAATTTTGTGCGGCTCCTTCAACAAATCAACGACTTTACATACATTTGGGATAGACAGCCGAACAGTCTTGTTGAATCGCCATTCCCCCGTAGCATCGTCTTCGGACTTCTTCCTTTTGGAACTCTTGCCAAACTACAAAAAAAGAAATAAAGATGCAGTTCACGTTAACATCTGAATGTTATCTTTAGAATGCAGTTCTCTTATGTAACAAACAGAAAATGAGTTGGCAGTGAGTTGTTAAAAAATGCAGTTCTCTTCTATATAAACAAGATGATATGACAATGTGCTATTAAAATGCAGTTCTCTTCTATATTTTGTTAAACCAAAAAAATGGGGCCCCCAACCTCCCCTTAAACAAACACATATACAAAAATGAATGCAGTTCTCTTCTATATAAAAACAAGATGATATGAGAACGTGGTATTAAAATGCAGTTATCTTCTATTTTTTGTTAAAACATATATGGGCCCCCCCCAACCTCCCCTTAAACAAACTCATATACAAAAATGGATGCAGTTCTCTTCTATATAAAAACAAGATGATATGAGAATGTGGTATTAAAATGGAGTTATCTTCTATTTTTTGTTAAACCATATATGGGGGGGGTCCCCCCCAACCTCCCCTAAACAAAGTGCTAGGTTTCATTTATACAATATAAAAAGCTGATGCAGTTCACATCAGTAGCTCGAGTGACAAGAAGATAAATTAAAAGAAGCAATAAAAAACATCACCAAAAAAAGAGTGACAAAACAGCAAGATACCTTCGCAACATCATTATCCTCCCCGTCAAAATCCTCCTCACCAGAGTCGTTGTCAAGCACTTCTACAGCTGCCTTTGAGCGTGCACGCTTGGATGGGCCATCAAAATCAACACCAGCGTAATCGTCAGCACTTGGCCGCTTTCTTTGAACCTCGGCATAATTGGGCCTCTTTGAGCAATCAACCCGGGGACTGCGCCGTGGAGAGATTAAGCCTTCCTCTGCAACAATGTTGAGTTTTCTCTTCACAGTATTCTTTGAAGGGACAAACTTAGCAGACTTATTTGAGTCTGCAATCCTCCTTCCTATCTCCTTGCCCTCCTCAAACATTACTCGCTTCGCCTTCTGATCCTGCTTCACCTTGTGCTCCTTCTCGAAACGATTAGCAAGCGCAATCGCTTTCTGCCTTTTCCTCTCGTTGTCAGCTGCAATCTGATCGGGAACCATCCAATTCTGAGTCACTGGTTCTGTGCCGTCAACAGATTGTGACTGAGTATCGGTAATTTCAGGTACACCGGATGTCCCGTCCCCGACAACATCGGCTGAGAAATAACGGGTAATCAAATAGTTAACACCCCCACCACCAGACCCACCAGGGCATAAAACTGTAGGTGGAAGAAAGTATGTGTGTGAGAGGAAAAAGTAAACTAAATACAGCTAATATATATTGGGCCACACATATATGGCAAAAAAGGCAATGTACATAAATGCAGTGCACTTTTACCTAAAAATAATAATATAAAAGATTTATGGATACACAATAACTTGATGCAGTAATTAGCATATGAAAAAAGAAAAAACTTATTGCACTTCATTCCAAAGACAAAATAAAATTAAAACAATTAAATAGCTGCAGTTCATATCAATTTCACAAACTTGTCTAAAAACACATGTACGTTTGTAAGTAAAATATATAATGCAGTTCTCCCATAACAAAAAATGAAGATGCTATAAGATTTTCATAAGAACCTTATGGCAACAGGGGCAAAGGAGACATTGTAAATTACCAGATGGAGCGGCCGCGCTGATTGGTGAGACATCAATGGGTGATGAAGAACCTGTAAAAAAAAGATAAAAGAATCAGCCTGAAGCGTAGTGACAAAAAGAAAAGAAAAAGAACAAATGATATGGGAAAGCAGTTCACATACAATTTCCTCCAAACCTTGGACTTCTTCTAGTAGGAGGAGCCACGCTAAATCTGCAAACAACAACAGATAAAATAATCAAACCCTAGAAAAGCAAACCTGAGCGCGTACAGATAAAAAAACCCTAGGTGGACATTGCTAGGATTTCGAGGCCACTAATACCACAACCTCCTCTTAAAAACAAACGCATGTTGCGATTCGAGCCTGGAAAACGACAGTTAAAAAAGCAAAAAGAAGCTGGTCGCTCCAAAACTAACCCTAGAAACAAATCGGGGGCGACGATGACGATTTCCAGCGACGAAAATCGACGAAGAGGAAAGGATATCTATGGAGCCACTAGATGGTAGGGACTAACCGTGGGACGAGCGGCGGAACAGCAGGGCAGGCAACGGCGTGGCAGACGGCGGCGAACGGCGGCTGCTGCGGGCATCGTCCCTCTCAGCCGCGAGACCGAGCGGGGGTTTTTCCCTGCGGGGGGCGGAGGGGAGAACGAGGAGGGGACGAAGAGAAGCAAAGGAGGCAGGGGGGTTAATGATTCCATCCGGGCCCACGAGTCAGCGACGCGCGATATACATAAAAATCTACCTTATCGGCCCACAAGTCATATACAGGAACCAACAACGGCTCGATCTATTTTGATGATGCAGTTAGGTTAATGAAATTGATGCAGTTCGGTTAATGAAAATTGATGCGGTTCTCCTCCAATCTCTTCAGTTGCTTCATTTAAGAGCCGCCCACGAAAAATACGGGGCCACGATCTCCAGACTGAATCGAATCGCCGCGCGCCCTGCTCCTCTATCCGCACGGTTCAAGAAAAGCACTAAGGCCACGATCGCCACGATCCCAACGGGCGCAACCACGATCGCGCCCACTCCCCATGCCGGTTGGAGAAGAAGAACGTGGGTTGGGCAGATGTTGCTACCGCTCCCCTTTAAATTCCGGCGTCCCACGCTAGATTGTTCACAAACTACTACGCTTCCCCCACTGTTCCTCCTCATTACATCCATGCCGTTCACCAAGAGCTTCAAAGATGTCGAGGCGCACGGCAAGACAGTGCTCACGGTGGTCTACACCAACAACGTGAGCACCGTGGAGATGTACATCAACGACTACCAGGAAGCTCTGCAGGGCCGCCGCCAGAAGATCGTCGGCATCGACGTCGAGTACACACCTTACAGGAGGAAAGCCGCCCTGATTCAGCTCTCGATAGGCAAGGATCACGCGGTGCTCCTTTTCCAGGTATGCGCTACTATGGGCGAGAGATGCATCGCCTTCGACAAGTTCCTCGCCAACTCGAAGTAAGCACTTCTTTTATATCTGGTGTAATACATAGTTACAGGCCTGTGGATATCTCCTTGACTCTGTATGCAGTTCTGTTTGACGTTTGTATGCGGTTTTGTTTGCCGTCTGTATGCAGTTCTCTAATGAATAACTTGTGGTCCATGTAGGTACGAGTTCGCTGGTTTCACCATAGACCAGGACAAAGAAAATTTTTTGCAGAGCAACCTGTACGTGTCCAACTTCACCGACATTCAGGAGAACTAGAGGGTGCCTGAAGGAACAAAGGAGCTCGACTCACTTGGCGATGTGTCAGCCGCCATCATCGACGACTACTACACGGACATGAAGAGCAAGATGACGTTCTCACCAAGAAGCACATTGAGTATGCTGCGAAGGACGCCTACGCTGCGTTCGAGATATGGAACCGCATCATAACAGTGCAGACGGCCTCACACGCGCTATAAAGGAGCGGACCAGGAAGCGCCCGAGGGGATCCTGGGGCAGGGGGAGCTGGGGCAAGGGAAGCGCAGGATCACCTTCCACCTCTGGCTGGGCCGAGTGGAACTGATGATGCAGTCCATATGCTGGTAAAACCAAAGGGGTTCAAGTCACGAGTGCTCGAGTTATTTCCTTCTGCATAGGTCAAGAAAAGTTTGCTTTCGTTGTAGTTTGCTTTGGAACGATATTTTCTTCAGTGGTTTAGGTTTGCTTGATGATGTACTTTGCTTGTTGTGAGCACAGAAACCCCTTGGTTTGTATATATGAACAATTTCCAGTTTTGAATGTGTTATCGAAGTGGTTCACATGCACAGGTTGATGCAGTTCCTCTTTTATTACAACTGTAGTTCCGTGTGTGGTCTACTTGGAAAAATTCTGAATGTGTTATCGAAGTGGTTCACATACAAAAATTGATGCAGTCCTCTTTTATTACAACTGTAGTTCCGTGTGTGGTCTGCTTGGAAAAATGAAGCTATCTGGGTGCTTCAATTCTGTATATCTCTTCAACTGCAGTTCACTTCTACTATTGTTCACTCCTAAAAAAGCAGTACAGTGATAAAAATCTTGTCAAAAAAGAAGCAGGGAACACGTGCCATTCTTAGCAGAAAAAGTGGACAAAAATATTAATAAAATGTTTCACTGCCTTTTCCGAAAAAGGTTTTCGCCATTCAAACTTACATGGTAACTAAATGCCATACAGTATGGCACATTATTACAACAGAACTAAGCTAAAGCAAATTTAACTTGATTTCCAAAAAATTTGCATGCCTATAAAACATAGCCATGACAACATCCCCAGCCTGGAGACCAGATTCCTCCACCAATTCCTTCCAACCATCTTTGAGAACCAAACAATCATCAGAGCCGACAGAGTACATGACGTCAACATTATGATACCCATTCTTGCTAACAAAGACCAGGTTGACACAACTTTTTGAAACCCTGACTAGACCAGAAGGAAAATTTTGCACAAGAAAACACAAAAAATTATAAAATAAATTGTAGCACAGGAAATATTCAACAGATGCTGTTGTTTACAATCTCCATAATAAAAAAACTATATATAAAAGTAGCTCATTTAAAATACACAAAAAATTAAAAAATGCTTCTTCACAATCTAATTCTGCTGAAAGATATATGTGAAAGCAGTTCACTAGTGCTGCTCAGAAAAATATGTCTTCAAAGAATATAAAACCCCCTGTAAATGAAAGCAGTTCACTACTACTTTCAGAAACTAAATTCTGCTGAAATCTTCATAATATAAAGATCTATATAAAAAGCAGTTCATTACTACTGCTGCAAAAAAATATGAATTATACATACCCATGAATCATCGACATCAACTTGGGTCATTTGGTGGACGAATGGAGCTCTGAATCCAATGAATGGAGAGTACAGAAGGGAACAGAGAGCGTTGTGCCGCTGCTTGTGATTCAGAACAAGGCCTTCAGAGAACACATAGGTCTCCAGCATAGGCTCCATCCTTGCTAAGCAGCCCACGAGAAATCCATTTTACCGATGAGAAGAGGATATGGTTGGGGGGCGATGGGGGGGAGAGAGATCAAGGATCTGATGGTAACACGAGGGTGGGGGTTGCGGGAGGGGAGGGAACTATCAGATGGCCTCCGCAGATAAGATAAGATGGGTCGCAATGGACCCAACTGTATATATACACAGCGGACACCGAGAAGAAAAGATGCAAAATAATAACCAATGCAGTTCGAACATATGATCAGATGCGCTTTTATACGGTGATCAAATGCAGCTCACATTAAAGACCATTGCAGCTCGTTGTGCGTGCACATTAAAAAACAATTTGCCAACTAACAAATTCGATCTGCCTAGATGCCTCTGCAATTCGCGCAAACACGTAAACAACAACAATTAGAAAATGCGCAACATATCAAGCGTGCTTTTGACGAATCGTGGCAGAAGTCGAAGCGCGTCACTCGCCCGCGGGGGCAGAGTTCTTCGCCTACAGACAGGAATTCGGCGAGATAACCAACCAAATGGACGAATTAGCAACTCAATTCGTCGCGGATTAACACAAAATAAATTCGCGATCTTACAAAACACAATAATTTGCGGCGTAATTGATCCTGAACCCGACAAAAACGATGACAGTGCGCTGCTCTCGACGAAGAACATACACAATTCCGCCATCTACTTCGATTCCGGTGATTTTTTCGCGAAAATTAGTGTTTTAGCACACAATACATCATCGCGGATTATCGTGAACGCGAGTAAACAAGCAGAGTCGATCAAATCTAGTTTTATACGCTAGAACGCTGAAGCAGTTCTCTGCGCCCTCATATGAGGTTGGAAACAGTAGACAGAAGCAGTGCACGTAGCTTTCTCTTGCAGTTCAGAAAGTTGTCAGAATAGTTATTCTGACATTGATGTCAGAATAGACCGTCTATTTTGTGTACTTGCACTTTAACCGTTATCGATCGATCAAATTATATATTGCCACTGTTAAATATACATTATATAAATTGTATCGGTGGTTGTTCAGGAAAAAAAATAAAAAGGAAATGAAAAGAGAAAAATAATAATAAAAGAAGCCAGAAAAAGGCAGTAGCAGGCGCCAGGGACAGGCACAATGACGGCCCGCTACTGCCAAGTTAGCTATAGCGGGTGTTCCGGACGCCCGCTACTGCTACTTTTCACTTAAACCGGCTGGGCGTGCAGTTTCTTCTTCATTCCCCATATCTCTCTGCCACTTCTCTCCCTCTCCAACTCCTCCCCGCCGTCGTCATCGCGCCTCTACGGGCTCGCGCCCTCGTCGCCGCTGCCCCGCCTCTTCCTCCTCTGCACCGCCTCGGTCGACGCTGCCCCGCCCCTCCTCCCTCCCTCGCCACCTCTAGGTATTCCTCCCTCCCTCTCCCCTCCTTCTCTCCCCTCCACCTTCCCTCTCCACTCCTACTCCCTACTTTTTCCCTCACCCCTCCCTAAATGTTGCTTGCACGGTAGGTGTTTGTGAAAATGCCTATGCCATGTTTGTTGTGTAGAATTTTGTTGTTGTTTAGGAGCATTGTTTCGGAGCTTAGCACAATAGTTATTTGTTGTTTAGGAACATTAGAAATTGAAAATGAAATTGAAATGATATTTTTTAGGAGTTTGTATGAACTTTTGGAGTTGAAAATGCAAATGAAATGATATTGTGTACGAATTTTCTTCTTTTTTACATATGCAGGGATCCGAGGGGCTTATGTTTTGCCGGAATGTTGATTTATTTCCGTTCCGGCAAATTTCAGGTTCCCGATATGTCCACTTTTTAGCGATGGTCATGCCGAAATTTACCGTGAATTTCGACATGACTTGTGCTACAAAGTATGACATATCGAGTGCCCGGTATTTGATAGGACGGTATTTAGTCCTTTTTCGTAGTTTGAGAATTAAACTTGGAGACTAAATATATCGTCGAAAACATGTCGACCAACGACGAATCCGGGATAGATGAAGATTTTGACTACCATGAGCATGAACACGCCTTCCTCGACCATATGTGTTCTCAGCAAGGAGACGAAGGTCCAAATGCCGCTAGTGCGACAGACACCGAAATCGAGTCCGACAACACTCCTGATTGCACCGATGGCACTGACACCGGCACCGCCGACACCAGTGCTGCCGAAGCCGCTAATGAACCAGCAAGTAAGAAGAAGGAGAGGGAACGAAAACCAAACAAGCTCGGCACCCAGAAACTTCTAGTGACAGAGGTGGATTGTGCCAAATTCGATCCAATAGCGCCGACGGAAGCTCGCAAGTGCTACGGCAACCAAGTCGGATGCATCCTACGGGAATCCGTGAGCATCAACGACTATGACTTCAGGAGTATACCAAATATGGAGCATTTACTCCTTACGAAGCAGCACAACAGATTCAAGTTCCCGCATCGTGATGAGAGCAAAACTCCGTGGGATGATGATGCCATGACTGACATAAACGCTACCGCCATGGTAAAGTTCAGCAACACATTGTCCGCGTGGAACGTGAGGGTGAAACGATTGATTGAGAAGAAAAAACCTTTGTCCAAGATTTTTGCGGAGCATACATCACTTATGGAAGCTGAGTTCTTAAAATTCAAGGACACTTGCGCTACTGACGAAGCCAAGCTTAGGTCCGCAAAATTCTAGGGGCTTCAGAAAAGGAACACGGGGAAACACCGCCTCGGAAGCCGTGGTTACAATGGAAAAAGGCCCATATGGGACAAGGAGGACGCGGAACGTGAAGCCGCGGGGATCCCAGACCCCTTGGCGGAGTTCACTGACCCACAGGAGTATGACTTCCTCAGGGCCTGCTACAAGTGGGACTCGAATAAAAAGGTTTGGTCCACAAACGAGCCCACGAGGGAATTGATGAGATTACTGGTAATAATTATTTTTTCCACCTTATATTACCTTCTCATCAAGTCAAAATACACGTTGTAGTAACATTTATAAATGGTCCACGTTTCTTTCGCAGAAAGAGCAACACAAGTTTGATGCCGAAAGCGACTCGTCGTCTCAGTCGACGATGAGGCCCAAGTGGAACACCCATCTCAATCGGGACTTGAACATACTGAAGGGCCTCCCTTTGGACACTCGGCCGCAGCATGGACATGTGCATGGCATCGGAGACGGTGCCCAGTGGAAGCACTACTACCACGAGGACCCTGAGGCCAAAAGGCAAAGAAGGAAGTTTAGTCAGGTCAACATCGACGAGAAGGTGAAGCTTGTGGTTGGGAAAAAAGTAGCTGAGACCGAACAAGCGACCAAAGAAGAGATGATCCAGTCGGCATTCAATGTAGCTTTAGCTGCCTATAGAGATGATTTCGTAGCTTCGGTTTAATCCTTGATCCCGACTGTTATCAAGTGGACAAAGCAAAATCCAGTCAAAACGGCAGCGGATTTTCCCCGTCTAGCTTCGTCGGGAGCAACTCGGTGAACATCGCACCAGCGGCGCCTGGTCTCACATCCGGACATGCTCCATCAGCCGCTCATAGCAGCCCATCATCTGTCTCTGGCGTGCTAGGCGGGCCTTCACCTTTGGATGAGCTCGACGCCCTCACGGTAATTACGCGTCACACCAACATATCTATAATATATCCCTTTTTCGTTGCCTTTTGGATGTCTGACGCTGTAGACATGTTTTCGCGGGCCGAGAGAACCCCGTGCACCTTACTATACATGATCAATGGCCAGACGGTGGATGTGGAAAAGGCAACGATAATAAATCCCACGCACCAGATGATCCAAGATACGTCCAAAACGTATCTATAATTTATGCTCGTTCCATGCATGTTTTGTGTGATATTGCTTTGATCTAGATACACTTTCATACACTTTCGATCATATTTGGACTAACCTATTAACTCAGTGCACCCCAGTGCCAGTTCCTGTTTTCTGCTGTTTTTCTATTTCATTTTCCCCCATATAAAAAGTGCCAGAAAAATTCCGGGAAAAATACAGGAAAAATCAGCATACAGGAAGCTTCGCGAAGAGCCCGAGTGGGGCCAGAGGGGAGCCAGGGGGCCCAGGCGGCCACCCGGCACGGCCCCACCCCTGGCCGCGCCAGGGGGGCGCCTGGGGCCCCTGGTCCACCTCTGGCTGCCCCCCTTCGCCTATTTATTCTCCGTCACGGGGAAACTCCGAAGATAGAACCCTATTTTACGATCTCGCCTCTGTTCCGCCGCCGCCGCGCTTCCGAGATCGGGAGCACCAGAAGACCTCTTCCCGGCACCCTGCCGGAGGGAGGATTGACCTCCAGGAGTCTCCTCTCCACCATGGATGCTCCTCGGATGTCTCGTGAGTAGTTTTCCTTGGACCATGGGTCCGTGATCAGTAGCTATGTGATGTTCTCCTCCCCTCTTTGTTCTTCATGGTTTAGAACTCGTGAGCTGCCCTACATGATCGAGGCACTTTTGTAATATTTCTGTTGTTGCTATGCTGAGTTTGATAGGATCTGATGGATTATGAGATTATGTTCAGATTGTGATTGAGTAATATATTTGGTTTTTATCTCTTATATTTTTGTTCCTAAGTAATTCTTGCATGTTCTTCGTTGCTGTTTATTGCTTTGGCCAAGTAGTAGGTAGTAACTCCAAGAGGGAACGTTTTGCTCGATTGTGGGTTCATGCCCCCCCCCCCCGATGACACGCTTGAGTGATAGAAACATGAGTCTAGGGAATGTGTTGTTGCCACAAGGGGGAAAACAACGGTGCTTGTAACCGCGGTTGCAAGGATTGTTTACTTTACGCAAAGTGCTTTTTAATGCAGTTGTCTGTTGCTTTGGGTTTACACTTTGGGTGGGCCTCGCAACTTAATACCAGCGAGATGTTCTGGATAGATATCTCAAGGTGGATGATTAGTAGTAGATGCAGTTGGATTTCGGTCTACTTATTTTGGCGTACTGCCCATGCTTCTGAACCTCGTCCTTTCTTTTGTAGCATAGTTAGCATTGCGGTGCATTCATAATCCTGTCAATTGCCTTTCTGTAATTTGTTTACCTCGCATAGCAGTTTTATCGTCTTTTGGGAGAGAGACATCAGTAGTGAACATCACGTATCCCGGTCCATATCTTTATCACTGTTTACACGCTCATTTACTTTTCTTCTTTTACTTTTAATTTCTATCATTATCCCTTGTGTGTGATCCTTTGTGAACAACAAGACCGGAGAGATTGACAACCTCTCTGAACTTCGTTGGGAACAAAGTTATTGTGTCCGTGTGCAGGTCCGCGTCAGTTGCGCCGCTGACACCTACTTATCATCTCCGGAGTCCTGCTGGAGACAAACCTTGGTATCTTTACTGAGGGAAATTTGCTGATGTGCTACATCACGCCTTCCACTTGGAGTTACCAACGAAGGGCGAGAAATCACTATCATCATCTCGCACATCAAGCCAAATTTCTGGCGCCGTTGCCGGGGACTCCGAGTGCTAAGATAGGGGGGTTGCACACTACCCTTTACCTTTGTTTTTTAGTCTTGTTAGTTTACCTTTCAGTTCTTATCTTTGTGTCTTATATCAAAAAATAACAAAAAAATCTGCCACACTTGCTGCTACTATGGGTTCCACTGAAAACACCAAGTTGTGTGACTTCACTAGTCACAACACCCAAGACTTTATCTGCACCCCCATTGCCACACCTGCCACTTCAGCTACCTCTTATGAAATTAAACCTACTTTGCTAAACCTTGTTATGAGAGATCAATTCTCTGGTTTCTGGAGATGACGTTGCTTTACACTTGAAAAATTTTGTTGAATTATGTGATATGAAAAAGTATAAAGAAGTAGAATGTGATATTGATAAGCTCAAGCTCTTTCCTTTCTCTTTAAGGGGAGATGCTAAAATCTGGTTTCAATCTTTGCCTAGGAATAGCATAGATTCTTGGGATAAGTGCAAAGATGCTTTTATAGGGAAGTACTACCCTCCTGCTAAGATTATACAATTGAGGAGTAATATTATGAATTTTAAGCAATTGGATAATGAACACGTTGCCCAAGCTTGGGAACGAATGAAATCTCTTGTTAAGAAATGCCCTACACATGGTTTGACTACCTGGATGGTTATCCAAACTTTTTATGCAGGCTTGAACTTTACCTCGCGGAACCTGTTAGATTCGGCCGCGGGAGGAACCTTTATGTCAACTACACTTGGTGCTGCCACGAAGCTTCTCGATGAAATGATGACCAATTATTCCCAATGGCACACCGAACGCGCTCCAACAGGTAGGAAGGTAAACTCTGTCGATGAAATTACCTCCCTCAATGAAAAAGTTGACTTAATTATGTCTCTACTTACCAAGCAACCCTCTATTGATCCTCATGATGTTCCCTTGAATTCTTTGGTTGCCCAAGAACAAGTAGATGTGAACTTTATTGCTAGAAACAACTTTAATAACAATGCTTATAGGGGTAACTTTGCTAGCAATCCTAGACCGTTTCGATCCAACTATGGAACAACAACACCTACCCTAGCAACAACTCCTATAATCCTGCTTATACAAAAAGAGACCTACCTAGCTATGAGAAATTGGTAGAAATAGAGAAAGCTACTAAGAACTATATGCACACCCAGTTTGAATAAAACAAAGCCTTCTCTAAGCAAATAGGGGAGCATACTGCCATTCTGCAAAACATTAGTGAACAGCTTGATAGCCTGAACAGTGAGATTTCTAATCTCCAGGCTAGACTTACCGCCACCGAAACCCATGTTTCGAATATGTCCCACACTCAATCTACTTTGATAAATCAAATGGCTGCCAAACCGAAAGTTATACCTATGGAAGAGGATAGAATTAAGAGCCTTCCTACACACCACACAGTTGCCACTATCCAAATTGTTGAGGACTCCCAAACTATTAGCACCCAATGCACTCCTAGTCCCGTTGGACCTATTAATGGTGAAGCTAATACCTCAATCGAAGATAGAGAAACTCCTATGAACATAGAGGGTTTCAAACAAGTGAGCCTAGATGACACTACTACCACCTTTGATAGTAGTGATATTGATTTTGATAGTTGCACCCTCTCAGAAGTTATTAGCTTGCTACACAAAATGTCTAGAGACCCCCACACTAGCACACTTAATCTTGCCTTCACGGAGCATATCACGAATGCTCTCATCAAAGCTAGGGAGGAGAAGCTTAGAGTAGAAGCCTCCATACCTAGGAAGCTAGATGATGGTTGGGACCCTATGATCAAAATTAAATTAAATAACTTCTCTTGCTATGCTTTATGTGATGTTGGAGCTAGTACCTCCGTTATGCCCAAAAGAATATTTGATATGTTTGAAATGAAGCCCTTTGAGCCTTGTTCTTTTGGTGTTCTTCTTGTTGATTCTTCCGTAAAGAAACCTTTGGGGAAGATCGACGATGTTCTTATCATTGTCATTGACAACTATGTTCCCGTTGATTTTATTGTTATGGATATAGAGTGTGAACCTTTGTGTCCAATTATTTTGGGACGTCCTTTTCTTCGCACCGTTGGTGCGGTTATTGACATGAAAGAGGGGAATATTAAATTCCAATTCCCATTCAAAAAGGGGATGGAACACTTCCCTAGAAAGAAAATCAAGTTACCTTTTGAGTCCGTTACCCGGGCTAGTTATTCTCTTTCTCTTGATAAAACTTGATTCTTCTTTTGCATTATGCCTAGCTTAAAGGCATAAAAGAAAGCGCTTTCGGGAGGCAGCCCGCAACGAATTTAGGTTTTTATTTTTGCTTTTGTTGTGTCTTGATGTTTGTTACTACTTTAGCAACATCATTGTATCTTTATTTTCCAGCTTTGTGCCAAGTTATAGCCTCTTACGGCAAGGGAAGTAAAAGTTGTGACATGCTGTCCAGAAAACAGATTCTGTCCTTGTGACCAGAAAAATTCCAGAAAAATCCCAGTTCATCTTTTTGAGCTGAAATTTTTACAAAGCATGCTCTATACAATTACGAAACTTCCGTATGTTCTGAGTTTTTGATTTGAGTTGCAGAAGTGTACCTAACAAATTCTTTACTACCTGCTGTTCTGTTTTTCACAGATTCTGCCACGTTTTGTCTCTCCTACCTTTTGCAAACCTTAAGCTTGCTTTTTCTTTGCAAAAACTTTTTGGCACTCTTGAGAAACAGTAGCTCTTCAAGAATATCTTTATATCCAGTGGGGAAAATTATTTATTAAGGATACTAACCTCTCTAATCAGCTTATGATGAGTTATGTATGAAGGGAGTTTTCAAGTGGGCGATGGAAGATGATGAAAGAAGATTCAAGAATGTCAAGCGCTCAAGCTTGGGGATGCCCCCATGCATCCCCAATAAATATTCAAGGAGACTCAAGCGTCTAAGCTTGGGGATGCCCCCGTGCATCCCCTTCTCCATCAACAATCATCAGTTTGTCCTTCGTCTCACTATATTTTTATCACTTCATGCATTATGTGCTATGCTTGGAGCGTCTCGCTCTTAGGATTTATTTTTAGTTTTCTTTAGCTTTGCTTTCTGTTCATAACAAGTTAGATCCCGTCTTACTTTGTGTGGGAGAGAAACACGCTCCACTTTCAAAATTTAGAACACATCATAGGATTTTTCCTGCTTATCTTTTTGTTGTTGTGTGTTCTTTATCTTTCCATATCTACTGCCATGTTTAGTTTTAGTCTTAGTTTGTCTTTAGCAAGAGCCTTGGATTTTGTTTAGTTTGTTGTTGGAACTCTTTTTAGTTTTCATGTTTATCTTGTTAAAGAGAGTTGGTTGTTGCACTGAGTTGTGTCTTGTTTTGAGAAGTAGGTAATTTAGGTTGCTATTTAATTCTAGTAGTAACTTGCAACAATTTTGAGGTATTGATGTGAGTAATGTTTGAACTTTTGGTGTCAAGAGCTCTAGCCTATTAGTGATAGGTGTCGTATTTTGGGCAATCCGTGTGTATTTTCCAAACCTAAAAAACTAGTTGAGAACTCTAGCTACTAGATGGATCACTAATCTTTGGAGGGATCGAATATTAGAGTACACTCACGTACCATGAGTCGAGGATGCGCAAGGATAACCAAACCCCCATACACTCCTCCTCGGGGTACTTGTCTCTTTGTGAACCTCCTTATTAGATTGAGAGTTACCGATAATAAGTGCATGAGTTCTTCGGACTAATGTAAGTATTGAAAGTTGACACTTCCACCTTCCCATATTTTGCTAGCCTCTCCTGTACCGTGCATTGCCTTCTTCTCACTCCGATAGTTGGTGTCCACCTTTGCCGGTACATCCAAACCCTTGGCATGATACGCTCTATCATCATAAACCTCCTTATATCTTTCCTCAAAACATCCACCATACCTACCTATCAAGGCATTTCCATAGCCTTTCCGAGCTATATTGCCATGCAACATCCACCTCTTCATGACTTGATCTTCATGTCATACATGTTCCTGCTACACTGGCAGAGACATACATTGCATACATCATGATAGTTACATCTTCTTTATGATTTTGAGTACCTTGTAAAGTGTGAAAGATCTCCTTTACCTTCTTGTAAATTAGAGTGTTGCCCTTAAGTGAGGAAAAGATCCCAAAGTGGACATAATAAAAGATCCCAAAGAGGACAAATGAGAGTTAAATAGAAAGAGCCATTGAGGCCACAAAAAAATAGAAAAAGGAGAAAAAGAAATAAAAAGAGAGAAAGGGGCAACACTACTATCCTTTTGAGAGATCCACACTAGTACTCCCTCTACATCCTTGTACTCCATAGAGATGATCTTTATGCATATAGTTCCATTGGAGAGCTTCTTAGCTCGTATGTGCATCCGTTGCATGGCAATCCCTACTCCTCACATCATATCTATCATTTGGCATCTCTTGCCTATGATTGTCCTCATTGATGTGAGCCTTTCTCATCCTTTTTGTCTTCCTCCTCCACCATATTTCTCTCTTTGCCATCCTAAGTGTCAACTCTCGTGCTTACGCTCATCCATTGCATGAGTGCTCAAAATATCGAAAAGGAGTGGATCAAATTGACTTGTACCTGGCTAGTGGTCTGGGGACGAGTCAAGATAAGATTCCAAAGAGGACCAAGTGTGAAACTTTAGTAGATTGAGTTCTCAACACAAAAATACTTTTTCTCGTATTCCCTATCCCCCTTCTTGCACGCAAACACCATTTGGATACATTCGAGTCACGGACAGTGAGAGCTCTTGCACCTAATGTTCTTTTGTTACTTGTTTCAATGCTAATATAGACTCTTGCATGTTATGACTTGAATTGAATCTCTAACCTTCATTGCTTTACTTTTAAAAGTTCTTTTATGGTTGCTAGCATGTCAGCACAGAAATTATGATGTTATCATTTACCTACTCGAGGACGAGCAGGAATTAAGCTTGGGGATGTTGATACGTCCAAAACGTATCTATAATTACTGCTCGTTCCATGCATGTTTTGTGTTATATTGCTATGATCTAGATACACTTTCATACACTTTTGATCATATTTGGACTAACCTATTAACTCAGTGCACCCCAGTGCCAGTTCCTGTTTTCTGCTGTTTTTCTATTTCAGTTTTCCCACATATAAAAAGTGCCAGAAAAATTCTGAGAAAAATACAGGAAAAATCAGCGTACAGGAAGCTTCGCGAAGAGCCCGAGTGGGGCCAGAGGGGAGCCAGGGGGGCCCAGGCGGCCACCCGGCACGGCCCCACCCCTAGCCGCGCCAGGGGGGCGCCTAGGGCCCCTGGTCCACCTCTGGCTGCCCCCCCTCGCCTATTTATTCTCCGTCACGGGGAAACTCCTAAGACAGAACCCTATTTTACGATCTCGCCTCTGTTCCGCCGCCGCCGCGCTTCCGAGATCGGGAGCACCAGAAGACCTCTTCCCGGCACCCTGCCGGAGGGAGGATTGACCTCCAGGAGTCTCCTCTCCACCATGGATGCTCCTCGGATGTCTCGTGAGTAGTTTTCCTTGGACCATGGGTCCGTGATCAGTAGCTATGTGATGTTCTCCTCCCCTCTTTGTTCTTCATGGTTTAGACCTCGTGAGCTGCCCTACATGATCAAGTCACTTTTGTAATATTTCTGTTGTTGCTATGCTGAGTTTGATAGGATCTGATGGATTATGAGATTATGTTCAGATTGTGATTGAGTAATATATTTGGTTTTTATCTCTTATATTTTTGTTCCTAAGTAATTCTTGCATGTTCTGCGTTGTTGTTTATTGATTTGGCCAAGTAGTAGGTAGTAACTCCAAGAGGGAACGTTTTTCTCGATTGTGGGTTCATGCCCCCCCCCCCCGATGACACGCTTGAGTGACAGAAACATGAGTCTAGGGGATGTGTTGTTGCCACAAGGGGGAAAACGACGGTGCTTGTAACCGCGGTTGCAAGGATTGTTTACTTTACGCAAAGTGCTTTTTAATGCAGTTGTCTGTTGCTTTGGGTTTACACTTTGGGTGGGGCTCGCAACTTAATACCAGCGAGATGTTCTGGATAGATATCCCAAGGTGGATGATTAGTACTAGATGCAGTTGGATTTCGGTCTACTTATTTTGGCGTACTGCCCATGCTTTTGAACCTCGTCCTTTCTTTTGTAGCATAGTTAGCATTGCGGTGCGTTCATAATCCTGTCAATTGCCTTTCTGTAATTTGTTTACCTCGCATAGCAGTTTTATCGTCTGTTGGGAGAGAGACATCACTAGTGAACATCACGTATCCCGGTCCATATCTTTATCATTGTTTACACGCTCATTTACTTTTCTGCTTTTACTTTTAATTGCTATCATTATCCCTTGTGTGTGATCCTTTGTGAACAACAAGACCGGAGAGATTGACAACCTCTCTGAATTTCGTTGGGAACAAAGTTATTGTGTCTGTGTGCAGGTCCGCGTCAGTTGCGCCGTTGACACCTACTTATCATCTCCGGAGTCCTGCTGGAGACAAACCTTGGTATCTTTACTGAGGGAAATTTGATGATGTGCTACATCACGCCTTCCACTTGGGGTTACCAACGAAGGGCGAGAAATCACTATCATCATCTCGCACATCAATCCACACCATGTAGATGCCCAATACCACTTTCAAGGTTTCCGTGGCGAGTGTCAAACGGGGCCACGAGGATTTGGCTCCTCTGGCACAACTCGGGGGAGAGGAAGGCGAGACCCCTAAGCGGCTTGCAGACTACAAGGGCTATTTCATCTTATGGCCGAAGGGTCTTCTTCGTGTCGAGTCCGCCGCCGTGATGACCACACCAACGACAACACATCCCCAAGAAGGTATGAACACCACCACCCCGCCTCCGCAATTATTAATGCCTCATGTTATGCTGGGTGAGAGTGGCGAGCAACGCGAGGAAGTGGGTCCAAGCAGATTGGATCGTGATTTCGCCCCGGTTCTCCAACAAGCAATGGATGATGACATGGACGAGGATGACCCTATGTGGTTCCTCAATATCGGCTACACTCGCGACGTAGAAATCATGAGTCAGCCATATGACTCAGCCAATAAGGAGCATGTGGACGAGGAGATGGATATTCTGCCGGAGCAGGAGCATCCTAGGTCTGAGTGAAAAAAGTCTCTCTTTGTGCAACCCTTGCAGGACACGACTCAAAATGTCGCTTAAAACCAGCATGGACAAGGCGACGGTCAATGTGAAAAGGTGCTCATCAGCCCGTCAACACTTGGGGTGGCGATCAAGGGCGCTATGAAAGGCTCATCACAACCTCTTCCCCAAAAAAAGGCGAGGAGGAGACTAGGTAGGAAAGACTTAGCTACCAAAAAGGCTGCCAATGCTTCTAGCAGCAAGTCTGTTCCGCCAACACGTTTTGCACACCGTGTACCGATGAAACGTACGGCGTTGATCCATGTCGCGGGAGAGCCGATCCTACCGCCGAAACTGATGGAGAGCATATCAGGGGATCTCAGGAGACTGCACGACCATGTACTGTCGACAGAGAAAAGCCTTCTCGCCTCGAAGGATCCCGGATATCCACTTTATGCGGTGCGTGTGCCTCCGGGCAAGGGCTACGTCGACACGATGCCCGCGGAAGTGTTCTTCCTGCGGTTTGATCACATCTTTGAGATGTTCCTCACTAGGCGGCTGGATTTATGATTGTCCGCCTTTTTGCTCTCCATATGAGCTTTGTCATCAACAGAGAGCGGATCTCACAAATCGCGGTGGCAGATCCATACTACATGCATGAGTCCTTCTTGTCGCTCAGTGACTATGAACTTGAAACTGCTAGAGAGTACATCGAAAATTTCATGTTCATGAATAAGGAGAGGTGGTTCTCATGCCTTATCATCCAATGTAAGTCATTGTCTGATTGCCTTTATATTTCAATCATTCCTTTGCTCACATGGAGGCTAGATAATTTGAGGTGCATTTATTTTGCACAGCGAGGGGCACGTCGTCCTTATCGTTCTTTACCCACGAGTCTCCCATGTCCTGTATTTCGGCTCGTCTAGGAACTCAAAAAGAAGGACTACACCAAAGTAATGAGTCTTCTGGATTCCGCTCTCCAGGGCTTCGGCATGAGGGGTGGCCACATCGATAAAAAGATATGAAGGAAGAGCGCGCCGTGTTTCATGCAAAAAACCAACTTCTGCAGTATCCATCAACCGGAAGGAAGTACAAATGATGGATACTATGTCATCCATCTCATGATGGAGTTCAGAAAGGATCAGCAACTTCTTCGCATGGCAAGCAAAGATGACGATGATATCATGAAATGGGCAGAGAACTTAGCCGAACCGGATTATAAAGTAAGAGATGACTTCTTTCGCATCCTAAAGGATATTGCAACCATCATCATGAAATAAGTCATCGACGAGAAGGGTATGTTCTACCACGGCCCAATATCGCAAGCTGATGTTAAAACTCGCGTAGGAATGCAGCTTTTGGACATTACACCGTTCAAGAAGCTAGGGTGCGTCCTCCCAGATATGGATGGATGGAAGTTCTAGTGTATTTACCATGCTGATGATGATGTCTCGGTTGAATTCGTAATTTTGGAAGCGATATGAAAACTTTGTGATGTAATTTAACGTTCCTGTTGAACTACTTGCGTAACACTAGCTAGCTAGTGAATTAGTTGGGGTACGCTGAACGTATATTATATTATGTATGTTACTTTATGTTGCATCTATTCACTAACTTTTTCTCTTCGTGTTGCTCAAGTATATTATGTTGTGTACTATTGTTGAGTTCCCATGATGAATTTGCATCTCTAACAGGTAAATAGATCATCGATGGTGAAGAAGTGATATGCCGTGTACATAGGGAAGGTTCCAGGAGTTTACGATGAGTGGCCAGAGTGTCAGGCCCAAGTGCACCGGTTCCCGGGCGGCAGCCAAAGAGGGTTCAATACCAGAGAGGAAGCGGAAGGTAGTTACTTGAGGTTTACGCTAGCGAGAGGAGCGAGAGGAAGATCAGAGGCGACGCTTCATGAGCTACTACATAATTCCACTCTTCCTCATAGTGACCGCTCTTCTATTCTATATCATAGTTTAGATGGATGATGAAACTTGCTTGTAGTTGCATGTATTTAAGATATTGTGACAACTTCTATCACTATTTTAGAGATATGACATGACAAGAGACATCATTTGTGTTGGATATGACATCATGATATATATATATATATGATCATTCGATTATTGTATGTGTATGATATGATGAGATTTGTACTCTGTAAAAAACTTGTGTATGTGTATGAGACTATATTGTATAATACATATACAAATACAATAAAAATACGTCGGGAAAAGAAACAGAAAATGAAAAATAAATACCAGTAGCGCTTGTTACATCTAGCAGTAGCGCCCCGTACAAGCGGGCGCTATCGCTATTAGTAGTAGCGGGCATTACGGGACGCGCTACTGCTAAACCTGTGTAGTAGTAGCGGGTGCGTACGCGCGCTGCTACTACAAGTTAGTTGTAGCGTGCTATCAGTAGTGGGCTGGGGCGCTAATGATGAGCCAAAAAGGGGCGCTGCTACTAGCCTTTCTCCTAGTAGTGATAGGGCGTGGCCCCACCCCTGGCCGCGCCAGGAGGCCGTCTGGGAGGGGGTGGCCCCCCTCCGGCTCTCCGTCGGGGCTTCGGAGTCTTCTGGAACGCTGATTTTTTTTTTCTTGGAATTTTTCTGGCACTGGAAATACTGGTAAATACTTGCAATGCACAGACATCAGCAGACAGAAACTGGCACTGGGTGCACTGAGTTAGTAGGTTAGTCCAAATATGTGTAAAAAGGTATAAAAGTGTAGCAAAACACATAGCAATGTCACCCAAATAAGCATGGAACAAGCATAAATTATAGATTAGTTTGGGATGTATCAAGCGGCAAAATATTTAGGGGAACGTTTCAAATCGGTGGGCCGGCGGAACTTCTGGTCGATCAGGTGCTCACGGACCCACTCGCATGAAGGACAACTCCTAATCCTCCCTTTGCATCTTATCTTCCCGAAAACAACGGGGTCCACTCGTTCCTCTTTTCTCACTTCGTTCATGGTGTTGCCTCTCTCTTCCGCGTTAAATCCCCATGGATCCGAAGCTGCGAACTGGCGGTGCCGCTTGAGCTGCACTGCCGGATTTTCCCTGGGTAGGGGAGCTGCAATGGTGTGGGTGCCGCTTGAGTTGCAGGAGTGTTCGCTATCACATGCACTCGTAGTTGGGACCGGTGTCGTCAGTTGCTACAACCATCGATACGTGAAGCTAGCGATGTATGTGCGTGGAGTTGGGTTCGACGCGATCGAACACTAGAAACATCAGTGCGTAGAGTTGTAACCGATGTTGCTGAGTGCTACGGCCGGCAACCATAGATGCTGCAACCGGCAACCGAAACCTGAGAAGCTCGGTGACCCACAATGCTACAACCGATGACCCGTATTTCTTCAACCGTCGCATTGAGGTTCTACAACCGGCAACCACAGATGTTGCAACCAAATCGACCAGTGTGCTGGAACCGGAGGAACACCGAGTCGTTTTTGCTGGCACAACGACCAGGTCTATGGTGAATCCTGGGTGTTGATGTGTGCTTGATCTAACGACGACTCGGTAGCGACCGGCGAGATCCTCGGCCGGTGGGCTGGCACCTAGCGTCACCCAAATATTTAGGGCTAAAAAATTATGATTAGGCGGATATTGGGAGACGATGGAACTCCTCATGTTACTCCTCTTCTCTACCACACCAAGTAAGAGCATCTCCAGCCGTTCGGTCCCCAAGGCAATTTTCGGCGGTAAAATAGCGTTGCTTGGGGGGTTGCCGGCGCAAAAATCGCCGTGGATGCGATCCACTTCCCAGACGTGGCCCAAGTTTGCCCCCCAGGCGTCGAGATTCGCCCCATATTCGGCACAGATTCGGCCCAAATTTGGCTGAAATTCGTTCCATTTCGGCACGGATTTAGTAGAACATGCAGTTTCGTCTTAAATTCGGTGGTTCGTCACATACAAACACGTTGGCACAAATAGTAATTATCACATACTTTGGCACAAATACAGAAAACAATACAAATTGAAACACATCGAACTAGGCGTTGCCTTTGCGCCTCCATAGGTGCTACACCAGATCGTGTTGCAGTTGTTGATGCCCTTGCGGGTCTCGGATCTCCTGACGCATATTGAGGAAGGATGTCCAAGCTGACGGTACCTAGTGATGAATAACTACAAGAGGACCCTGGTTGAGATATGGTTCAGTGTCAAACACTGGCTCCTCTTTCTAGCTCTGAATGATCATGTTGTGCAAGATGACACAACAATTCATCACCTCCCACATCTGAGATTTCGACCAGGTCAGAGCGGGGTACCGGACAACAGCAAATTGAGATTGGATCATACCAAATTCCCACTCGACAACCTTCCTGCAAGCCTCCTGGCACTTGGCGAAGTAGGAGTTATTGCCTCCTAGCACAGGGTTTAAGATAGTCTTCACAAATGTTGACCATTTTGGATAGATGTCATCTGCTAGATAGTATCCCTTGTTGTAGTGGTGCCCATTGACCTCGAAGTTCACTGGAGGAGCATGACCTTCAACAAGTTTGGCAAAGACATTTGAGCACTATAGGACTTTGATGTCATTGTGACTTCCTGGCATGCCAAAGAAGGAGTGTCAAATCCAGAGGTCATGTGCAACAACTGCCTCAAGTACCACACTGCAGGGCCCTTTTGCGCCCTTGTACATCCAAGAAAATTGACAGTTTTTCCATTTCCAATGCATGCAGCGATGCTTCCAAGCATCCCAGGAAATTATCTTGCTTAATTCTACGCTAGGATCCGAGCAGTGTCTTTAGCATTGGGTGATTGCAAGTAGTGTGCTCCAAACACACCCACCACTACCCTGCAAAACTTGTACAAGCACTCAAGGCATGGACTCGGCCATGCGTGCATGGTCATCCTACAAATCACCGGGAGCTCCGTATGCAAGCATCCTCATTGTCGTTGTGCACTTCTAGAGTGAGGAGAATCCAATTGTGCCAGTGCAGTCCTTCTTGCAAATGAAATAGTTGTCGAACTACCAGACGGAATTCCCAATCCGAAGGAAGAGCTTTCGGCTCATCCGCTAAGGCGCCAGAATACCTGCTCATCAAGCAGTGGAGCATCGGCGAAGTAGTCGGCGTAGAGCAAGCAATAGCCCTCGGATCGATGCCTCTCTTTGCACTTCCGATGACCCACCTTGAAGCCACCTCGCCGCGGCTTCGTGTTCTTGGTGAACAGAGCGGCCAGAGTGGCGAGTTTAAGGCCCGATATGCGGTACTGTTCCAGATCTAGGTGTTTCCACCCAGATCCGGGGACGAAGCACATATCGGTCCCACCACGACATATGACATAGCCATATGCCCCGGATTTCCAACATGATATCACAACATTACAGATACAAGGATACAACATCTCATACAGTCGGCATACAACTGCCTCAAATACAATACAACAGCGGAAGGTACATGTCTGAGTACAGACTACAATCAAATGCCTAGTGTCAAAGAGAAAAACATCGATCCCCATAACCACACGGGTCCAGGCCCTCTGCCGGGATCCGCCTAACTAGTCGTCGTCCGAGTCTCCACGTGAAACGTCGATCACCATACCTGTTGTCGATCAAGAACCCTGAAAAGAGTTTGGGGGTAGTATCATGAGTACAGAAGTACTCAGCATCCAACTGTAGTGGTCATCTGACCCAGCAAGGACTTCATCACTCGTCATTCTAGGACAACTAGTAGTTTACGGTAAGGAAGGGGTAAGTGGTGAGGTTGCTGCCGCACTAGCATTTATGAATTGGCTAACGATCTAGAGAGTAAGATAAGAAGCCAAGCATTCGATGAGGAATCGCCTCCAACAAGTCTTTCTATCAACTACTTACGCAAGCATAACACCTATCCTATCCTTGTCCTCCTCTTCGCATCCCGACGAAGAAGAAGCAGTCAAGGCACACACACACGTTGATCAAGTTATATTAAGATTATCTCAGTTGTTGTTGTCTATGAACAAGGAGTAGGTCTCAAGTCGTCCATAACCGTGGACACGGCTTCTCGAAAATATTTAACCCTTCAGGGGTGTACCAACTGCCCATTACAAGGCTCCGCACGCACGCCCATCTCTCTCAGTTGCTACCCATCACAGGCAACCATTTTATGATTTAGTTCCAAGAGATCCGAAACGACAAATCCCTCTAGCTAACAACGAACAAATCCGGGTGGCCCCCGGTGAGACGACATCCAGCATAGGAGCCGGCCGCGCTCTCGATCTGGTCTCTACCGTATGACTCCAGGTTTGGATTTCCGGTTAATCACATATGGGACACCGGATCCTCAGCCGGTCATGATGAGTCAGCAAGGGAACTATGTCCTCACTGGTCCGGGTTGGTTTAAAAACTACTGGCGTACGACCAGCACACACACGGTTTCAAATGGTAAAATCAGCTTGGGCCACCACTAGAAATGCTTGAAGCTAGGTAGGTAAGAAAAGGAGACCCCATAAAATCCCACACGCGGTTAGGCACGCTCCAAACAGAGTTACGGTTAAAAAGATACAAGCAAAACAAGTTACAGGCACAAACTACCAACATCAGGAGGCACACTTTAGAGCAATGCATAAACAGTACAATCAATGAAAACATGCTCACAAAAGATATGAAATTAAACTAGACATGACAAGGAAGGCATGGCAAAAATAATCATGCAAAAAGGCATCATAGATCAAAAGATATTAAGCAAACAACATGGCATCGCAAAGTAACAGACTTGGTGAAAAACTGAGGTGGCTGTCAAAAACAGCAGCATAGCAACTTTGGAGCTCACTAACTATATGACCAGCAAGCATATCATGACATTGCAATACATGGGATAAAAGTAGACATGATGCTTAACAATATGCAACTGGAATCACTCAATTCCGATAAACGGTCGCGACACACTCGTCGACCGAAGATGCAACAAAATAACAGTTTCAGCAACAGCAGCACAATAACATCAGGGTCACCACTTTGGAGCAAGATTTAATATAGCTAGAGCACCCAAATATGACAAGTTAAAGCATGTAAAAGAAGTACACATGATGCTTAACACATAGGAAAAAGAATCAATGCAATAGGCCTCATGGATGAGTCACAATCATCATGCAAAGTTGCAATAAAATATAAACAGCAGCACTAAACAGGAATTAGTAGCAGTTTAACAGCCTGATGCCCTGTTTAGCACACAATTACACAATCAAGATGAGCTCAAATGCAAATGCTCACAAAAGATGAATTAAAGTACACGCAATTCTAAGCAACTTTCATTTTGGGGGCACGTTCATCGGAGCTACGGTTCAACGGGAATTCGCATCACGAAATTGAATCAGCAGCAGATACTCAGACTTAGCAAAAAAACTACAGGCAGAGAGAAATAAAAAATATAAAAAAATAAAAAATAAAATAGGAAAGGCCTCACTTGGGTCGCGGCCCATCAGGCCGAGGAGGGGGGAGGCTGGCGTTGGGCCACTGGCTGGCGGCCTGGCAGGCTTCTGCCGTTGGTGGGCCGGCCCATGGCGGCTGGATCGGGGCTCCTCCCGATCTGGAGCCAGGCCAGGGCGGCGGCGGCCGGCTGGTGGCCCTCGCCGGCGAGGGGCGGCGCCTCGGGCACGGCTGGCCAGAGGAGGTGGCACGGCGGGCGGTGTCGGCCCGGATCCGGCCGGTGGCGGGGCTGGTTGGGGCCGAGGGAGGCGCGGGGAGCCTCGGCTCGAGCTTCTGCTCGCGTCCATGGCGCGGCTACACAGAGAGGAGAGGGAGGTGAGGGGAGACCACGGGAGGAGGAGGAAGAAGGGGAGGGGACGCGAGACCTGCAGGCGCGGCGGCGCACTGGCCGGAGCGGCACCGGAGCACGACAGCGCAGAGGACGGCTCGGCCAGGGAGGATGGAGCTCGGGCACGGCTGCAACACGGGAGAGATCCCAGGCGTTCTCGGCCGTTGGATCCGTTGATCCAACGGTGCAGATCAGAGGGAGCTGCTGGGGTTAGGTTTTCGCGAAAAAATGGGGGCTTTTGGACGAAAATTGGGGGCAAAACTGGGGGTGTGGCTGCAAATTTGTGCTAGGGAAACCCTAGAAAGGGGTGGGAGTGTGGTGGTCTTTATATAGCCTAGGTGGCTGGCAGTTTGCAAGAACATCCCCGGTTTTTCTCTCGCGCGCGCGGTGCTCACGTTTCTGACCGCCGGGGGTCCGCAGTACCTCCGATTCGGTAAAACTTCGAACTGCGCGATCAACGCGTCGAGCCGGAGGCGTTCACCTCGCGTTGGAACCGTTCTGAGAACATTTTCCGGCGCGCTATAAAAATATCCCGTTTAATTATTAAACGGGGTTTTCGTTCCGTTGGCTGCCGCTGGTCTTGTGCGGTTTTCGCGACGGTGATTGGATGAAACCCGGTGTCGCAAAGGTCGAGTGTCAGGGTGGCAAGGTCGGTCTCCGTCCGATACGAGATAAGAGGGGGGAAAATAATCGCCGATCGATAAATCGGGGATGCAAACACCGCAAACAAATCAGACAATCAAACAATTCACGCAGAAAACAAAATTTTTAATTTTTGTGAAAACTGGGCTGTTACAGCGAGCATCGCGAGGTGCTCTTCGTCCTCGGCGCCGGCATCAGCCTCCTCTTCCATCAGTGTCGCGAACAGCGCCTCGTCGTCGGAGGCCATCACCGTGTAGGCAATTGGCCGAACTCCTGGCGGGCGTGCTGGGCGCGAGCTGCCGCGGCGTACTCGCCTGCGCGGTCGAACACCTGGGAATCTCGGCCAAGAGCGAGCAGGAGGCTGGCGACGGCGAACCCTCCCCTTTTACGGTGGGTCTAGCGGCGGAGCAGCGGCTGTTTGCAGAGGGGCGGCGTCGGCGTAGGCACGGCGTTGGGAGGGAGGTGGGCGGTCTGGTCAAATCTGGCGAGGAAAGAGTTTTTCCGCCTGACAGTGGCGGCCCACGCGGTGTTTTTCGTACCGCCAGATCCCCCAAGTCCCCCCCCCCCCAAAGCGCGTTGGGTTCGGTCTAAGATCGCCGGGCGGAAAAATAGGCCGAGTCGGCGCTATTTGGCGTCTTGTGGGCGCGACTGGACGAAAATCTTACATCTGCCGATAAAAAAAAGGCGACCTAGGGGTCTGTTTGGGGGGGGGGCTGGAGATGCTCTTCCATCATAGATCCCTCATTGGCTCTCATTCGGCTGTTCTCGATCAATTTAATATCTTTTTTGGTCTCCTCCGCCACATCCCGATAGATTAGCTTTTCGCAAATACACAAAGCTTACATATTATTTCATTGATAGAAGAAAATAAAATAAGTATTTCCTCTGTTTCGAATTACTTGATATGGCTTTAATCTAAGCTTAAGGAAGTACATGAGAAACAACATATGACACAAACGCAATACGGCTAAACATGATACCGAGAAGAGAGACATGCATGATGCTCAGCCCCGATAGGTTAGCTTGATCCCTGTTCCAAAGAGAAAGGGGCTCCTAATAAGTGTGGAACGGAATCAGGGTCGGGATCGCCGTCTGGTCAGTTATATTCTTTTTTGCAATAGAGTACCCGTGTTTTGTTTTGTTTTGTTTGATTGCCTCCCTTCCTGCAGCAGCGTATGGAGGATGAAGCGGCGACCAAGCGGAGGAGGATGGACGACCACAGCGACGAACACGGGCTATCCTCCTCCTTCCACATGGAGGACCTCCCCGAGGTAAAAAAAAATCATTTCTTTTCCGTTGCCCTGTGTCTCCTCTCCACTTTTTTTTGGTTGGTTGGAGAACTACCAGTTTTTTTACAACGAAAGGAATTACCAGTTTACATTATGTTGACTTGCTGAGCCACTAGTCCCTCCGTTCACCATTTATAATAACATGTTTTGGATGTTTCATTTTGGACTACATAAGACTGAAATTGTTATGAACCTAGCTCACAAATCACACAGAGAAGGGGATTGGAGAGGGAAGCTGGGGTTTGGGAGGTAGACGGAAGCAATCTCACATTACCACTAAATTTAGAAACACACTAAAAGCATGTCTACATACATTCAATTTAGAAAAAAGTCTTGAGGACTTGGAGCTCATTGCTTGCTCCGGTGTGGTGTGACTGATCTGAATATACCACACCAACTCAATAAACTTAGACATTTGCTCATTTCCCGTATGCCTGTCCAGACGGTTGATTTTCATGTTACTGGCCTTACCCATTTTGAGTACAAAGGGGATGTGATTCCTATAGAACTTGGTGGTTGCTCAAAATTAGAAAAGGCTACAGTAAATTTTGAAACAGATAATAAAGAACTTGGGCATGCATTCACTGCGATTCCCAGTATTTCGGCAGTTAAGGTGCTAATAATGCATGCTTATATGAAGGAAGATATTCCCGTTTGGATCTCAGAGGTACCTGGTTTATTCATCATTTACCTCACAGTCCTTCAAACAGAGAATGCTAATGTTTCTTACTTGCTTTGGTCATGTTTCAGGTACACATGCATGGTGACAACAAGACCGGCCGGCATGCATGTTTCCGAATTTGAGGCATCTGACTTGTGAAATAAGAGTCGACACCAAGGTTCCAAATTAATAGACACAGTGGTCTTCTTCAACTGGCGCGCGCAGTATTTGGCTTTTGCGCCCCAGCTAGAGACGCTGAAATTGCATGTGAGTACTCTTTCTTGAGTTTTCCAGATTAAACATGGATGTACATAGAGTACATTAATTTTGGCATCTACCTAGCTAGATCGCATACTACTTCCTATTCCATTTTGTCGCCTCGATTGGACGGCTATCCAGGCGGCTGATCCCTCCACAGTTCAGCCGGCTGACGCGTAGCGTCCGCCCGGAGCGACGGCGACCGGAGTTCTGATTCGGATGAATGCTTGCTCCCCCGCTGCCCAGAGCCAGACCCCCTATCTGAATGATTGCTGCACCATGGCAAACCCCTCCCCCTCCTGGAGCTCCAAGCGCGCATGTAGTACCGTGTCAGCGGCTCTCCATCGACCAGCGCTGACGAGGCGGCAAATCACAATCCTGAGAAGGAAGCGATAACGGGCCAGAAGCCAGCTCGGGCCAAGAGAGAAAGAAAAGCGCCTCACTGGCTTGCAGGCCACGAGTGGGCCCAGTAGGCCTTGTACTTATAGAGCAGCTCTCGCCTAGAGGAGGGGATAGGAAGGAACGGCTGGAACATTCTTGTAATTTCGAATTCGCTGTGAGGGTGGATGGGAGGAACAGCGACTGCAACAATTCGATTTCGCCATGAAACTTAGCTTGCCAGTACTTCCAGTTTCTCCTAGATAGCCACCGCAACCTGCCTCTTACACCTGGTATCAGAGACAGTTGATCCTGGAGTTGGCCGCTCGCATCCACCATACTAGGTTGCGTGCTCGTCGCCGTGAAGCCGCCATGGAAGGTTTGTCTGCTGAATCCAAGGCCCTGTATGATCTTCTTCGAGTAGATACCGACACCAAATTGCATGAGAATCAGGAGTTGGTACTCCGAGCGGTGAGATCTATGCTAGATGATACTGTCTCTCGCATCGATGGGTCAATTTCCTTGAAGATTGATGCAGTTCGTGAGGATTTGGGGGTCGAAATTGCTCAGATGTGTTTGCTGGAGGACAAGGGGGTTCATCCTAGGCTTTGGCAATCTCGTTGCGAGGATTATTTTGCTTTGTGGGGTACTTCTCAGCATTTGTGGATTCAGTATGCATCATCTCAGTTTGACGGTGCTGCTGCTCGCTGGCTTGAATCTGTCCAGCGTCATGTTCCTCGTGCCACTTGGTCTGAATTTTGTCAATTGCTTCAGCGACGATTTGGTAGAAATCATCATCAGCTGTTGATTCGCAAGTTTTTCCATATTTCTCAGCATTCTTCTGTGCTTGATTATGTTAATCGTTTCTCTGAGTTATATGATCAGCTCACTGCCTATGAAGCTGTTCCAGATCCTTTGCATTATCTCACTCGCTTTCTGGAAGGTCTCCAGCAAGATGTGCGCCGTGCAATTGCTATGCAGAAACCGGTTGATTTGGATGCTGCCTATGAATTGGCCCTATTACATGAAGAGTTGGGTGAATCTTACAGTGTTCCTGTTAAACGCACGGCGTTTCCCTTACCATTACCTCCCCGTCCTCGAGTTGCTGAGGACAAGAATACAGTTTCTGCACCTGTCACTGTTTCTGTTGAGGATAAGTGGTCTGCTCTGCGTAATTACAGGAAATCCAAGGGTTTATGTTTCACTTGTGGGGAGAAGTGGTCTCGTGATCATCAATGCAAGAATTCAGTTCAATTGCATTTTGTTCAAGAGACGATTGAACAGTTGGATTCTAGTTCCAGTTATGGTAGTGTTGCTGAAGAGGGTTCTCATGTCATGTCCATTTCTGATGCTGCTTTGGGTCATTGTGTGTCTGCTCATACCATCCAATTATCAGTTCAGTTGCAGGGCAAACAGTTTCTCTTTTTGGTGGATTCTGGGAGTACTAATTCCTTCTTGGATTCCAGCCTTGCGTCTGTTCTCACTGGTGTTGTTCCAGTTCAAAATATGACTGTCAAAGTGGCTGGTGGTGCTGTACTTGCTTGTCAATATGCCTTGCCAGATTGTGTATGGTCTGTAGCTGGCTGTACTTTCTCTTCCAGTTTTCGATTCTTGCAACTGGGAGTTTATGATGGAATATTGGGAATCGATTGGTTGAGTTTGCATAGTCCTATGCAGGTGGACTGGTCCCAAAAATGGTTATCATTTACTCATCAGGGTGAGTTGGTTTTCCTCCGAGGTTTGCTTCCTGCTGATACTACCTTTGTTGTTCTCTCTTTGTCTGCCATTGTACCTGTTGATACAGTGGACGTGCCTGCTGAAGTTCAGGCTATTTTAGCTCACTTCTCAGAGGTTTTTTCTGTTCCTTCTGGTTTGCCTCCAAGGCGTTATTGTGATCACCATATTCCTTTGATTCCTGGTGCAAGGCCAGTCACTGTGCGTCCTTACCGTGTGGCTCCTCATTTAAAAACTGAATTAGAAAATCAGGTTGCTGAACTGTTGGCGCAGGGTATGATTCGCATCAGTACCAGTGCTTTCTCTTCTCCGGTTTTATTGGTCCGTAAAAAGGATGGCACCTGGCGCATGGTGGTCGACTACAGGCACCTTAATGCTATTACAATCAAGAGTAAATTTCCCCTGCCTGTTATTGATGAACTTTTGGATGAATTGACTGGTGCATCTTGGTTTTCCAAGTTAGATCTCAAGGCTAGCTATCACCAAATCAGGTTGGCCCCTGGTGAGGAAGCTAAAACTGCCTTTCAGACTCATACTGGCCTGTTCGAATTCACTGTTATGGCATTTGGTCTCTCTTGTGCTCCTGGTACTTTTCAGGGTGCTATGAATCACACCTTGTCTCCAGTCTTACGCAAGTGTGCGCTCGTGTTTTTCGATGACATTCTTATTTACAGTAAGACTTTTGCTCAACATCTTGAACATCTGGAAACTGTGTTGCAGCTGTTATCTGATAGTAAATGGATTGTCAAGATGTCTAAGTGTGCTTTTGCTCAAAGAAAAATTGCTTATCTTGGGCATGTTATCAGTGAGTTGGGAGTTGCTACTGATGACAGCAAGATTCTCACCATTCAGCAGTGGCCCACACCTACAAATGTGAAAGAAGTAAGAGGTTTTCTGGGCATTACTGGTTACTACAGGAAGTTCATCAGACACTATGCCATTATTAGTAAACCTCTCACATTGTTGCTTAAAAAGGGAGCCCTATTTGTGTGGACACCTGCTGTTGAAGAAGCATTCCTTGTTTTGAAACAGGCACTCACTCAAGCTCCAGTCCTCGCTCTGGCTGATTTTTCCAAAGTATTTGTTATCGAAACAGATGCTTGTGATATTGGTATAGGTGCAGTTCTGATGCAGGATCACCATCCATTGGCGTTTATTAGCAAGGCTTTGGGTCCCAGGACTAAAACATTATCGGTTTATGAGAAGGAATATCTTGCTATATTATTAGCAGTGGAACAATGGAGGTCCTATCTCTTGGTCAAGGAGTTTATTATCCGAACAGATCAGAAGAGTTTAGTTCATCTCAACAACCAGCGTTTACATACTGAGTGGCAGAAGAAAGCTTTAACAAAGTTAATGGGTATATCTTATCAGATTGTGTATAAGAAAGGCAATGAAAATTCTGCAGCTGATTCTTTATCTCGCCGGCCTCACACAGATTCTACTCTTTTCTCTGTTTTCCATTCTCAGTCTGACTGGCTTGCTGAAATTCAGGATGGTTATGTTTCCGATCCTAAATGTGTTGAATTGTTGCAACAATTGGCAGTGGATCCTTCTAGTCAGCCTGGCTATCAATTGGTCCAAGGTGTTCTTCGGTACAAGGGTTGCTTATGGATTGGCAATAATTCCACTTTGCATCATAAAATTTTCTTGGCCTTTCATGCAAGCTCGGTTGGTGGTCATTCTGGATTCCCAGTTACCTATAAACACATACACTCTTTGTTTCGCTGGTCTGGTATGAAAACTTTTATCAGAGATATGGTTGCTTCTTGTTTGATCTGTCAGCAAGCTAAGCCTGAACGTGTGGCTTATCCTGGACTGTTATCTCCTCTGCCTGTTCCTCCCCAAGCGTGGCACACTGTGAGTATGGATTTTATTTCTGGCCTGCCTGTTTCTGCTAATTATGACTGCATCTTGGTGGTAATTGATAAATTTACAAAGTATGGGCATTTCTTGCCTTTGAAGCACCCCTTCACTGCTCACAAAGTGGCTGATGTTTTTGTTGACAATATATATAAACTCCATAGTATGCCCAGATTTGTTATTTCTGACAGAGACCCGATATTTACCAGTTCCTTTTGGCAAACGTTCATTGCTCGCACTAGTTGTGAATTAAAAATGAGCTCTGCATATCATCCTGCTACTGACGGCCAAACTGAGCGAGTTAACCAGCAGATTGAATGCTACTTGCGTTGCTTCATTAGTGCTCATCCGCGCCGGTGGGCCAAATGGTTATCTCTGTGTGAGTTATGGTACAATACAAACTGGCACTCTTCTCTGGATAAATCACCTTTTGAAGTTCTATATGGCCATAGTCCTCGTTACTTTGGCATTTCGGCTTCCGATGCTGTTGCTACTACTGATATTCAGCAGTGGTTGGACGACCGTGCAGTGGTGTCTGAATCAGTTCGCCAGCATTTGCTTCGCGCTCAGGTTCGTATGAAAACACAGGCTGATAAGCATCGCACTGAGCGTGTCTTTGAGGAAGGCGATTTGGTTTTCTTGAAATTGCAACCGTATGTCCAATCTTCTGTGGTTCATCGGGCGCATCACAAGCTGGCTTATCGTTACTATGGTCCATACCGGATTCTGGCCAAGTTGGGATTGGTTGCTTATCGGCTTGAATTGTCGGCTGCTAGTAAGATTCATCCGGTGTTTCATGTTTCCCAACTCAAAAAGTTTGTCGCGCCCAAGCATCAGGTGTCGTCCTCTTTGCCCATTGCTGATCAATCTTTTCAGATTCCTGTGCGTGTGTTGCAGCGTCGTGTTCGTTCAGAAGGTCGCCGCACGATTCAGCAAGGCCTTGTTGAATGGAGTGGTGGGACAACTGATGATGCTACATGGGAAGACCTGGTTTCTCTCAAGCAAAAGTTCCCTCGTGCACCGGCTTGGGGTCAAGCCGTTTCTCAAGACCGGGGGAGTGTCAGCGGCTCTCCATCGACCAGCGCTGACGAGGCGGCAAATCACAATCCTGAGAAGGAAGCGATAACGGGCCAGAAGCCAGCTCGGCCCAAGAGAGAAAGAAAAGCGCCTCACTGGCTTGCAGGCCACGAGTGGGCCCAGTAGGCCTTGTACTTATAGAGAAGCTCTCGCCTAGAGGAGGGGATAGGAAGGAACGGCTGGAACATTCTTGTAATTTCGAATTCGCTGTGAGGGTGGATGGGAGGAACAGCGACCGCAACAATTCGATTTCGCCATGAAACTTAGCTTGCCAGTACTTCCAGTTTCTCCTAGATAGCCACCGCAACCTGCCTCTTACATACCGCGTCTAACTGCAGCAGGGACTGGGCGAACCTCGCGGAGGTTCCGGCGGCAGGGGTCTCATCGCCGACCGCGTCCTCGCAAATTAACGACGTGGTCGACCGCCGACTACATCCGCTTCCGCGCCGTTTGCCGATCGTGGCGGCACTGCTCCACCATCTGGACCGCCGCTTCCACAGTTCCACCCCAGGCAGTGGATTATGCTCTGGGAGAAGCTCGCCTCTCCCCACGCCCGCCGCGCTTCCTCAACGTCTCCACCGGCGAGTGCGTCAAAGCGGACCTCTCGGAGCTCCGCGACCATCACCGCCGAGGGCCTCCTCATCCTGCTCCACAAGCGCGCCCACCACGTCCGCCTGCTCAACCCGCTGACGCACCAGCTCGCGGATCTCCCGCCGGTGACCACGCTGGTACCTTCGGAGCAGCACGACGACCTCCTTTCCAACTGCACCATTTGGCTCCGGCATCGCAAGAGACTACCCTAACCAATTCATTGTCAAAAGAAACCGGACGTGGATATGGAGGCGCTCATTTGTATCATCCGACAGACTTTCCTTTAATAGTAAAAATCATTTAACTAATAAAGAGTACTAGGTACATCAAAAAATGAAACCACGTGGCCACTTTCGTGACGTATACATGCGTTACAATAAATCAGTCAAGATTTTTGTTGACGTACATTCATTTGTAGTTTCAATTTTTTTGAAAAGCCATAACTTTCATTTTGTTTGCCGAAATTCACATCCGTTTTCACCTTTGGGTTTCTCGCGACGAGCTTTTTAAAACTAGATCTCATATGGACAGGATTTAATGAACTTAGCAAAAGTAAGCAACTGTCCTATAAAATCTAAATAACTATCGTAGCAAATTTAAGTAACTATGTTATTAAAAACATAATACAAAATTATTCTAGCGAAACCAAGAAATTTTTCAAACAAAAGCAAGCAACTGCATTATGACACAATATAGGAATAAATAGTTCTAGCAACCAAGCAATTGTTCTAGAAAAACTCCTATAGAATAAATAGCAACTGTCAATGTGAGTTTTGAGCAACACCCTCGTAAAACAAAAAACTCATATTCGAACAAAATGCAACCGCGGGCGTGTGTTTTGAACAACTAAGGGCGTGAATTTTGAGCAACTCCCTGTTGACATTTATGCAACTCCCCGTTGAACAAAAAACTCATGTTCGAATAAAGAGCAACTACAATCGTGCGTTTTGAGTAACTCCCTGTCGAACGAAAAACTCATATCCAACCAAAGTGCAACCGTGGTCGTGTATTTTGGGCAACTCCTACCTGGCATTTATGAAACTCCCTGTCGAATGAAAAACTTCTATCCGAACAAATCGCTACTTCGGATGTGAGTTTTGAGCAACTCTCCGTTAAACAAAAGACTCCTATCCGGACAAAGAGCAACTACGAGCGTGCATTTTGAGCAACTTCTAAATGATATTTATGCAAATTTTCATCAAACAAAAAACTCATATACGGATAAATAGCGACTACAGGCGTGCATTTTGAGCAACTTTCTTATTGAATGAATAACTCATATCCCAAAAAAGTGCACATGTGTGCATACATTTTGAGTAACTCTTAGACGACATTTATGCAACTTCCTATCGAATTAAAAACTTCAATCCGAACAAATAATAATTATGAACGTGTGTTTTGAACAACTCCTCGTTGAACAAGAAAAATCATATACGAACAAAGAGAAACTACAGGTGTGTGTGTCTTCAGAAACTCCTAGCAGTTATTTATGCAACACATATCCGAAGAAAGAGCAATTGCGGATGCGTGTTTTGATCAAGTTCCCGTCGAACGGAATACTCATATCCGAAAACAACTGTGGGCATGTGTTTTGAGCAACTCTTCTCATATCCGAACAAATATCAACTATGAACGTGTGTTTTGTGCTACTCCCCATTGAACGAAAAACTCCTATGCGAACAAGTAGTCACTTTGAATATGTGTTTTGAGCAACTCCCCGTCGAACAAAATACTCATATCCCAACAAAGAGCGACTACGAACACACATTTTGAGAAACACCAAGATGACATTTATGCAACTCCCTGACAAAAAAATACTCTTATATGAATAAATAACAAATGTGAACTTGCGTTTTGGGCAACTCCCTCATCGAACGAAAAACTCATATCCAAACAAAGTGCAACTGCGGGTGTAGTTGTGCAACTCCCCGTTCAAAGAAATACCTGCAAAGCCAACATTTTTGCAACTCCCCATTCAAAGAAAAACTCATATCCGAATAGAGAGCAAATGTAGTTGTGCATTTTGAGCAACTCCCCATCAAATGAAAAACACATATCCAAGCAAAGAGAAATCGTGGCCTCTCGCGCCCTCTGCCTCGCACGATGAGGCACATCGAGCCATCACCACTCATCGGTCGGGTCATATAAGTGCGGGCTTATTACCAAATCAACAATAACTGTCACCCTAAAAAAATCCACACAATTCTTCTAGCAAGAACCAAAGCAAATTTCCCTAGACGGAAATCCAAGCAACTTTCCTAGCAAATGCAAGTAACTATATTACTAAAACAACTATCAATGCCAAGCAAACTATACTAGCAAATTCGATTAACTACGTATAAAAACACAATGCAAAATTGTCCTAACAAAAAACAAGAAATTATCATAACAAAACCAAGCATTTGTCCTAATAAAACCAAGCAACTTCCCTATGACATGATGCAACTATGGATGATGCGCGCCCCATCTATGCTTTGCACCCCTTGGCCATACAGTCACATCGACCAGGTCAATGAACATGAGGAAGGGGGAGGCAAGGTGTCCCAACACCAAATCAGACCTTAAATTTTTCATTTTCACAACTAGATACCTCAATTACGAAACCTCAAATCCATACAATTAAAGGCAACACAAAAGATAATCTAAATCTTCGGCGGCGCCCGTCCGGCTCCACTGATGTGTCCATGTCCAGCAGCCGGTCAGCCTACAAGAGTGAAGGCCCAGTCACCAATGAGGTAGAGTAGGACATGTGGCACACACCGGCTCACGAGATTTGAGGCGACGCGTCTCCCATGCCCTACTCTTCCTCGTGAGAGCCCACGCACTACACATAGCTGGTCGATGTGAGTTCGATAATGGATCCATAGTGGTCGGAGCTCGATACCTCCACCACGACGTGTTTCAGGCGCCAGGGGTTGTCGGCATCTACTACAAGCACAAACGTGGCCTCCGCACTCTCTGCCTCACACGACGATAACCCCGCTCCATCATCTCCACACTGCCCCCGGGTCATAAATGTGGGCTTATTACAAAATCAACTTCAACTGCACCAATATTCATGAGTATGGGCTTATTACAAAATTAACTTCAACTGTCCTACAAAGAAAATCCACACAACTAAGCAAATGTCCTAGAAAAAGAAAGCAACTATGCTAGCAAATTCAAACAACTGCGTTTTAAAAATACAATTCAAAATTATGCTATCAAAAATCAAGCAACTATTCTAACAAAATTAAGCAACCGCCCTAAAAAACCAAAAAACTGCGCTATGACACGATGCAACTAGTGTTGATACGCACCTCGTCTATGCTCTACACCCCTTGGTTGGGAAACCGCGTTGAGTTGGTCGATGAACGGGAGGAAGGAAGAGGCGGGGCGTCCCAATATGAGTCCATGTTAGGTATTCGACTGAGCCTACGTACGTGTATATTAGGCAACTACGTACGTGTATTTTAGGCAACTCTCCATCGGATGAGAAACTCATATCCGAACAAAGAGCATATGTGAACATGCGTTTTAAGAAACTCCTAGTCAGCATTTATGCAACTCCTCGTCGAACGAAAGAATACTATCTGAATAAATAGCAATTGCAGTTGTGCGCTCGATCGACTCTATTGTCGTGTCCATGTACGACAGTCGGCTTAGCCTCCGAGAGTGAAGGTCCGATCACTAGTGAGGTGGAGTAGAACATTGGACACACACCGACTCGCGAGACTTGAGGCGCCGTTGTATCCCATGCCCTACTCTTCCTCATCGAAGCCCACGTACTACATGTCTCGATCGATGTAAGGTCAACGACGGATCCATTGTAGTCGGAGCCCAACACCACCACCATGAGGGTGCGGTGTCGGGGGTTGTCGGTCACCCGTAGCAGCACCGCAGTGTGCAACTTTGTCTCTCACGCATCTACTATGAGGGTGGCCACGGCCTCTCGCTCCCTACGCCTTACATGGCGGGCAAACCGCCCCATCTAATTTCCATCAAGTCGGGTCATAAGTGTGGAGTCATTATAAAAGCAAGTGTAACTGCCCCCTAGAAAAATCTACACTTTTTTCTACTTAGTCCTAGCAAACCAAGCAACTGCCTTTAACTAAATCAGGCAATTGTCTTAACAACAAGCAAGTGAATTACAAAACCGCGTCGTCACCTCTCCATCGCCCGAGTCATAAGTGTGGGATTATTACAACTATGCAAAACTAAGCAACTCTCGAAACTAAGCTCCTATCAAAAATCAAGCAATCGTCCTAGCAAAACTAGGAAAATCTCCTATCAAAACCAAGCAACTATCCTAGCGAATTAAAAACCCTACATTATAAAAACAAATAGAAAATTGTCTTAGCGAAACTAAGCAACTGTCCTAACAAATCGAAGCAACTGCCGTTATGATCCGATGCAACTAGGGCTGATGTGTGCCTCATCCAACTGCCTCAAACCACCACACGCACACATCGATTCGTGAAAAGATAACAACAAGGTCATTGGGAAACCGAGACACACTGCATAGCTGCATCGAGCAGGTAGATGAACGGGAGGAAAGAGGAGGGGAGGCGTCCTAACACTAAATCCGGCCCCTCAAACGCCAGCGGACGCTGTCGATCAAACATTAAATTTTCGTTACACAACCAGATACCTCAACTACGAAACCTCCAATCCATACAATTACATGCAACGTGAAACAAAATCTAAATCTTCGCCCGTGCTCGTCCGACTCCACCGTCGTAAAACTATTCTATGAAAACTAAGCAACTCTATTATTAAATTAAAGGAACTAAATTATAAAAAACATAATGCAAAATTATTCTAGTAAAAATAAGCAACTATCATAATAAAATCAAACAATTATATTATGACATGATACAACCAGGATTGATGCGCGCCTCATCCAAATTCTACAATCACCACGCACATAGAAATCACCAAGGAACAAGGTGGAGGAGGAGGTAATGGCGTTGTTGCTCCAACTCCACGGTTAGGGTCTCCCATGTTAGTATTTGCTAGATTAAGAAAGAAATCCCATGTGTTATAGCTCTGATTTCATTAACTAAAATTTAACAAGCAGATAACCTGATGTGTTAACATGATTTAGATCATGAAATTTTTCTAATTGATTACTGACATCTAGACCTAAAGCTTAACATGCTTCATCTAAGCTATTCATCTCACACATGGTTGCATGTACACACAAGCAGGAGCATGTGCATGTGTTATATGTATGCACACAAGCAGAATCGGCTCGCACGTGATGCACACATACAACAATGTCAGTAGTAGCATCTAGCATGATATGTTGGGGCACGCGGTACGCTACTCTAGCGCAAATCAAAATTTCTACCGCGCACAACCAAGATCACTGCTACTGGAGATGAACTACATGATTAGGGCTTACCACTAGACGCGCAGTCACGGCAGCGGAAGGAGAGTTGGCGATGCGCGTCGGCGGCTGCTGCTCGAATCCCTCGAACCGATCCCTCGTATCGATCCCACGAACGGAGTCCCGCAATCCGATCCCGTGAACAGCTCTTCCAAGCGCCGCAGGTGCAGCGCCTCCAAGGGATGCGCACGTACAAGGAGGAGCGCCGGGCGGCGGACTGCTAGGTCCGGCGGCTCGGCCTGGAGGTGGAGTGGCGGCTAGGGTTGTGGTCTGACCCGTACCCCTTCGGGGTGCGCCCTAGCCTTTATATAGGCGCCCGTGGAGTGACCTCAACCCTTGAGGCAATCCGAACCCTCCATCCATATTCCATTCGGATCACATCCGAATGGGATCCTTTCCCCTTAAGCGTGCGACCCTATAGGTTCACGCACACATGGACACGACCCGGATCACATCCGATTCGATAGTCGGTATCGGTTCCTAGCAGAACATGCCGACTCCCATATATGCGTAAAGTCATAAGACGAACCATTACAAAGTGTCATATGCAACATTCCTTTTGCCTCACGATATTATGTTGTCAAGCTCAAGGCGAGTACTTGTCACCCTTGTGATAGCTTGACCTCTCTTCTCGAAACCGTGATACAGATTCCTGAATCGGGTTAACACTTAACCCATGTCGCATGGCCATGCTTTCTGGATCTTATCACTCGAGAGGGCTCAGAGAATATCTCTCCAAGGTGGAGGGGCAAATCCCATCTTGATCAACCATGTCTCGTGGCATGTATCATGACTCACCCGTAAGATACCTTTACAACTACCCAGTTACGGTGTAGCGTTTGATAGTCCCTAAGTGAGTCATTCCTCATCCCGAGAACATGCGAGGACCTCAGGTCTAGGACATGGCATATACATTGTATTGAGACTAACAGATGACAGTATCTCGCTGCGTCTCAAAGTGGGTCTCTGTCCAACTCAGTGATCCCATCACTGAGTCCATACTATCGGGTAGCATCTCCATGCCCATGACTTGTGAAACATAGTCATCAACCGAATCATATACTAGTCAAGGATGTGTGTCCGCATAACCTTATCAACTAGGGACCATTAGAACAATCATCATAGAATATAAAGTCTCACAAACAAGTCACATACTTATTGATACATATCAGTGATGATGTTCAAGGACAATACAAATAACTCATGAACACATAAGGAGATAACATCATAACATGATTGTCTCTATGGCAGATCTCCAACATGCTATAGTCGCTCAGCGGCACAGGCACCTACAGCAGCAACATGCTAGAAGAACCGGTCTTTGCTGCTTGGCAGAGATGACGAAGCCGCCCGCGCTCAAGGGAGAAGGAATGGGGTTGGCAGCCGCCCGTGCTCCGGAACAGCCTCTCCTTCTCGACTTCTCGCGTAACGTTCTATCGATATGTGGCGCCTCACATCGCTCTGCAGACCATCGTCCCCAAGCTGTGCTCACGGAAGAAGTCGATGTCGTCCAGTCGCGGGCGCGTCGTCGAACGGATGGCGCACAACCTTGCGTCTGCCGCCGAGGTAGGAGTACCAGAGGTGATCGGTGATGCCGAGCGCGGAGCCATTAGTCAGGAGCACGTAGTCGCCATCGAAACCGGTGGTGGAGAGGGAGACGGATACACGGCCAGTGTTTGATGTCTTTCCCGATGCCGACGAGCGGGTGGCCGGAGAGGTCAAGGTGGCACTTCCCGTGGTCGTATACGTTCAGGAAGGACATATGACCGCGGTGTAGAGGCCGGAGTTGCAGGCTTCCCTGTGGGAGCTCTCATCCCTGTGCCGCCCCCAGAAATTGGTGATCTAGACGGTTTTCCCCGTGGCAGCGGCCACCGGCCGGGACAGGGAGGAAGCTCTAAGCCGAGAGAAAGGCGAGAGGATCAGGGCGGCAGGCGTGTCGCCGGGAGGACGAACGCGGCGGAGGGGCGCGTAGCCCGTAGGAGGAGCGAGCTTGTGCATCCAAATCCTTTCAAACCAGTTATTCCACTTGAGTCCACCATACCTTCCTATTTATGGTATTTACTTGCCATCCCTAACGAAGACTTTCTTGTACCATCTCAAAATTCATTCAAAAGTTTCCTTTTTACAACCGTACAAGCTCATGGTGCGGTGAGGGAAAATCAGTATCTTCCATGCCGAAAATGTTTTACTCCTTGACAAAGGTTTAACTAGTCAAATTTATGAGGCAGAGGCCGGTCTGGAGAATGCCCAGTTGTCACTTGTTTCATGATTTATAAAAAAACTACACGTCCCCCATACTTGATGATGGAATGAAATGGGTCAAATGCTGCCAATGATAGATGGAACAAGAATTTTCCTTCCATACTTGAGGCAAAATAAAAGGCACCATAGACCGTCAAATGATAGATGGATAAGGGAACATAAGTTTAAGCAAAAAAGCATGGGAACCACCATTAATGTGGTTGGTATGGGAGATATTGAGAAACCTTTACCGTCTACCGTTGACTGGAAAGTTGCACCTCTCAAAACATTTTATCTCTGTTTTCAAAACCACGAGCTCTAGTACATGTTTACTCTATGCTTCCAGCCACGGGTTTTCAACCTTGCCATCAAAAGCCATGGTTCGAGAGTCTCCACCTTCTTTCTTCAAAACACCAACTATTGAGAGCATAATTGTCATTCTAAGTGTAATGTTCATTGTCCCAAAGTACCACATTATCTTCTGCATGATTGTGATATTACTTGTTCTGAAATTCTTAGTTCTAGTCTCCTTTAAAACTCTGAAGGAGCTTCTGCATTTATGTTTTGCTTCACTCATGGAGGATAGCGAGATACCACTCTAGTATGCTCAAGCTATGTGCATTGTGATCCTATCTTGATTTTCAGCAGCATATTATTTACTCTTGGTTGTTTGTGATTGATCACATGAAAGAAGAATTGCTTCGTGCATTGTCCTTGTAGCATTGTGATACGTCCAAAACGTATCTATAATTTCTACTCGTTCCATGCATGTTTTGTGTGATATTGCTATGATCTAGATACACTTTCATACATTTTTGATCATATTTGGACTAACCTATTAACTCAGTGCACCCCAGTGCCAGTTCCTGTTTTCTGCTGTTTTTCTATTTCAGTTTTCCCCCATATAAAAAGTGCCAGAAAAATTCAGGAAAATTCAGATAAAAAATCAGCGTGACGGAAGCTTCGAGAAAAGCCCGGGAGGGGCCAGAGGGGGGCCAAGGGGGGCCAGGCGGCCACCTGGCGCGGCCCCACCCCTGGCCGCGCCAGGGGGGCGCCTGGGGCCCCTGGCCCACCTCTGGCTGCCCCCTTTCGCCTATATATCCCCCGTCACGGGAAAACTCCAGAAGAGGAACCCTATTCCGCGAACTCGCCTCTGTTCCGCCGCCGTCGCGCTTCCAAGATCGGGAGCACTAGAAGACCTCTTCCCGGCACCCTGCCGGAGGGAGGATTGACCTCCGGGAGTCTCCTCTCCACCATGGATGCTCCCCGGATGTCCCGTGAGTAGTTCTTCTTGGACCATGGGTCCGTGACCAGTAGCTATGAGATGTTCTCCTCCCCTCTTTGATCTTCATTGTTTAGACCTCGTGAGCTGCCCTACATGATCGAGGCACCTTTGTAATATTTATGCAATTGCTATGTTGAGTTTGATCGGTTTTGATGGATTATGAGATTATGTTTAGATTGTGATAGAGTAATATATTTGGTCTTGATCTTTTATATTTTTGTTCCTAAGTAATTCTTGCATGTTCTCCGTTACTGTTTATTGCTTTGGCCAAGTAGTAGGTAGTCTCTCCAAGAGGGAGTGTTGTGCTAGATTGTGGGTTCATGCCTCCCTGATGACACGCTTGAGTGACAGAAACATGAGTCTAGGGGATGTGCTGTTGCCACAAGGGGGAAAACAACGGTGCTTGTGACCACGGTCACAAGGATTGTTTACTTTACGCAAAGTTCTTTTATTGCGGTTGTCTGTTGCTTTGGGTTTACACTTTGGGTGGGGCTCGCAACTTAATACCAGCGAGATGTTCTGGATAGATATCTCAAGGTGGATGATTAGTAGTAGATGCAGATGGATTTCGGTCTACTTATTTTGGCGTACTGCCCATGCTTTTGAACCTCTTCCTTTCTTTTGTAGCATAGTTAGCATTGCGGTGCGTTCATAATCCTGTCAATTGCCTTTCTGTAATTTGTTTACCTCGCATAGCAGTTTTATCGTCTTTTGGGAAAGAGACATCACTAGCGAACATCACGTATCCCGGTCCATATTCTTATTACTGTTTCAAGCTATCTTTACTTTTCTGCTTATACTTGCTATCATTATCACTTGCGTTTTACCCTTTGTGAACAACAAGACCGGAGAGATTGACAACCTCTCTGAACTTCGTTGGGAACAAAGTTATCTGTGTCTGTGTGCAGGTCCACGTCAGTCGCGCCGCTGACACCTACTTATCATATCCGGAGTCCTACGGGAGACAAACCTTGGTACCTTCACCGAGGGAAACTCACTGCTAAACTGCATCACGCCTTCCACTTTGGGCTCACCAACGAAGGGCGGGAAGCCGCTAAGCAAACAGAATTTCTGGCGCCGTTGCCGGGGACTCCGAGTGCTAAGGTAGGGGAGTTGCACACTACCCTTTACCTTTGTTTTTTAGTCTTGTTAGTTTATCTTTCAGTTTTTATCTTTGTGTCTTTTATCAAAAACTACCAAAAAATCTGCCACACTTGCTGCTACTATGGGTTCCACTGAAAACACCAAGTTGTGTGACTTCACTAGTCACAACAACCAAGACTTTATCTGCACTCCCATTGCCACACCTACCACTTCAGCTACCTCTTATGAAATTAAACCTGCTTTGCTAAACCTTGTTATGAGAGATCAATTCTCTAGTGCTGGAGATGATGCTGCTTTACACTTGAATAATTTTGTTGAATTATGTGATATGCAAAAGTATAAAGAAGTAGAAGGTGATGTTGTTAAGCTCAAGCTCTTTCCTTTTTCTTTAAGGGGAGATGCTAAAATCTGGTTTCAATCTTTGCCTAGAAATAGCATAAATTCTTGGGATAAGTGCAAAGATGATTTTATAGGAAAGTACTACCCTCCTGCTAAGATTATCCAATTGAGGAGTAATATTATGAATTTTAAGCAATTGGATAATGAACACATTGCCCAAGCTTGGGAACAAATGAAATCTCTTGTTAAGAAATGTCCTACACATGGTTTGACTACTTGGATGGTTATCCAGACTTTTTATGCAGGCTTGAACTTTACCTCACGGAACCTGTTAGATTCGGCCGCCGGAGGAACCTTTATGTCAACTACACTTGGTGTTGCCACAAAGCTTCTCGATGAGATGATGACCAATTATTCCCAATGGCACACCGAACGCGCTCCAACAGGTAGGAAGGTAAATTATGTCGAGGAAATTACCTCCCTCAATGAAAAAGTTGACTTAATTATGTCTCTACTTACGAAGCAACCCTCTATTGATCCTCATGATGTTCCTTTAAACTCTTTGGTTCCTCAGGAACAAGTAGATGTGAACTTTATTGCTAGAAACAACTTCAACAACAATGCTTATAGGGGTAATTTTGCTAGCAATCCTAGACCGTTTCCATCCAATTATGGGAACAACAACACTTACCCTAGCAACAAGAACCCCTCTTCTGAATTAGAAAGCATGCTTAGAGACTTTATCACTACCCAAAAAGCCTTCAACAAAAATGTTGAGGAGAAATTAGCTAAAATAGATAATCTCTCTTTGAAGGTAGAAAGCTTAGCCCTTAACATTGAGATGCTTAAAATTAGAACCTCCCCCCTTGAGGAGAATAAGGCCACTCCTATTAATGCTATCTAGTTACAAATCAATGAAAACATTAGGATGATGGCTAAACTCAAAGAAATATGGGCTAGAGACAAGAGGAAGAGAATAGAATTAAGAGCCTTCCTACACACCACACAGTTGCCACTATCCAAATTGTTGAGGACACTCAAACTATTAGCACCCAATGCACTCCTAGTCCCGTTGGACCTATTAATGGTGATGCTAATGCCTCAACCGTAGATAAAGAAACTCCTATGAACATAGAGGGTTTCAAACAAGTGAGCCTAGATGACACTACTACCACCTTTGATAGTAGTGATATTGATTTTGATAGTTGCACCCTTTCAGAAGTTATTAGCTTACTACACAAAATGTCTAGAGACCCCCACACTAGCACACTTAATCTTGCCTTCACGGAGCATATCACAAACGCTCTTATCAAAGATAGGGAGGAGAAGCTTAGAGTAGAAGCCTCCATACCTAGGAAGCTAGATGATGGTTGGGATCCTATGATCAAAGTTAAATTAAATAACTTCTCTTGCTATGCTTTATGTAATGTTGGAGCTAGTACCTCCGTTATGCCCAAAAGAATATTTGATATGTTTGAATTAAAACCGCTTGAGCCTTGTTCTTTTGGTACTCGTCTTGTTGATTCTTCCGTAAAGAAACCTTTGGGGAAGATCGTCGATGTTCTTATCATTGTCAATGACAACTATGTTCCCATTGATTTTATTGTTATGGATATAGAGTGTGAACCTTTATGTCTAATTATTTTAGGACGTCCTTTTCTTCGCACCGTTGGTGCGGTTATTGACATGAAAGAGGAGAATATAAAATTCCAATTCCCGTTCAAAAAGGGGATGGAACACTTCCCTAGAAAGAAAATCAAGTTACCTTTTGAGTCCGTTACTCGGGCTAGTTATTCTCTTTCTCTTGATAAAACTTGATTTTTTTCTTTTTGCATTATGCCTAGCTAATGGCTTTAAAGAAGCGCTTTCGGGAGGCAGCCCGCAACGAATTTAGGTTTTTCTTTTTGCTTTTGTTGTGTATTGATGATTGTTACTTCTGTAGCAACATCATTGTATCTTTATTTTTCAACTTTGTGCCAAGTTATAGCCTCTTACGGCAAGGGAAGTAAAAGTTGTGACATGCTGTCTAGAAAACAGATTCTATCCTCGTGACCAGAAAAAATCCAGAAAAATCCCAGTTCATCTTTTTGACCTGAATTTTTTACACAGTAAGATCTATACAATTACGAAACTTCCGTATGTTCTGAGTTTTTTGATTTGAGTTGCAGAAGTGACCCTAAAAAATTCTTTACTATCTGTTGTTCTGTTTTTCACAGATTCTGCCACGTTTTGTCTCTCCTAACTTTCGCAAACCTTAAGCTTGATTTTTCTTTGCAAAAACTTTTTGGAACTCTTGAGAAACAGTATCTCTTCAAGAATATCTTTGTATCCAGTGGAGAAAAATTATTTATTAAGGGTACTAACCTCTCTAATCAGCTTATGATGAGTTATGTATGAAGGGAGTTTTCAAGTGTGCGATGGAAGATGATGAAAGAAGATCCAGGAGTGTCAAGCGCTCAAGCTTGGGGATGCCCCCACCCCCATTAAATATTCAAGGAGACTCAAGCATCTAAGCTTGGGGATGCCCCCGTGCATCCCCTTCTCCATCAACAATCATCAGTTCGTCCCTCGTCTCACTATATTTTTATCACTTCATGTGTTATGCGCTATGCTTGGAGCGTCTCGCTCTGAGGTTTTGTTTTTAGTTTCTTTAGCTTTGCTTGCTGTTCATAAAAAGTTATATCCTTTCTTGCTTTGTGTGGGAGAGAAATACGCTCCACTTTCGAAATTTAGAACACATCATAGGATTCTTCATGCCTATCTTTCTGCTGTTGTGTGTTCTTTATCTTTACATAGCTACTGCCATGTTTAGTTTTAGTCTTAGGTTGTTTTAGCAAGAGCCTTGGCTTTTGTTTAGTTTGTTGCTGGAACTCTTTTTAGTTTTCATGTTTATCTTGTTAAAGAGAGTTGGTTGTTGCACTGAGTTGTGTCTTGTTTTGAGAAGTAGGTTATTAAGGTTGCTATTTAATTTTAGTAGTAGCTTACAATAATTTTGAGGTATTGCTATGAGTAATGTTTGAACTTTTGGTGTCAAGTGATCTTGCCTATTAGTGATAGGTGTCGTATTTTGGGCAATCCGTGTTTATTTTCAAAACCTACAAAAAATAGTTGAGAACTCTAGCTACTAGATGGATCACTACTCTTCCGAAGAGTCGAATATCAGAGAACAGTCACGTACCATGAGTCGAGGATGCGCAAGGATAACCAAACCCCCATACACTCCTCCTCGGGGTACTTGTCTCTTTGTGAACCTCCTCACTAGATTGAGAGTTAACGATAATAAGTGCATGAGTTCTTCGGACTAATGTAAGTATTGAGAGTTGACACTTCCACCTCCTCATATTTTGCTAGCCTTTCACGTGCCGTGCATTGCCTTCTTCTCACTCCGAGAGTTGGTGTCTACCTTCGCCGGTACATCCAAACCCTTGGCATGATACGCTCTTTCATCATAAGCCTCCTTATATCTTTCCTCAAAACAGCCACCATACCTACCTATCAAGGCATTTCCATAGCCTTTCCGAGTTATATTGCCATGCAACATGCACCTCTTCATGACTTGATCTTCATGTCATACATGTTCCTGCTACACTGGCAGAAGCATACATTGCATACATCATGATAATTATATCTTCTTTATGTTTTGAGTACCTTGTAAAGTGTGAAAGATTTCCTTTACCTTCTTGTAAAATAGAGTGTTGCCCTTAAGTGAGGAAAAGATCCCAAAGTGGACACATTAAAAGATCCCAAAGAGGACAAATGAGAGTTAAATAGAAAGAGCCATTGAGGACACAAAAAAAAAGAAAAAAGAAAAGAAATAAAGAAATAAAAAGAGAGAAAGGGGCAACACTACTATCCTTTTGAGAGATCCACACTAGTACTCCCTTTATATCTTTGTACTCCATAAAGATGATCATTATGCATATAGCTATGTGGGGACCTTCACACTATAGAACTTGGCTTGCGTATTCCAAGGATGAGCCTCCTCAAATTAGCTTTAGGTCTTCATGAGCGAGCAAGTTAGATGCACCCCCACTAGTTCCATTGGAGAGCTTCTTAGCTCGTATGTGCATCCGTTGCATGGCAATCCCTACTCCTCACATCATATCTATCATTTGGCATCTCCTGCCTATGATTGTCCTCATTGCTGTGAGCCTTTCTCACCCTTTTTGTCTTCCTCCTTCACCATATTCTCTCTTTGACATCCTAAGTGTCAACTTTCGTGCTTACGCCCATCCATTGCATTAGTGCTCAAAATATCGAAAAGGAGTGGATCAAATTGACTTGTACCTGGCTAGTGGTCTGGGGATGAGTCAAGATAAGATTCCAAAGAAGACCAAGTATGACACTTTAGTAGATTGAGTTCGCAACAAAAATACCTTTTTTCTCGTATTCCCTATCCCCTTTCTTGCACGCAAACACCATTTGGAGATATTCGAGTCATGGACAGCGAGAGCTCGTGCACCTAATGTTCTTTTGTTACTTGTTTCAATGCTAATATAGACTCTTGCATGATATGACTTGAATTGAATCTCTAACCTTGATTGCTTTACTTTTCAAAGTCCTTTTATGGTTGCTGGCATGTCACCACAGAAATTATGCTTTTTATCATTTACCTACTCGAGGACGAGCAGGAATTAAGCTTGGGGATGTTGATACGTCCAAAACGTATCTATAATTTCTACTCGTTCCATGCATGTTTGGTGTGATATTGCTATGATCTAGATACACTTTCATAAAAAATTTATCATATTTGGACTAACCTATTAACTCAGTGCACCCCAGTGCTAGTTCCTGTTTTCTGTTGTTTTTCTATTTCAGTTTTCCCCCATATAAAAAGTGCCAGAAAAATTCGGGAAAATTCAGATAAAAAATCAGCGTGACGGAAGCTTCGAGAAAAGCCCGGGAGGGGCCAGAGGGAGGCCAAGGGGGGGTCAGGCGGCCACCTGGCGCGGCCCCACCCCTGGCCGCGCCAGGGGGGGCCTGGGGCCCCTGGCCCACCTCTGGCTGCCCCCTTTCGCCTATATATCCCCCGTCACGGGAAAACTCCAGAAGAGGAACCCTATTCCGCGAACTCGCCTCTGTTCCGCCACCGTCGGGCTTCCAAGATCGGGAGCACTAGAAGACCTCTTACCGGCACCCTGCCGGAGGGAGGATTGACCTTCGGGAGTCTCCTCTCCACCATGGATGCTCCCCGGATGTCCCGTGAGTAGTTCTTCTTGGACCATGGGTCCGTGACCAGTAGCTATGTGATGTTCTCCTCTCCTCTTTGATCTTCATTGTTTAGACCTCGTGAGCTGCCCTACATGATCGAGGCACCTTTGTAATATTTCTGCAATTGCTATGTTGAGTTTGATCGGATCTGATGGATTATGATATTATGTTCAGATTGTGATAGAGTAATATATTTGGTCTTGATCTTTTATATTTTTGTTCCTAAGTAATTCTTGCATGTTCTCCGTTGTTGTTTATTGCTTTGGCCAAGTAGTAGGTAGTGACTCCAAGAGGGAGTGTTGTGCTAGATTGTGGGTTCATGCCTCCCTGATGACACGTTTGAGTGACAGAAACATGAGTCTAGGGGATGTGTTGTTGCCACAAGGGGGAAAACAACGGTGCTTGTGACCACGGTCACAAGGATTGTTTACTTTACGCAAAGTTCTTTTATTGCAGTTGTCTGTCGCTTTGGGTTTACACTTTGGGTGGGGCTCGCAACTTAATACCAGCGAGATGTTCTGGATAGATATCTCAAGGTGGATGATTAGTAGTAGATGCAGATGGATTTCGGTCTACTTATTTTGGCGTACTGCCCATGCTTTTGAACCTCTTCCTTTCTTTTGTAGCATAATTAGCATTGCGGTGCGTTCATAATCCTGTGAATTGACTTTCTATAATTTGTTTACCACGCATAGCAGTTTTATCATCTTTTGGGAGAGAGACATCACTAGCGAACATCACGTATCCCGGTCCATATCCTTATTACTGTTTCAAGCTATCTTTACTTTTCTGCTTTTACTTGCTATCATTATCACTTGCGTTTTACCCTTTGTGAACAACAAGACCGGAGAGATTGACAACCTCTCTGAACTTCGTTGGGAACAAAGTTATCTGTGTCTGTGTGCAGGTACACGTCAGTCGCGCCGCTGACACCTACTTATCATATCCGGAGTCCTACGAGAGACAAACCTTGGTATCTTCACCGAGGGAAACTCACTGCTAAACTGCATCACGCCTTCCACTTTGGGCTCACCAACGAAGGGCGGGAAGCCGCTAAGCACATTGTTTCAATACTTGCTCAACTCTTTTCATAGTGCATGCTTATATGCATCTAATGAAGCAAAAGAGTTTGTCAAAGTTTTATTTGTAACGTCCAGTTCGTTGAACTGAATTGCTTGAGGACAAGCAATATGCTAAACTTGGGGGACTTGATACGTATCAAACGTATCTACTTTTGCAAACACTTTTGCTATTGTTTTGGCGTCGTTCTTGCATGATTTGAACGAAACTAACCCGGACTGACACTATTTTCAGTAGAGCTACCTGTATGGTTTTCTTGTGTGCGGGAATATGGATTTTTAGGTACTTCAGAAAATTCCCAGAAAAAATACAGAAAATCCACGCACCCGGAGGGACCCAAGACCAGAAGGTGGGCCAGAGGGGGGCAGGGGGTCCCCAGGCGCCCTGCTGGCGCGGCCACCCCCCTGGCCGTGCAGGAGGTCGCCTGGGTGGGTCCCACCCCCTCTGTTGACCTACCTTGGCCCCTATTTTTACCCGTCGCGAGGAAACCCCAGAACAGTAGTCGCTTTTCCAATTCTCGTCGCAGAGCCGCCTCGACCCTCTGTTCTTCTCCGGGAGGGCTAATCTGGAGGTTGTTTTGCCCTCCGGTGAGGGGAGATCATCGTCATCACCATCGCCACTCCATCATCACTCCATGACTTCTCCTTTCATGTGTGAGTAATTCCCTACTGTAGGCAAAGGGGATGGTAGATATTGGATGAGTTAGATCATGTAATAGTTTGTCAGATTGTTGGGGGCATGTTGCCTATCATCTAGTATGGTATTTATCATCTTTGCTACAACTTGTTGCTCTTAATGCTTGTCACTTTGGGCCCGAGTGCCATGTTTTCAGATCTGAACCACTTGTGTTTTCATGAGTTTATTTGTGTTCTTGATCCTATCTATGAGTTGTATGCACCTATTATGGTCCGGAACCGGCGATCCCAATGGTGACAGCATGGGACACCAAAGGGGATGGACTATAATTTTAGGATTTCATGTATCCATTGAGTGTTAATGCTTTGTTCTGGTGCTCTTTGACAGGAGCACCTTGATCTCCATAAGTTCCTTTTAGCCCCGTTTGTAGTGGGTTGGTAGGACAAAAGATGTTGTTCAAGTTCTTATTGCAAGCACGTACAACTACCTACGGGATGCATGCCTAATGGATGATATTGCCTAGATGATCCTTGCTTTTCTGTGTGCCTTGCCCCGTGTTAGAATCTATGACATGTTCACTCTCATCCAAGCAGCGCCCAACCATCCATCTCCCTAGTTGTTTACTTTTGTTGTTTTACTTTCGCTGTTTCACCGCCACTATTTCTGTTGCCACCGTCACTTCCATATCGTCGTTGCTACTAATATTTTGTTGCAAGCAAGTGTATTTCAGGTGCGGTTGAATTGACAACTCAATTGTTAAAGCTTGTGAGTATTCTTTGGCTCCCCTTGAGTCGAATCTATAAATTGGGTTATTCTTACCCGCGAAGACTATCTCGATCCCCTACGGTTGAGGGTCATCAGCGAGAGAACAACATAATTAAGATGAGACGTATCCAAAGTGCCTAAGAAAATACCTTGAAGGATAACATACACAAGGGATCAGAGCGAAGGCCAAAACTTTTGGAAGAAAAGAATCGAAAATCCGTCGGGGCCCGGAGCAGAATTAACATTAGAGGAGAAGACATCTACGTCAATCTCCTCAACAGATAAAGGGAGCATAAGGCCAGAGTTCTTGACCTCCGAGACTCAAGAGACCAGGGGCCAAAGGGAGGTATCAATCCTCATATCAGAAGCAGGCTTGGCCGTCAAGAGCAAAGAGTAAAACTCAAAAATATGGGTTGCAATACGAGCGGGGTCATGATAGACTGAGCCATCAATGATCAAGCGAGAGATGAGGCCACGACAGCGCCAACCGCGCCGAGTATGCCATAACCCGTAAGCGAGTCCCCATTGAGAATCCACGAAATACGGCCCCTTTGCCTCCAAAATTCCTCCTCGGCCTTATGGATGTCAATGAGGAAACGCTCAAAGATGTACCGTTGCTCGCAGCCAGCCAAATCTAACCCAACGGAATCAGCCACTTCAGCAAGGTGTTTGATCTTAAGCATGAGCTCAACTTTCATAGCACGCTCGGAAACCACCTTATTGGCCCCCCAGCTTCTAAGGAACTGCATAAGACCCTTGGCGCAGGCACGCCAATCATCAACTGTACCAAAAGAGAGGCGCCCAGAACTAAGAATGGACAAAATTTTACCCTCGACCAACGGGATGAAGCCATCGCAAAGCAGCCAGGACGAGTCGAAACGGAACCTGGAATAATTAACATGGGGGGCGCCCCACGAGTCAAGGACCAACGATGTGTGGTCAGAACCCACAAAAGCGATGACCAGAAGAGCAAAGTGTGGAAACAATGCCTCCCAGTCAGTACAGATAAGCACTCGATCAAGGACGGACCGAACTAGAGCAACCTGATGATTGCACCATGTGAAATGAGCTCCCGATCGGGTCAGCTCGCGAAGGGCAAAATTGGCGATGAAATCATTAAAAGTCGAGGCCCGAGCCCTAGAGTAATTAAGCAAGCTTTTTTTAGAGGGAAAGTGAAGAAGGTTAAAATCGCCCCCAAGCAGGACTAGCACATCCTGGTGCGCGAGACCAGCCAAAAAGCGATCAGAGTGCGCATGAACGAAAGGTCCATAGACCAAAATAACATCCCAGGAGAGGTTAGAATCACAAGAGTTAAGCGAATACTAAGAAATAACTTCCCAGCACTGACCACACCCACGTCAAACATATCCTTCTTTGCCCCAACGAGAATACCCCTAGATGATCCCACAAACGGCAACCAGTGCCAGGATAAATCAATACCACCAAGAAAACTGAAATCTACCGGCGAAAAGGACTTTTTCTTGGTTTCCTGGAGACATAAGAGATCAATGTGTTCCTGGAGGAGTAAGTCACGCAACTGATTCCATAAAAGGATCTTCATTTGGCGGAAAGATTGCGGATGCAAAGGCTGGACCGCAGAGGCGCAACAGAGTGCAGAGGTTTCTTAGCTCGGAGTCCAGGAGCAACATGCGAGGTGGGTTGGCCTATACCAGTCCCACCCGCAGCATCTGAGGCCACGAGATCAGCAGCAGAGATAGGAGTACAAGAAGATGGGATCTATGCCCACACCACACGGGCATCGGCCTGGCCAAGCTAGCCTAGGCCAACTCATTAGCTCGCACAATAGACAGCATAATCGTGGCTTATTTGGCATCACGCCTTAAGACCACACCCGAATCCAAAGCAACACGAAAAAAAATGGTCATCGGGAAAATCAGACAAAACCGAACGTTTGGGAGAAGAGACAGAATCTGTACCGATAACAGAGGTGTCACGAGCCGCCGCGAGACGCTCCGCTCGTGTCAGGATGGGCACACCATCGTTCAGGACGTGTTTGCTCTTATGAGACATGGAGAGTGGTGCCTTGATAGACAAGGAGGGAGCAGACGGAGACTTCAACAGAGAGGGAGATCCAAGGCCCGCACCGCCTCGTCCAGGTCCTTGTCCAGAGAACGAAAGAGACTAGCGACGGAGTTCTTGGAAGCCGAGTCCTTCCTAGCTTTGGCACGAGCAGATGATTTCCTGACATTCTTCCTCCTTCGTTGTCGGTATGCCTTGAGCTCCTCATCCCCCACATCCATATGAGACGGGGAGTGCAACACATCCGAGAGGGAAGGGGAGGCCGCCCTGGCTGGGAGGTTAGAACGAACAGTAGATGTTGGGCTCTTGGTATGCACAGAACCATGACAATGAACCGCGGGGGGAACCACAGGCATCGCCAAGGCAGGAGGAGGGGCTTGAGCCGCCGGGATATCCATGGGGGGGTCTTTATCCTCCAGAGTCCGATTAGGGTACAGTCGCTACAGGTTGGGGCCAAGGGCCTCCCACTCACTAGTGGAGTAGTGGTAAAGGGCTCGCCCGGGACACCCTAGCTCTCACTAAACATGGGGCCGCTCGGATTAGGGTCCATAGGAGGCAGGGGAGGGGGAGCAGCAGAGTCCCGAGCAGTAGGCGCACCTTCCACCCTGATCTTAATGCGATATGCCTTGCGGTAAGGTACAAATTCCACGAACGCCAGCTTGTTGATCCAAGCAGTGAAATGAACAGTTGCATGTGTAAGACCAACAACACAGAGGGTAAATGGTACAGAGGAAATTGTGACACAGATAAAGGCTCCATGTATGATTTTACTTTTGTTGATCCTTGTCTTCCCAACGCTCATAGAGAACGTGGTCGCAAACACATTCAATGCATTAATTGCACTAGCAACGATAAGAGACAAAATCTTACAATACTCAATGAAGGCCTGTGAATAAAGCAAACTGTGTGTTAACAATAATATGTAGAAAAATACAAATGAATGCAAAAAAACTCTAACCTGGTCACGATGACATAATAGATCAAATGGGTCAGACTTATCCAGTGTTGTTTTCAGGAAGTCCAAGGTAACCAGAGGACTGTTGAGCCTTGCAAACACATCATCCAAGTGACTTGAGGTCTCAACTAATCAGTGAAAGCGAAAGCAAAATAAGAAATGCAAACATCGAGAGAAAATACTATCAATTGCACCATGAAATTGTTCTAGGGTAGGGGGAGGTGGTTCTGTTCTACTCCACACATTCTATGAAAACCAAAAACGGGGATTGCAATTAGCTTACTAGGTAGGATCCATTTTCTGGTCGAAGTCGAGTCTAGTTCAAAACCATTTTGTAGTTACTAAGTTATTTATCGGACAGTAGGAAATATTTTACTCCATATCCCCTTCCTCTGGTAAGGAAGTGCGACGTAATGATTTTCTCCTTCAACTTATCCTCTTGAAAACCAATCTAGGTTCTCGTTTAGGAGATTTAATTCGGATCAATACTTTACTAGCAGTGGGTCGGTCGGCGTACTTCGAATTGGCTGAGCACGGCTCGTGGGCTTGTCGCTCTACATCGAAAAATGTGCGGCCTGCGTGAAACAGCTGAACTGGGTTGCGTGGTTATTATCCAACCCCTTCAATATCGAAGGATTCCTGAGAGCAAACAACGTCCTGACAGCGCCATGTCTGCGGAGAGACTCAACATCCATAGGATCGGCTTTCCAATCAGCTCCCCGAAGGCCATGAGGACATTCATGTTGTGCATATCCGGCGGCACATCCTCTAGCAAGACCCACGCATCAACCAGCGAACCAAACAAGCGATCAATGTCAACAGCTTCTCGAACCGAACTCACAGATTGATGAAGAGGAAGAGTGAATCTTGAACTCTTAGAGACCATCCTCAAACTCTCACGAGACGGTAAGACCACACTCAATTCCTTGTCAGAGAGGTGCTCCAAGCAGCCAATCCCAGTTTTCAAGGCCCCATTCTTTTAAGTTCTTCCATCTTATCCAAGGAGGCCTCCCCTTCAAGGACCGTGATGACAGTCGCGCTGTGCACCGTCGGGGTGGCGACCACCACCCCATCTCCGCCAACCATGCCAAAGAAACCACCACCAGAGAGCCCAGATCCAAAATACTTCAATACCGGAGGGGGGAGCGCGACTGGCAGTCAACCGTGAGGTTCCCCTTAGCTCGATAGATGAGACAAAAGGGGGGTGCCTTGCATTGTGACTGGAAGTGATTGCGTCAGTGGCACGTGAAGCAGATCAACTATGGGAGGAAGATCTGTTGCCGGAGGGCTCAGAGGAGTGCTGGAGTAGGCCATCACCACCGCCAGATCCCCCCGGAGTGTCACGAGAGGCTCATACTTATGCTTGTTGCCGAAGAAGTTCCCGGTCGGGCGAAATCCACCACCGGATCTCTGATTGTTGCAGAAGCTCGGCGGGGCGAACCCACCATGGCCACACCACCACCAGCAGACGCCACCGGAGGAGGACGGGACCCAGGGTGGTGGGGGAGGGAGCGCAGCAGTAGATCTGGCCCTCGCGAACGAGGCAGACGCCTCCCACAGATCCACGCACCCAGCGGCCGCCGCATCAGGATCAGGTTGGGCCATCAAGGAGGGCAGTGCTGCCAGGCCTCGTAGCTCGTCGTGGCCGCCTCCCTGGCCCGCTTGTCCTTCTCCAACCGCGCACGCAGGGCCGCCTCGACCTTGTGGTCGTTGTCCTTACCCGAGGAGGGATCCATAGAGTGAGACTGCACAACGTCCATGCCGACGGTAGCAGCAAGGGACCGGAGAAGCGGAGGGGGGAAGGGTACGATGGATCTAGCGAGGAGGAGAGCGGTGGAAGAGTTGCAGGTCAGAAATGGAGGCATGGAACCCTAGAGTGGGATCGGACGAGACGTGGGACATCCATAAGTACCCTACAGGACGCTATGGCGACGGGCCAAGGACCTGGGCTGGACCCTTATCCACCAGGACGGCCCACAAGCGGAGGGAAATCCTCAACCAAAAAAAGAAAGGAAAAAGCAGGTTGCACGCACGAAATCGAGCCCAGTGAAACACACGGGCCAGCCACCTCACCATCCAGCCCAGGTCCACACCCCATCGAACCTGGGATCCAGATTAGGGTTTCCTTCGCCTTCGCCGCCATCAACGGGGAAGGAAGCGCCTCCAATGGAGAGCCCGCCGAGTCCAGCAAAGAAGAAACCGCACAGCCTGATGGAGAGGAACCGAGGATGCTAGGGGAAATAGAACACGATGGGACCTTGCAACTCCCACGATGCCGGCGGCACGCCACCGTCCAGCCAGGGTCCGGCACGGCCAGACCAAACCTGACGGCGCGCCCACCCGGGGAAAACCGTCGTGGACGAAGCGTCGAAACCACCAGCATAGTCGTCGCGGCAAGGGAGCCAGACCCCTTAGGTCTCGGACTCCACAGCCTCGTCATCATTGGAGTCACCGGAACAAGATAAGGCCCAGAACCTTTCACCAAAACTAGCACAGAGGGGGCGGGGACCGAGATCGGGGTGACAGGCAACCGCCAACAGTCGGCGGGGAGGAACGAGTCTAGCAGGAGGCAGGAGAGGGGAAGGGACGGGTGGGCGAGGAAGGGAGGACCTCTCCCGCGGCGGGGTCAGAGGAGGGAGGGGAGGGGAGGCGGGGCGCGAGAGCGCATCGAGGGGGAGGGAGAGAGAGACATCCTTTTCTAAGGACATTGTTTGTGAACGTTTATGTGGAAACCCCATTCGTCTGCACACGCAACGACACCCTCAATCCCTATTTATTATATTTAATTGTTTGAACAAATGCATTATATAATTCATAATAATGAGAGATAGAGGCGGGGGAGAGAGAGAGATCGAAAATATGACCCGACTTTGAAGGTCTGCAAAAAGTCCAACCATCACGCAGGACGGCGACCATCCAATGTTGTCCCTAAACTATTTGTCCCTTTATTTATTTTTAAAGTCATTTTTAATATAAAACAATGCATCAGTAGTATTATAAACATAAATATTAAAAAGTTAGCGCTACGCTTTCATCGATCGAAGCTTGAAAATAATCTGTCGCCGACATAGTCATACCATGGAGTCAGCTATAGTTGTTCGATCGTTATTCAACGCGCACCCGAGACATCAATCATATGCAACGAAGGCTTTGTTGCACTCAGAACGTCTTGTTGTAAAGCATCCAAGCGTTTTTTATTACACTGAATCGGCATCTTTTTTCCCGTCCATCCTCAAAGATAGAACTGGACTCTACTTCCGATTTGCAAAAGGATGATTGTTGCAAACAGGGGCGGAGACAAGGGGGGGCTAGGGGCTAGACCCCCGATGTTCCCCTCTCAATATTATTAGTTCTATTATATTACTAGTATATACACTAATGGCCGGAGATAATGGCTACTTAGTGACGGGGATGTACCCCGGCAAATCCCATGGTCAGGGACTCTGGGTTAGTCATGAGAGGCACAGGTTAAACGATAGCTCGTCGGCTAACAGGAGGATACGTTCCTGCTCGATATTATTGCTTGAAGATGATGATTACAGGGGAGCCAAGGCTAGTGCGCACAAGACTAGGGTTACAGATTGTGTATCGCTTCCTCGGACGGCGGACAAGCGACACATGGGGCACGATTTACCCAGCTTCAGGCCCCCAAAGGGAGAACCCTACATGTTGCTTATCTGATCTTGTATTGATGATGATGTACAGAGATGCCGTGAGGGCTTTGGTAGAGAGATCTTTCTAGTCCTATGCGTGGGGATTAAGAGCTTCAGTTGTGGTTATCTAGAGAGGTGCCCCTACCTCGCTTTATATAGATAGCCAGGTAGGGGTTTACAAGAGTCCTAGTCGACTACAATTATGAGACCTTGTCTTGCGCCTCAAGTCTTCGGCTTCACGTCTTATTTCAATCATGTCGGTGTCCACGAGTGGGCCTCTGGTGGGCCGCCAGCCATGACACGCACCAGGTACCCTCTCGTAGAGGAGTCGTGGGGTCACCCCCTCGTCACTTAGTCTGTAATTAAGCCCAAATTTAGGGGTACTACTAACCAGTACTATACAACCGAGGCCTATATAGTAGCCCATCCCAAGAAGGTTTAAATATGTTTGGTAGTTTCCTGTGCTATTATCTGATCCACAATTCAGTTTCTCAGAAGACAAATATGATCGCCTAGGGCTAGGGCTCTTGCGCCGCTCGTCAGGTTTGCTACTCCTACAACCCCGCTTGCCAACAGCCGAAGCTGCTCCCGTTTGCCAGCCGCCGGACACTAGGGGGCTACTCGGATCAAGATGCACACGCGTATCACTTTAAGCATTCCACAGTGTTGACCGCTCGGATGATTTTACCATGGAGGATGTCATTGATGAGTGACCCGTCAAGTATTTGTGTCTGATCTAGGGCTCAATTTGGAAGGTACGCCAATATCCATCATCGATGTTGCTAGTATAGTACTTTTTCAACGGATTACGGTGTAGCAGCCTAATCAACCTAGCATGAGAGACAGTAAATTAATCTATCAATAAGATCTTTTAATTACTATATCCTAATTAAAATTCTTAGTTGTATATTCAATCTATTTTGAGGGCATTATTTTATAAGAAAATTAGATTCTATACGTCTTTGGTAAAGTGGCCTATTTATAATAAGCTTTAGGAATGTGAAATTTTTTTAGTTCTCGATTCGCCCCCTCCCCTATGGTCAATTCCTGGCTCCGCCCCTGGTTGCAAAGGAACCTTTGCAACAAATGATCGGTTGCAAAAAATGATCGGTTGCAAAGGGAATGATCGCTTGGGCTCGGCTAGATGTGGTCGCTCAGTCGCGCCGTTGGATCACGAAGCCATCCAACAGTTACGAAGGTGGTGGGCGCGTACGCGAAATCAATCGGTTAGAGATGATCGTTTTCCATATTAAAATGCAACAATAATTTAAATTTAAACATAAAGTTTCCAAAACACTTGTAATTTAATTCAATTTATTCGGCCACTGTTTAAACATAAAGTTTCATAACGAAATTCTGCGGTTACAACAGGAAATTCCCTACTCAATGCAGCTCGGTGCGAAGACTGATTCCCAAAGTCTCTGCTTATTGCTAAACCTATTCGATCTTCATTGCCTCGTATAATCCTTTCCCAGACCCACCTGGTGTGGGAGCTTGTAGCACCGGCCGGGTGTGTCGTGCTTATTGCTTAAGCTAACCGTGGGAACTTGCTTCACGAAGGGCTTTCGAGTATGGCCAGCAGGAGCCATTCTCCTGCTTTTGCACCTCGGGGAAAGACCCGTCCCAAGATCAAACACGATGGCCCAATGCTTGCTGTGCTTGGGAAGATTGTGCAGCAGGTAGTAGTAAACGCAGTTCCCCCTGACCTGATGGCAGGGTACTCCTCAGCAGACAGCGCAACGGCGTCGCCGCAGCCTAGGAAGAGCGCGTAGCCCCCGAGGTCCGTCACCCTGTCGCCGACCTTGAAGGGCCATTTGGGTGTCCAGGCCGGCCGGTAGACTTCCATGAGCGACGGGTGGCGGCCGTGGAAGAGCAGCACGAGCAGGAGCTCGCCGCGGCAGGCGGCGACGTGCATCGCGCGCACGGTGTCTCTGACGGACTTGCGGATCGCCCAAGAGTCTGACGCCTGACTAGGGTACATGGCCAAGCCCTGGCCTGGAGGAACACGGGAGGAGACGTCGTGCCGAGCTTAAGATCGTAGATGGACAGGCCGTCTATGCAGTACATGTTCCCCGCATGGAACTCGACACTGTGGAGTTGCGCGCAGGGAGCCACCGTCGGGCCGCTCCAGGCGGCGTCGCCGGGCCGCCAGAAGAAGATGACGTGAGCACTGGGCCATCTGAGCTGGGTGGCGAAGGCCATCCAGTGCGAGGACTCGAGCGGGTCGCCGGAGAGTAAGACCTGGAAAGGGCGAGCCAGCCGCGAGGCGTGCCGCAGCAGAAGAGGAGGCCGGGTGGGGGCGGCTTGAAGTCGACGCCCTGGACGCCGCGAGGGAGCAGGAAGGAGTACTCGCCGAGTTGGGCCCGTCGAGGGCGGCGACCACCCACGGGCGGTAGGCGGCCGGACGAGGAATGGTGGCTCGCCAGTGGGCGCATACCTGGTGGGCATGGAGCTGGTCGGCGTCGGAGGTCAGGCGACACGAGATCTGATTCAGAAGATCGGCGGGGAGGGAGGACCAGCCGCCGGCCATCCGAACCTCTTCTCTTTTTCCCGTTGGGTGTGTGAGTTTGCTTTTTTGGTTGTTTACGAGCAGGTTTCCCGCTAGTTTTATCAAGGCACAGTAGTAAATACTAATACGTACTCCAGTTTCCTTCGGTTTCTACTTCTTTTTTAGGTCGGACAACAAAACGCAGAAAAGGTAACGGAGCAAAAACAAAAAATCCCGGGTCCGAACTAAAAACTCATTGCATGACTCAACCAGTTCATACTACAATTGCACAACGAACAGATGCATTACTTTTGATATAAAAAAGTGTGGTTAATTACAACATGATGATATCAGTATATAGTACAATAAACAGAGGTACATCAACGATAATTTGGTTTCACCCTGAAGGTCTAATCTAGCGCGTCCAACGGGTCTCCCGATGTGGATGCGGTGTTCTATTCCGCGTCGATGAAAATCTGCAAAGCGATCAATGTTCAACAAACTAAAATGCTATCGTTCACTTCGGCAAACGAAGAGACGAACTTGACACCTATGTTGCCACACTTACCTCTATGTCTGGCAAAGGTTCGTAGTGCTTCCTTTCCTGCACGGCGTGCAATGTAATTCCAGAGATTTTTTGCACGCCAAGTTGGGTAGCTACCATGCTCTGCACAATGTCATCACAGATACAGTTACTACACTTTACATTCAAACAAGGCGCCACAAAAATAATATCTATAAATGCATCACAATCTTGCATCCGACTTAACGGACCTCTGTGTCAAGACACAATTGCGCACAACAGTAACCAGAAAAAACGAACATCCTACTGACTTTGATGATCAAAAGAATGCTTGCATGAAATTCAAGCTAAAAATCTGGAACAATGTCATCCATGAAGTGCAATGTGCAAAACTTGGTAATGTTCCCCGGAGGGCAGGGATATGACACTCTCTCTAGCCACCGGCAGGGCTTAATCCCTGGTGTGATTAGAAAGGCTAGGAGGTTTATAGTTTTGTGTCTTCTGACTAATTGGTTACTCGACTGCAAATGAGTACATGGTATCCTTTTTATAGGGAATAAAATACTTGACTTGGTGGCCTAAGAAACTAATTACTCCCTTCGATCCATATTACTTGTCACTGAAATGGATGTATCTAAATATATTTCAATGCTAGATGCATTCATTTTAACGACAAGTAATATGGACCGGAAGGAGTACTAATTTAAAGGAGATAATATTTCATTCTAAGGAAACTAACTCCTAATGCTATCTCAGTTTTCCTAACTGAACTTGGGTTCAGGGGAGGGGGGTTCCAAGGCTGCCATGACATGCAGACTCTAAGCCGATTCAATTCTTAATTCTTACATTATGCAAAGGTGCTATACAACCGTACAAATGAGGAAAATCGATAAAGATTCAGGGAAACAGAGTTTAAATTGCTAAGCCACCAAGAGCACAGGCAACCCATCAATACTATCATTCTCAAACTTCTTTTTTTTTAACATACACTTCTCAAACTATAAGACGCCAAAAGGACATATTTTATGTTGAACGACAAGCAAGATATATAGAGAGCATAAGTTATTTATTCATAGTCTCCTCACCAGGTCAAAGTTGATGGACTCAAAAGCCTCCACTAATGGTAAAACCTGTGCATGACAGACAGTGAAAAGTCAAAAACATACTGATACAGCATTATATTCATTGCAACCTAGCTTACTCAACATTGATAATATCATTGTTTTTTAACAATCAAATAAACTAGAGAAGTAACAAGTTTGATGATCTAAAGTAGCTAACTATCAGAGTACATACATCAGAAATAAGTAGCAGCATGCAAGATTAGTAGTGGCCGAAAAGGCCATCGGCATGAAAGCAAAAAAACATTGGTCGTACACACTGTTTTCTTCCCAAGTCAGAAGAACCACATGGGCAGACACATGTCTACACACTACATTAGCATACCTAAACCACAGGATCAGTGATTATATCGATGTACTACGAATTAAATGGACCGGCAATCACAATTTTCACATGACCATTATTTAAGAAGCTGACAAGCTGTCAGACTACCGCAACCAAAAATATGTTCTAGTGAAAAGTTAAAATTAGATCAATCTATCATCGTGGAGATTAAATAGCATACAAGTACAGCAACTAACCAACTTCTGTAATCCATTGACCAGAACAGATTTCTGTTCACCAGATACGCTTGGAGCTAGAAATACTTCAAAGGGGCCAACTGTTTTCTCTGTTTGATTTGTAAGGCATAGATTGACCTGAAGACAATAATGTGCATTTAACAACAGTAGAAATTTGTGCACTGATGCGTATATGATAGATTGCCAATCATAAAAATGAAAAGAGCAAGAAGAAATGTGACTGATTCAAGCCTTTAGAATATGTAGTTATGATCCTAGTTCAGCAAATATAAACTGTCAGATACTTATACTAGTTCAGAAAATATAAATTGTCAGATACTTATCCTAGTTCAGCAAATGTAAAATGTCAGATATGTTACTAAAAATCAGCAGCTGCTTTGCCTGCATACTCAAGTGTATAAGGCACTGTTGGAGATGTGAAAGTTCCCAGGTGACAGATTTAACCAAGGAAAGGCTTGAGATGCAGATGGAAATGGGTTGTCATCCAAGCAAACAGGATTCAGACAAAAACAGGAGGTCTGGAAGACTAAAAGCCAGAGTCAGTCGGTCAAGGATGCCGTGAGGCAGATGTGTTGTTCAAGGTGGAAAGTAAGCTAAAATCAACTGTGACCTATGCTATCACTGGTTGCTACAATTACACAAGCCAGGCAGAAAAATTGCAAGACCAACTCAACTTCATACCCAGAAGCAGGATAAGCTAAGAGATTTCTTGGCTTTATCATTAGAAGGAAAAGCAGAAATAAACTCAATTATTAACCTCCATCTAGTACTCTGAAGAACAAAGTTAGTTTTCCTAAACTGCACAGAACTCAAGACGTAAGATTTTGCCTTTGCACAGTAATTATGAAAGAAAATCACATCATACATTAACTGTATTAGGCCATGATTGGGAGCCATGTAAGCTAATACGCCCGTATTAAATGTACCTGCGTATTTTACTAGCCTGCTAAAATAAGAAATATTTTATAGGTGGACAGCCAGCGTATGGGTACGAATCTTTGAGGGGGCCCCACGAGCAGTTGATTACTTGCCATCAACACAGCGCTTCCACTGTCCTCTTTCTCCCGCTCGGCTTGATTCCCACACCGCATGCTGCCACACACGTCTGCCTCCCCTCTAGCACATCGCCCCCACTTCCACCTCCCTGTGCGCTCCTTCGCGTCCTTCCCAACAGTCTTTCTCAAGCAGAGCAGCGACCAGGAGAATGGAGACAAGCTTGGATGACTCCATGGAGCTCTCCCCTCTTCCTTTTGCTGATGCGGTAACGGACAGGAGGTAGAAGCAGAAGGTTGTGCTCGCCTGCTGGTGGTGGTGCGGGATGAAGGATCCGATGACCCCACACATCCCAAAGTGATGCTTTGTGGACGTGGACGGAGTGGCAGCACGCAGAGGCGTGCAGCAGTAGGGAGGCTGAGCGCCGCGCGGAGCCATGAAAGCGGCGGGTTGTGGCGGTAGGAGGTGGTGCATGGTGTACTGCGACGATGGGGCTCGGGCACGGTTGGGTGTAGCCCTGTGGTCGGGCGAGATGGCTCGCGCCGGCTGGGGCGGGGGAGGTGGCCTGCTCAGACACTCAGTGCCTCCGGCCGTCCAAACGGCGCGTGCATCCTTGGAGAAATACCAGAGAGAAAAGGTGGGTGGAGGAGTATTTTCTAAACTGGTGGAATACTGGTGTAGTCTCATAAACCAGTGAAAACTTTACCCCCGTGAAACGATGATCCCAAGTAGGTAGTCAAAGGCCAACTTTTTCGCTTTTCTGGAGGCATATTTTCCAAAGAGTTTGGGATGGAAAAGGACATTCCAATCAGGGGCTTAGCTGACTATCCGGGCCAAAGTACTTTAGCCTGTTAAATTTTGGACGAAATGTTAACCAATAAATCACTTACCATAAATGGTCTTTCTAGAAATATAACAGGTGGAATTTTCACAGCACGAAGGTCAACATCTTTGCTTGGAGTAGGCTGCCAAGAAGAAAAGAGATGTCAAAAACATCAGTAATGGGTGAAAGTAAGGAGCTTGCAAATCATTTTCATTCTCAATTTTAATAGGAGAACCGACTAGATATCATTTTAGTCAACATGTAATATATAAATATGAAACAAGAGGCCAGGAAGTTGCTGACAGTGCTGTTAATGTTCTGAGTTTGCAGGCGGCCTGGTTCACCAAGATTTGTCCGCCACGTAATCTGAAATTTACCAAGTATACTGCTTCCCTCTGTCTTGATTTGACCAGGCTCATCGGACGATGGTCTGAGCTGATATAGGTAATTGTATATTCCTCCTCCAGCTCTAATCAGAGTTGGTTGTTTGCAGAGGTCCCTGTATAAAAATAAAACTCAGACTAGCCATCATTTATTGACGTGACAGAGTCAACATGCTGACATGGACGAGCTTGTTTTCAGCGCTCGAATTACCGTATTGTAGACTTCACCACTGAGGGATGTTCATCAGCTTCCAGTATTGTAGCGCTCCACTGTTGGGCAGGTTCAAAATCTACTTGATCCATGTAAAGATTAGATTTCGTATGATTCTCTATGCAGGCTTCCAGATATGTAGTATCCTGTCAACATAGATCAACTATATACAGTTCAAGCTTGCCATGGCGAATTAATAAATGAAAATGGAATAGACAATAAATAGTACTCCCTTCGATTCATAATAAGTGTCGCTCATTTTGTACTAAGCTAGTACAAACTTTGTACTAGATGGGCGACACTTATTATGGATCGGAGGGAGTAATATAGGTTTAAAGGGGATAATCCCATTTTAAACAAGTTATATGGAATAACCCCATCGATCTAAGTAACAGGTTGTTACAGCAATAACAGAATGACAGTACTCTACGTTTAATGTTAAAAAAGACAACAGGGAAATAAACACTACTACCAGTTTAACGGAATAAATAGTACTGCAGGTTTATTCCCTAAAGTGGTAGTCCCAGCGGAGAACACTGAGATTTCCCCATCAAAAATTCAAGTCAGCAATAAGAATGCTGCAGGAAAAACACTTTACAGATGATTCTCAGCAGAAAGATGAGCTGGCAAAAGGAGGGCAAACAAAAAAAGTAAACATGAAAAGAAAATGTGAAATGCTATTGCTACAAGGCTACAATCTAAGCGCAGAGGGTGAGATTAAGTAAGAAAACTAATAATCTAGAAGCAAATGTGTAAAGATCTGTGGAACATATTCATTTGATGGTCCCTAAAGAAGACGCCTACAATTAACCAAAGGACTTACAGTTATAATTTACACTTGTGAAGCATGAGGTAACCTACCTTGATGGTGCGAACCTGAGAAAAAGAGGTGAAACCCAAATTATTGATTCGACCTAGAGAATATAGATCAGATACATATATAGATACGAGAAGTAAAGTACCTTTGTTCGAACAGACAATGGGTTTGAAACAGTGAACTTGAAGAACTGAGGAAGATATTTACGCTCCGCATCACCATCATTATATAAAGCAGTACAGACAAGCCTGGAATCAATAACCACGCAAAAAAAAATCAAACAGTCAAGATTGCTACCGCCAAAGCAATAGTTGTGAAAGTTAAATAAAGAAGGAAAGGAGCGAACGTATGTGCGCCAAGTTCTTTGACATCATGCTCCACGATAAAATCATATCTACCCCCTGATCGAATCGATTCAACAGGTGATTTCGATGTATCCAGGAGAAGTATCCTCTGTCTCTCAGTTTGTATTTCTGCCTAATATAAATAAAGTTCAGTCAAACTTGTGATAGAATAAGATGAAACTGTATGAGAGAGCAAAGTCCATATCACCGCAAAGGGAATGCATAAGTATCGCAAATTTTAAGACAGAAAAACCTGCAAAACTATGAACCGAAATATGGATAACAAGAGCTAAAAAGAGCTAAAGCCAACCGTCTACATGAACTAATGATACTACTTGCGTGCATAATGCCTCACATGTGACCTAGTTCTAGTTCGACTTGATCATTTGTAACACACCATACTGAAACTACAACGTACAAATTACAACTGAATAATCCAGTAACTGAACATTCATGACAGTAGCAAGGCAATGGCTTCCATCAACACACCTTGATTATGACTTCTCTGGCTTCCAAGCCGGAGCTGTTGTTGATGCTGATGTAGCTGCAGAATGTCTCCCCCAAATAGATCGCCCTGGCCACAGACACAGAAGCATCAATGCAGGCTCTCGTCTGGAGCTGAACACAACATTCGTAGAAGGAACTGGAAAAGCTAACCCGAAGGCCTGGGGGAGGACGAGGAGGCCGGGGGGCGCGAGGGCGTCGGCGGTGTCGTGGAGGAGGAAGCGATCGCGGAACGTGAAGTCCCCGGGGACGGTGGTGGCTGCGGCGGAGTCGGGCGGGTGGAGGAGGCCTTGAAGAAAGTCGGCGGCGGCGGAGGGGTCGGGGGAGGTGAGCGCGTCCTCGGGGAGGAATACGTCGCGGGGGTCGAAGCGGAGGAGCGCGGCCGGGTCGGGCCGGAGCGAAGGGCGGGACAGCCGCATCACGCGGAACGCCAGCGAATGGTTCTGCTGCGCCGCCGGCAGCTGGTGCGTCGCCGGGGACGGCTGCTGTGCGCCGGTGTAGGGCGACGACATCGCCGGCGGTGTGCAGAGAGATCTGGATGTGATCTCGTCTGAAGTCACGTCGCGGGCTCGCGGCACTCAAAGAGACTAGCTAGTTAAGAAGAATCGGAAAATGCAACTAGATTTCGTCTACTTTCGAGAGCGTAGAGCTGAGAAACCTGTAAAGTTCGAATAAGTTGGATGCTAATTTCACGGCACAGAAATTAATTTTCAACAATTATATTAAGAAAGGGAAATCGATTCCTAACAAGGTGCGCATCGACCGCAAAAGATTTTTTTAAAATGTAGAAATATGAATTTTGATGAATTTTCAAGTTCAAATTCAAAGGGTGCCACTGAGCCCGAGCTTCGGATTTTCCAACAAAGAGCTTCCGTCTCATCTCACAGAGCATAACATTCACATAAATAGACATGCAAATTTGATTATGTGCATGCCTTCCAAATTTGAAACCTTGATTCTTGAAACAAAAAATGAAACATTGAGGGTAGCCTCCAACACTCTTTAGTTCAACTAAATGAAGCATTCACCTCATTTTTAAACCTTTAGTTCATTTGGTTGAAGTAAATAGGGTTGAAAGGTACGTTATAGGTTGCCAAATTTGCATCCCTACACATAAACCGCAGAAAAAAGATCTTCACATAAATTTTGTCCAAACAGTTGAATGCCCGAAAGATGAGAGGAAAATCATCATTTCACATCACTAGCAATTTACTACATTCAACGGTAGTAATGTGTATCTAACAGCTTCCTTGGAACATTGTGATACATTTATACACAAAAGGAACGCGCAGCACAAACATGAGTCTTGCATTGTCATCTCCCCTAATATTACTATACTTCTACACAGCCGTTAGAGCCTCTGTATCTGCTTTAAGCTTCTGACCCCTGCAGGTAAACTACAGCGGTAGGGCCCGAGACCAATGATATAATTGTTGGGTACAAAATTGTCCAACATGGGAACCAATAATGCTGGTTCGGATTTGGCCAAGCAGCTGCTACTAGAGAAGAATCAGCATGTTGAAGTAGTCACGGAAGACGACGATCACACAACTTTCACCCATGACCCACCACACATTGGACATGCATTTGTCCACCGACTGATCCACCATGCCTCGCGTTCATTTGTCATGTTTGGGACACCAGGTTTCGCAAATGCACAAGTTTGCCGCAAACACCGTACGCACTGGGAAAAAAAGAGGATTAGGCAGATAAACTGGACTAATACAGGGCGCACATCAACCACACAAGAAATAGGGGAGAGAAAACACCTGGAATGAGACTAGATAACGAAGCAAATCTAAGCATACTCACCTTATACCATTCACCATCAAGTCCTGTTCTCCACACGGCTGTGATGACATCTCGTCGAGACCCCATCACTCCAAGATAAGCTCCGAGACCTACAGATGTTTTCAGACCAAATGCTGCATCTCTTTCAGACAACCGCCGCTTTCTTGGCCATATACTTTGAATCCCAAAGTTAGTTTTCCCCTCCTCTTCCATGTCAGACAAGTGAGGGTTGGTAGGACCGCCTATTTTCAGATGTGGCATATTATCCAATGGACCGAGATCATCTGGTTCTGACCACGGCCCTCCAAACATGTTGCGCCTATGCCATTCTTCAGAAGGAGGTTGCAGTTCCAATTCTCGAAGTAAAAGACCAGCAGCATCAGCTCCCCGTGGACGCGGCATATTCTGCAAAAATTGCAAAATGAAAATGAGACCACCTCTCCACACAATTCGTTGCACCACCACTCCACACAATTCATTGAAAATGAGACCCCAACTCCACAAATAATACCTACAAAGCTCTGAACTCTGAACATCTACCCCATGGTATGTTAACACTATTTCGAGTGGTTTTTATTCTCTTCGACACTTGTTTACGGAGGTTGTATATTGTAAGTACCAGAATCACTCGAGCAAATCAAAAACAGTACTCCCTCATTCATTTGAGCGACAAATAACTCCGACCAGTGGGAGTAGTAATAATGTAATATTCTTAGGGATCCAATCCACCGTTAACATGGGCAAGTATAAGTTGCAGAGAACTTACAGAATACTAGAACCTCTTTTTCTCCAAGGCAATATACCATCATTATTATTATTATTATTATTATTATTATTATTATTAGTAGTAGTAGTAGTAGTAGTACTATCACATATTATTTAAATGTTGGACACTCACAGATACACATAAATTCATAAAGGGACAAAGGTTCCATGAGAAATTGTATTGTACCTGCATATGGGGACCAAGAGATGCTTCCACTACCTCAGGGAGCACAGTGTAAGTGCCATCGATGAAGTGCAGCCTTATAATTATGTTGCTAGTACCAACCTGAGAAACAGGCAATGGGTGCTGCAAGCCTGCTGTCCTTCGACAAAGGTCAACCAATATGAGAAATAGAACCTTCACCTGCAACAATGCAACAAATTATGTAGCCGTCAGATACACAATCAAGCATTTCATGAGTCCAAGTATTTGGTGAAACTGCAGTAGAGACATGTAAGGTAATCACGAGTCCAAGTAATTAATAAAATTGCAGTAGAACCATGTCAGGAATATAATCGGTAAATTAATACAACTTGGTAAATCATCCAATCAAATCATTATCCTAATCAGTCTTACAGCGGCTCTGAACAAGTTAGCTGGCTCACGGTTTCCAGATAACACCATGTAATGGAGGTCTGGGCCAAGAAACTATGGCGACTAGATAAGCGTTCAAATAGAGGTACAGCAACATCTTCAGTAACTTATACTTCTCCATTCAGAATTAGATGTCACTGAAACGGATGTATCTAGATGTATTCCAGTGCTTGATACATTCATTTCCATGGCAAGTAATTCCGAACAGAATATATGTCAATATGATCAGATAAAAATAATAATTTTAAGCCTGCTTGGTATGTGTTTTATCTGACAACTGAGTGCGCTCTCTCTCCAACATGTGTGATTTTTTTACTTTGTCCATATTTTAAGTCCCTGAGAAATGTTGAATGGTTAACGGACAACGCAATTTCAGTGCCTCTCTTAAACAATACGTGCTAGTAATTTAACAAAAGAAACTAGTACCAATAAATTGTTTCCGTTACCTCATCCGATGTATAACCCTGGCCAGCATTGCCAGAACCAATTCTAACAGATTTGCCCATTGGATTTTCTTCAAGACCCTTTGCTCCAAGAACCAAATGTCCACGTGTAGCAGCACCATCTTCCACTTTGGCAGCCCCGAGACCAGATCTTACAGCAGAAATAGCAGAGCTACTGTCCTCTATCTTACTGTTCATTAAGTGATGTATTTTCTGCATGGCAGAATCAGTATTTTTTTGAGCATTCGCGAGTAATCTTGGTGATTGCCTCCTCCGGAAAAGCAAACAAAATAGCAGCAACTGACATAATCTATGAAGGAAATGGCAGTCCCCAATAAGCCTGACAGCAGGTGTCCCGGGAAAAGTCCCTGTGTTGATGCTGATAGGCATAAATGATGACCTCCCACTAACTGGATTTGGTGCTGCATTGGCAGCACCATCAGCATTGTTGCTAATCTTAGCAATGGCACCTTGGACCCATTCTTGCATTTGTGAGCTCCCTGTCGCAGATGCTACTCCAGCTTGATTACCTGTAAATTGCAGGAGGCAGGAGTATCAGATGCTAAGCAGCAAGCAATGCTAAATGGGAGAATACACAAGCAAGTCGGTCATTTTCAAAACATGAAATGACAAACAAAACATTTCAAGGTGTTTCTGTTCTGCACAAACTACAGAAATGCGAAAGTTTTAGTAAGATAGCAGGAATTAAAAATTAACCTTGATTATTTGATGGCGACGGAGAATTGTTGGTTGGACTAGTAACCATATTCCTCGAATTGCCTGAACTAGAAGATGCTCCTACAGCATGGCTAGCCAAAGTACGGCAGAAGCTTGCATAACGCCGCAAGCGTGTGATGAAATGTGATGCTAAATCTAGAACAGCATCAACATAACCCTGCATTCCAGTGCTAAAAAGATAAGTACATCAACGGATTAATAACATGGAAGTTTTTACCCATGCAGCTTATGTTGAATGTGTAATAACGCAATTTAGTAGGAGCATAAGCAGCAGTTGGTGAGTTGGGCATGATTTCACCTGACCTAGGGAAAGCAATGCTCATGATGAAAGAAATTCACATACAAGTGTTAACGAAAATATCAAAGTACCGATGCTCCACGGTTTTCAGTTTAAAAAAACAATGCTCCCAAAGCACAAGTCAATACAAATTAAAACAATGGATGATAACAAGTTGAATGTAAGCTTCATGACAATGAAATAGAAAGCACAGGAAGTAAAGTAGACCTGGATGCTTGGAAGTAGAGCTGGGTCAACCGTCATTTTGTCAGGCTCAATGTTAGACAACATATCACTAGAAGCTAGCCAGGGTTCAGGTAACAGGGTTGATGGATTTATTAGGGCACATTCTATTCCTTTGCCTAGCATATCCAGAAGCAATCTTGCTTGCATATCCAACACAAGTGCTCTGACGTCTTGAGCATTAGTTCCTTCCAACAGCCTACACTTTATCCTATCAAGGTTCTGCATGCAGTAAATCAATCAATCATAGGTGTTAGAAAGTAATAGGTTAATCCATACTGCCAGGAAAACCATTTTTATTGCCATGTATAACATATAAGGTGCTAATCTTAGCATCACTGCTTGATAATGTACATTTGTCTATCAGATGCTTATGCAAATAAGTTACCTCTAATTACTAAATAGCCTATCTGTCCAAACGTCCACAATATACAGGTGTTTGGTGATGTGGCTATTCTCTTAAGGACTTCTGTTAGAGCATCTTGCATTGGAGATTTGAAGATATATAAAAAGAGGTATTATTACTGAAATATATATACGGCTATTCCAGTAATGCAACCATAAATGGGTACCAGAGCAATGTTATCCAGAGATATATACATTGATGTGTTTTATGATGAAATTCCAACACAACTCAAAGTAGTGCCAGTAAATATGTAAGTAACAAGACTAGTAGTATAAAAAAAGTGAAGGAAGTGTATGCGTCTCTTTTGTAATTGCAAGGGTAAAAAATAGTAGAAGAACCATCATGTTAATTGATGAATGCACTGTCTACATAATTCAAGAAGATAATGTGACACGTCTATTATATACTCCATAAGTAAGCAAGTCGATTATGAATGATGAGTAATTGAAGGCCAGTGCTACAAACTGTGCACAGCAAACCACAAAAACACCACTTACAGGACAGTGTTGCTGCCTCTGTTGGATAGTTGGAAGACAATGGAAGTCCGTGTCCAGCAAAGCTATCACACTGTTAAGTGAGACTGAAATGAAGAGCAAGGATTTTAGTTTGTCGCTGAGCAACTTAAATGTTCCACGTGCTGCCAACCATATTGAAGCAAATAGTAGAGTAGTATATACTAAAAACAGAGTGTCCATTTGCTCGAGAAATTATGTCTCAGGTCACAAGAGAAAACCATTTTAATGCATGAAGGAATCTAGAGAAGGAACATAGGCGAAACCACATTTCAAGAGAAGGCGGATGCACGGTGCTAGTTCCAAGCTGTTACTCCCAAGCCATTTTGCCCCATTTCAGATAAGAAGTGGGTCTTCTTCGTATGATGGAACATGACCTTCCTCCCATTATAGGTCGTTTATATTTAAAACAATCTCACCATGTACTTTTTCAAATCAGAAACATCAAATTTCATTCGGTTAAGCATAAACATCCAAAAAAATGATTTACCCCCATGAAGTAAAAATGTAAAATAGACAATTGCAGAATCCGAAACGCCAGTTATGGAAATTTTACAGTACACACAGGATCGACTTCCTACCAAATTCAAATTGCAAGGGCAACTCAAACAAATCAAAACTTGACAAACTACAAACTTAGTTACTCACCAATACCATCTTCAGCAGCACTCTGTGTGCAACCAACAGCGTCCCACCAATCCACATCAGCCATCAAACTCCACCAAAATCTGCCAACAAAATGCATTTGTGAGATTAAAATAAATCAGTTTGATCAGCTTATGTTAACTGTGTTGCATACCTATCTGCTATTGCCCGTTCCCACACAGCTGAGCTGACCTTTGTCTGAACATTATGAATTGCAGGAGGAAGCACCCGTATTATCTTTAGTATGGTTCGATCTTTGAGTGTGTCATGCCATACTGATGCCAAGCAACAACTGCTAGAGGAGAAGGCTGGTGGAGCAATTGACGAACCAACATTGACATGATAGCTGTCGACCTGATCAAAATTTGGGCCTGAGAAAATGTGCACTCCTCCACGCAGGAAAGCAACAGCAACCTCACCACCATGTGCAGAATAAACTATTTGGGCCAGTTGTCTAACATCATTCGGAAGATCATAAGGGTCAAAACTAAGTCTGTTTCCCCTATCAACACTGCACTCAGAAGAGCTCCGTTCATCTGAAGTAGTTGGCATTGGAACATACGTTTGAGGATTTTTAAGGTCCTCTGTCGGTGCAATGCTTTTGTTAACTCTAGTGGACCATACAGTTTGCATTGGAGGCTGCCCACCAAAGCTAGAAGGGCTTCCAAATATTGGGTGAAGAACAACAGGTTGAAGCGAAGATTCCCAGCATTGGACTCTCCAGCCGGTGATGGAAGGCCCTTCATCGGGGTCATAAGGAGACATATACTGCCCTGCAATGATTTAATGATTGTAAGTAGAAAAAAACAGCTAAGAGCGATCAATTCACCTAATGAAAAATATTTGAGATTAGCATCATAACAACAACTGAACCAAAAATTGAGGATGTGGGGCCTTTTAGGAAGTACAGGAGTACCCCATTAAAATGAGGTTCATGTAAGGCCACAGAATAAACTACAACTGCAATTGTGAGACTACATGGCTTCATAATAATTGATTTCCCATATTAAGAAGTATACACACCTTCAACTATTACAACTGTAATTACTCCTCCTCCTCGAGTGGGATCAAAAGCAACTGAAGTAACCCCAGATCCCCATGTTGTAGTAGTTGCTGACTGGGCAGCAGCTTCAGGACTGACATAAGCTGAAAAATTGGACACCGGACAACAGTGGATCGATGCGGCTTCAGTGATCTCATTATCTATCTGTTTTCTTGTTTGTGCAGCCTCAGAAACAAGGTAGTCTTGCAAAGAAAAGAGATAAGCTGCTAATGGGGCAAAACCAGACCAGGAAGGCGGGTTCAGAGAGGGAGGAAGAGGACTTGTTGCATTTATCTTTGCAGTTGCCTGAATACCATTACCAAGACCTGGCATCACCTCCCAAACCACTACAGTAGATGGATTAACAAGGGGAACACCAGCAACATGTAAAGCTCCAGACTCGGTAATAATGGCATCGGCAGCCATTATGCCGCTGGGGCCTGCACCAAGAAGCCCTTTGCTAGTAGAGAACCATCTAGGTTGTGCTGAGTTTTGAGGAGGCCACTGTGACCAATGAAGCTGAACAGACCCTGATGAAAATACAGAACAAACGCACAGAATATTTGGCCACCCTGCTGCAGTAAACAAGATTATGTCAAGAGTCAAATAAAACTCATCTAAAGAAAGTGTCCCCCAGAAACATATCATCTGCTCAGTAAACATTTGGTTCACCAACCTGAATTCTGAGGGTGCTGTGTAAGGAATTTTTCCTCAAAGGTTTTTAAGTTTGAAGTGCTGGAGTTTGCAGGAAGCCATCTATACTGTAGAATCAAGGCACATAACAAATTAAGCGGCAGCTAGTAATTGTGTCTGAATAAATAGGTACACAAAACATGGATGCGGTACAATTATAAAAATAAACAAAAATACCAACTGAAATATACAATGTGGTGTATCAGCAAGCTGGACCTATAATTAAAATGTCAAAACTAATTTTGAATTAAATGTCTACAAACACAATCTTATAATAGTTATTCACTCCTGCAGTATCCTTATTAAGATAATATCAAGAGCTAGGTGGGGTCATATCTGGTATGGTACACAAAAAAGGGGAATGTTTAAATGAAGCATAGAAGTCTAAAGAATACAGCTGCACCAGGAAATCAGATCCTGAACAGCATGCTACATAGATAAAAGTGTTGGTTCAACCATAATGCGGCACGACGCAAGATTATCAGGTAGAGAGAATATGTGTATACATTAACAACATACCGGAGAAATTCCGGATAACCACTTGGTAACCACAGAGAGATCTTGGCGCCATTCATGTTCACATTGCCAGGAGCTGGAGTCACGTACAAGATTAACAGGACCCTTCATCATTTAAAAAAGAAACTAATCAAATTATTTAAACGGTATCAACTCTATGAATGTAAAAAAAATCCTGAAAATTTTACAATGGAAAAGTTGAATTAAATAGTACTACACCCTCCACAGAAAAGAACATTATTATGTGATCTGGACTTGGATCAAGAGAATTACATACCTTACTTGGTTGTGTCCATATAGTAATCCTCCCATGAAAATTTGCCACTAATAGTGAACGTGGGCATGACGTGGGAGACCATTCAATGAACTGAACAAAGTCACGTGGAGAATCTGTAGAATTAAGAATATAACTACAGTGAAAACCAATGAGACACTCTGGTGTTCTCTGGTTGAGGACAGCATTTCGCAAACAAAACCAAATAAATGACAGCATGCATGGAGGATGCAGGGATATTTTGAGTAACTGATGAATAGATGTTTACCTGCTCGTACATTGAAAACAGAACATTCTGTCGGTCTCTCTGGATTCAGTATGTGTATTGGAATCCAAAATGGTGGACTTGAATTAGAGCTGCAAAAAAATCCAATACATTACTTATATTCCTAACCAAAAAATTCAAATAAAAATTCGGTGAAATGATTAAATAATTTGTGAAACGCCTCTAGAGTAAGATGGCAAAAAAAAACTATTAATGCTGCCAACTAAAAGTTCATTTGTCTGAAAATGAAATTCCGGTGTGATGACAAGTGTGGAAAGTAAACTTCAGAGAACGGATGGAGGAATATCTAACCTCGGAATCCTCGCACAAGTCTCTGATGCGCATGCAATTGCATTCAGTTTCCCACACCAAGCAACAGCGCTGCAATAGAAAGACCACAAAGATGGCAACAAGATATGATTTACAAGTTTCAATTAATTGTACGGAAATTGGACTAGGCACACTATCCTAGAAGATTCAGACAGTTATGGCAACAAGGGAAATGTGAATGGAACTTTAAGGCTTTAAGAATATGAAATTTAAGCTAGTATATGGTAATCCACATTTTCAGGTCAAAGCAACTAAAGATCGCACTCATTGTTCCTGAAACCATGATGAACCAAACAGAATTATAAATGTTTAGCATACAGACTGTCCATAAAAGTTAAAGCGAAACATGGGACTAAATGCGCAGTCCAACAAGACACTCACAAAAGTTTACCATATTTAACTAAGCAATTCTACTTCCACATAGTGTGCAGATAATTGGTATCGGCACCTGGCAATTTCAGGATCACTAGCTACAGAACATCCAGTAAAACTTCAGGAGATCTGTTCATGGACCATCCAGATACATACGTGAATTTCCTGAAGTGATTTTCATCATTTTTACCGAATTTTCTCTGGCTTAAAATAGTGATCAGCTTGACCTTACTAAAACTGTCAACTGTAAGTGTAAGTCTGTAAAGAGTGTTTAGATTTCCTTTCCCAATCGAGATCATATCATTTTACGAGGCTAAATATTTTCCCATTGTCGTGAAAATAAAAACACAGCACTAGCATATTTAATGAAGCAAACATAATTCACGCACGACCTATTGTCTCTGCAATGAGCACAGCTACACATTTTCCCGTTGTCGCGAAAATACAAACACAGATAATAAGTTGAGCAGGGAATGACGAAAGTTCAGGGAGGAAGTGGGGCGACTCAAGCGGACACACCTGAAGTTCCTGCACAGCTCGGGCACGCGCATCTTGTGCCTGAGGCTCGCGGGGGGCTGCTTGAGGCGGATCCGGAACACGGTGGCCGGTGACGAGGACGAGGACGGCTGCGCTCCTCCGGCCACTCCGCTGCCACCTGCCCCCTCCGGATCCCCAGCTCCGCCTCCACCAGCGCCGCCATCAACCTCCATAGCCTCGCCCTCTACACCCGCCTCCGCCGCCTCGTCACCGCCCACACCTCCACCATCCACCGCCGCTCCACCACCACCTCCTCCTCCTGCTGCAGGGACGGCCCCGTCCTGGCTCTGCGGCAGCGGCTGCTGATCCTTGAGTGGCGGCGAGGGCGCTGCGACCGCGTTTCCGGTCGCGGGAGTGGGGTTTGGGGGCGGAGTGGGGACGGGGTTAGGGTTTGGGGCGGGGGTGGAAGAGGTCATAAGGACGGAGAGGGATGGGACGGGGGAAGGGGGAGGAAAAAGGGCGGGGGTGCTTAGGTCATTTGAGAAGCGACCGGCGGTCGCTGTCGCTGGGGAAGCCGGGTGGCGAGAGGACGGGCTCGGAGGGGAGTTCGCTGTGCGCGGTGCGCCGGCGTCGCTTTCAGGTGGGTGGAGGAGGAGCTGGAGGGGGGAAGGGAGATGGGGAAGGGGTATATTGGTTTGGCTCTGTGATCGCCCGGCCTGCGAGAAAAACGCTAACTTGCGAAAGTTCAGTCTTCGGTCTTCCGTTCCGTTGGAGGCCAAAATAATTGTTTTTACCAGTAATCACTTAATCAGTATAATTTGATTTCTCTCTAAACTTTAAATACGGTTATTTTAAGATGAACTTTAAACATGATTTGATCCTTCGGTAAACGTTAATCATTATCATTATATCTTCTCTCCCCTAACTAAAAAAGACCTAACGTTCCACCGTTTCGTCCAACTCTCCTTCGTTCGACCCACTCGCCTTTTCCCGGCGTTTATTATGTTGATTTTTCTTCATCATTTTTTCAACGAAAACCAGCCCTTCGCTATAGTGAGATGTGCTCATCCGTGCGTCCGATTTTTCAGCTCCTCTCAACCCTACTGCGGACCATTTCTTCATGTCGCGCCGCTTGCTACCCCTCCTCACGACCTAAGATGCACCTCCTCCCATGCAGCGCCCACTCCTCGCACCGTCGTGGGCTGAAGCCGTCTCGTCGAGATCCTACCTGTAAGTCTGTAATGGCCTTGTCGAGATCATGCATGTCTTGTGTCACCTGCAGCCGTCCCTCCTATGTCGTTCCCACCGCTGCATCCCTAGCTCCATGGCAAGGTCCCCGTCGATGGGTTCACACACCTTTTGTCATCTCCTACTACACGAGGGTACTACACCAAATCCCACGTCGATAACAAATCGTGCAATGCTGACTACGATAGGTGGATTCAGTTAAGTCTTCTCGAAACTTTTTCATGACTTTATTTTTCTTTGTGTTCAAACTAACGATGCTTATAATGTTCTTTTATTGCGGTTTTAACAAGTTGAAGTACTACCATTGTTTCAGTAGTATAATTATTGTTTTCGGTTGGGCAAGGATTCTCTTGTTAGCAATAGCATACAAGTGAATCGAGATGTAATCTGCATGTTTTGTTACTGTCTGATTCAGTCATGATACATATAGAAGGTTAATGAATTCGGGAGAAATGTCCAAAACTAATATTCAAAGACAAATAAACAATGCCATCCAAATAAACAATGTCAAGCAACCAATTTCAAGGGACGAAGGAGATTCCGTCAATGAATGTATAAGAAAAAATGCCACCAATTTGAATGGATTTGAAAGGGACTCGAGTGTAGGAGAGACAAGGGAGAGAGTTGCAAGTGGCCCCTGTCGTGGTAATACTAAAGGCATACCCCTAAGCGAGGGAAACCCAGGGGTATCCTTAAGCCCTGGGCTTCCCCCAAAAAAACACATCGAGCAAAATAAGACCAGCGAAAAACACGAAGCATTGGCAGCCTCCGAGTAAACTCGGAGACCAGGAGTCGCTTCCGAGTACGCAACTACTCGGAAGCCCAACAAGATCCAAGTAGATCGATACTCGGAAACAATCGGCGAGGCCCCCCTACTCGGAAGATGGGAAACGCAACGGACGGGAGGCATTTAATGTTGCAGGCGTTTCTCCCTCCTTTAGTAGTAGTAATGGGCTGACCGTTTTGTAATTAAGTATACATTTAATCTTGTAATTAAGACCCATTTATGCCAGGGAATTAAGGAGGCAGGGGCGCACTACCTGGCATGGGCACGCGCAACATCGTTCACTCTTAGTTTTTCTGAAGAAAGAACACCCCAGTCAGCCTGGGACAGGACTAAGGTTTTTATCTCTACGAAGAGGCCTAACATGTATAATTCTTTTGCGTCAACCCTCTCTACGTACAGATTCATTTAGCTCCTTTCATACCCCTATACTCATTGTCAAATTTATATCCACGACAGTTGGCGCCCACCGTGGGGCTGAGTTGATCAATAATCGTAGAGATGGCATTTTTCTCATCCTCTTCGTCGATTCGCAGCTCCGAGCTCATCGTCGGAGAAGTTTTCTGTTTTGGATCGTTAGCTTTCATAGCTGATGATTCGGCTTGGTTAGCGGATTCTCCTCTCTAGGCACAATTGCTGCCCTCGAGGGGCAGCGTCCACTTCCGAGCTGACGAGTCGGGGGCCATGCGCCTCCAGCTGTCGGCTCATCGTCAAGCACCCGCGCTACTATCTGTCCGCCACAAGAAGAAGCGTTCGGGCCGCCCGCGCGCTCACCATCGTGGAAAATCGGTCCATCCAGGGCTGGCACTCGGGAGCCGACCCGACGTGTTTCAGCTTTCCGAAGGTTGGAGCTCGGAGAGTCAAGTCGGCAACCTCGCCCTCTTACTCGGGAGGAGCGGGAAGAGGCAGAAGTGGCCGAGCGACTGCTTAACACCCCGATTGACACAAGCACTCCAGAAGGGCGAGGCCTGGAGGCAGCCAGATTAACCAATTTGGCCGAGCGGGAGCGTCTGGCCGAGTTAGAAAACACTCTCGAGCGTCAGGCTCGGGAGGTAGCTCGGCTCAGACAAAGCAGAACGAGTCGTCAACTACGGGGCCTAGGTCGAGAACCTTTCCGAGCTATGGGCACCCCAGTGGAAAATCTCATAGCGGCGACTCGGATTGCGAATTCCCTGCAGCCTAGTGGATCGGCAGCAGAAGAAATTCAACACCTGGCATTTCTGTTACAAATCGCAGTCGATCAAAACGCTGTTGTCAGTCAATCACAGCAGCGGATCCATTCCCAAGTCCCCCCTGCGAGGACGTCACTGTCAGTACACACGCCCTATGGGGAAGCGCGGAGGAACAGAAACAGTTCGCCTCGGTGCAGAGATGAACCCCGAGGAGATCATCGCCAAGAGCAATATCGGCATGAGGACCTCAGGAGAACAGACGCCCGTGGGACGGGTCGGCCCGCACCTCGGAGAGAGGAGTTCCCTCGGCACCGGGACTACCGTTATTTTGATATTGAAGACGACGCCCGAAGCCATCTTGTTCAGAGCCGAGTCGACCGCGCCAGAACTCATCGTCAGGATCAGGCTCGGCCCTCAATGGCCACAGGGCCGGTCTGCTTCAGCGAAAGGATTCAGTCTACCCCCATTCCGCCCCACTTCAGGATAGCCCAAGGGGTGGACAAGTACCGAGGTGATGCTAAACCCCAAACATGGCTGGACGATTACAGAATAGCCGTGCAGATCGGAGGGGGCGGTGACGAGATAGCCATGATGCACCTGCCGTTGATGTTAGAGGGCTCGGCTCGGGCATGGCTGAATCAGCCCCCCCCCCCCCGAGTAGCATCTGGGTTTGGGAAGACCTCGAAAGAGTATTCATCAAGAACTTTGAAGGGACCTACAAGAGGCCCGGAGGCCTGACCGAGCTGCAATTGTGCGTCCAGGGCAACACCGAGACTACTCGGGACTACATCCAGAGGTGGATCACGCTCCACAACTCGGTCGAAGGAGTCTCCGAGTTCCAGGCCGTTCACGCCTTCAAGCAAGGGGTCAAGTACAAGGAGTTAAGTCTCAAGTTAGCAAGATCGCCGCACATCACCTCACTCGGAAAGTTGATGGAGATAGCAAACAAGTATGCCAATGGAGAAGAAGAAATCCGGCAGAAGAATCAGCAGCATAGAGGAGGTGGCAGCTCGGCACCGAACCCGAAGCAGAAGACTGCAAACAACAAGAGAAAGGCGGAAGACGCCCCAACAGACGCAGAGCTGGTGGCGGCGGCAAACGCTTCGGGCCTTCATGGCAAGGGTCAAGCACGAAAGGAGTGGCAACCGCGGCAGAAAAAGGCGTCCAACGACGATGAAGTTCTGGATCAGCCCTGTCCTCTCCACACCACCCGCGATGCCGAGGGAAAGGTGAAGGGTTCGTTGCATAGAAAAGAAAAAAATTCCTACGGTTGTAACAGCCAAGATCACATCTAGAAGATCACTTGTAACGGTTTGAGAAGGACTCACCCTCAAAGACCAAAAGCTTTAACGAGAACTATTCTCGTGGGTGATGTAGTCGAACACTCGCCGACCTCAAGGTCGTGATGAAGACTTGACGCCACGAACGGGCAGCGTCTCCGTAGTCGGTCACACGTACAGATCAGTGACGACCTCCGCCCCTTGCTCCAGTTGGGCAGCGGAAGTAGTGGATTTCTCGGGAACTCCAGCAGCACTACGACATAGTGGTGGTGGTGGTAGAGAAGATCTTGAGCAGGGCTTCGCCTAAGCACCGTACTCGTGAAACTGGATCAGCTAGCAAGGGGAGGAAGATGCCAACCAAAGGGCATATGAGAGATGGAGGAATGAGTGAGTTGTGTGAGGACCTCCACCCATCTATATATAGGAGGAGGGGGAGGCAGCCCCCAAGGGGTAGCACGCCCCAAGAGGTGCCCCCACCTCTCCCCTCATCATGTGGGTGGACTCTCCACTCACAAAAACAAAGGGTCACACATTATTCCCATAATTTCCATAAATCTCCACTCAAAATTCCAAGAGTTTATCACATTAAAACACTTTTAATTATCTTGTTTAATGTCACTCAAATTAATGAACACTTCATTCAATGAGTACTTCATTGATGAGCACTTCATTCAATGAACACATTAACAATTATCCCCTTGCACTATTTTGATATACCAAAACTATTCCAGCAGTTTTATCAAAACAGTCCATGTGCTGTCCAGTATATTCTCCGGCGTTCCGTATCCACTCAAACGCGTCAACGAATCCTTAAGTGTGTCACCCTACGGTTCGTGAATAAAATGGACATGACGGAGACTCTTCTCTGATCAATAATCATCAGCGGGATCTGGAGATCCATGATGACTCCCACTTACTCAACGATGAACTAGTGATCGTGTGAACCAAAACTCCGTAACCAATTCCTTTTGTCTCGCGATATTTTACTTGTCCGAGATCCGATCATTTGGTATCATCCATACCTAGTTCGATCTCGTTACCGACAAGTACTCTTTACTCGTTCCGTGATATAACATCCTCGTGAGCCAGTCACGTGCTTGCAAGCGATGTCAATGTGATATCACCGAGAGGGCCCAGAGTATATCTCTCCGTCATCTGGATGGACAAATCCCACTCTTGATCCACGAGCCTCAACTAACACTTTCCAAGTACCCAACGACACCTTTATAATCACCCTGTTACGGTGTGACGTTTGATGGAATCAAAGTACTCTTCCGGTGTCAGTGATTGACGTGATCTCATGGTCTAAGGATTAGGGTTACTTCGTGAAAGTTTGATACAGCAATAGAAACTTTGATGACATGATCGTATTGCTATAACTACTGTGGATGTATGTTCATCACATCATTCTCCAATGACATGACCTTGTTATTAACAACATCCAATGTTCATGATCAGGAAACCTTGATCATCCGTTAATCAACAAGCTAGTATAAAGAGAGGCATTACTAGGAACCTTTTCTCTGTTTATTAAACACACATGTATTAACGTTTCCGGTTAACACAATTATAGCATGAAAATAAACATTTATCATAAACATGGAATAAGATAATAACCACTTTATTATTGCCTCTCGGGCATATTCCCTTCAGTCTCCCACTTGCACTAGAGTCAATAATCTAGTTTGGTACTTGCGCATCCAACAGCTATGGCATTCAGGTGTTATCCATACGCATTGCTAGTGGTAAACCTAATATCCAGATCTGACACTTCAGGTCCGTGTGTATTTGCATTTCTTTGCGTCTCTACGCATCACTCATTCACCAATGAGATGGCATTGCATAAATTTGGTCCTCCGGTGAGACCTTAGTCCCTTGAGCTCAAAACATGTTGAATCTATTGTCGTACAATAGATCTTCATAGTATTAGCCCGTTTGGAACTACACCTAGTTTGTTAAACAAACTTCTTGACACAAATGCCCTCCTTTGCTGCTGCTAGAGCAGTCATATACTTAGCCTTTCGTTGTAGTATTCGTTATAATGTCTTAACTTTGGAACTCATCCAAATCCATTTGAAACTATTTCAAATCTATCATGGAACTTTCTTCCATTACATTTTGCCACCTTAACACACTTCCAAAATTGAGATAAATTTAGATTGTATCTTGCGACAAAACTAGTATCAATGTAACACTTTACAATGAACTATTGTCCAACATACATAATATATTCTTAGTCCTTCCAAAGCACGTAAGGATATCTTTACTATTGTCCAATGATCATCTTATGAATCATTCTGGTATATGCTCATAACATTTAGAGCATAGGACATTCTGGAATTGTACATATCATGGTGTACATGATTGATCAAATCATTCATGTGATTTTACTCACCAAGTGTCAAAACACTTGAATCTCGCTTCAACCTTTTCCATGCGGCAAGAACCTTTCTCGTCGTTTCCATATTGAACTTATTCAATATTTCATATATGTACTTCGGCCCAACCATATTAGCACCTCAATCTATCTATATAGACCATATTAGCCCAATATACTGGTTTTGCCCAAATCTTCCATTAAAATCAAATTTTCAATGAAACTTCACCCGTGTCAATAAAAGATACATCATTTCCAATCAACAATATGTCTTCTACATAATGTATTAGAAATATGTCTCAGCGCTCCCACTTAATTTCTTGCAAAAGCAAGCATCTTCACCGTCTCTGATGAAACTAAACGTTTTAACAATTTCATCATGATGAAGATTCCAACTCCGTGAATGCTTATTTCAACCATTGAAATTTGCATGCTATTTTAGCATCCTTTGAATTAACAGAACCCTTTGGACCGTGTCCTGTACACGTCCTAGGTAACCATTCTATTAGAAGAACGTTGTTCCGTTTGTTCAACTACCATATACAAAAACTAGCATATGTAGTGGTTGCTACAATAATCCGTCCAGACTAAATATCGTTATGAAAGATCAAATCTTGTCATAGCCAACTCTTTGAACATAATCGTAAACCATTTTAACGATATGTCGAATATTTCATAGATGTGAGAACATCCACGTCTGTTTCTTTATAGATCCAAACACGGTATCTAGAGGGTCTTCCAAGTTCAGAAACTTGGTTTCTCGTGTATGGAACTATCACGGATTTTATTGCTTCTAGCCATTTTGACGGAGTCAGGGCCCATCATTGCTTCTTTGCATGTAGTCGGTCCATTATTATCAAATAACAATGATTCAATCTCAAATCTTACTATTTGATCGATTATCCGAACTACGCAGTTCAATAGGAACTTAGTTCGTCGTGACCACAACCTTTGGGACACGGGAGCCAAGAGCATTGCGGCCGCTTCCGGGACACTTTCCGGCGTTGCGCCACTTAGCACATAAAGCTTAGGTTGAACAACCTAATCGAAGTTCTACTGTCCTCCCACTTAACTTTTCGCAAAAAATTCCTTCTCAAGAAACTTGATGCACTTAGCCACAAAACACTTTTGTCTTTATGGAGGAATACCCAACGGTTACATTGGGATAACCTACAAAGACGTACTTTATCCGACTTTGGTTGTAAACATTTTACATATGCCTTGCATACCAAAATTTAAGAAAAGACAAATTGGGTTTTATCCCATTCCATAACTTATATGGTGTCATTTCAACGGATCTCGATGGTGCTCTTTTCAGTGAAAAGCAGTAGTCTCTAAAGCTTAATCCTTAAAATATAATGGCAATTTTATAAATAACACCTTTGATCCTTATCATGTCAAACAAGGTTTGATTACATCTCTCGAACACTCCATACTCCTATGGTGTTTCGGGAGACGCAAGTTTATGGAACAATTCCTAAACTCTTAGGTGTTTGCTAAACTTTTAACTAAAAATCTTCCTTTATGATCCAATCATAAACGCTCATTATCCCTTGCGTTTTATCCTTTGTAGACAACAAAACCGGAGAGATTGACAACCTCTCTGAACTTCGTTGGGAACAAAGTTATCTGTGTCTGTGTGCAGGTCCGCGTCAGTTGCGCCGCTGACACCTACTTATCATCTCTGGAGTCCTGCTGGAGACAAACCTTGGTATCTTCACCGAGGGAAAACTGCTGCTGCACTACATCTCAACCTTACACTTGGGGAAACCAACGAAGGGCGAGAAGCCATCAAGCAAGTTTTCTGGCGCCGTTGCCGGGGACTCCAAGTGCTAAGATAGGGGAGTTGCACACTACCCTTTACCTTTGTTTTTTAGTCTTGTTAGTTTACCTTTCAGTTTTTATCTTTGTGTCTTTTATCAAAAACTACAAAAAAATCTGCCACACTTGCTGCTACTATGGGTTCCACTGAAAACACCAAGTTGTGTGACTTCACTAGTCACAACAACCAAGACTTTATCTGCACTCCCATTGCCACACCTGCCACTTCAGCTACCTCTTATGAAATTAAACCTGCTTTGCTAAATCTTGTTATGAGAGATCAATTCTCTGGTGCTGGAGATGATGCTGCTTTACACTTGAATAATTTTGTTGAATTATGTGATATGCAAACGTATAAAGAAGTAGAAGGTGATGTTGTTAAGCTCAAGCTCTTTCCTTTCTCTTTAAGGGGAGATGCTAAAATCTGGTTTCAATCTTTGCCTAGAAATAGCATAGATTCTTGGGATAAGTGCAAAGATGCTTTTATAGGTAAGTACTACCCTCCTGCTAAGATTATCCAATTGAGGAGTAATATTATGAATTTTAAGCAATTGGATAATGAACACGTTGCCCAAGCTTGGGAACGAATGAAATCTCTTGTTAAGAAATGTCCTACACATGGTTTGACTACCTGGATGGTTATCCAGACTTTTTATGCAGGCTTGAACTTTACCTCGCGGAACCTGTTAGATTCGGCCGTGGGAGGAACCTTTATGTCAACTACACTTGGTGCTGCCACGAAGCTTCTCGATGAAATGATGACCAATTATTCCCAATGGCACACCGAACGCGCTCCAACAAGTAGGAAGGTAAACTCTGTCGAGGAAATTACCTCCCTCAATGAAAAAAGTTGATTTAATTATGTCTCTACTTACCAAGCAACCCTCTATTGATCCTCATGTTGTTCCTTTAAATTCTTTGGTTGCCCAAGAACAAGTAGATGTGAACTTTATTGCTAGAAAAAACTTCAACAACAATGCTTATAGGGGAAATTTTGCTAGCAATCCTAGACCGTTCCCATCCAACTATGGGAACAACAACACCTACCCTAGCAACAACTCCTATAATCCTGCTTATACGAAAAGAGACCTACCTAGCTATGATAAATTGGTAGAAATAGAGAAAGCTACTAAGAACTATATGCACACCCAGTTTGAACAAAACAAAGCCTTCTCTAAACAAATAGGTGAGCATACTGCCATTCTGCATTACATTAGTGAACAGCTTGATAGTCTGAACAGTGAGATTTCTAATCTCCAGGCTAGACTTACCGCCACCGAAACCCATGTTTCAAATATGTCCCACAACCAATCTATTTTGATAAATCAAATGGCAGCCAAACCAGAAGTTGTCCCTATGGAAGAGGATATAATTAAGAGCCTTCCTACACACCACACAGTTGCCACTATCCAAATTGTTGAGGACACTCAAACTATTAGCACCCAATGCACTCGTAGTCCCGTTGGACCTATTAATGGTGATGCTAATACCTCAACCGTAGATAAAGAAACTCCTATGAACATAGAGGATTTCAAACAAGTGAGCCTAGATGACACTACTACCACCTTTGATAGTAGTGATATTGATTTTGATAGTTGTACCCTCTCAGAAGTTATTAGCTTGCTACACAAAATGTCTAGAGACCCCCACACTAGCACACTTAATCTTGCCTTCACGGAGCATATCACAAATGCTCTTATCAAAGCTAGGGAGAAGAAGCTTAGAGTAGAAGCCTCCATACCTAGGAAGCTAGATGATGGTTGGGACCCTATGATCAAAATTAAATTAAATAACTTCTCTTGCTATGCTTTATGTGATGTTGGAGCTAGTACCTCCGTTATGCCCAAAAGAATATTTGATATGTTTGAATTGAAGCCTTTTGAGCCTTGTTCTTTTGGTGTTCGTCTTGTTGATTCTTCCGTAAATAAACCTTTGGGGAAGATCGACGATGTTCTTATCATTGTCAATGACAACTATGTTCCCGTTGATATTATTGTTATGGATATAGAGTGTGAACCTTCGTGTCCAATAATTTTGGGACGTCCTTTTCTTCGCACCGTTGGTGCGGTTATTGACATGAAAGAGGGGAATATAAAATTCCAATTCCCATTCAAAAAGGGGATGGAACACTTCCCTAGAAAGAAAATCAAGTTACCTTTTGAGTCCGTTACACGGGCTAGTTATTCTCTTTCTCTTCATAAAACTTGATTCTTCTTTTTGCATTAAGCCTAGCTAATGGCTTTAAAGAAGCGCTTTCGGGAGGCAGCCCGCAACGAATTTAGGTTTTTCTTTTTGCTTTTGTTGTGTCTTGATGTTTGTTACTGCTGTAGCAACATCATTGTATCTTTATTTTTCAACTTTGTGCCAAGTTATAGCCTCTTATGGCAAGGGAAGTAAAAGTTGTGACATGCTTTCTAGAAAACAGATTTTGTCCTCGTGACCAGAAAAATTTCAGAAAAATCCCAGTTCATCTTTTTGAGCTGAAATTTTTACACAGTATGCTCTATACAATTACGAAACTTCCGTATGTTCTGAGTTTTTTTATTTGAGTTGCAGAAGTGCCCCTAAAAATTCTTTACTATCTGCTATTCTGTTTTTCACAGATTCTGCCATGTTCTGTCTCTCCTAACTTTTGCAAACCTTAAGCTTGCTTTTTCTTTGCAAAATCTTTTTGGAACCCTTGAGAAACAATAGCTCTTCAAGAATATCTTTATATCCAGTGGAGAAAAAATATTTATTAAGGGTACTAACCTCTCTAATCAGCTTATGATGAGTTATGTATGAAGGGAGTTTTCAAGTGTGCGATGGAAGATGATGAAAGAAGATCCAGGAGTGTCAAGCGCTCAACCTTGGGGATGCCCCCATGCATCCCCAATAAATATTCAAGGAGACTCAAGCGTCTAAGCTTGGGGATGCCCCCGTGCATCCCCTTCTCCATCAACGATCATCAGTTCGTCCTTCGTCTCACTGTATTTTTATCACTTCATGCGTTATGTGCTATGCTTGGAGCGTCTCGCTCTTAGGTTTTATTTTTAGTTTTCTTTAGCTTTGCTTGCTGTTCATAACAAGTTAGATCCCTTCTTACTTTGTGTGGGAGAGAAACATGCTCCACTTTCAAAATCTAGAACACATCATATGATTTTTCCTGCTTATCTTTTTGTTGTTGTGTGTTCTTTATCTTTTCATAGCTACTGCCATGTTTAGTTTTAGTCTTAGTTTGTCTTTAACAAGAGCCTTGGCTTTTGTTTAGTTTGTTGCTGGAACTCTTTTTAGTTTTCATGTTTATCTTGTTAAAGAGTGTTGGTTGTTGCACTGAGTTGTGTCTTGTTTTGAGAAGTAGGTGATTGAAGTTGCTATTTAATTTTAGTAGTAGCTTGCAATAGTTTTGAGGTATTGATGTGAGTAATATCTGAACTTTTTGTGTCAAGAGCTCTAGCCTATTAGTGATAGGTGTCGTATTTTGGGCAATCCGTGTGTATTTTCAAAACCTACAAAACTAGTTGAGAACTCCAGCTACTAGATGGATCACTACTCTTCTGAGGAGTCGAATATCAAAGAACACTCACGTACCATGAGTCGAGGATTCGCAAGGATAACCAAACCCCCATACACTCCTCCTCAGGGTACTTGTCTCTTTGTGAACCTCCTTATTAGATTGAGAGTTACTAATAATAAGTGCATGAGTTCTTCGTACTAATGTAAGTATTGAAAGTTGACACTTCCACCTTCCCATATTTTGCTAGCCTCTCACGTGCCGTGCATTGCCTTCTTCTCATTCCGAGAGTTGGTGTCCACCTTCGCCGGTACATCCAAACCCTTGGCATTATACGCTCTGTAATCATAAGCCTCCTTCTATCTTTCCTCAAAACAGCCACCATACCTACCTATCAAGGCATTTCCATAGCCTTTCCGAGATATATTGCCATGCAACTTCCACCTCTTCATGACTTGATCTTCATGTCATACATGTTCCTGCTACACTGGCAGCGACATACATTGCATACATCATGTTAGTTACATCTTCTTTATGATTTTGAGTACCTTGTAAAGTGTTAAAGATTTCCTTTATCTTATTGTAAAATAGAGTGTTGCCCTTAAGTGAGGAAAAGATCCCAAAGTGGACACATTAAAAGATCCCAAAGAGGACAAATGAGAGTTAAATAGAAAGAGCCATTGAGGCCACAAAAAAATACAAAAAGAAAATAGAAAAAAAGAAAAAAGAAATAAAAAGAGAGAAAAGGGCAACACTACTATCCTTTTTGAGAGATCCACACTAGTACTCCCTTTATATCTTTGTACTCCATAGAGATGATCATTATGCATATAGCTATGTGGGGACCTTCACACTATAGAACTTGGCTTACATATTCCAAGGATGAGCCTCCTCAAACGAGCTCTAGGTCTTCATGAGCGAGCAAGTTAGATGCACCCCCACTAGTTCCATTGGAGAGCTTCTTAGCTCGTATGTGCATCCGTTGCATGGCAATCCCTACTCCTCACATCATATCTATCATTTGGCATCTCTTGCCTATGATTGTCCTCATTGATGTGAGCCTTTCTCATTATTTTTGTCTTCCTCCTCCTCCTCTCTCTTTGCCATCCTAAGTGTTAACTCTCGTGCTTACGCTCATCCATTGCATGAGTGCTCAAAATATCGAAAAGGAGTGGATCAAATTGACTTGTACCTGGCTAGTGGTCTTGGGACGAGTCAAGATAAGATTCCAAAGAAGACCAAGTGTGAAACTTTAGTAGATTGAGTTCTCAACACAAAAATACTTTTTTCTCGTATTCCCTATCCCCCTTCTTGCACGCAAACACCATTTGGAGACATTCGAGTCACGGACAGCGAGAGCTCTTGCACCAAATGTTCTTTTGTTACTTGTTTCAATGCTAATATAGACTCTTGCATGTTATGACTTGAATTGAATCTCTAACCTTGATTACTTTACTTTTCAAAAGTTCTTTTATGGTTACTAGCATGTCACCACAGAAATTATGTTGTTATCATTTACCTACTCGAGGATGAGCAGGAATTAAGCTTGGGGATGTTGATACGTCCAAAACGTATCTATAATTTCTGCTCATTCCATGCATGTTTTGTGTGATATTGCTATGATCTAGATACACTTTCATACACTTTTGATCATATTTGGACTAACCTATTAACTCAGTGCACCCCAGTGCCAGTTCCTGTTTTCTGCTGTTTTTCTATTTCAATTTTCCCCCATATAAAAAGCGCCAGAAAAATTCTGGGAAAAATACAGGAAAAATCAGTGTACAGGAAGCTTCCAGAAGAGCCCGGGAGGGGCCAGAGGGGAGCCAGGGGGGCCAGGCGGCCACCTGGCGCGGCCCCACCCCTGGCCGCGCCAGGGGGGCGCTTGGGGCCCCTGGCCCACCTTTTGTTGCCCCCCTTCGCCTATTTATCCCCCGTCACGGGAAAACTCCAGAACAAGAACCCTATTATGCGAACTCGCCTCTGTTCCGCCGCCGCCGCGCTTCCAAGATCGGGAGCACCAGAAGACCTCTTCCCGGCACCCTGCCGGAGGGAGGATTGACCTCCGGGAGTCTCCTCTCCACCATGGATGCTCCCCGGATGTCTCGTGAGTAGTTTTCCTTGGACCATGGGTCCGTGATCAGTAGCTATGTGATGTTCTCCTCCCCTCTTTGATCTTCATGGTTTAGACCTCGTGAGCTGCCCTACATGATCGAGGCACTTTTGTAATATTTCTGCTTTTGCTATGTTGAGTTTGATAGGATCTGATGGATTATGAGATTATGTTCAGATTGTGATAGAGTAATATATTTGGTTTTTATCTCTTATATTTTTGTTCCTAAGTAATTCTTGCATGTTCTCCGTTGTTGTTTATTGCTTTGGCCAAGTAGTAGGTAGTGACTCCAAGAGGGAACGTTGTGCTAGATTGTGGGTTCATGCCCCCCGATGACATGCTTGAGTGACAGAAACATGAGTCTAGGGGATGTGCTGTTGCCACAAGGGGGAAAACAATGGTGCTTGTAACCGCGGTTACAAGGATTGTTTACTTTACGCAGAGTTCTTTTTAATGCAGTTGTCCGTTGCTTTGGGTTTACACTTTAGGTGGGGCTCGCAACTTAATACCAGCGAGATGTTCTAGATAGATATCTCAAGGTGGATGATTAGTAGTAGATGCAGATGGATTTCGGTCTACTTATCTTGGCGTACTGCCCGTGCTTTTGAACCTCTTCCTTTCTTTTGTAGCATAGTTAGCATTGCGGTGCGTTCATAATCCTATCAATTGCCTTTCTGTAAATTTTTTACCTCGCATAGCAATTTTATCGTCTTTTGGGAGAGAGACATCACTAGCGAACATCACGTATCCCGGTCCATATCCTTATCACTGTTTCCACGCTACTTTTACTTTACTGCTTTTATTTGCTATCATTATCCCTTGCGTTTTATCCTTTGTAAACAACAAGACCGGAGAGATTGACAAGCTCTCTGAACTTCGTTGGGAACAAAGTTATCTGTGTCTGTGTGCAGGTCCGCGTCAGTTGCGCCGCTGACACCTACTTATCATCTCTGGAGTCCTGCTGGAGACAAACCTTGGTATCTTCACCGAGGGAAAACTGCTGCTGCACTACATCTCAACCTTACACTTGGGGAAACCAACGAAGGGCGAGAAGCCATCACACGTACCAGCGCATGATGCAGAATTGTCTGATCTGGTAGATCGGCAGAAACGTGGAAGTCTATGTGGATGACATCGTAATCAAGTCGGCTAAAGGGAGTAGCTTGCTAGCCGACCTAGCCGAAACTTTTCAGAGCCTCCGAGCTTACAGCATCAGGCTTAATCCTGAAAAGTGCGTTTTTGGCGTGCCAGCAGGGAAGCTACTCGGATTCATGGTCTCCGAACGAGGGATAGAAGCCAACCCGGAAAAAATCGCGGCAATTCAGAACATGAAGCCTCCCAAGCAGCTCCGAGACGTCCAAAAGTTAACAGGCTGTCTCGCAGCACTCAGTCGGTTTATTTCCAGATTGGGAGAGAAAGCCCTACCTCTCTACCAACTAATGAAAAAATCGCCGAATTTCGTCTGGACGGAAGAAGCTCAAATGGCTTTCGAAGAACTCAAAAAGCAACTGTCAACTCGGCCAGTCCTGGCGGCACCCCAGGAAAAAGAGCCGCTCTTGTTGTATATTACTTCCACAAGCCGAGTTGTCAGCGTAGCCATAGTGGTGGAGAGAGAAGAAGAAGGAAAATCACAGAAAGTACAAAGACCGGTGTACTACATCTCCGAAGTCCTCACACCATCCAAGAAGAGATACCCTCACTACCAGAAGATAGCAATGGGGATTTACTTGGCGTCTCAGAAGCTCGCGCATTACTTCCAGGATCATTCCATCACAGTGGTCTCTGAAGCTCCCCTGGCAGAAATTATGAAGAACATTTATTCAACAGGCAGAATAGCAAAATGGAGTTTGGACCTACTCCCCTTTGACCTCAATTACCAAGCTAAGAAAGCAATCAAGTCACAAGCACTGGTGGACTTCCTAGCCGAGTGGATTGAGGTCCAACATCCCCCACAGCCAACACCAGAACATTGGATGATGTTCTTTGATGGATCCAAGATGCTACATGGCGCCGGGTCAGGGGTGGTACTAGTCTCACCCAGAAAGGATGAGATGCGGTACGTCCTCCAAATCCATTTCCCAGCAACAAACAATGAAGCCGAATATGAATCTCTCCTGTACGGTATGCGAATGGCTATCTCACTCGGAGTCAGGAGACTTATGGTATTCGGAGATTCAGACTTGGTAATCAACCAAGTAATGAAAGAGTGGGACATCCGAAGCCCAGCAATGACAACCTACTGTGTAGCAGTGAGAAAATTGGAGAAAATTTTTGATGGGCTAGAGCTCCATCACATCCCAAGGGTTAAGAATCAGGCAGCAGACGACCTAGCCAAATTGGGTTCCACCCGCGGACAGATCCCACCAGGGATCTATCTGGAACACTTGTATTCCCCAACAGTCAAGGAGGACCCTTTCCTGGAAGCCGATCCGGACATGCTGCCTGACAAGAACATCCCCAACAAAGAAGACATACCTGCAGTAGTTGACATGGTGTTTGATGTGGAGGTCATTCCCCCCGAGTGGACACGCCCAATCCTTGACTATCTGCAAAAACAAGAGTTGCCCGACGATGAGATAGAAGCCAAACAGATCGTCCGCAAGTCCAAGTCCTACTCGGAGATCAATGGAGAGCTGTACAGGAACAACATCACTCATGTCCCCCAGCGATGCATCTCCGAGGAAGAAGGCCGCTGCATACTACAAGAAATCCACTCGGGAGATTGTGGCCATCATGCCTCAAGTCGGACGTTAGTGGCAAAAGCTTTCTGAGCTGATTTCTTCTGGCCCGACGCCCTCAGCGATGCTCGGTACATTGTGGACCATTGCGACGGCTGCCAGTTTTATGCCAACCAGCCCCGCAAGCCAGCTTCCAAGCTGAAGACAACCCCCTAGCCTGGCCATTCGCAGTATGGGGATTGGATATGATCGGACCACTCCGAACGGGCAAGCATGGCTTCACCCACATTCTGGTCGCCGTAGACAAGTTTACCAAATGGATAGAAGCAAAACCTATGAAAAACCAAGACTCCGCCACAACAGTCAGCTTTATCAAGGCATCATACATCGGTTCGGCGTCCCGCATGACATCATTACTGATAATGGATCGAACTTCAACTCGGCCGAATTCAAGAAATTCTGTTGGTCCAATGGCATCCAGGTCAACTTCGCCTCAGTCGCACACCCACAGTCCAATGGCCAAGTCGAACGAGCCAACGGACTAATACTCAAAGGAATCAAGCCTCGGCTACTTCGGGAACTAAAAGAAGCAGCGAGTGCCTGGGTTGATGAACTCCCCTCAGTCTTATGGGAATTGCGCACAACTCCCAATCGCTCAACTCGGTCAACCCCCTTCTTCCTCGTCTACGGCTCAGAAGCAGTCCTTCCGAGTGACCTCAAGCACAATGCACCCAGTATAAGCCAGTACACAGAAGCTGAAGCTGAAGAAGCGCGACAAGACGACGTCGACCTCTTGGAGGAGGAGCGAAATTTAGCTCTCACCCGCTCGACGTTTTATCAGCAAGACCTTCGCCGATACCACGACCGACACGTCCGAGCTCGCTCCTTCCAAGAGGGTGACATGGTACTTCGCATCAAGCAAACTTCGGACCACAAACTAGCTCCCCCATGGGAAGGCCCGTTTATCATCTCCAGAGTACTGCACAATGGGGCCTACCACCTGTATGATGTAACTAATAAGATAGAAGAGCCTCATGCATGGAATGCCCAGTTACTGTGCCGATTCTATGCATGAGCACGCTTGTAAGATATGAATAAATATTACTTGTACGCCCAGTGCGCCTTACTCAATTCGCTTTCATTACATAAAAACAGGTTTTCTTCCGAGCTGTGCGCAGCTCGGAAGATAAATATCAATCAGGTTTTCCATCCGAGCTGTGCGCAGCTCAGACGAGAACTTAGAAAACTTATGTTAAGTGCTCACCAATGCCCCAAAGGCTTGAGGAAGCACAACATCATCTGCATTGAAGACCTTGTATACAAGATCTTCAATAGAAAACTTTTCTAAGTACTTTCAAGCCTCAAGAGGCTTGGGGGATGCTTAAAGCTATAAAAACAGGTTTTCTTCCGAGCTGTGCGCAGCTCGGACGATAACTATCAGTCAGGTTTTCCATCCGAGCTGTGCGCAGCTCGGACGAGAACTTAGAAAACTTATGTTAAGTACTCACCAACGCCCCAAAGGCTTGAGGAAACACAACATCATCTGCATTGAGGACCTTGTATACAAGATCTTCAATAGAAAAAATTTCTAAGTACTTTCAAGCCTCAAGAGGCTTGGGGGCTGCTTAAAGCTATAAAAACAGGTTTTCTTCCGAGCTGTGCGCAGCTCGGAAGATAACTATCAATCAGGTTTTCCATCCGAGCTGTGCGCAGCTCGAACGAGAACTTAGAAAACTTATGTTAAGTGCTCACCAACGCCCCAAAGGCTTGAGGAAGCACAACATCATCTGCATTGAGGACCTTGTATACAAGATCTTCAATAGAAATTTTTTCTAAATACTTTCAAGCCTCAAGAGGCTTGGGGGCTGCTTAAAGCTATAAAAACAGGTTTTCTTCCGAGCTGTGCGCAGCTCGAAAGATAACTATCAATCAGGTTTTCCATCCGAGCTGTGCGCAGCTCGGACGAGAACTTAGAAAATTTATGTTAAGTGCTCACCAACGCCCCAAAGGCTTGAGGAAGCACAACATCATCTGCATTGAGGACCTTGTATATAAGATCTTCAATAGAAAAAATTTCTAAGTACTTTCAAAACCTCAAGAGGCTTGGGGGCTGCTTAAAGCTATAAAAACAGGGTTTTTTCCGAGCTGTGCGCAGCTCAGAAGATAACTATCAATCAGGTTTTCCATCCTAGCTGTGCGCAGCTCGGACGAGAACTTAGAAAACTTATGTTAAGTGCTCACCAACGCCCCAAAGGCTTGAGGAAGCACAACATCATCTGCATTGAGGACCTTGTATACAAGATCTTCAATAGAAAAAATTTCTAAGTACTTTCAAGCCTCAAGAGGCTTGGGGGCTGCTTAAAGCTATAAAAACAGGTTTTATTCCGAGCTGCGCGCAGCTCGAGTAAAAGCTTCGAAAACTCATACCAAAAGAAAGGCAAATCGGAAGAAATATTCATTCCAAGCAACGAAACAGAGTACGAGTTCATCAACCAAATGACGGAGTGTCACGACACAACCACACAGTGCAACTTATTACAAACCCATTTGGCATACCGAGGCAAATATCAAACAAGTGTTTTTTACCACAATCCATTCATTCCTCGCCCGCCTCGTCCGACTCACTGGTTACACCAGTTGACTCAACGAAGAAATCCAGATCAGGCATCAGGGCGATCCGGCTAGCGGTTTCAGCATAGCGCGGCAGGAAGGAGGTGCAGCTCTGACCTTCTTTCAGGTCTCCACCACCAACTCGCTCAAGATTATGGACCCGCCCCGGAAAATGCGCCTTGGTCAAAGCCAGTGCGTAATTCGCACCGCTCCGTGCCGCTGAGCGTTTCCAGCGGGCCACCTGGTGCGGAGCCTCCTAAAGAACGGGTACAACAGTATCTAGCTTCACTCTGCTCTCTTCATCAGGCGACAGCTTGCTCTTTAAAGCCAGGGTAGCACCCATAACCTCTTCAGCAAATTTCTTCGCTTTGGCGCACCTCATGGTCAGCAACCCTCGAGCCAAAGCAAATTCTCTGGTCACTGGAGTATAGTTATCTCTCTTCATGATTTCTGCAAAGTCAGCCATGCGCGCCCGCTCGGCATCTGGATCTGTACCATATGTTGCACCAAGAGAGAAGATGAGTAAACAATCTAAGAATGGGCAACAAGTCCTTACAACAGCTCGGACAATCAAATACTCACCAGACAAGGTCTCACTGAAAACGGCGAACCGCCCAGAGCAATACTCTTCAGCTGCCTTCACCGCCTTCCGAGTGGTTTCCAACTCGGCTTCATGCTTCTTCGCATCCTCGGCACGCAGCTTGGAAAGTTTTTCCAAGTCAGACTCCAGCTTAGAGATGCAAGCCTCATTCTCCTTCACCGCCTGTTTGTAGTAATGGAGACTGGTCTCCAAAGCTTTGTGAGCCTTGGCCCGTTTCGCAACCTGGTCTATTTCCTTCTTCATCTTGGCCACAAAATCATCGTTCTCCTTAACTTTTGCATCAAAGGCCTTCTTCGCCGCCTCTGCAAGCAAAAGGTCAGACACAAGAACAAGAGGAAGAAAGATGGCAGTTTGGAAACTCAAGAACTGTTACCATTATCCTGAGCATGCTGTTTCTTTAGTTTGTTATGCTCTTCAAGAAGCGGTTCGTACGCACTCTTGGCAGCAACACCCTCCTCCTGCAACTTCATGAAGGCCGACCCAAGCTTGCATGCCTCCTATGAAGACAAGAGGAATACCACAATAAAATAAAAACCTCCTGTCCAAAGACTCCGAATAACTTCGCAAAGTTACTCGGAGCCTTGGGGGCTACACCCAGTGGGTGCACTAAGAAGTGCCCCCACTGGAAGTTCATCAAAATAAACACCTCCTATCAAAAGAATCCGAGTAACTTCACAAAGTCACTCGGAGCCTTGGGGGCTACACCCATTGGGTGCACTAAGAAGTGCTACCACTGGAAGTTCATAAACTAAACACCTCCTATCAAAAGACTCCGAGTAACTTCGCAAAGCTACTCGGAGCCTTGGGGGCTACACCCAGTGGGTGCACTGAGAAGTGCTCCCACTGGAAGTTCATTAAACTAAAAACCTCCTATCAAAAGACTCCGAATAACTTTACAAAGTTACTCGGAGCCTTGGGGGCTACACCCACTGGGTGCACTAAGAAGTGCTACCACTGGAAGATCGTCCAAATAAAAACCCCTACCAAAAGACTCCGAATAACTTCGCAAAGTTACTCGGAGCCTTGGGGGCTACACCCACTGGGTAGGAAAACTTACGTAAGTACTTACGTGCATGTTGGACTTCACCAACCCAGCCTCAGATGCTAGCTCCCGCAGGCGCAGCTCAAACTGGGTCGCCTTGACTAAGACTCCTTCAACCCGCCAATGATAGCACTCTCCACCGGGGCTCCGACGGGAATGACCCCCGAACTAGCAGGCCCAGCTGGAGCATCGGTCGCGACAGCTCGGGAACCAGACCCAGAGGCTACCGTTCCCTCAGGAACAGTCACCTCAGGAGGAGTGACCCCAACAGCGGCAGACTCGGTAGCAATCCGAGCTGGATCAACAGTAGGGTCAACCTCCATGTCTGCAGCAGAAACAACAAACAATTAAAAGCGAAAGACGACAGTGACAAACGCCTCAACAAAGAAAACAGTGAAGAATTCTCACCATCAGCCGCAGTGTCTTCTGGAATAGCGCCCATCCCAGGAAAGTCAGTTACCTCACAAGTGCTAGTGTCCTCCATAGCTTCGGCCTCGGGATCCTCCTCGATCCCAGGCAATGTCTCAGAACCACTCGGACGAACACTGCAAGAAGAGACAACTAAGGATGAGCCTGAGAAACTAACAGATCCTTAAAACATGCGATAACCAACAGCATTACGGGTGAACGGTCTTCAAGCTACGCCTTGGGGCAGCAACCCTGGCCGAACTAGATCCAGCCCCTTTGGCCTTTTCAACAGCAGCGCCTCCTGCTGGATTAGCCTCTCAGCCCCCAAGAGTGACAAGTTTCTTCTTATTCATGGGCGCAACCTTCCCGGAGCTGAGGCCCAAGGGAGGGAGCTTCCCGCTGTCCTCTTCACCACTCGGAGTATGAGCCCTTTTACGGGTCCGAGTAAGCCCCTCCCGCGCCGACTCGCGGTCCTGGTTGTTCTTCGAGCGCTGCTCGGACGCCGCCTGAGCCCGAGCCACCTCGGACTCCAACTCCTCCCCCGCCTCAACTCCGACCCCCGCGCCAGCAGTACTATCTTCATCCTCCTCGGCGGGATGCTGCGGAGCCAGAGAATAGGACAGCGAAACTGGGTATAATCCTAGCAATACACAAAGAGTTCCGAGTTAAAGCCAACAACTGAAGCACATTCAAGATACGTACGACATGAGTCAGCATACCAAGGTGGGAGGATTGTCGATGCCGAGGGGTCTCACTCGGCCAATTGTCTAAAGCCCCTGAGTTACGCTCGTTATTATCTTCATCTGAAGTTCAAACTCGTCCAAAGGCATCTCAGTATTACTATAGCGGGTGTCATCCTGCAACCCGGAGTATTTTCACATCCCCCGAGCTCGGGCCTGGAGTGGCTGGATCTTCCGAACCACAAAAGCAGCTATCAAATCTATGGCGTCCAGACCATTTTTCTTCAGCCTGATGACTTCACGCATCAAGGGGAGCACCTGCTCCTTATCGACATTGGTGAGTCGGGGGTTCCAGCCCTGAGAGTTAGTCAGCCTAACGTCCGAGTAAGGGGGCAAGGTACGCACCCCCGGCTCCTCGGCTACTTTGCAGTAGAACCAACTATTCTACCAGTTCTTGACAGAATCGGGAACACAAGAAGCAAAATACTGTACTCCCTGTTTCTTGGCCAAAAACAGACCGCCACAAAGATGGTTGAACTCAACGCCGCCACCCTCCCCAGACTTCTTGGCCTTCTGAGGCTTAATGGCGTATATGCTACGGAAAAGATGCCAATGGGGCTCTATGCCTAAGAATCCCTCACAAAGGGTGAAAAAGCTGGAGAGAAGGGTAACCGCGTTGGGAACAACGTGATGAAGCTGAGCGCCCGTAAAAGCCAGAAAATCCAAAAAGAAGGGATGTGGGGGAAGAGAAAAGCCGCGATCCATGTGCGAAAGTAAAAGTACTCTCTCACCATCCCGCGGTGCAGGCTCGTCTTCCCCAGCCGCGGGAAGATGGCAACCCTCGCGGGGAACCAGGCCGGCATCCTGGTACCCCAGCAGCATGTCCTCCGTCACGATCGATGGCAGCCACTCCCCAGCAGACATGGTCGCGGTAGCGGCAAAGGGGCAGCTCGAATGGCGGCCTCCCAGGACGGACCTCGAGCGGCCGGTGGAAAGGTCTCGACGGCGAGGTTAAGCAGGCAAAGGAGGAGGCGGAGCGGGAGAAGGAGCGGGAACGGCTGCGCAGGGGGGAAATGAATGGAGGTGCTCCAAACTGAAAGGCAGGGGACCTTTTATAGCTCTAGGTAGCAACCACCTCGCGTCAGATCCGCACCCCACTAATGGGCTTGCCGGTTGCCCTTCCCCATAAAACCGCTCCACTTCCCCACATGCAGTTAATTATTATACTATAAAACCGCCACGGGAATCGAGAAGACAGGCCCAAACAGTGCGCCCACTCACCTGGGCAAGAAGATTCTCTGACAAGATAAAATCTTTTGTTAAAGACCAAATCTGATTTCGACCCGAGGCCCGGAACCGCCCCAACCACTCGGAAGATGCGAAGCATAACTCCGATCAGACTCTCCGAGTATGCCACCACTCGGAAGAAAGCGCGAAGCTCCCACAGCATCCGAGTAAGCTGTCACTCGGAAGCGCCGCGAAAGGAACCACTCAAAGATTCCTCGCAAGACGAAGAATCCCGCACCCGGTTACTCGGGTGAAAATCCGAATAACCAACTCGCTGGTGGCCCATCTCTGACGTAGAATGCCAGGCCGCCGGTAAGACCCGGCGCAGGGGGTAAAGAATCAATGTCCCACGTGGCATGGCCTAGGACTCGGCACGATGTCCTAGGACATTGAACTTTACAAATTTGGTTCATATGGAGTTTAAGGCCTTTTACTCCGAGACACGCCTTCCGAGGCCTCAGTCCACCTCATCCGAGAGACGTTTGAGTGTCGCCAAATTTTTCCGCTAACCTGCCCAACTCTCACTCGAGGGAAAAGTTCGAACATCAATAAAGCCCTTCCGGGCCTCTTACTGAGTTCAATCTTCGCATACCTCAGAAAGACTAGATGTCAACCAACTCACTTGCGAGCACCCGAAAGCGCTTGGGGGCTACTGTCGTGGTAATACTAAAGGCATACCCCTAAGCGAGGGGAACCCAGGGGTATCCTTAAGCCCTGGGCTTCCCCCAAGAAAACACACCAAGCAAAATAAGACCAGCGAAAAACACGAAGCATTGGCAGCCTCCGAGTAACAGGTTACTCGGAGACCAGGAGTCGCTTCCGAGTACGCAACTACTCGGAAGCCCAACAAGATCCGAGTAGACCGATACTCAGAAGCAATCGGCGAGGCCCCCCTACTCAGAAGATGGGAAACGCAACGGACGGGAGGCATTTAATGCTGCAGGCGTTTCTCCCTCCTTTAGTAGTAGTAATGGGCTGACCGTTTTGTAATTAAGTATACATTTAATCTTGTAATTAAGACCCATTTATGCCAGGGAATTAAGGAGGCAGGGACGCACTCTATATAAGCCACCCCCTCCCCCCTGGCATGGGCACGCGCAACATCGTTCACTCTCAGTTTTTCTGAAGAAAGAACACCCCAGTCAGCCTGGGACAGGACTAAGGTTTTTATCTCTACGGAGAGGCCTAACCTGTATAATTCCTTTGCGTCAACCCTCTCTACGTACAGATTCATTTAGCTCCTTTCATACCCCTATACTCATTGTCAGATTTATATCCACGACAGCCCCACCAGGATCCACGGGTGTTTTCACACTGCCACATCAACGTACAACAACGATTAGCCAGAATGTGGGTCAATGGTGAAAACGTCAGAGCCACTACCATGTCTTTTTAAGCATCACTAGATAATCGTCCATGTGGTGCAATGGGAATATACCATTAAAATAATGTCATGTTACTAAAAATGGCGTGCTTCAACTCCATATTACTCATCAGCTATCAAGCAAATAATATAGAGCATGGAAGATTAGATTAGTATAGCTGAGATTGAATGGTTTGTATCACAACCAGTATCCCCTTTCATTGGCATTAGACGTTGGTGCAGAAAGCTTGATATTTGTTACCTTATCTAGAAGTATCGGTGCCAGGACAGAGTCATGTGGCCCTAAGTTCATCGGATGTTCACAACTAACGAATTTGATGTTAAGCTCTGAACATCACGGGTGCCAAGATCGAGCAAATATGACACTCAAGCTGCGAACACCGTAGTATCTAAGGAAGTCGTGTGCTCGTACTCCACAGCTTCCTCTGCAATCATCACGTCCAAGTCTGCCGCCAACATTGCCTCCAAGTCCACCAATAGGTTTGTTGCTTTTGTATGGTCCTTACAATCGTGGTTGTGCTAGTTCACCACAGCCTTGGCCAATTAGCCGGCTCGTCCCTCCTCACCCTTATCATATAGCAAGCATTGCCACCATCATCGTGCACTTTCGTTGTCGTCTTGCAGCGCCGCTTGTCATTGTCTCTTTCAATATATGTGGTGATAACTTGTTAATCACACTCTTATTTCATGTAGCCATAATGAAAGGGCATGTGTCCTTATGTTTGGTTTTGGTAATTGATGACAATCTTTATGGACTAATGGTTTCCTTGAGTTATACTTTAAGGTTTATCCATAGGCAACGCTTGAAGATCATATGGTGGCTTCAAGGTTGTAAGATGAAGATTTCGTGTTGACCAAGGTGTTCTTTATGGAGCTATCCAAAGATTGTTCAAGTTGATGTGTGCAAGGTCAAGAGGAGCATCACGAAGATATCATATGCTTGGAGCTTGCCGACCATTTGGTGATAATGGTCTTGTGAAGATATGCCTAAAAGAGGCTCGCCCATAATGGAGTATGGGGGAGCCATCTACTAGTCTTCATCGAGCCGGCGGAATCAAGAAAGATGTTCCAACTTGAGGCGAGCATGATCGTCATCATCAAGCTCAAGTGGATTATGCGTAGGACAAAGGTTTGACTAGATAGGGGTCTAGTTTACCGGCCTCCTGGTGGTAGGTAGGAGACCGTGTTATAGGCTAGGCCGAGTCGTTCGTGGAGAGCTCAAACCTTTGCATCCTTGGCATCATCTTTATTGGTTCTTGTTTGGCTTTTCTCTTTGTGTGTTTTGGAGCTTGTGGTCTTCTTCATGACAAGCTATTGTTCATCGAAAACGGATTTCATATGCGTCTTCTCGTCGTGATTAGGCAGCTCTGTTCGTTAGCTTCCCATCAAGCTTGAGTTTGCCTTAATCGGAGTTCATTTGCATAAGTTGTGGCAGTTCAGGGTTTGCCTGTTTTATTTGGAGTTCATCTGTTGTGTGGCATGGGCTCCCTGGTTCTGCCAGGGCGGTAGTACCGCTCTTGCAGCGGTAGTACCGCGCCACGGTAGTACCGTGGGCGAGTACCGCACTCACTACCGTAAGTCTACTGGACTCTGCGGTAGTGGGCACGGTACTGGCCCTGCGGTAGTACCGCGCCACGGTAGTACCGTGGGCAAGTACCGCACTCACTACCGTAAGTCCATTGGACTCTGCGGTAGTGGGAACGGCACTGGGCTTCGGTAGTACCGTGGGGCGGTAGTACCGCTCCCGGTGCGGTAGTACCGCACCACGGTAGTACCGCTCTCTGTGCGGTAGTACCGTGGTTGGTGGGCTGCCAACGGGTTCCAACGGCTGGATTCGTGGGGGACTATAAAAGGGGGTCTTCTTCTTCCTTTGTCCCCACCGGTTTTTGTGCAAGTTCTTCCCCCCATTGTTGACCTCTTTGAGCTTGCTTACTCTCTTCCCCTCCTATGATTCTTTCTCTTTTTTGAGGGAAAAGAGAGAGGAGGTCTAGATCCACACTCTCCACCAAGCCATCTCTCCTCTAAGTGAGGGGAACCTTGTGGATCTAATTCTTGGAGTTCTTCGTGGTCTCCTTGTTCTTCCTCTCATACTCCGCCATAGCTTTTGTTGCTTTTGTGGGATTTGAGAGTGGAGGACTTGAGCACTTCGTGTGCTCTTGCCATTGCTTTTGGTGCATCGGTTTGAGTTCTCTTCGAGGATTCGTTGTAGTAAGTGAAGTTGAGAAGATAGCTACTCTTGAGTGAATTGGAACTCTAGAGCTTGTACCTCGTGGGTGCGTTGGCACCTAGAGGCTTGTGGTTGCGGAGCTCAATCATTATGGTGGAAAGCTTCGGGACGCTACGGGAGCCTCCAATTCGGTTGTGGAGATAGCCCCGAGCATTTGTACGGGTTCGGTGACCGCCCTCAAGTGTCCTAATAGTGGAATCACGACATCTTTCATTGGTAAGAGCGCGAGGAGAAATAGGGTGGCCCTCGTTGGCTTCGTGTGAGCATTGTGCTCCTCACCCTCTCCAAACGGAGACGTACTTCTCGCAAGAGAAGGAACTTTGGTAACAAATCCTTGTCTCCATCGGCTCCACTTGCGGTTATCTCTACCCTTACTTTGAGCAAGCTTATTACTTTGTTTATCTTGTGCTTGCTCATATTATTGTGCATTGCTTGTCCCATAGGTTGTTCATCTAGTCAACCTATTTACTTGTGCACCTACTTCGTGATAGCCTTAGTGCTCTTGTTATATATCTTGCTATCACATAGTTGTTTATCTTACTTAGTATAAGTTGTTGGTGCACATAGTTGAGCCTAGCTTATTTAGGTTTCTTGCTTGGCAAATTAAACGTTAAGTTTTATTCCGCATTTGTTCAAGCCGAAACCGTAATTGTTTTTAAGCGCCTATTCACCCCCCTCTAGGCGGCATCCACGTCCTTTCACATAATGCATGCATATTCAGAGTTCTATCATGGACACCATGATAAGTTTCTTCATCCATTGACCTACTATGGACTTATTTTCCGTGATGACAACATTTTCTCTTAAAACAAAATTAAATGTATTTGGGTGATTCTACATGAATGGTCCTTTTAAACAGGGTGCACACAAGTCTCAAAATTGTGGGGTTAATTCTTGAGGAAAGCACCAATCTCATCGTTGAGAATGATCTCATGCCTCCATTTACAAAGGATCTAGGTAGATGTGTAGTCGTTACTTAGTCAGAGATATCACCTCACGCAAATCCAAAGCCAGCCTCATGTTCTTCAGTTCAACCATCAGATTATTCAGCCTTTGGTTCCTTATTTTTTTTTCTTTAGATGAGTTCACGTTGAATCCATTGGCTTCTTCAAGACATCTTCAATAGGTGGCGTAAAATAAGACCTAAAAACAGCTTGATGTAAATTTTACATCACCAAAAGGTGGTTTTCAGGGTTCTTGACCAACAACAGGTACGGTGATCGACGTTTCACGTGGAGACTCAACGACGACTAGTTAGGCAGATCCCGACGGAGGGCTTGGACCCGTGTGGTTATGGGATCGATCTTTTTCTCTTTGCCAGTAGGAATTTGATTGTAGTCTGTACCCAGACATGTATCTTCCGCTGTTGTATTGTATTAAGGAAGTTGTATGCCGATTGTATGTGATGTTGTATCCTTGTAGCTGTAATGTTGTGATATCATGATGGAAATCCGGGGCATATCACATTGTCATATGTCGCGGTGGGACCGATATGTGCTTCGTCCTCGGATCTGGATGGAAACATCTAGATCTGAAACAGTACCGCATATCGGGCCTTACACTCGATCATGTAGGGCAGCTCATGAGGACTAAACCATGAAGAACAAAGAGGGGAGGAGAACATCACATAGCTACTGATCACGGACCCATGGTCCAAAGGAAACTACTCACGGCACATCCGGGAAGCATCCATGGTGGAGGGGAAGCTCCCGGAGGTCAATCCTCCCTCCGGCAGGGTGCCGGGAAGAAGTTTGCTGGCGCTCCCGATGTTGGAAGCGCGACGGCGGCGGAACAGAGGCGAGATCGCGAAAAAGGGTTCTTTCTTCAGGGGTTTCGCGTCACGGAGATTAAATAGGCGAAGGTGGGCAACCAAGGGCCACCAGGGGTCCAGGCGCCCTGGTGGCACGACCAAGCCCTAGGTCGCGCCACCTGGCCGCCTGGGCACCAGGTGGGGCCCCTCTGGCCCTCCTTCGGGGTTCCGGAAGCTTCCGTTGCGCTGATTTTTTATCTGATTTTTCCTGAATTTTTGGAGCACTTTTAATATGGGGGAAAGATGAAATAGAAAAACAGCAGAAAACGGGAACCGACACTGTGGTGCACCGAGTTAATAGGTTAGTCCAAATATGATCAAAAGTGTATGAAAGTGTATCTAGATCATAGCAATATCACACAAAACATGCATGGAGCAAGCAGAAATTATAGATACGTTTGGGACGTATCAGGGGTCCTCTTTCCCGAAGATCACAAGTCTTAGCGCACAAGACTACGACTCGTAGCTACTTTCATAGTTGTATGGCAGCTACTTCAAGTAACCCTAAGCCTCTCTATCCCTATAAAAAGCGAGGCCTGGAGAGACTCGAGATATCTGGACATCTTATCATCAATCTCGCTAGAACTAGACACATTGTAACCCCCTCTTTCTAGGCGATCTACACTATCAATAATCAAAACTAGCAGGAGTAGGGTTTAGTCTTGTCATGAGGCCCCGAATCTGGGTAAATCCCTCGCATGTTCTCCTCTTCGGTACTTTCAGTGACTCGCATCACCCTATCGAGATATCTGCCGGATTTCTACCCTGATAGTTGGCGCGTCAGGCATGGACGTCGAGCGCGAAAGATCGAATAAAAAATTGGATCTTCATCACTTATCCGTGACTTCACACCAGGACAAGAGTTCATCTTTGGCGACTTCAATTTCATCACCGATTCCATGGGACTACTCTACAACAACACGTTGTGCCCATGTACTGACTCCGTGGGACGGCTCTACAACAGTCTGTCGTCTCACTGATGACCCTCAACTATAGGGGATCATTTGTAGTGTTTCCGATAAATAAGAGTGTCGAACCCAATGAGGAGAAGAAGGTATTGGTAAGTGACTTTGGCAAAGAAATAGTTGTAGGAACTTGAAAGATAAATTTTTAGGGGTTTTCGGTATAAGCAACAAAAAGGTAAAAGCGAGCAAAGTAAAAGGCACCGAGGAGCAACAAGTGGCCCAATCCTTTTAAGCAAAGGATAGGCCTAGCAACTGAACTTATAAAGGCTAAAGCGTTCTTGAGGACACACGGGAGAAATAGTCACGTGCTTTCGCCATATTCTGCGTCGGTGCTATGTGCTGTGTTGATAAGTGTTGAGTGGGTGGATCTATGCTAGTACACCCTCTAGACTAAGATAAGTGCACTCTTATGATTAAACATCTTGCAAGCATCCGCAAATACAAGATAGTAATTAAGGCAAAAGCCTAACCATAGCAATACGATCGATGATCCATTGTTCCCTTGTGCAAAAGCGTGCAAACTGGGGTTTAGGTTTCTGTCACTCTGGCAACCCACCATAAGCATTCTTTATACACAATACATTCCCCTAGGTCCTTAATAAGGCGAAGTGTTGACTCACACAACACCATTAGGAAAATAACAACACAACTTAAATATCAAACAACACATACTACTTCAACATCATATGACTACTAACAACTAGACTTCTCCCATGTCCTCAAGAACTAAAGTGGCTACTCACAATACATAAAAGAGATCATGATCAGTGGGGATAAATAGATGATAAACAATCTGGACACAATGATATTTCAATAGCATTCATCACACGGTAGCAATCAACACCGGTAGAGTAGAGAGGATAGATAGTACGGATTACAACACACATTGAACTTGTGAGGTGAGATTGGATGGTGGTGGAGATGGTGTTGGCGTTTTGGATGATGTTGGTGATGATCTCGATGATGCCCGTGACGATGGTGATGACCATGGCGATGATCTCCCCTTCCTGGAGGTGTTCTCCTCGGCGGAATCTGCCCGCCGGAGATGTCTTTTCTCCTGTGTTGGTTTCCACCACGGAGCGGCAGCGGAACTCGCGAAACTCCTCCCTTTTTAGGGTTTTCGGACGACGAGTGATATATAGGATAAGGGGGGAGCCGGGAGTGGCCCCAAGGGTCCAGGCGCCCTCCCCGAGCGGCCAGGTTGGGGGCCGCGCCAGGTGGCCGCCTGGGCACCCTGTGGCCCCCCTCTGGCCCCTCTTTTGCGTGTCTTCGTCATCCTTCTGGAAAATACCCTTCGTCAATTTTCAGGTAATTTGGAGGTCTTCTCCTTCAGCAACTCAGCGTCCACTTTTTACCGCTGAATTATGCGTCTGCTGCTTCGGCATCGGAAAGTTGCAAACTGTGTAAAATAAGCCAAAACAACATAAGAATAGCATCATAACATGAAATATATTAATTAATAGGAAAGAATTACTATATAAATAGTGATGCATTTTGGACGTATCACTCACCATATCAACCGTCTTGGGAAAACACGACAAATGTCCTCATCGGAGAACTTAGTGCGGGGCCTTTGCCATTGGGTGGATTCGAGGAGAGAGTAGGTCGAAAGGGGAGACACAGGGATTTACCCAAGTTCGGGATCTCTAATGAGGTAAAGACCTACTTCTGTTTTCCTTACTATATGTGGAGATCTCGATTACAAGGGTGTGGAAGCACTACCTATGCATCAAGAGAGTCTAAGATTGTTCACCCCCTGGCGTCCCGGGAACTTGATACGCGAGAGATGATAATGGCTTCTCGCCCTTCGTTGGTTACCCTAAGTGGAAGGTGAGATGTTGTTTACAAAGGATCAAACGCAAGGGATAATGATAATGATAGCAACTGAAAGTAAAATCTGGAAAGTAAATGAGCTTGTAAACAATGATGAGAATATGGACCGGGGTCCCGTGATGTTCACTAGTGATGTCTCTCTCCCAAAAGACGATAAAACGGCTATGCGAGGTAAACAAATTACAGATGGGCAATTGACAGGATTATAAACGCACCGCAGTGCTAACTATGCTACAAAAGAAAGGAAGAGGCTCATAAGCATGGGCAGTACGCCAAAATAAGTAGACCGAAATCCAACTGCATCTACTACTAATCATCCACCTTTAGATATCTATCCAGAACATCTCGCTGGTATTAAGTTGCGAGTCCCACCCAAAGTGTAAACCCAAAGCAACAGACAACTGCATTAAAAAGAACTTTGCGTAAAGTAAACAATCCTTGCAACCGCGGTTACAAGCACCGTTGTTTCCCCCTTGACGGGGATCAACCCCGGCAAATCCCATGGTCAGGGACCCTGGGTTAGTCATAGAGAAGGCACAGGTTGGACGATACTCGTCGGCTAACAGGAGAAGCACTTCCTGCTCGATATTATTGCGTAAGGAGGCGATTACAGTGGAGGCCAAGGCGAGTTCTCGCAAGGCTAGATGAGTAGATGCATGTTGAATTGATCTGGACGTCTCCCTCCCAACCTTTATATACTAGGCTAGGTCTCGGGGAGTCCGTACTAGGTTACAAAGATAGTTTCCTAGTTCTAGTCTTGCTTTGTACGCCAAGTTTGTGCCTTCCATACTAGTCGCGGACTCCTACGTCGGTGCCTGGTTGGGCGAATCATGGGCTTGTCGTAGCTTCCCAGTAGGCCTTCTGTCTTTATACGCACCAGGTAGCCTTACACGCAGGAGTCGTGGGGTCACCAGGTAGAACAAAAGTGTTGTTTCTCGTGTACGGAGGTGATGAAGAGCTCCTTGCAAAAGGTTAAACGGACGCTAGCTTCATGACTGATCATGATTATTTCAAATCTCAGTCAGGTTATGTATTTACATTAAATGGTGGAGCAGTAAGCTGGAAAAGTTTCAAGCAGAATACCATCACGGATTCTACAACGGAGGCGGAATACATTGCGGCTTCAGAAGCGGCTAAGGAGGGCATTTGGATTAGGAACTTCATCATCGAGCTTGATGTCGTCCCGAGTGCAAGAGACCCACTGGAGTTATACTGTGATAACACTGGCGCAGTGGCTCAAGCAAAGGAGCCAAGGGCTCATCAGAAATCCAAACACGTCGCCCGCAAGTACCATCTTATTCGTCACTTCATCAAAGACGGGTACTTAAAGATATGCAAGATTGATACGACTCTGAATGTGTCAGACCCGTTGATGAAGCCTCTACCACTCGCAAAGCATGAAGAACACCGTAGTGCCATTGGTGTTAGACAAATCATGTAACTAGATTATTGTCTCTAGTGCAAGTGGGAGACTGTTCGAATTATGCCCTAGAGGCAATAATAAATTGTATTATTATAATTCCAGGTTCATTATTAATGTTTATATGTCTATGCTATAACTGCATAGATTGTCTCGGCGACTGCTCGGGTCGTCATCTTTGTTTTTGTCATCTGTGGTTGGCTCGTGGACGTCTGCCATGAACACTTGGGACAGTGTCTTGACTGTCGTCTTGCTTGCGCGCATGTTGCTTTTCCTCCATGGACCACTCGAGTAATCGGGTTGGGGGTCGTGATACGTCCAAAACGTATCTATAATTTCTGCTCGTTCCATGCATGTTTTGTGTGATATTGCTATGATCTAGATACACTTTCATACATTTTTGATCATATTTGGACTAACCTATTAACTCAGTGCACCCCAGTGCCAGTTCCTGTTTTCTGCTGTTTTTCTATTTCAGTTTTCCCCCATATAAAAATTGCCAGAAAAATTCGGGAAAATTCAGATAAAAAATCAGCGTGACGGAAGCTTCGAGAAAAGCCCGGGAGGGGCCAAAGGGGGGCCAAGGGGGGGCCAGGCGGCCACCCGGCGCGGCCCCACCCCTGGCCGCGCCAGGGGGCGCCTGGGGCCCCTGGCCCACCTCTGGCTGCCCCCTTTCGCCTATATATCCCCCGTCACGGGAAAACTCCAGAAGAGGAACCCTATTCTGCGAACTCGCCTCTGTTCCGCCGCCGCTGCGCTTCCAAGATCAGGAGCACCAGAAGACCTCTTCCCGGCACCCTGCCGGAGGGAGGATTGATCTCCGGGAGTCTCCTCTCCACCATGGATGCTCCCCTGATGTCCCGTGAGTAGTTCTTCTTGGACCATGGGTCCGTGATCAGTAGCTATGTGATGTTCTTCTCCCCTCTTTGATCTTCATTGTTTAGACCTCGTGAGCTTCCCTACATGATCGAGGCACCTTTGTAATATTTCTGCAATTGCTATGTTGAGTTTGATCGAATCTGATGGATTATGAGATTATGTTCAGATTGTGATAGAGTAATATATTTGGTCTTGATCTTTTATATTTTTTGTTCCTAAGTAATTCTTGCATGTTCTCCGTTGCTGTTTATTGCTTTGGCCAAGTAGTAGGTAGTGACTCCAAGCGGGAGCGTTGTGCTAGATTGTGGGTTCATGCCTCCCTGATGACACGCTTGAGTGACAGAAACATGAGTCTAGGGGATGTGTTGTTGCCACAAGGGGGAAAACAACGGTGCTTGTGACCGCGGTCACAAGGATTGTTTACTTTACGCAAAGTTCTTTTATTGCAGTTGTCTGTTGCTTTGGGTTTACACTTTAGGTGGGGCTCGCAACTTAATACCAACGAGATGTTCTGGATAGATATCTCAAGGTGGATGATTAGTAGTAGATGCAGATGGATTTAGGTCTACTTATTTTGGCGTACTGCCCGTGCTTTTGAACCTCTTCCTTTCTTTTGTAGCATAGTTAGCATTGCGGTGCGTTCATAATTCTGTCAATTGCCTTTCTGTAATTTGTTTACCTCGCATAGCAGTTTTATCATCTTTTGGGAGAGAGACATCACTAGCGAACATCACGTATCCCGGTCCATATCCTTATTACTGTTTCAAGCTATCTTTACTTTTCTGCTTTTACTTGCTATCATTATCACTTGTGTTTTACCCTTTGTGAACAACAAGACCGGAGAGATTGACAACCTCTCTGAACTTCGTTGGGAACAAAGTTATCTGTGTCTGTGTGCAGGTCCACGTCAGTCGCGCCGCTGACACCTACTTATCATATCCGGAGTCCTACGGGAGACAAACCTTGGTATCTTCACCGAGGGAAACTCACTGCTAAACTGCATCACGCCTTCCACTTGGGACTCACCAACGAAGGGCGGGAAGCCGCTAAGCAGGTCGTGGCTGACTCGCGGAGTCGCCACGCGGGCGGGTCCTGCTTCGATCGCTGGTGTAGGGTCTATTGCCGTGGGTGCTCGAGCGCGATCCATGAGACGGAGGAGTCCCCAATGGTTGATGTAGATTTGGTATGCTCCGAAGATCAAGTTGATGCCGGTGCGCAGGTCGGCGAAGGCCGGTCGAAAGGCCGGGAGGTGGGCCATGAAACCGAGGGATCCGAATAGATTGGAGTCTGCCCGAGCCATGGAGTCGATGAGTGTTGATGGAGTCGCTGTTTTGACGAATACCGGTGATGAGGCCGCCGAGATCGTGATTCCAACCTGCGAAGATCCCACAGACGGCGCCAATTGACGGGGATCAACCCAGGCAAATCCCATGGTCAGGGACCCTGGGTTAGTCATAGAGAAGGCACAGGTTGGACGATACTCGTCGGCTAACAAGAGAAGCACTTCATGCTCGATATTATTGCGTAAGGAGGCGATTACAGTGGAGGCCAAGGCGAAATCTCGCAAGGCTAGATGTGTAGATGCGTTTTGGATTGATCTGGACGTCTCCCTCCCAGCCTTTATATACTAGGCTAGGTCTCGGGGAGTCCTTACTAGGTTACAAAAATAGTTTCCTAGTTCTCGTCTTGCCTTGTACGCCAAGTTCGTGCCTTCCATACTAGTCGCGGACTCCTACGTCGGTGCCTGGTTGGGCGAATCGTGGGCTTGTCGTAGCTTCCCAGCGGGCCTTCTGTCTTCATACGCACCAGGTAGCCTTACACGCAGGAGTCATGGGGTCACCCCCTCCTCACCCCTTGTGGCCAAAGCACATCCCCTAGACTCATGTTTCTGCTCAAGCGTGTGATCAGGGGGCATGTGCCCACAATCGAGCATAACGTTCCCTCTTGGAGTCACTACCTACTACTTGGGCAAAGCAATAAATAGCAACGGAGAACATGCAAGAATTACTTAGGAACAAAATATAAGAGATAAAAACCAAATATATTACTCTATCACGATCTGAACATAATCTCATAATCCATCGGATCCCATCAAACTCAACATAGCAACAGCAGAAGAATTACATATGTGCCTCGATCATGTAGGGCAGCTCACAAGGTCTAAACCATGAAGAACAAAGAGGGGAGGAGAACATCAGATAGCTACTGATCGCGGACCCATGGTCCAAGGTAGACTACTCACGGCACATCCGAGGAGCGTCCATGGTGAAGGAGAACCTCCTGGAGGTCGATCCTCCCTCCGGCAGGGTGCCGGGAAGGGTCCTGACGGTGCTCCCGATCTTGGAAGCGTGGAGGCGGCGGAACAGAGGCGAGATTGCGAAATAGGGTTCTGTCTTCGGAAGTTTCCTCTGGCGGAGATCAAATAGGCGAAGGGGGTCAGTCAGGGGGGCAACCTGGTGCCCAGACGGCCACCTGGTGCGGCCAGGGTCCTGGCCGTACCAGGTGGCCGTCTGGGCACCTGGTGGTGGCCCCTTGGCCCTCCTTCGGGGCTCCGGAAGCTTCCGACACGCTGATTTTTTATCTGATTTTCCCGGATTTTGGGAGCACTTTTTATATGGGGTAAAACTGAAATAGGAAAACAGCAGAAAACAGGGACTGGCACTGGGGTGCACTGAGTTAGTAGGTTAGTCCAAATATGATAAAAAATGTATGAAAGTGTATCTAGATCATAGCAATATCACACAAAACATGCATGGAGCGAGCAGAAATTATCGATACGTTTGAGACGTATCAACATCCCAAGCTTAATTCCTGCTCATCCTCGAGTAGGTAAATGATAATAAACATAATTTCTGTGGTGACATGCTAGCAACCATATAAGAACTTTGAAAAGTAAAGCAATCAAGGTATGTGATTCAATTCAAGTCATAACATGTAAGAGTCTATATTAGCATTAAAGCAAGTAACAAGATAACATTAGGTGCAAGAGCTCTCACTGTCCGTGACTCGAATGTCTCCAGATGGTGTTTGCGTGCAAGAAGGGGGATAGGGAATACGAGAAAAAAAGTAGTTTTGTGGTGAGAACTCAATCTACTAAAGTTTCACACTTGGTCTTCTTTGGAATCTTGTCTTGACTCATCCCCAGAGCACTAGCCAGGTACAAGTCGATTTGATCCACTCCTTTTCGATATTTTGAGCACTCATGCAATGGATGAGCGTAAGCACGAGAGTTGACACTTAGGATGGCAAAGAGAGAAATATGGTGGAGGAGGAAGGCAAAAAGGTCAGAAGGGCTCACATCAGTGAGGACAATCATAGGCGAGAAGGCCAAATGATAGATACGATGTGAGGAGTAGGGATTGCCATGCAACGGATGCACATATGAGCTAAAAAGCTCTCCAATGGAACTAGTGGGTGATGACCCTCAACGTAGAGGAGTCTATTGCAGTGTTTACGATAAGTAAGAGTGTCGATCCCAACTAGGAGCAGAAGGTAGTAGCAAGTGACTTTGGTAAGGAGATAACTGCAAGCACTGAAAGAATACTTTTTAGGGGTTTTCTTGGTATAAGCAACAGGATAGTAAAAACGAGCAAAGTAAAATATACTGGAGAGTAAAGAGTGGCCCAATCCTTTCTGAGCAAAGGAGGGACCTAGCAACTGAACTTATAAAAGCTAAAGTGTTCTTGAGGACACACGGAGAGGTAGTCATGTGCTTTTGCCATATTCCGTATCGGTATTATGTGCTGTGTTGATAAGTGTTGAGTGGGTGGATCTATGCTAGTACACCCTCTAGACTAAGATAAGTGTACTCTTATGATTAAACACCTTGCAAGCATCCGCAAATACAAGGTAGTAATTAAGACAAATGCCTAACCATAGCAATACGATCGGTGATCCATTGTTCCCTTGTGCAAAAGCGTGCGAACTGGGGTTTAGGTTTCTATCACTCCGGCAACCCACCGTAAGCATTCTTTGTACACAATGTATTCCCCTAGGTCCTTGATAAGGCGAAGTGTTGAGTGTTCGACTCACACAACACCACTAGGAAAATAACAACACAACTTAAATATCAACCAACACATATTACTTCAACATCATATGACTACTAACAATTAGACTTCTCCCATGTCCTCAAGAACTAAAGTAACTACTCACAAGACATAAAAGAGATCATTATCAGTGGGGATAAATAGATGATAAACAATCTGAACACAATAATATTTCTCCAACAAAACTCAATAGCATTCACCACAAAGTAGTAATCAACACCGATAGAGTAGAGAGGATAGATAGTACGGATAACAACACAAGTTGCAATTGTGAAACGAGATTGGATGGAGATGGAGATGGTGCTGATGATGGGGATGATGTTGATGATGATCTCGATGATGCCTGTGACGATGGTGATGACGATGGCGACGATCTCCCCTTCCGGGAGGTGATCTCCCCGGCGGAATCTACCCGCCAGAGATGGCCTTTCTTCTCTGTAGGTTTCCGCCACGGAGCGGCGTCGGAACTCCGGAAACTCTCCTCTTTTTAGGGTTTTTGGGTCACGAGGAGTATATAGGCCAGAGGGGGGAGCCGGGAGTGGCCCCGGGGGTCCAGGCGCCCCCCCGGCGCGGCCAGGGGTGGGGCCGCGCCAGGTGACCGCCTGGGCACCCTGTGGCCCCCCTCTGGTTGCTCTTTTGCGTGTCTTCGTGATCCTTCTGGAAAACAGCCTCCGTCGATTTTCAGGTAATTTGGAGGTGTTCTCCTTCAGCAACTCAACGTCCACTTTTTACCGCTGAATCCTACGTCTGCTGCTTCGGCACCGGAAAGTTGCAAACTGTGTAAAATAAGCCAAAACAACATAAGAATAGTATCATATAATGAAATATATCAATGAATAAGAAAGAATTACTATATAAAATAGTGATGCATTTTGGACGTATCAACTGCCCCAAGCTTAGACTTCGCTTGTCCCCAAGCGATTACTGAGCTCGGCAAACCTGTCCACAAGTTTAGAGAGTGAAGTGTCGATAAATAGAATACGGACAAAAAGCATCAAGGTTACTTCATCAAACTCAAGCATCCTCAACAGCAACCTCAACTCATAAGGCCCTCATGAGAAAGTAATAACAATTATAATCAAAAGTAAGGCTGAGGAAACTCATCAAATTATGGCAAACATATCCTTGGTCAAAGGAAAACTAAAAATGGTTTGAAGTTTTTGAAAGAACATGTTATTAGCCATGAAGTGCAAATGCTAACACAAAGGAAGATGCTCGCTAGGCAAAAGCCTTCGCAAAATAATCTCAACAAGGATATGGCATGGCAAAACTTAATGTAGCTCTATAAGGATGAATCCTTATTAACATCAAATGTCTGTTCTCTTAGGGAAAAGAAGGAAGTGGGACCACTGACTCAACATGAAAGTGAAAGAAAGGCCTTTATTAAGGGCAAGCAGGGAAAACTCATGTGCTATCTTTAAATCAAACAGAATAAAAATAGATTTTTGGGGTGGTGCATAGTTTGTCAACGAATGCTAATAGATAGCTCAATTACTTCTCAAGATGGACAAGTTTCGAGGAACGGCTCCCAAGTGAGGACGATCACATCCCCTTAATCTCCTTTGTTTATCACTGCCAAAGTTTCTGATTTCTCATAGACCGAGCGTGAAGGAGGGTTTGTTTGTTATAATATCTTTCGAGCTGGGCGCACCCATCCCAGTTCCTCCTCGTATTATGGGTTTGCAGATTAGACATGCAATCCCGGGGTAAAACTTGTCCAACTTAAGAAGATCATGAATTACCTACTACTTCCTCATGAGCTAAACAAGAGGCACAAAACAGAAGATTTTGAACATTTAAGGATAACACATAAATTCTATACTTATAGGAGTGGTAGGGGAATACCACGAATAGGAAGGTATGATGGACTCATATGGAAGGTATTGGTTTCAGGGTATGGATGCACAAGCAGAAATCTACTTGGCAAAGAGTTTGGCTAGCAAGGGCTTTGAGAGAACAGACAATTGATGCTAATTTAGATGCAAAACATATAAGGCATAAACATTAAGGTAAGCAAAACACATCAAGTTGTCTTCCTTGTCAACATAACACTTCAAGCATAATAACATAAAGGTTTTGGCTATGTCGCTACTTGGGAAAACATGCATGTTGTCAAGACCAAAGCTATGTTTGCCAAAATTAAATAAAGTTTTCAAAGCCATACCTGATATAAGGTCAATACTCCCCATAAGAATCGTCATATGAGGCCGATTGCGTGAAGAGAATACTGAGTGCAGCGAAGGAACCAATAGACTTCTCATTAATATTCCATTATAGACGACTCCACACTCACGGATACAATCTCTCCACAGACGGAGTGATAGACCTCAATGCAAACACCTATTTCATATAATAAACTCCCTAGACATGATACGACTCTACTTGACTCTAAAAGACTAAGATAAAAATAAAGATACCCGGCACTCCCCCAAGCTTGGAACAAGCTGAGGGGATGCCATTACCCGAGGAGATTTACTCCTCATTCTTGTTGTTGTTGATTCTTCAAATCTTTGATGACACGGCGAAGGGTTTGGTTTTCCTTCTCCAAAATCTCCACTTGCACCTTTAGTACACGGAAATCTTCACACAGTTGATTGGTGATGCGGTAAGCTTCAGAGATGGTAGAAATCGTACGTTGATCCTCAAGTGTAGGGGCCATTCCTGAAAGGTTAAGAGAAAGATCATAATAATGCTGTACACTCCCCACCATGATGGGGTTTCTTGATCTTCCTCCTTGTGTTGATGGACCCCCTGGTTGTTGGGCGGTGATAATCTTGACTTCTTTTCTCACGGAACGCTCCATCTCCGCTTGCCTTGCAGCGATTTCTTCTTCTGTGGCCCAATCTATGTATTTTCCTTGGTTGAGATCTTTCTGAACTTCACGTAGACGCCGTCCCATGAATTCCTCTCCACTCGAGCCACAAGAAGACATCTCTAACAATAGCTTTTTACCTTGGCAGAAACAGATTGAAGAGAAAACACACGAAATCGCGAGATACGTTGCCGGAACGATCCAGGCAAATATATAGCAAAAATTTCTGCAACAAAAGGAAGGTAACGAGCCAAAGTGGGGTCGGAGACGGAGTCCTGGGTGCCCAGGCGGCCTCCCGACGCGGCCAGGAGGTAGGGCGCGCCAGGGGGGCGCCTGGGCCCCTTGGAGCTCATCTCCGGCTCCACTTAGGCTTCGAATTTTCCTAATTTTGCAAAAACTTATAATATGGAACTTTTATGGCGGTTCGCGATGTTTCCTTACCATAATACATACCTTTTCTTATTCTGCTTCTGTCGGTGTCTGAAACAGGGCTGCAAAATGTTCTTCATGAGTTGTTGTGCGTATTATATTTATATCAACATTGACGGGATCTCCCGCTATGTAATGCTTGAGTCTTTGCCCATTCACAACTTGAGGTTTGGTGCCTTCAAAATTGTTAATCTTGATTGCACCAGACCGGTAGACTTCTTCGATATGAAATGGCCCTTCCCACCTGGAAAGTAGTTTACCTGGAGAAAACCTGAAACGGGATCTAAACAATAAAACTTTATCACCAACATTAAATTCACGTTTCAGAATCCTCCTGTCATGCCACTTCTTTACCTTTTCCTTGAACATTTTTGCGCTCTCGTAAGCTTCACTTCTCCACTCGTCTAGAGAAGTCAAGTTCATGAGACACTTTTCACTTGCTAACTTTGGGTCAGCATTAAGCTCTCTAATAGCCCAGAAAGCTTTGTGCTCTAACTCTAACGGCAAATGGCAAGCCTTGCCATAGACCATTTTATAGGGAGACATGCCCATGGGGTTTTTGTAAGCAGTTCTATACGCCCACAAAGCATCTCCTAACTTATTTGACCAGTCCTTCCTGGTTGCCTTGTTCAACTTCCTATAATCAATACACATTCTATATCCAATAATAATTCTTTGAGGTATTAGTTCATTCTTATCATTAGGGACTATAGTTGTCCCTCCTTTCTTAGGAACACAATGAACTGGACTTACCCACTTACTATCGGCTATAGGGTAGATAATACCTGCAGCTAGAAGCTTGAGGATTTCGGTCCTCACAACATCCATCATCTTTGGGTTCAACCGTCGTTGATGGTCAACAACAGGTTTAGCATCGGGCTCGAGGTTGATAGTATGTTGACAGATAGATGGACTAATTCCCTTAAGGTCATCAAGGGTATAGCAAATTGCACCACGGTGTTTACGTAGTACCTCCAATAATCGCTCTTCTTCATATCCTGAAAGGTTAGAATTGATAATAACAGGATATACTTTCTTTTTATCTAAATAAGCATACTTGAGCGTATCGGGGAGAGGTCTGAGATCAAACACCGGGTCTTCTTTTGGTTTCGATAGAATTCCTAAAGGTTCAACTGGAAGGTTGTGCTTCAGGATAGTAGGTTGTCTCAAGAAGATTTCGTCAATTTCATTTCTTTCCTGCATAAGAGTAGCATTCTCGTGGTCCTCCATGTATTGCTGCAAAGGGTCATTAGGGGGAATAGCAATAGAAGCAATACTTTCAATAATTTTATCATCACTAGGTAATTCAGTACCACGAGGCTGCTCGGAAATCTTAGAAAAGTTAAATTCATATGGCTCACCATTGAATTCAACAGAAACTTTACCTTTCTTGCAATCTATAATAGCTCCACAAGTTCTGAGAAAAGGTCTACCAAAAATAATAGGACAAAAACTATCTTGTACTGAACCAAGTACGAGAAAGTCGGTAGGATACTTTACCTTTCCGCATAGGACCTCAACATCTCTCACAATCCCAATAGGAGAGATAGTGGCTTTGTTTGCTAGATGAATAGTAACATCGATCTCTTCGAGTTCATAGGGTGAAATCTCACCCATGATCTCTTGATAAAGTGAATAAGGAATCGCGCTAGCACTTGATCCCAGATCGCATAGCCCGTAATAATTGTGATCTCCTATTTTAACAGATACAACTGGTGTACCTGAAATTGGTCTTTTATTCTTGCCTGTGACAATGTTAGTTGAAATAGCACAACAAATTATAATAGAATCTGAAACATCATTAGTAACTAAATCTTTAACCATAGAAACTTGAGGATCGACTCTGATCTGGTCCTCAGGCTCACCTGTTCTTCTGTCACTTTTATTTATGATGCCTGTCACAAAAGAGTGCTCCCTTATTCTTGAAGGAAAAGGGGGCTGTTCATATATAACTGCAGGCAAAATAGGATCGGCAACGTGAATATCAATGGGTACTTCTTTGAAAGGCTGATGGTGCTGATCCTTCTTCATCTTAGAAGAATCAACATGAGAGGCAAAGTTCTTACAAAAATCAATCATTAGATGGGAATCCAGACCAATCTTAGAGAAAAAGTTATTAAAATAATCAGTTTTCACATAGCTCTCAATATAATCATGCTCTTAATTTATAGCAGGTTCAATACCTTTATCGATTTCCCAATCTTCAGTATTCTTCTGAATCCTTTCGATGAGATCCCATCTTTCTTCAACGCTCTTTGTCTGAAATACCCCGCTAGAGGAGGTATCTAGCCTTTCCTTATCCTGACGAGAAAGCATGGCATAAAAATTTGTAAGTATAATATCTTTGGGGAGCTTATGGATAGGACATTTGAACATTAAGGATTTAAGCCTCCCCCAAGCTTGAGCGATGCTCTCTCCGTCGCGAGACCTAAAGTTATAGATGTAATTCCTGTCTCGATAAACTTCATGAAGAGGGTAAAACTTTGTATAAAAGAGAGACATAAGCTCTTCCCAATTAAGAGAATGTGAGTTATCGAGGAGCTTATACCAATCTGAAGCTTTGTCTGTAAGCGATACAGAGAATAATTTCTTCATAACGAACTCCAGTGACACACCTGCTGTTGAGGCACGCGGTACGCTACGCTAGCGCCAAATTAAAATTTCTACCGCGCACAACCAAGATCACTGCTACTGGGGATGAACTACGTGATTAGGGTTTACCACTAGATGCGCAGTCACGGCAGCGGAAGGAGAGTTGGCGACGCGCGTCGGCGGCTGCTCCTCGAATCCCTCGAACCGATCCCTCGTACCGATCCCACGAACGGAGTCCCGCGATCCGATCCCGCGAACAGTTCGTCCAAGCGCCGCAGGTGCAGCGCCTCCAAGGGATGCATACGTACAAGGAGGAGCGCCGGGCGGCGGACTGCTAGGTCCGGCGACTCGGCCTGGAGGTGGAGTGGCGGCTAGGGTTGTGGTCTGTCCTGTGCCCCTTCGGGGTTCGCCCTAGCCTTTATATAGGCGTTCGTGGAATGGCCTCAACCCTTGAGGCAATCCGGACCCTCCATCCATATTCCATTCGGATCACATCCGAATGTGCTCCTTTCCTCTTAAGCGCACGACCCTATAGGTTCACGTACACATGGACACGTCCCGAATCACATCCGGTTCGATAGTCGGTAGCGGTTCCTAGCAGAACATGCCGACTCCCATATATGCGTAAAGTCATAAGACGAACCATTACAAAGTGTCATATGCAACATTCCTTTTGCCTCACGATATATGTTGTCAAGCTCAAGGCGAGTATTTATCACCCTTGTGATAGCTTGACCTCTCTTCTCGAAACCCTGATACAGATTCCTGAACCGGGTTAACACTTAACCCATGTCGCATGGCCATGCTTTCTGAATCTTATCACTCGAGAGGGCCCAGAGAATATCTCTCCAAAGTGGAGGGGCAAATCCCATCTTGATCAACCATGTCTCGCGGCATGTATCATGACTCACCCGTAAGCTAACTTTATAACTACCCAGTTACAGTGTAGCGTTTGATAGTCCCTAAGTGAGTCATTCCTCATCCCGAGAACATGCGAGGACCTCAGGTCTAGGACATGGCATATACATTGTATTGAGACTAACAGATGACAATATCTCGCTGCGTCTCAAAGTGGGTCTCTGTCCAACTCAGTGATCCCATCACTAAGTTCATACTATCGGTAGCATCTCCATGCTCATGACTTGTGAAACATAGTCATCAATCGAATCATATACTAGTCAAGGATATGTGTCCGCATAACCTTATCAACTAGGGACCATTAGAACAATCATCATAGAATATATAGTCTCACAAACAAGTCACATACTTATTGATACATATCAGTGATGATGTTCAACGACAATACAAATAACTCATGAATACATAAGGAGATAACATCATAACATGATTGCCTCTAGGGCATATCTCCAACACCTGCAAGCTTGAATAATGAACATAGTTGTGATAAATATAGCAAGTGTTCACCTGGATGTCTGTCTCCTGCATAACGATTAGCTAGGACATAATCGATAATACCAGATGGTATCTTATAAGGCACAATTTCAGCAGGGTCATGAGTGACTATCTTAGTTGCGGGGCGGCTCCCCAAGAACAACGATCCAAGAGTAGGGGCATCCATAAGGACAAAACCAGCAACAACAAACCTAAAAACATAAATATAAAAACTGCCTTACCAGCTTCACTTACTAATAGCGCTACACTCCCCGGCAACGGCGCCAGAAAACGTAGCTTGATGACCCTCAACGTAGAGGAGTCTATTGCAGTGTTTTCGATAAGTGAGAGTGTCGATCCTAACGAGGAGCAGAAGGTAGTAGCAAGTGACTTTGGTAAGGGGATAACTGCAAGCACTGAAAGAATACTTTTTAGGGGTTTTCTTGGTATAAGCAACAGGATAGTAAAAACGCGCAAAGTAAAAGATACTGGAGAGTAAAGAGTGGCCCAATCCTTTCTGAGCAAAGGAGGGACCTAGCAACTGCACTTATAAAATCTAAAGTGTTCTTGAGGACACATGGGAGAGGTAGTCATGTGCTTTCGCCATATTCCGTATCGGTATTATGTGCTGTGTTGATAAGTGTTGAGTGGGTGGATCTATGCTAGTACACCCTCTAGACTAAGATAAGTGTACTCTTATGATTAAACATCTTGCAAGCATCCACAAATACATGGTAGTAATTAAGGCAAAAGCCTAACCATAGCAATACGATCGGTGATCCATTGTTCCCTTGTGCAAAAGCGCGCGAACTGGGGTTTAGGTTTCTGTCACTCCGGCAACCCACCGTAAGCATTCTTTGTACACAATGTATTCCCCTAGGTCCTTGATAAGGCGAAGTGTTGAGTGTTCGACTCACACAACACCACTAGGAAAATAACAACACAACTTAAATATCAACCAACACATATTACTTCAACATCATATGACTACTAACAACTAGACTTCTCCCATGTCCTTAAGAACTAAAGTAACTACTCACAAGACATAAAAGAGATCATGATCAGTGGGGATAAATAGATGATAAACAATCTGAACACAATAATATTTCTCCAACAAAACTCAATAGCATTCACCACAAAGTAGTATTCAACACCGATAGAGTAGAGAGGATAGATAGTACGGATAACAACACAAGTTGCAATTGTGAAACGAGATTGGATGGAGATGGAGATGGTGCTGATGATGGGGATGATGTTGATGATGATCTCGATGATGCCCGTGACGATGGTGATGACGATGGCGACGATCTCCCCTTCCGGGAGGTGATCTCCCTGGCGGAATCTGCCCGCCAGAGATGGCTTTTCTTCTCTGTAGGTTTCCGCCACGGAGCGGCGGCGGAACTCCGGAAACTCTCCTCTTTTTAGGGTTTTTGGGTCACGAGGAGTATATAGGCCAGAGGAGGGAGCCGGGAGTGGCCCCGGGCGTCCAGGCACCCCCCCGGCGCGGCCAGGGGTGGGGCCGCGCCAGGTGGCCACCCTCTGGTTGCTCTTTTGCGTGTCTTTTTCTCCTTTTTATCTTTTTTGTATTTTTTGGTGGCCTCAATGGCTCTTTCTATTTAACTCTCATTTGTCCTCTTTGGGATCTTTTATTTTGTCCGCTTTGGGATCTTTTCCTCACTTAAGAGCAACACTCTAAATTACAAGAGGGTATAGAAGATCTTTCACACTTTACAAGGTACTCAAATCATAAAGAAGATGTAGCTATCATGATGTATGCAATGTATGCCGCTACCAGTGTAGCAGGAACATGTATGACATGAAGATCCAGTCATGAAGAGGTGGATGTTGCATGGCAATATATCTCGGAAAGGCTATGGAAATACCTTGATAGGTAGGTATGGTGGCTGTTTTGAGGAAAGATATAAGTAGGTTTATGATGACAGAGCATATCATGCCAAGGGTTTGGATGTATCGGCGAAGGTGGACGCCAACTCTCGGAGTGAGAAGGAGGCAATGCACTGCACATGAGAGGCTAGCAAATATGAGGAGGTGGAAGTGTCAACTTTCAATAGTTACATTAGTCCGAAGAACTCATGCACTTATTATCGGTAACTCTCAATCTAATAAGGAGGTTCACAAAGAGACAAGTACCCCGAGGAGGAGTGTATAGGGGTTTGGTTATCCTGGCGCATCCTCGACTCATGGTACGTGAGTGTACTCTAATATTCGACCCCTTAGAAGAGTAGTGATCCATCTAGTAGCTAGAGTTCTCAACTAGTTTTGTAGGTTTTTGAAAATAAACACGGATTTCCCATAATACGACACCTATCACTAATTGGCTAGAGCTCTTGACACCAAAAGTTCAAACATTACTCACATCAATACCTAAAAACTATTGCAAGTTACTACTGAAATTAAATAGCAACCTCAATTACCTACTTCTCAAAACAAGACACAACTCAGTGCAACAACCAACTCTCTTCACAAGATAAACATGAAAACTAAAGAGAGTTCCAGCAACAAACTAAACAAAATCCAAGGCTCTTGCTAAAACAAACTAAGACTAAAACTAGACATGGAAGTAGCTACGAAAAGATAAAGAACACACAACAGTAAAAAGATAGGCATGAAAAATCCTATGATGTGTTCTAGATTTTGAAAGTGGAGCGTGTTTCTCTCCCACACAAAGTAAGACGGGATCTAACTTGTTATGAACAGCAAAAAAAACTAAAGAAAACTAAAAATAAAACCTAAGAGCGGGACGCTCCAAGCATAACACATAACGCATGAAGTGATAAAAATATAGTGAGACGAAGGACGAACTGATGATTGTTGATGGTGAAGGGGATGCACGGGGGCATCCCCAAGCTTAGACGCTTGATTCTCCTTGAATATATATTGGGGATGCATGGGGGCATCCCCAAGCTTGAGCGCTTGACACTCCCGAATCTTCTTTCATCATCTTCCATCGCACACTTGAAAACTCCTTCACACATAACTCATCATAAGCTGATTAGAGAGGTTAGTACCCTTCATAAAATAATTTCCCCCCACTGGATATAAATATATTCTTGAAGATCTACTGTTTCTCAAGATTGCCAAAAGGTTTTTGCAAAGATGAAGCAAGATTAAGGTTTGCAAAAGTAAGGAGAGATAAAACGTGGCAGAATCTGTGAAAAATAGGACAACATGTAGTAGAGAATTTATTGGGGCACTTCTGCAACTCGAATCAAAAAACTGAGAACATACGAAAGTTCTGTGATTGTATAGAGCATGTTGTGTAAAAAAATCAGCTCAAAAAGATGAACTGGTGATTTATTCCAATTTTTCCTTCATAAAGACATAATCTGTTTTCTGGACAGCGTGTCACAACTTTCACTTCCCTTGTCATATCAGGCTATATCTTGGCACAAAGCTTGAAAATAAAGATACAATGATGTTGCTACAATAGTAACAATCATCAAGACCACTAAAAACAGAAGAAAAAACATCTTGGGTTGCCTCCCAACAAGCGCTTTCTTTTACGCCTTTAAGCTAGGCATAAAACAAAAGATCAAATTGTATCATTTGAACCATCATCAAGATCATCAAAAAGCTCTTCAATTGTACAACTAGTCTTAAGAGGTCTTTCAAATAAAGGCCTAATGAAGATACTTCTAGGGATAAAACCAAAAGGCGGAAAATCAATGGGAGTTTCATTTATAAATATCAAAGAGAGGTATTTCTTCCAAAGTATTCACGGTTTCAACTTCCTTGGCAATGGGTGGATTATTTTTAGGTCGGGGAACCTTAGGGACATAGTTGAACTTAGGTTCCCTTCTTGCCGGAGTCTCTACCATTTTTGGTTTGATTGAGGAGAAAGTAGTTCCTAGAGTATCAATGATTTTCTCAATCTTATCAATCCTAGAAGGAACCGTATCATGGAATTTGATGGTCTCCAAAGTTGTAATAATTTTAAGCATGGAGCTATCAAGCCTATTCAAGTTCCCTTGAATCTTGCGATCCAATTCATTTATTCTAGTTATACTTGGTATTTCTAACTCTATCTTTTCAAGTTTTTTCATAATGTGAGCTAGAGTTATATCTTCTTGTATGATAGCAATAGGGAGATTTCCAACAAGATTTTCAATAATATTAAGAGACTCCCAAATTGGGGCTTATAGGAAATTCCCAATTATAATAGTGTCTAGTATGAACCTATTCCAAGGAGTAATCCCAACATAAAAAAATTCTAGGCAGGATAGTAGTGAACTGCTTCTTGGTGGCTCTTTTCTGAGAATCATTAATTATATACCAAGCATCTTTTAAACTTTCATAGCCTTTTTGTTTAAAGGTGAGAACCTCTGTCTCAACAAAGGCACAAGGACCAGACATAATGACAGCTACTAGCAAGATAATTTTTTTTTGTGATTTTTAATATAAGACACAAAGATAAAAACAGAAAGGTAAACTAACAAGACTAAAAAGTAAAGGTAAAATATAGTGGGCAACTCCCCTATCTTATCACTCAAAGTCCCCGGCAACGGCGCCAGAAATTTGCTTGATACACGAGAGATGATAATGGCTTCTTGCCCTTCGTTTGTTACAAGAGTGGAAGGTGAGATGTAGGATAGCAACAAATTTCCCCTATGTAGAGGATAGGGTTTGTCTCCCGTAGGACTTTGGAAATGATAAGTAGGTGTAAGTGGCGCACCTGACGCGGACCTGCACACAACACAATTAACTTTGCTCCCAACAAAGTTCAGAGAGGTTGTCAATCCCTTCGGTCTTGTTGTTTACAAAGGATCAAACACAAGGGATAATGATAATGATAGCAACTGAAAGGAAAAAACTGTAAAGTAAATGAGCTTGTAAACAATGATGAGAATATAGACCGGAGTCCCGTGATGCTCACTAGTGATGTCTCTCTCCCAAAAGACGATAAAACTGCTATGCGAGGTAAACAAATTACAGATGGGCAATTGACATGATTATAAACGCACCGCAGTGCTAACTATGCTACAAAAGAAAGGAAGAGGCTCATAAGCATGGGCAGTACGCCAAAATAAGTAGACCGAAATCCAACTGCATCTACTACTAATCATCCACCTTGAGATATCTATCCAGAACATCTCGCTGGTATTAAGTTGCGAGTCTCACCCAAAGTGTAAACCCAAAGCAATAGACAACTGCATTAAAAAAAACTTTGCGTAAAGTAAACAATCCTTGCAACCGCGGTTACAAGCATCGTTGTTTTCCCCCTTGTGGCCACAACACATCCCCTAGACTCATGTTTCTGTCACTCAAGCGTGTCATCAGGGGGCATGTACCCACAATCGAGCATAACGTTCCCTCTTGGAGTCACTACCCACTACTTGGCCAAAGCAATAAACAGCAACGGAGAACATGCAAGAATTACTTAGGAACAAAAATATAAGAGATAAAAAACCAAATATATGACTCTATCGCGATCTGAATATAATCTCATAATCCATCGGATCCCATCAAACTCAACATAGCAACAACAGAAAAATTACATATGTGCCCCGATCATGTAGGGAAACTCACGAGGTCTAAACCATGAAGAACAAAGAGGGGATGAGAAAATCACATAGCTACTGATCACGGACCCATGGTTCAAGGTAGACTACTCATGGCACATCCGGGGAGCGTCCATGGTGGAGGAGAAGCTCCCGGAGGTCGATCCTCCCTCCGGCAGGGTGCCGGGAAGGGTCCTGATGGTGCTCCCGATCTTGGAAGCGCGGTGATACGTCCCAAACGTATCTATAATTTCTGCTTGCTCCATGCATGTTTTGTGTGACTTTGCCATGATTTTCTTGAACTCTCATACACTTTTGAGAATATTTGGACTAATCTATTAACCCACTGCACCCAGCTGCCAGTTGTTGTTTTCTGCTGTTTTTGTATTTCAGGTTTTCGGCCATTAAAAGTGCTCCAAAAATCCGGAAAAATCAGATAAAAAATCATCGACGTGGAAGCTTCCGGAATCACCAAGGTAGCGGAGGGGGGCCACCACCAGGAGACCAGGAGGGTCCCTGGCGCGGCCCCACCCTAGGCCGCGCCAGGAGGCCTCCTGGCTGCCTGGTGGGTCCCCTCGACACCCCCCTCCGCCTATATTTAGCCCTCGGGGTGGAAACCCCTAATCCAGACCCCTTTTCTCCAGAAGCAATTCCAATCTCCGCCGCTATCGCCATCAAGTTTCGGGGGGACAGAATTCCTGTGCCGGCACCCTGCCGGGACAGGGAAGTGCCCCCGGATTCATCTCCATCGATGTTGCTTCCTCTCTCCATGAAGCGGGAGTAGTTCTTCCTCGGGGCTGAGGTTTCTACCAGTAGCTATGTGTTCTCTCTCTCCCATGATGTGATCTTCGTTGTGATCATAGGCTATGTTAATCTAGGGTGATCCCATGATATTTCCCCTTCCTCTATGTATTGGATTGATGTACTCACTTGATCTTATCTAGTATAATCCCCGAGACCATGGTGATAGCGGTCTATTGGACATGGGTTAGAAGAATATTTTCATGAGTGATTTCCTCTTTTGTGTGTGGATTGAAGATTGAGAGTCTCTTGGTGCTTGTCTTTGACTATCCTTTAGATATGTTGTGGTGATTGTGGTACTCTCTTTGGATGGTCGCGGTGACATTGGGAAATCCATAGATGAGAACTACGAACTCTAAGGTGTGCTTCTGTAGCCCTACACAATTCTCGTCCTCTCTTGACCACAAAGGAATGTCCTCCTAGTGCGTCTCCAATTCATGTTTTAGTGGAAATATCATGTGATTAGACTATGTTAATGTTGTTGAGAGTTTCCACTAGTGAAAGTATGAAGCCTAGGACTTGTTTCCACCATTGTTACACCGTTTGTGCTCACTTTTGTCACATGTTTGCTTGCTGCACTTTTTATTACAGATTTATATTACCTTGTTTTGCCACACCTATCACCCATATTTTACCATCTCTTCACCGAACTAGTGCACCTATACAACTCCTAGTTGTATTAGGTGTGTTGGGGACACAAGAGACTTCTTGTATCTTAATTGCAGGGTTGCTTGAGAGAGACCATCTTCAACCTCTACTTCCCTGAGTTCAATAAACCTTAGGTCATCCACTTGAGGGAAATTGCCGCTGTCCTACAAACCTCTGCGCTTGGAGGCCCAACATAGTCTACAAGAATAGAAGCGTGTGTAGACATCAAACTATTTCTGGCGCCGTTGCCGGGGAGGTAAGTGTTTGAAGGTATATCTTTAGATCTTGCAATTAAACCTTTTCGTTTCTTGTTTTTATTTTCACTAGTTATGCTTATGGAAAACCGCACTCTTAGTTCGATTTTGGGGAAGGACGCTTTACCACGCCCGTGGTAGAGAAGTCTCTCCCGTTCAAAATACCACTTGGGATAGTTGAAATAATTATTAATGATTGTTATGATGGGACAATCAATCCTAGTATTCATTTGTTGAAACTTACAGAACTTTGTGAGTTATTTAAGATTTCAGGTTTGACAAGAGGCGAAGTCATGAAGAAATTATTTGCCTTGTCACTAAAAGGAAAAGCATTGGAATGGTATAGGCTACTAGATGATTCTCACCTACGGGATTGGGAAGAGATCCAGTCTCTCTTTTACTCCAAGTTTTATCCTCTTCATGAAGTCCATGAGAATAGGAATTATGTTTATAATTTCTATCCTCATGACGGAGAGAACATATCTCAAGCTTGGAGGAGACCGAAAACTTTAATGCTAAAATGTCCTAACCATGGGCTCCCCAAAGATATAATTGTTACTAATTTTTATGCGAGGCTCTCTCGACAGGATAAAGACTTGCTCAATGCTTCCTCTATGGGTTCTTTCACAAACGAAAAGATTGATGCTAAATGGGAACTCCTTGAAAGAATTCAACGCAATACTGAAGATTGGGAGATCGACAAAGGTAAAGAGTCAGGTATAAATTATGAGTATGATTGCATTAAGTCCTTTGTTGAAACTGCAAGTTTTAATAAGTTTAGTGCTAAGTTTGGGCTTGATTCTCAACTCCTTGTTCATTTCCTCAAATCTTTTGCTTCACATCTTAATATGCCTAAGGAGAATTGGATCAAGCATCATGAACCTTTTAAAGAGATTTGCAAACAAAATGAAATTGTTCATGATGATTGCGACATGCATGATCCAATTCCTGAAAATGAAGTGTTATATAAGCATGTTAATTTTTGTGGAGTGGATAGACCTTGTGAAAGGCCTATGATTGAAGAATAAAAGTATTGTAATCAACATAAGCATGAAAGAACAATCACTTGGGTCAAAGATTTAAATGAAATTGCTAGAGAATTGTGTGACCTTTATCCTTTTACTTGTGAACTTTGCTGCATAGAGGGTCACTTTAATTTTCAATGCATGAACTTTCAAAGCATAACTGTTAATCAGTTGTGTGATAACATGATCACTTCTGATCTTTATGACGAACCTATGTTATTTTTGATGTGTGAAGAGTTATCAGAAAAGACTTCTTGGCTAGATGTTAATGCCTTACGAATTAGCAACACTTTGCAAAATTGCCATCTCTATTGTGTTGTTAATTGCCATGAAAATGATTACATAAGTAAGATTAAAAAGGAGGGATCTTTACCAAACTATATAAATGTCTCTCATATCTCTACTAATAAAAAGGAGAGTTTCTCCCATGTTTCCCCTATTGTTTCTAATAAACCAGGATATGTGGAGAAAGATCATCTCCAACCACTCCCTCCTAAGGTAAAGAAGAAGAAAAAGAAGAGGAGGAGGAAGAGGAGCAAGAAGGAAGAAGAATGGATATCAACCTGGCCTGAGCATATTCCTCGCATCAATTTTTATCCTAACGGGCAGAAACTTTTGGAGGACGGTGAGCTTGATTGCATTCATTATTATCCCGATGTTAAGTCCATAGGCACTATTGAAGATGATTTTGATTATGATATGAATGTTGCTTTTTGTGATTGGTAAAATGATGATAATGCTACTTATGACCTTGAAAGACTTTTTGGTACCAACTCTGAGAGTGATGATATGGAAAGCTCCAAGCTTGGGGATGATAGGATTGCAAGTCCTTTAACCATTAGTGATGTGGTAATTGATAATTCTTTTGCTAGAAAGAATAAAGACATCATTTTTACAAATATAGTTGCTAGCAATGATAATGCTCTTCTCTACTATGATGATGTTATAACTCCTATCTCTAGTGATTTTAAAGGTACCTATGACATAAGGAGAAATTATCCTTATGAAACTTGTCATAATCATGGAGGTAATTACTCCCTTGTTGAACACGATGTTCCTCATACACAATTAATCTATAATGTTCAAGTTGTTTATGATAGTCCTACTCCCACTATTACCAATGAGAAAGATTATGCTTATGTGGAGAGTAAGAGTACCCTTTTGCATGTGGATCATGGTAATAATGCTTTTTGTGATGCTTATATTGTTGAGTTTATTCATGATCCTACTGGAAATTATTATGAGAAGGGAACATATTCTTATAGATATTTCAATAATATCAAGTTCTCTCTCTTTATGTTGAAGGCTTTGAAGTTGCACTTATTTTGCCTTCCTATGCTAATATCTTTATGCTTCAATGAGTTTTTCCTCTACAAGATCCCTTTGCATAGGAAGCATGTTAGACTTAAATGTGTTTGTTATTTGCTTCTTGATGCTCTCTTTTGTTCTTCAACTCTTATTCCTTATTCCTATGAGAGCATCATTAAAATCTTAAGCCTATCTTTATGGCTATAAAGAAAGAGCTCTAGGGAGACAACCCTTGCTATCTTTAGTTTGAGATTTTACTTTCAGTTTTTAGTGGTCTTGATGATTGTTACTACTGTAGCAACATCATTGTATCTTTATTTTCAATCTTTGTGCCAAGTCTAGCCTCCGATTGCAAGAAAGTTCAAAAGTTGGGACATGCTGTCCAGAAAACAGATTATGTCCTTGGACGAAAAAATTAGCCTAAAATCACCAGATCATCATTTTGATCTGATTTTTTTTGACAGCGTGCTCCATACAATTGAATTTCGAGCGTTTGTTTTGAGTTTTTTGATTCGAGTTGCAGAAGTACCCCTAAAATTTTCTTTACTACCTGATGTTCTGTTTTTCACAGATTCAGCCATGTTTTGTCTCTCCTAACTTTTGCAAACCTTAAGCTTGCTTTTTCTTTGCAAAAACTTTTTGGCAATCTTGAGAAACAGTAGATCTTCAAGAATATATTTATATCCAGTGGAATGTTTTTATTTATTAAGGGTACTAACCTCTCTAATCAGCTTATGATGAGTTATGTATGAAGGGAGTTTTCAAGTGTGCGATGGAAGATGATAAAAGAAGATTCGGGAGTGTCAAGCGCTCAAGCTTGGGGATGCCCCCATGCATCCCCAACAAATATTCAAGAAGACACAAGCGTCTAAGCTTGGGGATGCCCCCGTGCATCCCCTTCTTCATAAACAATTATTAGTTCGTCCCTCGTTGCACTATATTTTTATCACTTCATGCGTTGTGTGCTATGCTTGGAGCGTCTCGCTCTTTACTTTTCTAGGTTTGTTTTTGTTTGGTTTCCTGTAGTAACAAGTTAGACCCCAGCTTACTCTTTTTTGTGGGAGAGTTACACGCTCCGCTTGAACTAGAGCTCCTCGTAGGATTTGCATGCTTATTCTTTTAGCTGTGAGTTGTTCTTTTTCTTTTCTTAGCTGATGCTCTGTTTAGTTGTAGTGCCTTAGTTTTTCGAGAGCTTTTATTTTGTTTTAGGTTGAACTTTCTATAGGTTGCATGATTTATCTTGTTAGAGAGTTTGCCTGTTGCACTGAGTTTTGTGTCTTGACTAGGAAGTAGGTAGTTGAAGTTGCTATTCTCTTTGTAGTAGTAACTTGCAATAGTTTTGAGGTATTGACTAGAGTAATGTTTGAACTTTTGGTGTCAAGAGCTCGAGCCTATTAGTGATAGATGTCGTATTTTTGTCAATCCGTGTGTTTTTCGAAAACCAAAAACCCCTGTTGAGAACTCTAGCTACTAGATGGACCACTAACCTCTGGAGGGTTCGAATATTAGAGTACACTCATGTACCATGAGTCGAGGATGCGCAAGGATAACCAAACCCCCATACACTCCTCCTCGGGGTACTTGTCTCTTTGTGAACCTCCTGATTAGATTGAGAGTTACCGACAATAAGTGCATGAGTTCTTCGGACTAATGTGAGTATTCGAAAGTTGACACTTCCACCCACCTATACTTTTTCTAGCCTCTTCGGTACCGTGCATTGCCCTTTCTCACCTTGAGAGTTGGCGCATACTTCGCCGGTGCATCCAAACCCTTGACACGATACGCTCTGTCATCATAAGCCTCCTTATATCTTTCCTCAAAACAGCCACCATACCTACCTACAAGGCATTTCCATAGCCTTTCCGAGATACATCGCCATGCAACATCCACCTTCTCATGACTTGATCCTCATGTCATACATGCTACTTGCTTGATTGATGAGCCGCATGCTAGTTGGGCCTTGCCCTAATCATTGCTACATGACACGCTAGTATCATTGCATATCCTGCTATCCTGGCAAAGGCATACATTTGCATCATGATAGTTATATCTTATTTATGTGAGTAACTTTGTAAAGTGTGAAAGATCTCCTATATTCTTGTAAAATATAGAGTGTTGCCCCTAAAGTGAGGAAAAGATCCCAAAGAGGACAAAATCGAAATATCCCAAAGAGGACAAATGAGAGTTAAATAGAAAGAGCCATTGAGGCCACCAAAAAAATAGAAAAAAGAGAAAAAAGAAAAATGAAAAGAGAGAAGGGGGCACACTACTATTCCTTTTGAGAGATCCACACTAGTACTTCATCCTCTATCCCTTGTACTCCATTGAGATCATCATCATGCATATAGCTATGTGGGGACCTTCACACTATAGAACTTGGCTTGTATATTCCAATGATGAGCCTCCTCAAACGAGCTCTAGGTCTTCTTGGGCAAGCAAGTTAGATGCACCCCCACTAGTTCCCTTGGAGAGCTTTTAGCTCACATGTGCATCCGTTGCATGGAAATCCCTACTCCTCACATCATATCTATCATTTGGCTTTCTCTCGCCTATGACTGTCCTCATTGATGTGAGCCTTTCACACCTTTTTTGTCTTCCTCCTCCACCTTCTTTCTGTTTCGCCTTTTAGGTGTCAACTTTCTTGCTTACGCTCATCCATTGCATGAGTGCTCAAAATATCGAAAGGGAGTGGATCAGTTTGACTTGTACCTGGCTAGTGGTCTGGGGACGAGTCAAGATAAGAATCCAAAAGAGACCAAGTGTGAAACTTTAGTAGATAGTTGTTCTCAACAACCTTTTTTCTCTCTTTTTCCCAGTCCCCAGCTTGCACGCAAACACCATCGGGAGACATTCGAGTCACGGAAAGCGAGAGCTCTTGCACCTTTTGTTCTTTTGTTGCTTGTGTCAATGCTAATATAGACTCTTTCTAGTTAAGACTTGAATTGAATTGCGTGCTTGATGGCTTCTCGCCCTTCGTTGGTGAGGCCCAAGTGGAAGGCGTGATGCAGTACAGCAGCGAGTTTCCCTCGGTGAAGATACCAAGGTTTGTCTCTAGTAGGACTCAGGAGATGATAAGTAGGTGTTAGCGGCGCAACTGACGCGGACCTGCACACAGACACGATAACTTTGTTCCCAACGAAGTTCAGAGAGGTTGTCAATCTCTCCGGTCTTGTTGTTCACAAAGGGTAAAACACAAGGGATAATGATAGCAATTGAAAGTAAAGCAGATAAGTAAATGAGCGTGTAAACAATGATGAAGATATGGACCGGGATACGTGATGTTCACTAGTGATGTCTCTCTCCCAAAAGACGATAAAATTGCTATGCGAGGTAAACAAATTACAGAACGACAATTGACAGGATTATGAACGCACCGCAATGCTAACTATGCTACAAAAGAAAGGACGAGGTTCAAAAGCACGGGCAGTATGCCAAAATAAGTAGACCGTAATCCAACTGCATCTACTACTAATCATCCACCTTGAGATATCTATCCAGAACATCTCGCTGGTATTAAGTTGCGAGCCCCACCCAAAGTGTAAACCCAAAGCAACAGACAATTGCATTAAAAAGAACTTTGCATAAAGTAAACAATCCTTGTAACCGCGGTTACACGCACCATTGTTTTCCCCCTTGTGGCAACAGCACATACCCTAGACTCATGTTTCTGTCACTCAAGCGTGTCATCGGGGGGCATGAACCCACAATCGAGCAAAACGTGAGTCACTACCTACTACTTGGCCAAAGCAATAAACAACAACGGAGAACATGCAAGAGTTACTTAGGAACAAAAATATAAGAGATAAAAACCAAAGATATTACTCTATCAGAATCTGAACATAATCTCATAATCCATCAGATCCCATCAAACTCAGCATAACAACAACAGAAATATTACAAAAGTGCCTCGATCATGTAGGGAAGCTCACGAGGTCTAAACCATAAAGATCAAAGAGGGGAGGAGAACATCACATAGCTACTGATCACGGACCCATGGTCCAAGGAAAACTACTCACAAGACATTCGGGGAGCATCCATGGTGGAGAGGAGACTCCCGGAGGTCAATCCTCCCTCCGGCAGGGTGCCGGGAAGGGGTCTTCTGGTGCTCCCGATCTCGGAGGCGTGGCGGCGGCGGAACAGAGGCGAGATTGCAAAATAGGGTTCTCCTTCTGGAGTTTCCCCGTGACGGAGAATATATAGGCGAAGGGGGCAGCCAGAGGTGGACCAGGGGCCCCAGGCGCCCCCCTGGCGCGGCCAGGGGTGGGGCCGCGCCGGGTGGCCGCCTGAGCCCCCTGGCTCCCCTCTGGCCCCTCTCAGGCTCTTCGCGAAGCTTCCTTCACGCTGATTTTTTATCTGAATTTTCCCGAATTTTTCTGGCACTTTTTATATGGGGGAAAACTGAAATAGAAAAACAGCAGAAAACAGGAACTGGCACTGGGGTGCACTAAGTTAATAGGTTAGTCCAAATATGATCAAAAGTGTATGAAAGTGTATCTAGATCATAGCAATATCACACAAAACATGCATGGAGCAAGCAGAAATTATAGATACGTTTTGGACGTATCAACATCCCCAAGCTTAATTCTTGCTCGTCCTCGAGTAGGTAAATGATAACAACATAATTTCTGTGGTGACATGCTAGCAACCATATAAGAACTTTTGAAAAGTAAAGCAATCAAGGTTAGAGATTCAATTCAAGTCATAACATGCAAGAGTCTATATTAGCATTGAAACAAGTAACAAAAGAACATTAGGTGCAAGAGCTCTCGCTATCCGTGACTCGAATGTCTCCAAATGGTGTTTGCGTGCAAGAAGGGGGATAGGGAATACGAGAAAAAATTATTTTTGTTGAGAAGTCAATCTACTAAAGTTTCGCACTTGGTCTTCTTTGGAATCTTATCTTGACTCGTCCCGAGACCACTAGCCAGGTACAAGTCAATTTGATCCACTCCTTTTCGGTATTTTGAGCACTCATGCAATGGATGAGCGTAAGCACGAGAGTTGACACTTAGGATGGCAAAGAGAGAAATAGGGTGGAGGAGGAAGGGAAAAAGGATGAGAAAGGCTCACATCAATGAGGACAATCATAGGCAAGAGATGCCAAATGATAGATATGATGTGAGGAGTAGGGATTGCCATGCAACGGATGCACATGCGAGCTAGAAGCTCTCCAACGGAACTAGTGGGGTTGCATCTAACTTGCTCGCTCATTTAGACCTAGATAACGTTTGAGGAGGCTCATCCTTGGAATATGCAAGCCAAGTTCTATAGTGTGAAGTTCCCCACATAGCTATATGCATAAAGATCATCTCTATGGAGTACAAGGATATAAAGGGAGTACTAGTGTGGATCTCTCAAAAGGATAGTAGTATTGCCCCTTTCTTCCTTTTTATTTCATTTTTCTGTTTTTTCTATTTTTTCTATTTTTTGTGGCCTCAATGGCTCTTTCTATTTAACTCTCATTTGTCCTCTTTGGGATCTTTTAATTGTGTCCACTTTGGGATCTTTTCATCACTTAAGGGCAACACTCTATTTTACAAGAAGGTAAAGGAAATCCTTAACACTTTACAAGGTACTCAAAATCATAAAGAAGATATAGCTATCATGATGTATGCAATGTATGTCGCTGCTAGTGTAGCAGGAACATGTATGACATGAAGATCAAGTCATGAAGAGGTGGATGTTGCATGGCAATATAACTCGGAAAGGCTATAGAAATGCCTTGATAGGTAGGTATGGTGGCTGTTTTGAGGAAAGATATAAGGAGGCTTATGATGACAGAGCGTATCATGCCAAGGGTTTGGATGTACCGGTGAAGGTGGACACCAACTCTCGGAATGAGAAGAAGGCAATGCACGGCACATGAGAGGCTAGCAAAATATGGGAAGGTGGAAGTGTCAACTTTCAATACTTACATTAGTCCGAAGAACTCATGCACTTATTATCGGTAACTCTCAATCTAATAAGGAGGTTCACAAAGAGACAAGTACCCCGAGGATGAGTGTATGGGGGTTTGGTTATCCTTGCGCATCCTCGACTCATGGTACGTGAGTGTTCTCTAATATTCGATCCCTCCAAAGAGTAGTGATCCATCTAGTAGCCAGAGTTCTCAACTAGTTTTGTAGGTTTTGAAAATAAACACGGATTGCCCAAAATACGACACCTATCACTAATAGGCAAGAGCTCTTGACACCAAAAGTTCAAACATTACTCACATCAATACCTCAAAACTATTGCAAGCTACTACTAAAAGTAAATAACAACCTCAATCACCTACTTCTCAAAACAAGACACAACTCAGTGCAACAACCAACTCTCTTTAACTAGATAAACATGAAAACTAAAAAGAGTTCCAGCAACAAACTAAACAAAAGCCAAAGCTCTTGCTAAAGAAAACTAAGACTAAAACATGGCAGTAGCTATGAAAAGATAAATAACACACAACAGCAAAAAGATAAGCAGGAAAAAATCCTATGATGTGTTCTAAATTTTGAAAGTGGAGCGTGTTTCTCTCCCACACAAAGTAAGACGGGATCTAACTTGTTATGAACAGCAAGCAAAGCTTAAGAAACTAAGAACAAAACCTAAGAGCGAGACGCTCCAAGCATAGCACATAACACATGAAGTGATAAAAATATAGTGAGACGAAGGACGAACTGATGATTGTTGATGGAGAAGGGGATGCACGGGGGCATCCCCAAGCTTAGACGCTTGAGTCTCCTTGAATATATATTGGGGATGCATGGGGGCATCCCCAAGCTTGAGCGCTTGACACTCCTGGATCTTCTTTCATCATCTTCCATGGCACACTTGAACACTCCCTTCATACATAACTCATCATAAGCTGATTAGAGAGGTTAGTACCCTTAATAAATAATTTTTTCCACTGGATATAAAGATATTCTTGAAGAGCTACTGTCTCTCAAGAGTGCCAAAAAGTTTTTTCAAAGAAAAAGCAAGCTTAAGGTTTGCAAAAGTTAGGAGAGACAAAACGTGGCAGAATCTATGAAAACAGAACAGCAGATAGTAAAGAATTTTTTAGGGATACTTCTGCAACTCAAATCAAAAAACTCAGAACATACGGAAGTTTCGTAATTGTATAGAGCATGCTGTGTAAAAATTTCAGCTCAAAAAGATGAACTGGTATTTTTCTGGAATTTGTCTGGTCACTAGGACAGAATCTGTTTTCTGGACAGCATGTCACAACTTTTACTTCCCTTGCCGTAAGAGGCTAAACTTGGCACAAAGCTTGAAAAATAAAGATACAATAATGTTGCTACAGAAGTAACAATCATCAAGACACAACAAAAGCAAAAAGAAAAACCTAAATTCGTTGCGGGCTGCCTCCCGAAAGCGCTTCTTTAAAGCCAATAGCTAGGCATGATGCAAAAGAAGAATCAAGGGTATCCAAGATTAGAATCATAAAAACCTTCAAATTGATTTTCAATAAGCTCAGTCTTCTTCTTACTAGGAAAGAGATACTTACCTTTCGCCATAACGCGTAAGTGTATGTGCCTATTACCAATATCAATGAAGCCTTTCATAGCACGGAGAAAGTCTCTTCCGAGCACAATGTTACTTTGGTTTGGCTCCATGATGAAGAAATCCATTGGTGCAGTCCTATGGAGAAATGCAACTTGGACTTATTTTACCTTTCCTTTAATCTCTGAAATATCTCCATTAGAATGTTCATGATAAGATGATAATTTATCCATATCTAGTTTCAAAGAATCATAAACTATTTTTGGCATAGTAGGAACTGTGGATCCAATATCACAAAGAGCAAGGAAGCCTTGGTTAGAGATGCTAATCCTAACAAAGGGCTCCCAAGCATCATCTATCTCCAACATTTCTTTCTTGTTGGACTTAAGTTCCTCATTACTCAAGTCTAGAGCATCCAGTCTTTTTTCAATAGTGGCAAGTCTATCTATGACAGTATCAACACTACGATCATAAACAAAATAACTAGATAGACTATGCAAAATATCAAGAGCCCTATCTTCATCACTCTCTAGAAAATCTCCTTCAGCTATAATGTCAAGAGTGTGTTTACACCACTTAAAAAGACCATGGTACAAATTTCTAAGCACAATTTTTATAGATATCCAAGGCATAATTCTTTTATGTGCTTCAGAGATTCTGTCCCAAGCCTTCTTCATATTTTCTCCATCTCTTTGACGGAAGTCGAGAACTTCTGATTCCCGCAAAGCACCTAGCCCTAACAGTCATCTAAACAAGGAGGACTACTAACAACAAGATAAATATATTTTTTGTAATTTTTGAAAAAAAGACACAAAGATAAAAACTGAAAGGTAAACTAACAAGACTAAAAATCAAAGGTAAAGGGTAGTGTGCAACTCCCCTATCTTAGCACTCGGAGTCCCCGGCAACGGCGCCAGAAATTCGCTTGATGGCTTCTCGCCCTTCGTTGGTGAGCCCCAAGTGGAAGGCGTGATGCAGTACAGCAGCGAGTGTCCCTCGGTGAAGATACTAAGGTTTGTCTCCAGTAGGACTCCAGAGATGATAAGTAGGCGTCAGCGGCGCAACTGACGCGGACCTGCACACACACACGATAACTTTGTTCCCAATGAAGTTCAGAGAGGTTGTCAATCTCTCCGGTCTTGTTGTTCACAAAGGGTAAAACACAAGGGATAATGATAGCAATTGAAAGTAAAGCAGATAAGTAAATGAGCTTGTAAACAATGATGAAGATATGGACCGGGATACGTGATGTTCACTAGTGATGTCTCTCTCCCAAAAGACGATAAAATTGCTATGCGAGGTAAACAAATTACAGAAAGGCAATTGACAGGATTATGAACGCACCGCAATGCTAACTATGCTACAAAAGAAAGGACGAGGTTCAAAAGCACGGGTAGTACGCCAAAATAAGTAGACCGTAATCCAACTGCATCTACTACTAATCATCCACCTTGAGATATCTATCCAGAACATCTCGCTGGTATTAAGTTGCGAGCCCCACCCAAAGTGTAAACCCAAAGCAACAGACAATTGCATTAAAAAGAACTTTGCATAAAGTAAACAATCCTTGTAACCGCGGTTACACGCACCATTGTTTTCCCCCTTGTGGCAACAGCACATACCCTAGACTCATGTTTCTGTCACTCAAGCGTGTCATCGGGGGGCATGAACCCACAATCGAGCAAAACGTTCCCTCTTGGAGTCACTACCTACTACTTGGCCAAAGCAATAAACAGCAACAGAGAACATGCAAGAGTTACTTAGGAACAAAAATATAAGAGATAAAAACCAAAGATATTACTCTATCACAATCTGAACATAATCTCATAATCCATCATATCCCATCAAACTCAGCATAGCAACAGCAGAAATATTACAAAAGTGCCTCGATCATGTAGGGCAGCTCACGAGGTCTAAACCATGAAGATCAAAGAGGGGAGGAGAACATCACATAGCTACTGATCACGGGCCCATGGTCCAAGGAAAACTACTCACAAGACATCCGGGGAGCATCCATGGTGGAGAGGACACTCCCGGAGGTCAATCCTCCCTCCGGCAGGGTGCCGGGAAGGGGTCTTCTGGTGCTGATGGCTTCTCGCCCTTCGTTGGTGAGCCCCAAGTGGAAGGCGTGATGCAGTACAACAGCGATTTACCCTCGGTGAAGATACCAAGGTTTGTCTCCAGTAGGACTCCGGAGATGATAAGTAGGTGTCAGCGGCGCGACTGACGTGGACCTGCACACAGACTCAGATAACTTTGTTCCCAACGAAGTTCAGAGAGGTTGTCAATCTCTCCGGTCTTGTTGTTCACAAAGGGTAAAAACACAAGGGATAATGATAGCAATTGAAAGTAAAAGCAAGAAAGTAAATATAGCGTGGAAACAATAATAAGGATATGGACCAGGATACGTGATGTTCACTAGTGATGTCTCTCTCCCAAAAGACGATAAAAACTGCTATGCGAGGTAAACAAATTACAGAAGGGCAATTGACAAGATTATGAACGCACCGCAATGCTAACTTTGCAACAAAAGAAAGGAAGAGGTTCAAAAGCACGGGCAGTACGCCAAAATAAGTAGACCGTAATCCAACTGCATCTACTACTAATCATCCACCTTGAGATATCTATCCAGAACATCTCGCTGGTATTAAGTTGTGAGCCCCACCCAAAGTGTAAACCCAAAGCAGCAGACAACTGCATTAAAAAGAACTTTGCGTAAAGTAAACAATCCTTGTAACCGCGGTTACAAGCACCGTTGTTTTCCCCCTTGTGGCAATAGCACATCCCCTAGACTCATGTTTCTGTCACTCAAGCGTGTCATCGGGGGGCATGAACCCACAATCGAGCAAAATGTTCCCTCTTGGAGTCACTACCTTCTACTTGGCCAAAGCAATAAACAACAACGGAGAACATGCAAAAGTTACTTAGGAACAAAAATAGAAGAGATAAAAACCAAATATATTACTCTATCACAATCTGAACATAATCTCATAATCCATCAGATCCCATCAAGCTCAGCATAGCAACAGCAGAAATATTACAAAAGTGCCTCGATCATGTAGGGCCGCTCACGAGGTCTAAACCATGAAGAACAAAGAGGGGAGGAGAACATCACATAGCTACTGATCACGGACCCATGGTCCAAGGAAAACTACTCACAAGACATCCGGGGAGCATCCATGGTGGAGAGGAGACTCCCGGAGGTCAATCCTCCCTCCGGCAGGGTGCCGGGAAGGGGTCTTCTGGTGCTCCCGATCTCGGAAGCGCGGCGGCGGCGGAACAGAGGCGAGATTGTAAAATAGGGTTCTGTCCTCGGAGTTTCCCCGTGACGGAGAATAAATAGGCGAAGGGGGGCAGCCAGAGGTGGACCAGGGGCCCCTGGCTCCCCTCTGGCCCCTCTCAGGCTCTTCGCGAAGCTTCCTTCACGCTGATTTTTTATCTGAATTTTCCCGAATTTTTCTGTCACTTTTTATATGGGGGAAAACTGAAATAGAAAAACAGCAGAAAACAGGAACTGGCACTGGGGTGCACTGAGTTAATAGGTTAGTCCAAATATGATCAAAAGTGTATGAAAGTGTATCTAGATCATAGCAATATCACACAAAACATGCATGGAGCAAGCAGAAATTATAGATACGTTTTGGACGTATCAGGTGCTCCCGATCTCGGAAGCGCGGCGGCGGAACAGAGGCGAGATTGCAAAATAGGGTTCTTCTTCTGGAGTTTCCCCGTGACGGAGAATATATAGGCGAAGGGGGGTAGCCAGAGGTGGACCAGGGGCCCCAGGCGCCCCCTTGGCGCGGCCAGGGGTGGGGCCTCGCCGGGTGGCCGCCTGGGCCCCCCTGGCTCCCCTCTGGCCCCTCTCGGGCTCTTCGCGAAGTCCTTCACGCTGATTTTTTATCTGAATTTTCCCGAATTTTTCTGGCACTTTTTATATGGGGGAAAACTGAAATAGAAAAATAACAGAAAACAGGAACTGGCACTGGGGTGCACTGAGTTAGTAGGTTAGTCCAAATATGATCAAAAGTGTATGAAAGTGTATCTAGATCATAGCAATATCACACAAAACATGCATGGAGCAAGCAGAAATTATAGATACGTTTTGGACGTATCAGTGCTTTGATTGCTTTACTTAAAAGTCCTTATTTGGTTGTGTGGCATGTCACCACAAAAATTATGCTTGTTATCATTTACCTACTCGAGGACGAGCAGGAATTAAGCTTGGGGATGTTGATACGTCCCAAACGCATCTATAATTTCTGCTTGCTCCATGCATGTTTTGTGTGAATTTGCCATGATTTGCTTGAACTTTCATACACTTTTGAGCATATTTGGATTAATCTATTAACCTGGTGCACCCAGCTGCCAGCTGCTGTTTTTGTATTTCAGGTTTTCCGGCCATTAAAAGTGCTCCAAAAAATCCGGAAAAATCAGATAAAAAATCAGCGACCCGGAAGCTTCCGGAATCACCAAGGTAGCGGAGGGGGGCCACCACCAGGAGACCAGGAGGGTCCCTGGCGCGGCCCCACCCTAGGCCACGCCAGGAGGCCTCCTGGCTGCCTGGTGGGTCCCCTCGACACCCCCCTCCGCCTATATTTAGCACTCGGGGTGGAAACCCCTAATCCAGACCCCTTTTTTCCAGAAGCATATCCGATCTCTGCCGCCATCGCCATCAAGTTTCGGGGGGACAGAATTCCTGTGCCGGCACCCTGCCGGGACGGGGAAGTGTCCCCGGATTCATCTCCATCGATCTTGCTTCCTCCCTCCATGAAGTGGGAGTAGTTCTTCCTCGGGTGGCGAGGGGGTGACCCCACGACTCCTACGGATGAGCCTACCTGGTGTCCATGAAGGCAGAAGGCCCATGAAGATACGGCCTCGGCCCACTGGTTGGCACCGACGTAGGAGTCCTCGACTCACAAGGAAGGTGCGAAGACCTGTCGTACGGAGCAATCTAGGGTTAGGAAAGCTTACCTGTACACGTAGATGGACTCCTTGAGACCTAGCCCGGTATATAAGGGCTAGGAGGGGCGACTCCAAAGACATCCAATCTCACCTGTAACCCTAGCCTTGAGCGGTCCAGCCTTGGCCTCCACTGTAATCGTATCTTCCCAATCAATAATATCGAGCAGGAGCGAGCCTCCCTGTTTGCCGACGAGCTATCGTCCAACCTGCGCCGCTCATGACTAACCCAGGGTCCTTGACCATGGAATTTGCCGGGGTTGATCCCCGTCAATTGGCGCCGTCTGTGGGAACTACGCAGGTTGGGATCACGATCTCGGCGGTCCCGTCTTCAGCAAGCCACAACTCAAGGGCAAGAACCAGACCTAGCCCACTCGAAGGATTCAAGATCACGGCGGACATCTCCGCCACCCCATCAAGACCACTCAAGCTACAGTCATGCCAGGACCGACACTACGGTAACGGCCAAGTACAACGCCAGAGCTGAAGAAGTCGACGACCCAGAAGAACGGCGAGGGGCCTCTACGAAGGAATCCCACTCGACGAACTGCGACGCGCAGCGGAGGACTCGCAAATCTTCCGACAACCCACCACCACCCGGGCACCCGCCGCACATCAAGACGATGACTACGAGATCGAATCCAGCGATCAGCAGAACCACCGCCAAGGCAGAAGGAATCGACGACCCAAAAGGCGCGCATGGGATAACTACGACGGGGCTCCAATGAATGAGCCACATCACACAGTCGCGCAACCGACGACCACTCGACGACACGCCGCCGCACGAGCATCTGCTGCCAACCAAGACAGCGACTCCGAGACACCTGTAGGCGAGTACTACAACCCAGATCGAAGGCCGGATGAATTCGCCAACCTCATCAAGAACCAAGACATGAGTCGAGGAATCGAAACTGATCCTCGCTTCCACGAGCACCCGGAGGATCACGAGAGATATTCAGAATCTCAAGAAGGAAGAGGCACGCCGGATCTAGCAAACTCACGGCTAGAGAGCAGCTAGCAGGACCCTGCACGATCGACAGCTTCGAGGATGACTGGGGACGCGTCAGGTCAGGCCACACTTTGAGAGACTGCCGCTTGTTCAACGAGCTAGCCGACGACCTCAAGAAGGAGAAGCAGAAAGAAGACAGACGCAACCAACGACCCGAGAAATCGCCGACCTCAAGCCCGGAAGGACGTCACAGCCCGTCGCAAGCATAGGTGCTCATGATCCAAGAAGGAAGGGTACCGCAAGCACAACGCGACGCCCAAACCCTGCAGGCCAGAGCAGCTGAGAGCATAAACATAGTCGAAGTCTACCAACTACACGGCACGGAGACCAGCATCACGTTCTCCCAGGACGACCACCCACTCGCAGTCCCAAGACCGGGGCTTGCGCCCCTAGTACTCGATGCACAAATCGGAGGATACGACATGGATCGGGTCTTCATGGACGGAGGCAACAACATGAACATCATCTTCGCCAGCACCCTGCAAAAGATGCTGATCCCAAGATCAATATGGAAAAAATCAAGCACTGAGTTGCACGGGGTAGTCCCAGGAGAAGCAGCCACATCCCTCGGAGTCATCGAACTCGAAGTCGTCTTCGGCAACAGACGCAACTTCGCAAAGCACGTCCTCGAGTTCGAGGTACTCAACTGGCAATCGCAGTATCACGCCATACTGGGACGGCCAACATTCGCGCAATTCATGGCGGTCCCACACTACGCCTACCTCAAGCTCAAGATGTTAGGATCATCAGGAGTCCTCATGATCAACAGAAGTTTCATCAAATCAGATCAATGTGATCATGACTTCCACAGAATCTCCGACACATTCGGAGCCAAACAAGAACTCAGAGAAATAGCCATGGTGACGAACAAGAGTACCTTCCCATTGGTGAACCGAAGCAAACCCAGGGAGTACGAACGCGACTTCAGCATCGACAGTGACACAGGAAAGGAGAGAAATTCGAGTGGACGGAGGAAGCCCGCAAAGCATTCTCGGACCTGAAAAAGACACTCTCGACCCCACCAATCCTGGCGATACCCAAGGAACGAGAGAAGCTATACCTCTACGTAGCAGCACGCAACAGTGTAGTAAGCACAACGCTCGTTGTCGAACGCGCAGAAGAAGGCAAGGTCCAGAGCATCCAGAGAACAATCTACTACCTCAGCATGCTCCTGACCAAATCCCAGCAGCGGTACCCGCACTATCAGAAGCTACTACTAGCCATCATCATGACCTCAAGAAAGGTGTCTCAATACTTCGACGAGCACCCTATCACAATCGTGAGCAGCGCACCACTCGCTGACATACTCAACAAACTTGCCCCCTGATACGTCCAAAACGTATCTATAATTTCTGCTTGTTCCATGCATGTTTTGTGTGATATTGCTATGATCTAGATACGCTTTCATACACTTTTGATCATATTTGGACTAACCTATTAACTCAGTGCACCCCAGTGCCAGTTCCTGTTTTCTGCTGTTTTTCTATTTCAGTTTTCCCCCATATAAAAAGTGCCAGAAAAATTCGGGAAAATTTAGATAAAAAAATCAGCGTGAAGGAAGCTTCGCGAAGAGCCCTGGTGGGGCCAGAGGGGAGCCAGGGGGCCCCAGGCGCCCACCCGGCGCGGCCCCACCCCTGGCCGCGCCAGGGGGGCGCCTGGGGCCCCTGGTCCACCTCTGGCTGCCCCCTTCGCCTATTTATTCTCCGTCACGGGGAAACTCCGAAGACAGAACCCTATTTTGCAATCTCGCCTCTGTTCCGCCGCCGCCGCGCTTCCGAGATCGGGAGCACCAGAAGACCTCTTCCCGGCACCCTGCCGGAGGGAGGATTGACCTCCGGGAGTCTCCTCTCCACCATGGATGCTCCCCGGATGTCTTGTGAGTAGTTTTCCTTGGACCATGGGTCCGTGACCAGTAGCTATGTGATGTTCTCCTCCCCTCTTTGTTCTTCATGGATTAGACCTCGTGAGCTGCCCTACATGATCGAGGCACTTTTGTAATATTTCTGCTGTTGCTATGCTGAGTTTGAAGAGATCTCATGGATTATGAGATTATGTTCAGATTGTGATAGAGTAATATATTTGGTTTTTATCTTTTATATTTTTGTTCCTAAGTAACTCTTGCATGTTCTCCGTTGCTGTTTGTTGCTTTGGCCAAGTAGTAGGTAGTGACTCCAAGAGGGAACGTTTTGCTCGATTGTGGGTTCATGCCCCCCGATGACACGCTTGAGTGACAGAAACATGAGTCTAGGGGATGTGCTATTGCCACAAGGGGGAAAATAACGGTGCTTGTAACCGCGGTTACAAGGATTGTTTACTTTACGCAAAGTTCTTTTCAATGCAGTTGTCTGTTGCTTTGGGTTTACACTTTGGGTGGGGCTCGCAACTTAATACCAGCGAGATGTTCTGGATAGATATCTCAAGGTGGATGATTAGTAGTAGATGTTGTTGGATTTCGGTCTACTTATTTTGGCGTACTTCCCGTGCTTTTGAACCTCTTCCTTTCTTTTGTAGCATAGTTAGCATTGTGGTGCGTTCATAATCTTGTCAATTGCCCTTCTGTAATTTGTTTACCTCGCATAGCAGTTTTTATCGTCTTTTGGGAGAGAGACATCACTAGTGAACATCACGTATCCCGGTCCATATACTTATCATTATTTCCACGCTATATTTACTTTACTGTTTTTACTTTCAGCTGCTATCATTATCCCTTGTGTTTTACCCTTTGTGAACAACAAGACCGGAGAGATTGACAACCTCTCTGAACTTCGTTGGGAACAAAGTTATCTGTGTCTGTGTGCAGGTCCACGTCAGTTGCGCCGCTGACACCTACTTATCATATCTGGAGTCCTACTGGAGACAAACCTTGGTATCTTCACCGAGGGAAACTTGCTGCTGCGCTACATCATACCTTCCACTTGGGGTTTACCAACGAAGGGCGAGAAGCCATCAAGCGAATTTCTGGCGCCGTTGCCGGGGACTCCGAGTGCTAAGATAGGGGAGTTGCACACTACCCTTTACCTTTGTTTTTTAGTCTTGTTAGTTTACTTTTCCGTTTTTATCTTTGTGTCTTTTATCAAAATTTACAAAAATATATATTTATCTTGCTAGTTGTCATTATGTCTGGCCCTTTTGCCTTTGTTGAGACAGAGGTTCTCACCTTTAAACAAAAAGGTGGAGAAAGTTTAAAAGATGCTTGGTATAGAATTAATGATTCTCAAAAAAGAGCCACCAAGAAGCAATCCACTACTATCCTGCTTAGAAATTTTTATGTCGGGATTACTCCTTGGAATAGGTTCATATTAGATACTGCTATCAATGGGAATTTTCTAGAAGCCCCGACTTGGGAGTCTCTTAATGTTATTGAAAATCTTGTTGGAAATCCCCCTATTGCTAGCATACAAGAAGATATAACTCCGTCTCACATTATGAAGAAACTTGAAAAGATAGAGTTAGAAATACCAAGTATAACTAGGATAAATGAGTTGGATCGCAAGATTCAAGGGAATTTGAATAGGCTTGATAGCTCCATGCTTAAAATTATCAAAACTTTGGAGGTCATCAAATCCTGTGATATGGATCTTTCTAGGATAGATAAGATTGAGGAAATCATTAATACTCTAGGAACTACTTTTTCCTCAATCAAACCAAAAAGGGTAGAGACTTCGGCAAGAAGGGAACCTAAGTTCAATTATGTCCCTAAGGTTCCCCGACCTAAAAATAAACCACCTATTGCCAAAGAAGTTGAAACCGTGAAAACTTTGGAAGAAATACCTCTCTTTAATAATTTTATAAATGAATCTTCCATTGATTTTCCGCCTTTTGGTTTTCTCCCTAGAAGTATCTTCATTAGGCCTCTATTTGAAAGACCTCTTAAGACTAGTTGTACAATTGAAGAGATTTTTGATGATCTTGATGATGATTTGATTGATACAACTTGATCTTTTGCATCATGCCTAGCTTAAAGGCATAAAAGAAAGCGCTTTCGGGAGGCAGCCCGCAATGAATTTAGGTTTTTCTTTTTTCTTGGATGATTGTTACTACTGTAGCAACATCATTGTATCTTTATTTTTCAACTTTGTCCCAAGTTATAGCCTCTTACGGCAAGGGAAGTAAAAGTTGTGACATGCTGTCCAGAAAACAGATTCTGTCCTCGTGACCAGAAAAATTCCAGAAAAACCCCAGTTCATCTTTTTGAGCTGAAATTTTTACACAGTATGCTCTATACAATTACGAAACTTCCGTATGTTCTGAGTTTTTTTTATTTGAGTTGCAGAAGAGCCCCCAAAAAATTCTTTACTACCTGCTGTTCTGTTTTTCATAGATTCTGCCACGTTTTGTCTCTCCTAACTTTTGCAAACCTTAAGCTTGCTTTTTCTTTGCAAAAACTTTTTGGCACTCTTGAGAAACAGTAGCTCTTCAAGAATATCTTTTTATCCAGTGGGAAAAATTATTTATTAAGGGTACTAACCTCTCTAATCAGCTTATGATGAGTTTTGTATGAAGGGAGTTTTCAAGCGTGCGATGGAAGATGATGAAAGAAGATCCAGGAGTGTCAAGCGCTCAAGCTTGGGGATGCGCCCATGCATCCCCAATAAATATTCAAGGAGACTCAAGCGTCTAAGCTTGGGGATGCCCCCGTGCATCCCCTTCTCCATCAACAATCATCATTTCGTCCTTCGTCTCACTATATTTTTATCATTTCATGCGTTATGTGCTATGCTTGGAGCGTCTCGCTCTTAGGTTTTGTTTTTAGTTTTCTTTAGCTTTGCTTTCTGTTCATAACAAGTTATATCCCTTCTTAATTTATGTGGGAGAGAAACACGCTCCACTTTCAAAATTTAGAACACATCATAGGATTTTTTCCTGCTTATCTTTTTGCTGTTGTGTGTTCTTTATCTTTTCATAGCTACTGCCATGTTTAGTTTTAGTCTTAGTTTGTCTTTAGCAAGAGCCTTGGTTTTGTTTAGTTTGTTGCTGGAACTCTTTTTAGTTTTCATGTTTATCTTGTTAAAGAGAGTTGGTTGTTGCACTGAGTTGTGTCTTGTCTTGAAAGTAGGTGATTGAGGTTTTGTTGTGAGTGATGTTTAAACTTTTGGTGTCAAGAGCTCTTGCTTATTAGTGATAGGTGTCGTATTTTGGGCAATCCGTGTTTATTTTCAAAGACTAGAAAAACTAGTTGAGAACTCTAGCTACTAGATGGATCCCTACTCTTCTGAGGAGTCGAATATTAGAGTACACTCACGTACCATGAGTCGAGGATGCGCAAGGATAACCAAACCCCCATACACTCCTCCTCGGGGTACTTGTCTTTTTGTGAACCTCCTTATTAGATTGAGAGTTACCGATAATAAGTGCATGAGTTCTTCAGACTAATGTAAGTATTGAAAGTTGACACTCCCACCTTCCCATATTTTGCTAGCCTCTCGCGTGACGTGCATTGCCTTCTTCTCACTCCGAGAGTTGGTGTCCACCTTCGCCGGTACATCCGCCCCCTTGGCATGATACGCTCTGTCATCATAAGCCTCCTTATATCTTTCCTCAAAACAGCCACCATACCTACCTATCAAGGCATTTCCATAGCCTTTCGAGTTATATAGCCGTGCAACTTCCACCTCTTCATGACTTGATCTTCATGTCATACATGTTCCTGCTACACTGGCAGCGACATACATTGCATACATCATGATAGCTACATATTCTTTATGACTTTGAGAACCTTGTAAAGTGTGAAAGATCTCCTTTACCTTCTTGTAAAATTGAGTGTTGCCCTTAAGTGAGGAAAAGATCTCAAAGTGGACACAATAAAAGATCCCAAAGAGGACAAATGAGAGTTAAATAGAAAGAGCCATTGAGGCCACAAAAAAATATACAAAAAAAGAAATAAAAAGAGAGAAAGGGGCAACACTACTATCCTTTTGAAAGATCCACACTAGTACTCCCTTTATATCTTTGTACTCCATAGAGATGATCATTATGCATATAGCTATGTGGGGACCTTCACACTATAGAACTTGGCTTGCATATTCCAAGAATGAGCCTCCTCAAATGAGCTCTAGGTCTTCATGAGCGAGCAAGTTAGATGCACCCCCACTAGTTCCATTGGAGAGCTTCTTAGCTCGTATGTGCATCCGTTGCATGGCAATCCCTACTCCTCGCATCATATCTATCATGTGGCATCTCTTGCCTATGATTGTCCTCATTGATGTGAGCCTTTCTCATCCTTTTTGTCTTCCTCCTCCACCATATTTCTCTCTTTGCCATCCTAAGTGTCAACTCTCGTGCTTACGCTCATCCATTGCATGAGTCCTCAAAATATCGAAAAGGAGTGGATCAAATTGACTTGTACCTGGTTAGTGGTCTGGGGATGAGTCAAGGTAAGATTCCAAAGAGGACCAAGTGTGAAACTTTAGTAGATTGAGTTCTCAACACAAAAATACTTTTTCTCATATTCCCTATCCCCCTTCTTGCACGCAAACACCATTTGGAGACATTCGAGTCACGGACAGCGAGAGCTCTTGCACCTAATGTTCTTTTGTTACTTGTTTCAATGCTAATATAGACTCTTGCATGTTATGACTTGAATTGAATCTCTAACCTTTATTGTTTTACTTTTCAAAATTCTTTTATGGTTGCTAGCATGTCACCACAGAAATTATGTTGTTCTCATTTACCTACTCGAGGACGAGCAGGAATTAAGCTTGGGGATGTTGATACGTCCAAAACGTATCTATAATTCTGCTCGTTCCATGCATGTTTTGTGTGATATTGCTATGATCTAGATACACTTTCATACACTTTTGATCATATTTGGACTAACCTATTAACTCAGTGCACCCAGTGCCAGTTCCTGTTTTCTGCTGTTTTTCTATTTCAGTTTTCCCCCATATAAAAAGTGCCAGAAAAATTCGGGAAAATTCAGATAAAAAATCAGCGTGAAGGAAGCTTCGCGAAGAGCCCTGGTGGGGCCAGAGGGGAGCCAGGGGGGCCCAGGCGGCCACCCGGCGCGGCCCCACCCCTGGCCGCGCCAGGGGGGCGCCTGGGGCCCCTAGTCCACCTCTGGCTGCCCCCCTTTGCCTATTTATTCTCCGTCACGGGGAAACTCCGAAGACAGAAGCCTATTTTGCAATCTCGCCTCTGTTCCGCCGCCGCCGCGCTTCCGAGATTGGGAGCACCAGAAGACCTCTTCCCGGCACCCTGCCGGAGGGAGGATTGACCTCTGCGAGTCTCCTCTCCACCATGGATGCTCCCCGGATGTCTTGTGAGTAGTTTTCCTTGGACCATGGGTCCGTGACCAGTAGCTATGTGATGTTCTCCTCCCCTCTTTGTTCTTCATGGATTAGACCTCGTGAGTTGCCCTACATGATCGAGGCACTTTTGTAATATTTCTGCTATTGCTATGCTGAGTTTGAAGAGATCTGATGGATTATGAGATTATGTTCAGATTGTTATAGAGTAATATATTTGGTTTTTATCTCTTATATTTTTGTTCCTAAGTAACTCTTGCATGTTCTCCGTTGCTGTTTATTGCTTTGGCCAAGTAGTAGGTAGTGACTCCAAGAGGGAACGTTTTGCTCGATTGTGGGTTCATGCCCCCCGATGACACGCTTGAGTGACAGAAACATGAGTCTAGGGGATGTGTTGTTGCCACAAGGGGGAAAACAACGGTGCTTGTAACCGCGGTTACAAGGATTGTTTACTTTACGCAAAGTTCTTTTTAATGCAGTTGTTTGTTGCTTTGGGTTTACACTTTGGGTGGGGCTTTCAACTTAATACCAGCGAGATGTTATGGATAGATATCTCAAGGTGGATGATTAGTAGTAGATGCAGTTGGATTTCGGTCTACTTATTTTGGCGTACTGCCCGTGCTTTTGAACCTCTTCCTTTCTTTTGTAGCATAGTTAGCATTGCGGTGCGTTCATAATCCTGTCAATTGCCCTTCTGTAATTTTTTTACCTCGCATAGCAGTTTTTATCGTATTTTGGGAGAGAGACATCACTAGTGAACAACACGTATCTCGGTCCATATACTTATCATTATTTCCACGCTATATTTACTTTACTGTTTTTACTTTCAGCTGCTATCATTATCCCTTGTGTTTTACCCTTTGTGAACAACAAGACCAGAGAGATTGACAACCTCTCTGAACTTCATTGGGAACAAAGTTATCTGTGTCTGTGTGCAGGTCCACGTCAGTTGCGCCACTGACACCTACTTATCATATCTGGAGTCCTACTGGAGACAAACCTTGGTATCTTCACCGAGGGAAACTTGCTGCTGCGGTACATCATACCTTCCACTTGGGGTTTACCAACGAAGGGCGATAAGCCATCATCCCCCAATGGGAAGGAACAGTCATAATCTCAGAAATCATCAGAGGCGGCGCCTACAGGCTGAAGAACCCAAAGACAGACGAGGACGTGGGCAACCCATGGAACGTAGCAAACTTGCGACTGTTCTATCCATAGCCCCTATCGGTCAGGACATGACTGCCAACTCATGTAAATCGCTTGACCGCAATAAAATAAATGTTGCCCAAATACTGCCATCTCAAAGCACTCGGGGGCTTAAGAGCAAAACTCCCCCCCCCGAGCAACTCTATCGCCTACGCGATCTCTTAATCAAGGCACTCGGGGGCGAGCAAAACTCCCCCCCCGAGCAACTCTATCGCCTACGCGATCTTAATCAAGGCACTCGGGGGATTAAGAGCAAAACTCCCCCCGAGCAACTCTATCGCCTACGCGATCTTAATCAAGGCACTCGGGGGCTTAAGAGAAAACTCTCCCCGAGCAACTCTATAGACTACGCGATCTTAATCAAGGCACTCGGGGTCTTAAGAGCAAACTCCCCCCGAGCAACTCTATCGCCTATGCGATCTTAATCAAAGCACTCGGGGGCTTAAGAGCAAACTCCCCCCGAGCAACTCTATCGCCTACGCGATCTCAAGTAAAGCACTCGGGGGCTTAAGAATAAAGTCCCCCCCCCCCCCCGAACAACGCTATCGCCTACGCGATCTTCTTCATGAAGCACTCGGGATCTCGAGTACAAACCCCACCCGAGAGACGACCATCAACACTCCCATGACATCCAAGCACTTCTGAAGAAACTTTGGAGGAAGCACAAGCTCATTTAGTCTTCACCCGATCGCCAACGATCACCTAAAGACTCGGGGGCTACTCCCATCGGGAGCGCTGTCGCGCACCCGATAAAAGACAACAAAGGAAACAAATTTTAGCCTACGCCTGACCCTTCGACTCAAGCGTAGCCTCGGGGGCTACTCCCATCGGGAGCGCTGTCGCGCACCCAATAAAATCTACAGTTCAAAGTATCGGACGGATTCGAAGACAGTTCCCGACCGCAAAAGACTCGAATTCAACTCTCAGTTCCAAAAGAAATCAAAGACAGCTCCTAATCGTCAAGGACTCGAACACAGTTTTTCGGTGGCATAAAGGACCAAATACAAATTCCATTACAAAGGACAAAGCACAGTTTACATCATAGATATTATCTTCAATACAAAAAGACTCAACTACATTTGGATAGAAGGCAGCTCCTGTTACAAGAGGAAATCACCCAAGGAATTATGACTTCTACATGTGTGCCCATGAGGGGTAATCAACTCTAGTACAAGAGCATCATCACAGAAAAATTAGGAGTGGAAGCAGCAGGCTCATGATGTCAATGACATAACAAAAGGTGAAGCTCGACTTATTTGCAGGAGCCATTGGGGACGCCGCTCCACCAGCTTCTTCTCCTGCTCCTCTAGCTTCTTCTCCAGCTCCGCCCAAGCTGCCGGCGAAGATGACGCCGTTACCTCCAGTTCTACAAGGTCGCCTGCCGCGCTCGTTTAACTAGTGGCTTGACATCGAGGTCTTCTTCAGAGGAAGAGGAGGAAGCAGTTGAATACGGCTCACCACCACCACCAGAAGAGTCCCCGGAGGAAGAAGCAGTTGAAGACGCAGATGATGGCTTCTCGCCCTTCGTTGGTGAGCCCCAAGTGGAAGGTTTGATGCAGTACAACAACGAGTTTCCCTCGGTGAAGATACCAAGGTTTGTCTCCAATAGGACTCCGGAGATGATAAGTAGGTGTCAGCGGCGCGACTGACATGGACCTGCACACAGACACAGATAACTTTGTTCCCAACGAAGTTCAGAGAGGTTGTCAATCTCTCCGGTCTTGTTGTTCACAAAGGGTAAAAACACAAGGGTTAATGATAGCAATTGAAAGTAAAAGCAAGAAAGTAAATATAGTGTGGAAACAATAATAAGGATATGGACCGGGATACGTGATGTTCACTAGTGATGTCTCTCTCCCAAAAGACGATAAAAGCTGCTATGCGAGGTAAACAAATTACAGAAGGGCAATTGACAGGATTATGAATGCACCGCAATGCTAATTATGCTACAAAAGAAAGGAAGAGGTTCAAAAGCACGGGCGGTACGCCAAAATAAGTAGACCATAATCCAACTGCATCTACTACTAATCATCCACCTTGAGATATCTATCCAGAACATCTCGCTGGTATTAAGTTGCGAGCCCCACCCAAAGTGTAAACCCAAAGCAACAGACAACTGCATTAAAAAGAACTTTGCGTAAAGTAAACAATCCTTGTAACCGCGGTTACAAGCACCGTTGTTTTCCCCCTTGTGGCAACAGCACATCCCCTAGACTCATGTTTCTGTCACTCAAGCGTGTCATCGGGGGGCATGAACCCACAATCGAGCAAAACGTTCCCTCTTGGAGTCACTACTTACTACTTGGCCAAAGCAATAAACAGCAACGGAGAACATGCAAGAGTTACTTAGGAACAAAAATATAAGAGATAAAAACCAAATATATTACTCTATCACAATCTGAACATAATCTCATAATCCATCAGATCCCATCAAACTCAGCATAGCAACAGCAGAAATATTACAAAAGTGCCTCGATCATGTAGGGCAGCTCACGAGGTCTAAACCATGAAGAACAAAGAGGGGAGGAGAACATCACATAGCTACTGATCACGGACCTATGGTCCAAGGAAAACTACTGACAAGACATCCGGGGAGCATCCATGGTGGAGAGGAGACTCCCGGAGGTCAATCCTCCCTCCGGCAGGGTGCCGGGAAGGGGTCTTCTGGTGCTCCCGATCTCGGAAGCGCGGCGGCGGCGGAACAGAGGCGAGATTGGAAAATAGGGTTCTTCTTCTAGAGTTTCCCCATGACGGAGAATATATAGGCGAAGGGGGGCAGCCAGAGGTGGACCAGGGGCCCCAGGCCCCCCCCCTGGCGCGGCCAGGGGTGGGGCCGCGCCGGGTGGCCACCTGGGCCCTCCTGGCTCCCCTCTGGCCCCTCTCGGGCTCTTCGCGAAGCTTCCTTCACGCTGATTTTTATCTGAATTTTCCCGAATTTTTCTGGCACTTTTTATATGGGGGAAAACTGAAATAGAAAAACAGCAGAAAACAAGAACCGGCACTGGGGTGCACTGAGTTAATAGGTGAGTCCAAATATGATCAAAAGTGTATGAAAGTGTATCTAGATCATAGCAATATCACACAAAACATGCATGGAGCAAGCAGAAATTATAGATACTTTTTGGACGTATCAGCAGGCGAAGGACTCCTCGACTTTATGGAGCTGTCGCTGTCGACTCCTGCACATGTGGATCCATGCTATTGCCACTCGGATCGAATGCGCGGACAGTGACAGTGCTTTCACCATCAAAACGACAGCTGAGCATGTCGCCATCTCGCAAATTCAATCGCCGAGCAAACAAACTCCAACCAGAGCCAAGAAAAATCAAGCGAGAGCTATCAACCTCCAAGTCAACATAAGAAGGAGATCGACAGCTCCCTTGAAGGTGCAGAAGCAAGCCATCCAAGCCACGTTCAGAGACAATGGCAGAAAAAGCAGAGGGAAGAAGGATGCGATTGGCACTTTGGCCACGAACACGCAAAATGAAATCATAGCGCCAGAATCCCTCCTGCAAGGGAGAGGAGGAAGGCACTGGCGCCGTGCCATGGCGACCACCACGGCAGGAGCGTGGGGTGCGGCCACCACGGCTACGGCGAACACGGCCACGGCCAACACCTCGCCTGGGAACCATGAGCGGAAGAAGACATGAAGGAAGAAGCAAAGCAGCGAGTTGGATAGAGGCGTGGAAGAGAAAGGTCTATTTATAGAACAATAACCCTCAAAGCACAGAGAAGCCAAGGCGACAACAGCACTTAATTCAAACACCAAACGTCCAGCCGTCTCGAACTCCAAGACGAAGATGCTTTCCCACGAGACGCACTGTATGCAAGACGCGTCAATTCGCTCGCGTTTCCAACGCACGTATGGGAAACTCAGCTGGCACCTGCCGCACGTCACAGCGGCCATTATTATGACCGGTTCTGGAGACATGACGGTTCACTGGCAGAGCATCACTGACAGCCATCAAACAGAGGCATCACTATCCCTGACGAGCGGCGAACAAAACCAAAAAGACAACAAGGCCCTGATATTCCATCTCTCAGATCTTTTCCATAAGGAAAGAAAAACATCTTACTCCCATCGGGAGCGTACATCATAAGAGTCTCGGGTGCTCCCTCACCTAAAGGTCAGCCACGTGCTCGAGTGAACACTCGCACTTATGAGAGTCTCGGGTGCTCCCTCAACCCGACGAAAGACAAACAAACATTTGCCAAGATCATACGGCGCTAAGAGTCTCGGGTGCTCCCTCACCTAAAGAGCCGAAACGGCATTCGAGTAATTACTCGCGAAAAAAAAACCCGACTGAGCACTCGAAAACAAAGCTCCTCGGGTGAATGAGTGAACAGCTCGCTTGATGTTTTGTTCCAAGCGGGTGCAATGCTATAAGGCTCCACGCCTAAAAAACACACATTCCTGGAACACGATACACTGTGCCCAGATGCCACGCAAGATTAGCGTGTAGGTAAGACCCCGCTGCAAAGTACGGCCGGGCTGGGACTTGCCGAAGAGCGATTTCACTCCCAACCTTTCCCATGCGCAGAGCATGATAGAAAAGTCGGGCGGACGCGCCTTAGGCTACACACATTACTGGCGGCAAATGAACACCGTAAGACCTGAAGCGGCCGGACTTTTGCTCGACACCAGTTTTCCAAACTCACGTCGAGGGACGTAGGTTTGATTGGGCTACTGTGGTATTTTCCCTAGTGCAATTCACCAAGGCTCGACCCGTCGACTCCTTGGGCCCTTTCAGCTTAGCATCCCTCGAAACAGGTTTTTTCATGGCCACCAGACTGCCAGCGACCCACGGGTGAACCGTGCATATGAATGAATGACAAACGAATGTACTCGAGTCCCTGCGCGACTCTTCGAGTCCCCCAGGCACTCGGGGGCTACTGACGAGGGGGTGACCCCACGACTCCTACGGATGAGCCTACCTGGTGTCCATGAAGACAGAAGGCCCATGAAGATACGACCTCGGCACACTGGTTGGCACCGACGTAGGAGTCCTCGACTCACAAGGAAGGTGCGAAGACCTGCCGTACGGAGCAAGCTAGGGTTAGGAAAGCTTACCTGTACACGTAGATGGACTCCCTGAGACCTAGCCCGGTATATAAGGGCTAGGAGGGGCGACGCCAAAGACATCCAATCTCACCTGTAACCCTAGCCTTGAGCGCTCCAGCCTTGGCCTCCACTGTAATCGTATCTCCCCAATCAATAATATCGAGCAGGAGCGAGCCTCCCTGTTTGCCGACGAGCTATCGTCCAACCTGCGCCTCTCATCACTAACCTAGGGTCCCTAACCATGGGATTTGCCGGGGTTGATCCCCGTCATCGGGGCTGAGGTTTCTACCAGTAGCTATGTGTTCTTCTCTCTCTCCCATGATGTGATCTTCGTTGTGATCATAGGCTATGTTAATCTAGGGTGATCCCATGATATTTCCCCTTCCTCTATGTATTGGATTGATGTACTCACTTGATCTTATCTAGTATAATCCCCGAGACCATGGTGACAGCGGTCTATTGGACATGGGTTAGAAGAATATTTTCATGAGTGATTTCCTCTTTTGTGTGTGGATTGAAGATTGAGAGTCTCTTGGTGCTTGTCTTTGACTATTCTTTAGATATGTTGGGGTGATTGTGGTACACGCTTTGGATGGCCGCGGTGACATTGGGAAATCCATAGATGAGAACTACGAACTCTGAGGTGTTCTTTTGTAGCCCTACACAATTCTCGTCCTCTCTTGACCACAAAGGAATGACCTCCGAGTGCGTCTCCAATGCATGTTTTAGTGGAAATATCACGTGATTAGACTATGTTAATGTTGTTGAGAGTTGCCACTAGTGAAAGTATGAAGCCTAGGCCTTGTTTCCACCATTGTTACACCGTTTGTGCTCACTTTTGTCACATGTTTGCTTGCTGCACTTTTTATTACAGATTTTTATTACCTTGTTTTGCCACACCTATCACCCATATTTTACCATCTCTTCGCCGAACTAGTGCACCTATACAACTCCTAGTTGTATTAGGTGTGTTGGGGACACAAGAGACTTCTTGTATCTTAATTGCAGGGTTGCTTGAGAGAGACCATCTTCAACCTCTACTTCCCTGAGTTCGATAAACCTTAGGTCATCCACTTGAGGGAAATTGCTGTTGTCCTACAAACCTCTGCGCTTGGAGGCCCAACATAGTCTACAAGAATAGAAGCGTGTGTAGACATCACGCGGCGGCGGCAGAACAGAGGCGAGATTGGGAAATAGGGTTCTTTCTTCGGAAGTTTCCCGTGACAGAGAATAAATAGGCGAAGAGGGGCAGCCAGGGGGGCCACCAGGGGTCCAGGCGCCCCCCTCGCGCGGCCAGGCCCCTGGCCGCGCCAGGTGGCCGCCTGAGCACCTGGTGGTGGCCGCATGGCCCTCCTTCGGGGCTATGGAAGCTTCCGACACGCTGATTTTTTTATCTGAATTTCCCGAATTTTTGGAGCACTTTTTATATGGGGGAAAACAGAAATAGAAAAACAGCAGAAAACAGGGACTGGCACTGGGGTGCACTAAGTTAGTAGGTTAGTCCAAATATGATAAAAATGTATGAAAGTGTATCTAGATCATAGCAATATCACACAAAACATGCATGGAGCGAGCAGAAATTATCGATACGTTCGAGACGTATCAGAACTCGACTTATATACACCCCGGGTCCTAGGGTTTACAAGAAGTCTGACTCGTACACACAGGTGGAATCATAGTCTAATCCTTGACGCCTTTCTTGTCTTCCAAGTTTAGATGGACACCTTCCTTACCGTATCGACGGTCTTCTCTTTCTTGTTGGACTTGGCTGAACACCGAGTCTCTCCTGGGCCTTATCCTCTACGAGTTGGCCCGTGTTTATCCTTGGGCATCGAGTTTCCACCAAACTATCGCAAGGAATGTGGGTCTTGTCATGGGAAAGTCATGGCAGATGTCCTCATAGGATAAGTTAGTGCAGGGCCTTGGCTACGAGTGGATACGAGGAAGTAGAAGATCATGGAGAAGGACATGGGTATTTACCCAGGTTCGGCCCCTCGATGAGGTAAAGACCTAGTCCTGCTTTGTTTTTACTATTTGTGGAGATTTCGATTACAAGGGTGCGGAATCGCTACCTATGCCTCAAGAGGTTCTACGTTTGTTCGCCCTTTGGACGTCACAGGGACTCGGCTTATATAAACGTCGGGTTGGGGATGTTGATACGTCCCAAACGTATATATTATTTTTGCTTGTTCCATGCTTCTTTTGGTGATATTGGTATATGTTTTGCTGCACTTTCATATCATTTACAACATATTTGGGACTAACCTATTAACCTAGTGCCCAGTGCCAATTTCTGTCTGTTTTGTCTGTGCATCATAGAAAAAAGGGTGAAAAATCAAAGTGCTCAGAAAAATCCAGAAAACATCCTAAATTCTTATTCATCGGAAGACTCCAGAAGCCCGAAGGGCAGCCGAAGGGAGGGCACCCCCGTCCAGGCGACCCCACGAGGCTTCTAGGGGGCCCCTCCAGACGCCTGGGTGACTGGGCCCACCTCTGGGGCCCTCCTTTGGCTCTTATTTTTACCCCTGTCGAGGAAACGCTGAAAATCCAGACGCCTTTTGCAGAAGCAATTCCGATCTCAACCACCATCACCAACAAGCTTCGGGGGACCAGAAGTTCCTGTTTCGACAACCTACCGGAATGGGGAAGTGCCCCCGGATTCATCTCCATCGATGTTGGTTCCTCCCTCCATGATGCGGGAGTAGTTCCTCCTCAGGGCTGAGGTCTTATTCAGTAGCTATGTGGTTATCTCTCTCTCCCATGATGTGATCTTGATTGTGATCATTGGCTAAGTTAATCTAGTTGTCTCCCATGATGTTTCCCCTTCTTCTATGTATTGGATTGATGTACTCACTTGACAATATCCATTATAATCTCCGAGACCACGGTGACATTGGGTCTATGGGACATAGATTAGAATAATATTTTCATGAGTTCTTTCTTCTATTGTGAATTGATTGAAGATTTGAGATTCTCTTGGTCCTTGTCTTGACTATCCTTGAGATATGTTGTGGCGATTGTGGTACTCTCTTTGGATGGACGCGGTGACATTGGGAAATCCAAAGATTTGGAACACAAACTCTAAGGTGTGCTCTTGTAGCCCTACACAGTTCTCATCCTCTCTTGACCATAAAAGAACGATCTCCGAGTTACGTCTTCCTTGCATGTTTTGGTGGAAGTATCATGTGTTTCAACTATGTTAATGTAGTTGGGAGTTGCCACTAGTGAAAGTATGAAGCCTAGGCCTTGTTACTCACCATTGTTACATCATTTGTGCTCACTTTGTCACTTGCTACCTTACTATAATTTGTATTACATATTTATATTACCTTGCTTTGCCACACCCATCACCTATATTTTACCATCTGTTCGCAGAACTAGTGCACCTATACAATTTACCAATGTATTAGGTGTGTTGGGTACACAAGAGACTTCTTGTTTCTTAATTGCATGGTTTCTTGAGACAGACGATCTTCAACCTCTACTTCTGTGAGTTCGATAAACCTTAGTTCATCCACTTGAGGGAAATTGCTGTTGTCCTATAAACTTTGCCCTTGGAGGCCCAACACAATTTACAAGAATAGAAGCGTGTGAAGACATCATGCCCCACCTGATCAGGCGGCCAGGGGCCACGCCAGGTGGTGGCCCCATTCGGCTCTCCTTCGGGCTTCTGGAGTCTTCCGTCAAATAGATTTTTTTTGTTTTTTTGGATTTCTCTGATCACTTTGTTTTTTTAGCTATTTTCTGCATTGCACAGGGAAAAACAAACATAAACTGGCACTAGGCACTACGTTAATAGGTTAGTCCCAAATATGTTGTAAATGATATGAAAGTGCATCAAAACATATAACATTATCACCAAAAGTGGCATGAAGCAAGCAAAAATTAAGGATACATTTGAGACGTATCTGTGACCTGGTGAGCCATTGTAGCAAGCAGGGCGGCTTTGGAGATTGGATTGATATGCCGCTAGGGCCATGGTAATAACATTAATGTGTGGAAGGACTTATGGATTCCGGGTACACTGTGTATGAACCCAACGTTTAAACCAACAACATGCACTATCGAGAAGGTTTTGGAGCTTATAGATTAAGAAAGTGGTACTTGGCGGTACGAGTTGGTGTGACATACTTTTCTAGCACTTGACGTTGATGCAATTTTGAACATACTAATTCGACAGGGAGGAGGTTATGAGTTCCAGGCTTGGGCTTTTGAGACCAATGACGTATACTCTGTGAAATATGCATATCGTTCTCTAGTGGCTCAAAACAAGCGTGCTGCTCTAGAGGAAGGGACGGACACCGACACTTCAGGGAATGATCAACACATGTGGAAGTCATTATGAAAGCTCAATGTTATTCCCAAAGTCAGAGTTTTCTGGTGGAGCGTGTTGAAGGGTATACTACCAGATGAAGCTACTTTGTGGAAAAGACACATTGTAATTTTTATTAGATGCAAGGTGTGTGAAGCCATGGATGAGGATCTAATGCACACTCTAGTGTATTATTCTCACGAGAAGAAATTCTGGGATGAGGCCTAAAGACTCTTTAATATTCGGTTGCCTCGTCTCCATCCGGACTTGTGGGCTTCAGATATTCTCTGTGATGGTCGCTTCTCCAATGAGGACCAGGAAAAGATTTATGGGGGCCATTGATGGCACTGAAGTAGTGCTCCTCGTTGGTTGCCCCAAGTGGAAGGTTAGATCTAGTAGCAGCAAATTTCCCTTATACGAGGATTGTAAGGTTTATCGAACAAGGAGGACTCCGAGGATCAACAAGAAGGTCTGAATAGAAATCACTTACTTAACCTGGACTTGCACACGACACAAGTAACTTTGCTCCCAACGAGTTCAGAGAGGCCGTCAATCTCTCCGGTCTAGTAGTTTACAAAGGATCAAACACAAGCGGGAAATAGTAGTGGTGATTGCAACGAAAAGGAAATAAAAGCAGTAAATGATGGAGGTGTACACAATGGTGGAAATATGGACCGGGGTCCCATGATGTTCACTAGTGATGTCTCTCCAAAAAGACGATAAAACAACTAAGCTGGGTGAAAAAATTACAGCTGGGCAATTGACAGAATTATAAACGCACCGCAATGCTAATTATGCCACAAGAAAGTTAGAGGCTCAAAAGTATGGGCAGTACGACAAGACAAGTAGACCATTTGTTCATCAACATCTACTCACTAGTCATCCACCTTGAGATATCTATCCAGAACATCTCGCTGGTATTAAGTTGTGAGCCCCACCCAAAGTGTAAACCCAAAGCAACAGATAACTGCATTAATAAACTTTGCGTAAGGTAAACAATCCTTGCAACTGCGGTTACAAGCACCGTTGTTTTCTCCCTGGTGGCAACAACACATCCCCTAGTCTCATGTTTCTGTCACTCAAGCTAGACATCGGGGGGCACGAACCCACAATCAAGCATAATGCTCCCTCTTGGAGTTACTATGTACTACTTGGCCAAAGCAATAAAAACAACTGAGAACATGCAATAATTACTCAAGAACAAAATATAAAAGGAGAACCAAATATATAACTCATCACGATCTGAACATAATCTCATAATCCATCGGATCCCAGCAAACACAACATAGCAACAGCAGTAAGATTACATAAGTGCATTGATCATGTAGGGCAGCTCACAAGGACTAAGAATTGAAGCACAACGTTGGAGAGAATACATCACATAGCTACTGTTCATAGACCCATGGTCCAAGGGGGGCAACTCACGACACATCCGGGAAGCGCTCATGGTGGTGGAGAAGCTCCCGGAGATCAATCCTCCCTCCGGCAGGGTGCCGGGACAAGGTCTTCTGGCGATCCCCATCTCGGGATCACGGTGGCGGCGGAACAGAGGCGAAAATCGTGATGCAGAGTATTTTTTAGGGTTTTCTCATCGGGGGTAAATATAGTCCAAAGGGGGGAACCAGGGGGTGGTCCCTCCCCCTAGGCGGCCTGTGGGCGCGACCCCACCCCTGGACGCGTGTAACAGCCCAGGATTTTCACCAAAATTAAAAAAATTGTTTGTTGCTTTATTTTGTTGATTGCTAGAATTGTAGGCAATATTTGCTTCGCTGATTTATTAATCGGTGATTATATTTCCCCCTCCTTCTCGTATCGGCACGCGTGACCGAACCTTTCCACCATGGCACACGACCTTTGTGACACCGGGTTTCACCCGAGCACCGTCGCAACTTCCGGCACAAGACCAGCCATCGCCATCGAAATGAAAAACACCGTTTATTTAATAAACGGATTATTTTATTGTGCGTTGGAAAATGTTCGCGAAACGGTATCGAAGTGAGGTAGAAGTGACTAGCTCGCCTCGCAGAGTGCGTGGTTCGAGGTTTCGTCTGAATCGGAGGTCAGACGAAGCCTGTGCAGTCATAAACGTGCAACGTAGAAAACGGGGTTCAACTCAGGGGTATTTTCGTCGTCTGCCATCACACCTACCCCCTTTCTATAAATAGCAGCTCTCCCCTGCCATTTTTAGCATTGAACCCTAAAACAGATTAGGGTTTCCCCTAATCCAGCCGAAACCCTAGTCCCAGACCAATCCCAGCCGTCAGATCTCCAGATCTAGGGCTCACGGGCTGCCACGTCTCCCCGAAGCTCACCGCAGCCAGCCTTCCGCGTCCCGGGCCCCGCAGGGCCGAAGTCGCCGCCGCTAGGGCCCACCGCGGCCCATCTGGGCGCCACCGTCTGAAGCCCCGTGGAGGAGCTCCTTTGCCTCCCGTGCGTCGCACCGCCATCCTCGCAGCCAACGCCGGCAAGCAGCCGCGACTCCCTCCGGTGAGCAGCACTACGTCCCTCTTCTCCTCTCCATGCTCCCTCACCTTCTCCGCCCTCTCTGCCCGCAGGTTGCCGGCGGCGGCACCGCGCCAGCCGCCGCGCGCCATGGATGGCGGCCCGAGCTCCGCGCCCCGTGCCTCACCTCCTAGCCACCGGATCCGGCAACCGGCGGCCGGGTCCATCGTCCCCGCCCGCCGGACCTCCTGCCTCATCACCTCCCAAAGCCAGAGGGCCACCGCCCCTCGCCGGACTTCGCGCCGCCGTCGGACGTCTCCCCGATCTGGACGAGGAGCACGCCTCGGCTGCTCGTCCCCGCTCGCGCCCGCGTGGGCCTACGCGCACCCCATGGCCCAGCGCCCTCACGTGGCCCAGCCGCTCGCCCGAGCGCACTTCGCTCCTCTCGCCCCGAGAGCGCCCACGCTAACCTCCGCCCCCCTGCGTTCTGGTCCGGCCCATGGTGAGCACGCCCTTTGTCCTTTTTTTTCCTGCAGAGTTGGGCTTGGCCCTAGTCTGTTTCTCTTCTGTGTTGCGCCCATAGGCGTAGTTTAGTTGTTATCGCCCGCCTGTTAGAACCTGTTACGGTAGCTTTCCGCCCAATAGCATTTTATTAATTTTCTGCATTTATATTTTGGCAGAGTGTTATATTTTGGCGATGCTCGTATCTTTCCACCCGTTTGTCGGATCGCGACGTGTTCTACATGAAATTTGCTCTGTTTTGCATGTAGATTAATAAAATGTTGCCCTTTGCCATGTTTGAGATTGTTTACATGCTTTTTACCTGCTAATTACAACCCTTGCATTGTAAACTGATTATTTAATAAATTTTCAACCGTTGCTCCGATGAAAATGTTCCTTATATGTAACTTGACTAGAATTTCATGTAGATCGTGAATATGTTGTTCTTGCTTGCTAATAAAAATAATAAAATTATGTTTAGGGCAGAACAGTACCAAATGCAATAATTATCGTGGGGTCCGTAATAGTTGCCATGTATAGGTTTTACCCTCCCCCCCCACTTAAACTGACTAGTTTAGATAACTTACTTATGCTTCACCTATTTCCATGATTGTGTGATATGTCATGGTTGAGTGAGATGCCATGTTAACAACCCTTGCTCATGTTGTGTAGCTAAACAACTTGAACCAATTTTAAATGTGCGGTATCGTCGTGTGTGACAAATACTTCACTTAAACTGTTAGTAACCGCTCTCGACGATAGATGCGATCGAAGTGCGTTGCCTCGTGTTGCCTTTTTGTTGTTGCTTGCTGGTGATTGCTTCGTAGTAATAGATGCTTGCTCGTCGATTTCCTTTCCAGTGTTTCCTTCTTGTGTGCTCCCGCGGTTACTCTCAGAGACGTTGCGAGCTTGGGATCGACTATATCTTCGACTTCGTCTTGTCATCAGGTAAGGGAGAGCATATATCATGCTTATAACTTTCAGCTCAATTGTGCCTAGGTATAGGATAGAACGATTGCTTGATCCTACCACCTCATATTTATGCCTCTCAAATAAACCCAAACAGCCATGTCCTCCACATCCCAGCAAACCTTTGTTTGGCCATGTACCTTGCTTGCTTAACCACTAATTATTATGCATGCTAGAAAGCTATCCTATTACCCTTTTACTCTTTGGATTGGGCTATCACATTATTATATTGTTGTGGATGATATGATTATTATAATATTGACTATATTTGACGAAGGATGGAAGGTCAGGCTATCCCGCCTTGGCGCTTTGTTCCAGTCGAGTCACCTAGGATCCAAGTTCCGGGTATTGTGTCACTTGACGAGCGTGCCTAATCGTGTGTGGGATTCTAAGGGGTCCCCTTGTCTTACCTACCTAGCTCCAAACAGTTCTAGTGGTGGCCCAAGATGATTTACCATTTGCAAACCATGCATATATGTCTGTTGGGTCGCTCCAAGCAGTCATTCTTTAAAACACTATGGGCCAGCGGGGACATGGTTTTCTTGTTGGTCCACCCTTGGCCGGCGAGGGCCCGGGCCCATGTGAGGTGTCCCGGTAACCCAAACCCTGTTGAGACGGAAGAGGCCAATCCGAGAGCGCGACCGACTTTTAGATTGGATGTCGACTCCCCAGGGCGTACATGCGACACCTATAATGGGCAGTTGGTACACCCCTGCAGGGTTAAATCTTTTTGAGAAGCCGTGTCCACGGTTATTGACGACTTGAGACCTACTCCTTGTTCATAGACAACAACAATTGAGATAATCTTAATAACTTGATCGATGTGTGTGTGCCTTGACTGCTTCTTCTTCATCGGGATGCGAAGGGGAGGACAAGGATAGGATAGGTGTTATGTTTGCGTAAGTAGATGATAGCAGACTTTTTGGGGGCGATTTCTCATCGAATGCTTGGCTTCTCATCTTACTCCGAATAGAACGTTAGCCACTAATATATGCTAGTGCGGCTGCAACCTCACCAGTACCCCATCTTACCGTGAGAAGTTAGTTACAAGACTTGTTGAAATAGCTCACCCCTTTCTTCTCTCTTTTATGCACGTTATGCAAACGATCTTGGACTTCAGATGAGCTCGACGACCTTTCTTCCGGACACCTTCGCAGGGACTCGGCGACGACTAGTTATGTGGATCCCGGTGGAGAACCTGGACCCGTGTGGTTACGGGAATTGTGTGTTTTACCTTTGCCATTAGGCATTTTATTATAGTCTGTAGTCAGACATATATCTTCCGCTGATGTATTGTATTTAAGGTAGTTGTATGCTGGATGTATGAGATGTTGTATCCTTGTAGATGTAATGTTGTGATATCATGTTGGAAACCCGGGGCATATGGCAGTGTCATATGTCGCGGTGGGACCGATATGTGCTTCGTCCCCGGATCTGGATGGAAACATCTAGGTCTGGAATAGTACCGCATATGGCAGTTTCTGTCTGCTGATGTCTGTGAATTGTAGGTTTTTACCCATATTTACAGAGCTCCAAAAATTCCAACAAAAATATATAAAAATTCTGCGCAACAGAAGCTTCCAGGATCACCGAATGAGGGCCAGAGGGGGGCCAGGCCCCACCCAAGTGGCCAGGTGGCGCGACCCCCTCCCTGGCCGCGCCACTAGGGCGTCTCGGGGGAGGGGCCACCCCCTGGTGCCCCCCTTTGGCCTATATTTACACCCCGTCATGGAAACCCTCGAGAGGAACCCCGCATCACGATTTTCACCACTGTTCCGCCGCCGCCTCGCTTCCAAGACAGGGAGCACCAAAAGACCTCTTCCTAGGACCCTGCGGAAGGAAGGATTGACCTCCGGGAGCCTCTCCACCACCATGAGCGCTTCCTGGATGTGCCGTGAGTAGTCCTCCTTGGACCATGGGTCCATGACCAGTAGTTATGTGATGTCTTCTCTCCAATCTCGTGCTTCAATTCTTAGCCCTTGTGAGCTGCCCTACATGAACAAGGCATCTATGTAATTTTTCCTGCTATTGCTATGCTCAGTTTGCTGGGATCCGATGGATTTTGATATTATGTTCATATTGTGATGAGCTATATATTTGGTTCTCATTTTATATGTTGTTCTTTAAGTAATTCTTGAATGTTCTTCATTGCTTTTTATTGCTTTAGCCAAGTAGTAGATAGTAACTCCAAGAGGGAGCGTTTATGCTTGATTGTGGGTTCATGCCCCCTGATGTCTAGCTTGAGTGACAGAAACATGAGACTATGGGATGTGTTGTTACCACCAGGGAGAAAACAACGGTGCTTGTAACCACGGTTGCAAGGATTGTTTACCTTACGCAAAGTTTGTTAATGCAGTTGTCTGTTGCTTTGGGTTTACACTTTGGGTGGGGCTCGCAACTTAATACCAGCGAGATGTTCTGGATAGATTTTTCAAGGTGGATGATTATTGAGTAGATGCAATTGGATTACGGTCTATTTGTCTTGTCATACTGCCCAGACTTTTGAGCCTCTAACTTTCTTTGCAGCATAATTAGCATTGCGGTGCGTTTATAATTCTGTCAATTGCCCAGATGTAATTTTTTTCACCCAGCTTAGCTATTTTATCGTATTTTGGGAGAGATACATCACTAGTGAACATCATGGGACCCCGGTCCATATTTCCACCATTGTTTACACCTCATCTATTTACTGCTTTATTTCCTTTTTAGTTGCAATCATCACTACTATTTTCCCCTTGTGTTTGATCCTTTGTAAATGACACGGTCGGAGAGATTGACAACCTCTCTGACGAGGGGGTGGCCCCATGACTCCTACATGTGAGGCTACCTGGTGCGTATGAAGACAGAAGGCCCGTTGGGAAGCTGCGAGAAGCCCACGATTGGCCCAACCAAGCACCGACGTAGGAGTCCGCGACTAACATGGAAGGTGCAACTTGGCGTACAAGGCAGGACTAGGATTAGGAAACTACCTATGTAACCTAGCACGGACTCCCCGAGACCTAGCCTAATATATAAAGGCTGGGAGGGGAGACGTCTATCTCATCTCAATACGCATCTACTCATCCTAGCCTTGCGAGAACTCGCCTTGGCTCCACTGTAATCGCCCCCTCACGTAATAATATCGAGCAGGAAGTGCTTCTCCTGTTAGCCGATGAGTATCGTCCAACCTGTGCCATCTCTATGACTAACCCAGGGTCCCTGACCATGGGATTTGCCGGGGTTGATTCCCGTCAATTGGCGCCGTCTGTGGGAACTCCGCAGGTTGGAATTGCGATCTCGGTGGCCTCATCATCCACACTCGTCAAGGCGATGACTTCATCAGCTCTCATCGACCCTACGATCCGGGCAAACTCCGATCTGTTCGGATCCCTCAGTTTCATGGCTCACCTCCCAGCCTTTCGACCAGCCTTCGCCGACCTGCGCACTGGAGTCAACCTGATTTTCGGAGCATATCAAATCTACATCAACCACTGGGGAGCCCTTCGTCTCACGGACCGTGCTCGAGCACCCGCGACGGCGGATCCTACATCAACAATCGAAGCAGCACCCGCCCTCGTGACGACTCCACGAGTCAGCCACCATCCCCAGCCCGACTACTCGAGTGGTCCCCAGAAGAAGCGCATCGCGCGCACAAGCAAGACGACACTCAAGACGTTGTCCCAAGCATTCATGGCAGACATCCACGAGCCAACCACAGATGGCAAGAACCAAGATGGCGACCCGAGCAGTCGCCCGGACAACCACTCGAATAGCAAATACAGTGAGCCTGACAACACTGGCCAGGTCACCGTCACACTTGGAGAACCAGGAACTATACCAAAGAAAATATACCAAAGAGTGGAGCATAGCAATCGCAGGACCGATGAGCCAGAAAGCAGCAAGCATCAGACTCCAGGAATAGCGAAAGAGGGCCACCACGTAGAAAAGATCTACTTATCCAAGGAAGCAATTGCCAGAATAAGGGACGCAGTGAAGCGCGGCAAACTACTCCCGGAGAACGCAACGCGAGACGAACTCAGAGCATACAACAAGCTGGTGAGTGACGCCACCAAGAGAGCAAGACAGCAAGCTCCTATTGATCCTCAGGATGTTCCTTTAAATTCCTTGGTTGCTCAAGAACAAGTAGATGTGAACTTTATCTCTAGAAACAACTTCAACAATAATGCTTATAGGAGTAATTTTGGTAGCAACAATCCTAGACCTTTCCCATCCAACAACTATGGGAACAACAACACTTGTCCTAGCACCAAAAACTCGACCTCTGAACTAGAGACCTTGCTCAAAGACTTTATCACTACCCAACAGGCCTTCAACAAGAGTGTAGAATAGAAATTAGACAAATTAGATATCCTCTCTTCGAAGGTAGACAACATAGCCCATGATGTTGAGATGCCTAAGATTAGAACTTCTCCCCCCTAGGAGAGGAAGACCACTCCTATGAATGCTATCCAAGTACAAATTAATGAAAACATTAGGATGTTGGGCAAACTTAAAGAGAGATGGGCTAGAGAAAAGGAGGAAGAAGAGAGAGTTAAGAGCCTTCCTACCTACCACACAGTAGCTACTATCCAAGTTGTTGAGGATGTCCAAACTGTTAGCACCCATCACACCCCTAGTCCCACTGGACCTATCAATGGTGATGCTACCACCTCAACCATAGATGAAGAAAACTCTATGAACATACAGGCTTTCAAACAAGTGAGCCTAAATGATATCACTACCTCCTTGATAGATAGTAGTGATCTAGACTTTGACAACTGCACCTTACCTGAAGTTATTGGTTTCCTACACAAAATGTCTAGAGACCTCCACACTAGCACACTTAATCTTTCCTTCACAGAGAATATCACCAATGCTCTAATCAAAGTTAGGGAGGAGAAGCTTAGACTAGAAGCCTCCATACCTAGGAATCTAGAAGATGGTTGGGATCCTATGATAAAAATCAAATTCAATAACTTCTCTTGCTTTGCTCTTTGTGATGTTGGAGCTAGTACCTCCGTTATGCCCAAAAGAATGTATGATATGCTTGGATTGAAACCTTTTGATCCTTGTTTTTTTGGTGTTCATCTTGTCGATTCTTCCGTAAAGAAACCTTTCGGGAAGATCGACGATGTTCTTATCATTGTCAACGACAATTATGTTCCCGTTGATTTTACTATTATGGACATTGAGTGTTAGCCCTCTTGTCCAATTATTTTGGGACGTCCTTTTCATCGCACCGTGGGTGTTGTTATTGACATGAAAGAGGGCAATATCAAATTCCAATTCCCTGTCAAGAAAGAGATGGAACATTTCCCTAGGAAAAAAATTAAGTTGCCTTTTGAGTCGGTCACACGGGCTAGTTATTTTCTTGATAAGACTTGATCTTTTGCTTTAAGCCTAGCTAATGGCTTTAAAGAAGCGCTTTCGGGAGGTAGCCCGCAACGAATTTAGGTTTTCCTTTTTTTCTGTTCTTAGTGGTCTTGATGATTTTTACTACTGTAGCAACATCATTGTATCTTTACTTTTCAAGCTTTGTGCCAATTATAGCCTCATATGACAAGGGAAGTGAAAGTTGTGACATGCTATCCAGAAAACAGATTTTGTCCTCGTGATGGGAAAAATCGTAGGAAAATCCCAGTTCATCTTTTTGAGCTGAATTTTTTACAGAGCATGCTCTATACAATCACGAAACTTTCGTATGTTCTGAGTTTTTTGATTTGAGTTGCAGAAGTACCCCTAAAAAATTCTTTACTACCTGCTGTTCTGTTTTCACAAATTCTGCCATGTTTTGTCTCTCCTAACTTTTGCAAACCTTAAGCTTGCTTTTTTCCTTGCAATTTTTTTTGGCAATCTTGACAAAAAGTAGATCTTCAAGAATATCTTTATTTGCAGAGGAAAATTATTTTAATAGGGTACTAACCTCTCTAATCAGTTTACAATGAGTTATGTATGAAGGGAGTTTTCAAGTGTGCGATGGAAGATGATGAAAAAAGATCCTGGAGTGTCAAACGCTCAAGCTTGGGGATGCCCATGTGCACCCCCAATAAATATTCAAGGAGAATCAAGCTTCTAAGCTTGGGGATGCCCCCGTGCATCCCCTTCTTCATCAACAATTATCAGTTTGTCCCTCGTTGCACTATATTTTTATCACTTTATGCGTTATGTGCTATGCTTGGAGCGTCTCACTCTTTAGTTTTATTAGGTTTGTTTTTTATTTGTTTGCTGTAGTAACAAGTTAGACCCCAACTTTCTTTTGTGTGGGAGAGAAACACGCTCCGCTTGAACTAGAACTCTCATAGGATTTGCATGCTTATTCTCTTAGCTGTGAGTTGTTCTTTTTCTTTTCTTAGCTGCTGCCCTGTTTAGTTGTTGTGCTTTAGTTTTCTTCTAGAGCTTTTGTTTTGTCTTAGGTTGAAATTTCTATAGGTTGCATGTTTTATCTTGTTAGAGAGTTTGCCTGTTGCACTGAGTTTTGTGTCTTGACTAAAAAGTAGGTAGTTGAAGTTGTTATTCTCTTTGTAGTAGTAACTTGCCATAGTTTTGAGGTATTGACTAGAGTAATGTTTGAACTTTTGGTGTCAAGAGCTCGAGCCTATTAGTGATAGATGTCGTATTTTGGGCAATCTGTGTGATTTTTGAAAACCAAAATACCCCTGTTGAGAACTGTAGCTACTAGATGGATCACTAACCTCTGGAGGGTTCGAATATTAGAGTACACCCACGTACCATGAGTCGAGGATGCGCAAGGATAACCAAACCCCCATACACTCCTCCTCGAGGTACTTGTCTTTTTGAGAACCTCCTTATTATATTGAGAGTTACCGATAATAAGTGCATGAGTTCTTCGGACTAATGTGAGTATTCGAAAGTTGACACGTCCACCTCCCATATTTCGCTAGCCTCTCATGTGGCGTGCATTGCCTCCTTCTCACTACGAGAGTTGACGTCCACCTTCGCCGGTACATCCAAACCCTTGGCACGATACGCTCTGTAATCATAAACCTCCTTATATCTTTCCTCAAAACAGCCACCATACCTACCTACAAGGCATTTCCATAGCCTTTCCGAGATACATTGCCATGCAACATCCACCTTCTCATGACTTGATCTTCATGTCATACATGCTACTTGCTTGATCGATGAGCCGCATGCTAATTGGGCCTTGCCCTAATCATTGCTACATGACGCGCTAGTATCATTGCATATCGTGCTACCCTGGCAGAGGCATACATTTGCATCATGATAGTTACATCTTCTTTATGTGAGTACCTTTGTAAAGTGTGAAAGATCTCCTATATTCTTGTAAAATATAGAGTGTTGCCCCTAAAGTGAGGAAAAGATCCCAAAGAGGACAAAATCAAAAGATCCCAAAGAGGACAAATGAGAGAAATAGAAAGAGCCATTGAGGCCACCAAAAAAATACAAAAAAGGAGAAAAAAGAGAAAAACAAAAATAAAAAGAGAGAAGGGGGCACACTACTATTCCTTTTGAGAGATCCACACTAGTACTTAATTCTATATCCCTTGTACTCCATAGATATCATCATAAATGCATATAGCTATGGGGGACCCTTCACACTATAGAACTTGGCTTGTATATTCCAATGATGATCCTCCTCAAATGAGCTCTAGGTCTTCTTGAGCAAGCAAGTTGGATGCACCCCCACTAGTTCCCTTGGAGAGCTTTTAGCTCACATGTGCATCTGTTGCATGGCAATCCCTACTCCTCACATCATATCTATCATATGGCCTTCTCTCGCCTATGGTTGTCCTCATTGATGTGAGCCTTTCACACCCTTTTTGTCTTCCTCTTCCACCTTCTTTCTGTTTCGCCTTTTAGGTGTCAACTTTCTTGCTCACGCTCATCCATTGCATGAGTGCTCAAAATATTGAAAGGGAGTGGATCAGTTTGACTTGTACCTGACTAGTGGTCTGGGGACGAGTCAAGATAAGAATCCAAAGGAGACTAAGTGTGAAACTTTATAGATAGTAGTTCTCAACAACTATTTTTTGTCTCGTATTTCCTATCCCCTTTTTTGCACGCAAACACCATTTGGAGACCTTCGAGTCACGGACAGCGAGAGCTCTTGCACCTTTTGTTCTTTTGTTACTTGTGTCAATACTAATATAGACTCTTGCTTGTTAAGACTTGAATGGAATTGCATGCTTTGGTTGATTTACTTAAAAGTCCTTATATGGTTGTGTGGCATGTCACCACAGAAATTATGCTTGTTATCATTTACCTACTCGAGGACGAGCAGGAATTAAGCTTGGGGATGTTGATACGTCCCAAACGTATCTATAATTTCTGTTGCTCCATGCATGTTTTGTGTGACTTTGCCATGTTTTGCTTGAACCGTCATACACTTTTTTATCATATTTGGACTAACCTATTAACTCAGTGCTCCCAGTTGCCAGTTCCTGTTTTCTGCTGTTTTTGTATTTCAGGTTTTCCGGCCAATAAAAGTGCCAAATAAATCCCGGAAAATTATATAAAAAATCAGCGACCCGGAAGCTTTCCGAATCACCAAGGGAGGAAGGGGGTGGACCCACCAGGGCCCCAGGAGGGTCCCTGGCGCGGCCCCACCCTAGGTCGCGCCAGGAGGACTCCTGGATGCCCCGTGGCCCCTATCGGTGCCCCCTTTGGCCTATATTTACCCCCCATGACGAAAACCCCTAATATCGATCTGCTATTCCCGTTCTCCTCTCTGTTCCGCCGCCGCCGCCGTTTCAAGATCAGGGCTGACAGGAGAAGCTGTCCCGGCACCCTGCCGGAAGGAGGAATCCCCTCTGGGAGACCATCCATCGCCATGGACGCCTCCCAGATGTGCCGTGCGTAGTCCCCCTTGGACCATGGGTCCGTGACCAGTAGCTATGTGATTTTCTCCTCCCCTCTTCGTCCTTTCACTTTCAAGACCTCGTGAGCTGCCTCACATGATCGAGGCCACTTTTGTCATTTTCTGTGTTGCTATGCTGAGTTTGCTGGGATCTGATGGATTAGGAGATTATGTTCAGATTGTGATGAGTAATATATTTGGTTCTCTTTTATATTTGTGTTCTTTAGTAAATTCTTGCATGTTCTCCGTTGCCGTATTTTACATTGGCCAAGTGATTTGTTGCAACTCCAAGAGGGAGCGTTATGCTTGATTGTGGGTTCAGCCCCTTGATGTCTAGCTTGAGTGACAGAAACATGAGACTAGGGGATGTGATGTTGCCACCAGGGATAAAACAACGGTGCTTTTACTTGCGGGTGCAAGGATTGTTTACTTTACCCATAGTTCTTTTAATGAAGTTGTTTGTTGCTTTGAGTTTATGGGATTCGCAACTGATGTCTACGCACGCTTCTATTCTTGTAGACTATGTTGGGCCTCCAAGCGCAAAGGTTTGTAGGATAGCAGCAATTTCCCTCAAGTGGATGACCTAAGGTTTATCGAACTCGGGGAAGTAGAGGTTGAAGATGGTCTCTCTCAAGCAACCCTGCAATTAAGATACAAGAAGTCTCTTGTGTCCCCAACACACCTAATACAACTAGGAGTTGTATAGGTGCACTAGTTTGGCAAAGGGATGGTAAAATATGGGTGATAGGTGTGGCAAAACAAAGTAATATAAATCTGTAATAAAAAGTGCAGCAAGCAAACATGTAACAAAAGTGAGTGCAAACGGTGTAACAATGGTGGAAACAAGGCCTAGGCTTCATACTTTCACTAGTGGCAACTCTCAACAACATTAACATAGTCTAATCACATGATATTTCCCATAAAACATGCAATAGAGACGTACTCGGAGGTCATTCCTTTGTGGTCAAGAGAGGACGAGAATTATGTAGGGCTACAAAAGCACACCTCAAAGTTCGTAGTTCTCAATCTATGGATTTCCCAATGTCACCGCGGCCATCCAAAGAGAGTACCACAATCACCACAACATATCTCAAGGATAGTCAAAGACAAGCACCAAGAGACTCTCAATCTTAAATCAACACACAAAAGAGGAAATCACTCATGATAATATTCTTCTAACCCATGTCCATAGACCGCTGTCACCATGGTCTCGGGGATTATACTATATAAGATCAAGTGAGTACATCAAATCCAATACATAGAAGAAGGGGAAACATCATGGGATCACCCTAGATTAACATAGCCTATGATCACAACGAAGATCACATCATGGGAGAGAGAGAGAAGAACACATAGCTACTGGTAGAAACCTCAGCCCCAAGGAGGGACTACTCCCGCATCATGGAGGGAGGAAGCAACGTCGATGGAGATGAATCCGGGGGCACTTCCCCGTCCCGGCAGGGTGCCGGCACAGGAATTCTGGTCCCCCGAAGCTTGTTGGCGATGGCGGCGGAGATCGGAATTGCTTCTGGAGAAAAGGGGTCCGGAATCAGGGTTTTTGCGACGCGAGTATAAATAAGGGCCAAAGGGGGCATCGATGGGGGGCCACAGGGCAGCCAGGAGGGCAGGTGGCGCGGCCTAGGGTGGGGCCGCGCCAGGCACCCTCCTGGGCCCCTGGTGGTGGCCCTCCTGCCATGTCTTGGTTATTCCGGAAGCTTCCGGAGCGCTGATTTTTTATATAATTTTTCCAGGATTTATTGGGCACTTTAATTATTGGAAAAACCAATACAAAAACAGCAGAAAACAGGAACTGGCAACTGGGTGCACTAAGTTAATAGGTTAGTCCAAATATGATCAAAAGTGTATGAAAGTTCAAGCAAAACATGGAAAAGTCACACAAATCATGCATGGAGCAAGCAGAAATTATAGATACGTTTGGGACGTATCAGCAACTTAATACCAGCGTGATGTTCTGGATAGATATCTCAAGGTGGATGATTTGTAGTAGATGCAGATGGATTTCGGTGTACTTACTTTGGCGTACTGCCCATTGCTTTTGAGCCTCTTCCTTTCTTTTGTAGCATAGTTAGCATTGCGGTGCGTTTATAATCATGTCAATTGCACAACTGTAATTTGTTTACCTCGCTAGCACTTTTATCGTCTTTTGGGAGAGAGACATCACTAGTGAACATCACGGGACCCCGGTCCATATTCATACCATTGTTTACACCTTCAATTTACTTTCAGTTGCACTATTATCTCTTGCGTTGATCCTTTGTAAACAGCAAGGCCGAAGGAATTGACAACTCCTCTATACTGTTGGGAGCAAAGTTATTTGTTTATGTGTGCAGGTCACGACAACCGCCCAATTTTTGGCGTCGTTGTCACCTTCTTGTATTTCTGCGAGTCCTACTGGAGACAAACTTTGGTATCTTCACCGAGGGAAATTTGCTGCTACGCTACATCTCACCTTTCATGGGGTAACCAACGAGGAGTGAGAGAACTATCCTCACCGTATCAGAGTTCTCAACTAATTTTTGTGTAGTTTTAAAAAATAAGCACGGATTGCCCAAAATAAGACACCTATCACTAATATTTAAAGTGCTCGGAAAAATTCAGAAAAAAATATATAAAATCAGCGCAGAAGAAGACTCCAGAAGCCTGAAGGGCGGACAAAGGGGGACCACTAATGCGTGAGAGATGATAATGGCTTCTCGCCCTTCGTTGGTAACCCTAAGTGGAAGGTGAGATATAGGATAGCAGCAAATTTCCCCTAACATAGAGGATTTGTCTCCCGTAGGACTCCTAAAGCGACAAGTAGGTGGTTCGGCAAGTGATGCATCGTCTGAAAAGAATCACTTGCTTCGCCTGGACATGCACATGACACAAATAACTTTGCTCCCAACGAAGTTCAGAGAGGTTGTCAATCTCTCCGGTCTTGTTGTTTACAAAGGATCAAACGCAAAGGATAAAGGATAATAGCCATAGCTACCGGAAAGTAAAAGCAGGAAATAAATTGAGCGTGTAAACAGTGATGAGGATATGGACCGGGGTCCCATGATGTTCACTAGTGATGTATCTCTCTCAAAAGACGATAAAACTGCTATGCGAGATAAACAAATCACAGCTGGGCAATTGACAAGATTAAAAATGCACCGCAATGCTAACTATGCTACAAAGAAAGGAAGAGGCTCAAAAGCATGGGCGGTACGCCAAAATAAGTAGACCGAAATCCACCCGCATCTACTACTAATCATCCACCTTGAGATATCTATCCAGAACATCTCGCTGGTATTAAGTTGCGAGCACCCAAAGTGTAAACCCAAAGCAACTGACAACTACATTAAAAGAACTTTGCGTAAATTAAACAATCCTTGCAATCGCGGTTACAACCACCGTTGTTTCCCCCCCTTGTGGCAACAACACATCCCCTAGACTCATGTTTCTGTCACTCAAGCTAGTCATCAGGGGGCATGAACATACAATAGAGCATAACGTTCACTGTTGGAGTCACTACCTACTACTTGGCCAAAGCAATAAACAGCAACGGAGAACATGCAATAATTACTCAAGAAAAAATATAAAAGATAAGAACCAAATATATTACTCTATCACAAACTGAACATAGTCTCATAATTCATCAGATCCCAGCAAACTCAGCATAGCAACAACAGAAAGAATTACATATGTGCCTTGATCATGTAGGGCAGCTCACAAGGTCTAATCCATGAAGAACAAATAGGGGAGGAGAACATCACATAGCTACTGATCATGGACCCATGGTCCAAGGTAGTCTACTCATGGATCATCCATGAAGTGTCCATGGTGGAGGAGAAGCTCCCGAAGGTCAATCCTCCCTCCGACAGGGTGCCGGGAAGAGGTCTACTGGCGCTCCCGATCTTGGAAGCGCAGCGACGGCGGAACAGAGGCGAGATTGCGAAAAAGGGTTCTGTCTTCGGAAGTTTCTCGTCACGGAGATTATATAGGCGAAGGGTGGCAGCCAGGGGGGCCACCAGTGGTCCAGGCGTCCCCCTGGCGCGGTCCCACCCTAGGGCGCGCCGGGAGGGCGCCTGGGCACCTGGTGGTGGCCCTCTTGCCCCACTTTGGTTCTTCCGGAAGCTTCCGGTATGCTGATTTTTTATTGGATTTTTCCAGAATTTTTGGAGCACTTTTAATATGGAGAAAACCTGATATAGAAAAACAGCAGAAAACAGGAACTGGCACTGGGGTGCACTGAGTTAATAGGTTAGTCCAAATATGATCAAAAGTGAATGAAAGTGTATCTAGATCATAGCAATATCACACAAAACATGCATGGAGCAAGCAAAAATTATAGATATGTTTGGGACGTATCAACATCCCCAAGCTTAATTCCTGCTCATCCTCGAGTAGGTAAATGATAACAAGCATAATTTCTGTGGTGACATGCTATCAACCTTATAAGGACTTTGAAAGTAAAGCAATCAAGGTATGTAATTTAATTCAAGTCATAACAAGCAAGAGTCTATATTAGCATTGAAACAAGTAAGATAAGAACATAAAGGTGCAAGAGCTTTCGATGTCCCTGACTCGAATGTCTCCAGATGGTGTTTGCGTGCAAGAAGGGGGAGATGGGAATACGAGAGGAAAAATATATTTGTTGAGAACTCAATCTACTAAAGTTTCACACTTAGTCTTCTTTGGAATCTTATCTTGACTCATCCCCAAACCACTAGCCAGGTACAAGTCAATTTGATCCACTCCTTTTCGATATTTTGAGCACTCATGCAATGGATGAGCGTAAGCACGAGAGTTGACACCTAGTATGGCAAAGAGAGAGATATGGTGGAGGAGGAAGACAAAAAGAGTGTGAAAGGCTCACATCAATGAGGACAATCATAGGCGACAGAAGGCCAAATGATAGATATGATGTAAGGAGTAGGGATTGCCATGCAGCGGATGCACATATGAGCTAAGAAAAGCTCTACAATGGAACTAGTCGGGGTGCATCCAACTTGCTCGCTCAAGAAGACCTAGAGCTCGTTTTAGGAGGCTCGTCATTGGAATATACAAGCCAAGTTCTATAGTGTGAAGGTCCCCACATGGCTATATGCATATATGATCATCTCTATGGAGCACAAGGCATAAGAGGGAGTACGAGTGTGGATCTTTCAAAAGGAATAGTAGTGTTTCCCCTTTCTCTCTTTTTATTTCTTTTTCTCTTTTTTCTAAAAAAAATTGGTGGCCTCAGTGGATCTTTCTATTTAACTCTCCTTGGTCCTCTTTGGGATCTTTTCCTCACTTAAGGGCAACACTCTATTTTACAAGAAGGTATAGAAGATCTTCACACTTTACAAGGTACTCAACATAAAGAAGATGTAGCTATCATGATGTATGCAAATGTATGCCTCTGCCAGTGTAGCAGGAACATGTATGACATGAAGATCAAGTCACGAGAAGGTGGATGTTGCATGGCAATATATCTCGGAAAGGCTATGGAAATGCCTTGATAGGTAGGTATGGTGGCTATTTTGAGGAAAGATATAAGGAGGTTTATGACGACAGAGCGTATCATGCCAAGGGTTTGGATGCACTGGCGAGGTGGATGCCAACTCTCAGAGTGAGAAGAGGGCAATGCGCGGTACCGAAGAGGCTAGCAAATATGAGGTGGAAGTGTCAACTTTCAATACTTACATTAGTCCGAAGAACTCATGCACTTATTATCGGTTACTCTCAATCTAATAAGTAGGTTCACAAAGAGACAAGTACCCCGAGGAGGAGTGTATGGGGTTTTGGTTATCCTTGCGCATCCTCGACTCATGGTACGTGAGTGTACTCTAATATCCGATCCCTCCAAAGATTAGTGATCCATCTAGTAGCTAGAGTTCTCAAGTAGTTTTTGTAGGTTTTGAAAACAAGCACGGATTGCCCAAAATACGACACCTATCACTAATAGGCTAGACCTCTTGACACCAGAAGTTCAAACATTACTCACAACAATACCTCAAAATTATTGCAAGTTACTACTACAGTTGAATAGCAACCTCAATTACCTACTTCAAGACAAGACACAACTCAGTGCACAACCAACTCTCTTAACAAGATAAACATGAAAACTAAAGAGAGTTCCAGCAACAAACTAAACAAAAGCTAAAGCTCTTGAAAAAGATAAACATGAAAACTAAGAGCTAAGCATGTGATAAACCACAAGTGTAGGGGATCGCAACAGTCATCGCGGGTAGGTATAACCCAATTTGTTGATTCGACACAAGTGGAGCCAAAGAATACTTATAAGCCTTAGCAGTTGAGTTGTCAATTCAACCACACCTGAAAAAGCACTATCCAAGATATTTAGTAGCAACGGTGTGTTGACGGGTGTAGCCTTTAAGATTTCCCCAATCACCAACACCACAAAGTAGTAACAAGGTAGTAGCATCAGTAATAAGAGCAATAGTAATAACGAAGGCAATGAAGATGAAAGATGGACCGGGGTTCAAATGTTTCACTAGTGATAACTCTTCAAGTAAAAAGAACAAGTGTTGGGTGAACAAATTATAGTTGGGCAATTGACAAAATTGCACAAACTCTAGCCAAAGAACAAACTAGAGCAATCCTAGTCTAAGAACCAAACGTAGGTATGTGTTCCGTATGTAGTTGTACATGCTTGCAATAAGAACTTGCACAACATCTTTTGTCCTACCATCCCGCTACGAACGGGGCCAAAAGGTACTTATGGAGATTAAGGTGCTCCTGTGAAAGAGCACCGGAACAAAGCATTAACACTCTATGAACACATGTGATCCTCAAATTATAGCACATCCCCGTTGGTGTCCCAAGCTGTCACCATTAGGATCACCGGTTCCGGACTATAATAGGTGCATACAACCATAGATAAGATATAGAACAACAATTATAATCATGCAACCATAACGTTCTCAGATCTGAAATCATGCTACTCATTGATATCTCTCCTTGTTGGTTACCCCAAGTGGAAGGTGAGATGTAGGATAGCGGCAAATTTCTCTCGGTGAAAATACCAAGGTTTGTCTCCAGTAGGAATCTGGAGATGATAAGTAGGTGTCAACGGCGCAATTGACGTGGACCTGCACACAACACAAATAACTTTGCTTCCCAACGAGTACAGAGAGGTTGCCAATCTCTCCGGCCTTGCTGTTCACAAAGGATCAACGCAACAGATAATAATGATAATGGTAGCAGCTAGAAAGTAAAAGCAGGAAAATAAATGAGCGTGTAAACTGTAATGAGAATATGGACCGGGGTCCCTTGATGTTCACTAGTGATGTCTCTCTCAAAAGACGATAAAACTGCTATGCGAGGTAAACAAATTACAGCTGGGCAATTGGCAGGACTAAAAACGTACCGCAATGCTAACTACGCTACAAAGAAAGGACGAGGCCCAAAAGCATGGGCGGTACGCCAAAATAAGTAGACCAAAATCCAACTGCATCTACTACTAATCATCCACCTTGAGATATCTATCCAGAACGTCTCGTTGGTATTAAGTTGTGAGCCCCACCCAAAGTGTAAACCCAAAGCAACAAATAACTGCAATAAAAAGCACTTTGCGTAAAGTAAACAATCCTTGCAACCGCGGTTACAAGCACCGTTGTTTTCCCCCTTGTGGAAACATCACATCCCCTGGACTCATGTTTCTGTCACTCAAGCCTGGCATCGAGGGGCATGAACCCACAATCGGGCATAACGTTCCCTCTTGGAGTCACTACCTACTACTTGGCCAAAGCAATAAACAGCAACAGAGATCATGCAAGAATTACTTAAGAACAAAAATATAAGAGATAAGAACCAAATATATTACTCAATCACAATCTGAAAATAATCTCATAATCCATCAGATCCCAGCAAACTCAGCATAGCAATAGCAGAAAATAGCATATGTGCCTCGATCATGTAGGGCAGCTCACGAGGACTAAACCATGAAGAACAAAGAGGGGAGGAGAACATCACATAGATACTGATCACGGACCCATGGTCCATGGGAAACTACTCACGGCACATCCGGGAAGCGTCCATGGTGGAGGGGAAGGTCCAGGAGGTCAATCCTCCCTCCGGCAGGGTGCCGGGAAGAAGTATGCTGGCGCTCCCAATCTTGGAAGCGCTGCGGTGGCGGAACAGAGGCGAGATCACGAAAAAGGGTTCTGTCTTCGGAGGTTTCGCATCACGGAGAATATATAGGAAAAGGGGGCAGCGAGGGGGGCCACCAGGGGTCCAGGCGCCCCCCCAGTGCGGCTAGACCCTAGGCCGCGCCAGGTGGCCGTCTGGGTCCTTGGTGGTGGCCCTCTGGCCCCACCCAGGCGATTCTGGAAGGTTCCTTCATGCTGATTTTTTATCTGATTTTTCCTGAATTTTTGGAGCACTTTTAATATGGGGAAAACCTGAAATAGAAAAACAACAGAAAACAAGAACTGACACTGTGGTTCACTGAGTTAATAAGTTAGTCCAAATATGATCAAAAATGTATGAAAGTGCATCTAGATCATAGCAATATCACACAAAACATGCATGGAGCAAGCAGAAATTATAGATACGTTTGGGACGTATCAACATCCCCAAGCTTAATTCCTACTCGTCCTCGAGTAGGTAAATGATAACAAACATAATTTCTGTGGTGACATGCTAGCAACCATATAGGAACTTTGAAAAGTAAAGCAATCAAGAGATGTGATTCAATTCAAGTCATAACATGCAAGAGTCTATATTAGCATTGAAACAAGCAACGAAAGAACATTAGGTGCAAGAGCTCTCGCTGTCCGTGACTCGAATGTCTCCAAATGGTGTTTGCGTGCAAGAAGGGAGATGGGAATACGAGAGAAAAGGTATTTTTGTTGAGAACTCAATCTACTAAATTTTCACACTTGGTCTTCTTTGGAATCTTATCTTGACTCGTCCCCAGACCACTAGCCAGGTACAAGTCAATTTGATCCACTCCCTTTCGATATTTTGAGCACTCATGCAATGGATGAGCGTAAGCACGAGAGTTGACACTTAGGATGGCAAAGAGAGAAATATGGTGGAGGAGGAAGACAAAAAGGTGAGAAAGGCTCACATCAATGAGGGCAGTCATAGGCGAGAAGGCCAAAGGATAGATATGATGTGAGGAGTAGGGATTGCCATGCAACGAATGCACATACGAGCTAAGGTAAGCTCTCCAATGGAACTAGTGGGGGTGCATCCAACTTGCTCGCTCATGAAGACCTAGAGCTTGTTTGAGGAGGCTCATCCTTGGAATATGCAAGCCAAGTTCTATAGTGTGAAGGTCCCCACATAGCTATATGCATAAATGAACATCTCTATGGAGTACAGGGATAAGAGGGAGTACTAGTGTGGATCTTTCAAAAGGATAGTAGTGTTGCCCCTTTCTCTCTTTTTATTTTATTTTTTCTATTTTTCTAATTTTGTTTGTATTTTTTTGGTGGCTTCAATGGCTCTTTCTATTTAACTCTCATTTGTCCTCTTTGGGATCTTTTATTTTGTCCACTATGGGATATTTTCCTCACTTAAGGGAAACACTCTATTTTACAAGAAGGTATAGAAGATCTTTCACACTTTACAAGGTATTCAAAACATAAAGAAGATGTAGCTATCATGATGTATGCAATATATGTCTCTGCTAGTGTAGCAGGAACATGTATGACATGAAGATCAAGTTATGAAGAGGTGAAGTTGCATGGCAATCTATCTCGGAAAGGCTATGGAAATGCCTTGATAGGTAGGTATGGTGGCTGTTTTGAGGAAAGACATGAGGAGGTTGATGATGATAGAGCGTATCATGCCAAGGGTTTGGATGCACCGGCGAGGTGGACGCCAACTCTCGGAGTGAGAAGAGGGCAATGCACGGTACCGAAGAGGCTAACAAATATGAGGAGGTGGAAGTGTCAACTTTCAATACTTACATTAGTCTGAAGAACTCATGCACTTATTATCGGTAACTCTCAATCTAATGAGGACGTTCACAAAGAGACAAGTACTCCGAGGAGGAGTGTATGGGGGTTTGGTTATCCTTGCGCATATTCGACTCATGGTACGTGAGTGTACTCTAATATCTGATCCCTCAAAAGATTAGCGATCCATCTAGTAGCTAGAGTTCTCAACTAGTTTTGTAGGTTTTTGAAAATAAACACGGATTGCCCAAAATACGACACATATCACTAATAGGCTAGAGCTCTTGACACCAAAAGTTCAAACATTACTCACAACAATACCTCAAAACTATTGCAAGTTACTACTACAATTGAATAGCAACCTCAATTACCTACTTCAAGACAAGACACAACTCAGTGCAACAACCAACTCTCTTAACAAGATAAACATGAAAACTAAAGAGAGTTCTATCAACATACTAAACAAAAGCAAATTTTAGGGACCCGGGGTTAGCGTATGCAAGTCCCGTTACAACACAATCATATGGAGAGACGAGAGCCGTACCCACTTGTCTAAGCAGACAAGACCAAGCACAGAACGATCTCGGAAAGCATCGAACGTGAGGGGCATACCATACAGGCCGGATGATCAACTGAGATGGGTCCTCATCGTCCGCACACAAGTCTAAATGATATGGGTGGTGAACTCCCATATTCATAGACAAGTCGCCTCAACCATACTCTCGATTGTATTATAACACTTACATAGACTTACTCCAGCCTGATCACTTAGTCGGGGTCTAGGGTGGGCTCGATCATACATCAAAGTTTGCACGTGACGGAGTCACGAGAAATCGCATCGCGAGGCCCCAAGCTGCACACATCTAAGGGCCACTTGGTGTATAAAAGACCGCCAACCAGATCACAACTAAGGTCTCGAAAACCCATACTAAGACATGCATGTTATAATCATACACGCAACACACATGTCTAGTATGAACAGCAGGTATCATCACAATTCTCTACAAAGTTTACAACTTTATTGATAACTCTTACAGAGTGAACACAGAGATCACGAGACCGTGCTTCAACATTACATCAAACATGCGGAAGCAAAGTAGGTCTGAGTACAGACAAGTTTAACAAATGGCTTAGAGAAGCCTTATTTATGAACAAGCCCTTCCACGAGGGACCAGTCGTCTGACTGGGACTACACTAGCTTGATCAGTCGTCGAGCCCAGGAAGAATCCACCTTCGGGGTCAGTGGGTTCATCTAAAACACAGAATACGCAAACGTGAGTACAAAGTCGTACTCAGCAAGACTTACGTAGGAACTATACTACTCATGCACATGTATCAAGGTAAAGGGAGGTGGGGTTCATAAGTAGAAGTGCCAGCTTTGACTTGGCTAGTCCTGAACTACGAGTACCAGACTTGAGGTAAGAAGCGTACACAAGTCCACTACATGTCTCCAACCAATTACACCACTATGTTGCCTTCCTCGACTTCCCACGAGAAAGCACGCCATAGCACTCACGCTTATCTTGGCAAGTTTTATAAGTATCCAGTTCAAGTTTTCTAATAATCAGGCACAGCTTTCCAAGTAGTCCCTTACCGCGGACGCGACTATTCGAATAGTTTATTAACCCTGCAGGGGTGTACTTCTACACACATGAAACTATCAGTTACCGCCGGAATCTCGTCACCCTTCAAGTGGGTGTCGGCGAGGATAATTTCCACAACTTTTACCTCACAACCAACTCAGGTTCAATGAAGACGCCTATCTGGGATGGTTTCCACATTCGTAACCCGACCGGTTTACCGAAGTGGTCCCGGAAGATGTGTGCGTGGTGCGTAAGCCGGTCTCGGTTGAGTCGTTCTGTCAATTTGCAGCCAGGCCACAAACCTAACAGAACTTCGCACTACTGCGACTCATTGAACTGAGGAGGGGTGAGTTAGTAGGTTGAGCGGGGGTCCATGTGCCCAACATGTGGTAGTACTCTTCGTCTTGGATCACCACACAAGAACTCGGGCTTAGGGCGCTGTTCAACGAGACAACCTACTGTGTACTCCTACACAGCCTCTCATCGTTCACCTTGTATTAGGGTAGATTCACCAACACATTTCCACCATCGTCAACATGACTGCTACCATCCCGACTCACATAACAGTATCAACATTGTATCACTCTAAGCATGCAAGAAGAAGTAACAGTTGCAGGGGCCACATGATATCAATCAACTCCTACATCTGCTAGGATTGTGGTTTGCTTACTGCTGTGACAAATGATAGGTCATGCAAAGGAATGGGTTCATCTACGCGGTAGAAACGTAGCATGGTAATCATCCTAAAGAATGCATAAGCGAGACTGAGAGGGAAATTGGATTTTATCGACATGATCATTGGGGGTTTGCTTGCCTTGCTGACGAGGGTCGTACACGGTATCTTCAACGGAGGGGGTGATCTCGGGTTCCGGCTCCACCTCTATTCGACAAACAACACAAACATCGAAAAAATAATAAGACAATGCTCAAACACATGAGTTGAAGGTTGAAACTTGATGTATGTGTCACTGATGTGTGAGTTATTCTAATTAAAAGGAGTGTATTGCATTTGAAATGCAAAATCAAACTTCAATTGAATTTCCAAAAGGGTTCATATGCAATGTTGCCACTGTTCACCCAATTTGATTTGGTCAAACATGAAAACAGATTGCATATTCAGAATCCTTGCATTTTTCTGATAATTTTACCCAATATGTTTAATTTTACCCAATATGTTTGATTTGGTCCACCCAATATGTTTAATTTGGAGTTAAAATAAATTATTTTTGAATTTCCAAAGTTTAAATCAATTTCTAGAATTTCTGAGTTATTTCTTATATAGAAATTTGATTTAATGCGTCAGCATGAAGTCATGCTGGCGTCAGGGGGTCTCTGACGAGGGTGGTCCCACCTGTAAGTGACTCAGTGAGTTAATTAAAACCGTTTTAATTAGTTTTAAACTAATCCAGTGAGTAGTTAGGGGATGGGCCCACATGTCAGTGTCTTGTTTAATTAATTGAAACGTTTTGTTTTAACTTAAGCTTAACCAGGGGGGTTAAGGGCCTGGGGGCCCACCTGTAAGTCTCACAGGGGGTGGGGATTAGTGGCTAATCCACCTGCCCACGTGCACCTCGCCGCCGGCGTGTCTCCGGCGACCACCCGAGACGGCGGCGTCCACGGGGAGGGCGTTTCCGGGCACCAAACGATGCGCTGCGACCACTGAGACGCAGCTCTTGGCGTCGCGCATCGATTGGGCTTGGGGTGGCTGGGGTGCTCTGTAGGCTCGCCGGCGTTAAGCTTTGCGGCGACGGAGCCACGGCTGCGAGGTGGAATTGGCTAGGAGGCGCAACTTGGAGCGGGGCCAGGTGGATTCGAAGCAGAGGACCACGGCGAACATGACGGGCCAACTGGTGCGGCCAGAGGAGCATGGGAGCGAGCTCGAGCTCATCCATGGCGGAGACCGTGCTCGGCTCCCATGGAAGATCGGCGTAGAGGAAGAACGGGAAGGGGAAAACAGGGGGGATCGAAGCGCAATCTCACCACGGATGCGATGGATGCGACGGCGAGGTCGGGGAAGCTCAGGTGTGGCCGGAATTTGGGGAAGCTTTGCGGCGGCCGGCGGTGAGGATGATGAAGCGGGCGTTGGCTACACGACGTCTCCGGTCGATTCCTTCTGCAGCTCGGCGTAGTCGACGGTGGCGGAGATGATGGACACGGTTGCGTGGCTCCTCGACGGCGATGGCCATGTGAAGACGGCGGCGTGCTCTAGCGAGCTCTCGGATGGCGACGAACACGAGCGAGGGAGAAAGGGAGACGGCTCCCAGGGGGGAATGGAGACACGACTGCTCCAGCGTCCCCGTGGCGCTTCGGGAGAGGCCAGGCAGGCTAGCTGCTGCCCTCCGGCGTCGGCATGCCGGGCACGCAGCTGCGTGCCCGTCTGCCTGGGGTAGACGCCAAGCGGGAGTAGGTGGGCTTGGGCCGGGGGGCGATGAGTTGGGCCTCTTTGCAGGTAAGCCTTTCTGTTTTTTAATTTTATGTTTAATCTTTCCTTTCTTTTTCTGTTTATTTGTTTTGGCTCTGCTAAAAATAGCAAACCATTTTATAAAATGCCCCAAATTTTTATGTGGACTTGAAAAGCATATATTTAGCCACTTATAAAGTTTGGGCATTTTCAAAATTCAAATAATTTGAACTTTAATCCAAATAGGGGTTTTAATTGAATTCCATAGTCATGTTTGAATATTTGAAAAATCCATGAGCATGGGGTTGGTCCCACATCACTTGATATGTGATCACACTCATTTATGAGACTTTTCAAAAATGCAAAAGGAAATTTTGGAGCAACTTTTATTCTGGCCATTTGAATTAAATTCATCTCGGGGGTGTTCTCTCTCCCATTTCATTTTCTTTTTGAAATTTTTCCATGATGCAAAGTGAGACTTGATCCTAGCACATACCTAACAGAGGGTTCTGACAACTCGCCCCCACTCAAAAGAATCTCGTCCCGAGATTCAGAAGTCTGCGGGAGGAAGGAGGGGTACTTGGCACTGGGACGGTCTTCTATTTCCCACGTGGCTTCTTTCTTAGAGTGGTGTGACCATTGCACTTTCAGAAACTTAATCTTCTGACAACGACTGACACGCTCTGCGGAATCAAGAATACGAACGGGGTACTCTCGATAAGAAAGGTCATGTTGGAGATCAAGCGTTTCATGGTCGACTTCGCGGATGGGGTCCTGGAAGCAACACCTGAGTTGTGACACATGGAATACATCATGTACTCGGGAAATGTGCGGGGGTAGTTCAAGTTGGTAGGCAACTTCTCCACGTTTAGCAAGAATGCAGAAAGGTCCAATATAATGTGGGGCCAACTTGCCTTCGATACTGAATCATTGGGTTCCCTTCAGAGGAGTAACCCGAAGGTAGGCCTTCTCATCCAGATTGTAGCTTTCTTGCCTATGATGACGATCATAGTAGCTTTTCTGACGAGACTGGGCTACTTTCAATTGATCACGAACAATGCGAACTTGCTCTTCTGCTTCCATGATCATATCCGGTCCAAAGAATTGTCTTTCACCGGTTTCTGACCAGTTTAAGGGTGTTCGACATCTTCGTCCATATAGGAGTTCAAAAGGAGCCATGTTTAGACTAGATTGGAAGCTATTGTTATAAGCAAATTCGGCGAATGGAAGAGACATCTCCCAATTCTTTCCGAATGAGATAACACAAGCTCTGAGCATGTCTTCAGGAATTTGGTTAACCCTTTCGACTTGACCGCTAGACTGGGGATGGAAAGCTGTACTAAAGGAGAGATGAGTTCCCATAGCATTCTGAAAGCTTCCCCAAAATCTAGAGGTGAAAAGGCTACCACGATCAGAATTGATTTCCAAAGGAACACCATGAAGAGACACAATTCTAGAGACACACAAGTCCGCTAACTGGCTAGCAGTTATAGACTCGCGAACGGGAAGGAAGTGAGCAACTTTGGAAAGTCTATCCACGACAACAAAGATGGCATCATTTCCTTTCTGGGTTTTTGGAAAGCCAGTGATGAAATCCATACTGACTTTGTCCCATTTCCACTCTGGAATAGGCAGGTCTTTAGTGTTCGGCCTTAATGCGACGACAAACATCACATTCGGGAACATACTGAGCAATTTTTCGTTTCATCCTAGTCCACCAAAATCTCTGATGTAGGTCTCGGTACATCTTTGTGCTACCAGGATGAATCGAAAGGGGAGTATCATGAGCCTCCTTAAGAATTAGCCTCCTAAGATTGTGTTTTCGTGATACAACCAATCGAGTGCCAAATAAAACGACACCTTGATCATTTATGGAGAAACATTTAGTAACTCCGCTAGCAATGTTCTTCTTGATCTCTCGAATACCACTATCACGTTTCTAGGCGGCTATGATTTTATCCTCAAGGGTTGGTTTCGCCACCAAGGTAGAAAGATAGACATGAGGAACAATCTCAAGATTGAGCTTGCGAAATTCCTCATGAAGAAGTGGTTGACACTGTTGTAACATGAGGTTGTTACAATACGACTTACGACTTAGTGCATCAGCCATGATATTGGCTTTGCCTGGGGTGTAAGAAATTCCTAAGTCATAATCTTTTATCAACTCTATGCAGCGTCTTTGCCTGAGATTAAGATCTGGTTGGGTGAATATGTATTTGAGGCTTTGGTGGTCGGAATAGATCTCACAACGATTACCAAGGAGGTAATGTCGCCATGTTTTCAGGGCATGAACTACGGCAGCGAGTTCAAGATCATGGGTAGGATAATTCTCTTCATGTGGTCGCAACTGGCGTGAATCATAAGCTACCACATGTCTATCTTGCATAAGTATGCATCCTAACCCTTGCCTTGAAGCATCACAGTAGATCTCGAAATCCTTTTTTATGTCTGGAGGCGCAAGTACGGGGGTAGAAGTCAATCTTCTTTTTAGCTCTTGAAAGCTTTCCTCGCACTTGGGAGTCCATTCGAATTTCTTATCTTTCTTGAGGAGTTCAGTTAGAGGCTTTGCAACTTTGGAGAAGTTCTCAACGAAGCGGCGACAATAGCTTGCTAAGCCAAGAAAACTCCTAACTTGCTTAACCGATTCAGGTGGAGTCCAGTCAAGGATGGCCTGAACTCTCTCGGGATTCACAGCAATGCCTTTTGAAGAAATCACGTGGCCTAAGTAGGCCACTTATGGTAGCCAAAATTCACACTTGGAGAACTTGGCATAAAGGCGGTGCTCCCGAAGTTTCATCAATACCAACCAAAGATGTTCGGCATGTTATTCTTCGTTCTTCGAGTAGATGAGAATGTCATCAAGATAAACTACAACAAATTTATCCAAGTACTACATGAAGATTGAATTCATCATGCGCGAGAAAGTGGCAGGGGCATTGGTTAAACCGAAGGACATGACGGTGTACTCGTAAAGACCATAACGAGTAGTGAAAGCCGTTTTGGGAATGTCCTCGTTCCTGATTTTGATTTGATGATAGCCTAATCTCAAATCCATCTTGGAGAAGACAGAGGATCCAGCAAGTTGATCATAAAGATCATTGATCCTGGGCAATGGGTACTTGTTCTTTATCGTCGCTAGAGTTAGCGGGCGATAGTCTACGCACATCCTTTCTGTTCCATCTTTCTTCGTTACGAACAGAACGGGGCAACCCCATGGCGATGAGCTAGGCGGATGAAGCCTTTTGCCAACAAAGCTTCAAGTTGGATTTTAAGCTCAGCTAACTCACGTGGGGCCATTTTGTATGGGCGTCTAGAAATTGGTGCGGTTCCTGGCATAAGGTCCACTATGAACTCTACACATCTGTCGGGTGGCATGCCCGGCAACTCTTTAGGAAAGACATCCGGGAAGTCACGAACCACCGGAATATCTTCAAGGTCGGGAAGGGGAAGCACATTCAAAGAATGTATCTGGGTTCTCGATCTTGGTGAGAAATAATCTATTGTCTGGCCTGAAGGATGGGTAAGTCTAACTGACTTAGCTTTACAATCAAGAAAAGCATTTTGTCTTGATAACCAATCCATACCAAGGATGACATCAATGTCTGAAGACCTGAGGGCTATGAGTGAAGCAAGGAATACTAAACCCTCAATTGCAATTTGATTGCCATAACTTACTCTATTAGTTTCCCATCTTGACCCTGGAGTTTGAATTATCATTGGGGTGGACAATTCAACAAAGGACAACTCATGTCGAAGTGCATGACTTTCCGACATGAATGAATGGGATGCTCCTGGATCGAAAAGAACGGAAGTAGGAACATAATTGACTGGGAGCGTAATGACGTCAGAAGTGTCGTCAGTCTCTTCAGCTGAGATCTGGTTCACACGTCCACGAGTGGCGGAAGGAGCGGGTTTGGTGGTGAAGACCTTCGGGGGTGGCTTGCCACGACCATTGTTGTTACCTCCGGCATGGGGTGGAGCATTCTGATTCTGGAGCTGGTTCTGGGGACACTCGCGGGAGTAGTGACCTGCCTGACCACACTTGTAGCAGGCTCCAAAGACAGTGCAGGGAGCTGGGTTGTTTGGTGGAGCTGGGTGGAACGAAGCTGATGGACGAGGCGCCACATAGGATGGCCTCGGTGGGTTGTTCTGGCGGAACATGCTGTTGGGGATCCAGATCTTGTGCTTCTGAGAGCCTGAACTGGATGAACCATCGTCTCTAGGGTGCTTGCGGAAATCATTGGGGGTGTTCATGTCCTCCGCCTTGATGGCCTTGTTGACAAGGACCTGGAAGGTGGCGAAGTCATGCAGATTGAGCTCACGACGGAGTCAAGAATTGAGTCCACAGCGGAACCTCTCTTGCTTCTTGGCGTCGGTGGAGACCTCTTCAGTAGCATAACGAGCCAGTCGGTTGAACTCACGACTAAACTCGTCAACAGTCCTCCTGCCTTGGGTGAGGTTGCAGAACTCCTCACGCTTGCGGTCCATAAGACCCTTTGGAATGTGGTGCTCCCGGAATGAAGTGCAGAACTCATCCCAAGTTGTGGGAGGTCCAGCGGGACGCATGTTCAGGAAATTCTCCCACCAAGAGCTTGCTGCACCCTCGAGGTGGTAGGTGGCATAGTTGACCCTGTCATTATCTGCAACATGGCCTGCCTGGAGCTTCCTCTCGATGCTGCGAAGCCAGTCATCAGCGTCAAGGGGCTCGGTGGAGTAGCTGAAAACCGGGGGATGAAGCCGGATAAAGTCATTCAAAGACACCAACTCGTTGCGCTGCTGAGTGGTGTTGCGGGCAATGACCTCCAGCAACTGGTGAGAGTCTCGGCGGTTCCTCTCAACCTCCATCAGAACCTGACCCATCGTGGGTGGCGGTGGAAGATTGCCTTCCTCCGGATCATTCCCACGACCATGGGCACGACCAAGCTGGCCATGGGTTCCTTGAGACATCCTGAAGGTTAAAACCAAAGTCAAACAGAGTTGATTGGAAGAGTCTAAACAAGGAAGGTACTGGAAGAATCACAGAGCAAAGGAAGTAATCATCTTGACAACATGGTGATAAAAGCATACAAGCCATATATTCACAAGCTGTCATACAAACCATACATCGTTTTAGTACAAGCTCCAAGCTAATACAAACGTGATGAAGATGATACATCCTTTAGAGGCACTCTGACTTCCTATACATTATTTATCTAAGCCTCTGGAACTTAGAATACCTTGCGTACAACATACTAAAGATACTACTACCTCCTCATTAGAGAAAGACCACAGGCGGTCTCACTCATCTCCATCTCCATAGCAATCCTCATAGAAGTTACCCATGTAACCCAGTAGCTGAAGGTGACCATCGGGAAACACGGAGGCCTGTGGACCCTGATATCCATTTGGGCAAGGATGGGGCCTAGGTCCAGCGTAGGGTGGAAGCAAAGGACCACGGGGTGGAAAAATGCCTCCAATCTCGGGCCAAGCAACTCGAGAAGGCATCTGTGTCCTGACTGGGTAGATAGCATCATACTCCACTGATCCAACACTCACAAAAGGAGCCAAGAGTGTAAGTGCTCGATACAGACGGACACGGGTGGCGTGAAGCTCAAAACGAAGGGCACGTGCATCACGATCTCTATCACAAGCGTGCCGAGCAGTGATCTGAAGCAAAGGATCCTCCAAGGAGTGATATGTGTACAATCCGGTGTAATATCCCTCTTCTCCTGGAAGTGCAGCAGGGATATAGCGGAAAGGTGACCCTCCAAGAATTGCATGCTCCTCTCTCAGCAGTGTAATACATGAGTATGCAGCATCCTGCACAGCCATGTTCTCAGTCACACCAATGCCATGTCCAAAGAGGATAGGCAGAGCGTCTCCAATGTGGTGCGGGTAGATCCTGACAGTGCAGTGGAACTGAGTATGGTTGAAGTCAAGGAACTGATCCTCAACGGTGTACTCAGGATACCATCGATAGCCAATGAATGACATCATCTCGGTGAGCATGGCTGGATGCCCACGCACATCGAGGCACCTAGTCAAACGAACAATCTGCCGTGGGGGAAGATCCGCCATCTAAAACAGAAAGAAGGAGTTTGCAAATGCATCAGATTATGAAGAAACTTGGAATGACTCGGACAACATAACGGCTGTAATTGCAAGAAAAGACAAATTCTTACAACATGGAAACAACACTTACATACGATGTAAGAAATCAGGAAGCACAACAACTCTAGCAAACCGAACATAACTTTCCTACGGCTACAAGGAAGCAATCAACGAGATGTTCTAGTAAGACATAGATGAGCCTAGTACTATCTTCCCGTAGAACAAGATGAGGATGACTCAGAACTCAGAACGACGAGGGTAAGGAGAAAAAAGAAGCCTTACGTTGTTCCCTTATATACCCAGAGTAACTATATAACTATAGAAGGCTAGACTCGACTTCGACCAAGGCTGATAATCCTACAGTCAGTCCTGCTCTGATACCAAGTCTGTCGGGACCCGAGGTTAGCGTATGCAAGTCCCGTTACAACACAATCATATGGAGAGCCGAGAGCCGTACCCACTTGTCTAAGAAGACAAGGCCAAGCACAGAACGCTCTCAGAAAGTATCGAACGTGAGGGGCATCCCATCCAGGCCAGAAGATCAACTGAGTTGGGTCCTCATCCTCCGCACACAAGTCTAAATGATAGGGGTGGTGAACTCCCATATTCATAGACAAGTCGCCTCAACCATACTCTCGATTGTATTATAACACTTACATAGACTTACTCCAGCCCGATCACTTAGTCGGGGTCTAGGGCGGGCTCGATCATACATCAAAGTGTGCACGTGACGGAGTCACGAGCAATCGCATCGCGATGCCCCAAGCTGCGCACATCTAAGGGCCACTTGGTGTATAAAAGACCGCCAGCCAGATCACAACTAAGGTCTCGAAAACCCATACTAAGACATGCATGTTATAATCATACACGTAGCACACATGTCTAGTATGAACAGCAGGTATCATCGCAATTCTCTACAAATTTTACAACTTTATTGATAACTCTTACAGAGTGCACACAGAGATCACGAGACCGTGATCCAACATTACATCAAACATGCGGAAGCAAAGTAGGTCTGAGTACAGACAAGTTTAACAAATGGCTTAGAGAAGCCTTATTTATAAACAAGCCCTTCCACGAGGGACCAGTCGTCTGACTGGGACTACACTAGCTTGATCAGTCGTCGAGCTCCAGGAAGAATCCACCTTCGGGGTTTGTGGGTTCATCTAAAACATAGAATAAGCAAACGTGAGTACAAAGTCGTACTCAGCAAGACTTACGTAGGAACTATACTACTCATGCACATGTATCAAGGTAAAGGGAGGTGAGGTTCATAAGTAGAAGTGCCAGCTTTGACTTGGCTAGTCCTGAACTACGAGTACCAGACTTGAGGTAAGAAGCGTACACGAGTCCACTACATGTCTCCAACCAATTACACCACTATGTTTCCTTCCTCGACTTCCCACGAGAAAGCACGCCATAGCACTCACGCTTATCTTGGCAAGTTTTATAAGTATCCAGTTCAAGTTTTCTAATAATCATGCACAGCTTTCCAAGTAGTCCCTTACCGCGGACGCGGCTATTCGAATAGTTTATTAACCCTGCAGGGGTGTACTGCTACACACATGAAACTATCAGTTACCGCCGGAATCTCGTCACCCTTCAAGCGGGTGTCGGTGAGGATAATTTCCACAACTTTTACCTCACAGCCAACTCAGGTTCAATGAAGACGCCTATCTGGGATGGTTTCCACATTCGTAACCCGGCCGGTTTACTGAAGTGGTCCCAGAAGATGTGTGCGTGGTGCATAAGCCGGTCTCGGTTGAGCCGTTCTCTCACTTTGCAGCCAGGACACAAACCTACCAGAACTCCGAACTACCGCGACTCATTGAACTGAGGAGGGGTGAGTTAGTAGGTTGAGCGGGGGTCCATGTGCCCAACATTTGGTAGTACTCTTCGTCTTGGATCACCACACAAGAACTCGGGCTTAGGGCGGTGTTCAATGAGACAACCCACTGTGTACTCCTACACAGCCTCTCATCGTTCACCTTGTATTAGGGTAGATTCACCAACACATTTTCACCATCATCAACATGATTGCTACCATTCCGACTCACATAACAGTATCAACATTGTATCACTCTTAGCATGCAAGAAGTAGTAACAGTTGCAGGGGCCACATGATATCAATGAACTCCTACATCTGATGGGTTCATCTATGCGGTAGAAACGTAGCATGGTAATCATCCTAAACAATGCATAAGCGAGACTGAGAGGGAAGTGAGATTTTATCGACATGATCAATGGGGGTTTGCTTGCCTTGCTGACGAGGGTCGTACACAGTATCTTCAACGGAGGGGATGATCTCGGGTTACGGCTCCACCTCTATTCGACAAACAACACAAACATCGAAACAATAATAAGAGAATGCTCAAACACATGAGTTAAAGATTGAAACTTGATGTATGTGTTGGTGATGTATGAGTTATCTCTACTTGTAAAAGGGAGTTGGTATTCGTTGAACAGCCAACTCCCCCTCGAACGAAACACCCTCCACCGATTTTTTATCGAAGGCTGGAAAAAATTGACGGGGAGAAAAAAACCAGGCCACTCCCCTCACCCCTTCCGCAACTATCCCTAACCTTTCCTTTCTTTCTCTCCCGAGCCCGTGCTCTCTCAATCCCCTTTTCTCTCATCCAGTTGCCGGCGATTCCGGCAAGCTCCGTCTAGCCCGGTCGTGGCCGTGACCATCCACGGCTCCGGCTTGCGACGGCGCGTCGACTGGTCCGCGCAGATCCGTCGTCCCCTTCCTCATGTGGTCGCCCCCTTTGATTTCCCGTGGCTAGGGTTCCGTCGACGTGCGGGGTCGAGGTCGCCGGCGTGCTCCGGTGGCCTCCCCCGGCCTTCCTCGGTCCCTCTGTGGTGATCCTCCACGCCGTGCTCTCCTGGTGACCGCGCATGTTGACGGGGCAGCGCGGTGGCTTGATCTGCATCGGCTACAACCCCTGTGTGGTGAGTTCCTCGCTTCTCCTCTTCTTCATGGTGGTGTTCTGAATTTGTTAGAATGGCGTCAGAATTTATGATGAAGAGATCGAGAATTTGCACTCACTGCCATGAGGCTGCCAAGTTCATATCCAAGATGTGCAGCAGAGACATCACGTTGGGGAAGTCGAGCATTCCATCTTAAGTTGCTGAAACATAACATTTTAATTTGGATGAAAAAATTACTTGCAGACATCTCATCTTCTCAGTACAACCTGATTAACTGCTCCTATCATCACAGTTTATCCCTTTGGATTTATATAATTAGAGTATTTTCCTAAGGGGAAAAGATGCGTTCAGATATAACACTACTTACATGCATTTTCCGCAGACCTTCCTGGTTGATGTAAAGGCCTTCAGAACTATTTCTTCCTTTCCGTTCAACATTTCTTTTATCATGGTAGGTTAGCTAAGATAGTCAATCAGTTTGAAGGTTCACATATCTACTCCATTTGATTTACATTTTGTATCTTCCTTCCAAATCATTATTGCTTTCTTTGATAGTCATCGAATTTGAGTAACTATATTGGGTATTTGTTGTAAAGAAAAAAATACTTCATCCCCAGGACAGAATGTAGTGAACATTTAGCATTTTTATGATTCTCATGAAGGTGACCATTTTTGAACCTGCTAAAACAATCATTTTGGTTGAAATAGTTTGTGTGTAATAATCAAATTTAACATCGAGGTTTGTGAAGTCATGAGAATACTTCTTGTATGTAATGAAGGAGAACTACTTTTGCAGGTACGAGCTTTGCCATCCACAACTCTGCATGGATTTGATTCGGTGTATTTGAAGGTATTTGATCTAATACACGGATGTGTTTGCCTGATCTAATTTCAAGTGCACAAGTTAGGCCGTTCAAACATTTGATAAAAATATAACAACATGCACACACAAAATTTGGTCCTGAAATTAATTATTAGTTGGTTGAATTAATTAAAAAAAATCCATTTTCTGTTGTTGTCTCTATATTCAGGTGTATGTAGGTTTAACAATGACCGCTAATTGATAATCAGTAGGCTTGATAATTGATAAACCTAGGCGTCAGAGCGCCGCCTCTCCGCTTTGAAAAAATGGCCACTTTGGGCGCCTAGGCGCCCAAAGCGCCCGCTTAGGCGTTGCCTAGGCGTCTGAGTGCCCCCAAGCGCTTTAGGACGCCTTAACGCTTTAAAAACCATGGTTGGGACTGCCCCGCACCACCAAAGATCCATGTGCGAGAAGAGAGAGGCCTCACTGACGGCAACGCTGGGTGGGCTTCGCTTGGCGGCTAAGTTGCACGGATACGGGGATACAGATACGGACACCGCGATACGTCGATACGGAAATTTTTCAAAACCCCCGATACGGGGATACGTTTGTATATATATAATAAATATTTAAAATATATGGAAATCGGTATTTTTTGTACGAGAATTTAGAAAAGTGGTAATTTGGCCAATGCAAGAGATGTGCTTTCACTCTTGAGTAGCACCCTTTAACTTCACGGTTGCAAAGCCTACATAAGAACCTTGCATTCTCTACATGGCCTTGTCCGGTCTTCTCGATCTTATAAGCATACCTCCACAACAATGTCTTTGGATCATCATTTTGAGGAATCACACGAGCAGCATTCAAAAGTTGGGTTGCACTGAGCCCTCCACTCCCTGATGCATTTGAGTTTGAACTTCCACTTCCAATCCCAGAACCAGATGCACTACCAGTACTAGCCATTGCTGGAGATTGGAGAAGAATAAAAAATAAGCAAAGTGTAGCAACTAGCAAACTGCAACAGATCAAAGAATGAAAGAAGCACAGAACACATAGGATAGGAGAAAGGGGAGGACGAAAAAAAAACTGACCGGGCGGCGGATGGATGGAGGCGGCTGGCGGCCGCCGGCGGATGGAGATGGCGGAGGCGGACAACCTCCCTCGCCTGTGCAGCGGCAAACTATGGTGGCGGCGGCTTGGGGTGGGTGGGGGATGGGGATGGATAGCGTAGGGTTTCACCGTGTCCCGTGAGGTATCCCAGAGGTGTCCATGCAGTATCCGATTTATTTTATTTATTTAAACACTGAAAAATCGAGGGATACGTATCGGACATGTATCCGCGGGGTATCCGGCCGTATCCGGGTGTCCGGAGGTATCCAACCCCTGATACGCTGGTTTCCAAAAGTATCCGTGCAACTTAGCTTGGCGGTGCCCTCCAGCGTCCAGGGGAGGGGTATAACGGTCGCCGGCCGGAAGGTGGAGGGGGATATGGCGTTGGTAATTATTATATTTTCAGTTTGTGGACAAATTTTCAAATGATCAAATCAAAGGTTTCTTTAGATGGCGGTAACTTCTAGGCGTCGGTGTTTGATAATTCTAATGCCCGGTCTCCTCAAATTTAGTTGCTCTTTAGATCTGAAGTATGTGCTCGAATTTTTGTTAGTTTATCCATATTGGTTGAGTAAATGTTCAGTACAGCCTTTTGAATTTTAGTAGTTTTGCAAGTCCTAGACCTTTTTTTTTCTATAATAGAGTCAAGGAGATTTGTCTGAAAAGTAGATAGAGGGAGACTAGGAATATGCTAAGAGTTTCTACGTTATTAGCAATCTTAAGTCTACGGAACAATTTTACCAAACTAGCAACTATAATGTTTTTTTGTTCCATCTAACTGATGTTTGTTGCAATAAAAGATATTAAACATTTTGTATTCCTGTGAAACTGATTATTTAATTTCTCCATCTCTACTTTTTTCTCTTGAAAGAACCTAATGGTTCCTCACGGTCCCTCCCAACCGTTTTGCCACCCCTTTCGTCAACCAACCTAGACCCCACATGTCAGCCTAATTCTCAACTTCAACAACACAACTGCTCTCACCGCATGATTTTTTTTGAGCCACCAGCCAACGCTAGGAAACCATCAATGCTTTCCTTCACAATTTCCAGCCAACTCTAGAAAAGCATGAACGTTTTCTTTCATTCCACGTACACAAGGAATATACATTGACATTCTATTAATTTACATTCCTTTCAATCATAGATAAATTAACATTCTATTAATTTACAATCCTTTCAATCACACAAAATCACCGATTAATTACATACCATTATTTTACATTCCATCTAATGACACCGTGCACATTACAATTGATTATAAATTGGTATGAACAGGCTGCTTTGCTATTCACCTTTCATGCCTTCAACCTGATACAAACCCTTTCTGCTTCACAAGGACTCATGGCTCCTGCTCGCCTCAGCACGAACAGGGTGATGGCTCTGGTCGCCTAGCCCCCACCGATCAGCACGCACCATGTTTCCTACCCTGCATATGCAGGCCATGTTTTCAAATTCAGGGATGTCGTATTCGATGATGTTGAAATATGCATATGCAAAGCAGATCATGGAAGACAATGGCTAGAGTTATATCAGCGTGTACCAATGTGAGAAGTGGAGACTTGATATTCTATATCATCTTCACCGACCTGAATGTGAGTACCTAATGTGCATCTACCCCTTTTCTTCTTCTGATTAACTGTGCTAGCAGCTACTGCCAATATAACAAGAGGTTACATAATATAAGTTCTCACTGGAACTACATGACAGTATCTACACGTCAACTTTACTTTCTACGAAATTCATTGCAGCTCAAGTTGTTGTTCAGTATTAGTAGACTAGGAATAAAAAACTTGTTTGGGACAGACAGACTTTGTTGTTGTTGTTGTTGTACAAATTTCTATCTATAGTCCCATCAGTGCACTTCTTCATTTCAGTGATGAAATACCACTTTATTTTTTATCATGCCAAGAAATCAGGAGATCAATATAATTATGGTAATTTAACACCTGCTTAACCAAGCAGCAGAAGATCAATAGAAAATCTCTACACACACGGAAACCCGTGATCTCTTTCCTAACAACACACTATTGGTTAATATAAAGTCGTTATCTTCCATTGTGCCTCCAGTCTTACACACCTTCAATACACCAAAGAGCTGCAGCAAGGTCAGTGTAGCACCTACTTTATGCATCAATTTTGTTTAACTAACAAAAAGAAGTCTGCATCTTTCTCTTTCTTTGTGGTTTGCCTCCTAATTAGCTAGGTCGCCTGGGAGCTAATCTCTCATGTTTTCTGCCACCGCTCTAGGGCCTGGTTGAAGAAAAGTGGGATTCTATAGAGCTTCTGATGATTGTATTCTTTGCTTTAGAAAAGATAACTATGTTGTCCTTAAGAATGTTTTTGCCTTTTGCCTTGTAAAAAATTCCCTAAATAAAACACACATTTAATTATTTGTTAGTTTCAGAGTTTTCCACGAATAAGAGAAGTATTGCCATTAATCTGTTACTAGGTTGGGCCATCAATGAACAAGTCGAAATACATGATGTTGTCCAAACTTTGTAGTCAAACCAATTTAAATTTTAGCCACTAATTTCTTCAATCTCGTTTTATTACTTTTATGAATTCATAGATCTCTGTTTCTTTCATGGCGCGAACGGTCACTCATTGTGCATGAATAGTTGTGTATCACAACCAGTGAGCTATGTAACCATAGCTCACTCATAGCTCACTAAAATTGCAATATTCCATTACTGCTGAAATACTTTCGTATTATATAAGTAATGTTTTATATTGCTATGGATATCAATGAGAAAACATTGGTCACCATACTAATTTCCAACTACGAATGACAGTAGTTTTCATCTTCATACTTTCATTGCTTTTGTTAACGGCCTTTTCTGCCGTCCTCTTGTATAATATTCTCATCATTCATCATTGTCATATGTGTATATTACCTATATATATATATCTCAATTCAATTTTTACGCTATGATGATAATTAGAGTTAGATGGGCCTATATTCAACTGGGTAGTGATAGAAACCTGGGCTAATTCATTTCATCATGATAGGCTACTGGTAGATGCATTAGATGGTGTATTTCGTAGTTTGTGGTGACTTGCATTTGACAGTTCATTGTTTGATTTGTATAACATATGCGCTAATGGAAGATTGTACCTTACCAAACTTAAAGATGCAAAATCATGAAACATATGGCCCACACGGGATATACGAGGGACAACGAACAATGGATTCCTCTTCATGAAAATCTGGGACTTACCGTTCCCCCATTTTGTTGGTAATGAGTGAGTTTGTAGATTTGTTTAGCTAACTCAATGCTAACACTGGATACTCTTTCAAGGATAGGACCAAGTCGTTCGTTGATGCTTCAGTTTGAGAAGTCAATGTTCAGCTTCCCACAGTGATCCTAATAGATGATGTAATTGAAAATTTGTTATCTTTATCTTCCGAAGAGGTTTATTTTTCTTTGATATGAGAAATTCATCGGTTTATACCTAAGTGCAAAGTACGGGATGTATGATAAGTAATGCAGCTATATACACATGTGGGTTTCATCATTATTTTGGTCGTGTAATATGTCAGTATATTATTTTTTATTCTTCTAGAACGTTTAAGTATCTAGAGTGTTGCGCAAAATTGAATCAACATTATGAATTGACAAAAAATATTTTGCTACGTACGAAAATTTCATAGAAAGGATGAGCTTTAAGGGAGAAAAAATAACCAAACGAAAGAAGAGGGAGCGGGATAATAAATTACGTAAGATGTGACCTTCACTTAACTCAATTTGAAGGAGCCAAGAAGTTGCACCCATCTATTATGGCTTCACGCATTTTCAAGCATTTGTCAATCCCTGCTCTTCTATTGGGATCGGCTTACCATGAGCTCACCTTGATTGATATTAGTAGCTTGATGGGACACTAGCTTGCAGACTGCAACATTAAGCTCTTGGGGACTTGGATGGTGGAGAGGCGACTAGGTTGGTGGAGACATCAGATCTGCCTTCTTGACTGAGGGGCATTACGGGAAGCGCACGCCTCCTCCCCCTTGATGGTGGTGATGGATTGACCCAAACATGTGGGGAGGGGATCAGAGTGGAGAGCGGGGCGGTTGGAGAGTGACTCCTCCTTGGCGTCTGTGGGAAAGTATGATGTGAAGGAGAGAGGTCCCCATGGCAAAAGTCAGGTAAGATTCATCCAGTCTTAAAGAACAGGCTCCAGCGAGAATGTCCTACTATGGAAAAAAGCCAAGCGGGAGAGGGTCCTAAATGAAAATAGAAGGGTGTTTCATGGGGTGATTTTTTATATTGGGTCGGCATGTTGGAGATAACATGGTGGATTGTCCATACAACCACCCCCCTACTACACACACGCATCTGGATTTGGGGGTGTCCGAACCAAAAATGCTACACACAGGGGATAATTACAGGGTTTGATAGGTTTTCCCTTCAATTATCTTCAAACACCACCTGAATTTAGCCCAGGTGGGGCCCATCCCCCTCCATTAGTCCAATCAAGTTTTCCTAAATACTAATCAGTATGTAAATCCTCGTAATATTTCCATCTGTGTAGCATTGTTGGTGTCGTTCAGACGGTTGAATTTTGGGAGCCCCTCGAACATATGAGGAGGAAATCAGCTTCAACCTTAAACATGACTTTAATTATTTATTTGGTTCATTATAGCCCGTAGCAACGCACGGGCATTCTACTAGTTCCAATTAAAAGGAGTGTATTGCATTTGAAATGCAAAATCAAACTCCAATTCAATTTCCAAAAGGGTTCATATGCAATGTTGCCACTGTTCACCCAATTTAATTTGGTCAAACATGAAAACAGATTGCATATTCAGAATCTTTGCATTTTTCTGATAATTCTACATATATTATATGTTTAATTTGGAGTTAAAATGAATTAGTTATGAATTTACAAAGTTTAAATCAATTTCTGGAATTTCTGAGTTATTTCTTAAATAGAAATTCGATTTAATGCGTCAGCATGAAGTCATGCTGGCGTCAGGGGGTCTCTGACCGGGGGGTCCCACCTGTAAGTGACTCAGTGAGTTAATTAAAACCGTTTTAATTAGTTTTAAACTAATCCAGTGATTAGTCAGGGACTGGGCCCACATGTCAGTGTCTTGTTTAATTAATTGAAACGTTTTGTTTTAACTTAAGCTTAACCAGAGGGGTTAAGGGCCTGGGGGCCCACCTATAAGTCTCACAGGGGGTGGGGATTATTGGCTAATCCACCTGCCCACGTGGACCTCGCCGCCGGTGTGTCTCCGACGACCACCCGAGACGGCGACATCCACGTGGAGGGCGTTTCCGGGCACCAAACGATGTGTTGCGACCACTGAGACGCAGCTCTTGGCGTCGCGCATCGATTGGGCCAAGTTGGGATGGCTGGGGTGCTCTGTAGGCTCGCCGGCGTCAAGATTTGCGGCGACAGAGCCACGACCGCGAGGTGGAATCGGCTAGGAGGCACGACTTGGAGCGGGGAGAGGTGGATTCGAAGCAGTGGACCACGGCGAACATGACGGGCCAACTGGTGCGGCCAGAGCAGCATGGGAGCGAGCTCGAGCTCATCCATGGCGGAGGCCGTGCTCGGCTCCCATGGCAGATCGGCGTAGAGGAAGAACGGGAAGGGGAAAACAGGGGGAAGCGAAGCGCAATCTCACCACGGACGCGATGGATGCGACGTCGAGGTCGGGGAAGCTCAGGTGTGGCCGGAATTCAGGGAAGCTTTGCGGCGGCCGGCGATGAGGACGATGAAGTGGGCGTTGGCTACACGGCGTCTCCGGTCGATTCCTTCTGCAGCTCGTCGTAGTCGACGACGGCGGAGATGATGGACACGGTTGCGTGGCTCCTCGACGGCGATGGCCACGTCAAGACGGCGGCGTGCTCCAGCGAGCTCTCGGATGGTGACGAACACGAGCGAGGGAGAAAGGGAGACGGCTCCCAGGGGGGAATGGAGACACGGCTGCTCTAGCGTCCCCGTGGCGCTTCTAGGAGGATCGGGAGAGGCCAGGCAGGCTAGCCGATGCCCACCGGCATCGGCATGTCGGGCACGCAGCTGCGTGCCCGTCTGCCTGGGGTAGATGACAAGGGGGGGGGGTAGGTGGGCTTGGGCCGGGGGGGGCGATGAGTTGGGCCTCTTTGCAGGTAAGCCTTTCTGTTTTTTAATTTTCTGTTTAATCTTTCCTTTCTTTTTCTGTTTATTTGTTTTGGCTCTCCTAAAAATAGCAAACCATTTTATAAAATGCTCCAAATTTTTATGTGGACTTGAAAAGCATATAGCTAGCCACTTATAAAGTTTGGGCATTTTTAAAATTCAAATAATTTGAACTTTAATCCAAATAGGGGTTTTAATTTAATTCCATACTCCTGTTTGAATATTTGAAAAATCCATGAGCATGGGGTTGGTCCCACATCACTTGATATGTGATCACACTCATTTATGAGACTTTTCAAAAATGCAAAAGGAATTGTTGGAGCAACTTTTATTCTGGCCATTTGAATTAAATTCATCTGGGGGTGTTCTCTCTCCCATTTCATTTTCTTTTTGTAATTTTTCCATGATGCAAAGTGAGACTTGATCCTAGAACATACCTAACAGAGGGTTCTGACACCAATGCTCTTGCTAAAGACAAAAACAAAAACAAAAACTAAACATGGAAGTAGCTACGAAAAGATAAAGAACACACAACAACAGAAAGATAAGTATGAAAAATCCTATGATGTGTTCTAGATTGGAGTGGAGCGTGTTTCTCTCTCATAAAAAGTAAGCTGGGGTCTAACTTTTTATGAACATCAAGCAAAGCTAAAGAAAACTAAAAATGAAACCTAAGAGCGAGACGCTCCAAGCATAACACATAACGCATGAAGTGATAAAAATATAGTGAGACGAAGGACGAACTGGTGATTGTTGATGGAGAAGGGGATGCACGAGGGCATCCCCAAGCTTAGACGCTTGAGTCTCCCTGAATATTTATTGGGGATGCATGGGGGTGATACTTCCAAAACGTATCTATAATTTCTGCTGGCTCCATGCTTCTTTTGTGTGATATTGCTATGGTATTGATACACTTTCATACACTTTTGGTCATATTTGGACTAACTTATTAACTCAGTGCACCCCAGTGCCAGTTCCTGTTTTCTATTGTTTTGTATTTCAGGTTTTCCCATTATTAAAAGTGCTCAGAAATTTCCGGGAAAAATATATAAAAAATCAGCGTTCCAGAAGCTTCCTTACGCCCGAAGGGGGGCCAGAGGGGCCCCACCTGGTGCCTAGGCGGCCAGTGGGCGCGGCCTAGGGGGTGGCCGCGCCGGGAGGCCGCCTAGACTCCTGGTGGGCCCCCTAGCTGCCCCCCTTGGCCCTTATTTTTACTCGCGTCGCGAAAACCCTGATTCGAGACCCCTTTTCTCTAGAAGCAATTCCGGTCTCCGCCGCCATCGCCAACAAGCTTCGGGGGACCAGAATTCCTGTGTCGGCACCCTGCCGGGATGGGGAAGTGCCCCCGGATTCATCTCCATCGACGTTGCTTCCTCCCTCCATGAAGCGGGAGTAGTTCCTCCTCAGGGCTGAGGTTTTTACCAGTAGCTATGTGGTCTTTTCTCTCTCCCATGATGTGATCTTGATTGTGATCATAGGCTATGCTAATCTAGGATGATCCCATGATGTTTCCCCATCTTCTATGTATTGGATTGGTGTACTCACTTGATCTTATCTAGTATAATCTCCGAGACCATGGTGACAGCGGTCTATTGGACATGGGTTAGAAGAATATTTTCATGAATGATTTCCTCTTTTGTGTGTTGATTGAAGATTGAGAGTCTCTTGGTTCTTTTCTTTGACTATCCATGAGATATGTTGTGCTGATTGTGGTAATCTCTTTGGATGGCCGCGGTGACATTGGGAAATCCATAGATTTAGAACTACAAACTTTGAGGTGTGCTTTTGTAGCCCTACATAATTCTCGTCCTCTCTTGATCATAAAGGAATGACCTCCGAGTATGTCTCCATTGCATGTTTTATGGGAAATATCATGTGGTTAGACTATGTTAATGTTGTTCGGAGTTGCCACTAGTGAAAGTACGAAGCCTAGGCCTTGTTTCCACCATTGCAATACCGTTTGCGCTCACGTTTACTACTTGTTTGCTTGCTGCATTTTTTATTACAGATTTATATTACCTTGCTTTGCTACACCTATTACCCATATTTTACCATCTCTTCGCCGAACTAGTGCACCTATACAACTCCTAGTTGTATTAGGTGTGTTGGGGACACAAGAGACTTCTTGTATCTTAATTGCAGGGTTGCTTGAGAGAGACCATCTTCAACCTCTACTTCCCCGAGTTCGATAAACCTTAGGTCATCCACTTGAGGGAAATTGCTGCTGTCCTACAAACCTCTGCGCTTGGAGGCCCAACATAGTCTACAAGAATAGAAGCGTGTGTAGACATCAATATATTTCTGGCGCCGTTGCCGGGGAGGTAAGCGTTGAAGGTATATCTTTAGATCTTGCAATTAAATCTTTTCGTTTCTTGTTTCTATTTTCACTAGTTATGTTTATGGAAAACCGCACTCTTAGTTCATTGCTTGGGGAAGGCCGCTTTACCACACTCGTGGTAGAGAAGTCTCCTCCACCTACTGAATGTATCCCATTCCAAATACCACTTGGGATCATTGAAATAATTAGGAATGATTGTTATGATGGAACAGTCAATCCTAGTATTCATTTGTTGAAACTTACAGAACTTTGTGAGTTGTTTAAGATTTCAGGTCTGACAAGAGGTGAAGTCATGAAGAAATTATTTTCCTTGTCACTGAAAGGAAAAGCATTGGAATGGTATAGGCTACTAGATGATTCTCACCTACGGGATTGGGAAGAGATCCAGTCTCTCTTTTACTCCAAGTTTTATCCTCTTCATGAAGTTCATGAGAATAATAATTATGTTTATAATTTCTATCCTCATGACGGAGAGAGCATAGCTCAAGCTTGGGGGAGACTGGAAACTTTAATGCTAAAATGTCCTAACCATGGGCTCCCCAAAGATATAATTATTACTAATTTTTATGCAAGGCTCTCTCGACAGGATAAAGACTTGCTCGATGCTTCCTCTATGGGTTCTTTCACAAACGAAAAGATTGATGCTAAATGGGAACTCCTTGAAAGAATTCAATGCAACACTGAAGATTGGGAGATCGACAAAGGTAAAGAGTCAGGTATAATTTATGAGTATGATTGCATTAAGTCCTTTGTTGAAACTGCAAGATTTAATAAGTTTAGTGCTAAGTTTGGGCTTGATTCTCAACTCCTTGTTGACTTCCTCAAATCTTTTGATTCACATCTTAATATGCCTAAGGAGGATTGGATCAAGCATCATGAACCTTTTAAAGAGATTTGCAAAGAAAATAAAATTGTTCATGATGATTGCAACATGCATGATCCAATTCCTGAAAATGAAGTTTTATACAAGCATGTTAATTTTTGTGGAGTGGATAGACCCTGTGAAAGGCCTATGATTGAAGAAGAGAAGTACTGTAAGCAACATAAGCATGAAAGAACAATCACTTGGGTCAAAGATTTAAATGAAATTGCTAGAGAATTGTGTGATCTTTATCCTTTTACTTGTGAACTTTGTGGTATAGAGGGTCACTTTAATTTTCAATGCATGAACTTTCAAAATATAACTGTTAACCAGTTGTGTGATAACATGATCACCCCTGATCATTATGATGAACTTATGTTATTTTCGATGTGTGAAGAGTTATCAGAAAAGACTTCTTGGCTAGATGTTAATGCCTTAGGAATAAACAACACTTTGCAAAATTGTCATCTCTATTGTGTTGTTAATTGCCATGAAAATGATTACATAAGCAAGATTAGAAAGGAGGGAACTTTACCAAAGTATAAAAATGTCTCTTATATTTCTACTAATAAAAAGGAGAGTTTCTCCCAAGTTTCCCCTATTGTTTCTAATGATAAACCAGGATATATGGAGAAACTTCATCTCCAACCACTCCCCCCTAAGGTGAAGAAGAAGGAAAAGAAGAGGAGGAGGAAGAGGAGCAAGAAGTAAGAAGAATGGGTATCAACCTGGACTGAGCATATTCCTCGCATCAATTTTTATCCTAACGGATATAAATTTATGGAGGATGGTGAGCTTGATTGCATTCATTATTATCCTGATGTTAAGTCCGTAGGAACTATTGAAGATGATTGTGATTATGATATGCATGTTACTTATTGTGATTGGGAAGATAATTATAATGCCACTTATGATCTTGAAAATCTTTTTGGTGCCAACTCTGAAAATGATGATATAGAAAGCTTTAAGCTTGGGGATGATAGGATTGCAAGTCCTTTACCCATTAGTGATGTGGTAATTGATAATTCTTTTTCTAGTAATAATAAAGACAACATATTTACAAATATAGTTGCTAGCAATGATAATGCTCTTCTCTTCTATGATGATGTTATAACTCCTATCTATAGTGATTGTAAAGGTACCTATGACATAAGGATAAATTATCCATATGAAACTTGTCATAATCATGGAGGGAATTACTCCCTTCCTGAACACCATCTTCCCAATAAATTAATTTATAGTGTTCAAGTTGTTTATAATAGTCCTGCTCCCACTATTACCAATGAGAAAGATTATGCTTATGTGGAGAGTAAGAGTACCTTTTTGCATGTGGATCATGGTAACAATGCTTTATGTGATACTTATATTGTTGAGTTTATTCATGATACCACTGAAAATTATTATGAGAAGGGAACACATGCTTATAGATATTTCAATAATATCGAGTTCCCTCTCTTTATGTTGAAGGTTTTGAAGCTGCACTTGTTTTGCCTTCCTATGCTTATTGCTTTGTGCCTCAATGAATTATTCTATTGCAATATTCCTATGCATAGAAAGCATGTTAGGCTTAAATGTCTTTGGTATTTTCTTCTTGATGCTCTCTTTTGTTCTTCAACTCTTATTCCTACGAGAGCATCATTAAAGTCTTAAGCCTATCTTTATGGCTATAAGGAAAGACCTCTAGGGAGACAACCCTTGTTATCTTCACTTTCAGTTTGTTCTTTCAGTTTTAGTGGTCTTGATGATTGTTACTACTGTAGCAACATCATTGTATCTTTACTTTTCAAGCTTTGTGCCATTTATAGCCTCATATGACAAGGGAAGTGAAAGTTGTGACATGCTGTCCAGAAAACAAATTTTGTCCTCGTGACGGGAAAAATCATAGAAAAATCCCAGTTCATCTTTTTTAGCTGAATTTTTTTACACAGAGTGCTCTATACAATCACGGAACTTTCGTATGTTTTGAGTTTTTTTATTTGAGTTGAATAAGTATCCCTAAAAAATTCTTTACTACCTGTTGGTCTGTTTTTCACAGATTCTGTCATGTTTTGTCTTTTCTTCGTTTTGCAAACTTTAAGCTTGCTTTTTCTTTGCAAAAAACTTTTTGGCAATCTTGAGAAACATTAGCTCTTCAAGAATATCCTTATTTACAGTAGATAAAAAATTATTTTATTATGGGTACTAACCTCGCTAATCAGATTATGATGAGTTATGTATGAAGGAAGTTTTCAAGTGTGCGAGGGAAGATGATGAAAGAAGATTCAGGAGTGTCCAACGCTCAAGCTTGGGGATGCCCCCATGCATCCCCAAGACATATTCAAGCAGACTCAAGCGTCTAAGCTTGGGGATGCCCCCATGCATCCCCTTCTCCATCAACAATTATCAGTTCGTCTTTCATTTCACTATATTTTTATCACTCCAGGCGTTATGTGCTATGCTTGGAGCGTCTCGCTCTTAGGTTTTATTTTTAGTTTTCTTTAGCTTTGCTTGCTGTTCATAACAAGTTAGAACCCAACTTTCTTTGTGTGGGAGAGAAACACGCTCCACTTTCAAAATCTAGAACACAACATAGGATTCTTCATGCTTATCTTTGCTGTGTGTGTTCTTTATCTTTTTCATAGCTACTGTCATGTTTAGCTCTTGGTTTTCATGCTTATCTTTTTAAGAGCTTTTTGTTTAGTTTGTTGCTGGAACTCTCTTGAGTTTTCATGTTTATCTTGTTTAGAGAGTTTGCCTGTTGCACTGAGTTTTGTGTCTTGACTTGGAGTAGGTAATTAAGGTTGTTATTCTTATGTAGTAGTAACTTGCAATAGTTTTGAGGTATTGTTTTGAGTAATGTTTGGACTTTTGGTGTCAAGAGATTTAGACTATTAGTGATAGATGTCGTATTTTGGGAAATCCGTGTTTATTTTCAAAACTTGAAAAATTAGTTGAGAACTCTAGCTACTAGATGGATCACTACTCTTCTGAGGGATCGAATATTAGAGTACACTCACGTACCATGCGTCGAGGATGCGCAAGGATAACCAAACCCCCATACACTCCTCCTCGGGGTACTTGTCTCTTTGTGAATCTCCTTATTAGATTGAGAGTTACCGATAGTGCATGAGTTCTTAAGGACTAATGTGAGTATTCAAAAGTTGACACTTCCACCTTCCCATATTTTGCTAGCCTTTCCTGTGCCGTGCATTGCCTCCTTCTCATTCTGAGAGTTGGTGTCCACCTTCGCCGGTACATCCAAACCCTTGGGACGATACGCTCTGTAATCATAAACCTCCTTATATCCTTCCTCAAAACAGCCACCATACCTACCTATCAAGGCATTTCCATAGCCTTTCCGAGATACATTGCCATGCAACATCCACCTTCTCATGACTTGATCTTCATGTCATACATGCTACTTGCTTGATCGATGAGCCGCATGCTAGTTGGGCCTTGCCCTAATCATTGCTACATGATGCGCTAGTATCATTGCATATCCTGCTACACTTGCAGAGGCATACATTTGCATACTTCATGATAGTTACATCTTCTTTATGATATGAGTATTTTTGTAAAGTGTGAAAGATCTTCTATACTTCTTGTAATATATAGAGTGTTGCCCCTAAAGTGAGGAAAAGATCCCAAAGAGGGCAAAATTAAAAGATCCCAAAGAGGACAAAATCAAAAGATCCCAAAGAGGACAAATGAGAGAAATGGAAAGAGCCATTGAGGCCACCAAAAAAATACAAAAAAATTGAAAAAAGAGAAAAAGAAATAAAAAGAGAGAAGGGGGCACACTATTATTCCTTTTTAGAGATCCACACTCGTACTCCCTCTTATATCTTGTACTCCATAGAGATTATCATTCATGCATATAGCTATGTGGGGACCTTCACACTATAAAACTTGGCTTCTATATTCCAATGATGAGCCTCCTCAAATGAGCTCTAGGTCTTCTTGAGCAAGCAAGTTGGATGCACCCCCACTAGTTCCATTGGAGAGCTTACCTTAGCTCATATGTGCATCCGTTGCATGGCAATCCTACTCTTCACATCATATCTATCATTTGGCTTTCTCTCGCCTATGATTTTCCTCATTGATGTGAGACTTCCACACCCTTTTTGCCTTCCTCCTCCACCATATTCTCTCTTTGCCATCCTAAGTGTCAACTTTCTTGCTTACTCTCATCCATTGCATGAGTGCTCAAAATATCAAAAAGGAGTGGATCATTTTGACTTGTACCTGGCTAGTGGTCTGGGGATGAGTCAAGATAAGATTCCAAAGAAGACCAAGTGTGAAACTTTAGTAGATTGAGTTCTCAACACAAAAATACCTTTTTCTCGCATATCCCTATCCCCTTTCTTGCACGCAAACACCATTTGGAGACATTCGAGTCACGGACAGCGAGAGCTCTTGCACCTTTATGTTCTTATGTTGCTTGTTTCAATGCTAAATATAAACTCTTGCTTGTTATGACTTGAATTGGATTACATGCCTTGATTGCTTTACCTAAAAGTTCTTATATGGTTCGTAGCATGTCACCACAGAAATTATGTTTCTTATCATTTACCTACTCGAGGACGAGCAGGAATTAAGCTTGGGGATGTTGATACGTCCAAAACATATCTATAATTTCTGCTTGCTCCATGCTTCTTTTGTGTGATATTGCTATGGTATTGATACACTTTCATACACTTTTGATCATATTTGGACTAACTGATTAACTCAGTGCACCCCAGTGCCAGTTCCTATTTTCTGCTGTTTTTGTATTTCAGGTTTTCTCATTATTAAAAGTGCTCAGAAATTTCCGGGAAAAATATATAAAAAATCAGCGTTCAGGAAGCTTCGTTACGCCCGAAGGGGGCCCAGAGGGGCCACACCTGGTGCCTAGGCGGCCAGTGGGCACGGCCTAGGGGGTGGCCGCGCCGGGAGGCCGCCTAGAATCCTGGAGGCCCCCCTGGCTTCCCCCCCTTGGCCCTTATTTTTACTCGCGTCGCGAAAACCCTGACTCGAGACCCCTTTTCTCCAGAAGCAATTCTGATCTCCGCCGTCGTCTCCAACAAGCTTCGGGGGACCATAAATCCTGTGCCGGCACCCTGCCGGGACGGGGAAGTGCCCCCGGATTCATCTCCATCGACGTTGCTTCCTCCCTCCATGAAGCGAGAGTAGTTCCTCCTCGGGGCTGAGGTTTCTACCAGTAGCTATGTGGTCTTTTCTCTCTCCCATGATGTGATCTTGATTGTGATCATAGGCTATGCTAATCTAGGATGATCCCATGATGTTTCCCCATCTTCTATGTATTGGATTGGTGTACTCACTTGATCTTATCTAGTATAATCTCCGAGACCATGGTGACAACGGTCTATGGACATGGGTTAGAAGAATATTTTCATGAGTGATTTCCTCTTTTGTGTGTTCATTGAAGATTGAGAGTCTCTTAGTGCTTTTCTTTGACTATCCATGAGATATGTTGTGGTGATTGTGGTAATCTCTTTGGATGGCCGCGGTGACATTGGGAAATCCATAGATTTAGAACTACGAACTTTGAGGTGTGCTTTTGTAGCCCTACATAATTCTCGTCCTCTCTTGACCATAAAGGAATGACCTCCGAGTATGTCTCCATTGCATGTTTTATGGGAAATATCATGTGGTTAGATTATGTTAATGTTTTTGGGACTTGCCACTAGTGAAAGTACGAAGCCTAGGCCTTGTTTCCACCATTGCAATACCATTTGCGCTCACGTTTACTACTTGTTTGCTTGCTGCACTTTTTATTACAGATTTATATTACCTTGCTTTCCTACACCTATCACCCATATTTTACCCTCTCATCGCCGAACTAGTGCACCTATCCAACTCCTAGTTGTATTAGGTGTGTTGGGGACACAAGAGACTTCTTGTATCTTAATTGCAGGGTTGCTTGAGAGAGACCATCTTCAACCTCTTGAGGGAAATTGCTGCTGTCCTACAAACCTCTGCGCTTGGAGGCCCAACATAGTCTACAAGAATAGAAGCGTGCGTAGACATCAGGGGGCATCCCCAATCTTGAGCGTTTGACACTCTCCCGGATCTTCTTTCATCATCTTCCCTCGCACACATGAAAACTCCCTTCATACATAACTCATCATAAGCTGATTAGAGAGGTTAGTACCCTTAATAAAATAATTTTTCCCCACTGGAAATAAATATATTCTTGAAGAGCTACTGTTTCTAAAGATTGCCAAAAAGTTTTTGCAAAGAGAAAGCAAGCTTAAGGTTTGAAAAAGTAAGGAAAGGCAAAACGTGGCAGAATCTGTGAAAACAGACCAGCAGGTAGTAAATAATTTTCTTGGGGTACTTCTGGAACTCAAATGAAAAAACTCGGAACATATGAAAGTTTCAAAATTGTATAGAACATGCTGTGTAAAAAATTCAGCTCAAAAAGATGATATGGTGATTTTAGGCTAATTTTTCTGTCCAAGGACAGAATCTGTTTTCTGGACAGCATGTCACAACTTTTAAACTTTCTTGCAATCGGAGGCTAAACTTGTGCACAAAGCTTGAAAATAAAGATACAATGATGTTGCTACAGTAGTAAAAATCATCAAGACAACTAAAAACAGAAGTAAAAACATCTTGGGTTGCCTCCCAAGAAGCGCTTTCTTTTACGCCTTTAAGCTAGGCATAAAGCAAAAAAGAAGAATCACGTTGTATCAATTGAACCATCATCAAGATCGTCAAAAATCTCTTATATTGTACAACTAGTTTTAAGAGGTCTCTCAAATAAAGGCCTAATAAAGATACTTCTAGGGATTTTTCCAAAAGCCGAAAAATCAATTGAAGTTTCATTTATAAATTTGTCTAAGAGGGGTATTTCTTCCAAAGTTTTCACGGTTTCAACTCCTTTGGTAATGGGTGGATTATTTTTAGGTCGAGAAACCTTAGGGACATAATTGAACTTAGATTCCTTCCTTGCCAAAGTTTCTACCTTTTTTGGTTTGATTGAGGAGAAAGTATTTCCCAAAGTGTCAATGATTTCCTCAATCTTATCTATCCTAGAAGTATCCAAATCATGGAATTTGATGGCCTCCAAAGTTTTAATAATTTTATGCATGGAGCTATCAAGTCTATTCAAATTCCCTTGAATCTTGCGATCCAAAACATTTATCCTACTTATGCTTGGTATTTCTAGTTTTATCTTTTCAAGTTTTTCATAATGTGAACTAGAGTATCCTCTTGAATGCTAGAAACAGGGAGATTTCCAACAATATTTTCAATAACATTAAGAGACTCCCATATTGGGGCTTCTAGGAAATTCCCATTGATAGTTGTGTCTAGAACGAACCTATTGCAAGGAGTAATTCCAACATAAAAGTTTATAAGCAGGATAGTAGTGGATTGCTTCTTGGTGGATCTTTTCTGAGAATCGTTAATTCTATACCAGGCATCTTTTAAACTTTCGCCACCTTTTTGTTTAAAGTGAGAACTTATGTCTCAACAAAGGCAAAAGGACCAGACATGATGACAACTACTAGCAAGATAAATATGTTTTGTGATTTTCGATAAAGGACACTAAGATACAAACTGAAACATGAACTAACAAGACTAAACACCAAAGGTAAACGATAGTGTGCAACTCCCCTATCTTTATGATTGGAGTCCCCGGCAACGGCGCCAGAAATTTGCTTGATGCGCGAGAGATGATAATGGCTTCTCGCCCTTCGTTGGTTACCCCAAGTGGAAGCTGAGATGTAGGATAGCAACAAATTTCCTCTAACATAGAGGATATGGTTTGTCTCCCATAGAACTCCGAAAGCGACAAGTAGGTGGTTCGGCAAGTGATGCGCCGTCTGAAAAGAATCACTTGCTTCGCCTGGACCTGCACACAGACACAAATAACTTTGCTCCCAATGAAGTTAAGAGAGGTTGTCAATCTCTCCGGTCTTGTTGTTTACAAAGGATCAAACGCAAGGGATAATGATAATGATAATAGCTACTATAAACTAAAAGCAGGAAATAAATTGAGCGTGTAAGCAGTGATGAGAATAAATTGAGCGTCCCAAACGTATCTATAATTTCTGCTTGCTCCATGCATGTTTTGTTTGACTTTGCCATGTTTTGCTTGAACTTTCATAAACTTTTGAACATATTTGGACTAACCTATTAACTCAGTGCACCCAGTTGCCAGTTCCAGTTTTTTGCTGTTTTAGTATTTCAGGTTTTCCGGCCATTATATAAAAAATCAGCGTCCCAGAAGCCTCCGGAATCACCAAGGAAGGAAGGGAGGGCCACCACAGGGACTCCAGAAGGGTCCCTGGCGAGGCCCCACCCTAGGCCGCGCCGGGCACCCTCCTGGCTGCCCTGTGGCCCCTCTCGGTGCCCCCTTTAGCCTATATTTACCCCCCGTGACGCAAACCCCTAAGATAGATATGCTATTCCCGTTCTCCTCTCTGTACTGCCGCCGACGCCGTTTCAAGACCGGGGCTGCCAGGAGAAGCTGCCCCGGCACCCTGCTGGAAGGAGGAATCCCCTCCAGGAGACCATCCATCGCCATGGCTGCCTCCCGGATGTGCCGTGAGTAGTCCCCCTTGGACCATGGACCCGTGACCAGTAGCTATGTGATGTACTCCTCCCCTTTTTTTGCTTTCACTTTTGAGACCTCGTGAGCTGCCTCACATGATCGAGGCACTTTTGTTGCTATGCTGAGTTTGCTGGGATCTGATGGATTATGAGATTATGTTCAGATTGTGATGAGTAATATATTTGGTTATCTTTTATATTTGTGTTCTTTAGTAAATTCTTGCATGTTCTCTGTTGCCGTATTTTACTTTGGCCAAGTGATTTGTTGCAACTCCAAGAGGGAGCGTTATGCTTGATTGTGGGTTCAACCCCTTGATGTCTAGCTTTAGTGACAGAAACATGAGACTAGGGGATGTGTTGTTGCCACCAGGGATAAAACAACGGTGCTTGTACCTGCGGGTGCAAGGATTGTTTACTTTACACAAAGTTATTTTAATGTAGTTGTCTGTTGCTTTGAGTTTACACTTTGGGTGGGATTCACAACTTAATACCAGTGAGATGTTCCGGATAGATATCTCAAGGTGGATGATTCGTAGTAGATGCAGATGGATTTCGGTCTACTTACCTTGGCGTACTGCCCATTGCTTTTGAGCCTCTTCCTTTCTTTTGTAGCATAGTTAGCATTGTGGTGTGTTTATAATCCTGTCAATTGCCGAGCTGTGATTTGTTTACCTCGCTAGCACTTTTATCGTCTTTTGGGAGAGAGACATCACTAGTGAACATCACGGGATCTCGGTCCATATTCACACCATTGTTTACACCCTCAATTTACTTTCAGTTCTTACTTTCAGTTGCACTATTGTCTCTTGCGTTGATCCTTTGTAAACAACAAGGCCGGAGGAATTGACAACTCCTCTGTACTCGTTGGGAGCAAAGTTCTTTGTTTTTGTGTGAAGGTCACGATAACCGCCCAATTTCTGGCACCGTTAGCCCGAAGTAATTTCATGCGCCGTTGTCACCTTCTAGTATTTCTGCGAGTCCTACTGGAGACAAACCTTGGTATCTTCACCGAGGGAAATTTGCTGATACGCTACATCTCACCTTCCACTTGGGGTAACCAACGAGAAGTGGGAGAACTATCCTCACCGTATCAAGGCAATTTCCGGCGCCGTTGCCGGGGACTCCAGTCTACAAGATAGGGGAGTTGCACACTATCTTTTATCTTTGCTTTTTAGTCTCGTTAGTTTACGTTTCAATCTTTACTTTTGTGTCCCTTATCAAAAATACCAAAAATACATGTTACCTTGTTAGTAGTTACCACTATGGATGGTCCTTTTGCCTTTGGTGAGGCATAAGTAGTTACCTTTACTCAGAGAAGTGGTGAAAGTCTGAAAGATGCTTGGTATAGAATTAATGATTCTCAAAAAAGGGCCACCAAGAAGCAATCCACTACTATCCTGCTTTTTTTATGTTGGGATTACTTCTTGGAATATATTTGTTTTAGACACTGCTATCAATGGGAACTTTATAGAGGCTCCAGTTTGGGAAGCCCTTAATATAATTGAAAATCTTGTTGGAAGTCTCCCCATTGCTAGTATTAAGGAGGACATTATCTAGCTCACATTATGGGAAAACTTGAAAAAATAGAGTTAGAGATGCCAAGTATCGATAAATTAAATGAGTTGGATCGTAAGATTCAAGGGAATTTGAATAGGCTAGATAGCTCCATGCAAAAAATTGTCAAAACTTTGGAGACTATTAAATCCCTTGATGAGAAGTCTTCTAGGATAGAGAAGATTGAGGAAGTTATTGAAACTCTAGGAACTACCTTTTCCTCAATCAAAACCAAAAAGGATGAAACTCCGGCAAGAAAGGAACCCAAGTTCGTTTACGTCCCTAAGGTTCCTCGAGCTAAAGCTGACACACCTATGGCCAAAAGAGTTGAAACAGTGAATACTTTGGAGGAGATACCTATCTTTAATTTTGAAACTCCAATTGATTTTCCTCCTTTTGATTTTATCCCTAGAAGCATTTTTATTCGGCCTTTATTTGAGAAATCTCTTAAGACTAGTTGTAATATTGAAGAGCTTTTTGATGATCTTGATGATGGATCAATTGATACAACTTATTCTTTTGCTTTAAGCCTAGCTAATGGCTTTAAAGAAGCGCTTTCGGGAGGCAGCCCACAACAAATTTAGGTTTTCCTTTTTGTTTTTCTTCTGTTCTTAGTGGTCTTGATGATTTTTACTACTGTAGCAACATCATTGTATCTTTACTTTTCAAGCTTTGTGCCATTTATAGCCTCATATGACAAGGGAAGTGAAAGTTGTGACATGCTGTCCAGAAAACAGATTATGTCCTCGTGAAGGAAAAAACGTAGTAAATTACTAGTGCATATATGTGAGCTGAATTTTTTACACAGCGTGCTCTATACAATCACGGAACTTTCGTATGTTCTGAGTTTTTTGATTTGAGTTGCAGAAGTACCCCTAAAAAATTCTTTACTACCTTCTGTTCTATTTTGCACAGATTCTGCCATGTTTTGTCTCTCTTAACTTTTGCAAACCTTAAGCTTGATTTTTCTTTGTAAAAAATTTTTGGCAATCTTTAGAAACAGTATCTCTTCAATAATATCATTATTTGCAGTAGAGGAAAATTATTTTAATAGGGTACTAACCTCTCTAATCAGTTTACAATGAGTTATGTATGAAGGGAGTTTCCAAGTGTGCGATGTAAGATGATGAAAGACGATCCTGGAGTGTCAAACGCTCAAGCTTGGGGATGTGAAAGTGCAATATATCGACCAGAGTGGGGGATTGAAGCAATACAAAGCTGAAGAAGTAACCAGAATGATGAAGAAATAAATCTTCACAGAATGTAATCATTAGGGCAGCTCATCACAATGCAACAGAAATAACTCAAATCAGATAAGCAGAAGTACTTCAGATGCAGAGTATGAAGAATTAGAGCAGAGGGAGAACTGAAGCATTAGAAGTCAACATAGCAAGTACTGAAGCTTAAGAGGTTGAAGAGATAGCACATGTGTTTGAAGACTTTGGTTTCGTAGACCAGTTCAAGTTGCTGTGACAACTCTACGTCTGGTTGGAGAGGTTGAGATTCAACTCAGAAGACATAGTCTTCACCTTGTTGTCCTTGAACTAGAGTCCTCAGACTCCGTCCAATAACTCAGGTGAGTCTTCAAGGTAGACTCCCGAAACCTTCACAGACTCAGTCACTCAGGGAAGTCACAATTGCATCTTGACTTCCTCAGACTGAAGACTTCTACACCGGCTGGAAGATCACAGTCTTCAAGAGTAAAAAGCTTCGGATCACTCGAACCGACTTCCTCAGAAATGCTCAACTACTCAGGCTGGTGGTTTTCCTCACTTAGGTTCTTCAGTGTCCTCAGAGGTGGGTTGCTCTCAGATGACAAGTGTCAGTTTTTCTCTCGGAGCAGCCAACCCACAAATGGGGTTGGGGGTGGCTATTTATAGCCGCGGAGCAACCCGAGGTGAAAGGACATAAATGCCCATGCATGCAATTACTCTCATGCCCTCGGAAATGACCGTTGCTAGACAAGTTCTAGCCTCTCACCACGCAACACGTGGCACGGTCAAAGTATTCTCTCTCCTCACGATTTTCAGAAGACTCGCACTGGCGATCTCCAGACTCCTCAACCGAAGTTAGTTACCTCAGTGTCCTGAAGAACAACATCTCAGACACCCGAGGACTCAACTTCTACTGCAGGAGATTTCCTTAGGGTTTTTCTTCAGGATTCCTAGTTGAGCAATTCCTCAGACCTTCGGAACTCGTTTTCTTCAACGCCTCCAACAGTATGATGTTTTCCTACGACTCAAGAAAGAAAAAGACTTAACGAAGACTACGCTTCAGCTCGATCTTCATCTTGACATGTCTTCAGTATGGCGCAACTTTCTTCAGGATCTCAATTCTTCGGGATCCAGTTTCTTCAGGATTCCAAGTCTTCAGGATCCCGTTTCTTCAGGATTCGGAGTCTTCAGGATCCTGTTTCTTCAGGATTTTGCGCCAATACGTTCTTCAGGAAAACCTTCGTTTCTTCAATGTTCCTCAACATTTTGGGGGGTCGACATTGGTGGTTAAACACCTCATAAGGGACTGTTCTCCTGTGTATACTCACAAACACATCAGTCCCTTAACCGTTTTGTCATCAAACTCCAAAACTTCAAGGGGAGGGCACTTGATGCACTTACAATCTCCCCCTTTTTGGTGATTTGATGACAATCAGGTTAAGCTTCAGCGGGGATAAAATTATGAGTTTGAAGAATAAAAACTTTGAAGAACATTTTTATCATTAAGCTGGATATAATGAAGCTCCCCCTGAGGATATGCATATGAGTTGAAGAATTTTTTAATATCTAAAGCATTTTGAGGTATATGAGGAGCTCCCCCTATATCCAGGCATTTTTGAAGCAGTGCATGTTATGAAGTGTTTGAGGAATTTAAACAACGCACTGAGAGAGGTGTTTGCAGAGACAATCACATGCATATATGATAAACTTGAGGAAATAGCATGAGGTAACTGAGGAATAGTATCAGGCAAACACCAAAATAACAGTTTACAACTCGTTACAAAAAAAATCTGAAGAACGAGAGTTGTAACTGAAGAACCCCATAACTAAAACCCGCTTGAAGACTAACAGATTTCTCCCCCTTTGTCATAAAATGAACAAGAAGGGAAAAACTGAAGCTAACGCCCCTTTGAAGATGCTTCAAGGCTGAGGTGAGTCACGCCTGAGGCAATCCGTTGCAGTGTGAGGGCAGGCAGCTGTGTCTTCAGCTTCTTCAGCAGTCATCTCTTGGTTCGAAGAATAAGAATCCATGGCCGGAGGAGGAGTTGTGCAACGTCTGAATTGCCTCGGGGGTCTGATTGCAGGAATCGGAGGCTTTTGAAGATTCAATTGTGCAAGGTCTTCAGGGGTGATGACATCTCTCATCAAGGCATCGAGATGTTGATATGTATGATGAGCATACTGATGCACTTTCTTCACTGAAGAATGCGTCTGAGCCATGTAGCTGAGGATTTCAGAAAACTGACGCTTCACCCAATCATGATTTCGGTCAACCTTCTGATGAAGACTAATCAGAAGCTCTCGGTCTGTTATCATTCGAGCCTGAGTCGTGTCCTCAGTAGAGGCATGAGTTCTGGTTTCATCAGTAGTGCGAGACTGAGGATGACGAATGTTTCCAACAAGGGAATTGGTCGGGAGAACTTCTTCATAGAATATGCCTTTGCCCTTATCGTTTGAAGCAATCGTATGCTGAAGCACTTCGACAGGCGGCAGATAGGTCCTATGATTTGGGTGATCAGGTTGGAAATCAATACCAGTCGTGGCTCAGATGAGCTTCATGATCCATGGCGCGTATGGCTTCAGGATATGAGGATTCTGTGCTGCATCCACCAGAGTTCTGAAGAAGAAGTCAGGAACGTTGATTGGCCCAGACATGCAGAGGTTGTGGAGGATGTTCTTCATGATACCAATAACTTCTTCAGCAGTGGATTCATAGCCTTTAATGGGGCAGAAGCTCTTGCCAGAATCCGATACAGTGTACTTGGCAGATACAGAAGCTCAGAAACTGGAAACTTTGTGCGAGCTCGGGCTTCAGGTGCCTGAGGCTTCATAAGCATGTTCATCAGGTCATCGCGAAGAATTTGAGACCCATAGGAGCAAGCAGTTGGGGAAGTGCACTGAGGCAACTCAAGAATGTCAATTGCTTCAGGAACAGTGATGGTGCAGTGATGATGCTCAGACATCCACTCGAGGACCCAGGTGGTGATATCCAGAGGATCTCCTAAAACATACAAAGTTGCATAAAACTGAAGTACAAGCTCTTCGTTCCAGTGGATGCATTCGGAGCAGAACTGAAGCAGCTTGGCATGATGTAGATCCTGAAGCACACTGTTGAAGCAGGGAAGGGCTTCCATATCCATTAGAGGAATATGCTTGTGAGGAAACAATTTGTTTTGCTTATAGAGAACTGAAGCATAATAGTTCTTCCGAGTGGCTGTCCAGAACCTCAGCAGCTTTCGAGGTGGAGCAGAATGATATGGATTTTGAATCCCCTCTTGGAAGAAACTCATGGCATTGAAGAAATCAGTAGCATCGAAGCTTGGGGTATCATCAGCTTCAAGGTCTCGGAAGAATGGTTGCTTCTGCTTCGGACACAAGGACCGAGCTTGAACTGGGCCTTGAGGTGGTGGAGGCGCTTGAGGCACGTCAATCTGAAGAGAGGAGTGAGGCTGAGGCGGAGCCGCTGCAGATGCTTCAGGCACAGACGTGTTGAGGTCCTTGGGAAGACGAGGTGATGTTGCATGTTTTTCTTCAGATCCATCCTTTGAGGCTTCAGGATGAGCATTTGGACTGTTTTCTGCTTCAGGAGGAGCATTTGTGCTGTGCTCGGCTTCAGCTTCAGTTTCAGCGGCGGGGGGATCGGTCTTAGGATCTGCAGTGGTTGTTTCCGCAGCATCAGTATCAGCAGTAGTGGTTGCTCCAGCCTCAGTATCAGCAACAGAATTTGTGGGAGCACTTGTGGCTACTGGTTCATCAGCATCAGACGCTGAGGACGATGCACCAACTGATTCTTCAGACTGTCGTGAAGTATCAGGAAGCACCTCAGTCACGGTGGGGGAGTGAGGCTCAGGTGAGAAGATAGTATGAGTGGGCGAGTTTGTCAGCCCATATTCCTCATCATGGACGCGAGGAGTACCATGATCCATAATGTCGTCGTCCATGTCTTCAATCTCAGTGATAATCGGTGGCGGTGGGCACTAAGGAGTTGGAACAATGGGTGTTTTAGCAGGGGGCGGAGTGAAGACGATTAAGCTGTGCTGAGGATTTGGAGGTGGAGTTGAGGCAGCAATAATGAGAACAGTGGTATCAGCGGCCTTTGATGCCGGAGGAGCTGAGAAAAGTGGTGCAGCATCAATGGGGTCCTCAATAGTGGGCTTCTTCGCGGCAGGTGGAGTTGAGGGTTGGGCCTCGGGCAGGCGCTTGAGGCTTTTGGCAGAGGCAGCAGGGGGTACTGAGGAAGCAGGCTGTCGAATCTTCATCAACTTTGCCATCTGTTGAGACATCCGTTCCTTGGATTTTCCTATATAGGCATGGTTGGCGGCAGCCTCAGTGTTGAAGCGGTGAACTTCACATTGATGCTCAATAAACTCCTGAGGAGTAACATCTGTGATAGGTTTCCTTTTGAAGTCACTGAGGACTTTCTTCAGTTTGGCCTTCAACTGTTTCTGAAGATCACGTTGATGAATCTCATTGATGAGGAACTGTTGAACATAGAATTTGATGTCTTTAGGGATGTCCAAATCATCAAGAGGAGTGTCAGGCTTGACATACCAAATTTCAATGTACTCCAAGATCTTCTTGGGATCAAGAAGTAGCGGGATTTCTGAACCCGTTGCTTCAGATTTGTGTCTGGCCGCAGCACGCACATATTCAATCTTATCAGCTCCAGTGGCGACGAAGCTGGCCAAATCCTCAAATTCATCTTCATCATCAGAGGTTGGAGGAGTATGTTGAATGGCGCCACGCATAGCAGTTTTCTTTGGTGAGGGGCGTGGGCCGCGTTGAAGAACAGTTTTGGTCTTCAGTTGAGACTGAGGCATTGTGGTTGAGGCCTCAGGAGCATTACCAGATTCATCAGTGCGAATCCTTGAGGAGGGGGCAGCACCATCCGTGCGTTGACATGAGGAACCGGCAACTTGAGGCTTAGCTGAGGACTGCTTGGAGGGCTTGATGCCAGCAGCCTTTTTGCGGTGCTGAGGCGGAGGTTGTGGCCTGGGTTGAGACTGAGCCTGAGGCGGAATTTTTATTGATGCAGTCAAGTCACGGACCAGATTCTTGACACGGCTGCCACTGCGCTTGAGGTATTGTTCATATGCCTCAGGAAAGTCATCAGGAGTGTGCATTGTTGTGGGATCAGGGGTGACTCCCGGTGCAGGTGGAGGTCGAGCCTTGATACCCAAGGTCTTCAGCGGCGGATTAACCGCAAACATTTCCTCATGCTGAGGATTAAGCCATTGATATGCCACCCAACGCTTGGCCCATTCCCTCGTGATTTTTTAAACCCTTTTCTTTCGATCATCAGCAGTTTCACGTTCAGGAGTCTTCAGCTTCTCATAGAGCTCAGAAGGCAGGTATTTTGCAGTATCAGTGAGCTTACGTCGAGGAGCCATTTTCTTCAGTGGTGGAGACTGAGGAATTGTACATTCAAGCTGAGCTGCAAATGAAGTGAGACTACGAGAACCATACGATTCCTCAGCAGACATGTACCTGTGACAGAATTAAGTTGCGAGGGAAGTGGGGTACGGTTATATGCGTTCATGAGGAATAGGCTGAGGAAAGCAAATGAATGAGGCATAGGTATAGGTCTCAGAAAGCTAGCAGTACAGTTGAGGAGTGAATGGCTTGAGGACACAACAGTACTAAGGAATAAGATACTGAGGAATAAGCCACTGAGGAATAGGCATACCAGAACTGAGGCGAATGCTGAGTAAACACGAGTCTTCTTCCCCGGCAACGGCGAACTCCGACGACGTTAGCACGAGAGCTTGAGGAGCTCAAGGGCGGCGGCGCGAGAGTGAGAGAAGCGGTGGGGGGAAATGACCGGGGGGGGGGGGGGGTAGAGGGCTATTTATAAAGGGGTGAAAGCTGAGGGGTTGCGAAATTTGTGGACCAGATTGCCCCTGATTGTTGGGATCCTCAGTGGATATCATAATGGTGGATAAGCACGACTTGCGGTAAAATCGCAACAAATTGAGGACAGTTGTAACTGTAAATCCTTGATTTTAGGAACTTGAGGACAGGGGCTGAGGATGAAGACAAATGGTCTCAGGCTGATGATGAAGACTAATGGTCTCAGCCTGAGGAATACACGATTTCCAGACGAACGCATATGAGATAGACAGATTAGATAAGTGAGCACAGAGGGACGGGTCCGATCACGTTCACCTAGATGAAGAAGCAAAAGCTGAGGAACAATAACTATAGGTGAACGCTGTTGAGGACAAACACGGTAATCATCAGTAATGAAGACTTCAAATCCTGAGGAAGCTGAGGAACAACAAATCCAGAGGTGTTTGGGCGGTGGCGCTACCCACCTTATAGGGAATGAGACACTTGATACCATACAATTGTTGTATGGATCTTGAGTCAATTCCACGTTAATTTCTTCACACTTAGCAAGGTAGTTCCTCATGATTTGAGGAGTACGACGCATCGTGTGTTGTACATCAGGATTCTTCAATATTGTTTAAGCGTTAGGATGTGTGTCCATTCACTGGACGTTTGACGAATCTAAGATATTTAGCTCACACCTCAGAGTGCTAAATCGCTTCTCATCCAAAGGCTTAGTGAATATATCAGCAAGTTGGTCTTCAGTCTTCACGTGATTGATGACGATATCTTCCTTCAATACATGATCCCGAAGAAAGTGATACCGAATCTCAATGTGCTTCGTCCTCGAGTGCTGTACTGGGTTTTGAGAGATCTTGATGGCGCTCTCATTGTCACATAGTAGTGGTACTTTCTTCAGGTTGATGCCGTAGTCCTTCAGAGTTTGCTTCATCCAAAGAAGCTGTGAGCAGCTAGCACCAGCAGCAATGTATTCAGGTTCAGAAGTGGAGAGAGAGACGCAGTTCTGCTTCTTCGATGACCAGCACACCAGGGAACGTCCGAGGAAATGACATGTTCCTGAGGTAGACTTCCGATCCACTCGATCTCCAGCATAATCTGTGTTTGAGTACCCAACGAGATCCAGCTGTGTGCCTTTTGGATACCATAAGCCTAGCGACGGGGTGTGAGCCAAATATCGAAGAATTCGTTTCACCGCTTGGTGATGCGATTCCTTAGGTGCCTCTTGGAATCGGGCACACATGCAAACGCTCAACATTATATCAGGCCTAGATGCACATAGATATAGAAGAGAACCTATCATGGAGCGATATACCTTCTGATCGTAGTCCTTGCCATTTTCATCAGGACCAAGTTGTCCATTTGTAGGCATCGGTGTCTTGATGCCCTTGCAGTCTTGCATCCCGAATTTCTTCAGGCACTCCTTGAGGTGCTTCTCCTGAGAGATGAAGATGCCGTTGCGTTGTTGACGAATTTGGAGCCCTAAGAAGAACTTCAGTTCACCCATCATGGACATCTGATACTGTTCACTCATCAAGAATGCAAATTCTTCACTGTATTTCTTGTTAGTGCATCCAAATATTATGTCATCAACATAAATTTGACATATGAATAATGCATCATCATATCGTTTTGTGAAAAGAGTTGGATCGAGGGAACCAGATTTGAAGCCCTTGCTGATGAGGAAGTCCCTTAGTGTGTCATACCAAGCCCGAGGGGCTTGCTTCAGTCCATAGAGGGCTTTCTTCAATCTGTACACCATATCAGGTTTCTTTGCGTCTTCAAAGCCTGGGGGTTGAGCAACATATACTTCTTCCTCGATATTACCATTGAGGAAGGCACTTTTCACATCCATTTGATATAACTTGATATTATGATGGTTAGCGAATGCAAGCATAATACGAATGGACTCAAGTCTAGCAACAGGAGCAAAGGTTTCACCGAAGTCGATCCCCTCGACTTCTGTATATCCTTGAGCTACGAGACGAGCTTTGTTTCTGATGACTTGTCCATCTTCATCGAGTTTGTTGCGGTAGATCCACTTCGTGCCGATGACATTGTGAACTCGAGGATCAGGACGTTTGACTAGTTCCCAAACATCATTCAGTTTGAACTGAAGAAGTTCGTCTTGCATTGCCTGAATCCATTCCGCTTCTTGGAATGCCTCGGTGACTTTGGTGGGCTCTGAAATTGATACAAACGAGAAATGCCCACAAAAGTTAGCTATACGATTAGCTCTTGCACGAGTAAGAGGACCTGGTAAGTTGACGTCATCGAGGATTCTGTCCACTTGAACTTCATTTGCCACGCGAGGAAGTCGAGGAGGATGATCTTGAGGCGCATCTTCGTCACTGCTGCCAGATTCATTTGCATCTGCTTCAGGTGCTTCAGGAGCTTCAGGGGTATCAGGAGCCTCAGGATCAGGATCGTCATCAGGATTATTTGCATCAGGATTTGGATGTTCTTCAGGAGCAGGAGGTATGTGGGTTTCTTCAGGATGATCCACAGGAATGATATCACCAGCACCCATCTTCTTGATCTGTTCTTCAGGTGGTGCTTCATCTAAATCATGTGGCAGGTGCTCTCTTTGGGAGCCGTCAGATTCATCAAATCGCACGTCTACAGTTTCAACAATTTTATAATGACTAATATTGAAGACTCTGTAGGTGTGCGAGTTGATACCATAACCAAGCATGAAACCCTCACATGCTTTGGGTGAAAATTTGGATTGGTGATGAGGATCACGAATCCAGCAAGGTGCACCGAATACTTTGAAGTAACTTACATTGGGTTTCTTACCGACCATTAGCTCGTATGATGTTTTATTGAAGAACTTGTGAAGATACACTCGATTGACGATGTGGCATGCAGTGTTGATTGCTTCAGCCCACCACTTGAGTGGAGTATTGTACTCAGCCAGCATCGTGCGAGCCATCTCGATGAGAGTTCGGTTCTTCCTCTCAACGACTCCATTTTGCTGAGGAGTGTAAGGCGCAGAGAATTCATGAGTGATTCCCATGTCATCGAGGAATTCTTCCACACCGAAGTTCTTGAACTCAGTGCCGTTGTCACTTCGAATGTGCTTGATCTTCAGGTTGTAGTTGTTCATGACTCGCTGGGCGAAGCGCTTGAGGATTCCTGGGGTTTCTGACTTATAGAGAAGAAAATGCACCCAAGTGTATCGTGAGAAGTCATCAACAATAACAAGACCATACATATTACCTCCAAAGCTTGAATACTTTGGAGGACCGAATAGATCCATGTGAAGCAATTCCAGAGGTCTTGTAGTAGTCATGATGGTCTTGGCAGGATGCTTGGCCTTGGTCATCTTTCCAGCTTCGCAAGCACCACACAGCCGGTCCTTTGTGAATCTAGTTTCCTCAATCCCGAGGACATGTTTCTTGAACACCAGCTTCTGAAGATTTCTCATTCCAGCGTGGCCGAGTCTTCGATGCCATAGCCAGCACTCTGAGGCTCGTGCCATGAGGCATGTAGCGACCTGAGGACCTTCAGAGAAATCTACAATATACAGATCACCTTTCCTAACCCCGCTGAATACAATGGAGTTATTGCTAACCATAAAGACAACACAACCATATTTTTCGAAGAGAACAGCGAGATTAAGATCACATAGCATAGATACAGACATCAAGTTGTATCCAAGGGATTCAACAAGCATGACTTTATCATTGTGTTGGTCTCGTGAGATAGCCACTCTGCCGAGACCCAATACCTTACTTTTACCTTTATCAGTGAAGGTGATGGTTTTCTTTGAATAAGGACTCAGTGATGATTCCATAAGAAGGCTTCTGTCACCAGTCATGTGATTTGTGCATCCACTGTCCATCACCCATTCAGCCTTTCCCTGCAAAGGAATTAGTATCTCATACAGCAAGCTATGAGCCAGTCTCAGTTTGAGGAATTTATGGTTCCTCAGAATTAATTCCTCAGGACGTTTCTCAAGAGTGATTCTATGAAACCAAACAATAGAAATATCCTTTAACTGACTCAAATGATGTTGTCCTGGGCATATGATCTGCAGAATTTGTGATTGCCTCAGGACATGTCCCTGCAAGGATGATTAGTTCTTCTTTACCACCCACATCTTAATGGGTGGTCTTGAGGTACATGAGGACTGATGAGGATGATGAGACCTAATGGGATGTGAGATGGGGGCATCAGGATAAACAAATGAATAAGCATTCTTATGAGGGGCTTCCCTGTGAACAAAATGGTTAGCAGATACATGATTATAATCATTTCCTTTTGAGGTATCGTCCTCAGATGATACCCTCAGCTCATTTGCATCTGCATTCACAGGGAGGTTAGTGATGAGGTCCTTCTGAACCCAGATCTGCTTGACTGGAGGACCGTTCCTGTAGTTAGTTCTGATGTATCTGGCAAATACCTCACCATTAACATTCTTAAACAGTTTATAGTTTGAGTCAAAAGACTCAATCACCACATCTGAAGAAACAACATCATAACCAGATAAAGTATAGGGATTAGGAGGAGGCATCTTTGCCCGAACCCAAGTGGTCTCTGGATATTGTTCAGGTTTCCAGTAAGACCCATCAGGATTGAGTTTCTGAGTGAATGCGACACCTTCTTTCCTCGGGTTCCTATTGAGGATCTGTTTCTTGAGGATGTCACAAAGATTCTGATGTCCTTTCAGACTCTTGAACATGCCAGTTTCCAGTAGACTCTTCAACCTAGCATTTTCTTCAGCAATGTCTATGGTATCCTCAGATGAGGGGTTAGATACCACAGAAGCAATAGAAATAACAGAGTCTGAAGACATTGAGGAACTAGGCACAGAGATAATATGGTCATGTTCAATGCATTTTAAACAGGGAGAATTAAATCCTTCTTGTGGCATGATGATCTATTGGGAGAGGAGTGAGTCATTTTCTTTCCTCAGATCGTCATGAGACATCCTTACGCGTTACAGTTCTTGTTTCCTCATGAGGAACTCATGAGCCAGCTTTTCATGATCGGTAAGGAGTGCCTCATGACGATTGAACAAGTCATCAAACTTTGACTGAAGAATTTTTGATTCATCAGTCAACTTTTGAGTCTTCGTCATTTCCTCAACCAACATATCATCACTCTTGTTTAGTGAGATCTAGATCTTTTCAAGTGCACGTTGTTGCTTAGATGCAAGTTTAGCAAGTTTAGCATAGTTTTCATCAGGTTCTTCATCAGAGGGATCATCTGATGATGAGTAAGAAGATACCTTGGAGGACTTGGCCATGAAGCAGAAGGCAGGGGTTGTGTCTTCAGCTTCATCATCAACATGTGATAGACCAGATTCCTCAGTGCTGAAGATTGACTTGGAGACAAGCGACGTGGCAAGAGCCAGACCGGCCACACCCTCAGATTCTTCAGATTCTTCTTCCTCAGCATCAGGGTTGGAACCAGATTCTTCAGAGTCCAATTCTTTGCCGAGATATGCGCGAGCCTTACGGGAATTGCTATTCCTGTATCCAACAGACTTTGAGGATCTTGAGGATTTCTTCTTTGTCTTTTAATCAGAACTGTCATCTTTCCCTTTCTTCTTCTTCTTCAGTCTAGCTTCCTTTTCCCATAGAGGACACTCAGCGATGTAATGCCCAGGTTTCTTGCACTTGTGGTAGACTCTCTTTCTTGCTTCGACAGAGTCATCATCTTTGCTTTTTCTTGAGGAAGATCTTGAGGAATTTCCGAAGCGATTCTTCTTCGTGAATCTTTGGAACTTTCTGGTGAGGAGAGCAAGTTCCCGGCTGAGGGTTTCAGGATCATCAGTATCAGCCTCAGACTCTTCATCAGAGGACACTCTTCGTGCTCTAGATTTTAGCGCGCGGACCTTAGGCGTGGAGCTATACAAGTCTCGTTTTTCAGAGAGCTTCAGTTCATGAGCATTGAGGCGCTCAAGGATGTCAGCTGGATCCAGAGTCTTGAAGTCAGGCCTTTCTTGAATCATCAGCGATAGGAACTCAAATGAGTCATCCAGTGACCTCAGTAGTTTCTTCACAACCTCATGATCTGTGATATCAGCGGAACCCAGTGCTTGAAGTTCATTGGATATGTCAGTGAGTCTGTCAAAGGTTTGTTGCACGTGCTCATTGTCCAGCCTCTTGAACCTGTTGAAGAGACTGCGGAGTGTATCAACTCGTGAGTCTCGTTGAGCAGAGACTCCTTCATTGACTTTTGACAGTCTTGTCCATATCTTCTTTGCAGTATCCAGACCACTGATACGATTGAACTGAGCCTTGTTAAGATGACCACCAATGATGCTTCGAGCTTTTGCATCAAGCTGCCAGTTCTTCTTGACAACTTCAGGAGCAGTCATCAGATTTGCTTCAGGAATGCCTTGATCAACAATATCCCACATATCCTTGTCAATGGCTTCAAGATGCATCCTCATCTTGTTCTTCCAGTATGGATAGTCTGTCCTATCGAAGATGGGCAGTTTGAGGCAACGCTCATTGTACCTGAGGTCGACATAACTAAAACTCCAGGTGGTTAAACCGAATCACACAGAACAAGGGAGTACCTTGCTCTGATACCAATTGAAAGTGCAATATATCGACCAGAGGGGGGGGTGAATGGGAGATTTTCAATTTTTCCATCAGATTTTAGTTTTCTTCAGGATTGAAGCAATACGAAGCTGAAGAAGTAACCAGAATGATGAAGAAATAAAACTTCACAGAATGTAATCATTAGGGCAGCTCATCACAATGCAACAAAAATAACTCAAATCAGATAAGCAGAAGTACTTCAGATGCAGAGTATGAAGAATTAGAGCAGAGGGAGAACTGAAGCATTAGAAGTCAACATAGCAAGCACTGAAGCTTAAGAGGTTGAAGAGATAGCACCAGTGTTTGAAGACTTTGGTTTGGTAGACCAGTTCAAGTTGCTGTGACAACTCTACGTCTGGTTGGAGAGGCTGAGATTCAACTCAGAAGACATAGTCTTCACCTTGTTCTCCTTGAACTAGAGTCCTCAGACTCCGTCCAATAACTCAGGTGAGTCTTTACGGTAGACTCCCAAAACCTTCACAGACTCAGTCACTCAGGGAAGTCACAATTGCATCTTGACTTCCTCAGACTGAAGACTTCTACACCGGCTGGAAGATCACAGTCTTAAAGAGTAAAAAGCTTCGGATCACTCGAACCGACTTCCTCAGAAATGCTCAACTACTCAGGCTGGTGGTTTTCCTCACTTAGGTTCTTCAGTGTCCTCAGAGGTGGGTTTCTCTCAGATGACAAGTGTCAGTTTTTCTCTCAGAGGCTGGGGGTGGCTATTTATAGTCGCGGAGCAACCCGAGGTGAAAGGACATAAATGCCCATGCACGCAATTACTCTCATGCCCTCGGAAATGACCGTTGCTAGACAAGTTCTAGCCTCTCACCACGCAACACGTGGCACAGTCAAAGTATTCTCTCTCCTCACGATTTTTAGAAGAGTCGCACTGGCGATCTCCAGACTCCTCAACCGAAGTTAGTTACCTCAGTGTCCTGAAGAACAACCTCTCAGACACCCGAGGACTGAACTTCTACTGTAGGAGATTTCCTTAGGGTTTTTCTTCAGGATTCCTAGTTGAGCAATTCCTCAGACCTTCGGAACTCGTTTTCTTCAACCCCTCCAACAGTATGATGTTTTCCTACGACTCAAGAAAGAAAAAGACTTAACGAAGACTACGCTTCAGCTCGATCTTCATTTTGACATGTCTTCAGTATGGCGCAACTTTCTTCAGGATCTCAATTCTTCGGGATCCAGTTTCTTCAGGATTCCAAGTCTTTAGGATCCTGTTTCTTCAGGATTCGGAGTCTTCAGGATCCTGTTTCTTCAGGATTTTGCGCCAATACGTTCTTCAGGAAAACCTTCGTTTCTTCAATGTTCCTCAACATTTTGGGGGGTCGACATTGGTGGTTAAACACCTCATAAGGGACTATTCTCCTGTGTATACTCACAAACACATCAGTCCCTTAACCGTTTTGTCATCAAACTCCAAAACTTCAAGGGGAGGGCACTTGATGCACTTACAGGATGCCCATGTGCACCCCAATAAATATTCAAGGAGACTCAAGCGTCTAAGCTTGGGGATGCCCCCGTGCATCCCCTTCTCCATCAACAATCATCAGTTCGTCCCTCGTTGCACTATATTTTTATCACTTCATGCGTTATGTGCTATGCTTGGAGCGTCTCGCTCTTTACTTTTCTTAGGGTTTTTTTTGCTTTGTTTGCTGTTATAATAAGTTAGACCCCAGCTTTCTTTTGTGTGGTAGAGAAACACACTCCGTTTGAACTAGAACTCCTCATAGGATTTGCATGCTTATTCTTTTAGCTGTGAGTTGTTCTTCTCTTTTCTTAGGTGATGCCTTGCTTAGTTGTTGTGCTTTAGTTTTCTCCTAGAGCTTTTGTTTTGTCTTAGGTTGAACTTTCTATAGGTTGCATGTTTTATCTTGTTAGAGAGTTTGCCTGTTGCACTGAGTTGTGTGTCTTGAATAGAAAGTAGGTAGTTGAAGTTGCTATTCTCTTTGTAGCAGTAACTTGCAATAGTTTTGAGGTATTGATACGTCCAAAACGTATCTATAATTTATGCTTGCTCCATGCATGTTTTGTGTGATATTGTTATGATCTAGATACACTTTCATACACTTTTGATCATATTTGGACTAACCTATTAACTCAGTGCACCCCAGTGCCAGTTCCTGTTTTCTGCTGTTTTTCTATTTCAGTTTTCCCCCATATAAAAGTGCCAGAAAAATTCGGGAAAATTCAGATAAAAAATCAGCGTGAAGGAAGCTTCGCGAAGAGCCCGAGTGGGGCCAGAGGGGAGCCAGGGGGGCCCAGGCGGCCACCCGGCGCGACCCCACCCCTGGCCGCGCCAGGGGGGTGGCTGGGGCCCCTGGTCCACCTATGGCTGCCCCCCTTCGCCTATTTATTCTCCATCATGGGGAAACTCCAAAGATAGAACCCTATTTCGCAAACTCTCCTCTGTTCCGCCGCCGCCGCGCTTCCGAGATCGAGAGCACCAGAAGACCTCTTCCCGGCACCCTGCCGGAGGGAGGATTGACCTCCGGGAGTCTCCTCTCCACCATGGATGCTCCCGGGATGTCTCGTGAGTATTTTTCCTTGGTCCATGGGTCTGTGATCAGTAGCTATGTGATGTTCTCCTCCCCTCTTTGTTCTTCATGGTTTAGACCTCGTGAGCTGCCCTACATGATCGAGGCACTTTTGTAATCTTTCTGCTGTTGCTATGCTGAGTTTGATGGGATCTGATGGATTATGAGATTATGTTCAGATTGTGATAGAGTAATATATTCGGTTCTTATCTCTTATATTTTTGTTCCTCAGTAATTCTTGCATGTTCTCCGTTGCTGTTTATTGCTTTGGCCAAGTAGTTGGTAGTGACTCCAAGAGGGAGCGTTATGCTCGATTGTGGGTTCATGTCCCCCGATGACACGCTTGAGTGACAGAAACATGAGTCTAGGGGATGTGCTGTTGCCACAAGGGGGAAAACAACGGTGCTTGTAACCGCGGTTGCAAGGATTGTTTACTTTACGCAAAGTGCTTTTTAGTGCAGTTGTCTGTTGCTTTGTGTTTACACTTTGGGTGGGGCTCGCAACTTAATACCAGCGAGATGTTCTGGATAGATATCTCAAGGTGGATGATTAGTAGTAGATGCAGTTGGATTTCGGTCTACTTATTTTGGCGTACTGCCCTTGCTTTTGAACCTCTTCCTTTCTTTTGTAGCATAGTTAGCATTGCGGTGCGTTCATAATCCTGTCAATTGCCCTTCTGTAATTAGTTTACCTCGCATAGCAGTTTTATCGTCTTTTGGGAGAGAGACATCACTAGTGAACATCACGTATCCCGGTCCATATCCTCATCATTGTTTCCACGCTTATTTACTTTTCTGCATTTACCTTCAGGTGCTATCATTATCCCTTGTATTTGACCCTTTGTGAACAACAAGACCGGAGAGATTGACAACCTCTCTGAACTTCGTTGGGAACAAAGTTATCTGTGTCTGTGTGCAGGTCCACGTCAGTTGCGCCGCTGACACCTACTTATCATATCTGGAGTCCTACGGGAGACAAACCTTGGTATCTTCACCGAGGGAAACTTGCTGCTGCGCTACATCACACCTTCCACTTGGGGTTTACCAACGAAGGGCGAGAAGCCATCAAGCGAATTTCTGGCGCCGTTGCCGGGGACTCCGAGTGCTAAGATAGGGGAGTTGCACACTACCCTTTACATTTGTTTTTAGTCTTGTTAGTTTACCTTTCAGTTTTTGTTTTTGCTTTTGTCTTATATGAAAATCCAAAAAAATATTTGCTACCTTTTGTCCTTGTCTGCCTGCTGATGCTATCTTTACCATGGGTGTGGAACCACCCAAATATGGTAGGATGGACATGTTTCACTTGGATCGTCTTCGATCAATTTGTGCTCGCGCTAAAAACCCAACCGACTTGGTTGAGGGAAAATCATTGGATGAGCAGGCTCATTATACGCGACACCGCCTATCTGAGAAAGGGAAAAACTTACGGGACCAAATACAAACTTCTTATTGCTATGCTAAATGTTTATGCCACATTTATGATTTTAGTTGCTGCTCTAATATAGATCGTAAACACCTTCCTTTCCAATGTGAGTTTAATGAAAATGAGATCATATTTTCTTATGCTAAAGGTGTTTATGATTACTTTGATGTTGAAAAGATTGAAGAGTTTGTTGCTTTTAAGGGTGCTTATGAGATTGCTTCTTTGATTGAAAAGTATTACGATACTATTTACAAGTCTGAAAACTTTGAAGTTCTTTCTTATTGCTTTGAGAATTACACTTCCAATTCTTATATTGAGGATTTTAAAAATAAAATGTTTGCTGCCCAAGAAGAGGCCAATGATTGCTTTGAGGAGGAATCCCATGATTCCGAGGACTCACTTGAAATTTCCCTTTCTGAAAATTTTGATACTTGCTTTGTTGATGGCCAAGATGCCACTATAGATGATGCTAACAAAAATGAACTCTCTATAGTTCCTTATGTTAAGCATGAAATTGTTGCTATTGCACCCACACTTGATTGTCCTATTATCCTTTTGAAATCTCCAACTCTGGAGAATTTTCCTCTTATCAAAGCTCAATGTGATGGGTTGCATTTATCTTATGATCCTAAAAACCGTGTTGAAAACAATACACGTGTGCTTGTAGGTCATGAACAATATGATTTATGTGATAGTTATATTCTTGATGTTGTTCATGATGCTACTGAAAATTACTTTGAGAGAGGAAAGTATGATTGTAGAAACCTCCATGCTACAAAAACACCTCTCTTTTTGTTGAAAGTTTTTAAGTTGTTCTTGTTCCACCTTCCTATGCATGTCACTTTGTGCTTCTTCGATTTATTTTCTTATGATATGCCTATGCATAGGAAGTGGGTTAGGCTTAAATGTGTTTCATATTTTCTTCTTGATGCTCTCTTTTGCTTCAAAATTCTTATTCTTGTGAGAGCATCTTCTATAATCTTTCAGCCTAGCTTAAAGGCATAAAAGAAAGCGCTTTTGGGAGGCAGCCCACAACGAATTAGGTTTATTTTTACTTTTGTTGTGTCTTGATGTTTGTTACTACTGTAGCAACATCATTGTATCTTTATTTTTCAGCTTTGTGCCAAGTTATAGCCTCTTATGATAAGGGAAGCAAAAGTTGTGACATGCTGTCCAAAAAAACAGATTCTGTCCCTTGACAGAAAAAATTCGAATAAAATCACCAGATCATCTTTTTGATCTGAATTTTTTTGACAGCGTGCTCTATACAATTGTGAAACTTTCGTATGTTCTGAGTTTTTTTATTTGAGTTGCAGAAGTGCCCCGAAAAAATTCTCTACTACCTGCTGTTCTGTTTTTTCACAGATTCTGCCACGTTTTACCTCTCTTCACTTTTGCAAACCTTAAGCTTGCTTTTTCTTTGCAAAACTTTTTGGCACTCTTGAGAAACAGTAGCTCTTCAAGAATACCTTTATATCCAGTGGGAAAAAATTATTTTATTAAGGGTACTAACCTCTCTAATCAGCTTATGATGAGTTATGTATGAAGGGAGTTTTCAAGTGTGCGATGGAAGATGATGAAAGAAGATCCAGGAGTGTCAAGCGCTCAAGCTTGGGGATGCCCCCATGCATCCCCATTAAATATTCAAGGAGACTCAAGCGTCTAAGCTTGGGGATGCCCCCGTGCATCCCCTTCTCCATCAACAATCATCAGTTCGTCCTTCGTGTCACTATATTTTATCACTTCATGCGTTATGTGCTATGCTTGGAGCGTCTCGCTCTTAGGTTTTATTTTTAGTTTTCTTTAGCTTTGCTTGCTGTTCATAACAAGTTAGATCCCGTCTTACTTTGTGTGGGAGAGAAACACGCTCCACTTTCAAAATCTAGAACACATCATAGGATTTTTCCTGCTTATCTTTTTGCTGTTGTGTGTTCTTTATCTTTTCATAGCTGCTGCCATGTTTAGTTTTAGTCTTAGCTTGTCTTTAGCAAGAGCCTTGGCTTTTGTTTAGTCTGTTGCTGGAACTCTTTTTCGTTTTCATGTCTATCTTGTTAAAGAGAGTTGGTTGTTGCACTGAGTTGTGTCTTGTCTTGAAAGTAGGTAATTGAGGTTGCTATTTAATTCTAGTAGTAACTTGCAATAGTTTTGAGGTATTGTTGTGAGTAATGTTTGAACTTTTGGTGCCAAGAGCTCTAGCCTATTAGTGATAGGTGTCATATTTTGGGCAATCTGTATTTATTTTCAAAACCTACAAAAACTAGTTGAGAACTCTAGCTACTAGATGGGTCACTAATCTTTGGAGGGATCGGATATTAGAGTACACTCACGTACCATGAGTCGAGGATGCGCAAGGATAACCAAACCCCCATACACTCCTCCTCGGGGTACTTGTCTCTTTGTGAACCTCCTTATTAGATTGAGAGTTACCGATAATAAGTGCATGAGTTCTTCGGACTAATGTAAGTATTGAAAGTTGGCACTTCCACCTTCCGATATTTTTCTAGCCTCTCCCGTGCCGTGCATTGCCTTCTTCTCACTCCGAGAGTTGGTGTCCACCTTTGCCGGTACATCCAAACCCTTGGCATGATACGCTCTGTCATCATAAGCCTCCTTATATCTTTCCTCAAAACAGCCACCATACCTACCTATCAAGGCATTTCCATAGCCTTTCCGAGATATATTGCCATGCAACATCCACCTCTTCATGACTTGATCTTCATGTCATACATGTTCCTGCTACACTGGCAGCGACATACATTGCATATATCATGATAATTACATCTTCTTTATGATTTTGAGTACCTTGTAAAGTGTGAAAGATCTCCTTTACCTTCTTGTAAAATAGAGTGTTGCCCTTAAGTGAGGAAAAGATACCAAAGTGGACACAATAAAAGATCCCAAAGAGGACAAATGAGAGTTAAATAGAAAGAGCCATTGAGGCCACAAAAAAATAAAAAAAAGAAAAAAAAAGAAAAAGAAATAAAAAGAGAGAAAGGGGCAACACTACTATCCTTTTGAGAGATCCACACTAGTACTCCCTTTATATCCTTGTACTCCATAGAGATGATCATTATGCATATAGCTATGTGGGGACCTTCACACTATAGAACTTGGCTTGCATATTCCAAGGATGAGCCTCCTCAAACGAGCTCTAGGTCTTCATGAGCGAGCAAGTTAGATGCACCCCCACTAGTTCCATTGGAGAGCTTCTTAGCTCGTATGTGCATCCGTTGCATGGCAATCCCTACTCCTCACATCATATCTATCATTTGACATCTCTTGCCTATGATTGTCCTTATTGATGTGAGCCTTTCTCATCTTTTTTTGTCTTCCTCCTCCCACTCCTCTCTTTGCCATCCTAAGTGTCAACTCTCGTGCTTACGCTCATCCATTGCATGAGTGCTCAAAATATTGAAAAAGGAGTGGATCAAATTGACATGTACTTGGCTAGTGGTCTGGGGACGAGTCAAGATAAGATTCCAGAAAAATACCAAGTGTGAAACTTTAGTAGATTGAGTTCTCAACACAAAAATGTTTTTCTCGTATTCCCTATCCCCCTTCTTGCACGCAAACACCATTTGGAGACATTCGAGTCACGGACAGCGAGAGCTCTTGCACCATTATGTTCTTTTGTTACTTGTTTCAATGCTAATATAGACTCTTGCTTGTTATGACTTGAATTGAATTTCTAAGCTTGATTGCTTTACTTTTCAAAGTTCTTATATGGTTGCTAGCATGTCACCACAGAAATTATGTTGTTATCATTTACCTACTCGAGGACGAGCAGGAATTAAGCTTGGGGATGTTGATACGTCCAAAACGTATCTATAATTTCTGCTTGCTCCATGCATGATTTGTGTGATATTGCTATGATCTAGATACACTTTCATACACTTTTGATCATATTTGGACTAACCTATTAACTCAGTGCACCCAAGTGCCAGTTCCTTTTTTCTGCTGTTTTTCTATTTCAGTTTTCCCCATATAAAAAGTGCTCCAAAAATTCGGGAAAATTCAGATAAAAAATCAGCGTGAAGGAAGCTTCGCGAAGAGCCCGAGTGGGGCCAGAGGGGAGCCAGGGGTGGCCCAGGCGGCCACCCGCGCGGCCCCACCCCTGGCCGCGCCAGGGGGGCGCCTGGGGCCCCTGGTCCACCTCTGGCTGCCCCCCTTCGCCTATATATTCTCCTTCACGGTAAACCCTCGAGGACAGAACCCTTTTTCGCGATCTCTCCTCTGTTCCGCCGCCACCGCGCTTCCGAGATCGGGAGCACCAGAAGACCTCTTCCTGGCACCCTGCCGGAGGGAGGGCCGACCTCCGGGAGTCTCCTTTCCATCATGGATGCTCCCCGGATGTCTCGTGAGTAGTTTTTCTTGGACCACGGGTCAGTGATCAGTAGCTATGTGATGTTCTCCTCCCCTCTTTGTTCTTCATGGTTTAGACCTCGTGAGCTGCCCTACATGATCGAGACACTTTTGTAATCTTTCTGATGTTGCTATGCTGAGTTTGATGGGATCTGATGGATTATGAGATTATGTTCAGATTGTGATTGAGTAATATATTTGGTTTTTATCGCTTATATTTTTGTTCCTAAGTAATTTATTGCTTTGGCCAAGTAGTAGGTAGCAACCCCAAGAGGGAACGTTATGCTCGATTGTGGGTTCATGCCCCCCGATGACACGCTTGAGTGACAGAAACATGAGTCTAGGGGATGTGCTGTTGCCACAAGGGGGAAAACAACGGTGCTTGTAACCGCGGTTGCAAGGATTGTTTACTTTACACAAAGTGATTTTTAATTCAGTTGTCTGTTTCTTTGGGTTTACACTTTGGGTGGGGCTCGCAACTTAATACCAGCGAGATGTTCTGGATAGATATCTCAAGGTGGATGATTAGTAGTAGATGCAGTTGGATTTCGGTCTACTTATTTTGGCGTACTGCCCGTGCTTTTGAGCCTCTTCCTTTCTTTTGTAGCATAGTTAGCATTGCGATGCGTTCATAATCCTGTCAATTGCCCTTCTGTAATTTGTTTACCTCGCATAGCAGTTTTGTCGTCTTTTGGGAGAGAGACATCACTAGTGAACATCACATATCCCGGTCCATATCCTCATTATTGTTTCCGCGCTCATTTACTTTCCTGCTTTTACTTTCAGTTGCTATCATTATCCTTTGTGTTTGATCCTTTGTGAACAACAAGACCGGAGAGATTGACAACCTCTCTGAACTTCGTTGGGAACAAAGTTATTTGTGTCTGTGTGCAGGTCCGCGTCAGTTGCACCGCTGACACCTACTTATCATCTCTGGAGTCCTACTGGAGACAAACCTTGGTATCTTTACCGAGGGAAACTTGCTGCTGCACTGCATCTCAAACCTTCCACTTGGGGTAACCAACGAGGGGCGAGAAGCCATCAGCCGTCTACATAGACCTGGACGTTCCTTCCGATCTGGTCTCTCAGACATGCTAGCATCATCCGCTGATACGTGGCTCCGACATTCTTTAGTACGAAGGGCATAGTTTGGTAACAGAATACTCCGTAGGGGGTGATGAACGAGGTGTGCTCTTCGTCTTCTTCCTTCATCCTGATCTGATTGTACCCTAAGTATGCGTCGAGGAAAGATAGGAGGTTGCATCCTGCTGTGGAGTTGATTATTTCATCGATTCTTAGCAGGGGAAAGTGGTCTTTTGGGCAGTGCTTGTTGATAGGCCCATAGTCGACACACATCCTCAGTACCTCGGTGTCATTTTTAGGGACTAGGACTGGGTTTGCTATCCATGTTGCTTTCTTTGTCTCTCTGATGAGCTGTGCGTCGAGTAGTCGATTGACTTCTTCTCCGATTGATCCGCGTTTGGATTCTGAGAATCGTCACAGCGCCTGTTTTACTGGCTTTGTGTTTGGCTTGATATGGAGCGCGTGTTCTACGAATTCTCGTGGTATCCCTGGCATGTCGGCTGGGCACCAGGCGAAAATTTTCCATTCTTCACAAAGGAAAATTATGAGGGCGGTTGCTTGCTCTTCTGGAAGGTGGGCATATACGCGGACTATCTTCTCTGGGTCTGTCGGGTGTACTTGGTGTGTGATCGTGTCGCTGTCGACGCTGAAGTCGCGACCATATTCCTTTGTCTCGCTTTTGTTTGCTAGTGGAAATATGCTTTTGTCCGTCACCATGGCTATTTTGTGGAGCTGTTGCTGGGATCCGAATGTGTCGGAGACTTTGTGGAAGTCGCGGTCGCACTGGTCCGATTTGATGAAGCTTCCCTTGACTGTGATGATTCCCGCGGGTCCTGGTATCTTGAGCTTGATATATGCGTAGTGTGGAACCGCCATGAACTGTGCGAACGCCGGTCGCCCGAGTATGGCATCATACTGCGACTGCCAGTCGAGCACTTCGAACTCGAGTGCTTGCTTTGCGAAGTTGCGCTTGCTGCCGAAGATCACATCAAGCTGTATTGCTCCGATGGAGGTGGCTTCTTCGCCCGGGACTACGCCGTATATTGTGGTTACTGACTTCTTCCACATTGATCGTGGGATGAACATCTTGCGTAGAGTGCTGGCAAAGATTATGTTTAGGCTGCTGCCTCCGTCCATGAAGATTCTGTCCATGTCGTATCCTCCGATCTGGGCTTCGAGGACCAGGGGTGCGTGCCCAGGTCTCGGTACTGCAGGTGGATGGTCGCTCTGTGAGAAGGTGATGCTGGTCTCAGCGCCACTCAGTTGGTAGGTTTCAGTTATCTTTAGGCCTTCGGCTGCTTGGACGATTCTCGTCGGCTAACAGGAGAAGCACTTCCTGCTCAATATTATTACGTGAGGGGGCGATTACAGTGGAGGCCAAGGCGAGTTCTCTCAAGGCAAGGATGAGTAGATGCGTATTGAGATGATCGGACGGCGGACAAGCGACACATGGGGCACGATTTACCCAGCTTCAGGCCCCCAGAGGGAAAACCCTACATGCTGCTTGTCTGATCTTGTATTGATGATGATGTACAGAGGTGCCGTGAGGGCTTTGGTGGAGAGAGATCTGTCTAGTCCTATGCGTGAGGGTTTAGGTGATGAGCTAGAGAGGTGCCCCTGCCTTGCTTTATATAGATAGCCAGGTAGGGGTTTACATGAGTCCTAGTCGACTACAAGTAGGAGTCCTTGTCTTGCGCCTCAAGTCTTTGTCTTCACGTCTTACTCCGTCATGTCGGTGTCCACGAGTGGGCCCCTGGTGGACCGCCAGCCATGACACGCACCAGGTACCCTCACGTAGAGGAGTCGTGGGGTCACCCCCTCGTCAGTGAGTATCTAGCATACCCGCGAGTCTTACGTCCGCTACTAAGCATTTATGCATTTGTAACAAATGGAAAGGGGAGGCTGTATATAGTGGACTACAAGGTAGAAATCGGAATAAGGGTAAGAAGCTAGGCCTATCTAAGACTAGCATCTTCCGGTGAGTCTTGCAGCATGAGGAGAGAATAGCCAACAGTTTATATAAACCATAAAGTAACAATGCAACAGAAGTTGCTACAACATTGTATAATAGTAAGTTGTAATAATTAACAATGCCTCCGAGATCACCTCATCGACTTCCCTGCGAGGAAGCAAACCCGGAACCAACAGTTTAGTAATAATAGTTTGTAGTAGTAGGATCTGGCTTCAGCATAAAGCGTCCTGTTACCGTGGACACGGCTATTCGAATAGATTAATCTTCCATGCAGGGGTGTGATACGTCCCAAACGTATCTATAATTTCTGCTTGCTCCATGCATGTTTTGTGTGACTTTGCCATGATTTGCTTGAACTTTCATACACTTTTGAGAATATTTGGACTAATATATTAACCCAGTGCACCCAGCTGCCAGTTGTTGTTTTCTGCTGTTTTTGTATTTCAGGTTTTCCGGCCATTAAAAGTGCTCCAAAAAATCCGGAAAAATCAGATAAAAAATCAGCGACCCGGAAGCTTCCGGAATCACCAAGGTAGCGGAGGGGGGCCACCATAGGGACTCCAGAAGGGTCCCTGGCGTGGCCCCACCCTAGGCCGCGCCAGGGGGCCTCCTGGCTGCCCTATGGGTCCCCTCGAAACCCGCCTCCGCCTATATTTAGCCCTCGGGGTGGAAACCCCTAAGATCGATCTCTTTTCCGCGAACTCGCCTTTGTACCTCCGCCGCCGCCGTTTCAAGATCGGGGCTGCCTGGAGAAGCTGCCCCGGCACCCTGCCGGGAGGAGGAACCCCCTCCGGGAGACCATCCATAGCTATGGACGCCTCCTGGATGTGCCGTGAGTAGTCCCCCTTGGACCATGGGTCCATGACCAGTAGCTATGTGATGTACCTCTCCCCTCTTTGTGCTTCCACTTTCGAGACCTTGTTCGCTGTCTCACATGATCGAGGCACTTTTGTAATTTTGCTGCTGTTGCTATGCTGAGTTTGCTAGGATCTAATGGATTATGAGACTATGTTCAGATTGTGATGAGTAATATATTTGGTTCTTCTCTTTTATATTTTGTTCTCGAGTAAATTCTTGCATGTTCTCCGTTGCAGTATTTTTCTTTGGCCAAGTAGTTTGTTGCAACTCCAAGAGGGAGCGTTATGCTTGATTGTGGGTTCAGCCCCCTGATGTCTAGCTTGAGTGACAGAAACATGAGACTACGGGATGTGTTGTTGCCACCAGGGATAAAACAACGGTGCTTGTACCCGCGGGTGCAAGGATTGTTTACTTTACGCAAAGTTCTTTTAATGCAGTTGTCTGTTGCGTTGAGTTTACACTTTGGGTGGGATTCGCAACTTAATACCAGCGATATGTTCTGAATAGATATCTCAAGGTGGATGATTCGTAGTAGATGCAGTTGGATTTCGGTCTACTTACCTTGGCGTACTACCCATTGCTTTTGAGCCCTTCCTTTCTTTGCAGCATAGTTAGCATTACGGTGCCTTCATAATCCTGTCAATTGCCCAGCTGTGATTTGTTTACCTCGCTAGCACTTTTATCGTCTTTTGGGAGAGAGACATCACTAGTGAAAATCACGGGACCCCGGTGCATCTTCACATTACTGTTTACACCCTTAGTTTACTTTCAATCTTTACTTTCAGTTCCACTTTTATCTCTTGCGTTGATTCTTTGTAAACAGCAAGGCCGGAGGAATTGACAACTCCTCTGTACTCGTTGGGAGCAAAGTTATTTGTATCTGTGTGCAGGTCCAGGTGAAGCTAGCAACCTCGGCGCCATTGTTCACTTTACGACCTTCTTGTATCCTTCGGAGTCCTACGGGGGACAAACCTTGGTATCTTTGCCAAGGGAAAACTTGCCGCTGCACTATATCTCACTCTGCACTTGGGGTAACCAACGAGGCTTGAAGAGTATTAACACTCTCTTGCCATCAACAAGTTTTCTGGCGCCGTTGCAGGGGACTCCAGTCTACAAGATAGGGGAGTTGCACACTATCTTTTATCTTTGCTTTTTAGTCTTGTTAGTTTACCTTTCAGTTTTTACTTTTGTGTCCCTAATCAAAAATACCAAAAATACCTGCTACTACTATGGGTTCCAATGAAAACACCAAGTTGTGTGACTTCACTAGTCACAACAACAGTGACTTTATCTGCACTCCTATTGCTCCACCTGCCACTTCAACACCTTCTTATGAAATTAAACCTGCTCTGCTTAATCTTGTTATGAAAGATCAATTCTCAGGTGCTGGAGAGGATGCTGCCTTGCACTGAAATAATTTTATTGAGATCTGTGATATGCAAAAGTACAAGGTAGTGGATGGAGACATCGTCAAGATGAAGCTTTTTCCTTTCTCTCTGAGAGGAAGAGCCAAGGAGTGGCTGCAATCCTTACCCAAGAACAATATCGATTCTTGGAGTAAATGCAAAGATGCTTTTATAGGGAAGTATTATCCCCCCTGCTAAAATTATTCAATTGAGGAGTAACATTATGAATTGTAGGCAATTGGATAATGAACATGTTGCCCAGGCTTGGGAACGTATGAAGACGCTTGTCAAGAACTGCCCCACACATGGATTGACTACCTGGATGGTTATCCAGACTTTTTATGCAAGCTTGAACTTTACCTCGCGGAACCTGTTAGATTCGGCCGCGGGAGGAACTTTTATGTCAACCACACTTGGTGCTGCCACAAAGCTACTTGATGAGATGATGCTGAACTACTCTCAGTGGCACACCGAACGATCTCCAACTGGTAAGAAGGTAAATTCTGTCGAGGAGATCTCCCCTCTAAATGAAAAGGTTGACCTTATCATGTCTCTGCTTACCAAGCAAGCTCCTATTGATCCTCAGGATGTTCCTTTAAATTCCTTGGTTGCTCAAGAACAAGTAAATGTGAACTTTATCTCTAGAAACAACTTCAACAATAATGCTTATAGGAGTAATTTTGGTAGCAACAATCCTAGGCCTTTCCCATCCAACAACTATGGGAACGGTAATAGCAACTCCTACAGCCATAATTATAGGGAAAGAGACCTACCCAGCTATGAGAAACTTATAGAAATAGAAAAAGCCACCAAAAGCTATATGCACACACATTTTGAACAAAACAAGGCCTTTTCCAGACAGTTAGATGAGCACTCCTCTATCCTGCAAAACATTAGCAAACAACTTGAGAGCCTGAATAGTGACATTTCCAGCCTCCAAACTAGACTCACTGCCATTGAGACCTATGTTTCAAACATGTCTCACACCCAATCTACCTTGATAAACCAGATGGCAGCCAAACCAGAAGTCATTCCCAAGGAAGAAGAAAGAATTAAGAGCCTTCCTACTTACCACACAGTAGCCACTATCCAAGTAGTTGAGGATGTCCAAACTGTTAGCACCCGTCACACCCCTAGTCCCACAGGACCTATCAATGGTGATGCTACCACCTCAACCATAGATGAAGAAACCTCTATGAACGTAAAGGCTTTCAAACAAGTGAGCCTAAATGATATCACTACCTCCTTGATAGATAGTAGTGTCCTAGACTTTGACAACTGCACTTTACCTGAATTTATTGGTTTCCTACACAAGATGTCTAGAGACCCTCACACTAGCACACTTAATCTTGCCTTCACAGAGCATATCACTAATGCTCTAATCAAAGTTAGGGAGGAGAAGCTTAGACTAGAAGCCTCCATACCTAGGAAGCTAGAAGATGGTTGGGATCCGATCATAAAAATCAAATTGAATAACTTCTCTTGTTATGCTCTTTGTGATGTTGGAGCAAGTACCTCTGTTATGCCCAAAAGAATGTATGATATGCTTGAATTGAAACCTTTTGATCCCTGTTATTTTGGTGTTCGTCTTGTTGATTCTTCTGTAAAGAAGCCTTTGGGGAAGATCGACGATGTTCTTATCATTGTCAATGACAATTATGTTCCCGTTGATTTCACTATTATGGACATTGAGTGTGAGCCCTCTTGTCCAATTATTTTGGGACGTCCTTTTCTTTGCACAGTTGGTGCTGTTATTGACATGAAAGAGGGGAATATCAAATTCCAATTCCCTCTCAAGAAAGGGATGGAACATTTCCCTAGGAAAAAGATTAAGTTACCTTTTGAGTCCGTCACACGGGCTAGTTATTCTCTTGACAATACTCGATCTTCTGTTTTAAGCCTAGCTAATGGCTCTAAAGAAGCGCTTTCGGGAGGCAGCCCACAACGAATTTAGGTTTTTCTTTTTTACTTTTCTTCTGTTCTTAGTGGTCTTGATGATTGTTACTACTGTAGCAACATCATTGTATCTTTACTTTTCAAGCTTTGTGCCTTTTATAGCCTCATACGATAAGGGAAGTGAAAGTTGTGACATGCTGTCCAGAAAACAGATTCTATCCTCGTGACTAGAAAAATACCAGTTCATCTTTTTGAGCTGAATTTTTTACACAGCGTGATCTATACAATTACGAAACTTTCGTATGTTCTGAGTTTTTTTATTTGAGTTGCAGAAGTATCCCTAAAAAATTCTTTTCTCTCTGCTGTTCTGTTTTTCTCAGCTTCTGCCCCGGTTTCTCTTTTCGCAGTTTTGCAATCCTTAAGCTTGCTTTTTCTTTGCAAAATCTTTTGGGCAGGCAAGAGAAACAGTAGCTCTTCCTGGAAATCTTTATTTGCAGTAGAGGAAAATTATTTTAATAGGGCACTAACCTCTCTAAACAGTCTACAATGAGTTATGTATGAAGGGAGTTTTCAAGTGCGCGATGGAAGATGATGAAAGAAGATCTTGGAGTGTCAAATGCTCAAGCTTGGGGATTCCCATGTGCACCCCCAATAAATATTCAAGGAGACTCAAGCGTCTAAGCTTGGGGATGCTCCGTGCATCCCCTTCTTCATCAACAATTATCAGTTCGTCCCTCGTTGCACTTAATTTTTATCACTTCATGCGTTGTGTGCTATGCTTGGAGCGTCTCGCTCTTCACTTTTCTAGGTTTTTTTTTGCTTTGTTTGCTGTAGTAACAAGTTAGACCCCAACTTACTCTTTTGTGTGGGAGAGTTACACGCTCCGCTTGAACTAGAACTCCTCATAGGATTTGCATGCTTATTCTTTTAGCTGTGAGTTGTTCTTTTTCTTTTCTTAGCTGTTGTTCTGTTTAGTTGTAGTGCTTTAGTTTTTCTAGATCTTTTCTTTTGTCTTAGGTTGAACTTTCTATAGGTTGCATGTTTTATCTTGTTAGAGAGTTTGCCTGTTGCACTGAGTTTTGTGTCTTGACTAGAAGTAGGTAGTTAAAGTTGTTGTTCACTTTGTAGTAGTAACTTGCAATAGTTTTGAGGTATTGACAAGAGTAATGTTTGAACTTTTGGTGTCAAGATCTCGAGCCTATTAGTGATAGATGTCATATTTTGAGCAATCCGTGTGTTTTTCGAAAACCAAAAACCCCTGTTGAGAACTCTAGCTACTAGATGGATCACTAACCTTTAGAGGGTTCGAATATTAGAGAACACTCACGTACCATGAGTCGAGGATGCACAAGGATAACCAAACCCCCATACACTCCTCCTCGGGGTACTTGTCTCTTTGTGAACCTCCTGATTAGATTGAGAGTTACCGATAATAAGTGCATGAGTTCTTCGGACTAATGTGAGTATTCTAAAGTTGACACTTCCACCCACCTATAATTTTTCTAGCCTCTTCGGTACCGTGCATTGCCCTCTCTCACCTTGAGAGTTAGCGCATACTTCGCCGGTGCATCCAAACCCTTGGCACGATACACTCTGTCATCATAAGCCTCCTTATATCTTTCCTCAAAACAGCCACCATACCTACCTACAAGGCATTTCCATAGCCTTTCCGAGATACATTGCCATGCAACATCCACCTTCTCATGACTTGATGTTCATGTCATACATGCTACTTGCTTGATCGATGAGCCGTATGCTAGTTGGGCCTTGCCCTAATCATTGCTACATGACACGCTAGTATCATTGCATATCCTGCTATCCTGGCAGAGGCATACATTTGCATCATGATAGTTATATCTTCTTTATGTGAGTACTTTTGTAAAGTGTGAAAGATCTCCTATATTCTTGTAAAAATATAGAGTGTTGCCCCTAAAGTGAGGAAAAGATCCCAAAGAGGACAAAATCAAAAGATCCCAAAGAGGACAAATGAGAGTTAAATAGAAAGAGCCATTGAGGTCACCAAAAAAATACAAAAAAATAATAGAAAAAAGAGAAAAATAAAAAAATAAAAAGAGAGAAGGGGTCACACTGCTATTCCTTTTGAGAGATCCACACTAGTACTTCATCCTCTATCCCTTGTACTCCATAGAGATCATCATCATGCATATAGCTATGTGGGGACCTTCACACTATAGAACTTGGCTTGTATATTCCAATGATGAGCCTCCTCAAACGAGCTCTAGGTCTTCTTGAGCAAGCAAGTTAGATGCACCCCCACTAGTTTCCTTGGAGAGCTTTTAGCTCACATGTGCATCCGTTGCATGGCAATCCCTACTCCTCACATCATATCTATCATATGGTCTTCTCTCGCCTATGATTGTCCTCATTGATGTGAGCCTTTCACACCTTTTTGTCTTCCTCCTCCACCTTCTTTCTGTTTCGCCTTTTAGCTGTCAACTTTCTTGCTCACGCTCATCCATTGCATGAGTGCTCAAAATATCGAAAGGGAGTGGATCAGTTTGACTTGTACCTGGCTAGTGGTCTGGGTACGAGTCAAGATAAGAAGCCAAAGGAGACCAAGTGTGAAACTTTAGTAGATAGTTGTTGTCAACAAGCTTTTTTCTCTCTTTTACCCAGTCCCCTGCTTGCACGCAAACACCATCTGGAGACATTCGAGTCACGGACAGCGAGAGCTCTTGCACCTTTTGTTCTTTTGTTGCTTGTGTCAATGCTAATATAGACTCTTGCTTGTTAAGACTTGAATTGAATTGCATGCTTTAATTGCTTTACTTAAAAGTCCTTATATGGTTGTGTGGCATGTCACCACAGAAATTATGCTTGTTATCATTTACCTACTCGAGGACGAGCAGGAATTAAGCTTGGGGATGTTGATACGTCCCAAACATATCTATAATTTCTTCTCGCTCCATGCATGTTTTGTGTGACTTTGCCATGATTTGCTTGAACTTTCATACACTTTTGATCATATTTGGACTAATCTATTAACCCAGTGCACCCAGCTGCCAGTTGTTGTTTTCTGCTGTTTTTGTATTTCAGGTTTTCCGGCCATTAAAAGTGCTCCAAAAAATCATTGGATGAGCATGCTCATTATACGCGGCACCGCCTAACTCAGAAAGGGAAACACTTATGGGATCAAATACATGTTTCTTATTGCCATGCTAAACTTATGTGCCACATTTATGATTTTACTTGTTGTTCTAATATAGATCATAAACACCTTCCTTTCCAATGTGAGTTTAATGAAAATGAAATCTTATCTTCTTATGCTAAAGGTGTTTATGATTACTTTGATGTTGAAAAAATTGAAGAGTTTGTTGCTTTTCAAGGTGCCTATGAGATTGCTTCCTTGATTGAAAAGTATCACGATACTATTTTCGAGTCTGAAAACTTTGCAGTTCTTTCTTATTGCTTCGAGAATTATACTTACAATTATTATATTGAGGATTTTAAAAATAAAATGTTTGCTGCCCAAGAAGAGGCCAATGATTGCTTTGAGGAGGAATCCCATGATTCCGAGGACTCACTTGAAATATCCCTTTCTAAAAATTTTGATACTTGCTTTATTGATGGCCAAGATGCCACTATACATGATGCTAACAAAAATGAACTCTCTATAGTTCCTTATGTTAAGCATGAAATTGTTGCTATTGCACCCACACTTGATTGTCCTATTATCCTTTTGAAATCTCCAACTCTGGAGAATTTTCCTCTTATCAAAGCTCAATGTGATGGGTTGCATTTATCTTATGATCCTAAAAACCGTGTTGAAAACAATACACGTGTGCTTATAGGTCATGAACAATATGATTTATGTGATAGTTATATTCTTGATGTTGTTCATGATGCTACTGAAAATTACTTTGAGAGAGGAAAGTATGATTGTAGAAACCTCCATGTTACGAAAACACCTCTCTTTTTGTTGAAAGTTTTTAAGTTGTTCTTGTTCCACCTTCCTATGCATGTCACTTTGTGCTTCTTTGATTTATTTTCTTATGAGATGCCTATGCATAGGAAGTGGGTTAGGCTTAAATGTGTTTCATATTTTCTTCTTGATGCTCTCTTTTGCTTCAAAATTCTTATTCTTGTGAGAGCATCTTCTATAATCTTTCAGCCTAGCTTAAAGGCATAAAAGAAAGCGCTTTTGGGAGGCAGCCCACAACGAATTAGGTTTATTTTTGCTTTTGTTGTGTCTTGATGATTGTTACTACTGTAGCAACATCATTTTATCTTTATTTTTCAGCTTTGTGCCAAGTTATAGCCTCTTATGATAAGGGAAGCAAAAGTTGTGACATGCTGTAAAAAAAACAGATTCTGTCCCTTGACAGAAAAATTCGAATAAAATCACCAGATCATCTTTTTGATCTGAAGTTTTTTGACAGCATGCTCTATACAATTGTGAAACTTTCGTATGTTCTGAGTTTGTTAATTTGAGTTGCAGAAGTGCCCCGAAAAAATTCTCTACTACCTGTTGTTCTGTTTTTCACAGATTCTGCCACGTTTTGCCTCTCTTCACTTTTGCAAACCTTAAGCTTGCTTTTTCTTTGCAAAAACCTTTTGGCACTCTTGAGAAACAGTAGCTCTTCAAGAATATCTTTATATCCAGTGGGGAAAAATTATTTTATTAAGGGTACTAACCTCTCTAATCAGCTTATGATGAGTTATGTATGAAGGGAGTTTTCAAGTGTGCGATGGAAGATGATGAAAGAAGATTCAGGAGTGTCAAGCGCTCAAGCTTGGGGATGCCCCCATGCATCCCCAATAAATATTCAAGGAGACTCAAGCGTCTAAGCTTGGGGATGCCCCCATGCATCCCCTTCTCCATCAACAATCATCAGTTCGTCCTTCGTCTCACTATATTTTTATCACTTCATGCGTTATGTGCTATGCTTGGAGCGTCTCGCTCTTAGGTTTTATTTTTAGTTTCCTTAGCTTTGCTTTCTGTTCATAACAAGTTAGTTCCCATTTTACTCTGTGTGGGAGAGAAACACGCTCCACTTTCAAAAATTTAGAACACATCATAGGATTTTCCTGCTTATCTTTTTGCTGTTGTGTGTTCTGTATCTTTTCATAGCTACTGCCATGTTTAGTTTTAGTCTTAGTTTGTCTTTAGCAAGAGCCTTGGCTTTTGTTTAGTCTGTTGCTGGAACTCTTTTTATTTTCACGTTTATCTTGTTAAAGAGAGTTGGTTGTTACACTGAGTTGTGTCTTGTCTTGAAAGTAGGTGATTGAGGTTGCTATTTAATTCTAGTAGTAACTTGCAATAGTTTTGAGGTATTGATGTGAGTAATGTTTGAACTTTTGGTGTCAAGAGCTCTAGCCTATTAGTGATAGGTGTCGTATTTTGGGCAATCCGTGTGTATTTTCAAAACCTACAAAACTAATTGAGAACTCTAGCTACTAGATGGATCACTAATCTTTGGAGGGATCGAATATTAGAGTACACTCACGTACCATGAGTCGAGGATGCGCAAGGATAACCAAACCCCCATACACTCCTCCTCGGGGTACTTGTCTCTTTGTGAACCTCCTTATTAGATTGAGAGTTACCGATAATAAGTGCATGAGTTCTTCGGACTAATGTAAGTATTGAAAGTTGACACTTCCACCTTCCCATATTTTGCTAGCCTCTCCCGTGCCGTGCATTGCCTTCTTCTCACTCCGAGAGTTGGTGTCCACCTTCGCCGGTACATCCAAACCCTTGGCATGATACACTCTGTCATCATAAGCCTCCTTATATCTTTCCTCAAAACAGCCACCATACCTACCTATCAAGGCATTTCATAGCCTTTCCGAGTTATATTGCCATGCAACATCCACCTCTTCATGACTTGATCTTCATGTCATATATGTTCCTGCTACACTGGCAGCGACACACATTGCATACATCATGATAGTTACATCTTCTTTATGATTTTGAGTACCTTGTAAAGTGTGAAAGATCTCCTTTACCTTCTTGTAAAATAGAGTGTTGCCTTTAAGTGAGGAAAAGATCCCAAAGTGGACACAATAAAAGATCCCAAAGAGGACAAATGAGAGTTGAATAGAAAGAGCCATTGAGGCCACAAAAAATACAAAAAAAGAGAAAAAAAGAGAAAAAGAAATAAAAAGAGAGAAAGGGGCAACACTACTATCCTTTTGAGAGATCCACACTAGTACTCCCTTTATATCCTTGTACTCCATAGAGATGATCATTATGCATATAGCTATGTGGGGACCTTCACACTATAGAACTTGCCTTGCATATTCCAAGGATGAGCCTCCTCAAACAAGCTCTAGGTCTTCATGAGCGAGCAAGTTAGATGCACCCCCACTAGTTCCATTGGAGAGCTTCCTAGCTCGTATGTGCATCCGTTGCATGGCAATCCCTACTACTCACATCATATCTATCATTTGGCATCTCTTCCCTATGGTTGTCCTCATTGATGTGAGGCTTTCTCATCCTTTTTGTCTTCCTCCTCCACCATACTCCTCTCTTTGCCATCCTAAGTGTCAACTCTCGTGCTTACGCTCATCCATTGCATGAGTGCTCAAAATATCGAAAAGGAGTGGATCAAATTGACTTGTACCTGGCTAGTGGTCTGGGGACGAGTCAAGATAAGATTCCAAAGAAGACCAAGTGTGAAACTTTAGTAGATTGAGTTCTCAACACAAAAATACTTTTTTCTCGTATTCCCTATCCCCCTTCTTGCACGCAAACACCATTTGGAGACATTCGAGTCACGGACAGCGAGAGCTCTTGCACCTAATGTTCTTTTGTTACTTGTTTCAATGCTAATATAGACTCTTGCATGTTATGACTTGAATTAAATCTCTAACCTTGATTGCTTTACTTTTCAAAGTTCTTTTATGGTTGCTAGCATGTCACCACAGAAATTATGATGTTATCATTTACCTACTCGAGGACGAGCAGGAATTAAGCTTGGGGATGTTGATACATCCAAAACGTATCTATAATTTCTGCTTGCTCCATGCATGTTTTGTGTGATATTGCTATGATCTAGATACACTTTCATACACTTTTGATCATATTTGGACTAACCTATTAACTCAGTGCACCCCAGTGCCAGTTCCTGTTTTCTGCTGTTTTTCTATTTCAGTTTTCCCCCATATAAAAAGTGCTAGAAAAATTCGAGAAAATTCAGATAAAAAATCAGCGTGAAGGAAGCTTCGCGAAGAGCCCGAGTGGGGCCAGAGGTGAGCCAGGGGGGGCGCCTGGGGCCCCTGGTCCACCTCTGTCTGCCCCCCTTCGCCTATTTATTCTCTGTCACGGGGAAACTCCGAAGACAGAACCCTATTTCGCAAACTCTCCTCTGTTCCGCCGCCGCCGCGCTTCGGAGATCGGGAGCACCAGAAGACCTCTTCCCGGCACCCTGCCGGAGGGAGGATTGACCTCCGGGAGTCTCCTCTCCACCATGGATGCTCCCCGGATGTCTCGTGAGTAGTTTTCCTTGGACCATGGGTCCGTGATTAGTAGCTATGTGATGTTCTCCTCCCCTCTTTGTTCTTCATGGTTTAGACCTCGTGAGCTGCCCTACATGATCGAGGCACTTTTGTAATCTTTCTGTTGTTGCTATGCTGAGTTTGATGGGATCTGATGGATTATGAGATTATGTTCAGATTGTGATAGAGTAATATATTTGGGTCGTATCTCTTATATTTTTGTTCCTAAGTAATTCTTGCATGTTCTCCGTTGCTGTTTATTACTTTGGCCAAGTAGTAGGTGGTGACTCCAAGAGGGAGCGTTATGCTCGATTGTGGTTTCATGCCCCCCGATGACACGCTTGAGTGACAGAAACATGAGTCTAGGGGATGTGTTGTTGCCACAAGGGGGAAAACAACGGTGCTTGTAACCGCGGTTGCAAGGATTGTTTACTTTACGCAAAGTGCTTTTTAATGCAGTTGTCTATTGCTTTGAGTTTACACTTTGGGTGGGGCTCGCAACTTAATACCAGCGAGATGTTCTGGATAGATATCTCAAGGTGGATGATTAGTGGTAGATGCAGTTGGATTTCGGTCTACTTATTTTGGCGTACTGCCCGTGCTTTTGAGCCTCTTCCTTTCTTTTGTAGCATAGTTAGCATTGCGGTGCGTTCATAATCCTGTCAATTGCCCTTCTGTAATTTGTTTACCTCACATAGCGGTTTTATCGTCTTTTGGGAGAGAGACATCACTAGTGAACATCACGTATCCCGGTCCATATCCTCATTATTGTTTCCACGCTTATTTACTTTTCTGCATTTACCTTCAGTTGCTATCATTATCCCTTGTATTTGACCCTTTGTGAACAACAAGACCGGAGAGATTGAAAACCTCTCTGAACTTCGTTGGGAACAAAGTTATCTGTGTTTGTGTGAAGGTCCACGTCAGTTGCGCCGCTAACACCTACTTATCATATCTGGAGTCCTACAGGAGACAAACCTTGGTATCTTCACCGAGGGAAACTTGCTGCTGCGCTACATCACACCTTCCACTTGGGGTTTACCAACGAAGGGAGAGAAGCATCAGGTATTGACTAGAGTAATGTTTGAACTTTTGGTGCCAAGAGCTCGAGCCTATTAGTGATAGATGTCGTATTTTGGGCAATCCGTGTGATTTTCGAAAACCAAAACCCCTGTTGAGAACTCTAGCTACTAGATGGATCACTAACCTCTGGAGGGTTCGAATATTAGAGTACACTCACGTACCATGAGTCGAGGATGCGCAAGGATAACCAAACCCCCATACACTCCTCCTCGGGGTACTTGTCTCTTTGTGAGATTGAGAATTACCGATAATAAGTGCATGAGTTCTTTGGACTAATGTGAGTATTTGAAAGTTGACACTTCCACTCACCTATACTTCTTCTAGCCTCTTCGGTACCGTGCATTGCCCTTTCTCATCTCGAGAGTTGGCGCATACTTCGTCGGTGCATCCAAACCCTTGGCACGATACGCTCTGTCATCATAAGCCTGCTTTTATCTTTCCTCAAAACAGCCACCATACCTACCTACAAGGCATTTCCATAGCCTTTCCGAGATACATTGCGATGCAACATCCACCTTCTCATGACTTGATCTTCATGTCATACATGCTACTTTCTTGATCGATGAGCCGCATGCTAGTTGGGCCTTTCCCTAATCATTGCTACATGACGCGCTAGTATCATTGCATATCCTGCTACCCTGACAGAGGCATACATTTGCATCATGATAGTTACATCTTCTTTATATGAGTACCTTTATAAAGTGTGAAAGATCTCCTATATTCCTGTAAAATATAGAGTGTTGCCCCTAAAGTGAGGAAAATATCCCAAAGAGGACAAAACCAAAAGATCCCAAAGAGGACAAATGAGAGTGAAATAGAAAGAGCCATTGAGGCCACCAAAAATGCAAAAAAATATAAAAAAGAGAAAAAATAAATAAAAAGAGAGAAGGGGGCACACTACTATTCCTTTTGAGATATCCACACTAGTACCTCATCGTCTATCTCTTGTACTCCATAGAGATCATCATATATGCATATAGCTATGTAGGGACCCTTCACACTATAGAACTTGGCTTGTATATTCCAATGACGAGCCTCCTCAAAAGAGCTCTAGGTCTTCATGAGCAAGCAAGTTAGATGCACCCCCACTAGTTCCCTTGGAGAGCTTTTAGCTCACATGTGCATCCGTTGCATGGCAATCCCTACTCCTCACATCATATCTGTCATATGGCCTTCTCTCGCCTATGATTGTCCTCTTTGATGTGAGCCTTTCACACCTTTTTGTCTTCCTCCTCCACCTTCTTTCTGTTTCGCCTTTTAGGTTTCAACTTTCTTGCTCACGCTCATCCATTGCATGAGTGCTCAAAATATCGAAAAGGAGTGGATCAGTTTGACTTGTACCTGGCTAGTGGTCTGGGGACGAGTCCAGATAAGAATCCAAAGGAGACCAAGTGTGAAACTTTAGTAGATAGTAGTTCTCAACAATATATATTTTTATCTCGTATTCCTATATCCCTCTTCTTGCACGCAAACACCATCTGAGGACATTCGAGTCACGGACAGCGAGAGCTCTTGCACCTTTTGTTCTTTTGTTGCTTGTGTCAATACTAATATAGACTCTTGCTTGTTAAGACTTGAATTGAATTGCATGCTTTGATTGCTTTACTTAAAAGTCCTTATATGGTTCTGTGGCATGTCACCACAGAAATTATGCTTGTTATCATTTCCCTACTCGAGGACGAGTAGGAATTAAGCTTGGGGATGTTGATACGTCCCAAACGTATCTATAATTTCTGTTTGCTCCATGCATGTTTTGTCTGACTTTGCCATGTTTTGCTTGAACTTTCATAAACTTTTGAACATATTTGGACTAACCTATTAACTCAGTGCACCCAGTTGTCAGTTCCTGTTTTTTGCTGTTTTTGTATTTCAGGTTTTCCAGCCATTAAAAGTGCTCCAAAAATTCCGGAAATATTATATAAAAAATCAGCGTCCCAGAAGCCTCCGGAATCACCAAGGAAGGAAGGGAGGGCCACCACAGGGACTCCAGAAGGGTCCCTGGCGCGGCCCCACCCTAGGCCGCGCCGGGCACCCTCCTGGCTGCCCTGTGGCCCCTCTCGATGCCCCCTTTAGCCTATATTTACCCCCCGTGACGCAAACCCCTAAGATAGATATGCTATTCCCGTTCTCCTCTCTGTACCGCCGCCGCCGCCATTTCAAGATCGGGGCTGCCAGGAGAAGCTGCCCCGGCACCCTGCCGGAAGGAGGAATCCCCTCCGGGAGACCATCCATCGCCATGGACGCCTCCCGGATGTGCCGTGAGTAGTCCCCCTTGGACCATGGGCCCGTGACCAGTAGCTATGTGATGTACTCCTCCCCTTTTTTTGCTTTCACTTTCGAGACGTCGTGAGCTGCCTCACATGATCGAGGCACTTTTGTATTTTTCTGTGTTGCTATACTGAGTTTGCTGGGATCTGATGGATTATGAGATTATGTTCAGATTGTGATGAGTAATATATTTGGTTCTCTTTTATATTTGTGTTCTTTAGTAAATTATTGCATGTTCTCCATTGCCGTATTTTACTTTGGCCAAGTGATTTGTTGCAACTCCAAGAGGGAGCGTTATGCTTGATTGTGGGTTCAGCCCCTTCATGTCTAGCTTGAGTGACAGCAACATGAGACTAGGGGATGTCTTATTGCTACCAGGGTAAAACAACGGTGCTTGTACCTGCGGGTGCAAGGATTGTTTACTTTACACAAAGTTCTTTTGATGCAGTTGTCTGTTGCTTTGAGTTTACACTTTGGGTGGGATTCGCAACTTAATACCAGCGAGATGTTCTGGATAGATATCTCAAGGTGGATGTTTCGTAGTAGATGCAGATGGATTTCGATCTACTTACCTTGGCGTACTGCCCCTTGATTTTGAGCCTCTTCCTTTCTTTTGTAGCATAGTTAGCATTGCGGTGCATTTATAATCCAGTCAATTGCCTAGCTGTGATTTGTTTACCTCGCTATCACTTTTATCGTCTTTTGGGAGAGAGACATCACTAGTGAACATCACGGGATCCCGGTCCATATGCACACCATTGTTTACACCCTCAATTTACTTTCAGTTGCACTATTATCTCTTGCGTTGATCCTTTGTAAACAGCAAGGCCGGAAGAATTGACAACTCCTCTGTACTCATTGGGAGCAAAGTTATTTGTTTCTGTGTGCAGGTCACGACAACCGCCCAATTTCTGGCGCCGTTAGCCCGAAGTAATTTCTGGCGCCGTTGTCACCTTCTAGTATTTCTGCGAGTCCTACTGGAGACAAACCTTGGTATCTTCACCGAGGGAAATTTGCTGCTACGCTACATCTCACCTTCCACCTGGGGTAACCAACAAGAAGGGAGAGAACTATCCTCATCGTATCAGTTCACAAGTGATGCCTCTCTCCCAAAATACGATAAAACTGCTATGTGAGGTAAAAAAATCACAGCATGGGCGATACGCCAAAATAAGTAGACCGAAATCCAACTGCATCTGCTACTAATCATCCACCTTGAGATATCTATCATGAACATCTCGCTGGTATTAAGTTGCGAGCCCCACCCAAAGTGTAAACCCAAAGCAACAAACAACTGCATTAAAAGAACTTTGTGTAAAGTAAACAATCCTTGCAACCGCGATTACAAGCACCGTTGTTTCCCCCCTTGTGACAACAGCACATCCCCTAGACTCATGTTTTTGTCACTCCAGCTAGTCATTAGGGGACATGAACCCACAGTCGAGCATAACGTTCCCTCTTGGAGTCACTACCTACTACTTGGCCAAATCAATAAACAGCAACGGAGAACATGCAAGAATTACTCAAGAACAAAAATATAAAAGATAAGAACCAAATATATTACTCTATCACAAACTGAACATAGTCTCATAATCTATCAGATCCCAGCAAACTCAGCATAGAAACACCAGAAAGAATTACATATGTGCCTTGATCATGTAGGGCAGCTCACAAGGTCTAATCCATGAAGAACAAAGAGGGGAGGAGAACATCACATAGCTACTGATCATGGACCCATGGTCTAAGGTAGACTACTCACGGATCATCCCGAAAGCGTCCATGATGGAGGAGAAGCTCCCGGAGGTCAATCCTCCCTCCGACAGGGTGCCGGGAAGAGGTATGTTGGTGCTCCCGATATTGGAAGCGTGGCGGCGGTGGAAGAGAGGCGAGATCGCAAAAAGGGTTCTGTCTTCGGAAGTTTCTCGTCACGGAGAATATATAGGCGAAGAGGGGCAGCAAGGGGGGCCACCAGGGGTCCAGGCGCCCCCCTGGCACGGCCCCACCCTAGGGCGCACCGGGAGGGTGCCTGGGCACGTGGTGGTGGCCCTCTCGCCCCACTTTGGTTCTTCTGGAAGCTTCCGATACTGTCCATCACATCATTCTCGCAACGATATGACCTCATTGTCAATGGACTTAAGTGTCGCCATGATCAGGAAAGCTTGATCAATCAATTGCCCAATGAGATAGTTTACCCGAGTTAAACTACGGACTTGTTTTTTATACCACAGGTGTATTAGTATTTCCAAGTAATACACTTATAGCATAGTATAAAACGTATTATGAACAAAACATATATGTGATAAATATCTTTATTAATTTGCCTCTTGGGCACATATCCAACAGTCTCCCACTTGCACTAGAGTACAAATTACACTAGTTTACATCTGGTATGTATCTAACACCGATAGTCTCGCGGTGTTCCTCAAACTTGCCTTGTGGAAGAGGTTTAGTCATCGGGTCTACTGCGTTCAGATCCGTATGTATTTTGTGAATCCTATTGTGTCCATCCCTGACGTAATCCCACGTCATATGGAACTTCCGAAGTATGTGCTTGACTGTAGAGTGAGTTCTTGGATCCTTCGCGTTAGCAATGGCACCCGTGTTGTCGCAGAAGATTCCCACGGGGTCAGTGCAGCTGGGAAAGACGCCAAGATCGATCACAAACTTCTTCAGCCACATCGCTTCATTTGATGCTTCTCAAGCGGCAATATACTCTGACTCCATTGTAGATTGGGCGACGACTGACTATTTGCCGCTCCTCCAGCTAATTGCACCACCGTTCACCATGAATACATATCCCGTCTGGGACTTCGAGTCATCTAGGTCTAAGTCGAGGCTTGCGTCAACGTAACCCTTTACGGTGAGCTCCTCATCAACTCCTCCATAAACGAGAAAGAGATCCTTTGTCCTTCTCAAGTACTTTAGGATATTCTTTACTACGGTCCAGTGAGCCATTCCTGGATTACTTTGGTAGCGATTAGTCATACTAATAGCCAACGCTAAATCCGGTCGGGTACATAACATAACATACATGAGAGAACCTATGGCTGAGGCATAGGGCTTTGAGGACATTTCCTCCTTCTATTTTGCTGTGGTTGGGCATTGAGTCACACATAATTTGATACATTTTATAACTGGCAAGAGGCCTCTCTTGGATTTATCCATACTGAACCTTTTCAATATCTTATCAATGTAAGTACTCTGACTCAAAGCCAATAGGCGATTAGGTCTATCTCTATAGATCTTAATCCCTAATATGTACGCAGCTTCACCTAGGTCCTTCATGGAAAATTGTCCATTCAGACATTCCTTCACTTCTTCTAAGAATTTTCTATCCTTTCCTATCAGCAATATGTCATCTACATATAACACAAGGAAGGCCACAGAGCTCCCACTCAGTTTCTTATAGACGCAAAACTCTTCGAAGTTTTGGACAAATCCAAACGCTTTGATGACCTCATCAAATCGAAGATTACAGCTCCGAGATGCTTGCTTCAACCCATAGGTGGACCTTTGAAGCTTGCATACCTTACCAGCATTCCTTGGATCAATGAAACCCTCCGGTTGCATCATATACAACTCTTCCTCAATGTTACCATTAAGAAACACAGTTTTCACGTCCATCTGCCATATCTCATAATCATGATATGCAGCTATTGCTAGTAGGATCCGAATAGACTTTATCATCGCTACAGGAGAGAACATCTCCTCGTAGTCAACTCCTTGAATTTGTCGAAACCCCTTCGCGACAAGTCGAGCTTTGTAGACAGATACGTTTCTGTTTGCGTCAGTGTTTTTCTTGAATATCCACTTATTCTCGACGGCCTTGCGGTCCTCGGTAATATCCACCAAAGTCCAAACTTTGTTGGTGTACATGGAGTCTATTTCGGATTTCATGGCTTCTAGCCATTTCTCGGACTCGGGTCCCTCCATTGCTTCTTTGTAACTCGTAGGTTCATCTGACTCAATAGCCGAGATTGCATTCACAACTTGTCCGTAAAACTAAGGAGCTTGACGAACTCTTGATGACCTACGTGGCAAAATAAGTTCCTCTTCATTCTCATCATGATCATCATGTATGTCACGATTGTTATGAATGTTGTCCTGGAAATTCTCTTCAGCTCCCACTGTGGAAGATGGTTCCAGAACAATTTCTGTTGTCGCTTCTTCCATTTGGAGTGATTGGTCAGTCACTTCATCGAGGTCTATTTTCCTCCTACTCAACTCTTTCAAGAGAAACTCTTTCTCGAGAAAGTGTCCAGTCTTGGCGACAAACGTTTTGCCTTCATACTGATTGTAGAAGTTGTATCCACAAGTTTCCTTTGGATAGCCTACAAAGATGCACTTATCCGCCTTTGTTTCGAGTTTGTCAGGCTGTAGTTTCCTAACATACACCTCACAACCCCAAATCTTTAGGTGAGACAACTTTGGTTTCGTGCCATTCCATTCCTCAAATGGTGTTGTCTTCACGGATTTGGATGGTGCCCTATTAAGAACGTAACCGGCAGTTTCTAACGCATACCCCTAGAATGACACAGGCAAGTCGGTATGAGACATCATCGATCACACACTATCCAATAGGGTCCGATTACGTCGTTCGGCTACACCGTTCCTTTGAGGTGTGCCCGCCGGCGTAAGATGTGGTACGATCCCACAAGACTTCAGATGATCGCCAAACTCGTGACTTAAATACTCGCCACCTCGATTGGATCAAAGGTGCTTGATTTTCTTCCCGAGTTGATTCTTGACCTCATTCTGAAATTCCTTGAACCTTTCAAAGGTTTTAGACTTGTGCTTCATCAAGTAAATACACCCATATCTACTCAAGTCATAAGTAAAGGTCACGAAGTAACGAAGACCATTCCATGTGGGGACGATCATGGGTCCACATACATCTGTATGTATGATCCCCAATAAGTCATCCGCACGCTCCATTATGCCATTGAATGGAGTCCTTGTCATTTTGCCCATGAGGCATGGTTCACATGTATCAAGGGATCCAAAATCCAATGAATCAAGAAGTCCATCCTTATGGAGCTTCTCCATGCGCTTTATACCAATATGACCAAGTTGACAATGCCACATCGTCATGTGATCTTCGCCACTACTTTTTAATCTTTTGGCCTCTACATTGTTAATGTGACACACGTCACCATCGAGATCAAGTACGAATAAACCATGTTGCTTCAGTGCATGAACATAAAACACATCATCCTTATAAATCGAACAACCAATTGTATAAGACTTAAAAGAATAGTGGTCTCGCTTCAAACAAGAGCCACTAACGATGTTCACACTCAGCGCGGGTACATAGTAGCACTTATTTAGAACCAAAACTAATCCCGAAGGGAGAATAAGATGCTTCGTGTCGACCGCCAACACATCAATTTGACAGTCGTTGCCCACGCACATCATCACTTCATCTTTCACCAAGCGTCTCTTATTCCTTAGTCCCTGAATGGAATTAGAAATATGAGCGACAGATCCTATATCAAGTATCCAGGATGTGTTCCCAGCGCTTGTTAAGAAAATATCAACAATGTGTATATCAAATATACCTTTGTCTCTCTTGACAACCTTGCCAGCCTTCTTGTCCTTTAGGTACTTGGGGCAGTTGCGTTTCCAGTGACCTTCACCCTTACAGTAGAAGCACTCAACTCTGGGTTTGGGCTTAGGTGCCTTGGGAGGAACGACAACTGACTTGCCATCCTTCTTGGGACTACCTTTCTTTCCCTTGTCCCGTCTGCTTGACCTCTTGAATTCAGTGGTCTTGTTGACCATGAATACAACATGCTCCTTCTTGATCTCAACCTCAGCACTGTTCAGCATGGCGAACAACTCAGAAGGGGTCTTAGTCATCCCCTGCATGTTGTAGTTCAGCACAAAGCCTTTGTAGCTAGGGGGAAGCGACTGCAACACCCTATCAACTGCAAGTTCATCTGGAATGTGACATTCCAGAGCATTCAAGCGTTGAACGTAACCAGACATTTTGACCACGTGCTCACTCACGCTGTTGTGCTCGTCCATCTTAGCTGAGAAGAAGGCTTCAGAAGCCTCGTATCGTTCAGCCCTGGCTTGAGGTGCAAAGACGGCCTTCAGGTAGGTGATAATCTCATATGCACCCATCCGCTCAAAGCGCTTCTGCAGCTCAGCCTCCATGGAGTAGAGCATGCCACTCTGGACAAGGTTGTAATCATCAGTCTTGGAGAGATAGACATTCTTCTCATCTTGACTAGCATCATCTGTTGGTGCGTCACCTAACGCGCCTTCTAGTACATATGCCATTTTGAGGGGAACGAGGTGAATCCTCAGGGTACGGAACCAGTTGGTGAAGTTGGACCCATCAGTTTTCAGTTTGTCTTTCTTTAGGAATGAGCCTAATTTGAACGAGGGGCGTGTGCTGCCATCTACAATGGTGATTCACAAAGATACATATCTAGACTTTTGTTCATAATGTGGAGTTTTCAATTTAATCTTGAAAATTCTAGAAAGCTCCCACTTAGATAAACACCTCTCAGTTTAACTAAGTGATTACACAATCCCAGACCCCATACCTCCCACGATCGTCACGGCCATCAGTATGCGACCCAGGTAGGACTCTAAGCCAATCACATCAGGTATGTGACTCGTGCTTGATTTTTTGATCTACTGTGTTCCATGCCCGCATCTACATACGTCAAGCCTGCCAATCCAACCTTGATGTTAGCTGCTCAACAAGGCCATATCTGCATATGCCAGGCTTGCCGAACCCAACCTCATTTGAACGCCGTTTAATATGTGTGACACCCAGTATGTACGGATGTCGGCCATATGGGAGATCCTTCCAGGCGGTGCCCACCAAGGGAGAACACAATGTTGGTATTGTGAGAGATGGTCCTATTTGTGCTACCGTCGATATATCTAGCATACTAGTAGAAACAGGAAGTAAAACTGTAAATCATAGAAGCTATGATCCCCCTTCATGCAAAGCAAAGTTAAACGCCTTTCTACTTTAGCTTGTGCAACTTTTACGTGGCTGCTAGGGGTTTCGAGAAAAGAACCGATTTCTATCATGCGAAAGACATGCCACAACACCGATCCCCAATAGTCTCTATTACACCCTTGATGGGGCCGCCCTCCGTTGCAAACATCTTCACATCGCTAATGTAGAGAGACAGACACCCCCAGCCACTTATATGGTACAAGCCATATGTCAATCCTGGAACCAGTCTCGCATAAACACGTAAGGTCGGCCGGGGGCCGCTTCATCAGACATTGCCGCAACGCTAAATGAGTACACGTGGGAGGGTAACAAATGAAGATTCGATGCCCACATCCTAGATGTGTTCTACCCGTACAATACATCTACGCATAGCTAGCTCTGATACCACTGTTGGGATACAGGGCAGAAAACACAACATTTTCATACCTACGATACCTGAACCCAAGATCTATGCTATGGTGATGTAAAGTAGCGGAGGGAATCGGAGTTCATACCTTTGAAGACCGAAAGAGGGAAACGTTCTTGCGAACGTGGCTGGCGTAGACTCTGAACTACGAGCTCTCTGTCGTGTAGAAGACCACTGGCGATGGAGACTCCCGATTGACCTTCAGCGATGAAGTAGCACCACAGTTGTAGTACCTCGAAGAGATTATACACATACGGTACAATCGATGTTCCCTCCGGGCCCCGAACCAGGCGAGCAGCGGAAGAAAGAATTATTTAGATCCCGACTCAAGCAGGGCGATGGCCTGCTATGGTGGAGAACTCCACACTAGGTGTATACTCCAAACAAGGGGAGTCCACTCACTAGGTAAGAGAAGGAGAGGGAGAGAGATTTTGTGTTGGAAAAAAGGGGGGTGTACCCCTCCTTATATAGGCCAAGGGGGGTGCCATCCTCCTCCCCTCCCCGAGGTGGGACTAAACTCCCAAGGGAGGGGGGTGCGCCGGCCAAGGGAGGGGGGATGGGCCCCACCCTTGGCGCAAAGCTCAAGGGGGGAAACCCCCTCCTCCCTAATGGGCCATATGGCCCATATAGCCTTTTCCATTTTTTTAATTAATTTAATTATATTTTAATATTTAATTCAGATAATTAAATATTAAAACATTATTAAATGCAATTAAACTTTATTTTGAACCTTTCAAAATGTCCGGAACAACTTTCGTTCTCCCCCTGAACTATTCCGGTGATTTCTCCTATTTCACCGATGATCCCGAATCTATCCCCATGCATCGATTGCCCTTAAGTGTAATACCCTGACGGTCCGGAAAACTGTAGACATGATCGAGACACTCTCATTGACCAATGAATAGTCAGTTGGACCTGGTTACAATCCTTGACAGCCCCTGCGCTTCTATCGAATGAACTTCAATCGCTTTTGGAAACCGTTAACGATACGACGTAATCCCTTTGTGTTGCGGTACTTTGTTTGTCCGAGGTTTGATCGTCGGTATCCATCATACCGTGTTCACATCTCCTTCACAACAAACAAGTTTACTCGTCCATGCCTATTGCATCTCCAGTGACCTAGTCATTTGCTTGCAAGCCATTGATGCAATATCACCGAGTGGGCCCAGAGTACCTGTGCATCACTTGGACTGACAAATCCCGCTCTAATCTATTAACATACTCATCAACCATCTATTTCAGAATACCCAAAGTGCACCGTTATAGCCAGCATATTTCAGTCGGGCGGTGGGATACAAATCAAAGTCTCCTCATAGATGACAATTACGTATGATCATTACGGTCGAAGGACTAAGCCATACGTTACAAAGTCATCGCAATGCTGAACTATGTGACCAATCACATTACAATGCTTTAGGTGGGTGTGTGTCCATCACATCATTCTCCCAATGATATGACCTCATTGTCAATGGACTTAAGTGTCACCATGATCAGGAAAGATTGATCAATCAATTTCCCAATGAGATAGTTTACCCAAGTTAAACTACGGACTTGTGTTTTATACCACACGTGCATTAGTATTTCCAAGTAATACAGTTATAGCATAGTATAAAACGTATTATGAACAAAACGGATATGTGACAAATATCGTTATTAATTTGCCTCTAGGGCACATATCCAACAGTGCGGCCTTGGTTGGGTCCGCGCCCACTCGCCGCCTGGAGGGGCCCACCCCCCTCCAGCTCTCCTTCGATCTTCCGGAAGCTTCTGTTGTGCTGATTTTTTATATTTTTTATTGGAATTTTTTGGGCTCTGTAAATATGGGTAAAAACCTGCAATTCACATACATCAGCAGAAAAAAACTAGCACTGTGTGCACTGAGTTAGTAGGTTAGTCCAAATATGTGTAAAAAGGTATGAAAGTGTAGCAAAACACATAGCAAATTCACCCAAATGAGCATGGAACAAGCAGAAATTATAGATACGTTTGGGACGTATCAAACATCATGGGACCCTGGTCCATATTTCAACCATTGTTTACACCTCCACTCTTTACTGCTTTTATTTCCTTTCCGTTGCAATCACCACTACTATTTACCGCTTGTGTTTAATCCTTTGTGAACAACAAGACCGGAGAGATTGACAACCTCTTTGAACTCATTGGCAGCAAAGTTATTTGTTGCTGTGTGCAGGTCCACGACCACTCCCTGGCTAGGAGTAATTTCTGGCGCCGTTGTCACCTGCTTGCAGAACTTGGAGTCCTATTGGATTGATAACCTTGGTATCTTCACCGAGGGAAATTTTCTACTAGCTACATCCCAACCTTCCACTTGAGGTAACCAACGAGGGGTGAGAAGCCATCAAGCTAATTTCTGGCACCATTGCCGGGGACTCCACTCTTCAAGATAGGGTAGTTGCACACTATCTTTTACCTTTGCTTTTTAGTCTTGTTAGTTTAATTTCTAATTTGTGCTTTAGAGTTGACGAGGGGGTGACCCCACGACTCCTACAGATAAGCCTACCTGGTGTCCATGAAGACAGAAGGCCCATGAAGATACAGCCTCGGCCTGATGGTTGGCACCGACGTAGGAGTCCAGGACTCACAAGGAAGGTGCGAAGACCTGCCGTACGGAGCAAGCTAGGGTTAGGAAAGCTTACCTGTACACGTAGATGAACTCCTCGAGACCTAGCCCGGTATATAAGGGCTGGGAGGGGCGACGCCAAAGACATCTAATATCACCTGTAACCCTAGCCTTGAGCGCTCCAGCCTTGGCCTCCACTGTAATCGCATCTACCCCCATCAATAATATCGAGCAGGAGCGAGCCTTCCTGTTTGCCGACGAGCTATCGTCCAACCTATGCATCTCATGACTAACCCAGGGTCCCTGACCATGGGATTTGCCGGGGTTGATCCCCGTCAATTGGCGCCTTCTGTGGGAACCGTGCAGGTTGGGAACACGATCTCGGTGGCCTCATCATCATCAGCACTCATCGACTCGACCGCTACGGCAGGATCCAACCTGTTCGAGTCCCTCGGATTCACGGCCCACCTCCCGGCCCTCAAGCCAGTCTTCACCAATCTACACTCCGGCGTCAATCTGATCTTCGGAGCGTATCAGATCTACATCAACCATTGGGGTACCCTTCGCCTCATCGACGGCACCCGTGCGCCCATGGCAACACCTGCAGCAATGACCGTAGCAGACGCCGCCCGCACGGCCAACCTATCTGGCGGTTGTAGCTACCCACCCAACTCACGGCTCCACGCCACTCATGACCGCTCGAGTGAAGCCCCAGCATGGAGAAGCACGAGCGCACATATTAGCAAGGAGACGGCAAGGACACCATCACAGGTGTTCATGGCAGAAGTTGGCGCGTTAGCGTCAGGTAACAACGGGCGAATCGACGACCCGGGCACTCGTCAAGACACCCCAACCACCAACAGGGCGGCAGGTCCCGGCAACACCAGTCAGATGGTCGTACAACTAGGAGAACCGGGGACCATATGATACGTCCAAAACGTATCTATAATTTCGACTTGCTTCATGCATGTTTTGTGTGATATTGCTATGATCCAGATACACTTTCATACACTTTTGATCATATTTGGACTAACCTATTAACTCAGTGCACCCCAGTGTCAGTTCCTGTTTTCTGCTGTTTTTCTATTTCAGTTTTCCCCCATATAAAAAGTGCCAGAAAAATTCGGGAAAATTCAGATAAAAAATCAGCGTGAAGGAAGCTTCGCGAAGAGCCCGAGAGGGGCTAGAGGGGAGCCAGGGGGGCCCCAGGCGACCACCCGGCGCGACCCCACCCCTGGACGCGCCAGGGGGGTGCCTGGGGCCCCTGGTCCACCTCTGGCTGCCCCCCTTCGCCTATATATTCTCCGTCACGGGGAAACTCCAGAAGAACAACCCTATATTCCAATCTCGCCTCTGTTCCGCCGCCGCCGCGCTTCTGAGATCGGGAGCACAAGAAGACCCCTTCCCGACACCCTGCTGGAGGGAGGATTGACCTCCGGGAGTCTCCTCTCCACCATGGATGCTCCCCGGATGTCTTGTGAGTAGTTTTCCTTGGACCATGGGTCCGTGATCAGTAGCTATGTGATGTTCTCCTCCCCTCTTTGTTCTTCATGGTTTAGACCTCGTGAGCTGCCCTACATGATCGAGGCACTTTTGTAATATTTCTGCTGTTGCTATGCTGAGTTTGATGGGATCTGATGGATTATGAGATTATGTTCAGATTGTGATAGAGTAATATATTTGGTTTTTATCTCTTATATTTTTGTTCCTAAGTAACTCTTGCATGTTCTCCGTTGCTGTTTATTGCTTTGGCCAAGTAGTAGGTAGTGACTCCAAGAGGGAACGTTTTTCTCGATTGTGGGTTCATGCCCCCCGATGACACGCTTGAGTGACAGAAACATGAGTCTAGGGGATGTGCTGTTGCCACAAGGGGGAAAACAACGGTGCTTGTAACCGCGGTTACAAGGATTGTTTACTTTACGCAAATTTCTTTTTAATGCAGTTGTCTGTTGCTTTGGGTTTACACTTTGGGTGGGGCTCGCAACTTAATACCAGCGATGTCACAACCCAAAGTTAGGTATGTGCTAGGATTAGCTAGTGCCTTTGCATCATGTCAAAAATTCAAAGGAAATCAAATTCAAAATCCAAATGGGAGAAGGAACACCCCCCAGATGAATTAATTCAAAAGGCCAGATGAAAATATTTTCCAAAAATTCATGTTAGAGTTTTGAAAAGTCTTATAAATGAGTGTGATCATTTTAAAAATGATTTGGAGTCAAACCCATGCTCAGAGATTTTTCAAATATTCAAACAGTGCTTTGGAATTAATGAAATACCCCTATTTGATTTGAAATTCAAATCATTTGAATTTTAAAAATGTTGAAAGTTTATGAGTGGCTAGTTTATATTATTATGAGGCCACATAAAAAGTTTCAGCATCTTATAAAATGGTTTGATATTTTTATCAGAACCAAAACAAATATAAAGAAAAAAGAAAGGAAAGATTAAACAGAAATCAGAAAAACCTTACCTGTCGCCCAGGCGGAGCCGGCCCAGCCAGCCCACCCGGCCCACCAGGGGCAGGGGCGTCTTCTTCCTCGCCCCGCGCACCCAAGCTGCTCGGTGGAATGCCACCGAGCCAGCCAGGGGCGACACGTCGTCGCCGAGGAGCTTCCAGGCCTCCCCGTGCCTCCTTCTCGCACCTGGACGCGCCTTGGAGCACGCCTCCTCCATTTCCCCCCTCCAGAGCTTCCTCCTCCTCCTCCCGTGCTCGTTTCCATCGCCACCCGAGAGCGCCGCCGCTCGCCGTCTCAAGAACTCGCGGCCATCGACGTCGAGAAGCCAAGCCAAGGTGTCCAGGGAGTTCGTCGTCGTCGTCTTCATCGACCTGCGAAAGGAATCGGAGCCGGACGCCTCCACGAGCTCGCTAGCTTCGTCGTCTTCACCGCCGGCCGCCGTGGATCGAGTTCGAATTCCGGCAACTCCAGCGCCTCCCCGAGCAAGCCACCACTCCAGATAGATTCAGGGTGAGCTCACGGCCGGAACCCCTCACTTCTCCCCCTCGTTTGTTTCCTCTATCCGGATCCGCCATGGACGCAGGAGCTCGTCGCCGCCATGGTCGTCGTCCTCCTCGCTCCAGTGCTCGTCGTGAACCCCCAGTGCACGCGTTTGACTCCCGCGTGTGCCAGCGTTCGAACGCGCCCCGAATCAACTCCAACCGTGCACTGCAGCGACATCTACGACCTCGCCGGTTCTCTGTTTCCGCCGGAGTCGTCGCCGTCGTCGCTCCCGACCACCCCGCGACCCCCTGTTGCTTCCAGAAGACGCGGAAGACGACGCTGCATCCATTGGTGACCTCCCCGTGGCTTCCCGTGGCCCCTAGGCCATTCCGGCAAGTCGCCGCCGCGACTCCAGTCGCCGGCGTCAAGCCGCCGGCGAGTCAGCTCTAACCCCCCCTTAATCACTAAGCTAATGACCCCCTGGGTCGCTGACCAGTGGGCCCAGTGGCTTAATTAAGCCACTGGATTAACTTAACCCACGGGTTAAGTTAACCAGCCACTGACAGGGTGGCCCCACATGTCAGCCCCCCCCCCCTGACGCCAGCTTGACGTCAGCCTGACGCAATAAATCGTTTAAATGAATTTCCAGAGATTATTTGAATTAAAGAAATTCCAGAAAATCCAGAAAATACCCCAAACTTTGGAAATTCATAGAAAATTCATATTAACTCCAAATTGGACAAATAATATATGAAAAATGATCAGGAGAAAATTATCTTTCCAAATATGCAACTTTCAACTATGTTTGAGTTGATTTTAAAATGGGACCAGTAGCATTTGTAATTTGGTTTATTTGAATTTAATTCAAATTCAAATCAATTGATTTTGCAACTTGGACCATGGATTTAAGCTACAATTCAACCACACTTCAGAGGCATATCATACAGATTTGAAGTTGATTCAAAATGATCAAACAATGTCACATGTAACTTGTTTAAGTTTGAATTCAAATGTGGAGTTTGAATTTGCATTTCAAAATGCAATATACTCCATTTAAATGGAATTGCCTCACACATCAAAACTTATACTTCAAGCTTTAACATTCAATCATGTGCTTGAGCATTGCATTCATATTGATTGCTACTTCGTGCTTTGCTTGTCGAGTAGAGGTGGAACCGGAGCAAGAGGTCACCCCCTTCGCTGAAGACCCAGAACCCGAACCTCGGCAGCAAGGCAAGCAAACCCCCATTGATCATGTCTATAAAATCCCACTTCCCTCTCATGTCTCGCTTATGCATTGTATAGGATGATCACCATGCTACGTTTCTACCGCATAGATGAACCCATTCCTCTGCATGACCTATCATTTTGTCACAGTAGTAAGCAAACCACAATCCTAGCAAATGTAGGAGTTGATTGATATCATGTGGCCCCTGCAATGTTACTGCTTATTGCATGCTTAGTATGTTACCATGTTGATACTGTTATGTGAGTCGGGATGGTAGTGATCATGTTGATGGTGGTAGAAAAGTGTTGGTGAATCGACCCTAATACAAGGTGAACGATGAGAGGTTGTGTAGGAGTACACAGTGGGTTGTCTCGTTGAACACCGCCTTAGTACGAGTTCTTGTGTGGTGATCCAAGATGAAGAGTACAACCACACATTGGGCTCACTGACCCCTCTCAGCTTATTAACTCATCCCCTTCGATGTCCAGATGTCGCAATAGTTCGGAGTTCTGGTAGGTTTGTGGCCTGGCTGCCAAGTGAGAGAACGGCTCATCCGAGACCGGCTTCTGCACCACGCACACATCATCTGGGTCCACTTCGGTAAACCGGCCGGGTTCACGATAGTGGTAGCCAACCCAGGTAGGCGACTCTCTTGGACTAGATCGGCTATGAGGTAACAGTTGTGGTGAGCATCCTCGCCGGCACCCCTTGAATGGTGTCGAGATCAAAGGCGGTAACCGATGGTCATGTGTGTGTAGCGGTACACCCCTGCAGGGTTAACAAAACTATTCGAATAGCCGCGTCCGCGGTTATGGACTGCTTGGAAAGCTTAGCTTGATTATTAGACAACTTGAACTGGATACTTCTAAAACACACCAAGATAAGTGTGAGTGCTATGGCGTGCTTTCTCGTGGGGAAGTCGAGGAAGGCACCATAGTGGTGTAATTGGTTGGTGAAAGTAGTGGACTCGTGTACGCTTCTTACCTCAAGTCTGGTACTCGTAGTTCAGGACTAGCCAAGCCAAAGCTGGCACTTCTGCAAGTGAAACCCCACCTCCCTTTACCTTGATACATGTGCATGAGTAGTATAGCTCCTATGTAAGTCTTGCTGAGTACGACTTTGTACTCACGTTTGCTTAATCTATGTTTTAGATGAAACCACTGACCCCGAAGGTGGCTTCTTCATCGAGCTGGACGACTGAAGATCAAGCTAGTCTAGTCCCAGTCAGACGACTGGTTCCCTCGTGGAGGGCTTGTGTTTAAATAAGGCTTCTTAAGCCATTTGTTAAACTTGTCTGTACTCAGACATACTTTGCTTCCGCTTGTTTGTTGTAATGTTGGATCACATGCTTGTGATCTCTGTGTGCACTCTATAAGAGTTATCAATAAATGTATACTTTGTAGAGAATTGCAATGGTACCTGCTGTTCATACAAGGCATGTGTGCTGCGTGTATGTTATAACATGCATGTCTTTGTATGGGTTTTCGAAACCTTAGTTGTGATCTGGCTGGCGGTCATTCATACACCAAGTGGCCCTTAGATGTGCGCAGCTTGGGGCATCGCGATGCGATTTCTTGAGACTCCGTCTCGCGCACACTTTGTGGTATGATTGAGCCCGCCCTAGACCCCGACTAAGTGATCGGGCTGGAGTAAGTCTATGTAAGAGTTAGGAGATAGTCGATAGTATGGTTGAGGCGACTTGTCTTTGAATATGGGAGTTCGTCACCCATATCATTAGACTTGTGTGCGGACGATGAGGACCCATCTCAGTTGATCATCCGGCCTGGATGGGATGCCCCTCACGTACGATGCTTTCCGAGAACGTTCTGTGCTTGGCCTTGTCTGCTTAGACAAGTGGGTACGATTCTCGGCTCTCCATATGACTATGTCTTAGCTGGACTTGCATATGCTAACCCCGGGTCCCGACAGACTTGGTATCAGAGCAGGACTGACTGTAGGACTAGTAGCCTTGGCCAAAGTTGAGTCTAGTTTGCTATAGTTATATAGTTACTCTGGGTATATAAGGGAACAACGTAAGGCTTCATTTTTCTCCTTACCCCCTTCGTTCTGAGTTCTGAGTCACCCTCATCTTATTCTACGGGAAGATAGGACTAGGCTCTCCTCTGTCTGATTAGAACATCTCGTTGTTTGCTTCCTTGTAGCCGTAGGAAAGTTGTGTCCGGTTTTCTTAGCATTGTTATAATGCTGATTTCTTACATCGTATTATGTAAGTGTTGTTTCCATGTTGTAAGAAATTGTCTTTTCTTGCAACTACAGCCGTTATGCTGTCCGAGTCATTCCAAGTTTCTTCATAATCTGATGCAATTGCAAACTCCTTCTTTCTGTTTCAGATGGCAGATCTTCCCCCTCGTCAGATTGTTCGTTTGACCAGGTGCCTCGATGTGCGTGGTCATCCCGCCACGTTGATCGAGATGATGTCCTATGTGGGATATCGATGGTATCCTGAGTACACCGTCGAGGAGCAGTTCGACGACTTCAACCAGACTCAGTACCACTGCATTGTCAAGATCTACCCGCACCACAATGGAGTCACTCAGCCTATCCACTTTGGACATGGCATTGGCATGACTGAGAACATGGCTGTGCAGGATGCTGCATACTCATGTATTACCCTGTTGAGAGAGGAGCACACTATGCTGAGAGAGACATCGTTCCGCTATATCCCTTCTGCACTTCCAGGAGAAGAGGGATATTACACCGGACTCTACACAGATCACTCTGCAGAGGATCCAGCACTTCAGATGACTGCTAGGTTTGCTAGTGATCGAGATCGTGATGCACGTGCCCTTCGATTCGAGCTTCACTCCACTCGTGCACGTTTGTATCGAGCTTTGACACTCTTGGCACCCTTCGTGAGTGTGGGATCAGTTGAGTATGATGCTATCTACCCTGTGAGGACACAGATGCCTTCTCGAGTTGCTTGGCCCGAGATTGGAGGCATTATTCCACCCCGTGGTCCTTTGCTTCCACCCTACGCTGGACCTAGGACCCATCCTTGCCCAAATGGATATCAGGGTCCACAAGCCTCCGTGTTTTCCGATGGCCACCTTCAGCTACCGGGATACGCGGGTAACTTTTACGAGGACTACTATGGAGATGGAGATGTGTGAGACCGCCTGTGGTCTTACTTAGTGAGGATGTAGTAGTATCTTAGTATATTGTACGCAAGGTGTCTAAGTTCCAGAGGCTTAGATAAATAATGTATAGGAAGTCAGAGTGCCTCTGAAGGATGTATAATCTTCATCACGTTTGTATTAGCTTGGTGCTTGTACTAAAACGATGTATGGTTTGTATGACAGCTTGTGAATATATGGCTTGTATGCTTTTATCACCATGTTGTCAAGATGACTACTTCCTTTGCTCTGTAATCCTTCCAGTACTTCAATACCTTGATTAGACTTTCCCAATCAACTCTGTTTGACTTTGGTTTTTCACCTTCAGGATGTCTCACGGAACCCGTGGCCAGGTTGGTCGTAACCAAGGTCGTGGAAATGATCAGGAGGAAGACAACCTTCCACCCCCACCCACGATGGCTCAGGTTCTGATGGAGGTCGAGAGGAACCGCCGAGACTCTCATCACCTGTTGGAAGTCATTGCTCGCAACACCACTCAGCAGCGCAATGAGTTGGTGTCACTGAACGACTTCATCCGGCTTCATCCCCCGGTTTTCAGTTACTCCACCGAGCCCCTTGACGCCGATGACTGGCTTCGTAGCATCGAAAGGAAGCTCCAAGCAGGCCATGTTGTAGATGGCGACAAGGTCAACTATGCCACCTATCACCTTGAAGGTGCAGCTAGTTCTTGGTGGGAGAACTTTCAGAATATGCGTCCCGTTGGACCACCTGCATCTTGGGAGGAATTCTGCACTTCCTTCCGTGAGCACCACATTCCAAAGGGTCTTATGGACCGCAAGCGTGAGGAGTTCTGCAACCTCACCCAAGGCAGAAGGACCGTTGATGAGTTTAGCCGTGAATTCAACCGATTGGCTCGTTATGCTACTGAAGAAGTCTCCACCGACTCCAAGAAACAAGAGAGGTTCCGTCGTGGACTCAATTCTGGACTCCGTCGTGAGCTCAACCTTCATGACTTTGCCACCTTCTAGGTCCTTGTCAACAAAGCCATCAAGGCCGAGGACATGAACACCCCCAATGACTTTCGCAAACACCCTAGAGATGATAGTTCATCCAGTTCAGGCCCTCAGAAGCGCAAGATCTGGATTCCAAACGGCATGTTCCGCCAGAACAACCCACCGAGGCCATCCTATGTGGCGCCTCGTCCACCAACCCAGTTCCACCCAGCTCCACCAAACAACCCAGCTCCACGCACTGTTTTCGGAGCCTGTTACAAATGTGGTCAGGCAGGCCACTATTCTCGTGAGTGTCCCCAGAACCAGATCCAGAATCAGAATGCTCCACCCCGTGCCGAAGGCAACAACAACAATGGTCGTGGCAAGCCACCCCAGAAGGTCTACAACACCAAGCCCGCTCCTCCCGCTACTCGTGGACGTGTGAACCAGATTGCTGCCGAAGAGACTGACGACATCTCTGACGTCATTCTTGGTACGCTCCCAGTCAATTATGTTCCTACTTCCGTTCTTTTCGACCCAGGAGCATCTCATTCATTCATGTCGGAAAGTTATGCACTTCGTCATGAGTTATCCTTTGTTGAATTATCTACCCCAATGATTATTCAAACTCCAGGGTCAAGATGGCAAACTACTAGAGTAAGCCATGGTAATCAAATTGCAATTGAGGGTTTAGTATTCCTTGCTTCACTCATAGCCCTCAAATCTTCAGACATTGATGTCATCCTTGGCATGGATTGGCTATCAAGACAGAATGCCTATCTGGATTGCAAAGGCAAATCCGTGAAACTCACCCACCCTTCAGGCAAGACCGTCACCTACACCTCACCCAGAACAAGAACCCAGGTGCATTCTTTGAATGTACTTCCCCTTCCTGAACTTGAAGATATTCGGGTGGTTCGTGACTTCCCGGATGTCTTTCCTGAAAAGCTGTCGGGCATGCCACCCGACAGGTGTGTAGAGTTTATAGTGGATCTTATACCAGGCACAGCCCCAATTTCCAGACGCCCATATAAAATGGCCCCACATGAGTTAGCTGAGCTAAAAACCCAACTTGATGCTTCGTTGGCAAAAGGCTTCATCCGCCCTAGCTCATCGCCATGGGGTTGCCCCGTTATGTTCGTGAAGAAGAAAGATGGAACAGAAAGGATGTGCGTAGACTATCGCCCGCTAAATCTAGCGACGATAAAGAACAAGTACCCACTGCCCAGGATCAATGATCTTTATGATCAACTTGCAGGATCCTCTGTCTTCTCCAAGATGGATTTGAGATTAGGTTATCATCAAATCAAAATCCGAAACGAGGACATTCCAAAAACGGCTTTTACTACTCGTTATGGTCTTTACGAGTACACCGTCATGTCCTTTGGTTTAACCAATGCCCCCGCCACATTCTCGCGCTTAATGAATTCGATCTTCATGGAGTACCTAGATAAATTTGTTGTAGTTTATCTTGATGACATTCTCATCTACTCGAAGAACGAAGAAGAGCACGCAGAACACCTAAGGCTAGTATTGATGAAACTTAGAGAGCATCGCCTATATGCTAAATTCTCCAAGTGTGAATTCTGGCTACCAGAAGTGACCTACTTAGGCCACGTAATTTCTGCAAAAGGCATTGTTGTGAATCCCGAGAGAGTTCAGGCCGTCCTTGACTGGACTCCACCTGAATCAGTTAAGCAAGTTAGGAGTTTTCTTGGCCTAGCCAGCTATTGCCGTCGCTTCGTCGAGAACTTTTCTAAAGTTGCAAAGCCTCTAACTGAACTCCTCAAGAAAGATAAGAAATTCCTTTGGACTTCCAAGTGCGAGGAAAGCTTTCAAGAGCTAAAAAGAAGATTGACTTCTGCACCTGTACTTGCACCTCCAGACACCAAAAAGGATTTCGAGATCTATTGTGACGCATCACGGCAAGGGTTAGGATGCATACTTCTGCAAGATAGACATGTGGTAGCTTATGCTTCACGCCAGTTGCGGCCACATGAAGAGAATTACCCTACCCATGACCTTGAACTCGCTGCCGTAGTTCATGCCCTAACAACTTGGCGACATTACCTCCTTGGTAATCGTTGTGAGATCTATTCCGACCACCAAAGCCTCAAATACATTTTCACCCAGCCAGATCTTAATCTCAGGCAAAGACGCTGGATTGAGTTGATAAAAGATTATGACGTAGGAATTTCTTACACCCCAGGCAAAGCCAATGTCATGGCTGATGCACTAAGTCGTAAGTCGTATTGTAACAACCTCATGTTACAACAGTATCAACCACTTCTTCATGAGGAATTTCGCAAGCTCAATCTTGAGATTGTTCCTCATGGCTATCTTTCTACCTTGGTGGCGAAACCAAATCTTGAGGATCAAATTGTAGTTGCCCAGAGGCGTGCACGAGGTGTTCGCCGGATCAAGGAGAACATTGCTAGCGGAGTTGCTAAATGTTTCTCCACAGATAGTAAAGGAACGGTATTCTTTGGAAATCGTTTGGTAGTACCTAAGAATAGGGAACTAAGGCAACTCATCCTCAAATAAGCCCATGACACACCCCTCTCGATTCATCCCGGTAGCACAAAAATGTACCGAGATCTACGCCAGAGATTTTGGTGGACTAGGATGAAAAGAGACATTGCTCGGTTTGTTGCCGAATGTGATGTTTGTCGTCGCATTAAGGCAGAACATCAAAGACCCGCTGGTACACTTCAACCTTTTTCTATTCCCGAGTGGAAATGGGACAAAGTCACCATGGACTTCATCATCGGCTTTCCAAGAACCCAGAAAGGAAACAATGCCATCTTCGTTGTCATAGATAGACTTTCCAAAGTTGCTCACTTCCTTCCGGTTCGCGAGTCTATAACTGCTAGCCAGTTAGCGGAGTTGTACGTCTCTAGAATTGTGTCTCTTCATGGTGTTCCTTTGGAAGTCAATTCTGATCGTGGTAGCCTTTTTACCTCTAGATTTTGGGGAAGCTTTCAGAATGCTATGGGAACTCATCTCTCCTTTAGTACAGCTTTTCATCCTCAGTCTAGCGGTCAAGTTGAAAGGGTTAACCAAATTCTTGAAGACATGCTCAGAGCTTGTGTTATCTCATTCGGAAAGAATTGGGAGAAGTCTCTCCCATTTGCCGAATTTGCTTATAACAATAGTTTTCAATCTAGTCTGAACATGGCTCCTTTTGAACTCCTATATGGACGACGATGTCGAACACCTTTAAACTGGTCAGAAACCGGTGAAAGACAACTCTTTGGACCGGATATGATCAAGGAGGCAGAAGAGCAAGTTCGCATTGTTCGTGATCAATTGAAAGCAGCCCAGTCTCGTCAGAAAAGCTACTATGATCGTCATCATAGGCAAGAGAGCTACAATCTGGATGAGAAGGCTTACCTTCGGGTTACTCCTCTGAAGGGAACCCAACGTTTCGGTATCAAAGGCAAGTTGGCCCCATGTTACATCGGACCTTTCCGCATTATTGCCAAACATGGAGAAGTTGCCTACCAACTTGAACTACCCCCGCACCTTTCCCGAGTACATGATGTATTCCATGTGTCCCAACTCAGGCGTTGCTTCAAGGACCCCATTCGCGAAGTCGACCATGAAACGCTTGATCTCCAAGATGACCTTTCTTATCGAGAGTACCCCGTTCGTATTCTTGATTCCGCAGAGCGTGTCACTCGTCGTCAGAAGATTAAGTTTCTGAAAGTACAATGGTCACACCACTCTGAAAGAGAAGCTACGTGGGAAAGAGAAGACCGTCTCCGTGCCGAGTACCCCTCCTTCCTCCCGCAGACTTCTAAATCTCGGGACGAGATTCTGTTGAGTGGGGGCGAGTTGTCACAACCCCAAGTTAGGTATGTGCTAGGATTAGCTAGTGCCTTTGCATCATGTCAAAAATTCAAAGGAAATCAAATTCAAAATCCAAATGGGAGAAGGAACACCCCCCAGATGAATTAATTCAAAAGGCCAGATAAAAATATTTTCCAAAAATTCATGTTAGAGTTTTGAAAAGTCTTATAAATGAGTGTGATCATTTTAAAAATGATTTGGAGTCAAACCCATGCTCATAGATTTTTCAAATATTCAAACAGTGCTTTGGAATTAATGAAATACCCCTATTTGATTTGAAATTCAAATCATTTGAATTTTAAAAATGTTGAAAGTTTATGAGTGGCTAGTTTATATTATTATGAGGCCATATAAAAAGTTTCAGCATTTTATAAAATGGTTTGATATTTTTATCAGAACCAAAACAAATATAAAGAAAAAAAGAAAGGAAAGATTAAACGGAAATCAGAAAAACCTTACCTGTCGCCCAGGCGGAGCCGGCCCAGCCAGCCCACCCGGCCCACCAGGGGCAGGGGCGTCTTCTTCCTAACCCCGCGCACCCAAGCTGCTCGGTGGAATGCCACCGAGCCAGCCAGGGGCGACACGTCGTCGCCGAGGAGCTTCCAGGCCTCCCCGTGCCTCCTTCTCGCACCTGGACGCGCCCTGGAGCACGCCTCCTCCATTTCCCCCCTCCAGAGCTTCCTCCTCCTCCTCCCGTGCTCGTTTCCATCGCCACCCGAGAGCGCCGCCGCTCGCCGTCTCAAGAACTCGCGGCCATCGACGTCGAGAAGCCAAGCCAAGGTGTCCAGGGAGTTCGTCGTCGTCGTCTTCATCGACCTGCGAAAGGAATCGGAGTCGGACGCCTCCACGAGCTCGCTAGCTTCGTCGTCTTCACCGCCGGCCGCCGTGGATCGAGTTCGAATTCCGGCAACTCCAGCGCCTCCCCGAGCAAGCCACCACTCCAGATAGATTCAGGGTGAGCTCACGGCCGGAACCCCTCACTTCTCCCCCTCGTTTGTTTCCTCTAGCCGGATCCGCCATGGACGCAGGAGCTCGTCGCCGCCATGGTCGTCGTCCTCCTCGCTCCAGTGCTCGTCGTGAACCCCCAGTGCACGCGTTTGACTCCCGCGTGTGCCAGCGTTCGAACGCGCCCCGAATCAACTCCAACCGTGCACTGCAGCGACATCTACGACCTCGCCGGTTCTCTGTTTCCGCCGGAGTCGTCGCCGTCGTCGCTCCCGACCACCCCGCGACCCCCTGTTGCTTCCAGAAGACGCGGAAGACGACGCTGCATCCATTGGTGACCTCCCCGTGGCTTCCCGTGGCCCCTAGGCCATTCCGGCAAGTCGCCGCCGCGACTCCAGTCACCGGCGTCAAGCCGCCGGCGAGTCAGCTCTAACCCCCCCTTAATCACTAAGCTAATGACCCCCTGGGTCACTGACCAGTGGGCCCAGTGGCTTAATTAAGCCACTGGATTAACTTAACCCACGGGTTAAGTTAACCAGCCACTGACAGGGTGGCCCCACATGTCAGCCCCCCCCCCCCCTGACGCCAGCTTGACGTCAGCCTGACGCAATAAATCGTTTAAATGAATTTCCAGAGATTATTTGAATTAAAGAAATTCCAGAAAATCCAGAAAATACCCCAAACTTTGGAAATTCATATAAAATTCATATTAACTACAAATTGGACAAATAATATATGAAAAATGATCAGGAGAAAATTATCTTTCCAAATATGCAACTTTCAACTATGTTTGAGTTGATTTTAAAATGGGACCAGTAGCATTTGTAATTTGGTTTATTTGAATTTAATTCAAATTCAAATCAATTGATTTTGCAACTTGGACCATGGATTTAAGCTACAATTCAACCACACTTCAGAGGCATATCATACAGATTTGAAGTTGATTCAAAATGATCAAACAATGTCACATGTAACTTGTTTAAGTTTGAATTCAAATGTGGAGTTTGAATTTGCATTTCAAAATGCAATATACTCCATTTAAATGGAATTGCCTCACACATCAAAACTTATACTTCAAGCTTTAACATTCAATCATGTGCTTGAGCATTGCATTCATATTGATTGCTACTTCGTGCTTTGCTTGTCGAGTAGAGGTGGAACCGGAGCAAGAGGTCACCCCCTTCGCTGAAGACCCAGAACCCGAACCTCGGCAGCAAGGCAAGCAAACCCCCATTGATCATGTCTATAAAATCCCACTTCCCTCTCATGTCTCGCTTCTGCATTGTATAGGATGATCACCATGCTACGTTTCTACCGCATAGATGAACCCATTCCTCTGCATGACCTATCATTTTGTCACAGTAGTAAGCAAACCACAATCCTAGCAAATGTAGGAGTTGATTGATATCATGTGGCCCCTGCAATGTTACTGCTTATTGCATGCTTAGTATGTTACCATGTTGATACTGTTATGTGAGTCGGGATGGTAGTGATCATGTTGATGGTGGTAGAAAAGTGTTGGTGAATCGACCCTAATACAAGGTGAACGATGAGAGGTTGTGTAGGAGTACACAGTGGGTTGTCTCGTTGAACACCGCCTTAGTACGAGTTCTTGTGTGGTGATCCAAGATGAAGAGTACAACCACACATTGGGCTCACTGACCCCTCTCAGCTTATTAACTCATCCCCTTCGATGTCCAGATGTCGCAATAGTTCGGAGTTCTGGTAGGTTTGTGGCCTGGCTGCCAAGTGAGAGAACGGCTCATCCGAGACCGGCTTCTGCACCACGCACACATCATCTGGGTCCACTTCGGTAAACCGGCCGGGTTCACGATAGTGGTAGCCAACCCAGGTAGGCGACTCTCTTGGACTAGATCGGCTATGAGGTAACAGTTGTGGTGAGCATCCTCGCCGGCACCCCTTGAATGGTGTCGAGATCAAAGGCGGTAACCGATGGTCATGTGTGTGTAGCGGTACACCCCTGCAGGGTTAACAAAACTATTCGAATAGCCGCGTCCGCGGTTATGGACTGCTTGGAAAGCTTAGCTTGATTATTAGACAACTTGAACTGGATACTTCTAAAACACACCAAGATAAGTGTGAGTGCTATGGCGTGCTTTCTCGTGGGGAAGTCGAGGAAGGCACCATAGTGGTGTAATTGGTTGGTGAAAGTAGTGGACTCGTGTACGCTTCTTACCTCAAGTCTGGTACTCGTAGTTCAGGACTAGCCAAGCCAAAGCTGGCACTTCTGCAAGTGAAACCCCACCTCCCTTTACCTTGATACATGTGCATGAGTAGTATAGCTCCTATGTAAGTCTTGCTGAGTACGACTTTGTACTCACGTTTGCTTAATCTATGTTTTAGATGAAACCACTGACCCCGAAGGTGGCTTCTTCATCGAGCTGGACGACTGAAGATCAAGCTAGTCTAGTCCCAGTCAGACGACTGGTTCCCTCGTGGAGGGCTTGTGTTTAAATAAGGCTTCTTAAGCCATTTGTTAAACTTGTCTGTACTCAGACATACTTTGCTTCCGCTTGTTTGTTGTAATGTTGGATCACATGCTTGTGATCTCTGTGTGCACTCTATAAGAGTTATCAATAAATGTATACTTTGTAGAGAATTGCAATGGTACCTGCTGTTCATACAAGGCATGTGTGCTGCGTGTATGTTATAACATGCATGTCTTTGTATGGGTTTTCGAAACCTTAGTTGTGATCTGGCTGGCGGTCATTCATACACCAAGTGGCCCTTAGATGTGCGCAGCTTGGGGCATCGCGATGCGATTTCTTGAGACTCCGTCTCGCGCACACTTTGTGGTATGATTGAGCCCGCCCTAGACCCCGACTAAGTGATCGGGCTGGAGTAAGTCTATGTAAGAGTTAGGAGATAGTCGATAGTATGGTTGAGGCGACTTGTCTTTGAATATGGGAGTTCGTCACCCATATCATTAGACTTGTGTGCGGACAATGAGGACCCATCTCAGTTGATCATCCGGCCTGGATGGGATGCCCCTCACGTACGATGCTTTCCGAGAACGTTCTGTGCTTGGCCTTGTCTGCTTAGACAAGTGGGTACGGTTCTCGGCTCTCCATATGACTATGTCTTAGCTGGACTTGCATATGCTAACCCCAGGTCCCGGCAGCAAACCCCGGTTGCAGCGACGGGCGAACCACCCAAAGAAAAAATATACTTGTCCAAGGAATCAATGGCAATGGTAAAGCAAACAGTCGCCCGCGGCAGGTTACTACCATCAGATGCCTCAAGAGACGAGCTAAGGGCATACAACAAGTTAGCGGCTGAGTTAACCCAGCAGACGAGACAGTGGCGCCTAGCCATGGAGAAGCAAGAAAAAGCGGAACCCGAAAGGAAAAGCAGTCGCAGACAATCTCCCAGAAGTGACTCGCCAGGCCACGACTCCCCCACCCGCAACAGATCGAAACTCACCAACCTGCGGAAGACAGAAAGGGCGAGAGTAGTGCGGAAACTGGAAGATGACTTCAGATCAGAGGAGGATGACGACGAAGAAGAGCCCCTCACCCCGGTAGAAGCACTCATAAGCGCCCAGGACTACTTGTCCCGTGCCCAAAAAAGCAGACAGGGCAAGACGGATCGCTACACTTCCATAGCTTTGCAGATAATGAAGGACGCTATCGATGCCTCGGTACCTAAGAAATCCAGCGCAAAACGGCAGACTCGCGAGCGGACACCGGACAGGGACCCCATTTCACCAGACGGCGACGACAACGACGACAATAATGACGACAGGCGCTGACGCCCCGACAAGTACAAGAAACACGACAGCGACGACAACGACAGGCGCCGCAGCACTCGGCGAGATGCGCGAGACGACATCACGCAGAACAGAGTCAACCGCAGCAGGCGAAGACGTGCAGCACGCAAGGAGTACTCTGATGAAGAGGCTTCCAACGAGGAAATCGAGCCATGTGGAGCACTCTGCTTCACACGTGCCATACGTGAGACGTGTATGCCAAACGGGTTCAAACTGAACTCCACGACACTAAAGTACAACGGACTCGAGGAGCCGGAGGCATGGCTCGACGACTACCTAACAGCAGTCAAGTTTCAAAGAGGAACCAACGTCACGGCAATGCAGTACGTGCAGCTCATGCTCGAGAGCTCCGCTCGACATTGGCTGAAAAATCTTCGGCGCGGATCCATCAGCTCCTGGAGCCAGTTCTGAGGAGCCTTCATAGAAAACTTCAAATCCACATACAAGCGACCAACCTCACTCGAGGAGCTGCGGGCATGCAAACAAGGAACGAGGGAGGCCTTGCGAGCATACATCCAACGATGGACGATACTCAAGAATTCAGCGGAAGACATCTCGGACGAAAGTGCGATCTACGCATTCAGGCGAGGTCTTCAGCGCGTTGAATTCAAGGAGCAGCTCGGACAGATGAAAGTCCGAACACTCGCACGGCTGTTAGAACTAGCCAACAACTGGGCGGACGGAGAAGACTCCGTTCGTAACGAAACAGAAACCCACACTGCACGATCAGAGTACGACTACGACTACAACGGAGATAGAGGAGACGACAGAAGAAGGAAGCGACCCAGACGGAACTTCTACAACGACAGAGGACCTGACTTGGTCGCCGCCGGTTTCTCGGACGATCGGAACGGCAGGCACCGTGACGACAATAGACCACAACGACGAGACAATCCAGAAGACGAGCCCCATGGTCAGAGACGAGAATGGAGGACAAGGCAGCCACGCGACGGCACTCGCGCATTCCGCTCCGCCAAAGAACAACTCGACGGACTGCGCTCTATACACGGATTCAGAAACGAGCGAGGAGAGCTCAGATCATCCCACACCCTCAGGAACTGCAGAAGCATCAGCGAGTTGGCCGACGAGAAAAGCCGCTCCGCGGCCGCAACAGCACGACCACTCGCAAGCATAGCAGTTGGGCCAGTCGCCCACGATGCGCCACCAGCCCCCCCTCTGCCAACAAGACAGGTGGCCGCCATTCAGGAACCGCAAAGGACACCAGAAGAAGAAAACCAGTACCCAGAAGCCCACGGGAGGATCTACATGATACAAGAAGGCAGACCTTCCAATAGGCAGCAGAAACAAGTCACCAGACAAGTCTTCCTGGCAACCTCCGCACACCCTGCCGTCCCAGAGTACCTGCGCGGGTCGGAGACAGAAATCTCCTTCTCCCGGGACGACCACCCGCCGGTCGTTCCCCAACCAGGGCACGCTGCGCTAGTACTCGAGGCCAGAATCGGAAATTACGACATGTCGCGAGTATTCATGGACGGCGGCGGCGGGATCAACATCATCTTCACCCGAACACTCGATGACATGCTCATCCAAAACAATGCACTGAAGTCCTCAGGCACAACCTTCCACGGGATCGTACCAGGAAAAGCAGTCTACCCCCTCGGAAGGATAAGCCTGGAGGTAGTCTTTGGGAACGCGACAAACTTCCGCAAGGAAACACTTGACTTTGAAGTGGTCGACTGGAAGTCGCAATACCACGCAATCCTCGGGCGACCAGCTTTCGCTCGCTTCATGGCCGTACCCCATTACGCCTACCTCAAGCTGAAGATGCCTGGCCCGCACGGGGTCATTACAATCAGCGGCAGTTTCGTCGGATCCGACCGCTGCGACAAAGAATTCCACAAGATAGCAGAAGCATTCGTAGCCAGCAGGACCACGGGACTCGCAGAAGAAATGCTCCCGTAGAAGGAAAGGAACATCGCTCGAAGAAACCCGGCACTGGGAGACAAAGCTACCAGGCCCTTAAGGCCACTACATCATCGCTCTAAGCAAAAGGGGCCTGTCCTCAGCAGAGCCCTCCTACTCTTTGTAAGAGACAACAGGAAAGATATTACATAGATATTTTCCCCAAAATTTCTTGGCACTCGGGGGCTCGCCGAAGCAGCGACCCCCGAGGCGTCCCCCGCAATCGCGGCACATTAACTTGGCACTCGGGGGCTCGCCAAAGCAGCCACCCCCCGAGGCGTCCTCCGCAATCGCGACACATTAACTTGACACTCGGGGGCTCGCCAAAGCAGCCACCCCCCGAGGCGTCCTCCGCAATCGCGGCACATTAACCTGGCACTCGGGGGCTCGCCGAAGCAGCCACCCCCCGATGCGTCTTCCGCAATCGCGGCACATTAACCTGGCACTCGGGGGCTCGCCGAAGCAGCCACCCCCCGAGGCGTCCTCCGCAATCGCGGCACATTAACTTGGCACTCGGGGGCTCGCCGAAGCAGCCACCTCCCGAGGCGTCCTCCGCAATCGCGGCACATTAACTTGGCACTCGGGGGCTCGCCGAAGCAGCCACCCCCCGAGGCGTCCTCCGCAATCGCGGCACATTAACTTGGCACTCGGGGGCTCGCCAAAGCAGCCACCCCCCGAGGCCTCCTCCGCAATCGCGGCACATTAACCTGGCACTCGGGGGGGCTCGCCGAAGCAGCCACCCCCCGAGGCGTTCTCCGCAATCGCGGCACATTAACTTGGCACTCGGGGGCTCGCCGAAGCAGCCACCCCCCGAGGCGTTCTCCGCAATCGCGGCACATTAACTTGGCACTCGGGGGCTCGCCGAAGCAGCCACCCCCCGAGGCGTCCTCCGCAATCGCGGCACATTAACTTGGCACTCGGGGGCTCGCCGAAGCAGCCACCCCCCGAGGCGTCCTCCGCAATCGCGGCACATTAACTTGGCACTCGGGGGCTCGCCGAAGCAGCCACCCCCCGAGGCGTCCTCCGCAATCGCGGCACATTAACTTGGCACTCGGGGGCTCGCCGAAGCAGCCATCCTCCGAGGCGTCCTCCGCAATCGCGGCACATTAACTTGGCACTCGGGGGCTCGCCGAAGCAGCCACCCCCCGAGGCGCCTCCCGCAACTACAAACGCAGACGACCCTCCAAGACAGCATAGAATATATACAACCAAGAAGAATCATATACAACGAAGGGAAGCACCTAATCTTTAGGCTCCAACTTCGCCTTAATAAGTGCACCCAGATGGCGGTCGTTCTCTTCGCAAACTCGCCTCACAACCTAGTGCGCATGCCTATCTACAGCCACGTAGTGCTCATTCATCGGATGATCCCTACCGCCTGGAGGACCCGCCACCACCTGAGCAAAATCCACCCCCGGCCAATGACTATGGACCAAACCCAAAGCAGCTTGGGCTCCAGCACGAATCTGATGATCCATCACTCGATGTAACTCGGCAGGCTGAGAAAATATGCGACAGAGCTTCTCAAGGGATGAAGGAACCACCTCCAACGGATAGAACTCAGCATGGATACCACCCAATACCCGCTGGCAGTATTTGAGAGCATCCGGTACCCGCTTAACTCGGAGACGAAGCAAAGCAAACGCTCGAGCACGAGCCCCATCTGCCCAAAAGGGATTGCTTGCCTGCACAATAGGATCATCAAGCCGCGACATCTCTGACTGAACGACCCTCTCTTCATCCCGAGTTCGCCCTGCCAGCACTTCGAAAGTCAAGAACTACGATCAAGACAGAGACGGCAAAACCCACTAAGCGGAATCAAGCAACCAAGCAGAGGCAAGACTCACCCCGCAGGAGGTCGGACAACTTCACCACCCACGAAGCAAGGCCCTCAACCACGGACTCGGCACGCTCGCGCCGAGTACGCTGAACGGCCACGGATCCCTTCAGTCGGACAATCTCCCGCTCAGCTTCCTTCAGCCGCAAGCAAACGGACTCGTACGCACCCTCGCGAGCGTCATCCTTCAGCGAACTCCACGGACGAAGAACGCCCGGAGCGGCCTACCGCAGGATGAACAAAACAAATCAAAAACAGCAAGAGGAACAGCCAAGCAGTCACTCAGATAAAAGTAGCAAAAGATCAACCATCACAACGGAGTCACGAATTACAGACAAAGTTTCAAAGCGGCGCAACACTACTGTGCCTCCCCCTCACCTACGACAGGGGGACCCTGAGCATCTACAACTTGTTGCAGGCAACGAGCCAGCCTATCGGCTCGGTCGTCCTGCTCATCAGAATAGTCCGGGATGGTCTCAACCAAGGAATCATCAAAGGAAACCCCATGCCCTATAAGGACGACAAGGGCCGTGGAAGAACCACTCACCACGCTCTCCGCCACCAGTTCCACCATACGTTTCCCATCCGGCCCGAACGCAGCAACCCGAGCACCCAGGCCATCAGGCACCTTCGTACCCTCCGGCATAAGGTGCTCGTGCGCAAGACCCACAAGATTGGAAGCCCGGGCGCAGACGTCCTCGACCACTGCAATAGCATCTGCAACAGCATCGACAGCACCTTGGAGAATCCCAGACCTCGACGCAGCAGCCTCCATCGGCTTCGCACCTACAGCAGTTGCACCAAGCAAAGAAACGTCATCACGGGAAGACAGTAGAAACAACAATGGTTGAATACCAAAACTTACACACAAGCGAGTCCGCCAAAGAACGAAGACATTTGCCCTCGACTGCTTCCACCCGCGCACGCGCGTCCTCAGCCTGGCGAAGGCGAACCAGCTCCTCATGTTGACCGTGCAACTCCGCCTCCTTGGAATCCAAGGCAGCCTTGAGAACGGAAACCGTCTTTTCCGCCTTCTCGGCTTGCTTTTCGGCTACCCGGCAACGATCTACAAGGCAAGACATCACTCAGAACAGAAGACGAAGCGCCCAAAGCTCAGCAGCACAAAAACAAAAAAACTCACCATCCATAGCAGACAAGGCACCCTGGGCAGAATCATGGGCCCGTTGCCAACGCTCAGCATCAATCATCAAACGCTCACATTGTTGGAAAACAGGCTACAAATACCAGGCAATCAGGTGTTAGGGAAAGACAAGACTACAAGCAACTGCAAACAGTTACTTCTAGCCTCGGGGGCTACTCCCATCGGGAGCACTGCCGTGCCCCCGATGATAAAGTAACACAGACGCGAATCATCTTACCAGCTTGGAGACATGGTCGAAAATACGGGCCTTGTCTTCAATCGCCAGATCAAGACGGCCAAAATACGGAGACCCAAGTTCAATCGGCTTGGGCTCAGGAGCAACAACACCAGGCGCCTCAGAAGAAGGCACACCAGGAACTACACCCGCAGCCGAAACGGCGGGAGTCGCCGTCGGCCCAGATTGACCAGCGGCAACCGAGAGGTCCTCGAGATGTTCGGCTGCCGCCCCAGAACTCGTCGACTTCAGATCAGTAGCAGCTGCGCTGGTACACGAAGCAGCCGGAGCAGGCGCAGCACTACAAAATAAGCATTGTCAGACGCAAGAACAAGGAAAAAGGAACGGGCACAAATCCAGCAACCTCTTACCCGACACGCGCAGCACGAAGACGCCCCAGCCTCCCAAGCCTGACCCTCTTGGGAGGAGGGGCCGGAGCAGCAGCCGAAGGGGAAGGCCCAGCAAAAGGAGCAGCAGGCGGGACATCATCACCTAATGCAGCATGATCTTCAGCATCCAAGGGACGCGACCGCTTCACACGAAAGGGACTCGAGTCCTCACTATCTCCAGTATCCACTGGCACAATCTCAGCATCAACAGCCGGCGCAACATTATCAGCTGCGGAAGCATCAGGCTCTTCACGAATGTCGGCGTCTTCCGGCTGCGGAGGATTATGCGGCACCGGAGCATGGCCCTGCAAGGCAAGAAATGTCAACAACAAAACAAAACTAGGTACTCGTCCAAACAAATGAATGAACACGGGCACCAACCAGTGGCGGAGAATGATCAGAAGCATATGGAAGGACAAGGCGCATCTCGGAAATACTCGAGCACTTGGTCACATGCTAGATACGAGCCAGCAAGGCATCATGTTCTAGCTCTTCAGGCGAGCATCTCGTCGAGTCACCGACTCCCTCGTATTGCCACATAGGGCGAGCTCGATGCTGCAACGGTTGAACTCGCCTCCCCACAAAAACAGAGATAAGCTGACCACCAGTCAAGTTATCCTTCAACACAGAAATCCTCTCCAAAAACGGAGTCAGCTCGGACGACTCCACCTCGGTCAAAGAATGAGACCACGAAGGCTGTCTGACCACCCGCGTGCCCGGATTGAAAGAAGCAAGACCAAATTGCTGACCAACAACGAAGCGATCCTTCAGATAAAACCCGCCTCTTCGCCAGCCCCTAACGGAATCGATCTTCTCCAAGTCAAAATATGAATGTTTATCCCCAATGGAGATACCCACTCGACCCACGGCGTACTCAGAGTTCGTCCTTTTTACATTAAAAAGGCGCCTCCAAAGCCCCCAATGGGGGTAAATCCCCAGGAAGGCCTCGCAAAGAGTGATGAAACACACAATGTGCAATATCCCATTGGGAGTCAGGTCATGCAACTGGAACCGATAGGAATACAGCAAGCCCCGAACAAAAGGATGCAGCGGAAGAGCAAACCCACGATGGAAGAAAGCCTGGAAGCATACCCGCTCGTCCGCCGCCGGCGCTGGAATCGACTCATCACCAGGAAGACGGACATCGCCCGCCACCACCATGCCATCAGCAACCAGCGCATCCAGATCTCCAGCCCCGAACGTGGACCGCTCCCACTTGCCGGACATCTTGGCCGACTCGACAGCAGCACGGGGGCGCTTGGACATAGATCTCACAGCAGCACGCTGAAGAGAAAAGACGAAGGCTCAGGAACACGAAGGAAGCAGAGAAAGAGGAGGAAGGCGTTGGCTGGGTAAAACATAGAATTTACCCAGCCGCATGGTATTTAACTCAAAGAGCCTAGCAAGAAGGGCCACCATGCAACCTTTTTGCCCAGTAAAACGTGGCACGACCCCATACAGAGGCAAAAAGTATGGAAAATCCAACCGGCGCAATAACAACACCGCCCACTACGCACGCAAAAAGAGGACCATGATCGAGCGACGCGAAAATTTCGGCAGGACAGCGCAAAGTCATTTCCAACGACAGACCGCAGCGGTCAAAAAATTGCAAAAGACCACGCCAACGTCATATCATAGCAAGGCGTACTGAGTACGACATCAAGGCCCTGAGATTCCATCTCTCAGATCTTTTTCCCGATGAAGAAAAAACATATTACTCCCATCGGGAGAGTACATCATAAGAGTCCCGGGTGCTCCCTCACCTAAAGGTTAGCCATGTGCTCGAGTGACCACTCACACTGATGAGAGTCTCGGGTGCTCCCTCAACCCGACGTAAGACAAACATGCATTCGCCAAGACCAAACGGCGCTAAGAGTCTCAGGTGCTCCCTCACCTCAAGAGCCGAAACGGCATTCGAGTGATTACTCGCGAAAACCCCCCCGACTGAGCACTCGAAACAAACCTCCTCGGGTGAATGAGTGAACAGCTCGCTTGATGTTTTGTTCCAAGCGGGTGCAATTCTATAAGGCTCCGCGCCTCAAAAACACACCTCTGTTTTTGACAGCCACCTCTGTTTTTCTCTAAGTCTGTAACGTTTCGATGTCATGTTGTATGCTTAATTTCTTTTGATCTATGATGCCTATTTGCATGATTCTTTTTTCCATGCCTTCCCTGTCATATCTACTTTAGTTCCATATCATTTTTGAGCATGTTTGCATTGATTATCCTGTTTATGCATTGCTCTAAAGTGTGCTTCGTGATGTTGGCAGATTGTGCCCGTAACTTGTTTTGCTTATATCTTCTTAACTGTAACTCCGTTTGGGGTGTTCTTTATATGTAACTTGATTAGTTTTTCGTGTACTTTGTGTTTATGCTATTGTTTGATGCTATTAACCAACCTAAAATATGGTTTAGGACAGAACAGTACCAAATCCTTTAATTGTCGTGCGGCACTTAGTGTTATGTCATGCTTAGGTTGTGTCTCACTTAAATTGACTAGCATAGATAGTTTAATATGTGCTTCACCTCTTGACATGTTTGTGTGCTATGTCATGCTTCTGTGCTTGCCATGTTAACAACTTTGTTGATCACCTGTAGCTAAACAACTTGAACCACCGTAAACGTGCGGTAGTCGTCGTGTGTGACTGATACCCCACTTAAACTGTTAGTAACCGTTCTCGAAGATAGATCTGTATCGCGTTGCCGTGTCGTGTGATGTCTTCTTGATCTTGTGTTTCCACGTAGTAATAGAGTGCTTGCTCGTTGATTGCTTTCCAGTGTTTATCGTCTTGTGTGCTTCCGCGGGTACCTCTCGGAGACGATGCGAGCTTGCGATCAAATACACCTTCGGAACCCGACTTATCAACATGCAAGGACTATACATTACTTATGATCCATTCTATTTCAACCAGCGGTTTGCATGCTAGTCTAGGTTAGGTTCGATGTTTGATCCTACCACATGTTTACAGCCTCTTTCAAACCGATACAACCATGTCGCCTCCCAGCAAACCATGTATTGTTATGTTACTATTGCTCATTGCTCAGCCTCTGCTTAGTATGCATGCATAGGATGCTACGATGTTACCCTGTTACTCCTTGGTTTGGGCTATCACCTTATTATATTGTTGTTGATGATATGATTATTATAAATGTTGACTATATTCGACGAAGGATGGAAGGTCTAGGCTATCCCGCCCCGACGCTTTGTTCCATTCGAGTCACCTAGGATCCGAGATCCGGGTATTGGTTTTAAGACTGAGCTTGCCTAACCGCGTGTGGGATTTTATGGGGTCCCCTTTTCTTACCTATCTAGCTTCAAACATTTCTAGTGGTGGCCCAAGCTGATTTACCATTTGAAAACGTGTGTGTGACTGGTGAGTTCCCAGCAGTTTTAAAACAACTTGGGCCAGCGGAGACATGGTTTCTCTTGTTGGTCCACCCCAGGGAGCTAGGGGGTTGTCCACATCTTTTTGGGCAACTAACCCCACCTCATCCAGACGGTAGAGGCCGATTCGAGAGCGCGGCCGGCTTTTGAGTTGGATGTCGACTCACCGGGGGCCGCCCGGATTTGTTCGTTGTTAGTTAGAGGGACCTGTCGTTCCGGATCTCTTGGGACTAAATCATAAAATGGTTGCCTATCATGGCTAGCAACTGAGAGTGATGGGCGTGCGTGCGGAGCCTTGTAATGGGCAGTTGGTACACCCCTGCAGGGTTAAATCTTTTCGAGAAGCCGTGTCCACGGTTATGGACGACTTGAGACCTACTCCTTGTTCATAGACAACAACAACTAAGATAATCTTAATATAACTTGGTCAACGTGTGTGTGCCTTGACTGCTTCTTCTTCGTCGGGATGCGAAGAGGATGACAAGGATAGGATAGGTGTTATGATTGCGTAAGTAGTTGATAGCAAGACTTGTTGGAGGCGATTCCTCATCGAATGCTTGGCTTCTTACCTTACTCTCTAGATCGTTAGCCACTTCATAAATGCTAGTGCGGCAGCAACCTCACCACTTACCCCATCCTTACCTTAAACTACTAGTTGTCCTAGAATGACGAGTGATGAAGTCCTTGCTGCGTCAGTTGACCACTACAGTTGGATGTTGAGTACTTCTGTACTCATGATACTACCCCCAAACTCTTTTCAGGGTTCTTGATCGACAACAGGTATGGTGATCAACGTTTCACGTGGAGACTCGACGACGACTAGTTAGGCGGATCCCGGCGGAGGGCCTGGACCCGTGTGGTTATGGGAATCGATGTTTTTCTCTTTGCCAGTAGGCATTTGATTGTAGTCTGTACTCAGACATGTATCTTCCGCTGTTGTATTGTATTAAGGAAGTTGTATACCGATTGTATGAGATGTTGTATCCTTGTATCTGTAATGTTGTGATATCATGTTGGAAATCCGGGGCATATGGCTTTGTCATATGTCGCGGTGGGACCGATATGCGCTTCATCCCCGGATCTGGGTGGAAACACCTAGATCTGGAACAGTACCGCATATCGGGCCTTACAACTTGGTATCAGAGCCTTACCGACCGTAGGATCCCTTCTCTGGTCGAAGTCGAGTCTAGAAAAAAACTATTTTGTAGTTACTAAGATAGTTGTCGGAGAGTAGGAATCTTTTTACTCCTTACCCTTGCTCTGGTCAGGACAAGTGCCGTAAGTGTTTTAACTCTCGACTTATCCCCTTTCAAACTCTAGGATCCCGATGAGTGTGGAGTATCGGAACCGTTACAATGCCTTGCTTGCAGCGTATTGTCTCGATTCCGATCTCAGGTTTGGGAATTCATGTAATACCTTTAGCTTCTCCAATTTTTGGTATCATCTGGGTCATCCATTGCCATCCCTCCTTTTACCGGTGTTTTTACGACTTGCGTCGAAAATCACTATCCCTTGATCTGGTTTTCACGATCGTTCCTCCTCTTGTCACTGAAGGTTTCATTTTTCCGACGTTGCCGTCTCTCTGCGGAATTTATCTCGATGGAGTTCGACGTCGACATGGAGCAGAGTCCCTTGTTGGTGGTGTTGAAGATCGTCGACTCTTTTCTCTCCCCCGGATTGTCCTGGATCTCGGGACGAGATCCCTTGTTGGTGGTGTTGTATTGTAACAGCCCAGATTTCACAAAAATTAAAAAATTTGTTTTCGGTGTGAATTGTTTGTTTGTCTGATTTGTTTGCGGTGTTTGCATCCCTGATTTATCGATCGGCGATTATTTTCCCCCCTCTTATCTCGTATAGGACGGAGACCGACCCTTGCCACCCTGACACTCGACCTTTGCGACACCGGGTTTCACCCGATCACCGTCGTGAAAACCGCACGAGACCAGCCGCAGCCAACGGAACGAAAAACCCCGTTTAATAATTAAACGGGTTATTTTTATAGCGCACCGGAAAGTGTTCTCGGAACGGTTCCAGTGCGAGATGAACGCCGCCGGCTTGACGCGCTGATCGCGCAGTTCGAAGTTTTACCCGAATCGGAGGTCCTGCGGACCCCCGGCGGTCAGAAACGTGAGCACCGCGCGCGCGAGAGAAAAACCGGGGATGTTTTTGCAAACTGCCAGCCACCTGGGCTATATAAAGACCACCACACTCCCACCCATTTCTAGGGTTTCCCTAGCCACAAAATTGCAGCCACCCCCCTGAAAATTCGCAGATCTGCCTAATCTGCCTCAAAATCCCGAAATTTTTGCTCCCCTGCGATCTGGACCGTCAGATCTCGCGATTCGACGGCCCAGATGCGCCCCCAGCCTTCTCTCTCTCTCCTCCGCGCAGCCGCCCGAGCCGCCTCGGCCTCGTCGCCGGGCCACCGCCAGCAGTCCAGCAGGGGGCCGCCGCCACCCAGGTCCTCCTCCCCGCGCCTCCTCTCTCCTTCTCCTCCCCCTCACCGTCCTCCCTCTTCCTCTGCAGCTCGTCGCCGTCAAGGGAGTGCAGCCGCCGGCCGCCGTGGTGCCATGGCCGGGCCGCCGCCGCTTGACCGCGACCCGCCCGGATCCGGCCAGGAGCGCCTCCACCCAAGCCCCTGCTCGCCCCAGCGCCTTCACCGTCGTCTCCTCCTCTCCGCCGGTGGCCCGCGTGCCACTGGGCTGCCGCCGCCGCCAGCGCCGACCCGATCCCGATATGGATCGGGCGGCCGGTCGCCCCCCTCCAGCGTGGACGCCCAAGTGGGCCACGCCCCGGCCTGTAGCCCACGGCCCAGCCGGCCACCTCTCCAGCCGGCCCAGCTGGGGGTGAGGCCCGTTTTTTATTTTTTTTCCTGCTTTATTGTTTTTCCTGTTATTTTTTTTCTAAGTCCTGTAAATATGCTGATGATCCCGTTTTGTAATGCGATTTCCCGTTGACTCGTAGGTCGGAACGAAGTGATTCTTTTTTTGTTTGCTTGTGCTTAGTGTGCTCTAGAGTTCATATTTAGGAAGTTATTTATTTTGATGTCATATTGATGGTGAAAATTTGTGTTGAAGTGGGCATCAGGCCGTTAATTGCTATTATTTCCTGTTAAGTGCTGCTGTTATTATTTTATTGCAAGTTTGCATGATGATTGTGACTAATCCATGAAGCCTATTGCATTGATTCTTTTTCCTATGTGTTAAGCATCATGTGTACTTCATTTCCATTCTTTAACTTGTCGTTTTTGGGTGCTTTAGCTATATTAAATCTTGCTCCAAAGTGGTGATCCTGATGTTAATGTGCTGCTGTTGCTGAAACTGTTATTTTGTTGCAACTTCGGTCGACGAGTGTGTCGCGACCGTTTATCGGAATTGAGTGATTCCAATTGCATATTGTTAAGCATCATGTCTACTTCCATTATATGTATTGCATTGTCATGATATGCTTTCTAGTCATATATATTTTTAGCTCCAAAGTTGCTATGTGATGGCTTCTCACCCTTCGTTGGTTACCCCAAGTGAAAGGTTTGAGATGTAGTGCAGCAGCAGTTTTCCCTCGGTGAAGATACCAAGGTTTGTCTCCAGCAGGACTCTAGAGATGATAAGTAGGTGTCAGCGGCGCAACTGACGTGGACCTGCACACAGACACAGATAACTTTGTTCCCAACGAAGTTCAGATAGGTTGTCAATCTCTCCGGTCTGGTTGTTTACAAAGGATAAAACGCAAGGGATAATGATAGCAAATAAAAGTAGTAAAGTAAAGGTAGCGTGGAAACAGTGATAAGGATATAGACCGGGATACGTGATGTTCGCTAGTGATGTCTCTCTCCCAAAAGACGATAAAATTGCTATGCGAGGTAAACAAATTACAGAAAGGCAATTGACAGGATTATGAACGCACCGCAATGCTAACTATGCTACAAAAGAAAGGAAGATGTTCAAAAGCACGGGCAGTACGCCAAGATAAGTAGACCGAAATCCATCTGCATCTACTACTAATCATCCACCTTGCGATATCTATCCAGAACATCTCGTTGGTATTAAGTTGCGAGCCCCACCCAAAGTGTAAACCCAAAGCAACAGACAACTGCATTAAAAAGAACTCTGCGTAAAGTAAATAATCCTTGTAACCGCGGTTACAAGCACCGTTGTTTTCCCCCTTGTGGCAACAGCACATCCCCTAGACTCATGTTTCTGTCACTCAAGCGTGTCATCGGGGGGCATGAACCCACAATCTAGCACAACGTTCCCTCTTGGAGTCACTACCTACTACTTGGCCAAAGCAATAAACAGCAACGGAGAACATGCAAGAATTACTTAGGAACAAAAATATAAGAGATAAAAATCAAATATATTACTCTATCACAATCTGAACATAATCTCATAAACCATCAGATCCTATCAAACTCAACATAGCAAAAGCAGAAATATTACAAAAGTGCCTCGATCATGTAGGGCAGCTCACGAGGTCTAAACCATGAAGATCAAAGAGGGGAGGAGAACATCACATAGCTACTGATCACCGACCCATGGTCCAAGGAAAACTACTCACGAGACATCCGGGGAGCATCCATGGTGGAGAGGAGACTCCCGAAGGTCAATCCTCCCTCCGGCAGGGTGCCGGGAAGAGGTCTTCTGGTGCTCCCGATCTTGGAAGCGCAGCGGCGGCGGAACAGAGGCCAGTTCGCGGAATAGGGTTCTCGTTCTGGAGTTTTCCCGTGACGGGGGATAAATAGGCGAAGGGGGGCAGCCAGAGGTGGGCCAGGGGCCCCAGGCGCCCCCCTGGCGCGGCCAGGGGTGGGGCCGCGCCGGGTGGCCGCCTGGGCCCCCTCGGCTCCCCTCTGGCCCCTCCCGGGATCTTCTGGAAGCTTCCTGTAAGCTGATTTTTCCTGTATTTTCCCCGGAATTTTTCTGGCACTTTTTATATGGGGGAAAACTGAAATAGAAAAACAGCAGAAAACAAGAACTGGCACTGGGGTGCACTGAGTTAATAGGTTAGTCCAAATATGATCAAAAGTGTATGAAAGTGTATCTAGATCATAGCAATATCACACAAAACATGCATGGAGCAAGCAGAAATTATAGATACGTTTTGGACGTATCACTATGCTGCTGTTTTTGACAACCACCTCTGTTTTTCTCTAAGTCTGTAACGTTCCGATGCCATGTTGTATACTTAATATCTTTTGATCTATGATGCCTATTTGCATGATTCTTTTTGCCATGCCTTCCCTGTCATATCTACTTTAGTTCCATATCATTTGTGAGCATGTTTGCATTGATTATCCTGTTTATGCATTGCTCTAAAGTGTGCTTCGTGATGTTGGCAGATTGTGCCCGTAACTTGTTTTGCTTATATCTTTTTAACCGTAACTCCGTTTGGGGTGTTCTTTATATGTAACTTGATTAGTTTTTCGTGTACTTTGTGTTTATGCTATTGTTTGCTGCTGTTAACCAACCTAAAATATGGTTTAGGACAGAACAGTACCAAATCCTTTAATTGTCGTGCGGCACTTAGTGTTATGTCATGTTTAGGTTGTGCCTCACTTAAATTGACTAGCATAGATAGTTTAATTTGTGCTTCACCTCTTGACATGTTTGTGTGCTATGCCATGCTTCTGTGCTTGCCATGTTAACAACTTTGTTGATCACCTGTAGCTAAACAACTTGAACCACCGTAAACGTGCGGTATTCGTCGTGTGTGACCGATACCCCACTTAAACTGTTAGTAACCGTTCTCGACGATAGATCTGTATCGCGTTGTCGTGTCGTGTGATGTCTTCTTTATCTTGTGTTGCCACGTAGTAATAGAGTGCTTGCTCGTTGATTGCTTTCCAGTGTTTATCGTCTTGTGTGCTTCCGCGGGTACCTCTCGGAGACGATGCGAGCTTGCGATCAACTACACCTTCGGAACCCGACTTATCAACAGGCAAGGACTATACATTACTTATGATCCATTCTATTTCAACCAGCGGTTTGCATGCTAGTCTAGGTTAGGTTCGATGTTTGATCCTACCACATGTTTACAACCTCTTTCAAACCGATACAGCCATGTCCCCTCCCAGCAAACCATGTACTGCTATGTTACTATTGCTCGTTGCTCAGCCTCTGCTTAGTATGCATGCATAGGATGCTACGATGTTACCCTGTTACTCCTTGGTTTGGGCTATCACCTTATTATATTGTTGTTGATGATATGATTATTATAAATGTTGACTATATTCGACGAAGAATGGAAGGTCTAGGCTATCCCGCCCCGACGCTTTGTTCCATTCGGGTCACCTACGATCCGAGATCCGGGTATTGGTTTTAAGACTGAGCGTGCCTAACCGCGTGTGGGATTTTATGGGGTCCCCTTTTCTTACCTATCTAGCTTCAAACATTTCTAGTGGTGGCCCAAGCTGATTTACCATTTGAAAAAGTGTGTGTGACTGGTGAGCTCCCAGCAGTTTTAAAACAACTTGGGCTAGCGGAGACATGGTTTCTCTTGTTGGTCCACCCCAGGGAGCTAGGGGGTTGTCCACATCTGTTTGGGCAACTAACCCCACCTCATCCAGACGGTAGAGGCCGATTCGAGAGCGCGGCCGGCTTTTGAGTTGGATGTCGACTCACCGGGGGCCACCCGGATTTGTTCGTTGTTAGTTAGAGGGACCTGTCGTTCTGGATCTCTTGGGACTAAATCATAAAATGGTTGCCTATCATGGCTAGCAATTGAGAGTGATGGGCGTGCGTGCGGAGCCTTGTAATGGGCAGTTGGTACACCCCTGCAGGGTTAAATCTTTTCGAGAAGCCGTGTCCACGGTTATGGACGACTTGAGACCTACTCCTTGTTCATAGACAACAACAACTGAGATAATCTTAATATAACTTGATCAACGTGTGTGTGCCTTGACTGCTTCTTCTTCGTCGGGATGCGAAGAGGAGGACAAGGATAGGATAGGTGTTATGATTGCGTAAGTAGTTGATAGCAAGACTTGTTGGAGGCGATTACTCATCGAATGCTTGGCTTCTTACCTTACTCTCTAGATCGTTAGCCACTTCATAAATGCTAGTGCGGCAGCAACCTCACCACTTACCCCATCCTTACCGTAAACTACTAGTTCTCCTAGAATGACGAGTGATGAAGTCCTTGCTGGGTCAGTTGACCACTACAGTTGGATGTTGAGTACTTCTGTACTCATGATACTACCCCCAAACTCTTTTCAGGGTTCTTGATCGACAACAGGTATGCTGATTGACGTTTCACGTGGAGACTCGACGACGACTAGTTAGGCGGATCCCGGCGGAGGGCCTGGACCCGTGTGGTTATGGGAATCGATGTTTTTCTCTTTGTCAGTAGGCATTTGATTGTAGTCTGTACTCAGACATGTATCTTCCGCTGTTGTATTGTATTAAGGAAGTTGTATGCCGATTGTATGAGATGTTGTATCCTTGTATCTGTAATATTGTGATATCATGTTGGAAATCCGGATCATATGGCTTTGTCATATGTCGCGGTGGGACCGATATGCGCTTCGTCCCCGGATCTGGGTGGAAACACCTAGATCTGGAACAGTACCGCATATCAGGCCTTACACCTGACCATGGGATTTGCCGGGGTTGATCCCCGTCAAGAGTCTTATATCAAAAACCACAAAAAAAATAGTTGTCTTGCTTTTAGTTTCTTTCCTCTTGCTTGCTGCTACTATGAGTGTGGGAGGGGTGGGAATCGGGAGGGGGCTGCGGATAAGGGAGAGAGGGAGAATGGGGTTAGGGTTTGCCTTTTATACGATGAATGGTTATGCGGGCTTTGGTGGGTTTCAGCGAGTTTGCGGGGTTCTACTAGATCGTCCATGACAGTTTCGGAAAATGTCATCAGAAATATGTCATGCATAAGCACATTTCTTGTAGTGTTACCGTGAGAAGTTGGTTATCTGACTTGTTGATATAGCTCACCCCTTTCTTCTCTCTTTTACGCACGTTATGCAAACGATATTGGACTACAGAGGAGCTCGACGACCCTTCTTCTGGACGCCTTCGCGGAGACTCGACGATGACTAGTTAGGTGGATCCCGGTGGAGAGCCTGGACCCGTGTGGTTACGGGAATGGTGTGTTTTACCTTTGCCACTAGGCATTTGATTGTAGTCTGTACTCAGACATATATCTTCCGCTGATGTATTATATTTAAGGCAGTTGTATGCCGATTGTATGAGATGTTGTATCCTTGTAGCTGTAATGTTTTGATATCATGTTGAAATCCGAGACATATGGAAGTACCGCATATCAGGTCTTACAAGACGGCAGCGCGCGCATGACGACAAACTAGTCCCAACCCCCTCCGTCAGGCCGTTAACGTCGAGATTTTCCGTCTACAGGCAGACGGGAAAGACTGGTGACATCATCTACTAGGTTACCTCACGTCAAGTTTTTGTCGTCTACTAGCAGACGACATAGGCCACACCTTTACCGTCTGCTAAGGATAGGCAGACGGCATAATGACCAAATGGTCACCCAGTCTGTTGCCAGATTGCACAGCTGGGCACCACGTGTCCCCTTTGCCGACCGCAAGCAGACGACAAAGAGCTTTGCCGACCGCAAGCAGAAGGCAAAGAGCCTGGATAGCCTCTGTTTTTTCTGTTTTCTTTTAAATCCCTGCATTTGACAAAAATATAGCAATATATATAGACATATACATGTTGTCCAACAACAGTATAAGCACCCACACATGTTGATCAACCAGAACTATGCATATATATATGTTCATCAATCCAATACTCTCATATAGTCTCAAACACACAAGTGATCAAACACATGTTCTCCAACCACAAAGTATATACATAGTACATAGTAAACCATCAACTATCAAAACACACAAGTGACCAAAACAGTTTATAAAACTAAGCTACAAGTCCAAATGCAACACTCCATCATAGCATGACTCCCTTGAAGCAAATCTGTAAAATGAAGCTAAGAAAGTTATAAGAAGAACAACTAGAAGAAGAAGTAGAAGAAGGAGGAGAAGAAGAAATCCTCTCCTTCTTCTTCTTCTTTTGAGCAAACAAAGCCAACATCAGCAATGGTGATCAAATTAAGCTAGATTTAGCATATTTTGAGGAAATTGAGCTAACTTTAGCATTTTTGAGCAACTAAGCAAACTTTAGCATTTGTTGAGCCAATTTAAGCTAACTTTAGCATTTTTTACCCAATTAAGCTAACTTTAGCATTTTGTGAGCAAACTAAATTGACTATGTCAGTTTTTAAACTAACTAAGCTAATTATGTCCTTTTTGTGCAAAATACGCAAAGTATGGCATTTTTCGAATAAATATAGGATTTCAGAAGCAAAATACGCAAAGTCTTTCTCCTCCTCCTCCTCTTCTTCTTCTTCTTTATCCTCTTCTTCTTCTTCTTCTTCCTTCTCCTCTTCTAATAATTTTTATTTTCTATTTCTTTTTCTTTTCCTTTTATAATTCTTTTTATTTTTTCTATTCTTTCTACTCTTCTTTTTCTCCACTTCTTATTTTTCTTCTAGTTATTTCAACTAACCTAACACTAACTACAATATAAGAAACCTAACTAAATTAACAGAAAAATATACTAACTAACTACAATATATATACACTAAGTTACTACTATACTGAAACAGAGAAAAAAACTAACTAAAACAAAGAAAAAACTAACAAAAAAATTAACACTAAGAAAAAATTGAAGAGAGAGAGAGGGGAAGCACCGGAGTGGGGGAGGTGGAGGCCGGCGGCGTTGGTGGAGGGCGGAGGCGGCATAGGGGAGGGCGATGGCGGCAACGTTGGAGAAGGGCGGCGGCTGCGTCGGGGAGGCCGGTGGGCGGCAGCGTTGGAGGAGCACGCCCAGGAGAGAGAGAGAGAGGGCACCGGGAAGGGCGACGAGGAGGGGTCGACGGCGGCGTGGGGCAGGGTGGCGGCGCGGGGCAGGCTGGACGGGAGTGGGGCGGGGTGTGGAGCAGGGCGGCGACACGGTTGGGTCGTGGGGGGGGAGAGAGATGTGAGAGTGGAGAGAGAGAGAGAGGGGGGGATGGGGCGGGCCGTGAGGGGTTAATGGCCTCGCGGCTGTGCCGTCTGCCGACGGACGGCAAATATTTCATTGTCGTCCGTCGGCAGACGGCGTAGTCGCGGGTCGTTAGCCAGGCCACGTTGAGGGCTTCGGGGGGGGGGGGCACAAGGACTTTGCCGTCCGCCGATAGACGGTAAAGGAACCGTTGCCGTCTACCGAGGTGGAGGCTGACGGCAAACTTCCTGTTTGCCATGCGTCATGTAGTTGTCGTCTGTATTTAGGGCAGCAGACGACAAAGCACCTCTTTGTCGTCCGCCCCGATGGAAAACAGACGGCAAAGAGGTTGACACATGGCAAACTGGGGAATTCTAGTAGTGGTAGATGCTGATGAATAAATGGTCTACTTGTCTCGGCGTACTGTCCATACGATTGAGCATCTAGCTTTCGTGTACCATAATTAGCATTGCGGTGCGTTCATAATTATGTCAATTGCCCAATTGTAATTTGTTCAACCAACATAGTTGTTTATCGTCTTTTGAGAAAGAGACATCACTAGTGAAGATCATGGGACCTCGGTCCATATTTCCACCATTATTTCCACCTCAACTATTTACTGCTTTTATTTCCCTTTCGTTGCAATCATTACTACTATTTCCGTTTGTGTTTTGATCCTTTGTAAACAACAAGGCTGGAGAGATTGACAACCTCTCTGAACTCGTTGGAAGTAAAGTTATTTGCTTTTGTGTGCAGGTCCAGGTCAAGTAAGCGACCCTCAAGGTTGTAAACGGTGCCATTGTTTTCTTGCCATCTTTTTGCAGAACTTGGTGTCCTATTGGTCGATTAAATCTTGGTATCTTCACCGAGGGAAATTTGTTGTTGTTTACATCTTAACCTTTCACTTGGGGTAACCAACGAGGTATGAGAAGCCATCAAGCCTAGAGACTGCGTATCTCTGAAAATCTCGCCACAACTGTCTCTCTATTGTGGCTCTTATCTTAGTAGAAATTGGAGAGCTAGCTGGTGATTTCTTGTACTTTGATATTCAACATGTTGGTAGGTCAACAAACTTTTCGGCTTATCTTTGTGCCAAATCGTGCTGGCGCATTGAATTTAACCGATAGCTGGTTTGATGTAACACCTAGCTTTATAGTGACCAGCCTTTTTGTTGATCGTCCTAGGACTACTTTCGTTTAAATAAAGCTCTCTAAGTTGCCCAAAAGAATAAAAAAAATAAAAAGAAAAAAAAATCTTCGTATAGTCACATACGCACCGCCTCTTTTCTACTATCTAAAAAGAACATAACGGTTCCTCACGGTCCTCCATCGTGTTTTGCCATTTCTTTCGTCAACGAATCTAAGCCCCACCCGTCAGACTAATTTCCTATTATTAACAATTGTACCCCACCAAGCAGCCATTATAAGCATATACATACAGTTAGAAAACTATACACACATAGTTAGAAAACCACGCGTGTATGATTAATTGACAACAGATTTCATCAAATAAAATAGAGATAAATTACAATGATTTCATTCAAAATTCGTTACTATTTAAATGCCATAAATATATAAATTGTGATTCCGTTGCAACGCACGGGCATTGTGCTAGTAAGAAAAAATAAATGCACCGCCTATCCTCGACTTGAAGTCTTGAACCAAAAGAGGCCCGAGGCCTTGAGCTGGTCACGGCAGGCAAAGGCCGGTTACGCCCTCTCCCATCTTCTTCCCCGACCCAAACCCCATCTGCTCCGCCGCCGCCCTCCCCGCAGATCGCCCCGTCCTCCTCCTCTCTCTTCCTACTCCACCTCTCCCTCCCCGGCGGCATGAGCGGCCCCGCCCCGACCCCGCCGACGCCCCCTCCTCCGGCGGCGGCGCCTCCCCGCCCCGTGCGCTACGACTTCCTCAACTCCAAGCCGCCCCCCAACTACGTCGCGGGTCTCGGCCGTGGTGCCACCGGCTTCACCACACGTTCCGATATCGGGCCGGCCCGCGCTGCCCCGGACCTCCCAGATCGCTCCGCCGCCGCGGCCGCTCCTCCCACTGTCGGCCGTGGCCGCGGGAAGCCCCCTGGCGAGGACGAAGGCGGTGATGAAGGCGGCGACGAGGAGAAGGGATACGACGAGAATCAGAAGTTCGACGAGTTCGAGGGCAACGACGCCGGCCTCTTCTCCAACGCCGACTACGACGATGATGACCGCGAGGCCGATGCCGTCTGGGAGAGCATCGACCAGAGGATGGACCTGCGCCGCAAGGATCGCCGCGAGGCGCGGCTCAAGCAGGAGATTGAGAAGTACCGTGCCTCCAACCCCAAGATCACCGAGCAGTTTGCTGATCTCAAGAGGAAGCTGTCAGATGTCTCAGTGCAGGAGTGGGAAAGCATACCTGAAATTGGGGACTACTCGGCCCGTAACAAGAAGAAGCGATTCGAAAGCTTTGTCCCGGTGCCCGACACTCTGCTTGAGAAGGCCCGGCAGGAGCAGGAGCATGTCACAGCACTGGACCCTAAGAGCCGTGCTGCTGGTGGCACCGAGACACCGTGGGCGCAAACACCGGTTACCGACCTGACTGCTGTGGGTGAGGGTCGTGGTACCGTGCTTTCGCTGAAATTGGACAGGCTGTCGGATTCGGTTTCTGGGCTTACTGTTGTTGATCCAAAGGGTTACCTTACAGACTTGAAAAGCATGAAAATTACTAGCGATGCTGAGATCTCTGACATTAAGAAGGCAAGACTGCTGCTCAGGTCTGTGACACAGACAAACCCAAAGCATCCTCCAGGTTGGATTGCTGCTGCTAGGCTTGAAGAGGTTGCTGGCAAGCTCCAGTCTGCTCGGCAGCTCATTCAGCGGGGTTGTGAGGAGTGCCCCAAGAATGAGGATGTTTGGTTTGAGGCATGCCGGTTGGCTAGCCCAGATGAGTCCAAGGCAGTAATTGCCAGGGGTGTGAAGGCAATTCCAAACTCTGTGAAGCTGTGGCTGCAGGCTGCAAAATTAGAGACTAGTGATTTAAATAAGAGCAGGGTTTTAAGGAAGGGGTTGGAGCACATTCCTGATTCAGTTAGGCTGTGGAAGGCTGTTGTGGAGCTGGCGAACGAGGAGGATGCAAGAATGTTGCTTCACAGGGCTGTGGAGTGCTGCCCACTTCATGTCGAGCTTTGGCTTGCCCTAGCAAGGCTCGAGACATATGACCAGGCAAAGAAGGTGCTTAATAAGGCTAGAGAGAAGCTCAACAAGGAACCTGCCATTTGGATTACAGCTGCAAAGCTGGAGGAGGCTAATGGGAACACCCAATCCGTAAGCAAGGTGATTGAGAGAGGTATAAGATCTTTGCAGAGAGAAGGGCTGGATATTGACAGAGAGGCGTGGCTAAAGGAAGCTGAAGCTGCAGAGCGTGCTGGATCTGTGCTTACTTGCCAGGCTATTGTGAAGAGCACTATTGGACTTGGGGTTGAGGACGAGGACCGGAAGCGGACATGGGTTGCTGATGCTGAGGAATGCAAGAAGCGCGGTTCAATTGAGACAGCTCGGGCCATCTATGCACATGCTCTTAGCGTGTTTGTTGCCAAAAAGAGTATATGGCTCAAAGCGGCACAGCTTGAGAAGAGCCATGGGACAAGAGAATCTCTTGAAGCCATTCTCAGAAAAGCTGTCACGTACAATCCAAAAGCTGAAGTGTTATGGCTTATGGGTGCAAAGGAGAAATGGTTGGCTGGTGATGTCCCTGCAGCCCGAGCCATTCTTCAGGAAGCTTATGCTGCTATCCCTATTTCAGAGGAGATCTGGTTAGCTGCATTCAAGTTAGAGTTTGAGAACAACGAACCGGAGAGAGCAAGAATGCTTTTGACCAAGGCCAGGGAAAGAGGAGGCACCGAAAGGGTTTGGATGAAATCAGCAATTGTTGAGAGGGAATTAGGAAATGTGGATGAGGAAAGGAGGTTGTTGGAGGAAGGCCTGAAGTTATTCCCCTCGTTTTTCAAATTGTGGTTAATGCTTGGACAAATGGAAGACCGGATTGGCCATGTAGCGAAGGCAAAGGAGGTTTACGAGAATGGACTCAAACACTGCCCAGGTTGCATCCCTCTTTGGCTCTCGCTAGCTAGTCTAGAGGAGAGGATAAATGGCTTGAGTAAGTCACGTGCTTTTCTCACCATGGCAAGGAAAAAGAATCCAGCTACACCTGAACTATGGCTTGCAGCAATTCGTGCTGAATTGAGGCACGGGAACAAAAAGGAAGCTGATTCTCTACTAGCCAAGGCATTACAAGAGTGTGCAACAAGTGGCATTTTGTGGGCTGCAGCCATTGAGATGGTGCCACGTCCCCAGCGCAAATCAAAGAGCTCAGATGCTATAAAGCGATGTGATCATGATCCACATGTTATTGCAGCTGTAGCCAAACTTTTTTGGCATGACAGGAAGGTTGATAAAGCAAGGAGTTGGTTGAACAGAGCTGTTACTCTTGCTCCTGACATTGGGGATTTTTGGGCATTGTACTATAAATTTGAACTCCAGCATGGAAATGTGGACACACAGAAGGATGTTCTGAAACGATGCATTGCAGCTGAACCAAAACATGGTGAGAGATGGCAAGCTATAAGCAAATCTGTTGAGAACTCGCATCAGCCAGTTGATGCCATTCTGAGGAAAGTCGTTCTGGCTCTTGGTGCAGAAGAAAATCCCAATGCTGCAGAACCCTAGTCCTTACTATTTCGGCAAGGTATTTTTCTTATCCGATAAATATAAATTTGTCTTGATGTATTCCCATGCTTTCTGATGCATCATGTAGCTACTTCTCATTATGTGTCTATTCACTATTCTTCAGCTAGAAATTGTACTTCAGATGAAATATGTAGTACTTTATAAGGTTTGAGTTGCAAGTATGGTCCCTTGAGGATGAACAGTTCCTCTTATCTTTGTTTTAAACTTTTCATTGGTCCTGGTCCATGAAAATATGGTATCGATTGGTACTTCCTTCGTTTTTATTTACTCTGCATATTAGTTTTGACCTAAGTCAAACTTATAAAGTTTGACCAAGTTTTTAGAAAATAATATAAACTTTCACAATAATAAATATATATGATGCAAATATATATTCAATGTTAATTCTAATGGTATTATGGACGTTAATAGTTTCTTGTATAAACTTCAAAGCTTACAAAGTTTGACTTGAGACAAAGTTAATATGCAGAGTAAATAAAAACGGAGGGCTTATAAAGTTGTCTGGGTAAACATTTATGTAGGCCCCCTTTGGTTTGGAGGAATTTTGTAGGAATTTCATAGCATAGGATTCCTATAGGAAAATTTCCTTTATTCCCCTTCGGTTTGTAGGATTGAAATCCTATTCCTATATAAGAACTATTCCTACCCTTCACATTTTGAAGGAAAATAAACATTAACCTAGACTCAGGCCAAATATGGCCCGTAATAATCCAGCTTCCGCGATAATGGAAAAAATCCTATGATGTGAACCAAGGGACATCTCTTTTCGCATAAGGTTGAAGATACATGACATCTCATTTCCTACTAGTTTCTATTCCTATGAACCAAAAGATAGCATTTTTAATCATCCCAGTGCATTTAAGTGTAGTTTGTGAACATTACAGATCTGCATAAAAAGGTACGCTTCTATATGCAGTTCAGCCATATCCTTGCATCTCCACAACTTCTGAGCAAAAACACACAAACTTGCATCTCCTGGACACCCCTTCCTCTCCTATCCGTGTCATGCTTCCGCAAAATAATACTCCCTCCGATCCAAATTAATTGACACACACTTACTACAACTTTGTACTAAAGTTGTACTATGTGTGCGTCAATTAATATGAACCGGAGGGAGTATCACATTTCTCTGTAATTCTTGTGGGAGCAATGCTTCGTGTGCCTTTTACTGTCCTAAATTGCATTGCATCTTCACTTCCACTTGTTGCAGTTGTAGTAGTGGCATTTGACTAACTTGTGCTGGTTACCACATACTCCCTCCGTTCCAAATTACTTGACGTGGCTTTAGTTCAAGTTTAAACTACACTTGAACTAAAGTCACGTCAAGTAATTTGGAACAGAGGGAGTACCTGAGAGAGAATTGTGGCTCATTAACAGAGTAAATAGCTGCTGCAATTGGCTTCTGATTTAGCAATATGATCTTTAGTCATCTTTGCATCGTCAGGCATGTGGTTTTTCTGCTACCGAGGATCAGGTCATGGTTAAGCTGAGAGATCGTTGACCATTAAACAAGAAAATGATAACTTTTTGTCTTCTAGTACTGAGGAGGTTCAAACTTGAAAACCTTATATTAATGCTGAATTGCTGGTTGTGAAACTAAGGCTTGATGTGATGATATTCGTATACAAAACTAATGAATGTTGCACAGACCAATATGCTATTTGCTTGGTGCCAGTGAGTTATGTCACATACTCATAACAAGAGGGGAGTCTTAATGCATAACAGACAGTCTTAGTCCTTTCAGTTGACTAGATGTCAATGTTTTGACATAATATTAGGTTCTGTCTGGTTCTAGTCCTATTTCCTTCGCTCAAGTCCAAGATACCTGGGGTCTGTTTTGTACCTGAGTTAATTCAATTTTCAGTTTGACTTTGAAACTCTTGCCGTGCCGCCTAACCAAAGAAAAGGGCAATCAGTAATTAGCATGATAGCAGTTTTTTATGTGACAAAGAGTTGATGCTTTTGATCATTGTTACTCCCTCCGACCCATAGTAGTGTCGCTCTTAAGATGTATATGCATTAAAGACACAACACAAAGATATCCAAGGAACAACAGGTCTAAAAACTGCAAACATGAACAACTCTCATCCTAAGTTGCTAACATATATCATGACTTCATTTGATTATTTTGAGTTGGCTGGCTATCTAACATAATTAAATTATTGAGCACAAGCATTAACACAAGGCTGTAGCAATCTAGCAGAGGATCAACACAAGGAAGATCCTCATAATAGATAATGAGGATTACCTACCAACAGGCTTGGCGTAGAAGGATGTCGACACTCTAGAAATGAACTGGCGGACCAGTAACGCTACTGCTAGATTTACTTCAAGCTTCACAAATAATCCAATCTAGTTTCCAGTTCCTGTTCATCAAACTACACACTTCTAATAGTTGGCATGAATTTTTATTGCTGCTGGCTTTGGTTCATGTATGGTGACCATTTCGAAACCTTCATGCATATGTAGGAAACTTGACAAGGATTGTCGTCAGGAATGAATACACAGGACTATCCAGTAATTAAAGTTTTATTTGAAATAATCTGATTTCAACATACATCCTTGCAATAACTTGAAATAATGCTGATCAATGTACTTTAGAGTCAATAATGCTGATTCTGCAAAGTACAAACTTAATCTACATGACATTAAACTTTAGAAGCAAATAATTTGTTCGCATGTACATTTTCCCTGAATGTTGGCGATTCGCCAGGCATGAATTATGACCTACTTCAGAAATCAAATCATAGCGAGAGATTAACTGTTCGATCTTGCTTGCCACCGGGAGGAGAGCAAGCAGTGGCAAAACAAACAGTGAGGGAGAGGGGGAGGAGACAGGGGAGAGAAAATGAGGTGAGGGCGCCACCGGGAGGTGAGCTGTCTGAGTGATTGAGCAGTGGATGATGACGGCGACTACATGCGGTGGCAGCGGCTCTATTGCTGGATCTAGAACTGATGAATTCAGTAAAACTGAATCATGGATCTGCTCCCAAACGAATATGTGTGGACTGATAATTAATCACCCAACAACACTTGTAATTTGCAAGCCGGTGTTTTCTCCAGCAAAAATCAAATAGTGAGCATGGACATTAATTTGTTGCTTGATATTGCCCGAGATGAAATGTCTTTTCTAGTCTTTATTAGTTAAAAAGCATGGATGTTTTTCTGGTTGCTGCAATGGATCACATGTGATGAGTGTTTTTGTTGATGGTACCCATCATAGTAAAGTCTAGAATGTACCTTAATATCGATTTTCAAAAGCTGATTGTATTTCCTGCAAGTCTATTGTTTGCGAAGTCAAGGGCAATGTGTCGTTTTTATTCCCTTGCATTTTGCTGTCATCTTGCCTTACCTCATATGGCTTCCCTTGTGCAGGTCATCCAAATATCGGGCTGAACAGAAGAGTTATACTTACATGACGGGGCTTCAAGTACTTTATTCATGATACCCTAAGCCCCTGACTGATCATTGTATCATGCATATCTGGTGGAGACCCCAAAATCATTTATACCAACCGGTGTTGATACTCATTTCAGTTTACGAGTGGTTGAGCGAGCTGGTGATCTCATATGTGCACCCACTGCTGTCACAAGGCTGAGTGGCATTGGTTCAGCTGGCTTTTGGTGATACGAGAGTCAGTCTTGTCTTGATGTACTCGAAGCGCCTTGTTGTAGCTCTAAAGAGTTAATGATCAACCCACTTACCCACTGACAATCATGCTTGTATTCTGTACTCTGGCATGTTACAAGATTTTAATGTTTGAAATGCATTTATGAAGTGGCGTATGAAATAGCTACAGTTTTAGGACTTGCATACGTATCTCTATCTTTATCTTTATATACTATCTAAAAAGAACCTAACGGTTTTTTACGGTCCTTCTTTGCGTTTTGTCATCTTTTCGTCAACCAACCAATGCCCTACCCGGCAGCCACAATACACAACAATTCCCATTCTCAGCAACGACACCCCACCATCCAGCCACAATCCACCAATTAATTGCTCGTGAAAGCATTCGCGCCAGCATCAATCACGCAGTCTAAAAGGATGTTAATTAATTACATTCCATCTAATGTCATCGTGCATAAATCACTGATTAAATGCCTTTATTTTACATACCATCTAAAGCCAGCGCCAACCAAAAATTCACACATAAATCACCGATTAGTTACATGTCATAATTTTACATTCCATCTAATACCAATGTGCCAACCCAAAGTTTAAACGACTCATGGCTTATAAATGGTACGAAGAAGGTGCCTGGCATGCCTTGGAGATGATCCAACACAAAGATTCATGGCTCCTGCTTGCCTCATCATGAAGAGGGTGGTGGCTCCGGTCACCTGGCCTTCATCGATCAGCAGGCACTGTGTTTCCTACCCTGTATCCATGTTTTGAATTTCAAAATGCATATGCAAATCCTTATCATGTTTTCACTTTCAGGGATGTCGTATTTGATTATGTTGAGAATATGCATATGAAAAGCAGATCGTATAAGACAATGGCTAGAGTTATGTCAGCATGTACCAATGTGAGAAGAAGTGGATATTTAATATTCTATGCCATCCTCACCCATCTAAATGTGAGTACATTGATGTACCTTAATCGTGTAAAATGTGCATCTACCTGAAAGTTTTGCTGCTGCTGTTTTTTGAAAAAAGTGCAAAGAACATGATTTGTATTGTTTACAGTTTCAAGCATTCTAGGAATTAATATTTCTAGCCGAAAAGTTTTACTGTTGCATTTTTTTGGCACCGTGAAAAGAACATGATTGGGAGCGCTTACAATTTCAAGCACCTGTACAAAGAGGCCATAAAGCTCCTGTACAAAAACCTGCTTCAGTTTCAAGCATTGACAGTAATAAACTGGCTTCAAGGATTGCTTCAGTTTCAAGCTCCTGTAAGAAAAATTGCAGTGGCAGAGAGAACATGAACAATCAAATGTTGGAGTTTCCTTCTATCATTGTTCTCCTGGAAGCCATGCTTTGAATGTTATTGAGATGATTTGGGACAAGTGGGCAGAGTGGAAATACCTGGCCGCACGGTGGTGTGAGGCCGGAGGTCGCGGAATAGTGGCTCCTTGCAGTGGGGCGGTGTCGCCGGACACACTGACCGGCCGAATGACGAGGAAGAGCGGGGAGCGGCTACCTGCGGGCGACGTAGACGAGCGGGCGGGAAAGGTGGTCAGACGAGCGAACGGGCGAGATCCACAGGCGGGGACAGGGGGTCGCCGGACGAGAAGTTCTACAGGTGGACGGGGTCGCCGCCTCGCCGGATTTGACGAGTCGCTCGACTTCTACTCCTCTGCTCGCAACAACTGCCGATTGAGATTTTCTTTATTTTTTTGAGAGCCACTGCTGATTGAGATAGCACTTTTTTAGGCTGCCGATTGCAGATAGCAGCGTAGGGTTCATCTGATCTCTCTGCCTTTGACTGGAAAAGCCCATCGAAAGGCAGAAAGGACAAAGGAAGTTGCTAATGCTGTGTGCTGGGTTCGACTGAAGAGAGAGCTGGATACACGTGGCTGTGTGGGTGGATCCAATCATTTTTTATGAGATTTGGGTATTTAGAAAAATAAAAAATATACTAATCAATTTTACTATTAGTGGCTAAATTTAATTTTGCGTATTTATATTAATTTCCACCACATCCTTATGCAATGATATTAATTTTCATATCATTTTAATAAAAACATAGGATTCATAAAAAATATTATGTTTGATCGTATTGATAGTCATAAACATGAATTCACATTAATAATACAAATATTGTGATTTTTTATAGCGCAAATATTTCCATATGAACTCCTCCTATTTGCATATCAAGGTTGATAATCCAACTTTCTTGTTATGTTATTTTGATTTTACTATGTTATTTAAAGAAAATATCAGTGTTATTAATTTTACTGAATTGCATAAATACATCATGTTCTTTCCTAAAAAAACAAATTGGTGCATGACACGACCTTGTGACGTGGATATTTCTGCAAATAAAATACATTGGTGTTTTTCTAAAATTCAATCAATTAAAGCCGTATGCTACTTCACATAACATCGAATTAAATAATTATCAACTAAATCATTCAACTAAAGGAAAGGCAGATAAATCATTGAAATGCAACTATTTATGGTTTGTACATGTTTCCCGTAGCAACGGGCATTTTACTATATGTTTAAAATAATTGGTATTGCGTCACAACAATACATATGCCTTGGAGATTGGTGTTCATGCTTTACACATTGTGTTTCTTTTGCCAGAGGGTCTATGCTTTTTATCTCCCGTTGCAACCCACGGGCATATTTCCTAATAAGGGAAAATATTTGCAATAAGCACTTGTCGCCGGTAGCGACCCTAATCTCACAGCTATTAAAAGCACTAGATGACCCGTTGCGCCAATGGCGCAAGGGGAATAATAGAACCAGATTCTCATAGACGATGAATATACTTAGAGTTGAAACATGTAAGTAGAGTTGAAACATGTAAGTGCACATTGGTAGATCAAAATGCTTAAAATGCCAGTGGAGGAGGAACATTTAGAGGTAGGCATATAAAGGTAGCTTAAATTACAAACTTAAAACTGTAGTACATAGATAGCTGTCAACCCTAGTTTTGATAGGGGGATATAAAGGTAGCTTAGATTACAGACCACACAAAATTAAGCTGGATACAGGGTAGCGACAAGTTCGTTTGTAGCAGCGGTTATGAACATCGATGTTAGTTAACTACACTATGCCTTAGAGGCTATAGATGGTAAGACGGAGCCCAGCAGATGCAGGTTTGAAGGCGAAGGCGTTGATGTTTCCTTGGATCATGTATGCGTGAGCGATGAAGACCTTCAAGCCTGTTGTGATTGTAGCTCTATTGTCAACTCCTTTGATGAGCCGAGCTGACACATGCACACTTCTATCTCCAGTTGCGATTGGTAGTTCATTTGATCTTGCATGCATGTGTTGAAGGAGGTATGTCTTACACACCCTCTGCTGTAATCAAACAGCCACCCCTTGGCAGTAACACAAAATAAAACAAACAACAAGGGAGGAATTTTTAAGGGTAATACACAATTAGAAAACCAGGACAGCAAAGCAAGGAAAAATGCACGAGGAATCTAACCATATGTACCAACCTAGGGCTGAGGGAGGTTGACGGGTGGCAGTCCGGTGGTCGTCTAGGACACATGCTAGTTGGTGTTGCTGGTCTGGGGAAGAGAGGACAATTGGGATCACCTGCTGCTGCCGCTTCGCTCGTCGCTGCCGCCAGAGATTTTGTTTGACTTCTTGTTTGTCATCGTGAGAGATTTCTATGTACTGGAATATGATAGATAAATTTCCACAATTATGAAACATTCATAGTTTGTATAAATATTCAGACAAGTGATTCAGCAAATCTTTCACAAATATTCTGAGGGAATTCAACATTGATCGGTCACTGGTTCAACAAAAAATTATACTTTCTAGTTCAAATACAACAGTTTTTTACAAATACGCATCGCAACATTAGCACTGATTAATCATTGGCTCAGGAAAATAAATTCTATTTACACTACTGATGGTAAAGGTATTTAAAACGGTACATTTTAGTCATCTCTCACCATAGTGCCTCTTTTTTCCATTCAGTAAGAGCTTGCAAATTCTTTCAATTCACAACAACATATAGAACACAAGGAAATCTTATATCATAGCCTCAACTATTTCAGTTTTGCACTGCCCCACAACGAACCTACAGGAAACTTAAAAGAGGAATCTAATATTGGAGTGGGGATGAGCTAAATCGAGAATGCAAGGGAGATGAAAGGAAGTATGGGTCACCTTGCGACCACCTGAAGATCTGATTCCATGCCCACAACAGAAACTCTTCCTCTCTCAAGGATCCGTGTTAAAGAAACTCAATATCAAAAAATGTGTTATCTACTGTTTTTACTCAAACCGAACATCCTTCAGTTTCAATACATCGATCTAATTTGAGTCTTCCGAGATACCCCAAATATGATTTTTGAAGGATAAACAGATATGAACACAAACACATTGTAGGTATTTTTTCTCTCTTGGGATTTAGGAGAAAATGTGCCTATGCAACAAAGACGACGTTTTAGATTGCAAGTGATCATACGGCTAATAAAATTATTGTCTAACTTACACCAATTGAACAACGATTTGATATGACTAAGGATACACCATATTGTTCTGATTTTTGTGGGTGATGCATATAAAGTTCCTACCAGATAAATCAAATTTCACTAAGCATCTTACTCTAGGAGACGCAAAATACTTTAGGAATGAAGTAATCTATATGTGGTGATCCTCATAATATTGTGAACATACATACGAAGACATTAGTTCAAGTAAATTAGTCCTATCGAATCAACACACAAAGAATGAAATTACAACGTGAGTTTACCTCAAATTTGTTAGAACCATAAAGGCTAAAAACCCTTGAATATATGCAGAACTTGGTTCCTTATAAAGTACATATGCATGCAAGCTTAGCTGGGAACTGGCCTAGTCACTCACACACAATTACGCAACCTGTAAAAAATAACATATTAATCCATCAATAGAATGGCGTCTCGAGATCCGAACAAACACAAAATAATACAGCATCACCATGCACTGTCCTCATGTCATCATGGCTGAGAAGGCGCTCGGGGCAGTCTGACACACATCAGGACAAATTGTTGGACCAGAGAGGTAGTGTAGAGCATGTACCTTCGCCCTGGCCGGGCTGTGGCGACCAGTGGGGACTCAAAACACAACGACAAGGGAGGAGCTAGAAGAAGCCGAAGAGGCTCCCCTGAAAAGCGGCGCCGCCTCCATGAGGGCCGACCTGCTCCTTCACCATGTCTCCGACCTCCTCCCTTTTCCATGCAACCTCACCCCATCACGACGGACCGACTGCTTCTTGTCCTCATCGCCCCGCCTCCCCTGCACCTTCATACGCCATGCCCGCGGGCATGGGAAGAGGAGCATGAATTAAACCCAGTGGACAACATATCATTCTTAGTTCATGTTCTTTGGTTAGCTTCAGTTTTTTGCTGGCAGCGTCAGAGCAGGGTACAAAACCAAGCAAAGTTTAGCCAATCGGTTGATCACCGATCAAACATGCGTATGAATATTATGACCTACTAACCAACAAACTTGCACACACATCCCCCCGTAATGCTATGCTCACCTAAAATTACGGATTTCAACCTATTTTAGTCGATTCCCTAAATCAATTCCACCTGAACCTGCACATTTTGTTTTTTAAACGACCAGGGAAGTGGCAAGCACAAAGGCATGTGAACAACATGGTATACAAGCATGAATTAATGGCACTATGGCCACCGAGAAGATCGCTAACCCATACCTGCACACGAACTGCTGAACAGATCAGGTCAAGGCAGTAGGCACACATGGCTCGTAAGGCGGAAGAAACATTTTGCAACAATTTGAATAACTCAAACAGGGATCACAAGCTTTTGCTGCTTGGGGGTTTAACGAGGTTCACCATACCGCTAAGGTAATTATCCATCATTGAATTATATGGAGAAGACATATGGCTAGCCCAACAAAATATCATAGCACACACATTTCGTAGAGTAGACAGAATATTATAAACCGCCAGCCAATCACATCACGAAAAGCATGGTAAACATTGAAATAAGATATGGAGACAACAGCTTCAAAGCGGGAAATGGGTAAGAACTCACCAGAGCAGACTCAACAGAATAATTAGTAGACTCCCTTACATACAGGGACAGTGAAATGTGGCAAGCTGTCCATCTAAATTTGACAAGCACCTAAAAAGATGGAATTTAAATCAGACATAAGTCACTCATTCTAGTCAAAGAAAATGAATTCCTATAAAACTAACCACTGTTATAAATTCAGATTGGTAGAACGTAAAACTTTTCAAATCACCAGGAAACAAGTATCGCTACAAAATATCATAGGCTTCCCATTTGGCAGAGTTGGCAGAAAATTTACGCCTCTCCTTTTGAATAAATATAAAAGAAGAGAAGACAAGAAGCTACCAATACCATACATTTGAATCAGATTGATTGAGAAGCATAAAAGATAAAGAAGGAGATTGGATAGACAATCATATTAAAGTTCTTGGTTCCTTACATCTGTGTAACTTTCGGGTGGGTACCATTCCATCCATCTGCTCATCCCTACAAAATTGTACCAAAAAATACAATATAACTATATCTTATTAGCTAATCTCTAGATTTGTGGCTCTTCTTTTGAATCAATATCAAAGAAGAGAAGAGGAGAAGCTACTAATACAATACCTGCAGAGGGGCTGGTGAGGTCGAGACGCAAAATACATGGCACTGAAATTGACCAAGAATAACAGGCTCAGTATAAGGTTCCAAAGGGGAGCAACCTGCTGCCGTTGGCATTGGCATCGCGTGGTCCGCAGCCCCACACTCCGGTGGCCGCTCCATGTTGTTCATCCACCGGAGCTCGTCAGCCTTGGAACAACTTGAGCAGTAATTAAAAAATTGACATTAGGCTACTGGAGCACATGTAGCCAGTGAAATAAAACAACTACCTAGCAGATGGAAATCACGCATGGGTTGCGGCGCAAAGGAACAATCCATTTAATTTTGTTGCATGAACTCTTGGCACCCAACAAATTATCTAGAGGTAGGAGACAAACCTGCCTAGGAGATTTCCACCTCCACAACGTCTCTGCTTACAACCAACTACAAGAAGCCACCGTCAACACAATAGGCTGAGCCTGCACATTCGAAGAGATCAAACAAAATCACAGCAAATCAAGATGACATTCAATTTGGATAATGACTAACACAAGTAAACCACAAAATCTGAACATCAGCCTAGTGGGTCAAGGTCTCCCAAAGATCTCTCTGTTAGGCAACCTAAATGCACACCTGCTCTCTCTCCCTCTTACTCAGCCCTTCACTACCCTAGGACCCCCATACACCCATCTAGAGATGTTGGACTGCTATCTCTACCCTGTCCTAGGGTTTCTACCGAGAGAGAGAGAGAGAGAGAGAGAGAGAGAGAAGACGGGACTCACCATCACCCATCTTGTGAGGCCGACGCCGTCGCCGGAGATGGCCTTCGCACCCGCACACCTACAAGCCTCCGCGCCCGATCAGGGGCTTATCATCCCCCACAGCCGGCATCGGCGACATCGGGGAGAGGAGGCCGGCGGCACAGGGAAGAGGCGGGACGGAGGAAGGAGAATCGGCTTGGGAAGGGAGGCGGCGGCAAGGACATGAGGGGATTGGGTCTCGGCCTCTCAGGGACGGGAGGGTAGTGGGAGGCGTCCTGTCGCGTGACAGAAGTAGCAGGCGCATTAAACCCACGTCCTTCGATGCATCGAACAAGTGGTGCGAATAATTATTATTTTCACCCAGGAACGGACTCATATGAAGCAAAACAAGCAAACGAGGCCCACAGGTCATTAGGCTGATCCATATCAATCAAGTGCTAATATAAACGGGTGGTTAATCAGGAGCCAACACAGCAAAAAACGCTGTACATTGACTGATCGTGTGAACGAGATCAGTTTCACAATCTGAAATCGCTGAGGAGCCGGGTAGGCTAGGAGGGTTTATAGGAGGAATTGGAGTTGTTCAAAAACACATTGGAGGCATGTGCCTACTTTAGGCCCTACGAGGCTAGACATGATTTTGATTCGATTCCTGGGAATTCCAAGTGAAATTCAGACAGATTTTGGAAAAAATACACGATTTGAGAAAACACTCGAACATTGTTGGCGTTTTGAAAGATCAGAGAACAACGTCCACCATATATTTATTGCTGATAAAACTAGCATATCCTTCACTGTAAGCACACCTCGTATGTTCATAATATTGCACAATGTGTATGGTGCTTATGATATCCAGTGCAGGTGAGACCACACATATATGTCAAGCCACTTGATGGTCCTTCAGAAAGCCAACGAGGAGCTCATTGACCTTGTCCGGGAACTGCTCCTGAACGAAATGGCTTCCTTCAGGGATGTAAGTGATCTTCAGATCCGACGCGAACTTCTCCATGGTGCCATTTTTCAAGACCGCCTCAACCCCAGGGAACTTGAAAACGTAGTCTTTCTCCCCCATGACGACGAACACAGGGACTTGGAATTTCGGATCTTCAATTGGTTGCCTCTTATGGAGAGACCTGTCAAGCGTTGCACCACACATCTAATATATTTAAGACATCATCAACCTAATAGCACAAACTATTCAATTACTACAATGGCACATATGCAGGCACCTTTTATAAAGAAGATAAAAATTGATAATCACTGTGTTTACCTGTATGGCATCTGTAGTGGATACACGAAACCAGATTTCTCATAGAGGGACTCATACGTAGCAAGATCCTCCTCAGTGAACCACTCTGGAAGGGGAACCGACAGGTCCGCTAGATCCATGATTTCTTGATCTTCCTTCGCTATCGGGATGTCGCTTCTAGAGAAGAGAATGTAGATGGTGCGCACGACTCGCTTGACGTCGTACCTGCCAAAGTCCGCCTCGGCTCTTCCTGGTTCCTACAGAACACAAGCTTTCTGTATGATGGTATAATGAGAAAACTCTCTAGTCGTGTCCTTGACATGGGAACTTAAGGTCAGGGAGATAACCCGCCAACGCAGTATATAGAAGCCTTCTGGCATGGTAGTGAAGGAGGAGCCACCATGAAGAAAAGGGATACCCAAACACATAACACCACATGTGCGGTTGGGGTGACGAAGAGCAAAATCATAAGCCAGCATGGCTCCAAAATCCTTTGCCACAAGGTAAGCCTGATGTGAGGTAAAATGGAAGTTATCAGAAGACAACAGTAAAGAATAGCACTGTTTTTCGTGAGGAAATTATCTTATTTTCGTATGTCAAATAATGACCAAATTCAACCAGAAGGACATGTTTCATTCTCGGTGCTGCCTTCATCCCGTTGAATGCCATCTTAAAACACATCAACTCAATGGAGCTGATACCGATAAATTGGTACTAGTACATGGTTTTGTAGCTAGACATTAATTCTGGAAATAGAGTAATAGACTCAACAAGTGAACAACCCAGCTCTCAGTCACATAAGATGGAGGAAGAAGAATCCTATGATTGAATGGCTATGTGTTTATAAGTTATAACTACACCAACTCCACCATGATTTCCTTTTTAAAACCTCCATGAATTTATACAATTTTCTTACATATCTAAGCGATTAATCTCAATTTCTCCAATTATCTAGTTCCATCTGAGTTTTTCTCCCACAGGGCCGTGAACTAGTAGAACTCACAGTGAACGTTACCATGTTATTAGTAATAGTCTATACGAACTGCTGCCCGCGTGATCCCCTCGCTGATTTTCCCCAATCCGGACACACTGACCCCCCCAAAAATGTCCAGTAATCAAGGGCTAGAGGAGCACCTTGGGCACGGAGAGCGCATCCAGGATGGCGAGGAGATCCTCAACCAGGTCGCCGTACGCCGCCGCCTCCGGCTCCGGTGGCTGGTCGGAGAGGCCATACCCACGCCAGTCCGGCGCGATGGCGCGGTACCCAGCGGCGGCCACGGCCAGCATCTGGTGGCGCCACGAGTACCATATCTCCGGGAAGCCGTGCAGGAACAGCACCGTCCCGAGCTCACCTGCAAGCAAATTAACAACGGTCACCAGTCACCACCGAGCACAGGCGTGGTCGAGGTAGGGATGGGGCGCTGACCTGTGCCTGCTTGGGCTACGTGGAGGTTGAGGCCTCTGATGGCGAGATGGCTGTGCTCGATCTGCTGCTCCGCCATGGCCATGGTTGATGGCTTGCGCCCTCTGCCCCTCTCCTGTCACTTGTTGGAAGTCTTTCTTTAGAGAGCTTGTGGATGGAGATTGCCGCCGGCTTTGTGCTGGTGGTAACAACGAAAGCACCAGATTTGTCTGTACTGCCGTGCCCACCAACTAACTTACACAAGGTTTATCGACGACCGGGATAGTGATAGTCGGCCGGTTGGTTTGTCTTCCCGACGCACCACGCGGGCTACCCACCACCAACGCTAGTTTCTTCTTCTTCAAACGATCCGATTTTATTAGCTACTCCATATTTTTTCTTAAAAAAAACTTTCGATTTGTTCATCTTTAATTATAGCAATACAACGAATATAAAAAAAAAATCATAGCGCACCCAAAAGGAGGATAAGTCTGCGCGAAAAGATTCAAGCCGAGCGCGAGTAGGCCAAAGAGACCCGCGATGGCGCAATCACCGACGCCCAGGTTGCCATGGAGGAGGCCACCATCGACGCCCGCAAAACTGCACTCCTGCCATCGGAGCAGGAGCTCCAAGACCACGAGAAGGACGTCTTCGAGCGTGATACCGCCATCACGCAACTTGAGGGGGAGTCCGAGAACCTCGCATCCAATCTCCGTGGGGAGTGGACTCGCCTGGAGCAGTTGTAGGAGGGGTTGGACGCCCGAGGGCCACCCATGACATGCACCAGGCAATGCTTGACGATGTCGATGCCTCGTGTAAGCAACACATCGACGATGGTAACGCCAAGCTAGAGGAGTGAAAGAAGAAGATGGTGGATCAGAACCACCAATAGCTCAAGGAGCCCTCAAGGAGCAGCGTCAGGATGTCTCCAAGGAGTACCACGAAAATTTCACAATGTAGGAGGAGCGCTTCAAGAAGAGGCGCACCAAACTAGAAAACCAGGTCCAACTGCTAATGAATTGCATCACCGAGGCTCAAGAATCGGTTGTCGCGAGCGGGAAGGCCTGGGAGGGCACCGAGAAGGCAAGCGTCAAACTTAACGCCGAGTTGGAGAAGTTCGAGGAGCAGCTGGGCCCTCTGGTGTAGCGATGCAATACGACGGAGACGGAGAGATCCGTACATCTTGCGCAGCGCAAGACGCGGAGCGAGATGTTCCACGGGCTCTACAAGCGCGCCTACGCTATTGTCGGGCAGCTTGGCATTAGCGAACTGAGCCCCGCGAACGACATCGGCAACTACGCCTCGCACTTCACCCGCCTAGTCGATAAGCTCAAACAAATCGCTTGCAGGATGCGAGATACGATCGAGGCAGTGTGACGTGAACGTTGGGGCTTGTTGGGGCCGTATTGTGACGCCCCCAAAATCAACCTGTGTACAGTAATCATACACGCAGGGTACACGGCTGAGATTAGGGTGCCACGGTGAGAATATCACAGCGCAACACTAAACACAAAAGGATAAACAAATATATTACAATACCAGGGATCACGAGGATCCGAATACATAAGTCATACAAGCCATAATATCTGAGTACAGACATAGTTAGTCAAGTTTTGCCTTAAGAAGGCTAGCACAAATCACATCAGAGATACAGATCGAAAAGGCGAGGCCTCCTGCCTGGGATCCACCGAACTACTCCTGGTCAACGGGGAACTCGACGTCGTAGTAGTCGCCTCCGGGGTACTCCTGCTCCTGGACTCCAACGTCTGCTGCAGCGGCCGATCAGGCAAAGCGAAAAAGGGGAAATAAAGCAAAGGTGAGTATCTAGCATACCCGCGAGTCTTACGTCCGCTACTAAGCATTATGCATTGTATCAATGGAATGAAGAGGCTGTATGTAGTGGACTGAAAGACAGAAATCCAGAGCAAGGGTAAGAAGCTAGGCCTATCGAAGACTAGCATCTTCCGACGATGTCTTGCAGCATGAGGTAAGAATCGGCCAACAGTTTATATAAAGCATAAAGTAACAATGCAGCAGAAGTTGCTACAGCATTGTATAATAATAAGTTGTAATAATTAACAATGCCTCCGAGTTCACCTCCTCGACATCCCCGCGAGGAAGAAAACCCGAAACCATACAGTTTAATAATAATAGTTTGTAGTGGTAAGATCCAGCTTCAGCATAAAGCGTCCTGTTACCGTGGACATGGCTATTCGAATAGATTAATCTTCCCTGCAGGGGTGCACTTGTGTTACACTACACGCACGGATCTCCAGGGTGGCGGGAACCTTGTTAGGGAACGCTCCACCGAGGCTATCCGACACTTCGTAGCCCATCTTTCAAACTCAACAGAGAGGCCATCCGCCGGTCTAAATCCTAAGTACGCCGGGCCTTGGACCCCAACCAGAACGTACTCCTGCACGGTGCGTGGCTGGCCGGTGAAGTTGAAGCAAATCCAAATAAGACACCACCGCGCGAGCAAATAAAACCACTTCCCGGCAATCAGCCCGCAGTACTGCTGACGTCTATAGAGTCCTCGGACGACACTATGAAGCAGAGGAGCCCATCACTCGTAATTCCCACGGGTAGGTAGTGCGTACCTGGCATATAGCCAACTCAAGACATTCACTGAACCATTTAGTATTTTAATTAACCTGCGTGACAACCGTTATTGTTGCCTCGACTTAACCGACCCGCGGACAACGACAGCAGCCAGGACCACCAGTACATCGGTGCCTGCCCTGTCGTCCCACCAAGTCACTGCGATTACCAACAAGGTGAATCCATCTCCTTACCTTGTCTTGCGTGTGCCCCTGGAGGAGCTCGACTTTCGTGGGTTGGTAACTCTCGCGGCCAACGATCAGGGGCCAAGCACACCGGTACACTGGTCGTGCCCTCCGTGTTGTCCCGTCGCAATACCTCTCGCGGGCACCGTTGGGTCGCCCGACTTCTTACCTTTAAGGACAACCGTTGCTCAGGTACCTAGAGCGGCTATACAGAGTCAGCAACGAGTGGAGTACAAGGATTACTCCTTGATAGCTCACACTTGATGGTGGCGCGGTAGAGCCGAGCCAGGGGGCCTGAGGCGGTGTCTGCATTGTACCGTACCTGTGCAGTTCTAATATTTGTATCCGCGTTCACTCCCCTGAGTGATCACGACCCTCTATCTAATCCTAGCTAACAATGCGCAGGGCTCACTGCTGAATATAATATAAGTAATAATAGGCAGCATAGGATTAAAGGAAGGTACATCAAGGGGCGACAAAAACAGGCTATGCAATTGAATAGGATTGTAATCGTAGCAGCAGCAGTAACAATGCCTAGTGCAAGAAATGTACGGAAAGATAGGCGATATCTGGGGAAGAGAATGGCTCTGCTTGCCTGGAAGCTCGACGGTAGGGGTACGGTCGTCGACGAAGTAGTCGTACTCAGCGGCGGTGTAGTCGACGGCAGCAGCGGGGTCTACCGGAGATTAAGGGGGGGAAGAAACAATAAATACACAGCAAGCATATACAAACAGATGCATGTCATGACATATGAAATGTTAACGGTGTTCTAACGCAGTGCAATGCACGTTGCTCGGAACGAAAATTCATCTGAGGATGAACTACCGACTCCGGGTGATTATCGGACAAGGCGTCCGGAGGGGGGAAGATATCATGTCGGAGGTGTCGTGGATATCCGACATAAGGGTGGGTGGTGTATCCGGGTTAGTTGATCTATTCCGAACAACTTTCGTGTTCGAAATAAATTCATCCGGGTACTTTAGCAGTACCGGACAATTTATCGGACAGTCGGTCCGGAGGGGGACGGTTCGATGTTCGTTGTGTTAGAGGGGTGTGATAGGCATACGGATAGCGTATTCGTATTCGTTGTATTTTTCTGATCAATTTTCATGTATAAAGTTTTTGAATCCGAGTTACGGTTTAAAAGTTATTGAATTTCAAAGTTTTTAAACCATTTAAATGATTTTCTGAATTCCTTTTATTATTATAACAACATTATCCAAAACATTATCCAAAACAGTGCCTGACAGGTGGGACCCACATGTCAGCCTCTGTTTATGTATAAAACATTTTAATAAATCAAAATAGTCTCTGGGCCCACATGTCAGCCACTGGAATTTCTTTTAAATTCTTTTAAATAATTAAACTGACTGGTGGGCCCATGTGTCATGGACACATGTTTAGATTAACAGTTAATTTAATTAAACATAGAGTTAAGTGGGGCAGGGCCCACATGTAAGTGGCCCAAGGGGGGATTAGCTTAACGCTAATCACACCTCTGACGAGGGGGCCCCGCATGGCAGCCACCCAGGGGGCTCGCCGGCGACTGGCCGGCGGCGAGGTTGACGGTGGCGACGCCACCGTGCTCGGGAGGGGGCGCGGGGTGGCGCGTTCGAACCGGACGAGCACCGCGGTTCGAATGGTGGCGGCGGCGCGACTTGGGGGCGCCGGAATCGGCGTCGACGACGAACGAGGCGGCGGACCGTGGGCGGGAGGTGACGTCGGCGACGTTCTACGGGACAAACTAGGCGCGCGCTACGGGGACCTTTTCCTGGGGGCGTGGCGAGCAAGGTGACGCGCATCGCGCGCCAAACGCGTGCCCCAGGCCACGGTGAAGAGTGCGCCAGCGGCGAGGTAGCCACGGCTCCAATGAAGGAACGGGATACGAGGCACGGAGAGCTACTGGGAGGGTTGGCGGTGGTAGAGGAGCTCACCAGGAGCACGTAGGGCTAGGCAGCGGGCGCGATGGAGCATCGGGGGCGGCGAATCGGGCGTAGATGAGGCGACGACTGGCGGCGAGGAAAACTAAGGGAGCGGTGTCCACGGCGCGACTCAGCTCGATTCCTCCTGCGTGATGATGAGGACGACGGCGAGGAGAGGCTAGGACATGGTGGCGGAGGGGGCAGTGGCCGTTGGCCGCGTGTGGCCACGACGGTGAACGGCGGCGGCTCGGGAGAATTTTCCCCGACGATGGCGAGAGGAGGAGGAGGGGAATGGGGTGGGGGCGTGTCCCAGGGGTGTCCTGGGGCTGCCTTATCGCGTCGGCGCCGGGAGGGAGCAGGTGGAGGCGGGGCCGGCCTGGCAGCGGCGTGGCCGCGCTCGGCCGCCGTACGGGGCAGGTGGGGGTGGTTGGAGGAAGAAGACAGCCGTGGGGGGGGTGGGTGTAAGGCCCGGTATGCGGTACTGTTTCAGATTCGGACGTTTCCGCCCGAACCCGAGGACAAAGCACATATCGGACCCACCGCGACATATGACAAAGCCATATGCCCCGGATTTCCAACATGATATCACAACATTACAGATACAAGGATACAACATCTCATACAATCGGCATATAACTGCCTCAAATATAATACAACAGCGGAAGATACATGTCTGAGTACAGACTACAAGCAAATGCCTACTGGCAAAGAGAAAAGCATCGATCCCATAACCACACGGGTCCAGGCCGTCCGCCGGGATCCGCCTAACTAGTCGTCGTCGAGTCTCCACGTGAAACGTCGATCACCATAGCTGTTGTCGATCAGAACCCTGAAAAGAGTTTGGGGGTAGTATCATGAGTACAGAGGTACTCAGCATCCAACTGTAGTGGTCATCTGACCCAGCAAGGACCTCATCACTCGTCATTCTAGGACAACTAGTAGTTTACGGTAAGGAAAGGGTAAGTGGTGAGGTTGCTGCCGCACTAGCATTTATGAAGTGGCTAACGATCTAGAGAGTAAGATAAGAAGCCAAGCATTCGATGAGGAATCGCCTCCAACAAGTCTTGCTATCAACTACTTACGCAAACATAACACCTATCCTATCCTTGTCCTCCTCTTCGCATCCCGACGAAGAAGAAGCAGTCAAGGCACACACACACGTTGATCAAGTTATAATAAGATTATCTCAGTTGTTGTTGTCTATGAACAGGACGTAGGTCTCAAGTCGTCCATAACCGTGGACACGGCTTTTTGAAAAGATTTAACCCTGCAGGGGTGTACCAACTGCCCATTACGAGGCTCCGCACGCACGTCCATCACTCTCAGTTGCTACCCATTATAGGCAACCATTTTATGATTTAGTTCCAAGAGATCCGAAACGACAGGTCCCTCTAACTAACAACGAACAAATCCGGGTGGCCCCCGGTGAGTCGACATCCAGCTCAGGAGCCGGCCGCTCTCTCGATCTGGTCTCTACCGTCTGTCGCAGGTTTGGATACCCGATTCATCACACATTGGGATAACCGGGTCCTCAGCCGGACAAGGTGGGCCAGCCAAGAAACTATGTCCTCCTGGCCCTGGTTGTTTTAAATAATATCTGCCAGGAGCGACCCAACAGACACACACACGTTTTCAAATGGTAAATCAGCTTGGGCCACCACTGGAAATGTTTGAAGCTAGGTAGGTAAGAGAAGGGGACCCCATAAAATCCCACACGCGGTTAGGCACGCTCAGTCTTAAAACCGATACCCGGAACTCGGATCCTAGGTGACTCGAATGGAACAAAGCGTCGAGGCGGGATAGCCTAGACCTTCCATCCTTCGTCGAATATAGTCAACATTATAATAATAATCATATCATCAACAGATATATAATAATCAGGTGATATCCCAACCCAAAGAGTAACAGGGTAACATCGTAGCATCCTAAGCATGCATACTAAGCAGGGGCTGAGCAACGAGAAATAGTAACATAGCAGTACAAGGTTTGCTGGGAGGGGACATGGCTGTATCGGTTTGAAAGAGGCTGTAAACATGTGGTAGGATCAAACATCGGACCTAACCTATACTAGCATGCAAACCGCTGGTTGAAATAGAATGGATCATAAGTAATGTAAGTCCTTGCCTGTTGATAAGTCGGGTTCCGAAGGTGTAGTTGATCGCACGCTCGCAACGTCTCCGAGAGGTACCCGCGAAGCACACAAGACGATAAACACTGGAAAGCAATCAACGATGCACCACTATTACTACGGAGCAATACAAGAGCAAGCATCAACAAGAAGTAACACGAGACATCGCACCTACCGTCGAGAGCGGTTACTAACGATTTAAGTGGAGTACTCGTCACACACGACGATACCGCACATTTACGGTGGTTCAAGTTGTTTAGCTACAGGTGACAACACACCGGTTATTAACATGGCAACTCAAGCAAGCATGGCATAGCACACAAACATTGCAAGAGGGGTAGCAAGAATAAACTATCTGATCTAGTCAATTTAAGTGGGGTGAAATCCTAGACATGGCATCCACTAAGTGCCGCACGACGATTAAAGGATTTGGTACTGTTCTGCCCTAAACCACATTTTATCTTGGTTAACAACAGCAAACAATAGCACAAACACAAAGAACACGAAAAACTAATCAAGTTACATATAAAGAACACCCCAAACGGAGTTACGGTTAAAAAGATACAAGCAAAACAATTTATGCACACATGCTGTATAAACAGGGGTAAATCTATATGCAAAAGTGCAGCAACATGACATAGCAATACATGGGATGAAAGTAGACATGATGCTTAACAAAATGCAATTGGAATCACTCAAGTCCGATAAACGGTTGTGAAGCAATCGTCATCCGAAGTTGCAACAAAATAACAGTTTCAGCAATAGCAGCACAACAACATCATGATAGCTACTTTGGAGCAAGAAATGAACATGATGCAGCAGGCAATTATGGCATGTGAATGCATGAAACTGAAGTAGAAACATTGCTTAACGCAACGCAAAAGGAATCAATGCAATAGGCCTCATGGATTTCTTACAATCATCATGCAAAGTTGCAACAAAATAACAACATCACCACAATAACAGGAATTGTAGCAGTTTAACGGCCTGATGCCCACTTTGAACAGCAAAAACTATATCTAAACAACCTCAAAACAATTAACTCACAAAAGACGGATTAAAGTACACGCAATTCTAAGCAGTTTTCGTTTTGGGGGCAACGTCATCGGAGCTACCGTTTAACGGGAAATTACAGCGCAAAAATCAATCAGCAGCAGTTTTTACTCCAGACTTAGCAAAAATAACAGGGTCTCAGGGAGAAAAAAAAAAGAACTCGGGCTGAATCTCACCATGGGCCTCGGGGCCCATCTGCCTTGGAGAGGCCAGGCCGGCTCTGGCTGGCTTGGGCTGGGAGCTGGGCCGTGGCCTGGCTTGGCCTGGGAAGGCCGGCCCACCTGGGCGCGCTGGAGCCGCTCGGCTCGTCCTCGTCCCCGAGCTCCCGGTCGGGAGAGACCGCGGCGACGCCCGCGGCGGGGCTGCGCCGGCTGGACCACGGCGAGGCGAGGAGGCAGGCGGCGGGGATCCGCGGAGGGAGGCGCGGCAGGCGGCGGTGCTGGAGGCGGGGGCCGGCGCGGGCTTCAGGCGGCCATCAATGGCGGCCGGCTCCTGCTGCTGCAAAAGAGAAAGAGAGAGGATGAGAGGGAGAGGAGGAGGGAGATAGAGGGAAGGGAGGAGAGGAGAGGTGCGGCGGCGAGCGGCTGGCCGGAGCAGCGGCCGGAGATGGCCGGGGAAGGTGGCGGCGCGTCCACGGGCACGGAGGCGGCGTCCATGCCAGGGGAGGGAGAGAGGAGAGCTAGGGTGGATCTGGGCCGTCGGATCGCGAGATCTGACGGTCCAGATCGCAGTGAGAGCAAAAATTCGGGATTTGGGGCTATTTTTCCAGATCTGGGGGTTTGTGAGGGGGGTGGCTGCAAATTTCCAGTAGGGTAAACCCTAATTGGGTGGTGGGAGTGTGGTGGTCTTTATATAGCATGGGTGGCTGGCAGTTTGCAAAAACATCCCCGGTTTTTGTATCGCGCGCACGGTGCTCACGTTTCTGACCGCCGGGGGTCCGAAGTACCTCCGATTCGGGTAAAACTTCGAACTGCGCGATCAGTGCGTCGAGCCGGAGGCTTTCACCTCGCGCTGGAACCGTTCCGAAAACACTTTCCGGCGCGCTATAAAAATATTTAAACGGGGTTTTTCGTTCTGTTGGCTGCGACTAGTCTCGTGCGGTTTTCGCGACGGTGGTCGGGCGAAACCCGGTGTCGCAAGGTCGAGTGTCAGGGTGGCACGGGTCGGTCTCCGTCTGATACGAGATAAGAGGGGGGAGAATAATCGCCGATCGATAAATCGGGGATGCAAACACCGCAAACAAATCAGACAATCAAACAATTCACGTAGAAAACAAAATTTTTAATTTTTGTGAAATCTGGGCTGTTACAGTGGGCCTGGGCTAGGTGGGCCTCGCCCCAGGCGAGTTTTAATCATTTTCTTTTTGTTTTGTTTTTCTGTTTGTTCAATTTCTTTTCTGTAATTGATTTACTAACCCTAGCATTTTTGTAAAATGTTATTGGTGTTTGTAAATTAGGGTCACATATTACTGAGGTGCCACAAAAGATTTTGAGTTTTTATAAAATCATTTGATATTTTATTTTATTGAAAACGGAGCAGAACCCACTGTTTTTGCTAATGTTTGATTTTTTTGGATTTTTTAGTGGCAAAATAAATTACCATAACCACATGGGCATGACCCACTGATTATTTGTGATTTAATAAAAGTGGCTGTATAATTTTTGGGCAAGTTTTATTTGCAACATTATTTTTAATATCAACAAAAGGCATTTTGGATTTGATTTTTGGATTTGATTTGATTCAAATTTGATCATGGCATGATTTAGCAACAGTAATTGTCATTAGCAAAAGGATTACTGTTACAGACAACGGAGGGTGTTACAAATCTCCCCCACTACAAGAATTCTCGTCCCGAGAATTTAAGTGGTAGCGAGGAAAAGATCGGGGTATTCATCGCGAAGGCGATCTTCGCGTTCCCAAGTGGCTTCATCTTCAGAATGATTCGACCACTGAACCTTGAGGAATTTGACGGTCTTGTTGCGGGTTTTGCGTTCCGACTGATCAAGAATGCGGCTCGGATGTTCTCGATAAGTCAAGTCTTGTTGCAGCTCGATCATATCATGCTCCACTTCGCGGATAGGATCCTTGAAGCAGCGACGGAGTTGAGACACGTGGAAGACATCGTGGACTTGGGAGAGGTTCGGCGGCAATTGCAACCGGTATGCCACGGGTCCACTCCTGGAAAGGATACGGAACGGGCCAATGTAGCGAGGAGCCAACTTGCCCTTGATACCGAAGCGATGAGTGCCCCTCATGGGAGTGACACGGAGGTAAGCGTATTCACCAGGTTGATACTCCATTTCCCGGTGTTTGCGGTCATAGTTGCTCTTCTGACGAGACTGGGCGGCCTTGAGATTTTCTTACACAATGCGAACCTGATCTTCAGCTTCTTGGACAAGATCCGGTCCGAAGTAGGGTCGTCCCCCAGTTCCTGACCAATTCAGGGGGGTCCGACACTTACGTCCGTATAGAACTTCGAAGGGGGCCATCTTCAAGCTAGCCTGATAGCTATTGTTGTACGAGAATTCCGCGTACGGGAGAGATTCCTCCCATTTCATGCCGAATGAAAGGACACAAGCGCGAAGCATGTCTTCCAGCACTTGATTGACTCGTTCAACTTGGCCTTGCGACTGGGGGTGATAAGCGGTGCTGAGAGACAGACGAGTCCCGAGGGCTTCCATGAAACTATTCCAGTATCGTGAGGTGAAAAGGCTGCCACGGTCTGAACTGATCTCCAGCGGGATACCGTGGAGTGACACAATCCGAGAGATATACAAGTGTGCTAACTGACTAGCAGTGATCGTCTCCTTGACCGGCAGGAAGTGAGCAATCTTGGAGAATCGGTCGATGACGACAAAGATTGCATCGTTACCTTTCTGTGACTTAGGAAAACCGGTGACGAAGTCCATTTCGACTTTGTCCCACTTCCAATCAGGAGGAGGGAGTGGTCGCAACCAACCAGCAGGTTTCTGATGTCCGGCTTTGACGCGACTGCAAACGTCACATTGAGAAACATAGCGGGCGATGTCTTGCTTCATGTAAGGCCACCAGTACCGTTGACGAAGGTCTTTATACATCTTGGTACTGCCAGGGTGGATTGACAACGGAGAATTATGGGCTTCTTCCATGATATCCGGACCACAATTAATGATGGCCGGGCTCACAGGAACTACTAAGCGGCCCTTGAAATATACAGTATCACCATCATTGGCATCAATGGTAAAAGAGGAGGGCTTTCCTGCTGCGATGTCCTGCTTGATCTTCACTGTGACACCCTCAGATGCCTGTAACAGTAATCATCATCACTGTTGACTATCACTGTTGGTTAATCACTGTTATCCCCTGTCCCTAATCAAACTTTGCTTCTGCTCCTTTCAAATCATACTGGTTGATAATCAAAACCCTAATCCCAAGTCATCTCCCTCACTACAAGAAACTAAACCCTAGTTGAAACTCCTTTAAATGGAAAATTAAAACAAAAGTGCTGTAATAAAGTTGTTCCAAAAATCATGGAACTATTTTTGTAAATTGCCCAAAATCATTACAATCATGTGGGAACAACTTTGGTAATTTTTGAAGTTACAGAAAATTCCAAACAATTCAACAAGTAGGTTAAAACCCTTACTTTGGGCATTTAATATTTAAAATAAATATCAAATGATTTTTTTTTGTTGCAAAAACTTTTGTGGCACTGACAAATAATGTTGTACTAATATTGGAACACCTAACCCATTTTATAAAAATGCAAAAGGCACTAAATTAAAATACAAACAACAGGACAGTAAACAAAAAAACCAGAAAATGGGAAAACCTTAAAACCCGCCCAGGGCGAGGCCCACCTCAGCCCAACCCACCTCACCTTGTCTTCTTCCTCCTCCAACCACTCCCAACTGCCCCGTACGGCGCCGACCGTGGGCGCGCCGCTGCCAGCCCGGCCCCGCCCTCCAACTGCTCCCTGTCGCCGCTGTCGCGATAAGGACGAAGCCCCCGACCCCTTGGACACGCCCCCCACTCCATTCCCCTTCTCCTCTTCTCTCACGCTTCGGGGAAAGTTTTCCCGAGCGCCGCCGTCGCCATTGCCGTGGCCAAGCGCGGCCAACGCGCTCACGCCGCCTCGCCGTGCTGTCCAGGAGCCGCGTCGTCGACGTCTTCGTCAAGTCCCGCGAGGAATCGAGCCCTAGTCCACCACGTCGAGCTCTACCTCATCGTCTTCGCCTTCGGCTCCGGTGGGATCCGCGACGAATTCCGGCCACCACAAGCCCGCGTCGAGCCCGCTGCCACCTCCGTCGTGCTCCTGGTGAGCTTCCCGTTCGTCGCCAACTGCCCGTTGACGCCCGCTAGGTCCCCGTGCAGAAACCCCCTTTGAGCTGCTCCGGCCGCCGTGGCACGTCGTCGTAGACATCGATTTGGTTCGTCCCAGCCCGCGATAAGTGCACCAGTAGGTTCACCCTGGTGCGTATGTTCATTTTAGATCGTTAGTTAGCTCGATTTCGACTCGTGGATGCATTCGCCATTGGAGCCCGAGCGGCTGCTCCGCCATTGTTGAAACAGAGCTCGACCTGGACCGCCCCATCGCTCTCCCCCACCGTAGATCGAAGCAACGCGTCTCCCCGAACCCATAGCAACAAACGGCGTCGAGTTTGGCCGTCGGAATCGGGCGCTAGCTCGAGGTCGCCGGACCTCTGTCTCCGGTGAGCTCGCCGGTGAGCCCCTGTGCTACTGCCAGGCGGGCCCGTCCTGTCAGGAACGTCATTAGGGGCTAATGGCCCACTGACATGTGGGTCCCATCCCACTTAAGCGCCTGTTAAAAATAACAAAACTGTTAGCAAGAGTTTAGGACACTGACAGGTGGGTCCCCTCTAAATAATTAACTAAATGATTTAGGTTAATCCAATTAATTAAAATTGAGTCACTCACATGTGGGTCCAGAGGCATTTTCTAATTTAATTAAATGTTTTATAAATAACAGAGGCTAACATGTGGGTCCCACATGTCAGCACTGTTCTGGATAATGTTTTGGATAATGTTTTGGATAATGTTTAATAAATAATAAAAGAAATCCAGAAAATCATTTAAATTGATTTAAACTTTGAAATTCAATAAATTTTAAACCGTAGCTCGGATTCAAAAACTTTATACATGAAAATTGATCAGAAAAATATAACGAACACGGATACGCCATCCGTATGTCTACCACACCCCTCTAACACTACGAACATCGAACATTCCCCCTCCGGACCGACTGTCCGATAAATTGTCCGGTACTGTTAGAGTGCCCGGATGAATTTATTCCGAACACGAAAGTTGTCCGGAATGGTTCAAATAGCACGGATACACCCCCTTATGGTGTTCCGGTAACCACGACACCTCCGGCTTGATCCTTCCCCCTCCGGACACCCTGTCCGGTAATCACCCGGAGCCGGTAGTTCATCCCCAGATGAATTCCCGCTCCGAGCATATTGCCTTACACTGCGTTAGAACACCGTTGACATTTCATTTATCATGTCATGCATCTGTTTGTATATGCTTGTTGTGTATTTACTGTTTCTTCCCCTTTAATCTCCGGTAGACCCCGCTGCTGCCGTCGACTACACCGCTACTGAGTACGACTACGTCGTCGACGACCCTACTACTACCGTCGAGCTTGCAGGCAAGCAGAGCCATTCTCTTCCCCAGATATCGCCTATCTTTCCGTACATTTCTTGCACTAGGCATTGTTACTGCTGCTGCTACAATTACAATCCTATTCAATTGCATAGCCTGATTTTGTCGCCCCTTGATGTGATTTCCTTTATCCTATGCTGCCTATTATTATTATTATGCATTATTCAACAGTGAGCCCTGCGCATTGTTAGCTAGGATTAGATAGAGGGCCGTGATCACTCAGGGGAGTGAATGTGGATACAAATATTATAACTGCACAGGTACGGTACAAAGAAGACACCGCCAAAGGCCCCTATCTGGGTTATGCCTAGTCACCTCAAGTGTGAGCTATCAAGGAGTAATCCTTGTACTCCACTCGAGGCTGACTTTGTCTTACCGCCATAGGGTCCTGTAAACGGTTGTCCTTCAGGTAAGAAGTCGGGCGACCCAACGGTGCCCGCGAGAGGTATTGCGACGGGACGACAGGGAGGGTACGACCAGTGTACCGGTGTGCTTGTCCCCTGATCGTTGGCCGCGAGAGTTACCAAACCACGAAAGTCGCGCTCCTCCAGGAGCACACGCGAGACAAAGTAAGGAGACGGTTCACCTTGTTGGTAACCGCAGTGACTTGGTGGGACGACAGGGCAGGCACCGATGTACTGGTGGTCCTGGCTGCTGTCGTTGTCCGCGGGTCGGTTAAGTCGAGGCAACGATAACGGTTGTCACGCAGGTTAACTAAAATGCTAAATGGTTCAGTGAATGTCTTGAGTTGGCTATATGCCATGTACGCACTACCTACCCGTGGGAACTACGAGTTATGGGCTCCTCTGCTTCTTAGTGTCATCCGAGGACTCTTCAGACGTCAGCAGTACCGCGGGCTGATTGCCGGGAAGTGGTGTTGTCTTATTTGCCGCGGCAGTGTGATTTGTATTTGCTTTGATTTAACTTCACTGGCCAGCCACGCACCGTGCAGGAGTACGTTTGGGTTGGGGTCCAAGGCCCGGCGTACTTAGGATTTAGACCGGCGGATGACCTCTCTGTTGAGTTTGAAAGATGGGCTATGAAGTGTTGGATAGCCTCGGTGGAGCGTTCCCTAACAAGGTTCCCGCCACCCTGGAGATCCGTGCGTGTAGCGTAACACAAGTGCACCCCTGCAGGGAAGATTGATCTATTGATAGCCGTGTCCACGGTAACAGGACGCTTTATGCTGAAGCTGGATCTTACCACTAGAAACTATTAATAAACTGTATGGTTCCGGGTTCTCTTTCTCGCGGGATGTCGAGGAGGTGAACTCGGAGGCATTGTTAATTATTACAACTTATTATTATACAATGCTGCAGCAACTTCTGCTGCATTGTTACTTTATGCTTTATATAAACTGTTGGCTGATTCTTACCTCATGATGCAAGACATCGTCGGAAGATGCTAGTCTTCGATAGGCCTAGCTTCTTACCCTTGCTCTGCATTTCTGTCTTCAGTCCACTATATACAGCCTCTTCATTCCGTTGATACAATGCATAATGCTTAGTAGCGGACGTAAGACTCGCGGGTATACTAGATACTCACCTGCTTTATTTCCTTTACTGTTTTGCCTGATCGGCCGCTGCAGCCGACGTTGGAGCCCAGGAGCAGGAGTACCCCGGAGGCGCCTACTACGACGTCGAGTTCCCCGTTGACCAGGAGTAGTACTGTGGATCCCAGGCAGGAGGCCTCGCCTTTTCGTTCTGTATCTCTGATGTGATTTGTGCTAGCCTTCTTAAGGCAAAACTTGACTAACTATGTCTGTACTCAGATATTATGGCTTGTATGACTTATATATTCGGGTCCGCGTGACCCCCTCTATTGTAATATATTTGTTTGTCCTTTTGTGTTTAGTGTTGTGCTGTGGTATTATCATCGTGGCACCCTAATCTCAGTCGTGTACCCTGTGTGTATGATTACTGTACACGGTCTGATTTTGGGGGCGTCACATTCACAATGTCAGGGGCTAGAGATTGTCTATCCTTGACGAGGGCGTCGAGGCTTGACTCGAGAACCAGGTTGTTAACGTAACCTTGAGGAACAATCTCGAGGTTCATTTTGCGAAGCTCTTCATACAGATGTGGTTGCTGTACCTGAACCTCAAGTTCAGAACAGTAAGCTTTGCGGCTCAAGGCATCGGCCATCACATTAGCCTTGCCAGGGGTATACGAGATATCCATGTTGAAGTCGGCTATTGTCTCGAGCCATCGTTGTTGACGAAGATTCAGGTCTGGCTGAGTAAACAGGTACTTCAGACTTTGGTGATCGGTGTAGACCTCGCAACGATTACCGACGAGGTAATGTCGCCACAGCTTCAATGCATAAATTACTGCTGCCAATTCGAGATCATGTGTTGGATACTTGTCCTCGTGAGCACGCAACTGACGAGAGCCATAAGCAATCACTTTGCGCTCTTGCATTAGGACACAGCCTAATCCTTGATGAGACGCGTCGCAATATATCACGAAGTCCTTCTGAGTATCAGGGGGAGCGAGCACCGGGGGAGAAGTTAGCTTGTCCTTGAGTGCTTGGAAACTTTCTTGACATTTATTTGTGCACTCGAACTTGACGCCTTTGTGAAGCAGATTAGTCAGAGGCCTGGCAATCTTGGAGAAGTTCTCAACGAAACGGCGGCAATAGCTAGCGAGCCCGAGGAAACTGCGGACTTGCTTCACGGTCTTGGGAGGAGTCCAGTCAAGAATAGCCTGGATACGTTCTGGGGTGACGGCAATGCCATCCTTGGAAATCACATGTCCAAGGTAGGTTACTTCGGGAAGCCAGAACTCACACTTAGAATACTTAGCGTAGATTTTGTGTTCTCGAAGCTTCTCCAGTATAAGACGAAGATGTTCAGCATGTTCTTCTTCATTCTTGGAATATATCAATATATCATCCAGATAAACCACGACGAACTTGTCGAGGTACTCCATGAAAATATAATTCATCAATCTGGAGAAGGTGGCTGGAGCATTGGTTAAGCCAAAGGACATGACGGTGTACTCGTATGAACCATAGCGAGTAATGAAGGCAGTCTTCGGAATGTCCTCATCACGGACTCGGATTTGGTGATAACCCAACCTCAAGTCGAGTTTAGAAAACACCTTAGATCCGGCAAGTTGATCATACAGATCGTTGATCCGGGGAAGTGGGTATTTGTTCTGGATGGTGGCTTGGTTAATGGGCCGATAATCTTGGACCAATCGGTTTGTCCCATCGCTCTTCTTGACAAAAAGCGAAGGCGCTCCCCAAGCTGAGGAATTGGGGCGAATGAATCCCTTCTGTAGTGCCTTTTCGATTTCCTCCTTAAGTTCAAGGAGTTCATGTGGCGGCATCTTGTAAGGACGCTTGGCAATAGGGGTGGTGCCGGGCTTCAAGTCGATGACAAATTCGACTTCTCTGATCGGGGTATTCCCGGCAGTTCTTCTGGGAAGACGTCGGGAAAATCGCGAACGACTGGAACGTTCTCGATGCCTTCGAGGGGGGCGGAATTCAAAGCATTCATCATAAATATCTGTGATTCAGCATTACGGGTAACTCGGGTGGTGTGGTTAACAATCTCACCGGAGGGGTGAAAAAGTTGGACAGACTTGGTGCCACAATAAAGTGCGGCATCGTGAAATTTCAACCAATCCATTCCCAGAATGAGGTCTATGGTGGAAGACTTCAAAACGATGGGGGAAGCACGGAATTCAATTCCTTCAATTTCAACAATGGTTCCGGGCACTATCTTGGTGGTTTGACATTGGCCAATCGGGGTGCGAACAACCATCGGTGGGTTCATTTTTTCCAATGCGAGGTTATGCAACAATGCAAATGCTTCCGACATGAATGAATGCGATGCTCCTGTATCAAATAAAACAGTTGCAGGTACGGAATCAACGAGAAGGGTACCCATCACGGTAGCGGGTTGTTGCTAAGCTTCTTCAACATTGACGTTGTTAGCATGTCCACGAGCATAAGCAGCAGACCCAGTATTATAGTTGGGGGTCCAGTTGTTTCCACGACCACTTCCGCGGCCAGCGGGGTGAACTACCAGTTGCTTCTGCTTTAGGGGGCACTCCCTGGAAAAATGCCCAGGTTGGCGGCACGTGAAGCATAGCCCATCCTGAGGACGAAGGGGTGTAGCATTGGGTGGTGCAGGCAGAGCTCTTGGCATCTGCGGTGGCGGAGGCAGACGGGGTGCAGCATAAGACGGCCTTGGAGCAGGGACAGGTGAATGGGTCACACTGGTCGGGAGCCAGATACGACGCTTCTGTGTTGCGCCCGAAGATGAGCCAACGTCACGATAACGCTTCAGAGAGTTCTTGTGCTCCATCTGGGCACTCTCGACGGTGATAGCCTTGTTCACCATGGTGGCAAAGTTGGCAAAATCATGAACGGCAAGAGCGAGTCTGAGGTCTGGGTTGAGGCCACGACGGAACTTCTGCTGCCTGCGAGCATCAGTGGTGATTTCCTCTTCCGCATAGCGAGAGAGGTTGAGGAACTCGCGCTGATAGGCTTCAACAGTCATGTCGCCCTGAGTGAGGTTGCGGAATTCTTCCGCCTTACGATCCATGATCCCCTAAGGAATGTAGCGGGCGCAAAAAGCAGATTGAAATTCATCCCAAGTGATGACTACTCCGACTGGCAGTGAACGCTTGTGGGTGCTCCACCACTGAGCAGCGGCGCCTTTCAGATGATAAGACGCAAAGTTCACATAGTCGGCTGGATCGACATTAGCAGACTCCAACTCGTGAGTGATGTCGCGAAGCCAGTCATCAGCATCCAACGGCTGAACAGTGTTGCGGAACATAGTGGGGTTGAGGCGGGTGAAGTCGTGCAGAGTCACGGTGGCGTGCTGATGGTGGTGCCTATTCTGATTCGGCTGGGGGAACTGAGCCATGACATTCTCCATGAACTGACGGTTCAGCTCGAACTGCTGCATCATCGCGACCATGTAATCCGGCGGCGGAGGTGGGTCGTTGGCGCCACGACCACGACCACCACGACCAGCCATCCTGCTAGAATTTAACAGGGCTATTTCAGCGATGAAAAATTAACGAGATACCGGAATCAAGCCTAAAGTAAAGAGACAACGAAGAGGAGGTGCGGATATATAGGAGTAGCCATATAAGACATACACATTTACACACGGAGTCAATCGAAAATCGGGCAGCGTAACGTCGTAGAAATTAAGGAAAAAAGGACTCACTAGGCGGCGCGCAGACCGCGGTAAGGATTACACGACGCGACATAGATTCCACTATGTCAATCACGCCGCAAGAAAACTGTTGGCCACAGGAGTAGATGCCAGAGAACGCGCGGCCTGCCCAGAATGAGAATGGGATCCGCGGTCCGGGACTTGGAGTAGAACTCCTGCGACACGACTCAATCAATGGGGAAGCACCAAAACGCCGGGTGGAATCAAGAGAACGTGATCCTAATGTCAGATTTTGTAAAACTTACCAGCAAGGATAAGAGAGCAGATTCCCAGAGCATAGGTAAGGAGAAAAGGATCCTAATACCATAGATATCACACGAAGTGACATCGATGTGGGCCCGTAAGCCAATTATTAAGTTAGCAAAATAGTTTTTCAAAGTCTAGACTCAACTTCGACCAAGTAGTGGTGGGGTGGCTTCCTACAGGCAGTCGGCTCTGATACCAACTTGTGACGCCCCCAAAATCAACCCGTGTACAGTAATCATACACGCAGGGTACACGGCTGAGATTAGGGTGCCACGGTGAGAATATCACAGCGCAACACTAAACACAAAAGGATAAACAAATATATTACAATACCAGGGATCACGAGGATCCGAATACATAAGTCATACAAGCCATAATATCTGAGTACAGACATAGTTAGTCAAGTTTTTCCTTAAGAAGGCTAGCACAAATCACATCAGAGATACAGATCGAAAAGGCGAGGCCTCCTGCCTGGGATCCACCGAACTACTCCTGGTCAACGGGGAACTCGACGTCGTAGTAGTCGCCTCCGGGGTACTTCTGCTCCTGGACTCCAACGTCGGCTGCAGCGGCCGATCAAGCAAAGCGAAAAAGGGGAAATAAAGCAAAGGTGAGTATCTAGCATACCCGCGAGTCTTACGTCCGCTACTAAGCATTATGCATTGTATCAATGGAAAGAAGAGGCTGTATATAGTGGACTGAAAGACAGAAATCCAGAGCAAGGGTAAGAAGCTAGGCCTATCGAAGACTAGCATCTTCCGACGATGTCTTGCAGCATGAGGTAAGAATCGGCCAACAGTTTATATAAAGCATAAAGTAACAATGCAGCAGAAGTTGCTGCAGCATTGTATAATAATAAGTTGTAATAATTAACAATCCCTCCGAGTTCACCTCCTCGACATCCCTGCGAGGAAGAAAACCCGAAACCATACAGTTTAATAATAATAGTTTGTAGTGGTAAGATCCAGCTTCAGCATAAAGCGTCCTGTTACCGTGGACACGGCTATTCGAATAGATTAATCTTCCCTGGAGGGGTGCACTTGTGTTACACTACACGCACGGATCTCCAGGGTGGCGGGAACCTTGTTAGGGAACGCTCCACCGAGGCTATCCGACACTTCGTAGCCCATCTTTCAAACTCAACAGAGAGGCCATCCGCCGGTCTAAATCCTAAGTACGCCGGGCCTTGGACCCCAACCCGAACGTACTCCTGCACGGTGCGTGGCTGGCCGGTGAAGTTGAAGCAAATCCAAATAAGACACCACCGCGCGAGCAAATAAAACCACTTCCCGGCAATCAGCCCGCAGTACTGCTGACGTCTGAAGAGTCCTCGGACGACACTATGAAGCAGAGGAGCCCATCACTCGTAATTCCCACGGGTAGGTAGTGCGTACCTGGCATATAGCCAACTCAAGACATTCACTGAACCATTTAGCATTTTAATTAACCTGCGTGACAACCGTTATCGTTGCCTCGACTTAACCGACCCGCGGACAACGACAGCAGCCAGGACCACCAGTACATCGGTGCCTGCCCTGTCGTCCCACCAAGTCACTGCGGTTACCAACAAGGTGAATCCGTCTCCTTACCTTGTCTCGCGTGTGCCCCTGGAGGAGCTCGACTTTCGTGGATTGGTAACTCTCGCGGCCAACGATCAGGGGCCAAGCACACCGGTACACTGGTCGTGCCCTCCGTGTCTTCCCGTCGCAATACCTCTCGCGGGCACCGTTGGGTCGCCCGACTTCTTACCTTTAAGGACAACCGTTGCTCAGGTACCTAGAGCGGCTATACAGAGTCAGCAACGAGTGGAGTACAATGATTACTCCTTGATAGCTCACACTTGATGGTGGCGCGGCAGAGCCGAGCTAGGGGGCCTGAGGCGGTGTCTGCATTGTACCGTACCTGTGCAGTTATAATATTTGTATCCGCGTTCACTCCCCTGAGTGATCACGGCCCTCTATCTAATCCTAGCTAACAATGCGCAGGGCTCACTGCTGAATATAATATAAGTAATAATAGGCAGCATAGGATTAAAGGAAGGTACATCAAGGGGCGACAAAAACAGGCTATGCAATTGAATAGGATTGTAATCGTAGCAGCAGCAGTAACAATGCCTAGTGCAAGAAATGTACGGAAAGATAGGCGATATCTGGGGAAGAGAATGGCTCTGCTTGCCTGGAAGCTCGACGGTAGGGGTACGGTCGTCGACGAAGTAGTCGTACTCAGCGGCGGTGTAGTCGACGGCAGCAGCGGGGTCTACCGGAGATTAAGGGGGGGAAGAAACAATAAATACACAGCAAGCATATACAAACAAATGCATGTCATGACATATGAAATGTTAACGGTGTTCTAACGCAGTGCAATGCACGTTGCTCGGAACGAAAATTCATCTGAGGATGAACTACCGACTCCGGGTGATTATCGGACAAGGCGTCCGGAGGGGGGAAGATATCATGTCGGAGGTGTCGTGGATATCCGACATAAGGGTGGGTGGTGTATCCGGGTTAGTTGATCTATTCCGAACAACTTTCGTGTTCGAAATAAATTCATCCGGGTACTTTAGCAGTACCGGACAATTTATCGAACAGTCGGTCCGGAGGGGGACGGTTCGATGTTCGTTGTGTTAGAGGGGTGTGATAGGCATACGGATAGCGTATTCGTATTCGTTGTATTTTTCTGATCAATTTTCATGTATAAAGTTTTTGAATCCGAGTTACGGTTTAAAAGTTATTGAATTTCAAAGTTTTTAAATCATTTAAATGATTTTCTGCATTCCTTTTATTATTATAACAACATTATCCAGAACATTATCCAAAACAGTGCCTGACAGGTGGGACCCACATGTCAGCCTCTGTTTATGTATAAAACATTTTAATAAATCAAAATAGTCTCTGGGCCCACATGTCAGCCACTGGAATTTCTTTTAAATTCTTTTAAATAATTAAACTGACTGGTGGGGCCCATGTGTCATGGACACATGTTTAGATTAACAGTTAATTTAATTAAACAGAGAGTTAAGTGGGGCAGGGCCCACATGTAAGTGGCCCAAGGGGGGATTAGCTTAACGCTAATCACACCTCTGACGAGGGCCCCCCGCATGGCAGCCACCCAGGGGGCTCGCCGGCGACTGGCCGGCGGCGAGGTTGACGGTGGCGACGCCACCGTGCTCGGGAGGGGGCGCGGGGTGGCGCGTTCGAACCGGACGAGCACCGCGGTTCGAATGGTGGCGGCGGCGCGACTTGGGGTCGCCGGAATCGGCGTCGACGACGAACGAGGCGGTGGACCGTGGGCGGGAGGTGACGTCGGCGACGTTCTACGGGACAAACTAGGCGCGCGCTACGGGGACCTTTTCCTGGGGGCGTGGCGAGCAAGGTGACGCGCATCGCGCGCCAAACGCGTGCCCCAGGCCACGGTGAAGAGTGCGCCAGCGGCGAGGTAGCCACGGCTCCAATGGCGGAACGAAATACGAGGCACGGAGAGCTACTGGGAGGGTTGGCGGTGGTAGAGGAGCTCACGAGGAGCACGTAGGGCTAGGCAGCGGGCGCGATGGAGCACCGGGGGCGGCGAATCGGGCGTAGACGAGGCGACGACTGGCGGCGAGGAAAACGAAGGGGGCGGTGTCCACGGCGCGACTCAGCTCGATTCCTCCTGCGTGATGATGAGGACGACGGCGAGGAGAGGCTAGGACATGGTGGCGGAGGGGGCAGTGGCCGTTGGCCGCGTGTGGCCACGACGGTGAACGGCGGCGGCTCGGGAGAATTTTCCCCGACGATGGCGAGAGGAGGAGGAGGGGAATGGGGTGGGGGGCGTGTCCCAGGGGTGTCCTGGGGCTGCCTTATCGCGTCGGCGCCGGGAGGGAGCAGGTGGAGGCGGGGCCGGCCTGGCAGCGGCGTGGCCGCGCTCGGCCGCCGTACGGGGCAGGTGGGGGTGGTTGGAGGAAGAAGACAGCCGTGGGGGGGCGGGGGGTGGGCCTGGGCTAGGCGGGCCTCGCCCCAGGCGAGTTTTAATCATTTTCCTTTTGTTTTGTTTTTCTGTTTGTTCAATTTCTTTTCTGTAATTGATTTACTAACCCTAGCATTTTTGTAAAATGTTATTGGTGTTTGTAAATTAGGGTCACATATTACTGAGGTGCCACAAAAGATTTTGAGTTTTTATAAAATCATTTGATATTTTATTTTATTGAAAATGGAGCAGAACCCACTGTTTTTGCTAATGTTTGAGTTGTTTGGATTTTGTAGTGGAAAAATAAATTACCATAACCACATGGGCATGACCCACTGATTATTTGTGATTTAATAAAAGTGGCTTTATAATTTTTGGGCAAGTTTTATTTGCAACATTATTTTTAATATCAACAAAAGGCATTTTGGATTTGATTTTTGGATTTGATTTGATTCAAATTTGATCATGGCATGATTAAGCAACAGTAATTGTCATTAGGAAAAGGATTACTGGTACAGACAACTGAGGGTGTTACAGGTATCTTGACCAACCTCCACATGAGCGACGCCGAATTTCCTTCGAGGAGGTGCTGAAGAAATCAGAACCTGAGAAGGCGACGGAGGTTTCCATCTAGGCTGTCGTCGACCACGTGGCGATGCTTCTTGAGCTATACCGACGAAACTTGTACGACGACGAAGAACCCGCGGCTAGCTCCTACTCCATTGACTACGAGGACTCCAATGTTTGAACTTCTTAGGTCTCTCAAGGCCCTTGTAATGATTTTATCCTGTAATCTGTCGGGCACGGGGTGCCAAAACTTAAATGTGTATAATTCAACTAGTATTTTGCTTTGTGAAGTTTGTTTTGATTATTATTTTTTGCAAGTCTTCTCTTTCCTTGTGCGTTTGAGTGCCCCACATTGTCAGGGAATCAGCCCCAAGCACGAGAACACCAAGCGAAGGTATGTTGGAGCGAGTCCAAAACATAACCATCGGGTGCTTTGCTTACCGGGGTGGTAAAGCATGGCGACAAAGGTTCACGGGAGAACGCTTTCAGGGATCCCCCTTTCTACGAATATGCCACGCACAAAGAGCAGGGGACTTAGGACACAAGAAAGAGATGAACCGGGTTACAAGTGAGATGGACTTAGATCTTGGTGGTAACATTGCCTTGAGTTTTCACCTGAGAAGTGGGTGCTTGTCGACATCCATCCACTTGTCGATGAGGGCGTAGTGGCCTTACTGCCTCCTACACTTGCCACATTATTTGATCATCATTGTTGAAACAAAGGACGACGAGAAAATATCCCTAAAAGGGGAAGAACTCGATATACCCGCACTCGCCTATCTAATCTGGCTAAGACACGAGGAGAATGTGCACCAAGCAACTTGGGAGGAGGGGGTCTGTGTAGGAGCAAGACTGAGAACCAGCACCCCCACCAAGTGTTGGATTCAGTCATGTTGGGACTGACCCAAGCATTGGTACCGTACAGTAGCTGTCGCTCGTGTGTGAGGAAGATTAGAGTTGACAAGTGCGGGCCGATAAGAGCAGGTTTACTTTCCAAGACAACTAAAAGATAGAGCAACAAGAATGCAAATTAGGCAAGTACTACACTGCTTTAATTCTTAATGGGGGAGGCCTTGATACACGCTTTACAAAAGCAGTGCTCAAGAATAGAACTTCAAAGATATTGGATATTCAGATATTCCACGCGTTGCGCACGAGAACACCATCTTCCGTTTTGAGCTACACTGCTGCATGCATGCCGGGAAATGTACAGGACCCTGTACTGGCCTCCCCACACCGGAGAGATCTTGTTGAGGCCTTCTCGGGACAAGATTCAACGAAGGACAAGATCAGCTACTTCGAGCGTACGGTAGATGATGTGGTGGTCGTGGTATTAGCACAATCCTTGTTGATATCACGCTTCGCGGACGACAACCTAGCACCTGCCTTCTTCAAGAATCATTAGGGCATAAACCCTCACCTGAGCTTAATGAGTTGCGTTGGAGGTCAGGACCCGAGGACTTGTGTGAGAGCTCAGTAGGGAGGACCGCTTCTACCCTGTAGACGAGGAAGAAAGGGATTTTGACGATGGGTTTTGTCGATGAGTACGGATCTGTAACGCCCCAGCCACAACCACCGATTCCCTGTGTACGCCTGGCGGGATCTAGACTATCCCCAGAGACCATCACTAGTCTTTCCTGCGCACTTTGTCCTCACTCGTGCACACCCGGGAACTACTTCCCAGTCGGTCACTCATCCTCAAATCGCTCCAAGCCAAGCACGCTTAACTTTGGAGTTCTTTGGTGATGAGCTTTCGGAAAAAAGGTGTACCTTGTTAATATGAGTAGCCTATCATTCCTATTAAGCCAGGATGCCACATACACCCCCACTCAAAGGAACCGATGTCCTCATCGGCCTACAAGAACGTTCCCTCTTGGCACACGTCTGTGTGTTCGGTACCGACACATGTCCCACATGTTCACGCACTGACCCACACACGCCCGTGTAACCATGAAGGTCGGCTCTGATACCATTTGTAATGCCTCGGCCACAGCCACCGGTTCCCGGCATATGCCTGGCGGTATCTAGACTATCCCCACTGACCAACACTAGTCTTTCCTGCGCACTTTGCCCTCACTCGTACGCACCTGGGAACTACTTCCTAGTTGGTCACCCATCCTCAAATCGCTTCAAGCCAAGCACGTTTAACTTTGGAGTTCTTTGGTGACGAGCTTCTGGAAAAGAAGGTGCACCTTGTTGATATGAGTAGCCTATCATTCCTATTAATCCAGGATGTCACAGGATCGACCATGGCACATGGAAATTCTTAGATCTAGCACTTGCCGCTCTTCTTCAACCCGTCGAAGGTTCTGTTCTTGAGTCCCTTAAGCACCTCGACATTTGCGTGTTCGGCTTGACCATTGCTGCATGGATGAGCAAAAAAAGAGAAGTAGATGTTGGTGCTGAGGTCGTCGCAGTACGATCGTAATGTGCCGCTTGTGAACTAGGAACCTTTATCGGTGATAATGTTGTTACTGTTAGGAAACGCAGTAGAAAAAAAATCGGCCTACGTAGCAATCACCCAAGATCATCTATGAAGATTGCATACAAGGTTTTAGGTCATGGCTCACCAACCAATGTAGCGGAAGTAGAGTTGGTGAAGACCGTTGGTGCAGATCCCCGCAGCTAGGAATTCCAATGACCTCCCAACCGCGAGGATATCGATCCCGCGTACCGTCCCACGATCCGTCCCGCGAACCGTCCCGCGATCCGACCCGCGATCAAGTCCCACGAACAAGTCCCTCGAACTAGATCTCCGAGGAAGAAGAAGGACCTCGAAGAAGAATCAAAGGTATGATCCCTCTACACATCCCGATGTAGTAATCCAGCAGCGCTCCGCCGTCCAGAGAAGAACGCCACCGAGAGAAACTAGAGGGAGAAGAGCCTAGCGGCGTCCGGACTAGAACGATCTAGCCCGAAGAGAATTAGAGGCGCGTGGGATTTAGCTGGGGCAGCCTTGGGGATTTTCTGGTGTGACTTTGGGGCTACCCCTGCCCCCGAATATATAGGTGGAAGCCTGGGGTCGCAGCTTGGGCGAGGGTTCTCCCCAAAGTCGGTTTTGTCCACCAGGAGGAGTCCAACACGGATTCCAGTACGAAACGTCGCGGACTACGACGTCTAGGGGCAAAACTCCAGGGACCCTGGCGTCTGATATGCGAGATGATGATAGTGATCTCGCCCTTCGTTGGTGAGCCCCAAGCGGAAGGCGTGATGTAGCACATCAGCAGATTTTCCTCGGTGAAGATACCAAGGTTTGTCTCCAGTAGGACTCCGGAGATGATAAGTAGGTGTCAGCGGTGCAACTGACGCGGACCTGCACACAGACACGATAACTTTGTTCCCAACGAAGTTCAGAGAGGTTGTCAATCTCTCCGGTCTTGTTGTTCACAAAGGGTAAAACGCAAGGGATAATGATAGCAATTGAAAGTAAAGCAGAAAAGTAAATGAGCGTGTAAACAGTGATGAGGATATGGACCGGGATACGTGATGTTCACTAGTGATGTCTCTCCCAAAAGACGATAAAATTGCTATGCGAGGTAAACAAATTACAGAAAGACAATTGACAGGATTATGAACGCACCGCAATGCTAACTATGCTACAAAAGAAAGGACGAGGTTCAAAAGCACGGGCAGTACGCCAAAGTAAGTAAACCGAAATCCAACTGCATCTACTACTAATCATCCACCTTGAGATATCTATCCAGAACATCTCGCTGGTATTAAGTTGCGAGCCCCACCCAAAGTGTAAACCCAAAGCAACGGACAACTGCATTAAAAGAACTTTGCGTAAATTAAACAATCCTTGTAACCGCGGTTACAAGCACCGTTGTTTTCCCCCTTGTGGCAACAGCACATCCCCTAGACTCATGTTTCTGCCATTCAAGCGTGTCATCGGGGGGCATGAACCCACAATCGAGCACAACGTTCCCTCTTGGAGTCACTACCTACTACTTGGCCAAAGCAATAAACAGCAACGGAGAACATGCAAGAATTACTTAGGAACAAAAATATAAGAGATAAGAACCAAATATATTACTCAATCACAATCTGAACATAATCTCATAATCCATCAGATCCTATCAAACTCAACATAGCAAAAGCAGAAATATTACAAAAGTGCCTCGATCATGTAGGGGAGCTCACGAGGTCTAAACCATGAAGATCAAAGAGGGGAGGAGAACATCACATAGCTACTGATCACGGACCCATGGTCCAAGGAAAAGTACTCACGAGACATCCGGGGAGCATCCATGGTGGAGAGGAGACTCCCGGAGGTCAATCCTCCCTCCGGCAGGGTGCCGGGAAGAGGTCTTCTGGTGCTCCCGATCTCAGAAGCGCGGCGGCGGCGAAACAGAGGAGAGTTTGTGAATTAGGGTTCTCTTTTCGGAGTTTCCCTGTGACGGAGAATAAATAGGCGAAGGGGGGCAGCCAGAGGTGGGCCAGGGGTGGGGCCGCGCCGGGTGGCCGCCTGGGCCCCCTGGCTCCCCTCTGGCCCCTCCCGGGCTCTCCTGGAAGCTTCATGTACGCTGATTTTTCCTGTATTTTTCCCGGATTTTTTCTGGCACTTTTTATATGGGGGAAAACTGAAATAGAAAAACAGCAGAAAACAGGAACTGGCACTGGGGTGCACTGAGTTAATAGGTTAGTCCAAATATGATCAAAAGTGTATGAAAGTGTATCTAGATCATAGCAATATCACACAAAACATGCATGGAACGAGCAGAAATTATAGATACGTTTTGGACGTATCAGCGTCTGGGCTTGCCCCCCAAGGAAAGTCCTTTTTCCGCCGACCTACGACCTTGTGGACCTTCCTACTTGGCCTAGCTTCGGTTTCCGCGTCTTGGAGAGTTCCATAACCCTCCGGATACTTCCATAAGCTTCCGAGAACCTCCCGAAACATTTCTAGAAGTGCCGGAACAATTTCCCGATGTTTCGTAACCTTTCCACAACTATTACCGAATTTTGCAACACCTTCCGAGACTATCACGGATGTCTTGTTACCACTTCAAGACTTTTCTAGAATTTTTAGGAATCATTCGAGAATGTTCTCGAATACTCTAAAACCATTCGGCACCACCTAGAACACTTCTAGTGCTACCCAGAACACTTCTGGTTCCACCGGAAACAATTTCGGTACCCTTTCTCTTTTCATCTCCTAGTTCTCTAACAAATTACTACTCGTTAAGTGTGTGACCCAATAGATTCGGTATAATGCGGCATGACTCAGAACATCTTCTGGACATAGGTCAACAGCCTTTTGTCAATAGCCAATAATCAACAGCGGAGCCATGGACACCCATGTTGACTCCCGCACATACACGAATAAACTTCGAGTGAACCTTTATGTTTAGTCATGTACCATTCCCTTTGCTTCGGATATATGACAAAGTCAGAGGAGAGAAGTTTGGCACCCATGTGTAACAACTTCTTGAACACAAGTCACTCGTTATCCTCTTTGCTCGTTTGTCCCTTTTTCTCGTTATCGTATTCCGGTATCCTCGTGACTAAATCACAATGCGTCTGGCCAGACTATAATGGATACCGTCATACCGAGTGGGCCCGAAGTGAATATCTTCTTCATCGTGAAGGAGCAAATCCCAGTCTTGAACTATCGCAATTACTAGACACACTCTCTGATGTACCCCAGAACTTATTTTACTACTTCCCAGTAACGAGAGGATTCATCTAAGAATCAAAGTACATCTTCCTGCGTGAAGCAAATCGATACTCTCATGGTCTAAGGAATTACGTATATGATAACATTTCATGATATGACTTATAACGTTGTTACGATGTGATCTCTAAGTATATCATTCAATACTGGGGTCGGTTCAACATCATTGTTCTGCTAACAATATGTTCTCATTGCTACTGACATCCTTGTTACAAGAACAATATCCATGATTAAGAAAACGTAATCATCGGTTAGCATATGAGCTGGTCTTAGAGGCTAAAGCAGGAACTCTTGGTGTTTACATTTCCACACATGCAAATGAGTTTTCTTCTGAATCTCACAGTCAGATTCATTGCAATTATAACACAGAAATATAAACATTAATTACGAACGTGGAAATATATATATAATAACATTTTATTATTGCCTCTAGGGCATATTTCCAAGAGTTACGCACCCTAAAATGGCACACCAGCTCCCTAATGAGAACTGGGATGGTGCTCACTTGCTCGAGCTTCGTCCACTCGGTGAACTCGTCGAAGGAGACGTAGAGGTATTGATAGTCAGGGTGTGCAAAACCGAACCGAAAACCAAAAACCGAACCGAAATTTCGGTTTTCATTTTTCGGTTTCAATTTCAGTTTCCAATATTATAAACCATTAGCACTTCGGTTTTTTCGGTTAGAAACCGAACGGTTTTTGGTTAAACCGACACAACCGAAAATATGAACTATGCGTTAAAAATTTACGATAATAGTTGAACATTCAGCCACCAACCACCCCTCCTTTTATAGCCTTCTGCGCCAGCGCCCAGGAGATCGATACGCGAGGTGGTACTAAACGTGGTGCAGCTTGAACCAACGACCTGTGCATCTGGCGCACATGTGGGCCTCTACTTGTCCAGCCCATAGACTTGAGCGATTCTTTTGGCCCAGTCGAGCGATCTCCTTCGTCCCAGTGCAATCTGATCGCTTGCGTTGTGACCACTAACCAGTGAGCGTTCTTCGGTGCACGGTCGCCGGTTAATTTTTCCAAGATTAAAGTAGGTATTGGCTTCTCGTCTCAGAGACATACTTGTGCAGCAGTAGCGGTCTGTCGAGATCATCAAGGAATCTTTTTGGGATCCAGTGCTCTTGTTACCAAAGGAATCAACGATGAAACGACAACAAAAACATTAGCTTGCAGGTAAGCTTTGCCTTTGGCAGCTGATTTGGGCTTGAGATCTTTCAACATTGCTTGTGATTCAACCTCAGTCATCAGAGATATCAATAAGTGTGGCGGTGGCCAGAATGGGTTGATCGTGATAGAAATAAACCTTCGTTCTTCTAGTTTTCAAGATTGTAATTTTATTTCAGAACCTAGAAACTCTAATTTAGATGCTCGTAGACTCGCCAACCATGCTAGTGGACTTGATCAGGGTCATCATCTGTGGCTTAGCACTCCTCATGACCAAGTTGTATCCAATGTGCTTCCAACTATGGTCAATAAAAATGGTCCTGCCCCTAAAAAAAATCTGATCGCTTGCGTTTTCTCAAAAAAAAAAAAATCTGATCGCTTGTGTAGAGTCGTGGACTCAAAGAAAATCTGATCGCCTTGCGTCAAAAGAAAAAAGGCAGCCGGCTAGCTCGTTGACGTAACCAGAAACCTGCCAAATCTCTCTGATTTGCTGCCATTTAATTCCTAGGACGATAGCAGCAAATCATGTGTGTCATTTAATTAAGGGAAATGCTACTTTGCACCGTGCGCACGGACGCGGTGCCGTGCGGCGGCTGAGCATCTCTTCGTGTGCGGTGCGACAACCTGAGATTTCGATTCCGTCAAATGCGTCAGATTTATTTGGGGCCAGTACCATTTTTTCCTGCTACGAAATGCAAAGCAGTCAAGGGAATGCTAATGTGCTACAAGGCTGCTGGAGAGAACCACTAGGACCTATTACTAGCTATGGTTTGCTACACGAACCCGCTACGAGATATGTTAGACTATCATGCCAACTTCTGTAACGCTGCTTTTGTCCTTTTTAATCTTGCTAGTAAAGTACAAAATTCCGCTGCTGTAATTATTGCTAAGAGAAACTCTACGCATCTCATTTTGTATAATCTTTTAAAAAATAAATCATGTAGCAACTTTGTCTCATTAACTGCTGCAAGTGAGACCAAAGTGCTTTTTAGGTAAAAGATATTGTTTTTCCTGTGCGATCACCCATAGATGCACAAAAAATACATGAACAAGCTTTATGAAAATAAAATGAGAACTTGGTAAAAGTTATCCTAGCAACCAACTAGACAAGCACATCAAAACACCGAGAACGGACGTCCTGACCATGCCGGTATCTGATATGCGCTATCTAGCCGATGCTAACTTTATGGGGATCCGTGCACGTATTGTGTAGGAAATTGCTGGGCAACGCGGATACAGACAAATACACTGACACAAAACACGTGTGGGGACCGCGCACTACAGTTTCTATGGGCCACGGGCCATGCATAATTATGAGGGCGTGTTTCACCGCGCTCGTCCTTGTTTTTACCCCGTGCGGCAGGTGGGGTCGTGGCGACGAGGTTGATTAGGTCTGTTGCACAAGCAGGCGTGTATCGTTTGCTTTTATTTCGCTAAAAGGTCTCTGGCCAGCTCTCCCGCTTTCTGCAAATGATCTTGCATGTAGTTTGTATCGTATCGATAGGTGTACTTTTACCGCTTATTGCGTACTCATTACCGCGTTCAAGTTGGCTTTCTTGAGCTTGTCGGGCAAGCATACTGTGTGTTTGCGTCAGCATAAAAAAACCTGTCACATTACAACTTGCAAGCAACCACGGTTAGAACGGTGTGGTTCTGCCAGTAGTCTCCATGCGTTTGTGACCATTTAACTAAACCTCTGTGCCATTGCAAGCAACCACGATTACGACTACGTGGTTCTGCCAACAGCTGGACCTATCAAGATTGACGCAACACCGACACATTGTTTTTTTTTTCTTCGTAAAATCGATTTGCATGTGGTGGCGTGGATATGCATGGCGCGTGACGGTGCATTCATTCGGCCTCTCTCCCCGCGTCTGACCACCAGTACACTGTTTAGTCCACCTGACGCCATGCAAACAAAGAGAGTACAGGACGTGTGGGGTGTACCGAAACAGTGTCGTTTGTGTCGGTCTTACCAGGCGAATCATTTCACATTGTACGTACTCTGCAGGACCCGCTTGGATCCATCAGTACACTGCTCGAACCCTTCGTCCGCGGCTCTCTTTGGTACACGAAAGTCTTCGATGGGGACAGCCTGTGGCCCATGTCTCTCTGACACACAGCGTCAATACGCATTTCAGAAATGTTTGTACTTTGTTTGTAAAGGGTGCTCACAGTATGAATACTCCGGTTTGGTCCTCTGTGCCACGGATCGCGAGGGCATGCTATCGGTTGATATGCATGTTCAGGTACCGCCCTGTCCAGCGGGCGGTTTCTCATCAAAACACCCCTAAAACTACTTGTTACGATTACTACGTACAAGCGCGACAACTAGGTTTTACAATATCGAAAAAGCTTTATAAAATAATTGTTAAGTAGAAAGAATTAAATTTGCAAGTATAACAAAACATCATGGAAACTAGGTTTGATAATATCTCACAATATTTATGAAATAACAACTAGGTTTCTTTTTAATTTTAAAAACTACAAGGCAAAAGCCTCATAGTGCTTTATTTAATATTTAAAACATATAGAGGTTACAAGGGGGAGGGATGACAACTAGGTGTTATCATGGTAACTAGGTGTTATAATCACCGTGGAAACTAGATATTACATTATCTAACAAGCTTTATGAAATAAATGACAACTAGGTAGAAGTATAACAAAACATAATGGTAACTAGGTGTTATAATCACCGTGAAAACTAGGTATTACATTATCTGGACAAGCTTTATGAAATAAATGACAACTAGGTAGAAATATAACAAAAGATAATGGTAACTAGGTGTTATAATCGTTGTGGCAACTAGGTATTTACATTATCCGACAAGCTTCATGAAATAAATGACAAGTCGGTAGAAGTATAACAAAACATAATGGCAACTAGGTTTATAATCGTCGTGGCAACTAGGTATTACATTATCTGACAAGCTTTATGAAATAAATGACAACTAGGTAGAAGTATAACAAAACATAATGGCAACTAGGTAATACAATATCTGACAACCATATAAAAATAAATGACAACTAGGAATATATCTTGCAAATATTGCTAGGATTGCAAGGACATGGTTTATGTAAACCTAGGCTCAAATGCTCCCTATAAACATTACATTCTAAACAAATAGTAAAAAAAATCAACAAATCTGATATTTTTTGTGGATGAACATCAAAAAATGTTTTAACATTGTAAAAAAAATCACCTTGAAAAGATATTTTTGGAGGCTTGTACAAAAAAACATAACTCAAAAGAACACATTTTGGAGTATTAATTTTTATTTATTGCACACACCTCTAGAAATGTCTTTTCGTGAAATTTTACAAAATGTTAATTTTTTTGTTGATGTTCGTCCACAATTTTTTTAGAATATATTGATTTTATTTACAATTTTTAAAATTTACTGTTTATTTAGATGCATTTGAGTTCGGAATTAAAGAGGTACTTTTCGGATGACAAATATATCTCACTATAAGTATTTAATTAGTTTACACCTAGGAATTAATACATGCATTACATTCCTGCCCTATTGTACACACGAGTTTGTTGCCTGTTATCTCATGCAAGTAGAAAAGTAGTACTACTCCACCAAGTGCCCGGTCAGGAGGGAATGAGTAGTAGTACTACTACTATCAAAGTGCTACAGTTGTTAGACGTCACATCACATGAGTTCACGTGACTTACTTTTCCTGTAATGTAATGTGTATGCATGCACACCGATCCTAGTGCTCCTTTTTTTTGAACAAAGGAAGGGTCTCGAGGACCCCAACTGCATTAATCCCAAGCAAAGTTTACAAGCCAGTCCCTCAGAAAGTAAAAGATCAAACATAGGGACCTAAATATTACAAAAAGAGCCCTAAAACTAAATTGAAAAACGCGATCAGGTCCCTCTTCTTCTTCGCAGACTGTGCGTCGCTGCCTCCTGTCTCGGCCAGCTGCTCCGTCGCCGGGGACGGGGCCACTTGGGACGGAGCCGCCGAAGAACGTCGAGCTAGGGAGCACAAGATCCTCCATTGTGGCTTCATAGCCTGGAGGTTAAACATATGGAGACGCCGGCCACCTGCCGAGTGCGTCCTCCCCAGAATCCGCCGCCCTTCGGCGAGAAAAGTCGGCACCAAGACGGTCGCCGAGGATGAGCTTCTAGTGAGGGATGCAGCAGGACTCCAAGGTGAACATCTATAGCAGATCTGCAATATACAAAGTCCCCTCCCTCCACCATGGAGTAGAAGAAACCAGAGAAGCAAGATTTGCGCCAGACCCACCCCTTCCATGGATAAGGCAAGATTATTGAGCGAGCTAGAGGGTTGAATCGTCCTCCCCTTCGACCACCACGGCCGCCGGAGAATAGGAGCAGTCCCCCAAATCTCCCAGCTTCTTGCGAGATGCGAGGAGAAACTCGAACTAGAAGGAAAACAGGAAAGGAAACTACCTACACGCGAGAACCATCTCCCCCTACTCCACTCCAGCCGGCTACGCCGACGGAGGGAGCAGGAAGGAGAGGGCCGCAATCAGATCCAGTCGCCAGAGCAGTCAAATAAAGGAGAGGAGGAGAACGGTGGGGGTTTGGTTGGTTGGTACTACTATGTCCCGTGTGCTTTGGATGGAAGTTTTGGAAACTGGAAGGGGAGGGGAAGGAGGAGGTTGGATCCTAGTGCTCCTTGTTGATCTATTTCCATATGGGCGTTTTTCGTCGTGATTAATTAGTACTCTTCCGTACATGTAGTAGTCGTCGCACGGCAGGACAAAAATGCGGCGCCACTACGAAGTTGCATCCTTTAATTAATGCCTAGGACCAAATCATATACTCCATAAGTGATCTAATCTACGTAGGTACTAGTTCTCACAAGGAAAATCTAATCTACATACATGGACTTATGCGACCAAAAAACATTTGTTGTTCATTCAAAAATTCGCGTCAACTTTGGTTATTTTCGTTATTACCGAAACCGAACCGAAATTATATGGTTATTACCGAAACCGAACTGTATCTATGTATAAACCGTATAAACCGAAGTATAAAAACCGTATAAAACCAAAAATCGTATAAACCGAACTGAATCAAACCAACCAAATCGAATGCACACCCTGAACCGATAGCCACTGATAGAGTGAGGGAATAAGCCCAATATGTCCAATCCCTAGACCACAAAAATCCACGAGAGGGGAATTATTTTGAGCTCTTGTGTGGGTTGGTGGATTAGTTTGGCATGGAACTGTCATGCTTCACAGCTCCTTACCATGTCATTTGCTTCTTAGAGGGCGCCAGGCCAGACGAAGGCTTGTTGGAAGGCATTGCCGACCACGGTGCGAGACGACAAGTGGCTGCCGCACTCCCCTCTGTGAATGTTAGCGATAATCTCACGACCTTCATCTTGTTAAATGCACCTGAGCTTGTCCCCATTGGGGTGAACTGGGTACAGGTCACCGTACTACAAATTGTACAACTTGGATTGGCGAGTGATTCTTTCACCTTGTGCATTGTCCTCGAGGAGGGCTCTCATCACCAGATAATTCTTGATCGCCAGGATCTAGTCAGCGTGTTGGCGGGAGAGAGTGAGCAACATGCCAGAAAACACCTAGTAGCTCGGATCACCTTGAGAGCCATCGGGAACCAGTAGGCCAGCACCTTGTCAGCACCGCCGGCAGCCTCGATCCCAACGGTGTAGAGCTGCAAGAACTCAATGGGGTTGGCGGTGGAGATAATGGCATATAACGTCCATGTGTTCGCTGGCTAGGTCCATCTCGGTCCTAGAGGTTGCAAAGTGTTTCACTACGGTCCTCATTCGATAAAATACGCTTCAATACAGTCCTAGAGGTCGATCTTGCAGTCCTGGGCATATGCGAGCTATACATACACCGTATTCATCTATTGCCACGTCACAATACGGAATATTCCAAGAAAATATTCATTCGGTCCCACTCGTCAGGTGCTATTATGCAATACGGTCCCTGCTAAAAATTAAGACACACTTACTGCCCGCTCTCTCTCTCTGTTTCTATCCCGTGGTGGCTTGCGGCGACTAGGACGACGGCGGTGCGCTTGGCGGCGGCGGTAGATGTTCCCGCGTAGTTCGGCTAAGGTGGAAGGAAATTAGAGCAGTGTGGAGAATCTGGCGGCGCCTCTCAACTGTCCACGTCCATGGAGGACCTTTTGAAAGCTCAAGAATGATCAGAGGGGGAGGGGGTGAATGATCACTTCTAAAAATTCTACAGAACTTAGAAGGAAATCATGCAAAAAGAGAAAGACAGAAGTAATCTCGAGGGAATTGTAATATCGAAGGACATGTCTAAGTCGAATGAATGGGGATGAGGGGAAACATCGAAGGCAAACAGGTAATAGAGTAAATACAGAATGTAAGTGCGAGTAAGAAAACGAGCCTGACATTACGATATTTAGTAAACCAGTTCACACTATGCAAAGTGCTATGTCTGTTTGGAGGGACTGGTGATTGAACACCTGGAGCAAAACTCTCTTCGTCCTATTCCCCACTGCAACAAACTCCCCGAGCTTGTCCAGTTCTTACTCGGGGTAGATGATTCAGGACATCTCCGAAACCTTTACAGACTTCCTTCAGCAGTGACAATTACTCTTCGACTGCTTGACAGGCGACGCCTAACCGTCTAGGAGACTTGCAGATCTCCAAGATAAAAAGATCGGCTAATATCAACCTAAGTCTCAGTGAATATCTCAACTCAGTTTGGACTTGGGTTTGGTTTTCTCTCGAAATCTTCCTCGGGATGCTCACAACTCTTCTGTCTCAGAATATTCAGTGGAGCAGCCAACCGCAAATGGCGGGTAGGTGCGGGGTATTTATAGGTGGCGATCCCGATGGTGAAATGACTGAAGTGACCCGATGCAACCGCTTGACGCGTGTCCACAATGGTCGGATTTTCAATAACTGCGTAACTTTTCTTGCGGGGCAAATAAGCTGACTTACCGAACGAGTTCTCTGTCCAAGGCACCAAGTGTGATGAGTTTGCCTTCGAGCTATTACTCGACTCAGTAAGATTTCTCTCGGCAGGCTCTCCTTGGGTTTTAGGTTGAGCAGAGCAAGTTCACTTCAACTAAGATTTCAACTAGCAAGCCCCTCTTGATAATATGGTCTTTCCTACGACTCAAGAAAATAAAAGAGAAACAATCAAAAAGACTAAGTCCTCATCCAGCTTCAGCTTTCTCCTCGTTGCGCTTTTGCTCGAGAGCATCTTCTTTCTTGACGACAATTTTAGGGGTCGTCTTCTTTCAAAGGCTTCGGTATAGGACTGCAGCTTTGCTACAGTGAGTTGTCCTTAGAGCTTCTCCATGCAAACTCCATTCTTCAGGAACCTAAGTATCTGTTCATACTCGAAAACGATATTAGTCCCTCTAATGATTTGTCCAACAATCTCCAAAACCTTCGGGGGGGGGGGGGAACTTGCTCTTACAATCTCCCCCTTTTTGGACGACTGTTGACAAAACAGGCATCGATAAATAATTGAAAAGTTTTGAGTTTTCGATAATAAATCAGAGCTAAGATCGATGATGTACTTGATACGTCCAAAATGCATCACTATTTTATATTGTAATTCTTTCTTATTCATTGATATATTTCATGTTATGATGATGTTCTTAAGTTGTTTTGGCTTATTTTACATAGTTTTCAACTTTCTGATGCCGAAGCAGCAGACGCTGGATTCAGCGGTAAAAAGTGGACGCTGAGTTGCTGAAGAAGAATACCTCCAAATTACCTGAAAATCGACGGGGGGTATTTTTCAGAAAATTAATGAAGACACGCCGAAGAGGGGCCAGAGGGGGGCCACAGGTGCCCAGGCGGCCACCCGGCGCGGCCCCACCCCTGGCCGCGCAGGGAGGGCGCCTGGAGGTCTGGGGCCACTCCCGGCTCCCCCTTTGGCCTATATATCGCTCATATATCAAAAACCCTAAAAAAAGGAGAGGTTACGGAGTTCCGTCGCCGCTCCGTGGCAGAAACCTACAGAGGAGAAAAGACATCTTCGGCGGGCAGATTCCGCCGGGGAGACCACCTCCCGGAAGGGGAGATCATCGCCATCGTCATCACCATCGTCACGGGAATCATCGAGATCATCATCAACATCATCCCAAAATCAGCACCATCTTCATCTTCATCCAATCTTACCTCACAAGTCCAACTTGTGTTGTAATCCGTACTATCTATCCTCTCTACTCTAGCGGTGTTGATTACTACCGTGTGATGAATGCTATTGAGTTTTGTTGGAGAATTATCATTGTGTCCAGATTTTTCATCATCTATTTATCCCCTCTGATCGTGATCTCTTTTATTTCTTGTGAGTAGTTACTTTAGTTCTTGAGGACAAGGGAGAAGTCTAGTTGTTAGTAGTCATATGATGTTGAAGTAATATGTGTTGTTTGATACTTAAGTTGTGTTGTTATTTTCCTAGTGGTGTTGTGTGAGTCGGACACTCAACACTTCGCCTTATTAAGGACCTAGGGGAATACATTGTGTACAAAGAATGCTTACGGTGGGTTGCCGGAGTGACAGAAACCTGAACCCCAGTTCGCATGCTTTTGCACAAGGGAATAATGGATCAACGATCGTATTGCTATGGTTAGGCTTTTGCCTTAATTAATACCTTGTATTTGTGGATGCTTGCAAGGTGTTTAATCATAAGAGTGCACTCGTCTTAGTATAGAGGGTGTACTAGCATAGATCTACCCACTCAAAACTTATCAGCACAACACATAGTACCGAAGCGGAATATGGCGAAAGCACATGGCTATTTCTCCCGTGTGTCCTCAAGAATGCTTTAGCCTTTATAAGTCCAGTTGCTAGGCCTATCCTTTGCTCAAAAGGATCGGGCCACTTGTTACTCCTCAGTGCTCTTTACTTTGCTCGCTTTTACCTTTCTGTTGCTTATACCAAAAACCCCTAAAAAGTTACCTTTCAGTTCCTGCATCTATTTCTTTACCAAAGTCACTTACCAATACCTTCTGCTCCTCGTTGGGTTCGACACTCTTATTTATCGAAAACGCTACAAACGACCCCCTACAGTTGAGGGTCATCAGTACTCCCCCTTGATGTATGCACGGAAGATGTAAATTTCCAGTGAAGTGCATATTTGATAAGTGTTGAGTCGAGGGAAAAACATCATAAACTTAGCGAGCAAGATTGCTGTCCAAAAGACATCCAATGAGAGATATGCAATCTCCTCGATTAACATGTGAACTTATATGATATATAAATTGCTGCAAAGATTTATGTATCGCAAGCATAGCAGATAGATATCTTACGGTAAAAGCAGTAGTTCACAGACCTACTTAGAATTAGTTACAACCAGATCGAATGAGAATCGAATGTTTTTTGAAACTACTCGGAAACTCAAAGTTCAACGACCAAAAAGCGAATCCCTTAACCCCCCAGACAAAATATTTCTTCGATGCCACAACATCTCCCACTTTTTGTCACAACAAACAAAAAGATGGAGAATAGGATCGACAGAATTCCTCCTCGCTGAAGCGGCGACGATGAGAATATTCCGCATGCGAAGCTCGTGCCTTGGTCGAAGGAAGACGTCTGATGGGGCGACCACCTCGAGGAGTAATATTCGTGCGAAAAGAGTGTTGATCACCAAAATATTCCAACCGCGATTCTGGAGGGGTCTTGGGGCTTCGAGGAAGTGGAGAGTAAACTCTCGCTGTGCGCCTTTCTTCTTCGGGGTCGGAGTCAGAGGAGACAGTGTCCATGGTGATGTGATAATAGTCGTCCATGCAAAGTACATCTCTTTTTTTCGGCAACATCGGAATGTTTGAATTTGGGCGATCAACCCGATCATCATTTGTCCATTGCCTTTGCAGATGCGGGGGAAATTCTTCGAATCCGCGGCGCTGCAGCTGACCGAGAGAATTGAACTTGCGTAGTCCCTTCCATTCCCTGCAAAGACATTCACGAAGGAGTTGATTATTGTTCATAGTGATGTTACGCAGATGGTTAATTTCAGTCATCATCTTTTTCTTCTGCACAAGATCTTGGTCGATGTAGTGCTGAAACATTTGTTGTGAACGAAGGGAAATCTCCATGTGATGAACTAGCTTGATAAACTTCGAGAGAATATTGCGTTCAGTCATATGGGCCCTTATTCCTGTGTGCTCAGCAAATGGGTCATTGGGTCGAGCAACAACCTGCAATACTTCCCTAACAGGTGGAGTGAAAATCTTCGGGAAAATTGTTACGGGTAATGGCACGTCCCGAGAGTAATTGCAGATTGCCATGAGCCATGGTGCATAGGGCTTGAGAGCGATATGATCATCTGCACAGGAAACCATGGTGCGAATGAAGTAGTCCTCAAAATCGAAGGGAAGTCCATTGACTAACTTCATTATGGCATGTTGCACGTCGTTGGGAATGACAAAATCATCATGAAAATCTTGCATGGGCATCAAAGTCTTCGACAAAATATAGAACCACACTTTAGCTTCGAAGATTAAATGCTTCGGCTTCGGTTCAGCAGGGTAGTGATCTCCTACGACATCAGGATCCATCAGCGGGCATGAGAGCAGGCAGATCATGCAGCTTGTGAGGTAATCTTTTGAAACGAGGAAAATTGATTACTGCCAGAAATTCATCGACACTCATGTGAAAATCTTGGCCTTGAATCATGAAGTAAAATTTCCAAGTGCTCGGCCTTGTGTGATCTCCGGTGACATATAGAGTTGCATAAAATTGTTTGATAAGCTCGGGGTTGACTCCATTGTCGAGGCTAAATACTTTGTGTGCATGCAACCCATCAATTGTTTCTGCAACGTTCTCAAAACAAGTTGTCGCATATACCGAAGGCATATCCAAATACTGATGTTGGAAGAGCCTGGCCTTGTTGTAGAGCACACGAGTGTAATACACTACCTGTTCTTGGGTCCAAAGCCGAAGAGAATATGCATTCCTTGGTTTATCGTAGGGATTGGGCCCGAAGAAAAATGGTTTGTGTTCATGCCTCTTGGAAATGGGGCCTCCTCAAGGAACATCCGAGCGGAACAGGGGCATCATTTATCTGGGATGTGTTGAATGCAGCAGCTCATCGACATGAAGCACTTCATCGACATTCTCTAGAAGTTGCAGGCTTGGAGCATCAACTCGAGGTTGTGAGGATGGAACATTGACAACATCCTGTGTGGGAACAGCAGCAGGAGCATTTTCCTCGGCCTGATCTTCGACGACATCTCCTTCGTCGGTATTCTGAGCTTCTTTGGCCTCTTCTGTTTCCATAGCTTCGAGGTCCGCATCAAGCTGATCTGCAACATCCACCATCTCTTCGTTCGAGGAAGACGATGAGGATGAGGAGCTGTCATCTGATCTCTCGTCTCCAGAGCCATCTTCTTCGACATCGGCCTCATCAGTAGCAGGCGGAGCCTCTTGGCGAGAGGAAACTGTGGTAACATCCACATTTTCTTCTTCTTCGTACAGCTTTGAGGTGTGGGTAGGAGGGAAATATTTTGGAATAGATGGAGCTGGAGCTGGAACTTCTTGCTCAACCTGAGCATTCTGCTCTGTCTCATCTTGAAGGGGTGGAGGAGTAGCTTGTCGGGGTGGTGAAGGGGCGGGTGGTGGAGATGGTGCTTTGGGTGGAGTTGGTTGATGAGGTGGAGGAGTTGATTGTCGGTGAGGAGGAGTTGGTGCTCTTGGTGGAGTGGGTTTTCTAGTAGGGGGTGCAGTTTCTTGTCGTGCTGGTGCAGCAACGAACTCAACAGTCTTTTTCTTCTTTCTTGCAGTCTCTGGCATCCCACGTCCAGAGGATGTGGCAGCATTATTATCGGTCAACTTTCTCTTTCGAGATAGTCTCTCTGTGAGGGCCGCATTGTGATCTCTGCACATATCGGCCACTATCTGTCGGACCTTGTCATGAACAACAGCGATATTGTCCTTCTGAATTCTTCTCGATTCAGCAAGTGCAGCGAGCTTGGACTTGAAGATTTTTCTGGACTCAACACCTTCAGTCTCTTCTTGAAGTTGATTTGTATAGAAAGTTTCTTGTTGACGATCCTTTCGATCTTGGGTCAAATACTTGTCCCAGCGGACAATGTATCTATCCACTCGATCTTGAATTTCCTTCGGAACAAAGTCCTCGAGAGTCACATGCTTGGGAGAGGTGGCCATCTTCAGAAGCACACTGGTGATCTCAACAGCATTCCACTCGGCCAAATTGGAAGAATTTCCTTCGTTTGAGCTCTCTTCTACTGCTCAAGAGCCTGGCACAATAGGTACAGCTGGGGCAACAGGTGCTGGAGCACCACGAGGAATTGGGGAAGCCTGATACTTCATCCTAGCCTCCTTGGCTTTCTTCTCGGCATTCTTGGTGGCCTTGGCAGTAGCACCATGTTGTGGTACGGAACCTTGGGCCGCAACCTTCACCTTCGAGGCACCAGCATCCTCTAAATTTTTCTTCGGAGTACTAGCAGCTGCATCTTTTTCTTTCGTGGCACTGGGGGCCACAACTTTCTCGGTGGCACTAGGGGCCACAACTTTTTATTTCGTTGCACTGGGGCAGACTTTTTCTCGAGCTGAAGTCGATACTTGTCGGAAACCAAATGCAGTATGCCCAACTTCTTGGCGACCTCGGCTTTCTTTTCTTTGGTCTGGCTGTACAAATTCATCAATTTAGCCTTCTCCAAATCTTTGGCCTCAAGTTCTTGTTGCTTTGCCAATATTTCCTGCTTCTATTTCAGAATTTCATCTTCTTCGGCCACGACCGGTTGCTTGCCCTTGGACTTAGCCGAGGGTTTTGATCGTCGAGGGGGAGTGGTGGCAAGCGGTGAATCTGTGAATAAATTAGTCATGTCTATAGTTCCTCGAGGAGCCGTTGCAGCAGGCTCCTGGATTCATACTCCCCTGTCGCCTGGTTTCTTCTTTGGTGCAGGAGGAGGATGATTAGCTTGGGCATCTGCCTCTGTAACTTGATCTTGTTGCTCGGTCTTTGCTTCCTCTTCAGATGTAGCCTTAGGAGGTGAGACAACATCGAGCTTTTTCTGGCGCTTGGCAGATCTCTTGCCAGATTTTGGTTTAGTGCTTGGACCAACCTCTTCGGCAACTCCTACGTTTCCAGCAGCAACTTTCTTGGCCTTGGCCTGCTTCCTCTTTTCTGGTCGCTCAGCTTGAGCAGCAACCAATTCCTAGAAATACGCTAGAGTTTTCAGAGTGGACGGGTGAACGTTATCTGGTGGAGGAGGTCTATTTGCTCGTGTCCATCCTAGCTTCAAGGCTGTGACATCAGACCAGGGATTCTTCAAGGCAAACAATCTTTCTCATCGAGGAATAATGGCCTTGTACTCATACCAACGAATAGCTTGAAGTCTTCGAATCTCTTGCAGTCTATTGTCTCTCGTTCTGGCATCTTCAACATAACCTTCTGGCGTTCTCAGATTTTTCTCGATAATGAAATCTTCAGACAAGCCTTCTGAATTGTTGGTTATCTTTGTTCGTCCTCCAGCACGCCTGGGCTGCCTGACATTTCCTGCATTCTCAGACATTTTCCTGCGAAACATATAGGTGCGAGGGAAAATAGGAAAGATATGAACATGTACCAGACATTTTTGAAGAAAATCATTTTGAACGCAACAATCATATAGACAGATTTATCTTTGAACCAGTTTTTCATGCGAGTGCTATGCTAAATTTCCATCGGGCGCAAGTCTAACACATAACTTGTCTGAATAAGATGCTCAAAGTGTAAATCTATCGATATGAATCTGAGAGATTTTGCCTAGGTGAGAAATTCCACGGGACGAGGGATTTCTTACCTAGATCTGATGGGATTTTGAGTGGAAACGCTAGAAACCGATTTCCTAAAGTGTAAAGATCCAAACGGATCAAACAGACCTAAGAAAAATAAGAGAAAGTCAAGAACAAATCTAGAACTCGAAGAACAGATTGGAACGGATTTGAGTCTAGCCTCGCACATACCCTAGCTTGGTGATGTGAGAGATCTACGGCGGCGCGGATGCAGATCCTCGTCGACGGGAATGTCTTTGGCGACTTCCTTCCTGCAGCGAAGCGGCGAGGAGATCAACGGCGACGAAACGACACGGCGGCGTGCAAGAACTTGGGGGCGAGAGCGAGAGAGACGAAGTCGAGGGAAAGCGAGGGTTGCACCGGTGGGGTGGATCGGTATTTATAAGGGGACGACTGACATAACTGTCACATCCGATCCAACGGCGCAGATCTCGCGTCTCTCCGTATTCAACGCACGGATTTTGTGGCGGAGATCGCGGGAAAATCCCAACGAATCGAAAGATAAGTGCTCCACGTCCGGGAACAAACTCATCGAACATCGAGTGAAAAATTAGATAAAAGTTCAGAAGATTTTCCTTCAGAATCAATGATATTCAAAGGGAATCTAGTTGAGTACAAATATACATGTTCACGAGAGAAAATCATAGAGAGGGTAGGGATAGAATAGAGGCAAAACAGGGTCCGATACTTAATCAATCCTAGGGAAAACAAACGATAGAAAACTCGGAGTGACAGGTGTATAGGACAAACACGAAATTAACAAAACACAGAAACGACACAAGAAGAAACACAAACAAATACCAACGAGAGTAAACTACTGCAAGTAAGTGTACACATATAATACAGAGTATAGATGGGTTTGATCTTACTGCACGTTGCGTGAGTCCAATATGTTTAACTCACACCTTAGTGCACAAAACCTTTTATCATCCAGTGGCTTTGTAAAGATATCATCCAATTGATCTTCGGTACGGACATGACTGATAACAATATCTTCTTGCTGAACGTGACCTCGAAGAAAATGATGGCGAATATCAATGTGCTTCGTTCGAGTGTGTTGCACGGGGTTATGAGCAATTTTGATAGCACTCTCATTATCACATAGCAGAGGAATTTTCTTCACACGAATACCGTAATCTTTAAGCCACAGAATTTGAGTGCAACATGAACCAGCAGCAATATACTCAGCTTGAGCCATCAAAATTGATACATAATTTTGTTTCTTCGAAGCCCAACAAACAATACATCTACCGAGAAAATGACATGTGCTTGATGTAGATTTTCGGTCGACACGATCACCAGCCCAGCCAGAATCAGAATATCCAATGAGATCAAACTGAGCACCTTTGGGATACCAAAGTCCCAAGGTAGGTGTATGAGCAAGATATCGAAGAATTCACTTGACAACTATATGATGTGATTCTTTTGGATTTGCGTGAAAACGAGCAACGTACAAATTGATAGCATAATGTCAGGTGTAGATGCACAAGGGTAAAGGAGCGAACCAATCATCAAGCAATATTTCTTCTGGTCGAAAGGATTGCCCTTGTCATTTGCATCTAGGTGCACGTTCATAGGCATTGGCGTCTTGATAGTTTTGCAACTGACAAGATCAAACTTCTTCAGGCAATCCATAAGATACTTCTCTTGAGATATAAATGTCCCATTCTTCTGTTGACGGATTTGAAGTCCGAGAAAGAACTTCAATTCACCCATCATTGACATTTTGTATTTCCTCGACATCATTCGAGAAAAATTCTTCGCTGATATTAGGGTTAATACAACCAAAGATAATATCATCGACGTAAATATTTGAGACACACAAAGGTCATCTTTGTATGCACGAGTAAAAAGAGTAGGGTCGGTTGTTCCTGGTTTGAAGCCCTTCTTCAGAAGAAAGTCCTTGAGTGTTTCATACCAAGCACGAGGTGCTTGCTTCAACCCGTAAAGGGCCTTGTGTAACTTGTATACCATATCTGGATTCTTCGTGTCTTCAAAACCTGATGGCTGCATAACATAAACTTCTTCCTCGATTTCACCATTAAGAAATGCATTTTTTGACATCCATTTGATATAGCAATGTACCATTGAAATTGTCAAAAGCAAGCATGACACAAATGGATTCAAGACGAGAAACTGAAGCATAAGTCTCACCAAAATCAATACCTTCGATTTGGGTGTAACCTTGTGCAACCAGTCGAGCTTTATTCCTTACCACAATGCCATCTTCATCTTGCTTGTTGCGAAATATCCACTTAGTACCAATGATATTATGCTTCTTGGGATCAGGTCTTTCGACAAGGGACTAGACTTTATTTCTCTCAAACTGATTAAGTTCTTCGAGCATAGCAGTCATCCAGTCTGAGTCCTTCATGGCTTCATCAAATTTCGATGGTTCTAGCATGGATACAAACGAGAAATTTCCACAAAAGTTAGCCAAACGAGTACGAGAGAGAGTGGTGGGACAACCTGGTTCATGAATCTCTCCGAGTATTGAGTCGACGTCCACTCTTCTTCGAACTCGAGATAGTACTCCTTCGTTTGCATGTGGATCAGGTTCTCCTTCGGGATTAGCTTGGCCTTCGGGTTCAGGTTGTCCTTCGGGTTGAGCATCTTCTTCGTTCATGGGTTCTTCCTCGTCCTGTTCTTCGTTGTCTTTAGGATGTTGATCTCCAGCGCCTCGGGCTATGTGTGGGAACATTGGATCATCACCATTCCTGTTGACTTAACGAGCATTTTCTTTGACAGGACGAATATCTCCAACTGTCATTGACCTGATCACTTCATCCAAAGGTGGTTCATCTAGGTTAAGAGGTAATTGCGCCTTTTGAGAGCCATTCGTTTCATCAAATCTAACATTTACAGTTTCTACAACTTTACCAAGATGGGAGTTGTACACTCTGTAAGTGTGAGAATTTGAACCATAACCTAGAAGAAAACCTTCGTGAGCCTTTGGGAGCAAACTTGTAGCTATGATTCATATCTCTGATATAGCATGGAGCACCAAATACCCTAAGATATGATACATTCGGCTTTTTACCAGTGGAGCTCATGTGAAGTTTTCTTCAGAAATTTGTGCAGATAAACCTTGTTGATGATATGGCATGCAGTGTAAATAGCCTCGGCCCAGAACCTGATAGGAGTCTTGTATTCAACAAGAATTGTTCTGACCATTTCAATAAGAGTTCGGTTCTTTCTCTCGACCACACCATTTTGTTGCGGCGTATATGAAGCAGAGAATTCATGAGTAAAGCCATATTCATGAAGAAATTCTTTGATATGAGTATTTTTGAATTCAGTACCATTATCACTTCTGATATGCTTGAGATATAGTTCATGCTCGGTCTGTGCTCTTTTAGCGAAAGTTTTGAAGATCTCGACAACTTTGCTCTTGTCATCTAGAAAGAAAACCCAAGTATATCAAGAGAAATCATCAACAATAACAAGACCATACTTGTTGCCTCCAAGACTAGCATAATTTTGAGGACCAAATAAATCCATATGAAGCAATTCAAGTGGGCGAGTAGTTGTCATGATAGTCTTCGATGAATGGTGTTTCTTGGAAAAAATTTCAGCTTCACAGGCACTACATAGACGATCTTTTTCGAATTCCACATTGTCAATACCAATCATATTTTCATTTGAGATAAGAGTTTGTAGATTTTTCATTCCTGCATTACCAAGTCTTCTATGCCATAGCCATCAGATGTGGCCTTAGCCATCAAACATGTGGAAACTGCAGGTCCCGAAGAAAAATCAACAATATAAAGATCACCCTTGCGATATCTCTCGGAAATGAAGGTATAGTTATCCTGTGAAAACAGAACACAACGAGAAGCAGAGAACAATACAAGCATACCCATATCACAAAGTTTCGATATAGACATTAGATTATATCCGAGAGATTGAGCAAGCATAACTTTGTCAATATGCTTATTCTTTGATATAGCAACCTTACCCAAACCAAGTACTTTTCCATTGTTATTGTCACCGAAGGTAATATATCTCTGTGAGGATTGAGTAATTTTTTCTTCGGTTAACAACTCTTTGTCTCCGGTCATATGATTAGTGCAACCACTGTCCATGACCCATTTGGACCCACTGGAGATATATCCCTGCAGAAGAATTAGTTCTTCTTAACCACACACAAACGAGCAGGTGACTGAGAAGGCATGGAAGTGCTAGATGAAGCATCGATATTAAAGCAAACAAGATCATATTGGCGAGTGGGACCATCAAGCACACCATAAACATAATTTCCCGACGAGTGGTTAGAGTATTGGTAGGTAAAAGCAATTTTGTCGTTATTATCACGATGACGATAAAAATTTCTATCTACTCGATAGTATTCCTTCTGGGGAACATTTGATGCAGACGCCAGAGGTTCATTTCTTTCCTCGAGAGAATAGTAGTGTCTCGGTGGTACCGTAGATTTTCTCTGCATAGAATGGTTAGGAGGGGCAGTTTTTCTACGAGAGATTTGCGAACCCAAATCTGTCGCTTATAGAAACCATTCTTTGGAGGAGTACTAACGAATTCAGCGAAAACCTCCCCTTCGTGATCTTTGATAAGCTTGTAGTCAGAATCAAGTGATTCATCAACAATAGCCTTATCAATTTTGCAGTTGAAACCTGAAAGGTTAGCAATGTCAATGGGCTTTTCTTTCGCTAGGACCCAGACAGTTTTAGGATACTGCTCGGGCTCCCAGTAGGTGCCATCAGGGTTGAGTTTCCTCTCGAAACCAACACCTTCCTTTCGAGGATTCCTATGAAGAAGACCTTCTTTAGGATATCACACAAGTCCTGGTGCCCCTGAACACTTTTGAACATGCATGTATCAAATAAATCTTTCAACCTAAGGAGTTGTTGGATATATGCTCTAGAGGCAAATAATATATGATTATTCCAATATATCTAAGCAAGTTCATAACCAGTTTCATACCATGCTAGAACTGTGTCAGTGAAACAATGATGCAGGTGTGGTATAGAAACCCCCAGAGTTCCTAGTTAGCCTCTACATCGATAACTAGTTCATGGTCAACATGATGGTCGTGGTTTCGCGATCATGGACAATTAAGTCTCTTGACTATGAGGTCACCTCACTGATTAAGTGACGTGATGAACATTACCCAAAGTAAGCATTATAGCATGATCAAATCTTATGAAGGTTCAGTGTTGTAATTACAGAACGTGGTAGATCGTTCCTTTGACCGTGAGTACGTGCATAATTGCTATCTTCCCGGATGCTTTGACTTACATCCCACCACCTGACTGAAATATGCGGGTCATAACGGTTGTATCTTGGGTATTCCGTGGAGATATGTTGAGGAGTATTGTTTACAAGAGCGGGATTTGTCAATCCATATGATGGATAGATACTCGGGGCCCACTCGGTGAGATTCCATCCATAAAGTTGCGCAACGTGTGACTAGGTCACGGGGATGAATATCACGGGAACGAGTGAATAAGGATTTGTTCAGAACGAGGTTCAACCAGACATAGGATGTCATTGATCGAATCTCGGAACAATCCAGTATCGCTGACAAAGGGAATGCTATACGACGTAAGGTCCAATCGGTGTTGATATCCAGAATGCACAGGGGTCATTATGGGCATCCAGGTCCCGCTGATGATCATTGACCGTAGCCTCATCTCGGTCATGACTGGAGTGTTCTCGGACCGTAAGGTAACACACTTAAGGGCTCGATGAAATCGGAGACCTTTTCGAAACTATCGGAGTTACCGGAGAATAAGAGAGAACTCCGAAATCGGTTCAGAGGGGAGACGGAAAAGTTCCGTGGTTTCAAATTGTTCGGAAAGTTATTTAGATATGTTTTATTATTTAATTAATGAATTAAATATTAAAATATAATTTAAATAATTAATGGAATAATATTCTTTTTTGAGTTTTGTTTTTTCTTTAAGAAAGAAGAAAGAAAAAAAAGAAAAAAGAAAAAAAAAGGTGGAGAGGCTTGGGTGCCATGGGCTTGGCCCATGTGCCACTTGGCCACTTGGCCTTGTGCACACGCACGACCATGCATATGCATGCATGCGGCCGGCCAAGGCACAAGGGGTGGCGTGGTATTAGTACCACCCCGCCTAGCTAAGTGCCCGCGCACCCCGTTTGCCCCTATATATAGATGTGGTGGGTAGCCTTTTTTCAAAACAGAAAATTCCAGAAAAATACAGATAAATTTTGTAGATCTCTCTCTCCCTATTTCTCCCTCCTATGAGCGGACTCTCCTTGTTTGGAGTCTGCACTGGGTTGGGGATGTCTCCACTATACGCACGCCGTCGTGCTGCTGCAACTCTGGTTCCGGAGGTCTGCTTCCGCCACATTCGCTGGATCGAAGAACGGAGGTCGTCATCGAGTCTCGTATGTGTGCGAGTACTACGAGGTGCTACACGTGAGGCACTAGACCCATCCGGGTGCTCAACACAACCAGGGGGCTGTGAACCTTGATCGGCTACATCAACCACGTTTGCGGGAACGTTTCCCGCGCAACGGACTACACCCCGAGGTATGTTATTTCCACACTCCTTTCCGTTACGGTAATACGGCTAGCTAGATCTTGGGTTATGGGAACGTTAGTTAGAAAAATTTGTGTTTTCTGTTGCGAACCCCAACAGTGGTATCATGAGCTAGGTCTATGCTTAGTATTATTGTACGGATCGAACACATCGGGGATGTGAGCGTTGATTGTATGATTGTTACCCTCCCACGTGTACTTGTTCACATCTGCGGCATTGTTTGATGAAGCGGCCCCCGACCGACCTTACGCGTACGCTTACGCGAGACTGGTTCCACGCTTGACATACAGCTTGTACCGTATAGAGTGGATGGGGGGGTGTCTGTCTCTATACTTTAGCGGATGTGGCATTTGCAACGGAGGGCCCCGTGCGAGGTGTAATAGAGACAATCGTATGGTTGACGTTGTGGTTGACTCGTAGGTTAAAACCTGTTTAACTATGAAAGCCCTAGCAGCCACGTAAAACTTGCAATATACAACTAGACCGTCTAAACCTTGTATTGCTAAGTGGGGGCTATCATTCGTTTGTTTGTGATGTAGCGATAGCTTTGCTATGTGTTACTAGTAAGTAGTAATCGTCATCATAAAACAAACTAAAATGGAGACACTGTAGACTTAGTGTTGCCATAGCTCAGACATCTTAAAACTTGCTAGTATAGGATACACGATGGTAGCATGTGATAAGATGATCCCTTAACAAAGCCAAACACAAGTATTCTACCGAAGTGTGCACCGCCTGGAAGGTTCTCCCATATGGCTTGATGCTCCGTACATACTGGAGTTGTCCTACATATTCAATGGAGTTCGCATGAGGTTGGGTTCGGCAAGCCTGGCATATGAAGATATGGCCTTGCTGAGCAGCATATAACATGTTGGTTAATTTGGCGAGCCTAGCATATGCAGATATGACCTCGGAATACTAGAGATCGAAAGATCGAGCATGAGTCACAGTACATATAAGATAATGTGATCGCACAAGTTGTTGTCTACCTTTGAAACTGACCCGTCGGCCGTGTGATATTCGAGGTCGGGCAGTGAATCTGGATCATGTAATCACTAAAACTTCCTAGGGATGAATTGTTTTAGTGCGAGCTCATATGATTATATGAACTCATTGTTTTGAACTAGTCTTAATTGTGTTCCTTGCAATTATGTTTGTAGAAAATGGATAATAACCAGTACCTTGAAATGGTTTCCTTCTTACATGGTGAAAGACTTAAAGAAAATGGGCCAAACTTCGTTAGTTGGTACTTACGCCTTAGAGCCGTGCTCAAGAGAATCAACCTTTCATTCTTAACTAAAGAGCATGTGGGAAACCCTCCAGCAAACGACATGGATGCACAAGCGGCGATTGATTATCAGTATCGTCGAAGGACATATGCCATAGCTAAGGGTATCATAGAAACCAGCATTCCACAACTTTTGCGTGAGGAGTATGCTGATTTGGATACATATGATATGATCGATGAGCTGAAGTCATCAAACTTGCATCAGTTTAGAGTTGCCAGATTTGAGTTAGAAAGTGAGTTTCTCTCTACAAAGATGGAAGAAGGCTCTTGCCTGAAGGCACACTTGGCCAAGATGCATGAGATATATCTGAGCCTCGTAGATGACTTTGACTATGAGACCACACATGAGTCTGCGATATACACGGTGTTACACTCGCTTCCACCAAGCTATACGGACCATGTCCATGGCTATGTCGGCAGAGGTGAAAGCCTCGAGTTCTCTGACTTCATGGATAGACTTCAGTACCTGAAGGTTGAACCCATTGAAGGAGAAGTTCTTGATGGAGAAGGTATATACTTGATATACTTTATAAATGTTTATTCCCTTATACAACCTTTGCAGTAAATGAGTATCTGATACTTATTCTGTTTTATGAAAACAGGTCCTGCCGTTGCATGGACGGGAAGAGGTGAAATCGAGGATTGATGGATATCAAGTCAGTTGATGGCCAGCATGGATTCCGCCGAGACATCTATCATAGGAGATCCTTAGAGTATTAGATAAATCTTATGTAATCATTATAGTATGAACACTTAGTTGTGTGTCTTGCATCTCGCGAGACAAAGTTATTCATGTAATGAGACAAGTCAGTTGTTCCATCTTTATGAATAAAAGTGTGCTTATACTTTGATTCCGTCTTGATTTATGATATGATAGAAAGCATTTATAATACTACTATTATTGTCAAGAAATATTCAATGTTTAATGATAAAGTTGTCTTGATTATAACAAGTCAAAGATTTGATTGCATGAGGTGACTTCATAACTGATGAATTCATTAAATGTATGAGCTATTAACTTGTGAGTTCATTATCGAATGAAAATCATAACTTGATTGCATGAGATGGATTAGATACACGATCTATGAACCTCTGCAATAAATATATAACCATGACAAGGTTTGTAAGGCCCGATATGCGGTACTGTTCCAGATCTAGGTGTTTCCACCCAGATCCGGGGACGAAGCACATATCGGTCCCACCGCGACATATGACAAAGCCATATGCCCCGGATTTCCAACATGATATCACAACATTACAGATACAAGGATACAACATCTCATAAAATCGGCATACAACTGCCTCAAATAAAATACAACAGCGGAAGATACATGTCTGAGTACAGACTACAATCAAGTGCCTAGCGGCAAAGAGAAAAACATCGATCCCATAACCACACGGGTCCAGGCCCTCCGCCGGGATCCGCCTAACTAGTCGTCGTCGAGTCTCCACGTGAAACGTCGATCACCATACCTGTTGTCGATCAGAACCCTGAAAAGAGTTTGGGGGTAGTATCATGAGTACAGAGGTACTCAGCATCCAACTGTAGTGGTCATCTGACCCAGCAAGGACTTCATCACTCGTCATTCTAGGACAACTAGTAGTTTACGGTAAGGAAGGGGTAAGTGGAGAGGTTGCTGCCGCACTAGCATTTATGAAGTGGCTAACGATCTAGAGAGTAAGGTAAGAAGCCAAGCATTCGATGAGGAATCGCCTCCAATAGGTCTGCTATCCACCTACTACGCAAACATAACACCTATCCTATCCTTGTCCTCCTCTTCGCATCCCTACGAAGAAGAAGCAGTCAAGGCACACACACGTTGATCAAGTTATATTAAGATTATCTCAGTTGTTGTTGTCTATGAACAAGGAGTAGGTCTCAAGTCGTCCATAACCGTGGACACGGCTTCTCGAAAAGATTTAACTCTGCAGGGGTGTACCAACTGCCCATTACAAGGCTCCGCACGCACGCCCATCTCTCTCAGTTGCTACCCATCACAGGCAACCATTTTATGATTTAGTTCCAAGAGATCCGAAACGACAGGTCCCTCTAGCTAACAACGAACAAATCCGGGTGGCCCCCGGGGAGTCGACACCCAATCCAAAAGTTGGCCACGCTCTCGAATCGGACTCTTCCGTATGGCTAAGGTCGGTAAGTCACACCTGAATATTCAGGGGACCCCTAGCTCACCAAGTGTGGACCAGCGAGAGAAACTATGTCTCCACTGGCCCGGGTTGTTTTAAGAGATATCTGCTAGGAGCGACCCGACAAGATATATATGCATGTTTTCAAATGGTAAATCAGCTTGGGCCACCTCTAGAAATGTTTGAAGCTAGATAGGTAAGAAAAGGGGACCCCATAAAATCCCACACGCGGTTAGGCACGCTCAGTCTTAAAACCAATACCCGGAACTCGGATCCTAGGTGACTCGAATGGAACAAAGCGTCGGGGCGGGATAGCCTAGACCTTCCATCCTTCGTCGAATATAGTCAACATTATAATAATCATATCATCAACAACAATATAATAAGGTGATATCCCAACCCAAAGAGTAACAGGGTAACATCGTAGCATCCTAAGCATGCATACTAAGCAGGGGCTGAGCAACGAGCAATAGTAACATAGCAGTACAAGGTTTGCTGGGAAGGGACATGGCTGTATCGTCTTGAAAGAGGCTGTAAACATGTGGTAGGATCAAACATCGCCTAACCTATACTAGCATGCAAACCGCTGGTTGAAATAGAATGGATCATAAGTAATGCATAGTCCTTGCCTGTTGATAAGTCGGGTTCCGAAGGTGTAGTCGATCGCACGCTCGCATCGTCTCCGAGAGGTACCCGCGGAAGCACACAAGAAGTAAACACTGGAAAGCAATCAACGATGCACCACTATTACTACGGAGCAAACACGAGCAAGCATCAACACGAAGTAACACGAGACATCGCACCTACCGTCGAGAGCGGTTACTAACGATTTAAGTAGAGTACTCGTCACACACGACGATACCGCACGTTTACGGTGGTTCAAGTTGCTTAGCTACAGGTGACCAAACAACGGTTATTAACATGGCATCTCACTCAAGCATGGCATATCACACAAACATGGCAAGAGGTGTAGCAAGAATAAACTATCTGATCTAGTCAATTTAAGTGGGGTGAAATCCTAGACATGCAAACTATTGCGGACCCCACGATAAATATTGCATTTGGTACTGTTTTGCCTAAACAATATTTTATTATTTTTATTAGCAAGCAAGAACAGCAAAAACACAATCTACATGCAATTCTAGTAAAGTTACATATAAAGAACATTTTGAACAGAGCAACAGATAAAAAGTTATAGCAGTTACAGTTTACAGTGGCAAGCAGTGTAATTATCAGTCAAACAGCATGTAAACAAGCTCAAACATGGCAACAAGCAACAAATTATTAAACTAGACACAAAACTAAGCAAGTTTCATATTTTACGCGTCGCGATCGGAGCTACGGCTAAAAAACTACGGGCACCGCAAAAATCCTAGTACAAACTGCCTAAATAAATAAAAACAACTAGCAGAAAAAAAAACTAACTGGGCCGAAACAGACTACTAGGCCCAACAGAGAAAAAAAACAGATCTAAATAATAATAAAAAAAAGAAAAAGGGGCAGCCTCACCCCATGGCAGGATCTGGCCTGGGCCTTGAGGGGGGGGGGCGGCCGGCCCACGTGGGCGTGCTGGAGCTGGCCCAGCCACGGGCGACAGGGGGCACGGGAGCTACTCCCGATCCCATCGGCAGCGGGGCGGCGGCGGTTCCCCGGTGGCTCGCCGGCCACCGGCGGCGAGGAGGGCGGCGCGCAGACGGCTACGGGCGTGGTGAGGCGGAGGGAGGGCACGGCGGGCGAGCTCCTCTCGCCGGAGAGCCGAGGCGCGGCGGCGGCCTGCTCCGAGCTCGGGGACGAGCCCATCCATGGCGCCCGGCGGCCGTGCCTGCGGGAGAGAGAGAAAGAAGATGAGAGGGAGAGGAGAGAAATAAGAAGGGAGGAGAGAAGGAGCTAGCCAGGAGGAGAGGGGGTCGGCGGCCTGCTGCTGGCCGGAGACGACGGCGGCGGCTCGGCCTCCATGGGCGCGGGCGCGGCGCACGGGAGAGGCTGCGTGGAGAGGAGAGAGAAGGTGGGCTGCTAGGTGCATTTGGGCCGTTGGATCGCCCGATCCGACGGTCCAGATTGCAGGGAGAGCAAAATTTCGGGATTTGGGGGCTAAATTGCGAAAATTGGGGCTTTTGTGAGGGGGGGTGGCTGCAAAGTGTGGCTAGGGAAACCCTAAAAATGGGTGGGAGTGTGGTGGTGTTTATATAGCATGGGTGGCTGGCAGTTTGCAAAAACATCATCGGTTTTTATCTCGCGCGCGCGGTGCTCCCGTTTCTGACCGCCGGGGGTCCGTAGTACCTCCGATTCGGGTAAAACTTCGAACTGCGCGATCGGCGCGTCGAGCCGGAGGCGTTCACCTCGCGCTGGAACCATTCCGAAAACACTTTCCGGCGCGCTATTAAAATATCCCGTTTAATTATTAAACGGGGTTTTTCGTTCCGTTGGCTGCGGCTGGTCTCGTGCGGTTTTCGCGACGGCGATCGGGCGAAACCTGGTGTCGCAAAGGTCGAGTGTCAGGGTGGCAAGGGTCGGTCTCCGTCCGATACGAGATAAGAGGGGGAAAAATAATCGCCGATCGATAAATCGGGGATGCAAACACCGCAAACAAATCAGACAATCAAACAATTCACACCGAAAACAAATTTTTTAATTTTTGTGAAAATTGGGCTGTTACAAGGTTCTAGCAAGTAGAACTTGTGCCAATCATTATACATAAGTGATGTACTAAATGGGCACGTGAGTTATCATTAAAGACTTCATATGATTAATTGAAAGTTGTATTCAATTGAGATCATAAAACTGAGATTCAGGAATCACAATGAGAAGTGAGAATACAAGGATACAAATCACTACGCTGTGATTCGAGTGATATGTATTAATATTGACATAATGGGAGACTTGTGGAAGTTGTACCACAAACTACGATGGAAGTTGAAAGTGCTAGACTACTTAAACCATTCGTAGTCATATTAAACCATAGTGTGGTCTAAACGTTCTTTCCCCTAGCACTATAGTTATTGTCGAATAAGGTTGTTTAATTCATTAAGTTAAAACACCCACTTCATGAATAGGAAACCATCCTGAATCTAACGAGACATGATAGCTCCATAACTAATGGTGTTATAAGGTTTCTTAAAAGAAAGAATTTCTTTGTAATAAAACTACAAGCAATTGAAATTACATATTCTCCCCGAATAGAAAAATTGTGTATTGCTTGATTGGTAATGCGAGAAGAAGTCTCTCGACATGGATCCAATGGGAGATAATGGAAATTTTGACCGGGGTATTGGACCTTGCCTTCAGAATATCAGAGTATTGCAACGGAAGCATGTTCCGCTGTAATGACACTGTATAAGGAAGGATATGCCAAAGATGATTGATCTTGGTATATGAGTTGAAGCCATTGTTGAATTTAGAAGGTTGTCATGAATACGTTCTGTACAGAACAATAATCATGAGTCTTCTTAATAAAACAATAAAGAATAACATTGCTTGAAGACACAAAGGAATGATGGTAGCCTAGAACACGAGGAGAAATGAAATAATATTGAGTTACATATAGGATGGCTCACGTCCCGTGAAATAAATCGGTTATTTCATATTCTCGACAAACTGGAGAGTTATTGAGAATAATGTAATGGGCATAAGGCATTATTTGGTTATGACCAAAGTTCAATGGTGATTGACTACGGAAACGTAGGAATGCTTTAATCAATAAAATATTTCATTTACACTACGATGGACCATAGTCTGAAATTGCATCTCAGTCAAATTTGGGATTTGAAAGAGAATTGCAATGGGCATGACGAAGGTTATTTCGTTAAAAGGATGGACTATAGTACCTCAAGACAGGAACCCTCAACCTTGATTTGATCAAGTGATTTTGTGATGACCAAAAATATTGAGTGGGCCTGCAGTTTCATGAAACTGAGTGGGAGCTTTGAAGACTTCCCGAAAACTTGGAATGCAGAGGGCATTTTCTGAGTGGGAGCTTTGGAAGCATTGTCATTATGTGAGACATAGTGAACAATAAAATGACTTGATGAAAGCTGAACCACAAATATATGAGTATATGATGGATATATTTGAGTGGGAGCATGATCATTGTCTCAAACATATATGCATTGATATGTGTGAAGAATGATCTCATATGTATATATATGGAGATGCATTGATTGTGTATATAGAGAATCGTCTTATATACATATGTGCATTATGATATATATAGAGCATAAGGCAAATAAAATACAAGATTGCAAGCATCTTCTTTTATGTGAAATACCAACACATTACACGTCGAAATCTATATGAGTAGATTAAGATACGGATAATGAAACGAAGTGAAGGTTGGAATAATCTTCTAAGACAAGAAACATGTTCTTGTGGCTAGAAATTATATAATGGATGAAATCCAAATATCACAAGCAATGTCTTGATGGAAGAATAGAGATGCACCATGTACTGGACATGTGATCTTATATGTTCTTCACATATGATTCTACCATATAACATGCATTGTGAATCCAACAACAGAATGACTGAAAAGTTCTTGGAAGAAGAACATATTCCGATGTGCTTTAGGAGTAAAACACAGAATCTGAATAAAGTCCATGCATTCAGTATATGAGGAATACTGAGGACTATTCTCTAAAATATAGAAAGGATAATAGACTTGAATGTAATGCAAGATTACAATTGCAAGCCATATTATGGGTCTATATGGAATTAGAGACATCACCAAAGACATGAAAGAAATGTGAGCAAAATTCACGGTACTACAAACATAATACTACTTAAGAAAGTAGACATATGGATAAAAGTTTAGCGTTAGAAGTATTGGACTTCTGGTTGAGTGTATTTCCCAGTATATATGACTATGGATGAGTCTTCTAAATACTGAACCAAGAGATCATTGGAGGATACTGTGAAATAATAGTCTCACTCTCCCGCGAAACTTATATCCAACCATTATATGATAATGAGTGGTATGTCAAAAGAGTTTTGACCTATACCAGTTGAAAAGGAAACATACGAATCTGAATTGGTGCAGTTCGTTGACGAAACCTCTTCCATGAGCATGCATGATCAATGAAAACTTATGTGATAAGATGATTATGATCGGAAAAATGCGGCTAGATTATTAGCACTCTAGTGCAAGTGGAAGACTGTTGGATATATGCTCTAGAGGCAAATAATATATGATTATTCCAATATATCTAAGCAAGTTCATAACCAGTTTCATACCATGCTAGAACTGTGTCAGTGAAACAATGATGCAGGTGTGGTATAGAAACCCCGAGAGTTCCTAGTTAGCCTCTACGTCGATAACTAGTTCATGGTCAACATGATGGTCGTGGTTTCGCGATCATGGAAAATTAAGTCTCTTGACTATGAGTTCACCTCACTGATTAAGTGAGGTGATGAACATTACCCAAAGTAAGCATTACAGCATGATCAAATCATATGAAGGTTCAGTGTTGTAGTTACAGAACGTGGTAGATCGTTCCTTTGACCGTGAGTACGTGCATAATTTCTATCTTCCCGGATGATTTGACTTACATCCCACCACCTGACTGAAATATGCGGGTCATAACGGTTGTATCTTGGGTATTCCGTGGAGATATGTTGAGGAGTATTGTTTACAAGAGCGGGATTTGTCAATCCATATGATGAATAGATACTCGGGGCCCACTCGGTGAGATTCCATCCATAAAGTTGCGCAACGTGTGACTAGGTCACGGGGATGAATATCACGGGAACGAGTGAATAAGGATTTGTTCAGAACGAGGTTCAACCAGACATAGGATGTCATTGATCGAATCTCGGAACAATCCAGTATCGCTGACAAAGGGAATGCTATACGACGTAAGGTCCAATCGGTGTTGATATCCAGAATGCACAGGGGTCATTATGGGCATCCAGGTCCCGCTGATGATCATTGACCGTAGCCTCATCTCGGTCATGACTGGAGTGTTCTCGGACCGTAAGGTAACACACTTAAGGGCTCGATGAAATCGGAGACCTTTTCGAAACTATCGGAGTTACCGGAGAATAAGAGAGAACTCCGAAATCGGTTCAGAGGGGAGACGGAAAAGTTCCGTGGTTTCAAATTGTTTGGAAAGTTATTTAGATATGTTTTATTATTTAATTAATGAATTAAATATTAAAATATAATTTAAATAATTAATGGAATAATATTCTTTTTTGAGTTTTGTTTTTTCTTTAAGAAAGAAGAAAGAAAAAAAAGAAAAAAGAAAAAAAAAGGTGGAGAGGCTTGGGTGCCATGGGCTTGGCCCATGTGCCACTTGGCCACTTGGCCTTGTGCACACGCACGGCCATGCACATGCATGCATGCGGCCGGCCAAGGCACAAGGGGTGGCGTGGTATTAGTACCACCCCGCCTAGCTAAGTGCCCGCGCACCCCGTTTGCCCCTATATATAGATGTGGTGGGTAGCCTTTTTTCAAAACAGAAAATTCCAGAAAAATACAGATAAATTCTGTAGATCTCTCTCTCCCTATTTCTCCCTCCTATGAGCGGACTCTCCTTGTTTGGAGTCTGCACTGGGTTGGGGATGTCTCCACTATACGCACGCCGTCGTGCTGCTGCAACTCTGGTTCCGAAGGTCTGCTTCCGCCACCTTCGCTGGATCGGAGAACGGAGGTCGTCATCGAGTCTCGTATGTGTGCGAGTACTACGAGGTGCTACACGTGTGCCACTACACCCATCCGGGTGCTCAACACAGCCAGGGGGCTGTGAACCTTGATCGGCTACATCAACCACGTTTGCGGGAACGTTTCCCGCGCAACGGACTACACCCCGAGGTATGTTATTTCCGCACTCCTTTCCGTTACGGTAAGACGGCTAGCTAGATCTTAGGTTATGGGAACGTTAGTTAGAAAAATTTGTGTTTTCTGCTGCGAACCCCAACAGGAGTTCCTCGGTAACAACAGAATTTTCCTCGACCGAGGGATTAGTATCGTCAATGATAATAGGTTCATTTCCTTTTGATTGCTTAGAAATAGACTCGGTTTTACTTTGTTCCAAACAAGTTAAGCAAGGAGAAACAAATTCATTTTTAGCTTCTGAGCCCTATTGAGCAATGAGAGTGAGATTGACATTTTCCAACTCTTCATGAGCCTCTCTCAGTTTCTCGAGAGCCATTTTCCTTTGAAGGAATTCGTAGGTCAGCTTCTCGTAGTCCACCGAGAGAAGATCATGCCGAGAGGAAAGTTCATCATAATTTTCCTTCAGAGCAGCATGCTCGTTTGTCAAAGTTTGACATTTCTGAATCTCATCGATCAACAAATTCTCAGATTTCTGAATAGTTTCACTCAGATAATCTAGTTCATCTTGTTGGATAGAAGAAATTTTAGCAAGTTTGGCATAGCTTATCCTAGAGTGACTTTCATAGGCAGATCCATCAGAAGTATCGTAGGAATTCTTAGAAGAAGATACCTTTGCCTTGGCCATGAAGTAGTAAGCCGGAGTTTCATCTTCACTGCTTTGGTTTGAGAAGAATGAACACAATGTCTTGTTTGAAGCAAATGCTAGACCAGCAACACCATCAGACTCAGAACCAGAACCAGATCTTGAGTTTGATTCAGCTTCGGTCCCAAAGGCTTCATCTTCAGAGTTCATCTCTTTACCCAGATAGGCCTTGGCACGGTGAGAATTCTTGCGTCGAGAGGAATGAGATTTCGAAGAAGAACTCTCTCGATTCTTGTGATACTTCTTCTTCTTGTCATCATCAGAATCGTCTTTCTTGTCTTTTCTGGACCTTGAATCATATCTCTTTGACTCATAGTTTTTTCTTGATCGGTGCGACTTGCTTGATGAGTTGTTGTGTGAATGCTTGGATCTATGTTCAATTTCCCAGAGAGGACAATCATCGATGAAGTGACCAGGCTTCTTGCACTTGTAGCAACAATTTTCCTTCGCCGAAGAGTTTCTGGATGATGATCGATGTTGTGATGAATTGCTTCAATGTCTGGAAGAGTAACTTTTCTTCGGTGAAGAGAAAATCCTTTTCTGGATGTGGTTGAACTGTTTCATTATCAGTGCCAGATCTTTACCAATATTCTCGGGGTCATCTGAGGCACCTCCAGAGTCAGAACTAACTTCGGGAGAGGAGTGACGTGAAGCTTTGACCTTGAGAGCATGATTTTTCCTTCGAGATCCATTCATATCACGTTTTTCTTCTTCTTCCATTTCAAAGGTGGTAAGTCTCTCGAGAATATCAGCGGCAACAAGGTTTCTGAAATCAGTCCTTTCTTTGATCATCAACACGATGTGATCGAAGGAATCATCAAGAGAACGAAGCAAAGTTCTAACAATCATGTGACTGGTAATATCTTCAGCACCGAGGGAAATCGGCTCATTTGATAAAGTGGTGAGTTTGATGTAGATGGAGTTAACCTTTTCTCCCTCGTGTCGCTTCAACCGATAGAATTTTCTTCGGAGGGTATCAATACAAGCATCTTTCTGAGTAGAGACACCTTCACCAATCTTCTCGAGATAGTCCCAGACACCTTTGGCGTAGGGATATTCTTCACCTCATGATATTTTTCTTGATTCAGGTGATTTGTGATGAATACCCAAACTTCATAATCAAGAGCCATGTTCTTCGCCTCAGCAGGAGTGATAGCTTTTTCATCCTTAACTTGAACTCCATTCTTGACAATTTCCCAAGCAGCAGAGTTGATGGCAATGATGTTCCTCTTCATTTTGTCCTTCCAGTAAGGATAGTCCTTCCCATTGTAAATAGGAATCGGTTCGCCCGAGCGAACACCTTCCCATTGTAAATAGGAATCGGTTCGCCTCAGCGGGAGTGATAGCTTTTTCATCCTTAACTTGAACTCCATTCTTGACAATTTCCCAAGCAGCAGAGTTGATGGCAATGTTGTTCCTCTTCATTTTGTCCTTCTAGTAAGGGTAGTACTTCCCATTGTAAACAGGAATCTGTTCGCCCGAGCGAACAACTACAAACGACATTCTTGACAACACTCCAGGTGGTTAGACCAAAATACGTAGAGCGTAGGGAGTGCATTGATACCAATTGAAAGCTCAAGAATGATCAGAGGGGGAGGGGGTGAATGATCAATTCTAAAAATTCTACAAAACTTAGAAGGAAATCATGCAAACAGAGAAGGACAGAAGTAATCTCGAGGGAATTGTAATATCGAAGGACATGTCTAAGTTGAAAGAATGGGGACGAGGGGAAACATCGAAGGCAAACAGGCAATATAGTAAATACAGAATGTAAGTGCGAGTAAGAAAACGAGCTTGACACTGCGATGTTTGGTAAACCAGTTCACACTCTGCAAAGTGCTACGTCTGGTTTGAGGGACTGGTGATTGAACACCTGGAGCAAAACTCTCTCTGTCCTATTCTCCACCGCAACAAACTCCTCGAGCTTGTCCAGTTCTTACTCGAGGTAGATGATTCAGGACATCTTCAAAACCTTTACAGACTTCCTTCAGAAGTTACAATTACTCTTCGACTGCTTGACAGGCGACGCCTAACCGTCTAGGAGACTTGCAGATCTCCAAGATAAAAAAGATCGGCTAATATCAACCGAAGTCTCAGTGAATATCTCAACTCAGTTTGGACTTGGGTTTGGTTTTCTCTTGAAATCTTTCTCGGGATGCTCATAGCTCTTCTGTCTCAGAATATTCAGTGGAGCAGCCAACCGCAAATGGCGGGTAGGTGCGAGGTATTTATAGGTGGAGATCCCCATGGTGAAATGACTAAAGTGACCCGATGCAACCGCTTGACGCGTGTCCACAACGGTCGGATTTTCAATCACTGCGCAACTTTTCTTGCGGAGCAAGTAAGTTGACTTACCGAACGAGTTCTCTCTCGAAGACACCAAGTGTGATGACTTTGCCTTCGAGCTACTCGACTCGGTAAGATTTCTCTTGGCAGGCTATCCTTGGGTTTTAGGTTGAGCAGAGAAAATTCACTTCAACTAAGATTTCAACTAGCAAACCCCTCTTGATAGTACGATTTTTCCAACGACTCAAGAAAATAAAAGAGAAACAATAAAAAATACTAAGTCCTCATCCAGCTTGAGCTTTCTCCTCGCTGCGCTTTTGCTCGGGAGCATCTTCTTTCTTGACGACAATTTTATGGGTCATCTTCCTTCAAAGGCTTCGGTATAGGACTGCAGCTATGCTACAGTGAGTTGTCCTTCGAGCTTCTCCGTGCAAACTCCATTCTTCAGGAACCTAAGTATCTGTTTATACTCGAAAACGATATTAATTCCTATATTGCTTTCTCCAACAATCTCCAAAACCTTTGGGGGGCAAAACTTGCTCTTACACCTTTGACGGCGCGGTGACGGGGAGCCACCGCCGATATACGGTATGAATTTCTGGGCAATGTACAGTAGGGTTTTCAGAGTAGCTTGATGGAGAGTATGTTGATGTAGAGTAGGTTCGTTTATATGCTGAAAGTGATACTCAGAATTCTATGATGGATTTTTCTATGTTTGCATCTACTGGCAGTGGGTACTTGACAGTTGAGATAATCCATGATGGATTTTTCGCTGGTAGTGGGAATAATAGGTGCTACTTGGATGGGAAAAAAGTATATTATGATTACTGTCACTTTGACTTAGCCTATTACAAAATATTTGTGGAGATTGTTGAGAACCTGGGATATGAGAAGGAGGGTAGGATTAATATGTATTGGTTGCCTCATGGTTGTCAAATGAATGAAGATGGAGCAGTACTACTGTCCAAAGATGCAAATATGGACAGGCTTTATATGATGGTGAAAACAGGGTACAAAAATCATATGATTTTCCTTGATCATTTGGACAACCACATTTCAGGAGGAGGAGCAGAGTAGGATGATGTTGTTGCTAATCTAGTAGCTAATTTACCTCCAGTAACCAGTCCTAGAAAGATGAAAGCAATGAAAACTGAGGTTGCAGGACAAAGTATGAGCTGTATGAGCATGGTTTCTATAACTTGCATTGATGTTGATGAGAGCAATGAAATTGAGAGCAAGAGCAAGGAAATTGAGAGAAATAGATTGTTGCAGAGGCATGACGAATATCATGTGAAGTTGAGAGCTATAAAACAAAAGTCAGATGATGAGGGGTGTAGTGATACTGATTCTTCAGATAGTGATTACAAACCTGATGATTTGGTGGATAGTGACTATGACCTGGAGGATGGTGATCATGACTTGTTGCAAGAACAATAGGAGCCTATGGCAGACAAGAAAGGCAAGAGAGCTATTGAAGATGCCAACCCTGAAGATGATATATTAGAAGCTCCAGAGTATGAGGAATATGATATGGAATTAAACTTCAAACATTTACAGCAGCAGAAATGCATAATCCCAAGTTCCATGCTGGACAGTTGTTCTCATCAGTGGAGCTTTTGAGGAAGTCCATTAGAGAGTATAGTTGCAAGGAGAGGGTGAATATAAAATTTCCAAAGAATGATAAAATCAGGCTTGCTGCAAAGTGTGAGAAGGATTGCCCCTAGTATCTATATGCTTCTTGGGACAATAGGACAAATGCAATAATGGTGAAAACATTTAATGGACAGTACAATTGTGAGAAGAAATGCCAAGTTACAACATTCACTGCTAGTTACATAGCTAACAAATATGTGGACAAAATTATAATTTGTGAGAAGTTAACATTGAAGGGATTAGCAGCTTTTGTCCAAGAGGATTGTAACATGACCATTAAGAGGGGAAAACTTCAGAGAGCTAGGAAGATGGCTTTTGATATTATCTATGGTGATGAGATTGCACAATATAATATGTCGTGGGACTATGCAAATGAGCTGAGGAGATCAAATCTTGGGGTACTTTTTTTGTTGAACTTTCTGATGAAGGGCAGTTCCAGAAATGCTACTTCTCATTTGATGCTTGCAAGAGAGGTTTTTTGGCTGCATGTAGGCCAATAGTATTTCTAGATGGATGTCACTTGAAGACCCAGTATGGAGGTGTGCTGTTAAGTGATGTAGGAATGGATCCAAATGACTGTATATTTCCAGTGGCTCATGCAGTGGTGCAGTGTGAGGACACAAAAGCTTGGAGGTGGTTTCTGACAGCACTGAAAAAGGATTTAGGGATTCATAACACACAGTTGTGGACAATCATGTCTGATAAACAAAAGGTAAGTAAGCATTGTCCAATCTTAATTGTTTGACAATCATGTCTGACAAATAATTTGTGTAATTTTTCAGAGAAATCTAATAACTAATCTTATTGCTTACTTCCAGGGTTTAATTAAGGCTGTCAGAGAATTGTTTAGTGCTTCACCACATAGATTTTGTGTCAGACATTTGTGGCAGAATTTCAACAAAAACTTTAAAGGGGAGGCCTTGAAGAACCAACTATGGAAATGTGCTAGAAGTACTACTGAGGGCAGGTTCAGGCAAAACATGAACCAAATGTTAGTTCTTAGCAAAGAAGCTCATGATTGGCTAGAAGAGTTGGCACCTCATACCTGGTTAGGGCCTACCAGAATGATTTCCCTAAGTGTGATGTCTTGTTGAATAACAATTGTGAGGTCTTCAACAGATACATATTGGAAGCAAGGGAAATGCCCCTGATAAGCATGTTCCAAAGGATTAAGGGCCAGAATATGGGAAGAAATTATGGAAAACAACAAGAGCCATTGAAGTGGACTGGTACTATATGTCCCAAGATAAGAAAGAAATTGGAAAAAAGTGTGGAATTTGCTAGAAGTTTCCATGTTGCACCTGCTGGGAAATGAATGTTTGTTGTGAGTGACAGAGGTGTAGATTTTAGTGTTGACACTAAACTGGAGAAGTGTAGTTGCAGAAGATGGGACCTATTAGGTATCCCATGTTCTCATGTTGTAGTTGCTTTAAGGTATGATAAAATCCCCCCAGAATCAAGGGTGAATTCTTGTTATTCCATTGAGACATACTGCAAGGCATATAAGCACATTATAATGCCTTGCAAAGATGTAAGTGAGTGGCAAAAAATGCATGTAAGGAAAATAATTCCACCACCAATTCAGAGGAAGAAAGGAAGAAGAGCTAAAAATAGGAGGAAACAACCAGAAGAGAAACAGGGAAAGAGAGGTGTGCAAATCAACCGGAAATGAGCAGTCATTCACTGTGGGTACTGTGGTGCTCCAGGTCACAACATAAATGGCATGTGGACTGGAAATTAGGATTGTTACCAAAGAAACATGCACAATGAAATAAAGTGAGAGCAGAGCCAGATATTTACTCATCTGAAGATGAAGCAGAACGTGGTCTCACTCAGGAAATAAACATGCAAACAGAGGGCATTATTCAACATGACCCACCAGTATATGAGCCAGAGATCATTGCCTCATTAACACATGAAGTAAGTAATTTTTGTATTTGTAAGATTTAATCATTGTGTTGTCTCAACCTGACCCTGTTTGCTATTGCAGAGAGAAGAAAAACAAAGACAAAATGTAGTGCAAGGTCCACTACCAGAAAATGCTTTCGTTATGCAGTAATAACAATCCCTACCACCTATGCAGCTAACTACTACAATAATCAAGGGAGATGTTCATAGAAAGAGAGAGGTTATTGCACTGGCTAAATTGAGAGCTGCAGCAGAGAGAAGAGAAATTGCAGATCAAGAGAAGTATGATGCAGCATTAGCTAAAATTGAAATGGAGGAAGATAAAATTAGGTTAGATGCTGAAAAGAGGAAATTAGAACTTGAAGCAAAGAAAGTTGCTGCTGAAGAGAAAAACAAAGCAGCAATTGAAGCAAAGAAATTTGTTCCTGAAAAAAGGAGAATTGCTAGTGAGGAGAGGAAGAAGGCCCTAGAAGATAAGCTTGCCTTGGCAGACAAAAGGAGAGCTGCAATTGAAGAGAAGAGAAAACTTGCAGACCTGGCAAAACAAGAAAAGGAGGTTGAGAAACAGAGGATTGCTCAGGAGAAGAGAAGGTTAGCAAATACTTCATTCCAGTAGGAGGAAGCAATGTTTCTTATAAATCAAGAAGATGAGCAAGAGAGACTGCAAGGTTTTCTGGAAACACATGAGAAACCAAGGCAAGAAGCTTGGGAACAGAAAACTCAGGAAATGGGGCAAACAAGAGCTCAACAGGACACACTAGAAAAGCAGAGGATTGTGGCAGAGCTAGCTACTCAAGAAAGGATAGAGGAGGAGAGGTTTAAAGCAACTCAGGGTATAACTTTGAGGAGAAGTAGTGGCAACTCAAGTCATGCTACAACAACATTCAAGAAACCAAGGAGTGAGCACGTTTGATGAGCTCAGGGGAAAGTGAAATGACATATTTATGCTCTATAATATTTTGGTGGGTGTTATGTAATAGTGCACTTCTAAACCTTATGTGTCACCGCTGAACCTTATGCGTCACTGCTGAACCTTATGTGTCACTGCTGAAACTTATATGTAATATTTCTATGTTCATCTCTGTTCTTCTTGTGATCACTTTGGTTTTGGTTGGTGCTATGTAATAGTGGTATGTTCATCTCTGTTCTTGATGTGTCATTGCTGAAACAAACACTAACAGAAACAAAACATAGTTAACTGCATCTGCAACTGGATACATGTGATCATTGAAATGATCACTTCATTACACAAACATAACTGGGCATGTTACTTCACAACACACTACAGAACACTAACACTACAGAACACAGTATAGAACAAGAACAGACCTGGGGCTAACACTAACACTAACAGACTTGGGAATAACTGTGAAACTAACACTAACAGATCGGGGCATCATCTTCAGTCATCTTCAGAACAGACATGTGGCATCATCTTCAGTCATCGTCAGAGGAAATGTTGATTGGGGCCACATCCTCCTCCTCCTCCTCCTACTCGTCCTGGGTGGCCATGGCACAGCTATATTGCGCCGCGCGAGTGAATGAAGACAATGAAGCCAAACTGGCCCTGCGAGTGATGGCATCTTCTTGAGATGTCTTCCAAGACGCCGCAAACACAGCTTCGTCAAGGTGCAACATTGCTCAGCCTGATAAGTCAAGACGGAGGCAGCAACGGCCAGCGCAGGCAGCGCATGAACCACACTACTGGCGACAGGAAAGGGTCGTCAGAGTCGTCCGGCGGAGCGACATCTCGCTGCGCCTGATTTGCCTCGAACGCAGCTTCATTGCTGGCGGCGTCGTCCTTGTTTTCTCGACGATTAGCCGAGAGCTCGGATGCGGTGGGGTAAATGCTGACGTCGGAGGAATCCAGCTTGTCGGAGCCGTCGAAGTCGTCATTGACCGCCACGGTTGCGGTCGCCACATCGCCTCGACTGATGGTGCGTCCTCCAGTGGACATCCAAGAGGTGAACAACTTGCGCACCATTGCAGCTACCTAACTCTGAAAATGGAGATATGAGAGATGAGGACGACTGGTTCTGATGCATTTGAGCAACGGGGAGGGGCAATTTATAGCCAGAAGGATTTGCTTGCGCGGGAAATGGAGTGAGGCGGGAACCAGCTTGCGCGGGAGAACTGGATAAGAACAAGTTGCGCTCTGCTTTGCCATTGCTGTGGGCAGAAGCAATGTCATTGCTATGTTGAAGCATCGCTATGTCCATTGGGTAGAGGAGGGAGACGAAACAGGACTGCACTATGTAGGTTTACATATGTACTTTTCATTTGCTTCAGATAACAAAACAACTACCTATCCTTGTGGTTACAGTTAGCACCACTGCAATAACACATCCCACGTTTGAGTCCCAAGACTGCACTTTTTTAATTTCTATTTTGCACAATTTCAATGACTAAAATCTGCAATTTCAGTGACCCAGTGGTTAAGTCATTTTTGTTTTGCACAAGTTAGCACAATTATATTTACCACAATCTGAATTTAAGTCTGAATATCAATGAGAATCACTATAAATCACAATCACTCAATTTCAATCACTTGACTACCAATTTGAATCACACTATAATCACAATATGTCACTTGAATCACAACTTGAATCAAAATCTGCAACTTGAATCACAATCTAAAACTCTGAATTCAGTACACCATAAAGGAAGCACATTAAGCTTAAATTCAGTACACCATACATATGTTGCACAATTACATAGATAGCTAGGTTGCACCATTCCATGAATGTAGCCATTCAGCTCAAATTAAAGACAACACCATACATAGGTAGCCATTAGTTGAGTACATTACTTGCTCCATCAACATTGCCAAGCACAATCTTGAATTTGTGCAACCTAGATAGGTCCTACCCTTCATCTGGCAGCCATTCATCAGGCAGATCTTCAGCGAGAAGTGGACCACGATCAATCAATTCCTTCACATGGCAGATACCAGGAAAAACAAGAAATTTCTTGCTTCTGTGATAAGAAGGTGCACAATCTTCATGTAGAGCTAATTCTCTATGCATAGCATACTCCTCCAGTGATTCAGGCTCCTCACAAAGTGCATTATTTGGCTTAGGTATCTCCACCATAACCATCTTTCCTACAATGGTTGGTCACGGATCCAAGCAATTACCTCCAGTTCACGACAATTAATTGGCGTGATGATCTCGATCAAGTGTCCACCAGCCCGTTCAGTACATCCTTTACAACTTGTGTTGTCCATGCTTGATCAGGGAGACCTTCAAAGCTCATCTTCTTCTTATACTTCAGATCTACAAAGTCAGCACGTACTGCCCTGGTCCAACGATCGAACTTGATCAAACGCCGAGAGCACCTCAAATGCATCAAACAGTCCAACACCTTTGTGCACTGCTCCTCCTTCAAGAAGCTCACACAAAAATTGTGAGGTGGAGATGCGGCCTGTATGGCCAGCTCAGAAGGCTTCAGGCCGCAATGTTTCTCGATGGTGGCAACCAGAGCCGTCGGCGTCACATCTTGCTCGCCGTCTCCAATAGCCGTGGCCAGCAGCACAAGCCCATGGTAGCGAGCCTCGAGCGCATCCATGGCAGGGGTTCGCGAGATCAAGACATGGCTAGACTGCTATCGGAGAGCAGGCTCACCTCGATGCCAAACTTCCTGGGGGAAGCTCCTGTCCAGCAAGCTCTTGCCGGCGACGATGCTCTCGCGGAGGAAGTCGCGCTATCGCCGTCGCCCATGTCGCCATGCCGGGTCGCGGTGGAACTAGGTTAGGGATTGTGGAGAATGGGGATTTTGGAGAATGGGGATTTTTCATTCCGCCCCTCCCCCTCGAATCGGTATAGCGGGGCGCCTGACGAGTGGGAACGAGCGAATATTCGCTTGGAATATTTTGTATTGTGACATGGCAGTAGATGAATATGGTGTATGTATAGCCTGCATATGCCCAAGGCTGCAAGATCAACCTCTAGGACTGTATTGAAGTATATTTTATCGTATGAGGACCGTAGTGAAGCACTTTTCAACCTCTAGGACTGAGATGGACCTAGCCAGCGACCACAGGGACGCTAGATGCAATTATCTCGTAGGTGGTGGCGTCGTAGAGGGGCGATAGCTCCGGCTTGAACTTCATGGGCCACGTGACTGGACACAACTTGTTAGAGAACGCCTGGCATCCCGCTCCATAGGAGGACAAGCCGAGGCCAGGTACGAGTCGAGTAGTGTGTTCCATGTCCGCGAGCTCCCTAACGACACGATCCTAACGCTCGTGGTGGAGCTCTACGGTGACACAAGCATCCTCCGCCAGCCTGCGAACGATCGGGCAGTCGCCACCGCCGTGGTACGGGGAAGATGCTATCACTGAGTGAAGCGAAGCCTCCACACATACGTGGCTCTTGGTGTTGCCATTTACCGTCCTCCAGCTGGGGATGTGGATGCAGTGAGGGCGTCGCTTGATGCAATCGCTCATGGTCCTACCCCGAGAAAGCGATGGAACGCACTAGCAATGGACCGACGACGTTTACCAGTTGCGCTATCCGCGCAAGATAGGCGTCACACTCAGACTCTTAGGACGGTACCATAGAAATTCTTGCAACGTTAGCAAGGCTACCACTAGAGTGGGTGCATCAGTCCTACGAGTAGCCAAAGGCTTCCCTTTAGCATGAATCGCTCCGGGGCGATGGGAGGAGACCTCATAGTCGTGCGGGTCTTCCTCATTAGCTGCATCGTCATCGTCACCTCCCCTAGAACGTTTGTCGCAAGGACGATGGGGAGGATCATCGCATCACGGGCGGGGAGCCGACGGGAGTTCTGTTGCCCCACGATAGCAGCACACTGTTGGAGGCGCACCTCGTGTCTAGTGGGCGCCTCACAAGATGCTCTGATCTTCACTGCTATGGTCACCATGAGAGGCAAAGATGCCAGTCGATGGAGATGACGAAGGAGATGGAATGCATCAGCACCATACCCAACGCACCAAATATCGGAGCCTCAGGTCCTCACACTGAGGTGGAGACACCCCTTTTATAGTTCGGCCGGGGGTTGAACACGCAACGTCTCTCCGTACTCCTTAAAGGCACTAGACAGCGCAACCGAGCATGAAAAATGAAATACCCAGGTAGGGGCCACCAAAATCGTGCAACACCCTACTACTACATGTGATCTTGCACTAGATAAGATGAACAATACAATATGTGTGTGTATTGCTAGTTATCAGACCCTCACTAAAGTAGTAGTGCTCCTCCTAGATAGGTGCTACAGGACGCTCCTGTAGCTGACGCCTCGCCGACAAATGTAGCTGACGCCAGGGTAGGTAACACTGTACCCCGAGCGGTAAGTCAAAAGGTAACGTGTGCGTTCCATCTGATCAGCTGACACTAGCCACAATAGATAGTAGTGGGCATTAATTGCTCTAACAAGAAGATTCCCTAGTTCCTTTCGTGGAGAAGGAACCGCTTCGCGGAGCCGGAGCTTCTCAGGTGAAGCCACGAAAAGCACTTACCGGGGGCATGATCTCCGGCAAGCAAGGTGGAGTTGCTGCATCGGCACGATTCTCTCCTTGTTTGATCACCAGCGCCTGAGCACAAGTAGCGACAAGGAGTCAGCCACTGTCAAGACCCATATTCCGCCAGTCCATGATACCCTGGTTTGCATTGAGTCGACACTAGCAGAAGCTTCATTTCAGTTCATTGGAGTTCGTCAGCATGATTCACCACCTGTGGAATGTGCCTACCTTTAGGTCCTACGAGGCTTCGATTCGATTCCTCGGAATTCTAAGTGAAATTTAGATAGAATTTAGGGAAAAACACACGATTCCAGGAGGAACCACTAAACACTTTGGCCTTCTAAGACCTCCTTTGGTTCATAGGATAGAAAAATTATAGGAATAGGAAAACCATAGGATATGGGATGACATCTATCTCAAATTCTATGCCTAAGAATAGAGTGAATTGCAAGAAACCATCACATTGAAGCGAACAATTGCAGAAAACACTCTTCTACGTTTTTTTGCAGAAACCACTAATTTAGCGACTAATTTTTTTGCAGAAACCACTAGTTGGCGAATTGGAGCGAAATAAACCTGTTTATGACAGGTGGGGTCCGTTTCTGTCGACGTGGCCTAACAGGAGGCACGTGCTACCGTTAGACGGTGGTTGACGGCGCTACAGTCCCCGCGTCGACGGCGCTTGGTCAAAACCAGCGGCCGCCCCCCCTCTGTCTCACTCTCATTCTCTCTCGCTCTCTCACTCCTCTGTTCTCCAGTCCCATGGCTACGGCGGCGACCCCCGATGAGGGCGGCGGGTTGGATGGCGGCGTAGATCCCGACGGGGGGTTGCTTGGCGGCGGAGATCCGAAGATTGTGGAGGAGGTGTGCGGGAGCTCTAACCCTAGCCAGATTCCATTCCATCCGCTCAAGTACCGCTCCGCCGTCGCCTTCGCCCGTGGTGTGTATGGGAATCCTGCGTGTAGCGAGTGGTATGCCTCTGCCTACGGCGGCGTCTGGTTAGTGTTATCTCTATTCCTTCTTCATTCCATTCTAGGGTTTGATTTGTACGGCTAAAATGAATGTGATTATAGGGTTTGTGCAATGTGTTGCTTTTAGTAGCCAGATGTGATTCTAGGGTTTGTGCAATGTGTTGCTTTTAGTAGGCAGATGTGATTTTAGGGTTTAGTATAATGTGATATAATGCTAGAATTTAGTGTACTCCATTGTGTTATAATGTGCTCACTGTTTTAGAGTTAACTAGAACAATTAAAAAATTAATACATTTAAAACAAGTAATTAATTGATCTCCTTAAACTTAGAACAATTAAAACAAGTAATTAGCTCACTGTCTTATAAATTTCACTATCATTTAAAATAATTTTACAGGCCTGAATTAATGTTTATTTATTTATTTATTGTAGTATGGACATGATGTTTGGGAAGTCAGATTCCACTTTCACGACAGGGATAATTTGGAAAGGGAAATCATTCATTCAGAGATTACATTTGTTAATCTTGTAGCACTGTTAGAGTAAACATGATATTCATGTGAGGACTACATGTATTTTGTGAGGAATCCAGGCTTGGGAGTAGAAGGGCTAGATGAGATATGTGATGATGACAAGGTAGAGAAGATGTTAGGACAAATTGCCAACAGAGATGGGGACATAGTAAACTTGACTGTACTTAGGCGTACTGAGCCCAGACCTGTAGACTTAAACACTGGTAATGTGTATCAGGAGCAGATTCCTATATGCAATTTTGGAGAGAGGACAGTCTATGAGGTGAGTCATCATGGTGTGCTCCACAGGTCATCATCCAAAAAATCAAAGAGATCAGGAGGCAAAGCTGCACAACATATTCAGTTTTTGTCCACACAACAAAGCAATGCAGGAGATGTTCTTATGGATGAAGCCAATGCAGGAGATGTTGATTTGGAGCAAGATGATTTGGAAAAAAGTATGGAGCTTAAGAGGAGGGCTAAGAGGTTAAAGAAGCAGCATATGAGTGTTCAAAGGGTGCAGGCACTGACAAGAGATGGAAATAATAACATATATCCCATTGCTTTTGGAGTTGTGGACAAAGAAGACACAAATAGTTGGACTTGGTTTCTATCAGAGTTAAAGATGGCAATTGGTGGAGAATCTGGGAAATTTGGTTATTACACCATCATCTCTGATAGGCAGAAGGTACATATACATTGCTTCCACCATCATCTCTCATATTCATTGCTTAAACCATAATAGTATATAACTACCAAAGTTGTCAGAATCGCGACTCAAGTCTTAGAATCTTACGACCTTACGATCCAAATTGGACCCTCCGATTCTACGATTTTGCTCATAGAATCTAAGATTCTACGATCCTGGTAGTTAAGATTCTATGATTCACGATCCTACCAAAGGAGTTCCGATCCGATTCAGAATCTCGATTCTGACAACTTTGATAACTACACTAATTGAATTCCTCACTATAACTTACAAACAGGGCCTTCTAAAAGCCATTAACCAAATATTCCCCAATTGCCCCCAAAGATTTTGCCTAAGACATATATACCAGAACTTCCAGACTGCTGGTTTTAGGGGGTCAGAATTAAAAAAGTACATGGATAATGCAAGCTACTCCTATACTGAACATGGCCACTTTGCTGCAATGGATGCTCTTAAACAAGAGTGTAAGCCTGCTTGGGCTTGGCTCAATAGAATCCCTAGAAATGCTTTGTCTAGGTTTGCCATGGACTTGAATTGCAAAATTGACCTAGTTGTGAACAATATTAGTGAGGTGTTTAACAAGATGATATTGGATGTGAGGGGAAAACCTATTAAAACCATGATTGATGGAATCAGGACCAATTTGATGGTTAGGTTCAATGGAAATAGGACTAAGACAGAGAAGGCCAAGTGGGATATATGCCCAACATATGCTGAGTTGCTTGAAGAAGCAAACAAATACTCTAGGCATTGTCAAGCATTGATGGCTGGCCCACATATTTACCAAGTCACAAGCAATGAGAAAACATATTCTGTTAACTTGCAGCAGAGGACGTGTGGTTGCAGAAAATGGGATATGACTGGAGTGCCATGCAATCATGCAGTGTCAGCTATTACCAAAGCCAAAGAAAGGCCTGAAGACTTTGTGCATGATTTCTTCAAAAAACCTATGTACCTGGCAGCATACCAGCCCATCATATTTCCTATACCTTGACCTGATCTCTGGCCCAACACCAAAACTATAGACATTGAACCTCCAATTTTCAAGGATAAACCAGGGAAAAACAGACAAAGAGGAGAAGAAGCAAGTTTGAGCCACCAACACCTAAAGATACTTCTAGGATGGCCTCAATTACTTGCAGCAATTGCAAGCTTGTAGGTCACATGTACACATCATGCAAACAGACACTTAAGCCAGGGCTAGCAATTAGAAAGAACAAGCATCAGGTTTGTACTTGCTTTCAAATATATATTGACATCCTCTTTCCTTTTGTTGCTAGCATCATGTTTCACATATATCTTCCTATTCTTAAATGCAGTCAAGCAATGAGGAGGGTGGCACATCTACTGCAGGATCAATAGTTGCTGCACCACCAAGGCCAGATACTTCAACAACTGCTGCACCACCAAGGCCAGATACTTCAACAACTGCTGCACCAGTAAGGCCAGATACTTCAACAGCTGCTGCACCACCAAGGGAAGTTGCTTCTGTTGCTACAGCACCAAGAAGAGCTGCTTCAACAATTGCTGCACCACCAAGAAGAGCTACTTCTGCAGCTGCTGCACCTCCAAAGGCAGCTAGGGCTTCAACAACTGCTGCACCACCAAGGGCAACTAGGGCTTCAACAGCTGTTGCACCCTTCTTGCCACCCAGACAGAGAAAGGCACCTAGCAGGATGAAGGATTATTTGTATGCTTCAGGGAACTGATTACTTGTGGAACCTTGGAACCTGTAATGGCACTTTTAATGTTTATGTTTCTATTGTGCTGAGAAACTTGTGGCCTTGGATCCTCTAGTGGTACTATTAATGTTTATGTTTATGGAGTACTAAGAAACCTTTTAATGTTTATGTTTCTATTGTGCTAAGAAACTTGTGGCCTTGGATCCTATAGTGGTACTATTAATGTTTATGTTGATGGAGTACTAGCCTTTTGTCGAGTCATCAAAGAATCTACCTCTCTAGCCTTTTGTCGAGTCATCGAACAATCTACCCCTCTAGCCTTTTGTCGAGTCATCGAAGAATCTACCCCCTAGCCTTTTGTCGAGTCATCGAAGAATCCATCTCCCTAGCCTTTTGTCGAGTCATCGAATAATCTAACCCTCTAGCCTTTTGTCGAGTCATCAAAGAATCTACCCCCTAGCCTTTTTTCGAGTCATCGAAGAATCTACCTCTCTAGCCTTTTGTCGAGTCATCAAAGAATCTACTCCCTAGCCTTTTGTCAAGTCATCGAAGAATCTACCTCTCTAGCCTTTTGTCGAGTCATCGAAGAATCTACCCCTCTAGCCTTTTGTCGAGTCATCTAAGAATCTACCCCCTAGCCTTTTCTCGAGTCATCGAAGAATCTACCCCCTAGCCTTTTGTCGAGTCATCGAATAATCTACCCCTCTAGCCTTTTGTCGAGTCATCGAAGAATCTACCTCCTAGACTTTTGTCGAGTCATCGAAGAATCTACCCCCTAGCCTTTTGTCGAGTCATCGACGAATACTTCAAATACTTAGGTTCACAAATTACTTAAATAGATACTTCAAGTACTTAGGTTCACAAATTCATCACCTAAAGCTCACTACTGGATCCAACGCAAATTGCATACTTAAAAGTACTTGTCCACAAATTTAAAATGCAATAGTGCATAGATGATTATCATCTACATTACAACACTGCTGCAGCACATAGTGCATAGTAGAACAACCTACTCTAACATTGCCTTAATGCTGTCCTTGAAACCATCAAGCTTCAGCTTGAACTCTTTCTCAGACTTCTGCAGCTCAGAAATGTGAAACTTCAGGTTTTGCCTCTCATGTGACAGGTGTTCCTTCTCCTTCAGATGATTGAACTTCAGAGTCCTAATCACATTGGCTTGAGCAATTGTGAGATTCTTCAGAGTCTCATACTTTTCCACAAGTTTCTGATTCTCAGCCTTCATCACATTTAGCTCAGTCCCAACCTCCTTGTGCCTTTGATGATTGGTGAAGTCCAGAACAGCCCTATTCTCCTGTGCACCCAAGAGTTCATGGACATCATTAACTAACTTGTCATATTCTCCCTGCAGTTTCTTCTTTTCTTCTGTCAGGTTGTGAATGGTGAATGAACTCTCAAGATTGTCACTAGTCCTAGATGCCCAGGTATCATCATACATATCCCATAGCTTGTACAGGGCCTTCTCCATTGAGGCTGGCCATTCACCATCAATCCACTGAACAACTCCACAGTTTGTGCCTTCCTATAAAGCACATAATAAAGTAATCTGAGAGTAAACAAATCAACTGTAAAGCAAACTACTGTAAACAAAACAAAAGGTGGCCATTGACTGCTACTGTAAAGCAAGCTACTTTAAAGCATAAGCAAATAAACAAATAAACAATAAACACTAGCAAATAAACACTAAACAATAAACAGTACCAACCTTGATTAAACAATCACCAGCTAGCAAACCTAATTAAAACATAACCACTGACAATTATAATCTATTTAATTCAGCTACATTCAGTAAGCAATGAATACTAATAATTAGCAGACAATGACAGTACAAACTAGCAAACCTAATTAAACAATGACCACTGACAATTATAATCTATTTAATTAAGCTACATTAAGTAAGCAATGATCACTGACCAATTATCAAACCTAATTAAACAATGACAGTACAAACTAGCAAACCTAATTAAACAATGACCACTGACAAAACCTGAACCAAGCTAAACATGTTAATCTGGGCACACCACTGACCAAATATGAGCATCAAGAGGCAGATCAACACAGATTAACACTATGAGCATCAACATCTGAGATTAACACTATGAGCATCAGGTTTGTACTGATTACCTTCTCAGCGCAGCCAAGAAACTTTCTCCCAGTGTACTCCCTTCAAATGCAACATATCGCTCTGCTGGCTTGCCGTGGTCGCACAACATAGCAAGATCTTGGTCAATGCCGTAGAAATCCGAGTCATGGATGGTAGCAGGCAGCTGCAGGACCAAATAAACACACACTAGCTTCAGATCCAGCTCAAACCCCAAATCCCAAATCAGAAACCCTAGTTTTCGCGATTTGATTTACCTTTTGTTTGCCGCCCTCAGAGGAGATGGAGAACACCATCGAATCGTCACTGTCGTTCTCGCCGTCGTCCCAAGAAACCATGGCGCGGCGGCACGGCGGCGCAACGGCGGTCGCTGGGGCGACGGGGGGAAGAAGAACAAAGGAGTGAGAGAGCGAGAGAGAATGAGAGTGAGACAGAGTGGGGGGACGGCCGCTGGTTTTGACCAAGCGCCGTCGACGCGGGGACTGTAGCGCCGTCAACCACCGTCTAACGGCAGCACGTGCCTCCCGTTAGGCCACGTCAACAGAAACAGGCCCCACCTGTCATAAACAGGTTTATTTCGCTCCAAGTCGCCGACTAGTGGTTTCTGCAAAAATTTAGTCGCTAAATTAGTGGTTTCTGCAAAAAAAACGTAGAAGAGTGTTTTCTGCAATTGTTCACTTCAATGTGGTGGTTTCTTGCAATTCACTCCTAAAAATAGGAAAGAAGATGCTCTTTAGTTCACATCATAGGAATTTTTTCATTGAGTCTGGGCTAATGTTTCTATGAAATATGGAGGATAGGAAGAATTCCTCCATAGGAATAGGATTCTATTTCTACAAACCAAAAGGCTCTAACGGAATTTTTTCTAACCTATCAAATTCCTACGTAATTCCTCCAAACCAAAGGAAGCATTAAGGATGTGAGGACAACACCCGACGTCATTTATTGCTTATAAAACTAGCATATCCTTCACTGGAAGCACGCATCATATGTTCATAACACTGCAGAATGTGTACGGTGTACGGTGGTTATGACACCGAGTGCAGGCCAAGCATAGCAGATCGTATGTCAAGCCACTTGATGGTCCTTGAGGAAGCCAACGAGGAGCTCATTGACCTTGTCCGGGAACTGCTCCTGAACGAAATGGCTTCCTTCAGGGATGTAAGTGATCTTCAGATCCGACGCAAACTTCTCCATGGTGCCATTTTCCAAGACGGCCTTAACCCCGGGGAACTTGCACAAGTAGTCTTTCTCACTCATGACGACGAACACCGGGACTTCGAATTTGGGATCTTCAATTAGTTGCCTCTTATGGAGAGACCTGTCAAGCGTTGCAGCACACATCTGTTAAGACATCATGAACCTAATGGCACAAACTGTTGAGTGACCACAAGGGCACTGGGGACATATCCAGATACCTTTTGGAAAAAAAATAGAAACTGATAATCGCTGTGTTTACCTGTATGTCATCTGTAGTGGATACACGAAACCAGATTTCTCATAGAGGGACGCATAGATCGCAAGATCCTCCTCAGTGAACCACTCTGGAAGGGGAGTCGAGAGGTCCGCGAGATCCAGGATTTCTTCATCTTCTTTCGCTGTTGGGATGTCGCTTCTAGAGAAGAGAATGTAGATGGTGCGCACGACTCGCTTGACGTCATACCTGCCAAAGTCCGCCTCGGCTCTTCCTGGCTCCTACAAAGCACGAGCTTTCTGTATATCATGACAAAACTCTCTAGTCATGTCCTTGACATGAAAACTTAAGGTGAGAGAAAATACCCGCCAACGCAGTATATAGAAGCCTTCTGGCATGGCAGTGTAGGAGGAGCCACCGTGAAGAAAAGGGACACCCAAACACATAACACCGCATGTGCGGTTGGGGTGACGAAGAGCAAAATCATAAGCTGGCATGGTTCCAAAATCCTTTGCCACAAGGTAAGCCTGATGTGAGGTAAAATGGAAGTTATCAGAAGAGAACATTGAAGAATAGCACTGCTTTTAGTGAGGAAATTATCTTTATTTTCGTATGTTTAAATAATGATAAATGTCGACCAGAAGGGCATGTTTGACTCTTGGTGCTGTGGACATCCTGTACATTAATGGAGCTGATACCGATCGGTAAACTGATACTCCCTCTGTATCAAAATATAAGATTTTTTGTAGAAGCCTAAAAACGTCTTATATTTTGATACGGCGGTGGTACTACTTACAGATGAACAAATGTAACAACAGAATCGTGCCAAATTTGCCTAAAGTGCAAGAGAGTACTTCCTAACATAACACACATAAATTCTAATTGAGTTTCTGAAACAATAGACCTTCTCCAGAAAAAGAATATACCTGACTTTGTAGCTAGACATGAATTCTGGAAATAGGGTAATAGACTCAATCGGTGGCTCAACAAGTGAACAACCCAGCTCTCACATAAGATGGAGGAAGAAGAATCCTTATTCTGGTAGAGTTGGTGTTGTATATTGATCGAATGGTTATGTGCTTATGTTTATAACTACACCAACTCTACCATGATTTTCTGTTTAAAACCTCCATTAATTTATGTAATTTTCTTACATATCTATGCAATTAATCTCAATTGCTTCAAATTAAAAAAAAACGTTATCATGTTCCCAACTCTATACGAAGGCTAATGATGGTGGCCGGCAGGCCGGTCGGTCCAAGGCCCACTTGTGCCCACTTTCCCGCTTTTGCTGCATCTGACACATGATAAATGTTGCAACCGTAGTATGAAATGTTACTATCTGTAGTATTATTATACTAATATTATTATATTGATCTATGTTACTTTTTACTAAACGGATGTATCTAATAGTATTTTAGTGCTAAGCGCATTCATTTGGTAGCATGATATAAAAATGTTATTAATGATTTTTGCTACAACAAAAAAGATGAAGTGTGATCGGTGATGATGGCTCCCGAATTTTGTTGCAATCATTATAGAAAAAGCTATAAGCATAGATTAAATTTGTTGCCACGAATTGATGGTAAATATGGTACGTAAATTTTTTATCAGATTTTTTATTGCAACGGTGAAAAAAATTGAAGGAAGAAAATGCACACAATAATTTTTGTTGCATCCATGTACCAAAAAATTTGCAACCAATAGTAAAAAATGCTATCACCAGCGATTTAAAAAATTTTACCACAATTTTTTGCTGTAAAAAACACCAAAAATAAAAATGTTGCATCCGTGTACCAAAAAAATTATGAAAATACCGCAAATATTGCAGTAAAAAACAAAAAGATACGCATAAATTTGAACCATTAAATCATCAGACGGTGCGCGTTTAACCGGCCGCGCCGGTCGGCTGGCCCAGAGCGTCGCCCCTGTACGAAGTGCTGATTTTAAGAGACCGACACGAACCAAGAATTCCCTTTTCCCCAATCGAGTACTGACCCCTGATCCGGGCACACTGATTCCCCCAAAAATGCCCAATAATCGTGGGCACCTTGGGGACGGAGAGCGCATCCAGGATGGCGAGGAGATCCTCATCCAGTTCGCGGTGCACCGCCGCATCCGGCTCCGGTGGCTGGTCGGAGAGGCCATACCCACGCCAGTCCGGCGCGATGGCGCGGTACCCGGCGGCGGCCACGGCCAGCATCTGGTGGCGCCATGAGTACCATATCTCCGGGAAGCCGTGCAGGAAGAGCACCGTCCCGAGCTCGCCTGCAAGCAAACTAACAACGGTCACCACTCGCCACTCACCCCCGAGCGGCGTGGTCAAGGAAGGGAGGGGGCGCTGACCTGTGCCTGCTTGGGCTACGTGGAGGTTGAGGCCTCTGACGGCGAGGTGGATGTGCTCGATCTGCTGCTCCACCATCGCCATGGCTGATGGCTTGCCCTCTGCCCCTCTTCCGTCACTTGCTGGAAGTCTTTTTGATTACTCGCTTCTTTCTTTCTGCCGCCGGCTTGGGTTGGTAACAGCGACAGCAGTCCGGAGATGCAGCCCGAGAACAGCACCAGATTTATCTCTACTGCCCTCCCACCAAATATAGGTTCAAAAGGTCTTCAACGCGCCGACCCAAAACACATTACTTTATTTGTTTTGGTCCGGATATATCGGCGCCAATCGAAATCGTGGCCCAACGTGCAGGTGTAAATGAACATGCGCCTGTTTTCTTGTTCATCCTGACCCATTTTCGGCCCAAATTTGGGCCTGATTTGCGTCGGCGCGGAGACGCTCCAGACGTCCGCGCCATGTCCACTTCCTTCTCCCCTGGCCCGTTCGTCATTGGGCAAAGCATTCACTCTCTCCTCCACACGCCTCGGTCGTGGTCGTGCCGCCAGCTCCATCCGCTTGTGGTCACCGCCGGCATCTCCTCCGCCAACAACTAGCATTCTCCACCACGAGCACCCGCGCCGGTTGTCTCTCCGCGCGCTTGTTCACCATCGTCGGGCAGTCGTCAGACTTGCTCGTCTGTTGCGCCCCTTCCCCGCCCCGACGCCGCAGTCGCTTCGCCGCCCCTGCGCCGGACTCCCTCGTCGGCAACGACCGTCACTGCGTCGTGGGCCGCTGTGGTCACTGCTTTACCGCGCCCGCAAGGTGTTCGACACTTTGCCCACAAGGTACAATGGACAGGGGTGATGAGTTTTTTTTCGAGCATTTCCTTTGTTCGTCGGATGAGTCAAGTGATGATGAGGAATTGGTGATGGCGACTTTGATCGTAAACAACCACAATGAATATCAGCGGCCATTGTTTAGAGGGTCGATTGTAGGACATGAACCTGGTTTGAATCGCAACCGAGTGACTAGCCACGTCCTGCTGTATGATGATTACTTTAGGGTGCCAAAACCATTGTTTGGTCCTAAACATTTTCGCCGTTGATTTAGGATGGCTAAGCATGTGTTCAATCGCATTAGGGAAGGAGTGGTAAAATATGATGACTACTTCAGATGCAAAAAAGATGAACTAGGCAACATTGGGTTTTCTTCTTATCAGAAGTGCACTGCTGCCAGCTGAATGCTTGCATATGGAGTTCCGGGTGATCTCATAGATGAGTATGTTCGTATGAGTGAATCCACGTGCCTTGCGTCACTTTAAAGATTTTGCAAGGTTGTGGTAGCAGTGTTCGGTCTCGAGTACTTGAGGGAACCAAATGAGGCCGATACTGCTCGATTGTTAGCAATCAATGCCGAGAGAGGGTTTCCGGGGATGCTTGGCAGCATAGATTGCATGCATTGGGAGTGAAAGAACTGTCCATTTGCTTGGCAGGGACAGTACAAAGGTCATGTGAAAGCTTGCACGGTCATACTTGAGGCTGTGGCATCTCAGGATCTCTGGATATGGCATTCTTTTTTGGCATGACTGGTTCTCATAATGACATCAATGTGCTTCAGAGATCTCCTGTGTTTGCTAGACTAGCTGAGGGGCATAGCCCGAAGGTTAATTGAGGTCAATGGCCATCAGTACACCAACGGATACTACCTTGCAGATGGTATCTATCCTCAGTGGTCAACCCTTGTGAAGACAATCTCAAAACCCCAAGGAGAGAAGAGGGCTAAGTTTGCTCAAGCACAAGAGAGCGCAAGAAAGTATGTGGAGCGTGCATTTGGTGTGCTTCAGTCTCATTGGGCTATTGTTCGGCATCCTGCTAGAACATGGAGTTCAAAGAAGATGTGGGAGGTGATGACTGCTTGTGTGGTCATGCACAACATGATCGTAGAGGATGAGCGTCCGGAGGATATCAGCCAGCAGGGCTTCCAGTTCCAAGGGGCAAATGTTGTGCCTCAACGTGTACCTTCTAGGTTTACACAGTTCACCCAGTTTTATGCCGAGATGCGAGATTATCAGACACATATTCAGCTCCAGGATGATTTGGTTGAGCACATGTGGGGACACGTTGGCAACCAGTAGATATATAAACTTTTTTTAATTTCAATTTAGTTTTAATAACTATTTGAGACTATATTTATTTGGGCTTGAAAACTATTTATTTTCTGTGTGTTGAATTTGTTATTTGAGAGTATGTTTGATGAAAATTTGATAAAATTATGTATATTTGGGCGCCGACGCGCGGAAAGCGTTCAAATGCGCTCGCGCGTTGGCCAAAGCGACCACAGAAGCGCGGACGCGCGCGGACAGCGGCGCTCCAACCGACGCAAACGAACTAATTTCGGACAAATCGCACGTCCGTTTGCGTCGGCGCGTTGGAGTTGCCCTTATCGAGGAAATATGAAAGTCCAAGTATGTGATCAGAGGGGGAGGGGGTGAATGATCACTTCAAAAATTTCGACTGAAACTATTGAAGTAAAGCATAAGTAGGGCGGAACAGCGAAGTAAAACTGGAAGCGAAACTAAATGCAGTGAATCAAACCACATTGAAGCATAACTGCGAAGCAAATGCAATACAGAAGATAAATGCTTGAAGTAAAACGAACTGGGACTCGGCGATGTTTGTTCGACCAGTTCACCTCTGCAAAGCGCTACGTCTGGTTGGAGGGACTGGTGATTGAACACCTGGAGCAAATCTCTCTCCGTCCGTTGCTCCACTACACCAAACTCCTTGAGCTTGGTCAGTTCTTCACTCGTGGTTGATTATTGAGGAAATCACCGAAACCTTTGACAAACTGGACTTCGAGGCGACAATTACTCTTCGCTCTTTGAAGAACAACACTCTAACCGTCTAGGAGAATTGCAGTTCTCCAAGACAAAAAGGCTAGTGAGCTTTCACCTAAGTCATCTCGAATCTACTCAGATCAATGGGACTTAAGCTTCAGTATTCTGGGTTTTGAGTTTTGCTTCGGTGGTGTTTTTGGGGGGCTCTCTTCAGTCTCTCTCAGGAATATTCTCAGAGCAGCCACCCGCAAATGGAGGACGGGGCGGTGTATTTATAGTTGGCGATCCCGAGGAGCGGAATGACCAAATTGACCCGAAGTGACAGCTTGACACGTGTCCACAACGGTCGGATTTTTCATCACTTCGCAACTTTACTTGTGGAACAGTAAAGCTGACTCACGGACTTAGTTCTGCTTCAGAAGCCAAAGAACGAAGTCTTTGCTACTGAAGCTTAACTTAGTGCATGAGATTTCTTCGCTCTGGCTTCTCACTTGGTGTGGATTTGATCTGAGAATTTTCTCAATGACTTTGGTGTCCACAAACTAAAGACCCCTCTTGATAGTACGGTTTGTCCTATGACTCAAAGAACAGAAAAAGAACTACACAAAAACATCTAAGTCTTGTGCCGTCTTCTTCATTTCCTTCAATGAGTTGAGCTTCAGGACACCTTCATTTTTGGGGGTCATCCTCCGTGATTAAGCTTCGCTCAGGGGGTAATGCTTCGATAACTTGAAAACCTACCCTGAAGCTTTATCACTTAGCTTGTCCTTCAGGAACCTATTCAACTGTTTACACTAGAAAACATTGTTAGTTCCTCTACTGTCTTGTCTAACAATATCCAAAACACACGGGGGCAAAACTTTGCTATTACAAAATATTTTGTGTTTTTTTAATGGTCACCGGGGGGAGAGTCCTCACCTGAATATATTTCCATTCAAACGGTGTTACAATGGAGTTTAGGGGAGGGAGTTGAGGTATGCTAGCCAAGACCTCGCAGCATCCCTTTGAGTTACATTGGAGAATCTAAAGATCCAGAGGGAGAGGTCTTGTGCAACATTAGCTACAACATCTTTGGAGGACAGGGGGGTTTCTAAACGTAATAGAATTTCTAGCGTCCCAAACTTTCCAGAGAATAGAGAGGGCGATGGAGTTCCAGATTCGATGGCAGAGACCGTGAGGGAGCGACATGGTCCAAATCTGGTGTAGAGAGGGGTGTTGGGGTTCGCAGCAGAAAACACAAATTTTTCTAACTAGCGTTCCCATAACCCAAGATCTAGCTAGCCGTATTACCGTAACGGAAAGTAGTGCGGAAATAACATACCTCGGGGTGTAGTCCGTTACGCGGGAAACGTTCCCGAAAACGTGGTTGATGTAGCCGATCAAGTTTCACAGCCCCCTGGCTGTGTTGAGCACCCGGATGGGTGTAGTGCCACACGTGCAACACCTCGTAGTACTCGCACACGTACGAGACTCGATGACGACCTCCGTTCTCCGATCCAGCGAAGGTGGCGGAAGCAGACCTCCGGACGGAGCTTCGGTAGCACGACGGCCTCCGATTCTAGCAGAGAAGCCTCAATTCCACTATAGGCTCACACTAGGGAGCCCACCGTGAAAGAGAAAAGGGAGGGGAGAATACCGGAGAAAACCGATCTCAATTCGGAGTAATATTTAATTTCTCACGAATTTCTGTGTATTAAATATGTGCAACCTGCCCATCTATATATAGGCAGAGGGGAGGGAGTCAACCCCTCTCCCTTAGAAATGTGGGACTAAAGTCCCTTTGCTAAGGGGAGGTGGCCGGCCAAGGGGGGGGGGAGGGGCGCACCCCTCATGGGCCCTAGGGCCCATGGCGCCTCCCCCCTCTTTTCTTTTTTCTTTTTCCCTTTTATTTCCCCTAATGGGCCTTCTTCTCCATTAAGGCCCATTGCACATATTAATTAGAAATAAAATGATTTTAATTATTAATTCAATTAATTAATAACTAAAACATAATATTCCATCTCCCGGTGCTCCGGAACACCTTCCGGTTCACTCCAAACTTGTTTCGGTTCAACACGGTACTTCTCCGATATTGTTTCCTTTATTCTCTGGTTACTCCGATGGTTTCGAAAAGGTCTCCGATTTCATCGAGCCCTTAAGTGTGTTACCCTACGGTCCGAGAACACTCCACTCATGACCGAGATGAGGCTACGGTCAATGATCATCAGCGGGACCTGGATGCCCATAATGACCCCTGTGCATTCCGGATATCAAACACCGATTGGACCTTACGCCGTATAGCATTCCCTTTGTCAGCGATACTGGATTGTTCCGAGATTCGATCAATGACATCCTATGTCTGGTTCAACCTCGTTCCGAACTAATCCTCATTCACTCGTTCCCGTGATATTCATCCCCGTGACCTAGTCACACGCTGCAGCTTTATGGATGGAATCTCACCGAGTGGGCCCAGAGTATCTATCCATTATATGGATTGACAAATCCCTCTCTTGTAACAATACTCCTCAACATATCTCCAAGGAATACCTAAGATACAACCGTTATGACCCGCATATTTCAGCAGGTGGTGGGATGTAAGTCAAAGCATCCGGGAAGATAGTAATTATGCACGTACTCACGGTCAAAGGAACGGTCTACCACGTTCTGTAATTACAACACTGAACCTTCATAAGATTTGATCACGCTGTAATGCTTACTTTGGGTAATGTTCATCACGTAACTTAACCAGTGAGGTGACCTCATAGTCAAGAGACTTAATTGTCCATGATCGCGAAACCACGACCATCATGTTGACCATGAACTAGTTATCGATGTAGAGGCTAACTATGAACTCTGGGGGTTTCTATACCACACCTGCATCATTGTTTCACTGACACAGTTCTAGGATGGTATGAAACTGGTTATGAACTTGCTTAGATATATTGGAATAATCATATATTATTTGCCTCTAGAGCATATATCCAACAGTCTCCCACTTGCACTAGAGTGCTAATAATCTAGCCGCATTTTTCCGATCATAATCATCTTATCACATAAGTGTTCATTGATCATGCATGCTCATGGAAGAGGGTTCGTCAACGAACTGCACCAATTCAGATTCGTATGTTTCCTTTGCAACTGGTACATGTCAAAAGCTCTTTTGACATACCACTCATTATCATATAATGGTTGGATATAATTTTCGCGGGAGAGTGAGACTATTATTTCACAGTAACCTCCAATGATCTCTTGGTTCAGTCTTTAGAAGACTCATCCTTAGTCATATATACTGGGAAATACACTCAACCAGAAGTCCAATACTTCTAACGCTAAACTTTTATCCATACGTCTACTTTCTTAAGTAGTATTATGTTTGTAGTGCCGTGAATTTTGCTCACATTTCTTTCATGTCTTTGGTGATGTCTCTCATTCCATATAGACCCATAATATGGCTTGAGATTGTAATCTCGCATTACATTGAAGTCTATTATCCCCTCTATATTTTAGAGAATAGTCCTCAGTATTCCTCATATACTGAATGTATGGACTTTATTCAGATTCTGGGTTTCACTCCTAAAGCACATCGAAATCTGTTCTTCTTCCAAGAACTTTTGAGTCATTCTATTGTTGGATTCACAATGCATGTTATAGGGTAGAATCATATGTCAAGAAAACATATAAGATCACATGTCCAGTACATGGTGCATCTCTATTCTTCCATCAAGACATTGCTTGTGATATTTGGATTTCATCCATTATATAATTTCTAACCACAAGAACCTGTTTCTTGTCTAGAAGATTATTCCGACCTTCACTTCGTTTCATTATCCGTATCTTAATCTACTCATATAGATTTCAACGTGTAATGTGTTGGTATTTCACATAAAAGAAGATTCTTGCAATCTTGTATTTTATTTGCCTTATGCTCTCTATATATATATCATAATGCACATATGTATATAAGACGATTCTCTATATACACAATCAACGCATATCCATATATATACATATGAGATCATTCTTCACACATATCAATGCATATATGTTTGAGACAATGATCATGCTCCCACTCAAATATATCCATCATATACTCATATATTTCAGCTTTCATCAAGTCATTTTATTGTTTCACTATGTCTTCACATAATGACAATGCTTCCAAAGCTCCCACTCAGAAAATGCCCTCTGCATTCCAATTTTCCGGGAAGTCTTCAAAGCTCCCACTCAATTTCATGAAACTGCAGTCCCACTCAATATTTTTGTCATCACAAAATCACTTGATCAGATCAAGGTTGAGGGTTCCTTTCTTGAGGTACTATAGTCCATCCTTTTAACGAAGTAACCTTCGTCATGCCCATTACAATTCTCTTTCAAATCCCAAATTTGACTGAGATGCAATTTCAGGCTATGGTCCATCGTAGTGTAAATGAAATATTTTATTGATTAAAGCATTCCTACGTTTCCGTAGTCAATCACCATTGAACTTTGGTCATAACCAAATAATTCCTTATGCCCATTACATTATTCTCAATAACTCTCCAGTTTGTCGAGAATATGAAATAACCGATTTATTTCACGGGACGTGAGCCATCCTATATGTAACTCAATATTATTTCATTTCTCCTCGTGTTCTAGGCTACCATCATTCCTTTGTGTCTTCAAGCAATGTTATTCCCTATTGTTTTATTAAGAAGACTCATGATTATTGTTCTGTACAGAACGTATTCATGACAACCTTCTAAATTCAACAATGGCTTCAAATCATATACCAAGATCAATCATCTTTGGCATATCCTTCCTTATACAGTGTCATTACAGCGGAACATGCTTCCGTTGCAATACTCTGATATTCTGAAGGCAAGGTCCAATACCCCGGTCAAAGTTTCCATTATCTCCCATTGGATCCATGTCGAGAGACTTTTCTCGTATTACCAATCAAGCAACACACAATTTTGCTATTCGGGGAGAATATGTAATTTCAATTGCTCGTAGTTTTTATTACAAAGAAATTCTTTCTTTTAAGAAACCTTATAACACCATCAGTTATGGAGCTATCATGTCTCGTTAGAATTAGGATGGTTTCCTATTCATGAAGTGGGTGTTTTAACTTAATGAATTAAACAACTTATTTGACAATAACTATAGTGCTAGGGGAAAGAACATTTAGACCATACTACGGTTTAGTATGACCACGAATGGTTCAAGTAGTCTAGCACTTTCAACTTCCATCGTAGTTTGTGGTACAACTTCCACAAGTCTCCCATTATGTCAATATCAATACTTATCACTTCGGATCGTAGCGTAGTGATGTGTATCCTTGTATTCTCACTTCTCACTGTGATTCCTGAATCTCAGTTTTATTATCTCAATTGAATACAACTTTCAATTAATCATATGAAGTCTTTAATGATAACTCACGTGCCCATTTAGTACATCATTTATGTATAATGATTGGCGCAAGTTCTACTTGCTAGAACCTTGTCATGGTTATATTCATTGCAGAGGTTCATAAATCGTGTATCTAATCCATCTCATGCAATCAAGTTATGATTTTCATTCGATAATGAACTCACAAGTTAATAGATCATACATTTAATGAATTCATCAGTTATGAAGTCACCTCATGCAATCAAATCTTTGACTTGTTATAATCAAGACAACTTTATCATTAAACATTGAATATTTCTTGACAATAATAGTAGTATTATAAATGCTTTCTATCATATCATAAATCAAGACGTAATCAAAGTATAATCACTCTTTTATTCATAAAGATGGAACAACTGACTTGTCTCATTACATGAATAACTTTATCTCGCGAGATGCAAGACACACAACTAAGTGTTCATACTATAATGATTACATAAGATTTATCTAATACTCTAAGTATCTCCTATGAGAGATGTCTCGGCGGAATCCATGCTGGCCATCAACTGACTTGATATCCATCAATCCTCGATTTCACCTCTTCCCTTCCATGCAACGGCAGGTCCTGTTTTCATAAAACAGAATAAGTATCAGATACTCATTTACTGCAAATGTTGTATAAGGGAATAAACATTTATAAAGTATATCAAGTAGATACCTTCTCCATCGACAACTTCTCCTTCAATGGGTTCAACCTCCAGGTACTGAAGTCTATCCATGAAGTCAGAGAACTCGAGGCTTTCACCTCTGCCGACATAGCCATGGACATGGTCTGTATAGCTCGGTGGAAGCGAGTGTAACACCGTGTATATCGCCGACTCATGTGTGGTCTCATAGTCAAAATCATCTACGAGGCTCAGATGTATCTCATGCATCTTGGCCAAGTGTGCCTTCAGGCAAGAGCCTTCTTCCATCTTTGTAGAGAGAAACTCACTTTCTAACTCAAATCTGGCAACTCTAAACTGATGCAAGTTTGATGACTTCAGCTCATCGATCATATCATATGTATCCAAATCAGCATACTCCTCACGCAAAGGTTGCGGAATGCTGGTTTCTATGATACCCTTAGCTATGGCATATGTCCTTCGACGATACTGATAATCAATCGCCGCTTGTGCATCCATGTCGTTTGTTGGAGGGTTTCCCACATGCTTTTTAGTTAAGAATGAAAGTTTGATTCTCTTGAGCACGGCTCTAAGGCGCAAGTACCAACTAATGAAGTTTGACCCATTTTCTTTAAGTCTTTCACCATGTAAGAAGGAAAGATAGTTCTTGTTGCTCTAGTGCATTCATTTTCTACAAACATAATTGCAAGGAACACAATTAAGACTAGTTCACAACAATGAGTTCATATAATCACATTATAAATGAGCTCGCACTAAAACATTTCATCCCTAGGAAGTTTTAGTGATTACATGATTCAGATTCACTGCCCGACCTCGAATATCACACGGCCGACGGGTCAGTTTCAAAGGTAGACAACAACTTGTGCGATCACATTATCTTATATGTACTGTGACTCATGCTCGATCTTTCGATCTCTAGTATTCCGATGCCATATCTGCATATGCTAGGCTCGCCAAATTAACCTCCATGTTATATGTTGTTCAGCAAGGCCATATCTGCATATGCTAGGCTTGCCGAACCCAACCTCATGCGAACTCCATTTAATATGTAGGACAACTCCGGTATGTACGGAGCATCAAGCCATATGGGAGAACCTTCCAGGCGGTGCACACTTCGGTAGAATACTTGTGTTTGGCTTTGTTAAGGGATCATCTTATCACATGCTACCGTCGTGTATCCTATACTAGCAAGTTTTAAGATGTCTGAGCTATGGCAACACTAAGTATACAGTGTCTTCATTTTAGTTTGTTTTATGATGACGATTACTACTTACTAGTAACACATAGCAAATCTATCACTACATCACAAAACAAACGAACGATAGCCCCCACTTAGCAATACAAGGTTTAGACGGTCTAGTTGTATATTGCAAGTTTTACGTGGCTGCTAGGGCTTTCATAGTTAAACGGGTTTTAACCTACGAGTCAACCACAACGTCAACCATACGATTGTCTCTATTACACCCCGCACGGGGCCCTCCGTTGCAAATGCCACATCCGCTAAAGTAGAGAGACAGACACCCCCCCAGCCACTTTATACGGTACAAGCCGTATGTCAAGCGTGGAACCAGTCTCGCGTAAGAGTACGCGTAAAGTCGGTCGGGGGCCACTTCATCAAACAATGCCGCAGATGTGAACAAGTACACGTGGGAGGGTAACAATCATACAATCAACGCCCACATCCCCGATGTGTTCTATCCGTACAGTAATACTAAGCATAGACCTAGCTCATGATACCACTGTTGGGGTTCGCAGCGGAAAACACAATTTTTCTAACTAGCGTTCCCATAACCCAAGATCTAGCTAGCCGTATTACCGTAACGGAAAGTAGTGCGGAAATAACATACCTCGGGGTGTAGTCCGTTGCGCGGGAAACGTTCCCGCAAACGTGGTTATGTAGCCGATCAAGTTTCACAGCCCCCTGGCTGTGTTGAGCACCCGGATGGGTGTAGTGCCACACGTGCAGCACCTCGTAGTACTCGCACACATACGAGACTCGATGACGACCTCCGTTCTCCGATCCAGCTGAGGTGGCGGAAGCAGACCTCCGGACGGAGCTTCGGCAGCACGACGGCCTCCGATTCTAGCAGAGAAGCCTCAATTCCACTACAGGCTCACACTAGGGAGCCCACCGTGAAAGAGACATGGGAGGGGAGAAGACCGGAGAAAACCGATCTCAATTCGGAGTAATATTTATTTTCTCACGAAATTCTGTGTATTAAATATGTGCACCCTGCCCATCTATATATAGGCAGAGGGGAGGGAGTCAACCCCTCTCCCTTAGCAATGTGGGACTAAAGTCCCTTTGCTAAGGGGAGGTGGCCGGCCAAGGGGGGGAGGGGCCGCACCCCTCATGGGCCCTAGGGCCCATGGCGCCTCCCCCTCTTTTTTCTTTTTCTTTTTCCCTTTTATTTCCCCTAATGGGCCTTTTTCTCCACTAAGGCCCATTGCACATATTAATTAGAAATAAAATAATTTTAATTATGAATTCAATTAATTAATAACTAAAACATAATATTCCATCTCCCGGTGCTCCGGAACACCTTCCGGTTCACTCCGAACTTGTTTCGGTTCAACACGGTACTTCTCCGATATTGTTTCCTTTATTCTCTGGTTACTCCGATGGTTCCGAAAAGGTCTCCGATTTCATCGAGCCCTTAAGTGTGTTACCCTACGGTCCGAGAACACTCCAGTCATGACCGAGATGAGGCTACGGTCAATGATCATCAGCGGGACCTGGATGCCCATAATGACCCCTGTGCATTCCGGATATCAAATACCGATTGGACCTTACGCCGTATAGCATTCCCTTTGTCAGCGATACTGGATTGTTCCGAGATTCGATCAATGACATCCTATGTCTGGTTCAACCTCGTTCCGAACTAATCCTTATTCACTCGTTCCCGTGATATTCATCCCCGTGACCTAGTCACACGCTGCAACTTTATGGATGGAATCTCACCGAGTGGGCCCCGAGTATCTATCCATTATATGGATTGACAAATCCCGCTCTTGTAACAATACTCCTCAACATATCTCCATGGAATACCTAAGATACAACCGTTATGACCCGCATATTTCAGTCAGGTGGTGGGATGTAAGTCAAAGCATCTGGGAAGATAGTGATTATGCACGTACTCACGGTCAAAGGAACGGTCTACCACGTTCTGTAATTACAACACTGAACCTTCATAAGATTTGATCATGTTGTAATGCTTACTTTGGGTAATGTTCATCACGTCACTTAACCAGTGAGGTGACCTCATAGTCAAGAGACTTAATTGTCCATGATCGCGAAACCACGACCATCATGTTGACCATGAACTAGTTATCGATGTAGAGGCTAACTAGGAACTCTGGGGGTTTCTATACCACACCTGCATCATTGTTTCACTGACATAGTTCTAGCACGGTATGAAACTGGTTATGAACTTGCTTAGATATATTGGAATAATCATATATTATTTGCCTCTAGAGCATATATCCAACAAGGGGGGGGTGATCCTCAGCTTCTGCCAAACCTGCACGGCATGGGGGCAGTGGGTGGAGAGGTGCTCCGCATCTTCAAACGGGCCATCACAAGAGGCAAGAGGGGTAGGAGGCAGAGTCGACGTATGTTAAAGTGTCACACGTATGTTAAAGTAAGTTTGGATCAAACGTTTTGTATTTACTAATTCACCACGTCAGCGTTGCATGCATATATGCACAAAGAGATCAAACAGATTATGTAAGCAGAAATCTTTTGCGTTTTTAATGGATATGTAAACAGATTATGCACAAAGAGAATACACAACGGACCATGTACTATTTAATGGATTTTTTCAATTTTTGTAGAAGAGTTTGAATGTTGAGTATAAATTTTAGAGCAATCTCTTTCGTTGGATGAGAACCGAAGGGCAACCAGATGGGTAAAGTCATATGGTGACTTCGCTTCACAAAGTCACTGGATCTCAATCCAGGCGGGATGCCCACCAATCTTAGTTTCTTCCTCAAACGATCTGATTCAAAAGCAAACCTGGCAAAAGCTAGAGTGTCAAAAACAAAGTTTTCCCGATTTTATTAGCTACTCCATATTTGTAGCATCATGATAACCACCACTTTGTGTTAAAAAAATACTCCCTCCATTTCTAAATATAAGGTGTATTAGTTTAATTTTTTTTGCTTAGTTTTGATCAAATTTATAAAGAAATATATTGACATCAATTATCATATTCATCTATAAAAATATATTTTTATTGTATTCATTTAATATCATAGATGTTGCTATTTTTTACTATAAATTTGATTAAAGTTAAAAAAAGTGATTGAGATATGATTGAAGAGAAAAACGAAATCGTTTCGAAGTATCGAAAAAGTTCCGAGAGGGTTTTTAAGAAAACAGGGGAAAGCCGAAAATCCGGAAAAGTTCTGGAGTGGTCCAATTTTTTGTAAAAAATAAAATAAAATATTTTCCGGATTAATCAAATGAAAAAAAACACTAATGGTTTGATCCTCACTTGGAAGGACCAAGTGAGAGAGAACCCAATTGGGCCTAGGGTCCATAAGGGGTGTGCCCCCCTTCTTGGGGGGCAAGGCCTTCCAGGGGGGGGGGGGCTCCCTTGGAGGGCAAGCCACCCGGGGCGCCGACCCTAGATGGGGGCGCCCCCTAGGGTTGCCCCTCCTCCAAGTTGGTGCCTCCCCCTCCAACTCTCAATAGATGGGGAGGGGCAGCCCCTCTGAACACAATTTGATCATGCCAGAAGGTTGTCCCTCCCCCTATATCTTATATCTAAAAGTTTCTTTCCCCGAAGGACTGCTTCTTCCTTGTTTTAGTCTTCGATGGTGCCGAGATCTGGATGTGTAGCTCTATCGGATCAACTACATGGTATGTGTGGACTAACCATGGAGAGATCGTACATTCGATCTTTGTTCGAGGGATTCCGCTTAATTATGCTTCACCGACTCTCCTTCCCCCTTCTTCCACTGCGAGGAGACGTTCAAGAAGGTAAATAGATCGCTAACTTTACCGCACCTACCTAGAGATCTGAGGATATGGTTTTCATAGATCCGACTTTTTTTGTTTTTTCCTATTCGTTGCGCCTTTCACTGAACCTCTAAAAAGGGCCTCCACGGCCTCTGTGTCTCGTGCGTTTGTGCACTAACGACAAAAGGGGATGCACAAGGGAGCCGAAAAAATTGAGCGGAACACAAGATTTGCTAAATGGTAGGGTTACCATTGATTAAAATCAGCATCATGTAAAAATAAAACACCCAAATATCTGCTGGTGAAAACAATAGCAGAAAAGTCCGAACAGCTGATATGCTTGTAAAAGAGAACAGAATGTCACCAGTAAAACTAGCCAAGGATCTAATTTATATCATTGAAATGAAAATATGTGAGCTCTATAAGCTCCAGGAATTTCAAAATAGGCCATCAAAGAGCTTTTTTTTACATAATAGAGGACTGCAGTCAACAGCAGTTTTAGCTAAGCAGAACAAAGGGACTCGAACTCAGTTATACAAAATAGATATTATAACTGTTCAACCATGGTCAGAGCATAACCATTGGCGACAGTTATTATGGCACGTTACTGGCCATGACGTTCAAAAATAACCCCATGATCACTGCAAATCATAGCGGTAGGCCTAGTATTGATACAAATCATGGTGGGAGAAGCTCTAGCAACTGAACAGATATTATTGGGTTATCCACACTCAACTCCCGGAGAGAAAATGTCCATCCAGGTCACTGTGGGCAGAGGATACTGTGTAGCACCAGCAACCACCATATTTTTTGTCTAGCAGGAAAGAAAAGACGATATTAGAAAGGCACCAGCAACTGAACAGGTTTTTTTTTGTGCAGGAGCATATGAGTCTGGGCTCAGATTTGAATATCCCCGATATTAGTAACATATTTATCCTTTTTCAGTTTTGTATTTAGAAAGGCACAAGAGAAAACCAACAGCATGACTCCCATCTTTCAAACAATGAAGCACATCATGGGTGGAATTTATTCTGTAGACCCTATTTCAATCATGTGCATGATACATCACCAGGAAAGAGCTTTTTGATATGTATCTTAAACAGCACTTCCAAAAACAGATATATATCAACCGCCTCATTAGACCGAGAAAATGACTGAAACATCTGGCATGCAAATGCTGGTATTAAAATCTACAGCACTCAAATTTCTGACACAAGCAAAATAAGATGTAAATTGAAACTGAGAAAATAACATGTTACTTAAATACTCCCTTCGGTCCAGAATATAAGGTGTATTGTTTTCCGTGCAAGTCAACCATTTAAATGTTTGACCAAGATTATCTAATAAAATATCAACATCTGCAATGCCTAGTAGATAAAATATAAAACTACTTGCTATGATGGGTTAAATGATATAAATTTGGTTTTGTGGAGTATAAATGATTTGACAACCTTAATTGATGATTCCAAATATGGATTAGCATTTTACAGCTAGCAATGGAGGAAACTACTTACATAGAAACCAAAACAAGGAGAAAAAGTTTGAGGAGTCTGGTTTACCTGCTCTATGAACACCATTCTCGCGCATTCTGGAACATGCGCAACCAAGGACTCGGACCACCCTTCTCAACCTGCCATTCCTTGGGGTACCATGGATATTGCCACATCATGAAGGAACGCTCTGGGTGTGGCATCATGGCAAGATGCCTTCCATTAGGGGAACAAAGGGCCGCAATACCAAGAGGAGAACCATTAGGGTTAAAAGGATAGACTTCGGTGGCATTGTTAGCATCATCACAATACCGCAAAGGAGCCAGATTAGAGTTAACAATGTCAGATAAAACATTTTCACCTGGGAACAAGGCTCTCCCTTCACCATGGGCAGCCCAAATGCCCAAGGTAGAGCCTTCCATGCCTCTGAACATTATGGCAGGAGAATCCCCTATGGCCACACTGGTAAACCGGCACTCAAAACGGCCAGATTCATTGTGAATGAACCTTGGCTGGTACATGTCTCCACCTGCACCAAGAGAACCTCCGATATCTGGTCCTGGCACCCAACCAAGAAGGGCCATGAGCTGACACCCATTGCACACTCCAAGGCTGAACGTGTCTGGCCTATTATAGAACTCCTGGAACTGCTGTATGAGGGGCTGGTTGAACCTGATAGATGCTGCCCAGCCTTTCGCCGAATCTAAAACGTCAGCATAGCTAAAACCGCCAACAAATGCAATCCCACGGAATTCCATCAGAGAGGCCTTCTGATTCAAGAGGTCTGACATCGAAATATCCCATGGTTCGAATCCAGCAGCATGGAATGCAGCAGCCATTTCCCTATCACTGTTGCTCCCTTCTTCGCGAATGATGGCAACTTTCGGTTTGGAGGATGCAGTCAATTGTTCCTTGTCTGTGAATTTGGGGGTGAAAGACAAATTCCACAAAGGTGATGTTCGGCTTTTTAAGCCTTCTTTCTCAAGCTTGACACAAGACTTCAGCCTCTGTAGCTCCTCAAGCTGGAAGCTTGTTTCCTCCCACAAATCCCTGAGGTCTGGAATGCTTTCATTCAGGCACATCTCACCATCAACAATCAGCTCTATCTGTGGTGTTGTATTTACTTCTCCTAATACGTTAACAGAGACACCTGCTGCTTGAAGCTTTTGCTTTACAGCAGCAAGGTCATTTGAGTGTACTTCAATGACAAGACCAAGCTCCTCGGCAAAAAGTGCTTGCAGAAGGCCACTGTCTTTTAAGTCAATGTTGAGGTTAACACCACAGTTGCCAGCAAATGCCATCTCAAGAATAGTAACAATAAGCCCACCATCACTAATGTCATGACCAGCCGAAATAAGACATTCACCAAGCAATTCCTGAACAGCCTCAAATACTTTCTTCAAGTAAGGAACATCTTCTATGTCTGGGCAGTCATTGCCAATTTGGTCAAACGCCTGTGTGAGAGCAGAACAACCAAGCCGCCGCTTTCCTTTAGCCAGATCAATGTGCAACAAGACACCATCTTTTCCAAGCTTTAAATCTGGAGTGACAGTCAAAGTTATATCAGAACAGGTCACATAAGCACTGATGACGAGATTTCCCGGAGCCTTGACTACCTCACCATCACACTGAGCTGCCATAGAAAGGCTGTCTTTTCCACCATCAATTGCAATACCAAGTTCAATCATGCAGTCAGCCAACGCAACAGCGGCATCATACATATCTGCTCCTTCTCCGTCAAGCTTTGCAGCATACATCCAGTTACCACTTGCTTTGACATCAGCAAGTGATGTAACTTTAGCCCAAACCAGATTGGTCAAGGCCTCTCCAACAGCAAGCCTTGCCATGGCCCTAGGATTAAGTAAACCCTTCATTGGTTGTTCTCCAATGGCGCAAGCACCACCTGTCAGATCTGTGTATGTTTGTGCAATCACAGCGACATCTGCAAGTGGAAGTTGAAGAGGACCAACTGTCTGCTGTTGTGCAACAAGACCTGTCACACACCTGTCAACCTTTGTGGTCAAGAAACGCTTTGAACATACAGAAGGCAGCTTCAATACTCGCTTAAGAATATCCATTAGCGTGACCTCAGGTGCAATATCTAAGGGCTCACCCAATCGAGAAATTCTATTAAATTCAAATGTCTTTTGGGGCATATCTCCTAAAACCTTTTCAAGCTGAAGATCAACAACAGGGACCGGAGGAGGGAGGTCGTTCAACTTGGCATACTCCACGGCAGCACTGTCGATCAAAACAATCTTTCCACTACCATCAATTTCCCCAAGGACAGCCATTGAAACTCTTTCTCTCTCACAAAGTGACTCCAATAGGCTTCTGCTCTCAGGCTTCACCAACAATGCATCTTGTTCCTGATATTCAGCACCCCAGATCTCCAAGACAGACAATGTATGATCACCAACGACAATTGAACGAATATCAATTTCAGCACCCTTAGGATAGATTATTTCTTTCACAACATTGCAATTTCCACCAGCGCCCTGGTCATGAATGCTGATAATTGGGTTCTTCTCTCCCATTTCTATACATGCCCTGATTACACGATATAGTTTCTGTGACATTTCAGCATCTCCGCGCTGCACTGCATTGAAATCAAGCTCTGCATCATTCTGTCCACTAACCATACTTGAGGCAGCACCACCACCCATACCAATTCTATATGCTGGACCACCAATCTTCACAACTAGCATGCCAATTTCTGGATCCCCCTTCGCTATATGTGCATGATCAATTTGGCCAATTGCTCCACTGAACATTATTGGCTTTAACCATTCTCGACGCTCCCCATTTGGCAACCTCATACCAAAGCTTCTTGTAAATCCCTGAATCATAGGCTCACCAAACTTATTACCATAGTCAGAAGCACCATCACTAGCATCAATAAGGATCTGCAAAGGAGAAGCTAAGTTCGATGGGTATGAAAAGGATGAATCCTCCCAAGGTGCATACGATTCTTCCATTTGAAGATTCCCAACACAATAACCAGAAGTGGAAGCAACGACAAAAGAACCTCTTCCAGTGGCATGCGTGTCTCTTATGCGACCACCCGCACCTGTTTCAGCTCCTGGGTAAGGTGCCACAGCACATGGAAAATTATGGGTTTCTGCTGTGAACAGAATGTCAAGCTCGCGCATCATAAGGGATAACGGTGAAGTGGAACCAGGTAGTGCTGGGCGTAGATGATTTACTGGATGTCCTTTTATCGCACTTGAGTTGTCCTTGAACCCAATGACAGAGTTATTGGGGTTAGCTTTCAAGGGGCTCTTCACTAGCTGGAACAAAGTACTAGCCATGGTCTCTCCATCTATCATAAGCTTTCCGTTGAAAAACCAATGCCTGCTGTGCTCACTATTGGATTGTGCTATATCAAAAAGTTCCACAGTAGTTGGATTGCGCTTGATATCATCTCTGAAGAGATGGGTGTAGTATTTGATATCTTGTTCATCAAAAGCAAGCCCCATTTTCATATTTATTTCTTCCAGTGCTTCCCTCCCCTTTTCAATGACTGGTATAACACTGACAGGTTCTGGAACTACATCTGACCAAAATGATGTGAGCTTGCTAGGATAAACACACTCTGTCATTCTGTCATGAATCAAAGCAGCAAAACTGTTGAGTTCGCCTTCATCAAGTGCTCCACTGCCAGGCTGAAGGTGCAAAAGATATCTTCGAGACCTCTCCAAGCGGGTTACTTCTGTTAATGATAGAGCTTTACAAATTGAGACAGCATTGGTCGAGAAAGCAGTTGAAAATGTCATCCGTGGTCCGACCTCAACAAGGACATAATAAGGCCTGCTATGGATCTCCTCCTCAAAAAAGCTCATTGTTTGTAAGTTATCAGGTTCATAAGTTTCCGCAAGGAGCCACTGAAGTGCTGCAAGCTTATCAGAAGATAGTCCCTTCTCCAATTCCACATTAAAACATTGCTCAGTCTTTATGTCAATAATATTACAAGAAACTTTTGCCTGAACTTTCCTGAGTAACTCTTCAGTCTCATTTTCTTGAAGAAATGGTTTACGGTAAAAATGAATAATCCTTGATCTTGATTCGACCTCATCAACCGATTCCTCTATCAATGGACTACTAGCACCCCTATATACTGAAGCACTAAGAGTTTGCCTTGGTCGGTTATTTGGAATAGCAACTCTCTGTTTAGGTAGCCTGCAAAGATGCCGTAGGTCCAAGCAGTGCCGAACCATTCGTGACCTTCTCAACCAAGGGTTTCTTGCAGAGATAAAACCAGATCTTTGTTTTCCCTAACCAGAGCATACATATAAACGCATAAAAAGGTTAGGTACATACAAGAAAATCATAAGTAAAGTAGGTCCTAGTCCTTCTGTTGATTTATATAAGGCACAGTTTGACTGTTCTACACTGAAAGTTCACCATAAATTTTTCATACAATACTTTTTCATAGTTAGGGAATCGCGATTGCTGGAAAATGTGGTGGAATACGATAATACAAACACAATAGTATAACTTTTGTGTAACGTAACTCAGATAGGCTAATTGTGGGTCAAAGAAGGATGATCAAGCTACACCCAATAGAAATCAATAGACGAAGTAATTTAACTGGTTGCATACCATATTGCTAGGAAAACATTGAAGGCGCAGCATACTGGCTCCTGTCATTTCACCAGGAGACGCCATATTTCAGGCAATCCTAGAGATAATAGATAGTCCCAAAACCTGTAAAGCACGGAAGAGTAAATCAGATATGAACCAAAATCAAGTTTATTCTAGCACAAGGAATGAAACTAGACATTATATTTTATATCATCTGCAAGTCGTGGAGATCAGGGACTAATCTCATTATATTATAACTATGTGTGCTAAGGCAAGCATATACGCGTAAACACGTCAAGACCAAAATCCTTGAATATGGATATACTATTAACCGGCTCCAACAAGTGCTCACCAAATTCACTCCACTACAGTCATAACAAGTGCAAAAGATGAGTGCTGCATATCCGTATAACTGATCTACCGTCTCATCTGATATTCCACTTGCCTTGCAAAATTACTTGGGTATCATTGGCAGTTTGGCACTCTCTACTCCACAGCACAGAAACAACACTGTCAACAGCTTAAATAACAGACACGCACAATGCAAAAATCAGATGGCTGGCATTTTTTTTTTTTGCACCGAACAGGAGGCGTTCAGCGTGGAATCCAGTGCGCAAGAGTTCAGTGGAACCCCAAAAGATAGGGCATGACCACCCGGCAGTTAAACCTAGAACAAGCTGGACAGACTGGAATATCGATCCCGGAAAGGAAGCTTTGTATTAGATTGAACTTAGAGTAAGGCGTTGGGATTGAGAGGCCAACCTGGGTGCAGAGCGGAACGAAGTCGGCGCCCCCGGCGGCCGCCGACGAACTCCGTCTGCACGCCCTCGCTTCCTTGCCGGGTCTCGCACTAGGTTGCGGCGCCGCGCAGTGGCACAGAGCACGAAGACAGCACTAGCGCGAGGGCGGCGGCAAGAGGGGAGGGGTGTGCTCCTCTCGTTTTACCTTTTTTTCTCCATTTGATGGAAGGAATTGATTCTTTTTTTTTTCTCCATTCGATGGCATTGATTCCTTTCCTTCTTTTTTCTAGAAAAGGTCATCATGGCAAGTTTTATCTCTATCTCTATATCTGTATATCTTTATTACGGTTAGATTTTTCATATTTTGAACATAAAATATTATTCTTTTAATGTCAGTTGAGACCTTCATTTAACATTTCATACTTTTTTTTGAGGAACACAGTACAACTCTGACGCTCACAAACACGAGTATACAATCACCCCTATGACGCACACACGCACACCCTGCCCTATGAGCATCTTCGCAATACTGAGCCGGTACATCATCTTGAGATTAACGAAGCCTCCACCTCGTCTTCGACGGGAACGTCTCCTCCCACTGAAAGTGCATCACCGGAAGCCTTGGAATAAATCCAGGAAAATGCGAGCACCATTGTCAAATCTGGGATTTGAACTCTGGTGGGCTAGGGATACAATCATCCACCTAACCAACTCAACCACAGGTTGATTCGCACATTTCATACTTTTTTAACCATCACTAGTACAAAATGGTCGCCAGGGATACATTACATGTTTTAATATTTCAACAATAACCAGTTATTTGATTTTTGTTGTTGTCCGTCCTAGACTCTCACATGTTCTTGTAGACAAAATTATAGGCAATTTTGTATGTAAGTAGTACTCCTCGTTTTTTTTTACTTCGCATATAAGGTTTGGTCAAAGTCAATCTTTATAAAGTTTGACCAAGTTTATATTAAAAAGTATCAACATTTACAATATCAAAGTTATATGATATGAAAATTAATTTCATGATAAATCTAATGATAATTGTTTCATATTGTGGATGTTGATAAATCTTACTATATAGTTGGTCAAACTTTATGAAGATTAATTTTGACCAAACCTTATATGCGAAGTAAAAAAGAAACGAAAGGAGTAATTGAGGTTTTATTTTACGTTATTTGGTGTATGTTTGTGACCAAAAAAGTGAAAATAAATATAGCAATGGGGGGCATACAAAGCCTGGGCGGAAGCCCATTATATAATTTGTTTCAACTTGGCATGTCCGCTAATAAAGAATGACAAGTGCGTTCAATCTGATGAACGGTTCATATCGTCCATAGAATGAGAAAAACTTGAAGATGCCAAACCCTAATCGTCGTTTCCTCATTTATTTTCCTGTTATTATCGGAAAGGAAGGACAATGACGAATTGGCGGGAAAAAACATTGTTTGGAAAATTCGAGGACATTCGATTAATTTGCGGAGGGGCTCAATCGTTTGGAAAAAATCTTCAAACTACCAAATACTACATACTTGAAATTCACATATTCCTTCACGGAGCTACACCATGATTTTTATATTTGAACAAATAAGCGAGTGTGAAAAAGAACTGATTTGAACGGATGGTATACTTGTAATTACTTAAGGTTGTGTACAACTTGACGTCTACTCCACATTGGTGTCGACATAGTCTTCAGGCCAGTTTTTTTCGGCGATTCTCCCATAAATGCCCCTTTTCCTAGCTTCTTTCAAAATCGCTCTCCTCCCTCCACTCCATATTTTTTTTGACAATCCTATCTAGTTAAGGTCTAATTAGATAGGATTGTAAAAAAAATTGAAATGACGATTCTGAAAGAAGCTAAGAGGGGGTCGATTCTCGCCCAGAATCATGAAAAAGAACTGGTCTTTCATATGTGCCCTCCACACCACCCCCCCTCCTTTTTTTATGTTCTTGCATGGCTTTGTATTAACTGGTGTGATATCATTTGTGTGGGAGGTAATCGTGCTATCCATGCTCATTCTAGTTATGGATCAATTGTGTAATTATGGTCGATATCTTTGTGATGTTATATTTTGAGTTACTGTAAAGAGTACGATGTAGAAAAACAATAAGTTAATTACATCTATAGTACACAAACTTGTATGATGGGTAGAGATTCATACACCAACTTGAAAGATGTAGTAAATTGATCCCATAACTTCTATTGTCGGTTCACTTCAGTATAAAATGAACCTGAAGTTACATGGGAGTGGAAAGATTCAGACTCTTTTCAATGAATTTGTAGTTTTGTACCCACAATCAAAGTTAGGCGATCAGTTTGTTACATTTTTTAAGTGTATGAAGTTATACCCACACTGCAAATTCATGTATATGAACCATGGATGCAATTAATTCAAAAATAATCTTTCTTAATTGATGAGCTACCAGATTCAAAACCATACGGACATGATTTCATAACATTATCCATAATTTTAACGACCAAGAAAACATTTCTTAATTGATAAGCTACCAGATTCAGAAACCACACGGACAAATTACATAACATTATCCATTTTCAACGACCGAGAAAATTCAGAGGGACGTGCGTGGTTGAAGCAGAGCAATGGTGCCGGGAAGCTTTGGGACCGAGCCCACTCTCGTCTGTCGATGGATCATAGATCACGGATGGTCCTTGAGGAAGCCGAGCAGGAGGTCATTGATCTGGTCCGGGAACTGCTCCTGCACGAAGTGGCATCCCTCCGGGATGTAGGTGATCTTGAGGTCCGTCGCGAAGGTGTTCATGACGCCGCTCCTCATGGCGGTCTCGAAGCCAGGGAACTTGAAGCAGTAGTCCTTCTCCCCCATCACCATGAACACCGGCACCTGGAACTTGGGGTCCACGTGCTTTGTCATCCTGTGCAGAGCCCTGCGATGCGATCATGGAATCAGTTGAGTTCATCAATCTGTTTCTTCTTCTTCTTGGTAATGGTGGCATGGCCCATGGCGGAGGGCACAAAGAAAGAAGATTAATTAACCTACCTGTAGGGTATCTGGAGAGGGTAGCGGAAGCCGGACTTCTCGTAGAGCGTGGTGTAGGCGTCGAGGTCCTCCTCGGTGAACCACGGCGGCAGCGGCGTGGAGAGGTCGGCGAGGTCCATGATCTCCTGCCCTTGCTCCGCGATGGGGACGTCGCTGCGGGAGAAGAGGATGTAGATGGTGCGCACCACGCGGCGGACGTCGTAGCGGCCGAAGTCGGCCTCCGGCCTGTCGGGCTCGCGCCAGCGCAGGATGTAGAACCCCTCCGGCATGGTGTCGAAGTTGAAGGGCCCCGGGCTGAAGGGGATGCCCAGGCACATGACGCCGCGGGTGCGGTCCGGGTGTCGCAGCGCGAAGTCGTACGCCGGCATGGCGCCGTAGTCCTTGCCCACCAGGAACACCCTGTGGACGGAGAGGGCGTCGAGGATGGCCAGCACGTCGGCGACGAGGTCCTCCCAGGTGGCCTCCACGTCCTCCGGCGGCTGGTCGGACAGCCCGTAGCCGCGGCTGTCGGGCGCGATGGCGCGGTACCCGGCGGCGGCCACGGCCAGCATCTGGTGGCGCCACGTGTACCATATCTCCGGGAAGCCGTGCAGGAAGACCACCGTCCCGAGCTCGTCTTTGCCTACCTGAGCAAGGTGGAGGTTGAGCCCTCGGATGGGGAGGTGGGTGTGCTCGATCTGCTGCGCCATTGCTGCTTGCTGCCCGACCTCTCACGGAGTGATGCTTCAGTTTATGTAGGAGGAGGAGGAGGATGGAGAAATTATTTTGGTTGCGGGAATAATTCCTTCCACTCACTCTCTTTGACCCTGCCGTTTTGGCTTGATGCACGCACTCTTGGTGTTTCCTGGAGGCTGCAGGCCGAGCTATGGACAAACGCTGCACCCCTTGGAATCCAAGAAATACCCTGAAATCGATGGATAAAGCATCAGTGCCTTGCAAGACCATTTCGAGCATTTGCTCAGATTAGTGGTGGAGGCTCAACTCACCCGGAACACGGAAAAAGTCTGAAATAAATTTTAAACTTGTAGACGAAAGCTAAATCAAATATAAACTTACAATTCCGGGAATCAGCACCCCAAATTATTATATCCCGGTCTAATTTAAACTTTGAGTGGAATCGTTGAATATGACGATGAACCGGGCCGGCCCATTAACACAGTAGCTCACACGCTTATTTTTTATTTTTATTTTTATCATCTATTCATTTTTGCATTATATTAAAAAAATGTTCGCACTAAAAAATCATCAAAATTATAAAATGTTTGTGTATTTCAATAATTGATAACACTTACAAATGTGTTAATGCATATTTAAATTTCTTCACACTTAAAATTGCATTAAAGTATAAAATAATGTTAGCATGATCACTCGCGCAATCACCCTGCTCTGATTTTTTAAATTATTTGCACTTAATAATAATTAAAAACTAAAAAAAATCACAATAAAAAATAATATTTATGTGCGAAAAATTAAATACATTTAAGTGAGCGACCATTTAACATATTTTAAAAATGTGAGTCATTTAATAAACTAGATGATACCCCGCGCGTTGCTGCGGGAAATTTTTCAGAGAAAACTTATAAGAAAAATGGTTTTTTTTATATAAGAAAAATGGTTTTTTGAAACATGAGAAAAACTATTAAAAGTAATATAATTTTATTATAAATTCCCTTTGAAAATCAATACTGTTTAGAGAAAAAATGTAAGAAATTTTATGAAAATCAAAAAAATGAAAATGAATTTTGTTTTTTTTAATTTATTAGCTTGATAATACATGGTGAGAGACAATATGAGATGAAAATAATGTTGAGTAGAGATAGTGGAGACATCTCCACCATTGGCTAAGGCTAAAGCAATAATATCAATTATAGATGTGCATAGAAAAATAAAATATGAGATAACTCATAATTATTATTTTTTTATAAAAAAAGTCTCTTATAAATTGTGAGGCTAAATGCATAAAAATTTATTACTTATTTAGATTGCATGTGCATGCAATTAATGGAAGCATGTGCATGCATACTTAGTGGTTTTTTTTTGCATGGTGGACCTACTTGATGATGTGGATAGCTTGCATGTCAAGATAGATAGGTTAGTGGGGATGAACTATTTAGGTATTATAGATGTGTTAACGGATTTTTATACATTTTGAAGTATGATCATTTCCTAATTGTATATTATTTATAAAATATGTATGAAAAAATAATTGTATTGTATATTGCATATTAAAAAAAATACGAGTAACAATTTTTGTTGTATATTTCCTAAAAAATATACATAAATTGTATATACGACTAGCGAATTTTATTGAATAATTGTTGGGTACCGAGAACATGTATTTACATTTTTTACATCTATTTTGAAAAATGTACATAATGCATTTAAAAGTATTATACTTTTAAAATTTTAATACGCTATATGCATTTTTTCCATGCAAAAATTGATAAAAGTAAATATAAAAGAAACAAAAAAAGAAAAAAATGAACGCAAGTTTCTGCGCTAATGGGCCAGCTTAATTCGTTTCGTTATCCAGTAAACGATGATCCCGATCGGGATACTCCTATTTCCGGTGTGTCAAACAGGCATAAGATTTAATTTAGACCGGAATTCAATAATTCAATGTGCAAACGACGATTCAAAGTTTAGGATTTGATTTATATTTGGTGTATGAATTTAGGGTTTATTTCAGACTTTTTCCGGGAAACACTGGTCTGCACCGGGCTAGCTGTTTGTCCTGTTACCTGAACAAACTCTATTCCATCCTCAATGTCAAAAAAAAAAACTCTATTCCATCCTCCACTCCTCGTCTTGTGACTCCACGTCGGCTCCTGCAACCGTAGTTTACTGCACTTGATAAGATACACCAAAGTGAGAACCACGAGGTTGTCAGCTCGGCCTCGTGCAACTAATTTTCTTTGCAACCACCGGCACTTGATCTGCATGTCAACTGCTTTTGGATTCCAAATGCCTCATCTCTTAGCATGTCAGGGCATCTCTACCAAATCCTTATTCTAAAGGTTAAAAAAAACATGTCCCTTGTTTTATTTTATTTTTTGAACAAGGGTCTCAAGGACCCAACTGCGTTAATTCCCAGCAAAGATTATAAACAGGCCCCTCCACAAGTAGGAAATAACATAAGGGGGCAAAAAGATTACAATCAGAACCCTAGAACTAATCTGGAAAATACAATCGGGCCCTTCTTTTTCTCCGTTGCGAGCGTGTCGCTGCTTCTCGTCCTGGCTAGCTTCTCCGTCACCGGGGACAGAGCCACTTGGGGCGGAGCCGCCGAAGAACGCCATGGTACGAGAGCACAAGAGTCTCCATTGTGGCATAGAAGCCTAGAGGTTTAAAATCTGGTGACGCCGGCCTCCTGCCGTGAGCGTCCACTCCAGAGATCGCCGCCATTCGGCAAGAAAGGTCGACAACAAGATGGTTGCCGTCGAGGATGAACTTCGAACGAGGGATGCAGCAGGCCTCCAAGGTGTGAAACAAGCTCGGATCCACCACATCCACGAGACCTTCCCTCCGCCATGGAGTAGAAGAACCGAGAATAGCAGCAGCCTTGCCAGATCCGCCCCTTTCCAAGATAAAGCAAGATTATTGAGAGAGGGAGGGAATCGATCCGTTCTTCCCGTCGACCACCGCGACCACCGGCAAGAAGGAGCAAACGCCCAGATCTCGTCGCCTCTTGCGGAAGACGATGAGAACCTCATGTTGGGAGGAAAACTAAAACAGAAACTACCTACAGGGGAGTACCACCTCCCCCCTACTCCACTCCAGCCGGCGGAGGGAGCAGGAGGGAGGGGGCGCAGTCAAGCATCAAGGACAGTTAGGAAAGGGGAGAGGAAGAGAGCGGTCGTGGATGGGAGAGGAGAGGAGAGGATGTGATCTGATTTTTTTACATCCATGTCCCTTATCATATTTCCTTATAATTTGTAGAACATCAAACATTTGTTTATCCAAGAGCATCTTCAACAATTCCTCCAAGAAAGCCCGGTAAAACTGGTTTTACGGGGTGATTGCAAATTTTACATGACGTTTATCACAAACCAACTTTTATCAGATCCTAGTAAAGCCGCATATGACCCGTAAGTCGCTGACTCGTGCCATGGTGGCCGGTGATGCGGAGTCAGGACGGGCACCAGATTGGTGGCGGGGCGGGGCGGCGTGGTAGCAAGGCGGAGGCGTAGCGTTGCGATGGCGAACCGACACGACGGCTTGACACTTGATCGGTGTTGCGGTAACGTGGCGGCAGTGTGGTAGACCAACGTGGTAGCGAGGCAAGGTGAGGTGGTGGCGTGATGACGAACCAACGCGACGGCCTGACACCATATCGGTGGTGCGGCAATGGGGCAGGCCGACGTGGTAGCGAGGCGAGGCTCAACGGTAGCGTTCCGGCGGCACCATGGGGACATTTCTAGCGGGTTTTTTGCTTCCAATTTTCTTTTTGAGTCAGGCTCCTATTTTTTCTTAAGTTATAAGATGTTGGGTCAAGTTTTAAAAATCCATTTTTTTGTTTACGGGATCTGTTCAAAACTGTTTTCTACCTCAATTTTCTTTGAATGATTTTTTACAGATACAAATATTGTTGAAGATGCCGATTATTCAAATTCTTGACCTTTTAAAATTCTCCTCCATAGCGATCACAATAGTCGTCAACTCAAATTCATCATATTCTTTTTGCTCCTCTAACGATGAGTTGTCGAACAACATCTCTCATAGTTTCTTCATCTAAAAATAGGAGAGTTTAGTGATTCATTTTAGTTATTTAATTAAAATAGAAAAAACATAGAGTAATTTGACAAACACCTCATAGGTCAGAAAGAGCGTACAACGATGGAGCTCGGGCTGGGACGAATCGCGGCGTAGGATACATGTGGCTCTTCCTAGAAGGCAACATAGGTTGTTCCCAGGCATGTTGAAGTAGAATGGAGATGCCCAAGTTTTTCTTTTCAAAAAGAAGGATATCCCCTGACCTCTACATCAAGAGTGATAAGCACAACCATTTATTAAAAGTCAAGTACCAAAGTGTGAGTACAACTCAAGTATCAAAATAAAAAGTACAATGAAAATGAATATCCACAACCGACACAAATAAGACACAATATTTCAACATCTATTCTATTATTGGACGTCTTTCAAATCGATTGTAAATAGTCCGTGCTATCCTATAGTCTCCGACCGGTTGCACACAACGACTATAAGCTTCCACACTTTCGCAAGGTATGTGAAGAACCATGTACGGATTCATCCAGCCGCCCGGTAGATAATATGTAAAAGGTTTGTGATAACTTTTCATTCAATACACAATCATTCCAAGAATTTCAGATAACTCAAAGTAACGCACAAACTCCCACGTGAATTAGTGCCACAATATTGTGTTCTATTCTATCCCACCTAACTAATTACCAAACAAATAGGAAATACTATTAAACAAAGTAACGTTGAAGAACACATGAACGATTCACCATAACATGTTGGCAAGTGGGCACTAATTAATAAATAGGTGTTGGATCATCTTCTTGTGATCACTGAAACAACAACATTTACTTCCCTTCCACTTACGCTTTGCCAAATTATCTTTAACTAGATAATGCCTTGCACGTTGTTGCGGAACGTTTTTGCAAAATATTTCAGGAAAATGTTTGGTTAAATGAAACATGTATATTTGAAACAATAACTTTTAAAATAATATATGGATTTAATATAAATATTATAATGAAATCAAAAATTTCATGCATGCATGTTGCATGTGGGTTTTTATTATGCATAGTGGCATATTGAGGTGGACCTTTCTCATGCATGTTGGATGATGAGGTGGCATGCTTGCATGTTGAGAGAAATATGCTAGTGGAGGGTGATGTGGCATAAATGATGAGGTGGAGTGTGTGCATGTTGAGAGAATTGGAAGTAGTGGAGAGCAACTTCTTAAGAATGTAAGATAGTAATTAATCATTAATGCACAAATCGCATGAAAATCTTAATCTTTAACGATACCTTTGCTTTTCAAATATGGATATACTAGGGTAGGTTAAGTATTAATCAAATATACGAGCATAGATTTAACGGAGAACACCCCTGACACAGAAATATCCCGACGAAAAGTATCTCCATCATTAGATAAGTTGAACTTCATCAATCCAATGGTTTATAGTTGATACAAAGAAAAAGGGAAGAGGGTAGACAAATTTATTACATAGCAAAGTGAAGTAAAGCCAATGTTATCTAGAATTTTTTCTACCTACTTACCTACTATTGTATTTGAACCCATGACTCCCGCCATATAAAAGCAATACTTTAACCACTGAGTTAAGTAGGCAATTTATCACCACAAATGAAGACCCATTACTTCGATCGATTATATATTGAATCCCTTTTCTACATAATATCGCTTTATTATCGATCACATTCCTTCGCGGAGCTACGCCATGATTTTCATATTTGAACAAATAAGCGAATACGAGAAAGAAATGATTTGAACGGATAGGTATACTTGTAGTTACTCAAGGTAGTGCACAACTTGACATCTACCCCACATGAGTGTCGACACAGTCTTCAGATGTGCCCTCCACCCCTTTGATTTTGGTTTTTATATGTTTTTTTGTAAACAACAAATGAAAGGTTTGTTCCCCGGATCTGACATGGATGCCTCCTTCATAAGTTTATGTCATGATCTAATCCTTCCGGCTAAAAACAAGGCTACTGCTTACAACTTTGTCTTAGCCAATTCAAGAATAAACTTCCAACCTTTAAAGCTAACATGTTTTCTCATGCTGCTAGAATTGAACTTATCAGATCTGTGTTCTCTGCTATTCGTGTCTACTACATGTCTAACATATTGTTCTCTAATAAGCTCATTTCCCAACTGACAACTATTATCAGAACTTTTTGGTGGTCTGGTATAAAAGACATTCTTGAGGTAAAGGTTTGTGTCTTAGGGCCTCGAAAGACATCTGTCACTCCAAAGATGAAGGGGGACTTGGGATCAGAAATCTTCAAGCCATCAATGAGGGCCTCATCTTATCATCTCTTTGGAGGATTGTTGGTTCTCCCCACTCTCACTTATATCAGGTACTCCTATCCAAATATTTCAGTGACACTTCCATTTGGAAAGCTCAAAGGAATCTTCCCAAACCTGGATTTTGGTCTTCAATTATTAAACTTCTCCCAAAGCTCTCTGCCAATGCTTTTTATCAAATTACTAAAGGTAACATCTGTTTATGGAGCACTCCCCGATGTACTGGTTGGGGTCATATTCATGATCGTCTTATTTTCAAAATCAAGATTCGCTTACCCTGCTACTATTTCTGATTTATGGTCCCCTGGAACCCGTTTCAGAAACCTCTGGCATCTAATATTTTGCAGACCCAAATCATTCAAGATGGTTGCCTTGACATCCTTTGCTGGAGACTCAACCATAATGGCCTCTGTTCTTCCAAATCCTCTTACAAATTATGCATGCAGGACATCCAAGCTATTCCTAGGAATGCCCCTTCCCAGATCTCCAACCAGGTGAAACTTCTCCTGAAATTCATCTGGAAGGAAGAATATGTTATTCCGAAGATTAAGACATTTTCCTGGAGGCTGCTCAGAAAAGCTTTAGCCACCGGTTTAAGATTTTCACTGATGCAGCCTTTTAATGCAAAATGATTCCTCGTGCCAATGTTGGACAAGTTGCTACTGGCATTGGAGTTTACATTTATTTCTTGCAGGACTCGAAGGAGATCACCTTATACATTCAAGCTTTTGCTCCTGTCACTGGTAATCTCCTACAGGTTAAAGATATTGCCTTCCTTTTGGGTGGAAAGACTAGTGCTCACCTCAACCTCCTCAACAACACTTTCATCACAAACTGTCTCTCCTTAGCAAAGATTGCTCCAACTAAAGAAATCACAGGCAACCAGGTCCTCTTGTTCATCATACCCATCCTGCCTGATTACTTTGCTACCACTGGCTACCTTCTGCCCTCAGTCTTTCACATGAAGATGAATTCTAATGAAGTTGTCCATAATCTTGCTCATCAAGATATTAGTCGCTCCCTGTCTCTTGATTCCTCTTACTCTGCGCATACTCATGATCGAGCTGCTTATCCCTTTACAACTTCGATCAGTGAGTTTAACCCTCGGGTATGTATTACATGTTGTACACTATCTTTATTTCAATAAAGTTGGCACCTTGTGCGCCTTTTATGTTTTTTTTTAAAGACTACCCACCTCATGAAACCCTATGCGACTTGGCTTTTCTCCTTCCCAATCTCAAACGCGCCGCCGCCGTTCTCCACCAAGAACACGACGAGATGGAGACAGAGGCAATGTCGAGCAAAATCATCCGGCGTCGCCTGATGATCGACGGCGTGGACTGCAAAGACGCCAAAGAGAACCAGTCCGCGGCGCTGGATCACATCCACGAATACTACAAGAAGGCGCTCCATCGGCTCCCGCCGGCGCTGATCCCGAGCCTCCTCGACGCCGGCTTCTGCTTCGGTTTCCTCGACCCCGTCTCCAACATCATCGCCAACACCGTCTCCCAGGAGCTACTCGAGCGGAGAAGAAGGAAGAGACCACGGCCTGTCGCCGCCACCACCAAGAAAAGGAAGGAGAAGGAATCGCAACGATTGAAGAGCACGGCCATCTCCAAGATCGTCGTCGAGTCCAGCAAAGACATCTGGCTCGTGCCCCGGCTCTCGGACCGCAGGAACACCTCACTCCGGAGCAGCAGCATTGCTGCCCGATCCCTCCGCGGCCTCGTCACCTTCCTCACCTCCTACTTCCGCTACCTTACCACCTGGGATGCCCTGCGCTACCTGCGCCTGTCCAACGCTCACCTTCTCGTCGCTGTGCGTCTCATCCAGGAAGATCGTGGCACCCACAGCTTCCCCATCCACGGCCCTACTGCAGAAACTGCTCTCAGATGTGCTGCCATCTCCGCGTTTCATCCCACTGTCGACATTCTGGTGTCTCGATCCTTCTCGCTGGCTTCTTGTGTGGACAAGGCCTCCAGCCTTCTGGGGACACAGGGTAGCATCAGCCATACAACTCTAAAGACACTCTCCAAGCTATTCACCTCCACCAAGGACCAATGGAATCCTATACGGCATGCCGTTTCACCGATGCAACACACGAGAATAAAGACTATTCCGGTTGAGGTTGGGCTAGAAATCTCTCTCAAGATGGTGCTTCTGGATAAAATCCATGTGTTATACCTCAAGGCCATTTCCTGCATACCGAAGCATGACTTGTGCTCACGCTACCACCGTGGGCTCCTCAAGGCTGGCCACTGCTATGGTCCTTTGGATCCTGTCTCCAACATAATCCTTAACACCATTTTGTATGACACCATGTTTCCTCCAGAGCAAGAGTTTGAGGTTGAAATGATCTGCACAAAGAGCCTCGCACGCATTGAGTTCCTCTCCATGTGTGGTCTTGTTGCCTACACATGCGTCCGCTTCCCTGCCTATTCTGTATATGAAGCTATGAAGTACCTGCTTCTCTCCAATGCCAGACTTGATAGGGTCATTGAAAAAGGTCATGATGGAGACATACCTTTTTCTGAATCTGTTGCCTATGATACCGCTTCTCGCGCAGCACGACATCCCAGCCCTACTGCACTTGTAGAATTTGCGACGACATTGATGCCTCAGGTGGGGGAAACCCTTCGGTCAACACTTGAGGTTAAGCAGGTCCTCTCTTCACGTGATGTCCGTGCCATATCTAGAACTTTGTCACAAAAGTTTCAGCCTGCTGAATCCTTGGAGCCGGTTGAGAAATTGAGCAAGAACGCCTCAACGATTATCTCAAAGCACCAGGATAACTTTATGGCTTGCCAGAGTACAATTGTTCGAAAGGTTGATGCTGCATTACTCAGATATGCAAAAGAAGCGGCAAGTTCATTCTCTATGCTCTAACTTATTGTTACATGCTAGCACTTTCTCTGTTAGACACTGTTGTTGATTTTATCCTTCTTTACCTGATTGTAGGGACAAGAATACGAGCTTCATTTTATCTGTGATGTGAATTCTACAATACCTGAGTATGGTGTATGCTACTGCCCGTGCAACTACAAATACCCAGTTTCTCACATGAACGTCTGGGCGAGACGAAGAGGTTCCCAGAGTGCTGATCAAGTTCCCACACTATTCTTCATCCAGTGCAGCGATATGGAAGAAGACATGGAGAGCATGCCGTTTTTATGCTGTCCTATATTTGATCTATCAAAAGATGCTGGTATGCTCTTTTATAAAGTCATATCTTGATATATCAGTTTTCTTCGCATGGCTACTCAATAGGAGCTATCAACTTTCCCTTGACATATTTATACATAATCCTTTGAATGATATTTACAGTGCTGCGAACTATACAACTAACCAGAACAAATGTATTTTAAAAACTATACATTCATCTAGTAATTCGGTTTATTCTCCTCCTGATCAATATCCATGTATTTCTGATAAATACCTAGTTATCCACCTTACTTCCACAGTATGTGAACTTAGTTTTCAAGATGTTTATCTTAAAGCCCATAATCAGTGTAGTACCATTTTGATGGATGCTGTTATGAAGTTTAGCATGGACATAGTTTCAACTTACATTGAACCTCGGACATGCCTATTAGCATGGGATGTACGATTGTAGAATAATGTTCCTTTGACGTTTGGATATCTTGCATGGTTGATTTTTAGGAGTTCTTAAGTTTTACTTCCTCAAATGTTGCAAAAGAAAACATTCTTTTACCAGGAGTAGAACTATGAGTTTGCATTTTTATTAATGCCAATAGTTCATTTTTCTTACCATGGATTCCTTTTTGGCTCTTACATATCTTCCCCTTGTCCATCGTTGATAAAATACAACCATAAGCCTACTCGGATTACGAAGGAACTAATGGAAACAGTGACCTTTCCCATTTGTTTTGAACACTGGGCAATATGACGCCGAGTTGAAAATGAGATGCAGCGAAGTAAAACCACCTAAAGCTCCTCAAGGTGCATTAGGGTGCTTAATGCACAAATCCCGTCCCCATATCTCTCCCTCCTATAATTCCTTCTCATTTTCCCTCTCATCGTCCACCTCTTGTTGATTCTTCACACCCTACAGACCTTGCTTGTGTCTGAACCTTTTTGGGTATCCTTTAGTTTTATCCCTTAAAGGTTTTAAAGAATGCCTGGCTCATGTTGCACCCCGCATCTGACATGTTCCTAGTAATAAGTTTTATGGACCAACTAGTAGAACCAGAAGTCTGACTGATAGAAGAGAAGGTTGAGCAATCCACACATACTTGACCCCCCTCCCCCCCCCCCCCCCCCCCCCAATTTTCACGTGTGGCTGTTTAAGAGGCGTAAGTGGACTGAAAAGGGCAATCAACTTTTCATTAAAATTGCGGGGACCGAGACTAGAACCCAAGACCTCTTATCTTTGATGCCATTTTAAGTTTCATGCTCAAACCAGTAGAACAAAAGGTCTGATTTGATGGAGAAGTTTGGGTAATCCACATACTTACAGCATCAAGGATACATAAATTGGATGTGCATCCCCGTACCATTAGGTGATGTTTCTGCAATCATCATTCCAGTTTGCATTAGGTGTCTTCCTTTCAAAGGAGCAACAGTAATGATCTCACCTTACACTTAATCCCCAAGGAATATAGAGGGAAAAGGTTCCATTGATCAAACTGTCATATTCCATTTATCTAGCTTCAAATAGTATGCCAACACGAGATGCAAATTGCCACTCTTAGTGTTATTGTGCATGGCCTCTATTCTGAAATACTGCCATATTCTGAATTTCCGATACAATTTTATTTTCAAGTTGATGTTCTTTATTGCCATTGTTACCTTCTGAGCATTGATGTGATGTCTATGTCAGGCTGATGACCCTTTCATTTATTTATTTATTTACTTTTGAGAAAAGGTCGCTGCTATCATTGTGAGTATAAAGGGAGCAAGATTATTCACCCATCTTCAGAACCATACCTTGGGCGTTGCACGAAATTTGAAGATATGGCTCGTGGAGAAAGAACAGTGAACAACCTAGAACTTGCTCAATACGGGCAGAAGCATACTCTGCTGGATTCTACATTGGAAGATGAAGACTCCATCTATTTTGAGCCTGCCCGAGACGTTAATTTTTCTGTATTTATCAATGAGGTCGCTAGGGATAGGGTGAGGCTGGAGAAATGGAGGAAGAAACAGCATCCAGGCAGTGTGGACTATTCTTGGATAGAGAAAATGGTCTATGAGAAGGCCTTGGCTTGCAAAAAACGTAGCATGTCGCAGATTTAGTTATTAGTTTCTGCCTCGTTGTTGTTTCTGTCTTGTCTATTTATTTATTTATTTAGACAAAGCTGTCTTGTCTATGTAAATCCTGAAGGTGTTAGCAAGGAAAATGATATACGACTGATGGCCCTTTCTACTGGTAGTGGTTTGCTGGAAACTAAGTTAACTGTGAACTTAATTATATTTGGAAGAATTATTTAAGAGTGTTGTATGTGCAATGGTGGTTACTTGAGTTAAAGATTAGAAATGTGCATCACTAAAATACAAACATATATGCACTGAACAAAAATGTTCACATATTCCGACCACCATGTTCAGTACTACCACTAGTCACATTTTTGGCGGCTATTTTATTTTTCATGTCTTTTTTTGCAATCTCTGAAATTTCTCTGAAACCTCCTGTCTGCCAATTGCACAACATGACTTCATCAAGTGGCTTGGCGCCACAACGACGCCATTTCTACGTGAATTGCCGGGAGATCTTCGAGACAAAGTGTGAAGGATTGAGGATGATGTTGCAGCTCAGGTAAGGGAAGGAGAAGAAAAATGAAGTTATTGCAGAAATTAAAGCAAGATATGATAGGAAAGATGAAATTCAAATGTATAAATGTCTGTTCCATGGTATGATATTCTTTGTAGCTAGTTTAGTACCGGGGTTGTTTTCAAGTTAGTTTTTGTGCTTTGTGGTGTATTTGTGTGGCATTCCTGTTTGAATGAGAATGAGATGAGATTGATTTTTTATTGGCATTGAAAATGAGAAGTATTGCTGATATTGCAATGTATGGGGTGACCGAACTTCTTCCCCCCCCCCCCGTGGGTGACGGGAGAACCCTACCCTTCCCCGCCGCCTCCAGCCCTCTCCCCCCTCTCCTCCCCTCCCGCTGCCCGCGTGGTGCTCGTGGCAGCGGGCCGGCTTCTTCCCACGCGCGGTGGCAGAGCACGGGGGCCATCAACGACGGCGGTCCGGCGGCGTAGCCTTTGGCTGCGGGTGGCCGCGACTGAGCAGGTGGCCGGTGGCGCCCATCCTCGGCCCAGATCTGGGCCCTTCGGGCCCTATCGATCTGGGCCAGGGCGGGCCGGCGCGGCTGCTCAACGACGGCAATTCTGGCGGCTGAGGCGGGGCGGCGCGATCTCGGGTGGTAGCGGCGGTAGCGGCTAGCTCGCTGCAGCGCGGTAAAGAAGAGGACTTTGCGGACCTGTCTAGGCCCGGCCGGGCCAGGGGTGGCCCGGTGTGTCCCCTTTGCCGCATCCGGTCGGTGACCGCGTCGAGGGCGGTGGAGGTCGGTCCGTCCCGCGCGGCTGTGACGCTGCTTCCTGCGAGTTCGGTGCTCGCTCTTCCTTTCCCCGGCCTCGTGTAGGTGTCCGCGGGGAGACGGCGAAGATGGCGTCAAGGCCGTGATGGCGCATGCTAGTGGGCGGAGCGCTAGGTTGAGCACTTCCGAGCATCCGGGGTGGTGGATTTGGGGGTCGAGAGAGATCCCTGTCGGCTTATCCGACCCCAAAGTGGTGACGCCTGCGGGCGCCATTGCCCCTTCTTGAAGGGCTTCGGGGTACCCCTCGTCCACTATCCTTTGTGTACCGGGGGAAACCCTAGGATTCGTCCGGGCAGCAGAGGTGTCGTCGTCGTCATCCTCCTTCATGAAGGTGTTGCTTGATACTCGATGATTCGGAGTACCAGAAGTGTGGTGGTACTTGTTCGGTGGGCGTAACGGTTGCGAGTCATCTTTGTTTCGTCGATCTGCCGGCGTCGGCATTATTTTCTCTTTTGTTTCTCTTGCTTTTCTTTTGGCTTGGATTGTATCCGGCCTTGCGTGCGTGGGGTGTCGAGTTGACGTGCGTTTGTATCGGATGCTATGTTGATCAAGGCTTTATTTATAAAGCGAGGTAAAAGCCTTTTTCGGTCATATTGCAATGTATGCACTGTAAATTTACAACAAGTCAAAATTGAGACATTATGCACTGTTTTGTTCTCAACGCGTTCAATTTTGACAGGAACAAGATCACATTATGACATTATGCACTTACTTTTTAGATAGTTTGGCATAGAACAGGAGCAAATATGCACTGTTTTTTTTACAACACTGGTGCAAGTATGAATTGCATATGTGATACTCCCTCCGATCCTAAAAAGTGTCTTGGAAAAACAACTAAGATAGTTATAACTCATAGTATAACTTGCGACACTTTTTTAGGATCAGAGGTAGTACAATTTTACAGGAACAAACACCTATTAACACAAGTTCATAAATGACATAAGGTTGAGTACTCCATAAGGTCATAAGGCGAGTTAATTGCATATTACCACCACAATTCACACTTTTTACGAAAAACCACAACTTCGCTAACAGTTTGCCGTTTGCACTTATTTTTCAGTAATAGAGATTAGAGGTGCGAAAAACACTGATTGGATGGTTCAACGCATTTTGACACTCAAACTGACATCACGGGCCCACTCGTCAGGGTCACTAACAGAGAGAGTCAACCCTGTTACGTTTGACTGTTATGACACGTGAGACCCACATGTCAGTCTCAATAAAAATATTAAAATAAAAATAAATAAAAATAAAATAATTTATTTTTTAAAATAATTTGAAAAATGAATAAAAATAAAATAATTTATTATTTAAAAAGATTAAAAATCCCAAAAAATCCCGAATGAAGAAAAACCTCGCCGGGCCAGTCTCTCTCTCCCCACCCAACAACTAGCGCCCCCATCGCCAGAGACCCTCGCTAGAGCGCCGCCTTCGACCCCCTCGCCGCCGCACCCTCTTCTCGCTCCTCTCCGTCTGCCGACGCGCTCGCCTCCCGCTCCTCCCCGTGCGGCGCTCGCCTCACCGCCGCCTAGGGACGGCTCAACGTGGGGGCAGAGACCCCACGGGCGCGGGAGCGGCGACACCTCCGTTCGTCTGCTCGTGACCACCTCCGCCCGCCCCTGTCAGTGTCGGCCCACACCTGCTTGCGGTTGCCTCCGGCCTACACGAATGGTTCTACCTACCTTCATCGAACGGTTCATGAGTCAACAGATTTTTTCTACACTTCGATTGATTGACGCGTAGCATTGACTCTTTAATAAATGAATAAATGCAATGAAGGACCGTACTCCGATTAAGAAAAAAAACAATGCGTCTGCTAGTTGTAATCAAGATTCACTAACAAAGATGTTGTACTAGTTGTAATCGGGCATTGCATGCTTATTCTATGTTGAGGGAGATTCTCTATGACAGCTATATAAGTATATATACAGAGTCCTGGTTCTTTTTTCTATCGCTTGAAAACAACGGCCGACCTAGACACAGATGCACTAGCTTTGTGCACGACTTCTGGTTTCGGTCCACGTCCGTGCTGCTGTTTTGTCTTCTTTTCCGTCTATCAGTCTATGGAGAAATTCTTCAAGGCGAGGTAACTTTCGTCCTTTAAACTCGCGTGTCTACATCTATCTTTTGCCACTTGTTTGCTGCTTCACAGTTCACACATAGTATGCCTATAAGGTTATAATCTGTTGTTTTAATCGGTTTTCACAAGCAGGTTTCACACTCTATTTTTTTGGAATTTCTTACTTTCAGAGTATCACTAGCCCAAGTATCCAAAAGGTTAACTCCTTTTTTCATTTGAGGAGTCCGATGAATTCTCATTTGCTTTAACCTCTGAAATGTTTAAGGACAAGTATCTCACACAACTGCCTCTTTGCCTCGCTCAGTCGCCTCCGTTGCCTTCGACAACCACCCTGCACACCCACAAACCTTCTAACCCACTTTGATTCACTTGTTGATCACCATCATTGTTAAAATCAACGCATCAAGCCGCCGTTGCGAGTTTGTAGACTAGGAGGACAACCGCGGAGTCGAGTTTCCTAGGGAACATAACGACACCACCTCTACGAGCTCCTGCGTCGAGTTTGGACCTTTTGATTGATCAAGCCTTTGTTGCTGCTCCCTTGATGTCCATATCACGACCACTACCGCCACCGAAGTTCCACAATGTGAGGCAGCGTCCTTGGGGCACTTGGGCGGCGGGGATTCTAAATTCGAAGACGTGGGATCGAAGGTGGCTTAACATGTTTGCTACCGCGAAGGAGGCAGGGCACGCATATGACACCACGATTCTTCGTTACTCCCTCTATCCGGGTGCATTGGGCACCTAAGGAAATTCTAAAATTGCAGAAGTGTTAGACGCAATTAGATTAAATGTACCTCATTTATCTCAACTCCCTCGTACGTTCATCTCATTTGTTCCTTTTTTTTGTTCGGCTCCACCAGAAAACCAACCCGTCTCCTAGTCTCCAGTGTGAAATCAAACCAAAAGGCCTGGTGCTCCTTCTCTCTCATGCTGTACCGCCTATCCTTCCTCATGCATGCATGCATTTTCCCTTGGTTAGATCAAATGACCAGAACTAATGACGAGATTTAATTTCAGATTAAGTTTCGATTTCGAGGAAAAGCTATGCGCTCGTCCAATCTAAACCCGACTAAATCGCAGAGCTTTTCCTTAGGTGCCCAATGCACCTGGACGAAGGGAGTACTTCGAGAGCGAATAGTGGCGCAAGTAGCGGCCAAGTAGCGGCCTTCCTCGCACCTCCCATTAGGGGCGTCTCCTAGGTCAAGGAAAACGAGCACGACAAAACTGTGGCGCAAGTAGCGGCCAAGTGCACCGATGTTTGCTTGGTGGCTAAGCTCATCGAGGAGGACCTGCAAATCCTCGTCGAGAACCATGCGTTCTTTGAAAACGAGGGCAAGATCGGTCAAGAACCTGAGCAGATCATCAACGTCAACGCAGAAAGCAAAAAAGAAAACTAGTGTTTTCTACGTCTACATGTAATATTGTTTATCTATAAACCTAAATAGTTGATTTTTTTACTATATTTTTTCTCAACATGCACATATACGTTTTCTTCTTATTATTTATAAGTTGCATGCTTCATCTCACTATCTACCTTTTTTTATCCATATATCTCATAAACAACATTTAACACAAATATTTGCCACATTATTAACACATTATCTCATCATAATTTACCTCCATTATGGCCTACCATTTGTACTGTTTCCGCAGTAACACGCTGTAAGGCCCGCTATGCGGTACTATTCCAGATCTAGATGTTTCCATCCAGATCCGGGGACGAAGCACATATCGGTCCCACCGCGACATATGACATATGCCCCGGATTTCCAACATGATATCACAACATTACAGATACAAGGATACAACATCTCATACAATCGGCATACAACTGCCTTAATACAATACAACAGCGGAAGATACATGTCTGAGTACAGACTACAAGCAAATGTCTAGTGGCAAAGAGAAAAGCATCGATCCCATAATCACACGGGTCCAGGCCCTCCGCCGGGATCCGCCTATCTAGTCGTCGTCGAGTCTCCACGTGAAACGTCGATCACCATACCTGTTGTTGATCAAGAACCCTGAAAAGAGATTGGGGGTAGTATCATGAGTACAGAGGTACTCAGCATCCAACTGTAGTGGTCATCTGACCCAGCAAGGACTTCATCACTCGTCATTCTAGGACAACTAGTAGTTTACGGTAAGAAAGGGGTAAGTGGTGAGGTTGCTGCCGCACTAGCATTTATAAAGTGGCTAACGATCTAGAGAGTAAGGTAAGAAGCCAAGCATTCGATGAGGAATCGCCTCCAACAAGTCTTGCTATCAGGTACTTACGCAATCATAACACCTATCCTATCCTTGTCCTCCTCTTCGCATCCCGACGAAGAAGAAGCAGTCAAGGCACACACACACGTTGATCAAGTTATATTAAGATTATCTCAGTTGTTGTTGTCTATGAACAAGGAGTAGGTCTCAAGTCGTCCATAACCGTGGACACGGCTTCTCGAAAAGATTTAACCCTGCAGGGGTGTACCAACTGCCCATTACAAGGCTCCGCACGCACGTCCATCTCTATCAGTTGCTACCCGTGCCCATTACAAGGCTCCGCACGCACGTCCATCTCTATCAGTTGCTACCCGTGATAGGCAACCATTTTATGATTTAGTCCCAAGAGATCCGGAACGACAGGTCCCTCTAACTAACAACGCACAAATCCGGGTGGCCCCCGGTGAGTCGACATCCAACTCAAAAGCCGGCCGTGCTCTCGAATCGGCCTCTACCGTCTGGATGAGGTCGGGTTAGTTGCCCAAACAGATGTGGACAACCCCCTAGCTCCCTGGGATGGACCAACAAGAGAAACCACGTCTCCGCTGGCCCAAGTTGTTTTAAAACTGCTGGGAGCTCACCAGTCACACACACGTTTTCAAATGGTAAATCAGCTTGGGCTACCACTAGAAATGTTTGAAGCTAGATAGGTAAGAAAAGGGGACCCCATAAAATCCCACACGCGGTTAGGCACGCTCAGTCTTAAAACCAATACCCGGAACTCGGATCCTAGGTGACTCGAATGGAACAAAGCGTCGGGGCGGGATAGCCTAGACCTTCCATCCTTCGTCGAATATAGTCAACATTTATAATAATCATATCATCAACAACAATATAATAATGTGATATCCCAAACCCCGGAGTAACAGGGGGTAACATCGTAGCATCCTAAGCATGCATACTAAGCAGGGGCTGAGCAACGAGCAATAGTAACATAGCAGTACAAGGTTTGGTGGGAGGGGACATGGCTGTATCGGTTTGAAAGAGGCTGTAAACATGTGGTAGGATCAAACATCGAACCTAACCTAGACTAGCATGCAAACCGCTGGTTGAAATAGAATGGATCATAAGTAATGTATAGTCCTTGCCTGTTGAATAGTCGGGTTCCGAAGGTGTAGTGGATCGCAAGCTCGCATCGTCTCCGAAGGTACCCGCGGAAGCACACAAGACGAGAAACACTGGAAAGCAATCAACGAGCAAGCGCTATATTACTACGAGGCAAACACAAGATCAAGAAGACATCACACGACACGGCAACGCAATACGGATCTATCATCGAAAACGGTTACTAACAGTTTAAGTGGGGTATCGGTCACACACGACGAATACCGCACGTTTACGATGGTTCAAGTTGTTTAGCTACAGGTGATCAACCAACGGTTGTTAACATGGCAACTCAAGTAAGCATGGCAAGAGGTTAAGCACAAAGTAAACTATCTATACTAGTCAATTTAAGTGAGGCACAACCTAAACATGGCATAACACTAAGTGTCGCACGATGATTAAAACATTTGATACTGTTCTGCCCTAAACCATATTTTAGGTTGGTTAACAACAGCAAACAATAGCATAAACACAAAGTACACGAAAAACTAATCAAGTTACATATAAAGAACACTCCAAACGGAGTTACGGTTAAAAAGATATAAGCAAAACAAGTTACGGGCACAATCTGCCAACATCACGAAGCACACTTTAGAGCAATGCATAAACAGGATAAACAATGCAAACATGCTCACAAATGACTTGCAATTAAAGTAGACATGGCATGGAAGGCATGGCAAAAAGAATCATGCAAAAAGGCATCATAGATCAAAAGATATTAAGCAAACAACATGACATCACAAAGTAACAGACTTAGTGAAAAACTGAGGTGACTGTCAAAAACAGCAGCATAGCAACTTTGGAGCTAAATATCTATATGACCAGTAATGCTAACATGAAGATGCAATACATGTAAAGAAATTAGACATGATGCTTAACAAAATGCAATTGGAATCACTCAAATCCGATAAACGGTCGCGACACACTCGTCGACCGAAGTTGCAACAAAATAACAGTTTCAGCAACAGCAACACATTAACATCAGGATCACCACTTTGGAGCAAGATTTAATATAGCTATAGCACCCAAACATGACATGTTAAAGCATGGAAATGAAGTACACATGATGCTTAACACATAGGAGAAAGAATCAATGCAATAGGCCTCATGGATTTGTTAAAATCATCATGCAAAGTTGCAACAAAATAATAACAGCAGCACTTAACAGGAAAAAGTAGCAATTTAACGGCCTGATGCCCTGTTTAGCACACAATTACACAATCAAGATGATCTCAAATGCAAAAACTTTCTACATACGAATTCTAGAGCACGCAAAACTGAGCAACTTTCGTTTTGGGGGCAACGTCATCGGAGCTACGGATCAACGGGAAAAAGCAGTACAAAACGGGATCAGCAGCACATATCACAGGGACTTAGCAAAAAAAACAGGTTCTCAGGGAAAAAAAAGGTCTCGGCTGATTTCTCACCCATGGGCTCTAAAGGCCCATCCGGCCTGGGCTGGCTTGGCAGGGGAGCTGGGCCGTGGCTCGGTGGGCGCGTCCAGCTGGGCCACGGGGCGCCTGGCGAACTGGGCCGGCCCACCACGGCGGTTGGAGTTCGATCGGGCTCCTCCCCGATCCGGCTCGGCCAGGGCGGCGGCCGGCGGCAGCCGGAGCTCCGGCGAGGCGGAGGACGCCGGCGGGCGGTGCAGGAAGGCGGGGCAGGTGCGGATCGGGTCGAGGGGGACGTGCGGCGGCCGGATCCAGGCGGCGTGGCGCACGGGGTCGAGCTCGGCCGCGGCTTCCATGGCGCGCCGACCATGGCGAGGACGGCGGCGGCTGCCGGCTCCGGTGGCCTGCGAGGGAGGAGACGCGGGAAGGAAGGTGAGAGAGATGAGAGGAGGGAGGAGGCGCGGGAAGAGGGAAGGGCGCGGCGGCGCACGGCTCGCCGGCCGGTGGCCTCGTCGGGGTCGACGGAGGAGCTCCCACGGCGAGGAGGCGGAGGCGCGGTTGGCGGGCCCGCGGGGCCCAGATCCGGCCCGGCGGCGGGCCGCGGCGGCTGGAGGTGGGAGGAGGCGACGTGGCACGATCTGAGCCGCAGATCGGCCAGATCGACGGCTCTGGATCGTCCGGGGGCAAGGGTTTCGGGATAGAGAGGGGCTAGGGGGCTGATATGGATATTTTTCAGGGGGGTGCCTGCGAATTTTCCATTAGGGTAAACCCTAATTGGGTGGTGGGAGGCTGGTGGTCTTTATATAGGGCTGGATGGCTGGCCAGATGACGCAAACGCCCTCGGTTCCCCTCTCGCGTGTCCGGTGATCGCGTTCGTGACCGCCGAGACTCCGTACGGACTCCGATTCCGACGAAATCTCGAACCACGCGCTCAGCGCGTCGAGCCCGTTGATCGTACCTCACTGCGGTGACATTCCGACAACATTTTTCGGTGCTCCTGAAAATAATCCGTTTATTAAATAAACGGGGTTTTTCGATCCGGTGGCGATGGCTGGACTTGTGCCGGTTGCGACGGTGCTCGGGTGAAATCCCGGTGTCGCAAAGTCATGTGCCGTCGTGGAAAGGGGTCGGTCACGCATCCGATACGAGAATAGGGGGGAGAAATATTCACCGATTATTATTTCGGCGAAGCAAACACTGCAAAAAAATACAAACAAACAAACAAATCACACCGAAAACAAAATTTTTAATTTTTGCAAAAACTGGGCTGTTACACACGCGGGTTATCTTATGGCTAAAGAAACAACTCCGAGATAAGAAAACAATTCCTAGATAAGGAATTTTCTTTTCTTGAAAGAAAGCTTGGAGATAAGAAAACTCAAAACTATAGCTGCATTTCTAAAATAAAATCTAAAATCTATAGTTTTTTTTGTGAGAATTCTAAAAGCTATAGCTGCATAGTATTTAAAGCATGCGTGTCAATCGGAGGGTACGTTCAAGAGGTCACTCGCGCGCGTTTCGGACGGCCACATCTCCCGCCACAACCCGTACCACAGCCACAGTCAAGCCACAGACATTGTCACAGGTTCCGCGCAATCGCAAACTCAACCATATGTACAACCATAGGTCCGCGCACAGCCACAGGTACAACCATAGTCCGCGCGCAGCCACAGTTATTACTTTATGCGGAAGGCAGTTAAAATGCTCGGTTTCAAAGGTCGTTAAAAATGATTTCTGCGGAATACACGAAAGGATGCCCGCTAAATAGTGAATCCGAGCCTCGTGGCTGCGTATACTAATTCGGCCGTGAATCTGGGCTGCGCATTTGAAGCTTGCTTGTCGGCCCAGTCAGTCTTCCGCCGTGTGTGTGGCCAGGTGGACTTTGTCCGCAGTGGGGCCCACCCCTGCCAGTCCCTGACACGTCACCTACGGGACGAAGCAGCAGTTACGGTACAGGCAGCATGGTAACCTCGTCGAGCCGAACAAACGCAGCAGCAGCAGCATATCTCATCGAGCCCAGAACAGACCGACGACTCACGGACTCAGGTCACAGCCAGAGAGAGACAGAGGAGGAGGAGGCGCTAAACCCACCGGGTCGGTGCGCGCGCGATGGCGAGCAGGACGGCTGGCCGGGGCGGGAGGCCGCTGCTGGGAGGCGGCGCCGGGGGCGGGAGGCGGGGGAAGCCCTCCAAGGCGATCCTGGCCGCGCTGCTGCTGGCCTCGGCGGCGCTCCTGCTCCTCCTGGCGCTCGGCGCGCTCTCGCTGCCGGGCTCCGACGGCACCGGCCGCGGCGCCGTGCTCTCGCTCCGCCGCCCGCGCTTCCGCAGATCCGCCTTCGAATCGTGCGTTCCATTCGCCGCCTCCCCTCCTCCGCGTCCACGCGGCTCTGCGATTTTATTTTTATTTTTTGTTTAGAACGAAGACGCGACGTGCGGCTCCGTGATCTGCCGCGTTCGTTACCCGCGCACGCTGTCCTTTTTCCCGGGATTGAGATTGACGTGGTGTCTGTTTTCTTGTGCAGGAGGCTGGAGAAGGGCGGGGAGAAAGGGGAGCCCTGGACGGAGGTTCTGTCGTGGGAACCACGGGCCTTCATCTACCACAACTTCCTCGTGAGTCTCTTGCCCCCCATTCTGTTTCTCGTTTCCGCCGAAACGGCTGCACCTTTTTATTCTTTACGTGTTCCATTGGTTCTGGTAGGATGCGGGTTGGGAGATCTCCCCAGATTTGTGTCGGTGATTTTAGAAACATTGTCCCATCGATACCAGACTAGATTCGTTAAGTAAAATTCGAAATGCTTGTACCTCAGTCGCAAGAATGCCGAATGAGGTTTAGTTGTGATGTGAATTAGGTAGTACCAAAAACTGTGCATTAAGGAACTAGATATGAGCCATATCGCCACTGCCTTTTTACTTTAGAGGGCTATTATACATGCAGGGCGTCTGGACATGGCTCTTATTGAGTTCTACATGTGTTGAAAAGTGTGAGCACGGCAAGATATTGCCCATCTAGGAATCCTCATATATATACTCACACATGATTTGTGCTTCGAATCTGCTTGGGACAAAGTAGATGGTAAATATCAACACCGGCATTAGATACTTGGCATTGTGATTATTAGTATCCGAAATGCATTTGGAAGGTGTTACTTCTGGTGACCTTGCATAATAGGAGATGAAAAATGCCAGCAGTATTTGTTGTATTTATACCTCGTTGGTATTACTGCAACTGTTTATCATCCGTTTTAGTTTGCTTCAAATAGCAATCAGGGTATGACTCGCTTTACTTGTGCTCTCAGTCCAAGGAAGAATGTGAATATTTAATTTCATTGGCAAAGCCTCACATGAAGAAGTCGACAGTGGTTGATTCTGCTACTGGAGGGAGTAAAGATAGCAGGTTTGGACACTGCAAATTCTTCTTTCTAATGGATCTTTTACGGAACCTGATGCCCACTTATGCTTAATGAAATGTATTCAGGGTGCGAACGAGTTCAGGAACATTTCTTAGAAGAGGCCAAGACAAAATTGTTCGCACCATTGAGAAAAGAATATCAGATTTCACCTTCATACCTGTAGGTATGGCATACCTACCAATACCATGGATACTTGAAATTGAAGTGCTTAGCTTTCTATGTTTTTGCTAGTATGCCTAGGGAAAAGATTAATGCTGAACATATGGTCTGAATATAATTTTAAATACATCGTATTTTTCATTTGAAGAACTTTGCAGGTTTAATTCATCATAAATGAATTGAACACCACCTCAAATTAATTAAGTTAGAACTATTGTTGCTCTACCAAAGGTGAACTGTAATTCCGTAAAATCCAATTGTATGCCCTACATGATATATTAGTCTTCATCATGGTATAATTTCAATGTTTTGATTATCATACAATACTGCGTGCCACCGATTTACCAAAAGTGCACTTGCTTGTTACTTAGTTTGAATAGTGCTATTATACTCACTATGCAAAGTAATGTATTACTGCATTATGGAGTGCAACTACAGTGCGTTTCGGTGATCTGGTGTATTCACAGTTATGTTCAGTGAGAATAATCAAGTACATACCAATTGGCAGCAAGAGTTTCACTAATGATCCAACTGTTTGCCTCATACTCCCTCCGTTCCATAATAACTGTCGCTGAAATGGATGTATTTTAGTGTTAGATACATCCACTTTAGCGACAGTTAATATGGAACGGAGGGAGTATTAGCTTACAATCTACTGGTAGTATGTTCAAGTTTACATTGCCTTGTCCTGATGCTAGGTGACGCTTGCGCACCTAGTTGTCTGAGACCCCCATTTGATAAATAGAGTTACACAAATCATTAGACAAAAATAGTTTTTGGTACCCGCATAGGCTGTCACACTATCTTGTTCTTAAGTTTGCTTAGATGCTAGGTACTTGGTAGAGTTAAACATTTGTTTCTTTGAGCCAGCATGCTTCTGACAGGTTCACCCCCTTTGTGACCTTGTCATGGACCACAGACCTGGCTCTGTGTCTGCCGTTTTCCCAAGAAGGCCATTGCCATTAATTTCAATTTTTCATATAGCATACCAAGTGGGAGAAGAAGAAAAATTGAAAATTGTGCAAGGGCACCAAGTATTGGACATGGTACATTGTACCAAAATTATTAACCAAATTCACAGTTGCACTTGAGACAGCACCCATACAATTACATGCAGGGCATGATATCATACAAGTCAAATATCTCATATTTAATTAGACAGTGCATGTCCACTCTTACAAAAAAAAGAAAGATACATACACTAAATTATGTACTCCACTGTGTTTGGTACATCTTCGAGACTTCTTTATGCTTTGTAAAGCAGTACATTGTGTAGTTGTTAGTTACTTTTTGGTAGTTTGATATATTACACATTTGACTGAAATAAGACATGATACGCATGCCTAACAACATAAGGGACATCAGCTGTCTTAACTCTAGTTTATACAAAAAGATAAATAATTAGTGCACTGCAGAAATATCACATTGCCAGCCCTAAATGGCTGAATATCGATAAGAACTGCCTAATCTAATGCTTCACCACATGAGAGTTGCACTAATAAATTATTTATTCTACCTACCCCTTTTGAGTTCTTAATGTTTGGGTGTTGAATCATGGAAGCACAACTCTTTTCATTGTGTAGCTTCTTGATATTTTCTCTGGAAGTTTGCTTCAAATTTGATGTCAATTTCTCGTTGTTTTTATTAATAATCTGTGCAGAAAACGGAGAGGGCCTTCAAGTTCTCCACTATGAAGTTGGACAGAAATATGAACCTCACTTTGATTACTTCCATGATGATTTCAACACCAAAAATGGGGGCCAGCGCATAGCCACTGTTCTTATGTATCTGTATGTATTACGAATGTATGCATTTTTTATATACAATATGCAACATAGATTATTCCATTGACTTTTCTTTTCCAACTGATTAATTAGTTCGGATGTTGGAGAGGGTGGTGAGACCGTGTTTCCTTCTGCTAAGGTTAATAGCAGCTCAATACCATTCTATAATGAGCTGTCTGAATGTGCAAAGCGGGGTATATCTGTCAAACCGAAGATGGGAGATGCATTGCTTTTCTGGAGCATGAGGCCTGATGGAACCCTGGATCCCACAAGCCTCCATGGTGAGATTCTAATACTTGATGTAATGATAAATTTGTCGTTCTTTAAATAGTTGTGCCACAATATATTGACTCTTCTGTTTACGTGCAATTTTCTTTAGGTGGATGTCCAGTGATAAAAGGTGACAAATGGTCATCTACAAAGTGGATCCGTGTTCATGAGTACAAAGTTTAGGTATAACAAAACCAGACACTTAAGGTACTAGTTAACTTTTATGCTCAATATGTTTTTGGTTTGCCAACTACCAGGAGTAGTGGACTTCTACGTCACACTATCAACCACATTTTGAATTTATCTGAGTTCTTTTGTTTCTAATTCCTTGCAGGTCATGCACCAGTGACTAAATATGTGGACGTTACAGCACATGATGAGGTCTCCAGTTTTCCATAGAGGATCGCCTACATTTTCTTTTTCTAGCTTAACCAAGGCTTGGTCTTGGTCACCTTGTTGTACATTAACTTGATAATTAGGCTTATGAACCATGATCATTCAGAGAAGATGTATTTGTTGAGTGTATAAATAACCATTGCCCTCCTAACGCAAATCGAGATCGAGTGTCTGATAGAACGACTGGTGTGAAAGAGCATTCCTGCTTGATTCACAGTAAGCCTAATTCAAATCGAGATGGACCTTGATATCCACCACACGTGTGGATGGAGTGCATTAAAGGATGGTAATTTTAGAGCCTGTTTGGTACTACTCCGCTTCACTAAAATTAGCTTCACTCTATTAAATTTATTTTGGAGCAGCTTTATATATGAGTTGTAAATTTATCAAAGAAAAGTTATATCATTTTTGGCTTGCAACTAGCTCCAGCTTTAAGAATGAAAATTTTCATGGAAATGATCTATTTGATTGGTTGATGAAAGGGTATCCACTTATTGGTGGCAGTGGTGGGTAATTTTCTCCCAACTTCAGCTTCTAGATTTTATCTGAAGCACCCCTTCAGGAGCTTCATAAAAAACAAGGAGTTGTACCCAGATTCTAGTTTATTTGCGGAGCGGTATATCATGAAGCTGCCCCGTTTGGCTTGCGTTTATTGGATCGGAGCTAAATTTTATGGAGCGGAGCAGTCCCAAACAGACCCTTAGTGTGCAAGGATGGCAACTTTAGCGCTTAAGTTTATTTCTACAAAAAAAATGTCATTTTTTGCTTGGATTTGTTGTTTCCCTCATGCTTAAGTTACCATCAAAAGATGTGTGAGTGAGGGTATCTCCGTTCACACGTGTGGCAGTTATCATTTGGGATTGAGATTTAACGCTCTCTCTTTGATCATCAATTTAGTCAATAAATATGTATTTCATAAATTATATTCAATGTACTCACTCCGATCCAAATTAATTGACACACACTTAGTATAACTTTGTACTAAAGTTGTATTATGTGTGCGTCAATTAATATGGATCGGAGGGAGTACTATATTTTAATGACATATATCATGAGTTTAATTGTTAGTCAAAAGTCCATTCATGAAATTCGATAAGTTTAATCCCACATGCTAAACAACATGACAGGAGCATGTTTTTCTTATGAAGTCATGAAATGTACTAATTGAGTAAAATGAATACATAAGTTTCTAGAAGCTACGTCTTCTCGGTCTTGGATGCCACGTAAGCAGAGGCCATGGAGATGTTAAAAGGTCTAGAACTTGCATGAATACCGGGCTGCACAAATGTCATGGTTGAATTTGACTTTTTAGAAATGATCTCTGCTTGCAATGGGAAAAATGATACTCTCTCTGTTTCAAATTAGATGGTTTTTATTTATGTATATGTCTAGATACATATATGGACAAATGAAAGTCATCTAATTTGAAACAAAGGGAGTATTATGGATCCTTATTTTGCTATCCTCTCTGAATGGTTTACAAAAGCAGCTTCAATCCAAGGGATTTCCTTTAGTCATTGTCCGCAAGAGAAGCCAACAAGGTATAGCACACCAACCAGCAAATCACTCCTATATATGATTGCCAATCAAATTTTACTTGGAATGGAGATCCACCTTCTTTTATCTTATCCTATATAATTGAAATCATTCCTATATATGATTGTCAATCAAATTTTACTTGGGATGGAGATCCACCCTCTTTTATCTTATTCTATATAATTGGTGATGTAACTGTGTTGGCAAAGAAATAAAATCCAGAAGGTTTTCCCGTCACACACACACACACACCTGTGTTTCAAACATCTTAGGCAGGCCTCTGTTTGAAATTTATAAGATAGTAACTATATATTTTAATAGTAATTCTACTTTTTTGCTGGAATTATTGGACCATATAAAAGGTTGTAACTACTAGTGTATCGACAAGATAATCAGTAGATGATTACTAAGGATGCAGGTTCGAAACTTATAGGATACTCTGGGAACCTACTTAGTTCATTTGGTTGAACTAAGTAGATTCCAAGGTACCCTTTAGGTTCTAAATTTACACGCCTAATCATTACCCATGATCGCAAAAGTGAGGAATAAAAGTATAAGAATTTTAGAAAAGATCCGTTTGATGCAATTTTGTTCCTCAAAACCAAAAAAATACTATCGCTATTTTTTTTAATCGGCTAAAATACCCTAAGGCCTCATTTGGTGGCTCGAGGGAAGAAACCCTGGTTAGCAAACCCCATCGGGGGATTTTAAGGAGCAGGTAGGATCCCTTTCTCCTGTAGGGGAAATTTCTCCAAAGTCTATGTTACCAAATGGACAGGAGGAAATGGACGGAAGCGGAGCGCTGCGAGGAGGCAGACCACGTGAGGAGAAAAGCAGGGAGAAATTTCCACTAGTGTGGATGTGTGGAAAGTATAACCGGGAAAAGGAAGGGATTGGGCCATAAATGCCCCGTGGACTGGAGCGTCCAAATGACACAATGATTTTCCTGTGTGGGTATCGCGACCCGGAAAAGGACTGGGACCCCTAGGGGATCCACGGCAACCAAACTAGGCAGCATCTCCAGCCGTTCGTTCTCTAGGGCGATTTTTTACGCTAAAATAGCGCTGCTTGGAGGGCTGACGGCGCAAAATTCGCCTTGGAGGCGATCCACTGCCTAGTCGTCGTCCGAGGTCATCCCCCACAGTTCAGCGATAAAACGCATAAATTTTGAAAATCTTTCTTCCCGCTTCCAAAAAACTGCAAGATTCGGCGGTCACATGCCACAGGTCGACGATCAGCATGCCAGAGTCGGCAATCGAATGCGGGGAACAAAAAATGATCGCGCGATTGGCGTCGCGCTCTCAAACGACATGCTCATCTGCCTAGTCGACGATAAACACTATGGGATCGGCGGCAGTCAGATCTTCCATTGTAGGTGTGGTGGGCGTTGGTGGCGTGCTCTGGGACGTAGTTGCTGCCGTCGGCGTGGTCTCAGTCTTCCTCCTTCGGCGCTTCTTGTGGCTCGCCGCCGTCCACCTCGGTTGTGTCCGACGTCTCCTCTTGGCTTACAACTCGAGGTAGGTAGCGGCGGCGGCGACGACGGAAGTCCTCCGTCTCGGCTTGGCCTGGCGCAGGGCCGGAGCGGTAGAGCTGGAGTAGGTCGACGAGTAGGAGTGGGCGAACTGCACGTTGAGGCCGACGCGAGGATCAGGGCTGGTGAAGACGCGCGGCGGCGCAGCATGTTAGAAGGTGAGGTTGGGATCGAAACCGCTGTGAGCGGTGATGTCGGTGTAATCCGGCGAGGGAGTGTACCCCCACATCGACTGCAAGGGCGAGAAGTTGGCGGTCGGCGAGGCGACGCTCTGCTGGCTGGAAGGGCGGAACTGCGGCTGCACGGTTAGGCACGCCGCCGCCCCCGTGCGGGCGTCCTCCAGCTCCTGCGCCGCCGTCGGAACCGCGTCCCTGGCTCTCCGGGCGTCGAGCCCGTTCCGCCGGTCGGTTGTTGCCGCATCGCGGCGATCGACGTCGGCCTTCCACTCGGCGTTCATCATGTCCGGTGCCCTCGCCAGCGGCGCTCTCGGCTTCCTCGTCTTGGGTAGAGGTGGATCGGTGGCAGGGGGAACATATTTCGTCTTCCTCGACGGCATGGCGGGCGGATCTGGGAGAAAATTGCGGGAGCTACGGCGGGCCAAGAAACTGGTGGAAGGGAAAGGGAGGGAAAACAAGAAAACGGCGTCCAATGCGAGGAAAATTAGGCTTCTAAAAACGCGACTGAATAAAAAACAGTCGTGCGATGATAATATCGCTGCTCTAGGAAAAAGACTGTTAGAGAGGCCCACCCAGCCTCGGGCAGATCGGCGCCTGCCTTGAAGCGGTGAGCAGCTCCATTCTCCACCCTCGCAGGTACTCCACGTGTCCAAGCTTACCACAGACGTGCCAGCGTCGCCGAGCAGCACAGCAGAAAAAATGGGTAATGGCGATGACGAGAAGGTGGAAGGCCTTCACCACGCTCGACAGCCCTCGCACGGCGAGTCTTCCTCCTCCCCCCGCCACGCCACGAAGCGCAGACGCGCGTACGGCGCGGCAGCAGCCATGGCCGACCGCTTCTTCCCCAACGACCTCCCCGACTTCGTCGCCGAGGCACCCGACGGCGGCGACCCTCCCGCCGCCGGGATCTGCGGCCTGCTCTCGCTCCCCTATCCCAGGCTCTCCGACCGGCTCCTCCGCGCCGCCCTCAGGCTCAAAGACAAGGCTCGCCGTCTTTGCTTTCATTGCTTGTGCTGTGGTTTTGATTTCGGGGCGCGCGGCCGCGCGCGCGAGGTGCTCGACTGATTGATTGTGTCCTGCAGGTCGTGCAAGAGACATGGACTAGGACGGGGGGCCAGGTGACGGACTACACGCTCTACACTGGCGCGCTCGGGACGGCGCTCCTGCTGTTCAAGTCCTTCCAGGTCACCGGCGACCGCCGTGATCTCAACCTCGCCAGCGACATCGTCCAAGCTTGCGATGCCGCGTCGCATGGCCTACCGTACGATGACGATTCCTTCTCATTGTTTCCGGTTTGTAGTTGTTTTATTCAGATTGTTCCGTTGTTAAAATGATCGCCTGGTTGCAAGGCGCAGGTTCTTGACTTTCATATGTGGGAGGGCCGGCGTCTGCGCTCTCGGAGCAGTGATCGCAAAGCATTGCAATGATCAGTTGATGGTGACCAACTTTCTGAGCTCGTTTGATGAGGTGAAGCTTCTATTAAGCGTAATTTCGGTTCTTGAGTCAGTATGTTAAATTATGTGCTATCCTGCTACTGTGCTACATGATCGTAGAACAGACGGATGTTATACCTAATGTTGTTGGCAGAGTTGTCTTACATATGTGATCTTGTAGATAATTATCACAGAGAAAGTTCCAAACGAGCTTCTGTATGGAAGGGCGGGTTATTTGTGGGCTTGCTTGTTCCTGAATGAGCATCTTAGTGACAAGACAATTCCTGCCGAACACATTGTATGTTGACACTGTGATTCTGTTCCTCTTTTCACATTAATTTTTCCTGTAAAACAATGTGAAATGTACCACTTACCTAATCATGCAAAACCGCTGCAATGATGCAGAGTTCTGTAGCAAAGGACATAATTAGGGAGGGAAGGAAGCTGTCAAACAAGGGGAGCTGCCCGCTGATGTATGAGTGGCATGGGAAGAAGTACTGGGGTGCTGCCCATGGACTTGCTGGAATCATGCATGTTCTCATGCACACTGAATTGAAGCTGGATGAGCAGGATGACGTAAAGAATACTCTGCGGTATATGATCAGTAACCGGTTTCCCAGTGGAAACTATCTCTCGAGTGAAGGCAGTGAATCTGATCGCCTGGCGCATTGGTGCCATGGTGCCCCTGGTGTTGCTCTTACACTCGCTAAGGCATATCAGGTATTGCTGCATCTGTACAGAGTTTTTCTATAGGATCTTCCTGAGCACACATGCATCTTATTCACAGAACAAGTCCACATAGGCAAAATTTGCTCAGGCCTGAGCATAAAAAAGTTAGGCTTCAGCACAAGTTTTAGTTTGACTGATGAGGTGCCAACCAATAGTGTTCTATTAACTAAACTTTCCCTTTGGCCACAGCGATGAGCTAACGTTTCTGTTTCAGGTCTTCCAAGACGATCTCTTCAAGCAGTCCGCTACAGAGGCTGCTGAAGTTGTCTGGAACCGTGGTCTTCTCAAGCGAGTTGGAATATGCCACGGTATAAGCGGGAATGCCTATGTATTCCTCTCACTTTATAGGCTAACTGGCAATGTTGAGTACCTCTACCGGGCTAAGGCTTTTGCTTGCTTTCTACATGAAAATGCTGATAAATTGATTTCTGAGGAGGCCATGCATGGTGGTGACCGCCCGTTTTCATTGTTTGAAGGAAAGGCTGGCATGGCATATCTCCTCTTAGACATGGTTAAACCCTCTGAATCAAGGTTCCCGGCCTACGAGCTTTGAGTTTGAGCATCTCTGTATTAACTAGTACCTGGCCCAGGGAACCATCAGTCCAAACAATCTGTGTTAAGTAGTACCTGTGTTCTTATCTACCCTGTAAGGCTGTAAAATATACCTTCGTGAGGTTGATATCCTTGTAAAGTTTAGTGGTTCTGCCTCTGCAAACTTGAAACTTTGTGAAATATATCTGCGAGGGGATTCTGGTAGTAATGCTCATCATTGGAGAGAAGTTTATCCATGGTTACTGAAGTTTAGACGGAAAATCAATTTGATTCAGGTACTTACAAGTTTCCGAAATATGGTTTTGAAAGTATATCAATGAACACCGATGATCACCATCATACGCTTTGGCTACGTGATCACCGCCATACACTTTGGCTACGTGTTGATCGTCGGTGTTCACTGATACAACTTACATGTTGTATTTTGAATATTTCGAAGTACCTGGACCAAAGTAATTTTTTTCTCAACTTTAATGACCGCGGGTGAACTTTTCCCCTCATCATTGTGTTGAATAATGTCCAGAGAATAAAATTAGTGCTTTCGAATGTAAATGATATCATGGCCATCAGCATCTTAGGAAGACATTTTTAGTTGTTCTTGTCGTTCGACTGCTTTAAGATTCAAGATGTGTAGGCCCCATGACCTATTTTTTTTAAAACAAAAGAAGGGTCTCGAAGACCTGAACTGCATAAATATTCGACTGTGGTACAACTTACAATAAAGCCCTTGAGTAAGTGCAGAATAACAAACAAGGGCTTGTGAATAACAATGAGAACCCTGAAGCGAGAACTAGAAACGCGATCAGGTCCTTGACCATCGTCTTCATCGCGGTTATGCCTCCCGTCATGGCCAGCAACATCACCGGGGAACTTGCCACTTGGAGCATAGGGGCCTCCACTTTGGCCATCTTGGCCTGGAGGTAGAGGAGATGGTGACGTCGGCTAGCTACCTTGTGCGTCCGCACCAAATCAGGGCGGCCCCGCACAACGCCGATTGGATTTCACCGCGGTATCACACTTGTGTATTATAAAATAACTCTTGCTGTATTTTCCTTAATGTCAAATCAAAAAATTATCGATGGGACCTAAAATAATATTAATTGCTCTAGGGAAAACTATGTAGCAATGTGTGCACCTATATTTTCTCATGCTGCCACCTCTCAATGAAAAATTTCTCTTATAGAGAAGAGCACATGCATGTATGTAGGGAGCCTTTCACCTCATGCTGATATCACTGACTTTATTATAATTTTCAATTTTTAAAAATAATTTATCTTACAAACCATTAATTTGATTTGCGTTATGTCTTCACCTTGGGTTTCTTTTGATGAGGGCTTCGAAACAAGATCTGATATTGATATATTTCGATGAATTTTTTTGTCACCGTCAGTTGCCAGATTAGGGCACCTTAGTTGCCATTTTTTTTACCATGAATTGTTGCCAGAATGATTGTATATAGTTACCGGGTAATAGTTTTGTACACTTTAAGCTTACAATATGGCCCGATAAAATAACATGACAACTCCATATGATTAAACTGGTAAGGATAATAAATCATAATGTCAATTATATGTACACAACAAGACAACTAAACATAATTAAATCGGTAACCAATCGTTCAAGCACAATAAGTCATTACAACATTTGGATATAGATAACATGACAAGTATGAATGTTATTTTAGGTGATTCTAAAAAGCAATACATACAAGTACATTAAAATAAGCTTTTTTATTTATGTACATTAATGTGCAGTTACTTGACAAGCAAGTTGGTATAATCTAACAACTATATAAATAACTAGATGATACCCCGCGCCTTGCTGCGGGAATTGATCGCTCTATATTTCAACAAAATTTAATTATGTAATTTTTTAATATTTAGATTAATAACAAACGAACCAAAAATTAAAAAACACATACAATTTATTAGTTATTGATTATGTTTAGTTATTGATTTTTTTAAATATAAGTATAATAAGAGAATGAAAAATATATTTTCATGCATGCATGGTTGCATGTAGTGGTGAGTCTTGTCTCATGCATGGTTGCATGTTGAGGTGGACCTTATTCCAATCATAATTATGTGGTGATGTGGCATGCTTGCATGTTGAGATAGATAAGATAGTGGGGATGATCTATTATAGTATTATAAATTATGAGATAGGTATGTAACAGTAATATGACAAGTACTAATGAAAAAGATATGAAATCATATAGACATGACATCTAGTTTCAAAGATCTCATCGCGAGTAAGCTAATAGTGAAAACGGATCGTCAATTGAATTGCCGATTTGGGAGATAACACCTTTTGAATTTCAAACATTAAAAGAATCCTTTATTACATCATCGCATGCGTGCATTGAGAGGAAGAGGGAATTACTCGTCGCATGGAAGCACCACGGTGCGGCGCTGCTGTGTAGCTGAGTCCTTCTACTGGTTGCGGTATATGGCATCCACTGCTCCTTTTTGCCTCCTAGCGGAAGAAAATCCGCTCCTTCCCCGCCGTTTTGGAGGATTTGCCCGATTGAAATTTGTCGAATGATACATGATGGAGTTTTTCTTCTTCTTCTTCTTCTAGTGTTCGTCGTAGCATCCCTTTCTTTCGGCAGTTGTAACATTTTGTTTTCTCTCAATTTCTTTGAATCCAGCATCCGTCGGCTGGATCATCCCCATTATCTCCAACAGCGTGTTAGTAATGTTTGAAACCATGTTTTTTTGCCTTTCTATCGATCTATCATTCGCCATTTTAGTTCATGGTTTAATTTAGTTGGCATTTTACTAGTTTGCCTACTTTATCATCAAATAAACTATATTGTTCAAACCCTAGATCTGAAGCTTTGTAATTTAAAAAAATTCCGCTCAATAGTACCTATTATTATATGTTTGAATGTTGTTTTAACGCTTTATACTTGTTCCATTAAAATTTCACATCTATATTTTAAATGTAGAAAATTACTTTTCTTGTAGTTAAGCACATTTGTCCAGTAGATAATCCTACCAATTTAGAAACTAGTGTCATAAGCAAGAGCTAATGTCATTAATTTATAAAAACTAAATGAAATATGATAGGAATTTCATATTCTTGCTACAAGCCTACAACACAGGATTATCTATGGGCTGGGCTACATGGCCCGGCTATAGGTAAGTTTATCTCTGTTTTTTTTGTTTTTTTCTATAGCGAGAGGTAAAAATGTCTAAATAACCTCTCTATAGCGGTCAAAGACCTTTGATCGGACGAAAACGGAACGGAGGGGTATTACCATAAGGGCACCAAACGAAAGAAGGGGGGCAACTAATTAGAGGATACCCGTTGCAGAGGTCACTCGCGCGCGCTCCGAGCGTGCCAAGTGTCACGTTCTGGCGCATTTCGGTGTTTCCCTTGAGTCCTTCCGCGTTTGTTACGTGACGCCTTTCGGACACACAGCCGCAGCCACGACCACACGCGCAGCCACAGTCCCGCCACAACCATAGTCTTGCCACAGTCCAGTTTTTCAGCCACAGTTCCTGCCACATCCCAGTTTTTCAGCCACAACCAAAGTTTTATTCAGCCACAACCACAGTTTTTTCATCCACAACACAGTTTTTCAGCGACAACCACGGTTTTTTAGCCATAGTCACAGTTTTTTTCAGCCACAGCCCTGCCACAGTCCAAGCCACAAGTCCATGCGCAGCCACATGAGGGTCCGCGCGCAGCCACAATTGATGTTTCGCGCGGGACACAGTTAAAACGTGACACATAACGGATCCAGAGCGCGCAAAAGTGACCTCTGCGGGGCTGCGCGGGAGGGTGCCCGCTAATTAGTGTTTGACCGAAAAAGGGCAAAATTAAGCACTGTTTTCTTAGAGATAAAGATAAGACTGGGCGACAATTAGGAAGGAAAACGTAAATATACCTTTCTTTATTTTGTGGCACCGGCATTTGCTTCTACCATGTGCACATTTTTTAACGGTAATGAGACTCATCACACGTGTGGTGGAGGTGGTGGCAATTCTGAATGATTTTATGGCAATTTTAGTTAGCTATAGATGGCAATTATGAAGACAAAATTGCCATCTCAAACCAAAAATTTCCATCAATTTTCAAAAATTGTCATCTACGACCTGAAGTTGCCATCTACCACTAACTAAAATTGCTATATAAAACGTTCGGAATTGCCATCCCCCACCACACGTGTGGTGAGTATTTGCATCTATTTTTAAACCTTTGGGCATTATATATTGTTTTCTTTTTGCGGCGACCATGCTCTTTCTAGTTGATCAATGAATTTAAAGAGATGTCATGCTAACATAAGATAAACAGTCCCCACTCTACCCTGTAGACAGCTGATGTGGCGTTAGTGAAAATATAGAGCCATAGAGAAAGTGGGTAACCTAGCAAGTAATATGTTCTAAAAAAACCTAGCAAGTACTAGAGGTGGGCCGGTTCTTCGTAAGAAAATAGAATATTCGGCCGCGATGAAACCTAAAAAAAGGGAAAATTCCCAAAGAGCCAGACGTGTATGTTGAGATAATTGCATCTAACGTCCTTGTAGTCGCTGGCTAGGTCCATTTCAGTCCTTGTGGTTGCAAAGTGCTTCAATACAGTCCTCATACGAGCATACACGGTCAGATACAGTCCTTCTACTTGATGTAGCAGTCCTGGAAATACGCGGGCTATACATACACCGTATTTTTCTACTGCCACGTCACAAGACGGAATATTCCGAACGAATATTCGTTCGGTCCCACTCGTCAGGCGCTATTATGCAAAACGGTCCCTGGTGAAAATTAAGGCACACTTACTTCCCACTCTTATAGATCCCATGGCTTGCGCCGACGGTGGGCGACGGTAGGCGATGCGGCGGCTACGGTAGATGTTCCCGGCGTAGTGCGGGCAAGACGGAAGGTGTTCCCGGAGCAGAGTGTTGCGGATCTGGCGGCGCCTCTCAAGTGTCCACGTCCATGGAGGCCCTTCGACTGCACGATGACGGGGAGCCGCCGCCGACGTACGGTAAGAATTTCAGGCCGATTTACAATATGGTTTTTAGGGTAGTTTGATGGATAGTAGCTTGATGTAGAGTACCTTAGTTTCGTTTAGATGGAGGAAAAGAAGGGGCAGAAGTTTATGTTCCATTTTTCTACATTTGCAGCTGCTGACAGTGGGTACTTCACAGTTGAGATAATCCATGATGGATTTTTCGCTGGTAGTGGCAATAATAGGTGCTACTTGGATGGAAAAAAGTATATTATGATTATTGTCACTTTGAGTTAGCCCACTACAAAATATTCGTGGAGATTGTTGAGCACCTGGGATATGATAAGGAGGGCAGGATAGATATGTATTGGTTGCCTCCTGGTTGCCAACTGAATGAAGATGGAGCATTACTACTGTCCAAAGATGCAGACATGGATAGGCTTTACGTGATGGTGAAAAATGGGTACAGAAATCATATGATTTTTCTTGATCATTTGGACAGCCACATTTCAGGAGGAGGAGAAGAGTGGGATGATGTTGTTGCTAATCCAGTAGCAAATTTACCTCCAGTAATCAGTCCTAGAAAGATGAAATCAATGAAAACTGAGGTTGCAGGACAGAGTATGAGCTATATGAGCATGGTTTCTATGACTTGCAGTGTTGTTGATGAGAACAATGAAATTGAGAGCAAAGAAATTGAGAGCAATAGATTGTTGCAGAGGCATGTAGAATCTCATGTGAAGTTGAGGCCTATAAAACAAAACTCAGATGATAGTGCAGATGGTGATACTGAATCTTCAGATAGTGATTACATACCTAAAGTATGATGCAACATTAGCTAAAATTAAAATGGAGGAAGAAAAATTAGGTTAGCTGTTGAAAAGAGGAAATTAGAACTTGAAGCAAAGAAAGTTGCTGCTGAAGAGAAAAAGAGAGCTGCACTTGAAGCAAAGAAAGTTGCTGCTGAAAAGAAGAGAATTGCTAGTGAGGAGAAGAAGAGGAAGGCCCTAGAAGATAAGCTTGCCCTGACAGACAAAAGGAGAGCTGCACTTGAAGAGAAGAGAAAGCTTGCAGAACTGGCAAAACAAGAAAAGGAGCTTCAGAAACAGAGGATTGCTGAGGAGAAGAAAATGGTAGCAAATACTTCATTCCAGCAGGAGGAATCATTGTTTCTGATACATCAAGCAAATGAGCAAGAGAGAATGCAAGGTTTTCTGCAAACACATGAGCAACAAAGGCTGGAAGCTTGGCAATAGAAAACTCAGCAAATGGAGCAAGCAAGAGCTGAGCAGGAAACACTAGAAAAGCAGAGGATTTTGGCACAACTAGCTACTCAAGCAAGGATAGAGGAGGAGAGGTTTAAAGAGAGTCAGGGTATAGCTGTGAAGAGAGGTATTGGCAGCTCAAGTGAGCATGTTTGATGAGCTTAGGGGAAAGTGAAATTTCATATCTATGCTAAACCTAATGTGTTATGTAATAGTGCACTGCTAAACCTTATGTGTTATGTAAAAGTGCACTGCTAAACCTTATGTGTTTTGTTGGTCTGCCACTGGATACAATGTATATTCTGGTGTTATGTATTAGTGCTATGTTCATCTCTATTCTTCTTGTGATCATTGTGCAACTGCATAGACATACTAACAGAAACACACATACTAGTTAAATGCAACTGCAACTGGATACATGTGATCATTGAAATGATCACTTCATTACACAAACTAACATTACTGACCCACTACACAACACTAACAAACCTGAAACACAACACTAGCAGACCTGAAACTAACACAACACTAACATACCTGAAACCAACAGTACCATAACTCGAACTAACACTAGTAGACATGAAACTAACACAACAGTAGCATCATCTTCAGTCATCTCCAGGCAGCATCTTCAGGCCTCATCTTCAGTCATCATCAGAAGAAATGTTTATTGGGGTCCCATCATCCTCCTCTGCCTCCTCCTCGTCCTCCTCCTCTGATTTGTTGTCCTGGGCGGCCATGGCACGGCGGTACTGATAGAGGCGAAGGTGTCCTGATGTTTCGATGAGATGATGGAGATCGATTATGGTGGAGTAGACTTTCACGACCCGACTACGAACGTGCGAAGACGTTGCGCCTTAGCAATCGCTAAACCAACTCCGAGAGGTTATTGATCCCGCGGATGCACGATCAACCTGACCACGAAGGTCTAATTCCTGCAAGCAATCGAAAGAACAAGCAAGAACTAAAAATTTCAATCTGGATATTGCGAATATAAGATGAATGATTAACGAAAGTTGGGGTTCCAATGCGGTCTTGGCCTGGTCGGATGACACAAACGAAGAGCTCGGAGTTGCGGCTATGGCTAACTTAAATCTAATTAAAACCCAAGTCTAAACGACGCCCTAAGGGCTGTATATATGGGGGAACAGAGGGGAATTTCGTGACCCCTTGGAGGAGGGGTCCGAAAACAACCCTAACTCAGTTTCCCCACACATACGGACTCTAAAAACAGCATATTAAGTGTATTTCGAAAGTACATGGGCCTGGCCCAATAATAAGGTGACGCAGCACCTATAATAACCCTTGGACGAAAATATTAATGTGGCATCTTGTGTCTTTCGTCCAAGTCTTCATGCACGCCTTATGGTGGCTTCAAAGTGCGAAAATCACCACTGGAAGCTCCATTGTCCTTTCCCGCGCGCGCACCTCCTTCTCCATGCTTGATCCCGCTCCAATGACCATCCTTCTTATCCATGCTAGGTCCTTCATTCATAAGACAAACAAAAGTATCTAATTTAGGCAGCATCATATGTTCATGAACATTAGAAGGATTCGCAAGAAAGGAAAGTACCTGATAATTTAGTTGACATGCGCGTGCTCTAGTAACTGGTCCAGTATGTGTAGTTGGTGAAGATGTGGGTGTAATATTAGTAGAGATGTCCTCATCATCCTCCCCTTCTTGAATTGAAGTCGTCCTCGACGAAAGCTCATCATCTTCTCCCAAATAAGGTTTCAAATCTGCAATGTTAAATGTGGGAGTAACCCCAAAATCTGCAGGTAGCTCAAGTTTATATGCATTATCGTTAATTTTCTGTAAAACCTTAAAGGGACCATCAGCTCGTGGCATTAACTTAGACTTGCGCAAATCAGAAAACCTATCTTTACGTAGATGTAACCAAACAAGATCGCCTGGTTCAAACACAACATGCTTTCTACCCTTATCACCAGCAAGCTTGTATCTAGCATTCATTCTCTCAATGTTTTCTTTAGTTAACTCATGCATTTTTAATATCAATTCAGCACGTTGCTTAGCATCAAAATTAACCTTCTCCGAAGATGGAAGAGGCAACAAATCAATAGGTGCACGAGGTAGAAAACCATAAACAATCTCAAAAGGGCACCTTTTAGTGGTAGAATGCAATGAACGATTATAAGCAAATTCAATATGAGGTAAACATTCTTCCCACATTTTCAAGTTACTCTTTAAAACAGCCCTAAGCATAGTAGACAATGTCCTATTGACCACTTCAGTTTGTCCATCAGTTTGGGGATGACATGTAGTACTAAAAAGTAGTTTAGTCCCAAACTTAGCCCATAAGCATCTCAAAAAATGACTAAGAAACTTAGTATCACGATCCGAGACAATAGTATTGGGCACACCATGTAAGCGAATAATCTCACAAAAGAATAAATCAGCAACATTAGCAGCATCATCGCTTTTATGACATGGTATAAAATGTGCCATCTTAGAAAATCTATCCACGACAACAAATATGCTATCCCTCCCCTTCTTTGTTCGAGGCAAGCCTAAAACAAAGTCCATGGATATGTCCTCCCACGGAACACTAGGTACAGGTAAAGGCATGTATAAACCATGAGGATTGAGTCGTGACTTAGCTTTTTGACATGTAGTGCAGCGCAACAAAACGCTCAACATCCCGTCTCATCTTTGGCCAAAAGAAATGTGTAGCAAGTACGTCCTCCGTATTCTTCACGCCAAAGTGTCCCATTAATCCTCCTCCATGTGCCTCCTGCAACAACAAAAGACGAATAGAGCTAGCTGGAATGCATAGCTTGTTAGAACGGAATACAAATCCATCATTAAGCACAAACTTGTTCCATGTTCTACCCTCTCTACAATTCTGCAATACATCTTTAAATTCCGCATCATGTACATATGGATCTTTGATTGTCTCTAAACCGAATATCTTGAAGTCAAGTTGTGAAAGCATAGTATAACGACGAGACAAAGCATCAGCAATAATATTATCTTTACCCTTCTTGTGTTTAATGACATAAGGGAAAGTCTCAATAAATTCAACCCACTTAGCATGTCTACGATTAAGTTTTGCTTGACTTCTTATGTGTTTCAAAGATTCATGATCAGAATGTATAACAAATTCTTTGGGCCATAAATAATGTTGCCAAGTTTCTAAAGTCCGAACAAGAGCATATAATTCCTTATCATAAGTAGAATAGTTCAGACTAGGCCCACTCAATTTTTCAGAAAATTACGCAACAGGTTTAGCATCTTGTAATAACACACCTCCCAAACCAATCCCACTAGCAACGCATTCAAGCTCAAAAGTCTTATTAAAATCAGGAAGTTGGAGCAAAGGAGCATGTGTTAACTTATCTTTCAATACCGTGAAGTCTTCTTCCTGTGCGGTACCCCAAGTAAAAGGCACATCCTTGCGTGTAAGCTCATTGAGTGGTGCAGCAATGGTGCTGAAATCTCTCACAAAACGCTTATAGAATCCAGCGAGGCCAAGAAAACTCCTCACTTGTGGGACCGTTTTGGGCTGCGGCCAACTCTCAATCGCCTCGATCTTGGCTTGATCAACTTCAATTCCCTGCGGAGTAACAACATAGCCAAGAAACGATACTCGGTCGGTGCAAAACGTGCACTTCCCAAGGTTACCAAACAAACGTGCATTACGTAGAGCAATAAAAACGGCACGTAAATGATCCAAATGTTCTTCCAAAGATTTGCTATAAATCAATATATCATCAAAATAGACTACCACAAATCGTCCAATGAAAGCACGTAAAACCTCGTTAATCCAAAAGGCATGACTAACCACTCATATAATCCAAACTTAGTTTTAAATGCCGTTTTCCATTCATCTCCTAATTTCATGCGAATTTGATGGTATCCACTACGCAAATCAACTTTGGAAAACATGGTAGAGCCACTTAATTCATCAAGCATATCATCTAACCTAGGAATAGGATGACGATAAGAATAGTAATATTATTAATGGCTCTACAGTCAACACACATACGCCATGTTCCATCCTTTTTAGGCACTAATATAATAGGAACAGCACAAGGACTAAGGGATTCACGTATGTAACCTTTGTCGAGTAGCTCTTGTACTTGACGCTTAATCTCCTTCGTGTCCTCCGGATTGGTACGGTATGGCGCACGGTTAGGCAGCGAAGCACCGGGAATTAAGTCAATCTGATGCTCAATCCCTCGAATAGGTGGTAATCCCGGTGGCACGTCTTGTGGAAAGACGTCAATAAACTCCTGCAAAAGGTTAGTGACAACAGGAGGCAAAGAAGGAGGCAATTCCTCAAATGAAAATAAAGCTTCTTTGCACACAAAAGCATAGCACACATATTGACTAACATCCAAATCCGAAATATCAACCTTAGTAGCAAGCAAAGTTGGACTAGTCAATTTAATTTCATTAGAAACAGCAGAAGAAGATTTGCTATTAGTCTTATGTTGTTGCTCAAATTCTTTAGCTGCTATCTCATTTTCACTCTTATTTTTCTCCTGTTTAGCTTTACTAGCTCTAGCAAGATCATCTTTCACAATTTGTTCAGGAGACATAGGAAGTAAAGCAATATTTTTATCCTGATGAACCAGAGTAAACTGATTTGTCCTACCATGGTGTACAACATTCCTATCAAATTGCCATGGTCTACCAAGTAAAAGAGAGCATGCTTGCATGGGTACCACATCACAATCAACATAATCAGCATATGCAGCAATGCTAAAGTGCACACGAACAGAACGTGTTACCTTAATCTTACCACTATTATTAAACCACTGAATATAGTACGGATGGGGATGTGGTCTTGTGGTGAGAGATAGCTTCTCCACCAACTTCATGCTAGCCAAGTTGTTGCAACTCCCTCCGTCAATAATGATGTGAATCGAACGTTCTTTCACCACTCCCTTTGTGTGGAACAAATTATGCCTCTGGTTTTGCTCGGCCTTCGTTACCTGCACACTTAACACACGTTGAGCAACCAAACTAGCATATTTATCCGCATCATCAGGAGCCATATACTCTATATCATAAGCATCATCATGGGCACCCTGTTCATCATGAGCAATGAGAACTAAAGTCTCCTCGTCATAGTCACTCGCTGACTCATACCCACCATCTGCCGTAATAGTCATCACACGCTTGGAGGGACAGTCTTTGGCGAAGTGACCTCCACCTTGGCACCTGCGACATTTAATATCACGATCTCGTGTTTGCCCTGTGGAAGCCATGGATGAAGAAGAACTCGGTGCTGGACCACTCTGTGCACCCTTGAATGGTGGCGCTGGCTATTTTGGTGGCTCCCTGTAAGAATGAGCGGCTAAAGTAGATGGTGGTGCAGCAGGACGTGTGGATGTAGAAGATCCACGCGATGTCCATGATGTATTTCGTCCTGCAGAAAAGTTAGGTCTCGTAGCGGCCTGTCGATCCTGCACTTCACGTTCAGCTTTACAAGCAAGATGAAACAAACAAGTGATCGTAGCATAGTCCTTGTATTCTAGAATAGTTTGTATCTCCCTGTTTAAGCCACCCATAAAACGTGCAAGCATAGCTTCATTATCCTCTACTAGGCCACATCTAATCAATCCAGTTTGTAATTCTTGATAATATTCCTCTACAGAATTTTTCCTTGTCTCAAACGCTGTAATTTTTGTAGCAATTCACGTTGATAATAAGGAGGAACCCAGCGAGTACGCATAGCATATTTTAAAGCATCCCAAGTAGTTGGAATATTATTAGCATGCAATCTACAATGTTCAGACCACCAAATAGATGCAAACCCCGTGAATTCACAAACAGCAACAGTAACACGTCTACTCTCAGGATATTGTAAACATGTAAAGCGTTGTTCAGTTTCTAACTCCCAAGTAAGATAAGCATCAGGAATATATCTACCCTCAAACGGCTTAAGATTCAATTTAAGTTTAGGCACATGTTCATCATCGCGTACCTGAGGGGGTGGTTGGTGTCGACCGTGGCGAATGTTGGGACGTGGACGTCCAGCTGGCTGCTCATAGGCCGCTTCCTGTTCCACCTCCTCCTCGTAATCACCCTCGTAGTTGTCGTCCTGGCCGACGTCAGAAGCAGCAGCAGTAGCAGCAACTGCAGCAGCAGGAGGATCACCAGCAGCTTGTCCGCCCGAAAACAGAATACGTCGTGCACGTCGTGGTGGCGGTGGTTGTGCTGGAGCGGCAGCAGGCTGTGTAGGTAGGCGTGCGATCAACTCAGTAAACTTGGCGTCGAGCTTGGTGTCGATCATCTTCTCCACGCCATCAATCGCCTCTGTAAATCTGTTCTCGATGTCATTCACCTGTTCAGACATCATTTGTGCAAATTTATCATGTAACGCTTTGTTTGTCATATTCTCCCAATTGGGTGCATCCTGCGCCACTTCATCATGGGATCCTGGCATGGTTAGCAGAAATAGAAAACACACAGAAATATGATCCTACTTCTACTAATGGGATGTGGGGTGGTGGAAAGCACAAATCCGTCAAGCTTTTCTTTCGTTCTTACCGATTCTTACCTAGCAGCAGGTGGTGATGTACAACCAACGGGTCAAAACTCTCAGAGATATGGTAGAGCGATGGCCAGGAGGTGTCAAAACGCACGATGTAGAATATATGTGGAGTTGTAGGAAGGCTGACAAGTATGGTAGCAAAAGCTCAACAGTAATCAAAACAGAGATGCAAAGCTGAATAAACACTCAACGTCGGTACTGTGCTGATCCTAGGCTAGACCATACTAGAGACGCGAGCCTAAAACACCAACGAAAGCACGACGCGGCACGTAAACAACTGAGAAGCGCACTCTGAATTTTATTTCTCTCTTTTTTTTTGCTTTTTTTTTTGCGATGCGGGACTGCGGTGGCTGAAAAAGTGCGAAAAAATCACTATGGTAGCGAACGTCTCAAAATGAGTTTCTGGACCTAAGGAAGGTATGGACACGAAATTTTTTTACCCCTGAAATTTTTGGCCTAAAAACTGCTCTGGAAAGCGTGCCAGACTCTTTTTTTTTTGGAAATCACCCCCTTCTACGTACGACGAAATATTGGTGAAATCCGACTCTAACAACTCAGACCGTGGTGATGTATATGGACTCGGAGTGGCGGAACGTGGTGGTGTATATGGACTCGGATTGGTGGAACGTGATGAAGTATATGGACTCGGATTGGCGGAACGTGGTGGTGTATACTACTGTACGGCGGCGGCGTGACAAACTGTGATCAGAACTCGAAACTCTAAGGGAACTAGACGCTAAGATCAGCAACTTGACACAACGATGCAACCGCAAATTCAACAAAGCAAGTACTGAAAGGAAAACTGGACAAAGGCTCGGACTGTTTTGGGACGTGATGATCTAACCCTAATTTTTGTTTGGCTTTTTTGTGGACTGTAGGTATGAAGAACAGAACCAATCTAGACTACGAAAAACTGGTAAATCTCACCGATCAACCTGGAAATCTGATACCACTTGATAGAGGCGAAGGTGTCCCGATGTTTCGATGAGATGATGGAGATCGATTATGGTGGAGTAGACTTTCACGACCCGACTACGAACGTGCGAAGACGTTGCGCCTTAGCAATCGCTAAACCAACTCCGAGAGGTTATTGATCCCGCGGATGCACGATCAACCTGACCACGTAGGTCTAATTCCTGCAAGCAATCGAAATAACAAGCAAGAACTAAGAATTGCAATCTGGATATTGCGAATATAAGATGAATGATTAACGAAAGTTGGGGTTCCAATGCGGTCTTGGCCTGGTCGGATGACACAAACGAAGAGCTCGAAGTTGCGGCTATGGCTAACTTAAATCTAATTAAAACCCAAGTCTAAATGACGCCCTAAGGGCTGTATATATGGGGGAACAGAGGGGAATTTCGTGACCCCTTGGAGGAGGGGTCCGAAAACAACCCTAACTCAGTTTCCCCACACATACGGACTCTAAAAACAGCCTATTAAGTGTATTTCGAAATTACATGGGCCTGGCCCAATAATAAGGTGACGCAGCACCTATAATAACCCTTGGACGAAAATATTAATGTGGCATCTTGTGTCTTTCGTCCAAGTCTTCATGCACGCCTTATGATGGCTTCAAAGTGCGAAAATCACCACTGGAAGCTCCATTGTCCTTTCCCGCGCGCGCACCTCCTTCTCCATGCTTGATCCCGCTCCAATGACCATCCTTCTTATCCATGCTAGGTCCTTCATTCATAAGACAAACAAAAATATCTAATTTAGGCAGCATCATATGTTCATGAACATTAGAAGGATTCGCAAGAAAAGAAAGTACCTGATAATTTAGTTGACGTGCGCGTGCTCTAGTAACTGGTCCAGTATGTGTAGTTGGTGAAGATGTGGGTGTAATATTAGTAGAGATGTCCTCATCAGGTACTGCGCCGCGCGAGTGAATGAAGATGATGCAACCATACTGGCCCTGCGAGTGATGGCATCAGCTTGAGCTGTCTTCCAAGACGCCGCAAACACAGCTTCATCAAGCCGCTGCTGCGCATCGCGCACGCACTGCTCAGCCTGATAAGTGAGGACAGAGGCAGCAACAGCCAGCGCAGGCAGCGCATGAACCACACCAACTGGCGGCAGGAAAGGGCCGTCAGAGTCGTCGTCGTCGTCCAGCGCAATGACTCCTCGCCGCGCCTGATTTGCCTCGAACGCAGCTTCACTGCTAGCGTCCTCCTCCTCGTTTTCTCGGCTATTAGCCGACAGCTCAGACGCGGTGGGGTAAATGCTCACGTCGGAGGAGTCCGACTTGTCGAAGCCATCATAGTCGTCGTCGGCCGCCACAGTTGCGGTCGCCGCCGCGCCTCGGCTCATCGTGCACCCTCTAGTCGACATCCACGAGGTGAACAGCTTGAGCACCATTGCAGCTACCTACAGTGAAAATGGAGAGATGAGAGATGAGGACGAATGGTTGAGCAAACGGCCGACGAAGCCAATTTATAGCCAAAATGATGCGCTTGCGCGGGAAAGAATCGAGCGGGAAATGGAGTGAGGCGGGAACCAGATTGCGCGGGAGAACTGGATAACCACAAGCTGTGCTCTGCTCCGCCATTGCTGTGGGCAGACGCAATGTCATTGCTGAATTGCAGCATCACTCTGTCCGTTGGGTAGAGGAGGGAGACGACGTTGGTTGAGATAACATATGTAGCCATCAGTTGCTTCAGATAACAAAACCACTACCTATCCTAGTGGTTACAGTTAGCAGCACCCCAATAGCGCATCCCAGGTTCGAGTCCTAGGACTGCACATTTTTTATTTTTATTTTGCACAATTTCAGTGACTAAAATCTGCAAGTTCAATGACCGGTTACAGTGGTTAAGTCTATTTTATTTTGCACAATTTAGCACAACGAAATTTACCACAAACCGAATTTAAGTGTGAAATTTACCACAAACTGAATTTAAGTGTGAAATTTACCACAAACTGAATTGAGGATTTACTAAAATCTAGAATCACAATCTGTCACTTCAAGAGACAACTTCAGTCACAATCACCAACTTGAGTTAAATAGATAGCTTAATTTCATCTAAAATTCTGAATTACATAGATAGCTTAAATTCAGCACACCATATGTTGCACAATTACATTCAGCTCAAATTCAGTACAACATTGATAGATAGCACCATTACATGAATGTAGCCATTCAGCTCAAATTAAATATAAAACCATACATAGATAGGTAGCCATCAGTTCAGTACATCATCATAGATAGGTAGCCAACATTGATACATAAGAAGTACATAACTTGTCAAACTCCAGAACAACATGCTCCATCAACCTTGCCAAGCACAGTCTTGAATTTGTGCAGCCTAGATAGGTCTTCCCCTTCATCTGGCAGCCATTCATCAGGAAGATCTTCAGCGAGAAGTGGACCACGATCAATCAATTCTTTCACATGACAGATAACAGGAAAGACAAGAGATTTCTTGCTTCTCTGATAAAAAGGTGCACAATCTTCATGCAGAGCTAATTCTCTATGCATAGCGTACTCCTCCAGTGATTCATGCTCCTCACAAAGTGGATTATTTGGCTCAGGTATCTCTACCATGACCATCTTTCCTACAATGGTTGGGTCACGGATCCAAGCTATTACCTCCAATTCATGGCGATTAATTGGCGTGATGATCTTGATCAGGTCTCCACCAAGCCCTTTCAGTACATCCTTTGCAGTCTGTGTTGTCCGTGCTTGATCAGGGAGACCTTCAAAGCTCATCTTCGTCTTGTACTTCAGATCTGCAAACTCGGCACATACTGCCCTGGTCCAACGCTCGAACTTAATCAAACGGCGAGAGCACCTCAACTGCATCGACGAGTCCAACACCTTTGTGCACTGCTCCTCCTTCAAGAAACTCACCCACAGATCGTGAGGTGGAGCTGCGGCCTGTATGGCCAACTCAGAAGGCTTCAGGCCGCAATGCTTCTCGATGGCGGCGACCATAGCCGTCGGCGTCACGTCTTGCTCGCCGTGTCCAACAGCTGTGTCCAGCAGCACAAGCCCACGGTAGCGAGCCTCGAGCACATCCATGGCGGGGGTGCGCGAGATCAAAACATGGCTAGACTTCTGTCGGAGATCGGGCTCACCTCGACGCCAAACTTCCTGGGGGAAGCTCCTGTCCAGCAAGCTCTCGCCGGAGGAAGTGGCGCTGTCGCCGCCGCCCATGTCGCCGCCTCCAGTCGCCTCGTCGGGTCGCCGGACAAATGTTAGGGTTAGGGATTGTGGGTTAGAGAATGGGGAATGGGGATTTTTCATTCCGCCCCTTCCCCCTCGAATCGGTATAGTGAGGCGCCTGACAAGTGAGGCGCCTGACGAGTGGGACCGAACGAATATTCGTTCGAAATATTCCTTCTTGTGACATGGCAGTAGAAAAATACGATGTATGTATAGCCCGCGTATTTCCAGGACTGCTACATCAAGTACAAGGACTGCATCTAACCGTATATGCTCGTATGAGGACTGTATTGAAGCACTTTCCAACCACAAGGACTGAAATGGACCTAGCCACAAGTACGTTAGATGCAATTATCTCCGTCTATGTTGCATTCATTCCAGAAACATGGTCCTGTCCCAGCAGCTCCCCGGGCGAGGCGAGACGGAACAAAACCGGCCCATCCTCGCACAACTCACTAGAACCGTCCCGATCGACCCCGCCAGCCAACAGCGACCAACATTTACATCCATTTTTGTGCGAGCAAAAGCTACAATATCACACCATGAACCCGTGACGGGAATCCGGCCAGAGGAACCCCATTGGCCGCGCCGGTGCCAGGTCGGCGCCATGTGGCACCGCCCCGCCTCCTCCTATCGTCTTATCGCCTCCGCTCCCATAAATGGCGCCGCTCCTTCGCTTTCCCAACAGAGCTCGTCGGAAAAGCTCACCGCCATCCATCCGCACCATCACTGCTCCATTGCTCGCTGCTTCAGATGGCTCTTCAGGCGGCCACTTCCTTCCTCCCGTCCGCCCTCTCCGCGCGCAAGGAGGTTCGGTTTTCTCATCTTCTCCGGGGAGTTCACTTGAAGTTCCTTCCCAATCTTTGGTGCTGATTTCATGGCTCTGTCTGTGGTCGTCGGCGTGCAGGGAGCGGCAAAGGATTCGGGCTTCTTCGGCGTTCGTCTCGCGGATGGCCTCAAACTGGACTCCTCCTCCCTGGGCCTGCGCACCAAGGTCAGCTCAAACCTTTGCATTTTGCATATGTGCACTCTGCCTAGCTCGTTTATTTGGGGAATTGCTGCTACCATAGTCGAGTAATGGAGTGCCGAATTTGATGATTAGTTGGTAGTACTAGCTAGCTGGGCACTTGGGCTAGACTCTGAACTGTCAAGAACTTACTACGCAGAGAGTGAGCGCGTCGTCGGTGGCCATCCGCGCGCAGGCGGCGGCGGTGTCCGCGCCCACCGCGACCCCGGCGTCGCCGGCCGGCAAGAAGACGGTGCGCACGGGCAACGCGATCATCACGGGCGCGTCGTCGGGCCTCGGGCTCGCCACGGCCAAGGCCCTGGCGGAGTCGGGCAAGTGGCACGTCATCATGGCGTGTCGCGACTACCTCAAGACCGCGCGCGCCGCCAGGGCGGCCGGCATGCCCAAGGGCAGCTACACCATCGTGCACCTTGACCTGGCCTCCCTCGACAGCGTCCGCCAGTTCGTCAAGAACGTGCGCCAGCTCGACATGCCCATCGACGTCGTCGTCTGCAACGCCGCCGTCTACCAGCCCACCGCCAAGGAGCCTTCCTTCACCGCCGACGGCTTCGAGATGAGCGTCGGCGTCAACCACCTCGGCCACTTCCTCCTTGCCCGCGAGCTCCTCGAGGACCTCAAGGCCTCCGACTACCCCTCAAAGCGCCTCATCATCGTCGGTTCCATCACCGGTACGGTATAAATACATTCCATGCGCAATCCTCTGTTTCTCTGTCGTCGTCGTTGGTTCAGAGAGACTCTTAACTTCATTTCTGCGCTCAGGGAACACGAACACGCTGGCGGGGAACGTGCCGCCGAAGGCGAACCTGGGGGACCTGAGGGGCCTGGCGGCGGGGCTGAACGGCGCGGGCAGCGCCGCCATGATCGACGGCGCGGAGTTCGACGGCGCCAAGGCGTACAAGGACAGCAAGGTGTGCAACATGCTGACGATGCAGGAATTCCACCGGCGGTACCACGAGGAGACCGGGGTGACCTTCGCGTCGCTCTACCCAGGGTGCATCGCCACCACGGGGCTCTTCCGGGAGCACATCCCGCTGTTCCGCCTGCTCTTCCCGCCGTTCCAGAAGTACATCACCAAGGGGTACGTGTCGGAGGAGGAGGCCGGCAAGAGGCTGGCGCAGGTGGTGAGCGAGCCCAGCCTCACCAAGTCCGGCGTCTACTGGAGCTGGAACAATAACTCGGCTTCCTTCGAGAACCAACTCTCCGAGGAGGCCAGCGACACCGAGAAGGCCAGGAAGGTCTGGGAGCTCAGCGAGAAGCTCGTCGGACTCGCATGATCACCAGCTAGCCGGCTGCCCTGCGGCCAGGTCTAGAGTTCCGATCGATCGTCATCCGCATCAAGTGACGAAATTTTGTGCTTCTCTTCCCAAACCACAAAAACAAAGAAGGGAAAATGAATGTAGAACAGCTTTCGCACAACCTGCTAGGTTCAAAGTATGTGGCCCGCCCGGTTAAGTCCGAAGTAATTACAATTCACAAGTGAGTGTAATAAGCCTGTAAACCTAGTTCCTTTTTTGCTTTGATTTGGTAATAGTGAAAATAAAATGTCTTGGGCGGTCAGCTAGTGGAAGTACATTTTGATTTTTTGAGTTTCTTTCATCGGCTTCAGCCGGTAGATTTTCTTTCAACATAACAGCGCGGCACCGACATATTTAAGTGTGTGTTTGATTGCGTGTGTGTTTTCTTATTAATCATGCACAATTTGGAGCACGATTGTCAAAGTGGTACGTCTAACAACATTGGTATATCTAAAGTGATTCAAGGTATGTTTCTTTTCTCATTGAGAATGCCTACTAAAATCTTTTTGAGAACCACAGAGACAACGAAATGTTGATGACAACACATGTGTCCCGTGTAATTCTCTTGCCCATGAAGACAAAACTCATATGTTCTTTATATGCAATTTCAGCCAGAGGATCTAAAATTATCTTAAAATATCCTGGTCTGCTTCCAATGGAACTTCTACTTCTCGGATCGTTGTTAATGCTAAGCAGGATTTTGGACATCCTTTCTTCACTGAAGTGGTTTTCACTGCCACCGGGAATATCTGGATCACCAGGAATGGAAAAATCTTGGAATGAAAGGCCCACCTTCAGATGTTGGAGGAGGAATTTCATCCATGATATCACATTGCTCTCCCGTATAATCGAATGTAAATTTAAACATAGACTGGATTACATCCTTAGCATAGGCCTCTTGGTTATCTCAACCACCCCCACTGTAAGTATATCCACCTCTGTAAGTTCTTTTATGCGATCAAGTAGTAAATTAGTGTGAGGTTGTTGCCCTACAGTTCATAGTAAAAAAACAATAGGAACACAATGTTATCTCAAGTTATCTTTATAGAAGGAAAAAAACAAATACTCCAAGTGAGTTGGTTATGTTAAATAGCAACATGAACAAAACAACCCCATCCATACAAGATACGCTACTCCTCACAAAGCTTTTCGACAACACTATTACCCGCTGCCCTCCACAACATAAGCTCATCAATGATCATGATGGTAAGGTGATCAACTGCTTTCTACACTATTACCCGCATTTGCGTTGTTTCCATAATGACCAGCAACCCAACATGACTAGGGAGTCAAAACCATGTAGTCTTCTCTTGGGGAGAGCCATTCTAGCCACAAGCCATCAATCTCTAAGAATGCATCTCAAAGTAGGCATAGTGGTTTCTGCACCACCCTTACCTTCTCAAAGCATTGGTGCCACACCTAACGCACACTGAGTTATAAGTAATATCATTTAAGAGTTGACATTTTCATGTTTCCCTAGTCCATGGCTGTTGTAGAGATTTCTCCAAGGGAAACCTTCCAAAACCCTAGTTCGAACACTGGGGGCTTAGCTTTGCGATCTCGAGACGACGATGGCGAAGAAGATCAGATCTGCCGATGCATCACGCACCCAACTCAACCAAGACACAAGGAACTATCCAGGTTCAGGCCACCATGGAGGTGTAAAACCCTACTTCATGCTTGTCTGGGATTGCTCCGGTGGAGATGATAGTGGAGAGCTACAAGTTTTAGATCTGGAATGGTCGATCCCTCTCTACAGTGCCCTAGCTAGCGCTTATATGGGTGCCTTGGTCCTCTTCCCACACAGCTTGGTGGGAAGGGTTGCCACATGAGGCCAATTATGGAGGGGACATTCCCTATCCTTATCCTGACTAAATCTACCTTCCTTTGCTAAAACAAAACAGTCTTGATTGTAGCCGTCCTTGACTTGGCTTCGTCTTGAAGTGAAGTGGTCCCCGCGGTTTGTCGAGATTTGGTTAGGAGGAAAGCTTCTCCGCCCTTGTCCCTCTTGCGGGAGTCTTGATCTTTTGGAGTCTCACGAACGATGCCTTCCGGGGGAAAACGGCATCAGGAGGCGTTCCCTTGGCAGGAATCTTCAGGAGCTTTGGTCTTGGTGAAAGTCTCAGGAAGGGCTTGTTGTCCTTGGGGTCTTGCACGCCCCTCGCGAGGATGCGTGGCCTTTGGGAAGCAAGGTCTTGAAGGCCTTATGAAGTCGGGTGTACTCGAGCTGGCGCTTCTTGAGGGGGAGCCGCCTCGTAAGGACATACGCCGGTGGATGCCCGTACCCAAGGTCGTGACTTGGGTTGGCATTGAGTTGGGCCTTGGCTGATGGGCCAGGGTACCCAGGTTTCCACTGGTCCAACGGTAGCCCCCCCCATGACGTGTGTGGGTCCAAGCGGAGGAATCGAAACGTCAGGGGTCCACTCACCAGCCAGGCCTGGAAAACGACACGTGGCGCGATCGGATCGGGCCGTCAGTTCTCCCCATCCACACTGAAAATGGTAGTTATAAGGTGCACTGAAAACGTATGTCTAGGGACTTGACAATTGAAGATGTGAATTTGCTTCTCCACGGATGGAGATATATTATTTGGGCACTTTTAGTATTACGGTATCCAGCAGCATCTGGCCAGACACCTTGTGATTTGATTACAGGAATTTCAGATGGAAACGAGAAAAGAGAACAAACCGGTAACATGATAACCTGGTATAGTGACTCAAAGAGTTGATCACAAGCATACCAATATAATCTCACTTTAGGTTTTGTAAAGTGTTGTGAAGAAAAGGATTAGCATGTTGACTGAAGGTTCACTCAAATATCCATTTGTGTAGGTGTTGTAACCATTATGGGCGTCCAGGCTCCACTATTGGTTATTGTTTTGAGAAAGGCAGTTTCTCGTGCATGTGTGCATCGTACCGTACCTATGGGGTCACACACTTAAGGGTATTAGATTTGTTGAATACTAGGGTGATAGGAACAAGTGTATATTAGATTTGAGAAATGCTCTGTGCTTCCCATTGATCGGATCAGATTCAATTGGGTTCGATCCATTCAATCCGACACCCCTTTCCTTTTTGCTCGATTGCTTGTGTAGATTTGCACTGTGTACATGCATCTGTAATGTTTGTGTTCTTGCTTAAGGTCCATGCATAGGGTTCTTGCCTTCATGCTTAGGGTTTGTGCTTGTTCATCAGTGGCATGATATACATATGCATCCTGTTTTAGACATGCCAATGTTTAGTGCCATGTAGATCATCAGGAAGTGGCAATTGCCATGTAGATCATCAGTAGCAGTTACCATCTAGATGCAGTGCATTTAGATGGCAACTACCACTCATCTCGTGCCATGATAATGGTGCTTTTCTCTGTGCACCATGTTTTACACATGCCAATGTTCAGCGCCATGTAGATCATCAGGCAGTGGCGGTTGCCATGTAGATCATCAGTGTCGGTTGCCATGCTAACGATGCTTTTATTTGTGCACAATAGTGAGGTCGACGAGGACAACCTCCCCATGAACCACTACCTCAGAAGGGTGAACCTCCTTGGCCGGGTAGCTGCCATGAAGGTGCCTCACACATTGGGGCACAAGCCGAGGATTGGACATGAGCAGGGCGCCCGAGAGACGATCCGGTTCTATGTCCAAATCAAGGACGACGAGGACCTCACCATGCTCATCATCCCTCCCCAATTCAGGGAGGCGATGAAGAAGTGGCTGGTGATCAAGCCATCGCGCGTCGCCCGACTCTCGACGGCTAAATGGTGCAAGTTCTGGGTTCAAATCCAGAACTTCGAGGGCTACATGGTCCTTGGCCGGGGGTGGGAGTACTTCTGTCGTCGCCATCGGGTCGTCGCCAACGACCTCCTTGCCCCGCGGATCAACGTGATGGGCCTGAAGGTGCAAATCTTCAACAAGAAGAGCTTCAATGCCTGCACCGTGCGCTGCACCAGGCACAAGCGCCTAGGGAACTTCAGCTTAGCCCTATGATCAAGTTTATCTGTTATCTTTTTATGTTTAGTAGTAGTTGCGGTGAACTTGACGTGAACTTGTGTTGTATATTTTGGCCAGGTTAGCTCCATGATGCATAGCATGGGGCATGAGATGCCCTTGCTATGGTTAACTTATCATATGTGTAGTGTTAATTATGACTTGTTATTTCATAGGGGTGAGCAGATCACACACGGGCATGCAACCAAACAACTTTGGGTTGCATCTGCTCCACCCTTGAAGAACATATACATGCTACGGAGTATCAAGCAACTTGCTTCATATTACTTTTTTTAGGCATCTTCATATGACCCTTGATGCAATGCAGACAACCAATGCATGTGTTGTTTTTTTGCCTGCATTTGCTCAACCAAACCCTTCGGAGTAGGCTATCCAATGCAGAAAAAAGTGAAGATGGCAACCAAATACGTTCTTAGCGGTCACCGATCTTTTATATGAGGAGTATTCTTTAAAAAGAAAGATTAAAAAAAGGTTTTTTTTATAGGATTAATAAAGGATTTGATATGCAATCTCACACCGATCGGGTGTGTTTGGTGCATTGAAGATTAAAAACCGTAACAACTCAAAGTGTGATGTGACACATTTCCATCTTCAATCAGGCATACGGTGCATAATAACCGAAACTGTACTCCAGTTTCCTATTGCAGCGTGCCATTACGCCTGACCAGACGAGGAAGCTCAAAACCGTGTGCACAAGTACGTATCAAAACCAAGATGTAAATGAACAATCTAACGGTTGAGAAGCGCGGCCATTTCAAACTCGGCTGTGCTTTTTTACCTTCCCCTTGGGTTAACCCGTCGTCCCGTCCTCACACGTGACGCGATAACCGCCAACAGCGCACAAAACCAGCAGAGGCAACCAACGCACGAACCGAAACAGCTCCCCCTTCCCAGAACCAGAAGCAGAAGCAGAATCCCCAAATCCGGATCAGCCAGCCGCAAGCCCGCAAAGCAAACAAACGTTCGAAACCCAAACACCCAGGCCCAAATCTTCTCTCTCTCTCCCTCTCTCTGCCCCCCGTCGTATGCGCGGAGGCGCAGCTCCCCGCAGCAGCCACTCGCCATGATCGTGCGCACCTACGGCCGCAGATCCCGAACCTTCTCCGACGGCGCCGGCGGCAGCGGCAGCGGAGGGGACCGCGGCCTCTCCTCCTCGCAGGACGCCTTCGACTTCGACGCCGGGGATGGGGACGACGACGACCTCGCGCTGCTCGGCCCGTCCGCGTCGCAGCCCTTCCCGCAGTCGCAGGAATCCTCCTCGATGTGGGACTTTGACGAGGACCCGCCCACGCAGCCGCCCCGCCGGAAGGGCCGCCGCGGCAAGAACGCCGACCCCGAGCCCGAGGCGCCCACCGCCACGCTCATGGAGGCCGAGGAGTACGGGGAGATGATGGAGAGCGTCGACGAGGTCAATTTCGCGCTCGACGGGATGCGCCCCACCGCGCCCAGGCGGGTGCGCCGGGGCAGCCTGCTCGCGCTGCTCGGGATCTGCGCCTCCGCCTCGCGCCGCCGCGTCCTCCGCGCTCAGGGGTCAGTACACACCCCCTTTCTTGTACTGCTCTCTGCCAAGAATAACAAGTTGCCTTCTTCTTGCTCTTCTTTGCTGCCCATTCTTGGCTACCGAATCAAGAACCTCGTATTAGGGTTATCAAATTGGACCTTCTTGCGGGTCACCTTGGCTCAAAGATTTGGATTTTGTACGATTAGGGCTCAAGAATTTCGCTTTCTTTCTGAAAAGAACCACCTTTTAGCCTTCAAACCACCAACGAGTTCGCTCTGTTTCCTCTGTCTTGTCATGAATAGCTTGATTCATGCAGCTAATTCGCAAATATAATTTGCAAAAACTCTTGTTTCCTTGGCTGGCCTGAGCTGTTAGTCCAGTTAGTTTGCTTTGTCGGGGTTATTGCTGTAGAATTAACATGGAGAATCCCAATTGGCTAACTATTACAACTGGGCTTAAGGAGTATGCACTTGAGTTACCTGTGTGTCAAGCAGGCTGGTCTCTATGGTTTTGCTAAGAGCTACTGTATCCCATGATTCCATAACAAGGAAGCACGCTGAGTGATAAGGGGTAGAGAAATTGAATGTAGATGGAGCTGTGTCTAGACATGGAGATAAGGGAGCGGCTGCTGTGTCAAGCAGGATGTTCTCTTTGTTTTTGCTAAGAGCTCCTGTATCCATTGAACTAGAGTATACGTATTTTAACCAAAAGTACAGTATTGAATGATGGAGTTGCTACCCTATTTGAGCTGTGAACTACACCAATAGTTCACTACTCAGTATCATACTAACATTTTGACAATTGATGACTGTTTAAGTTTAGGGTATTACTGCTTTTCTTTGATTTGTATAGTGAAGCTGTACGATATTGTTTGTTCCTGTCTTAACAGGTCTTCAAAATTTGTAGTTTCTAAGATGCATAGGAATAGTTAATACTCCCTCTGGTTTTGTATACAAGACCACTATCTCAATTTTCAGATACCAAGAAAACAAAACCAACTAATAAGTAGCATGATTAATTGTGTGGAAAACCTCATGTGTTTCGGGCTAATTAAACATGTTCCATACTTACATGTGGTTCCTCTTTCTCTATGACTGCATGTAACTTTTACATTCATAGGCTCCATTGCATGAGGTAGAAACCTAATCTATTCTTTTCGGAAATATATAATGGCCTGGTATTCAAAACCGGAGGAAGTAATAAGTGTACTGAACTTGTGAAATTCTTATTTAAACTGGGTTAGATCAACATTAGTATTTAGGGTGTGTGTCTATAGCTCAGTCAACTTAGAAATAGTTATTTCTTGGTCAACATTGATAGCCATCCGATCAAGATCATCTCATCCCTTGTGTAGTTCCACAATCTCAATGTTAAGACCAAACTATTTTTTGCTGTGACTCAGTTGCCTGAGAAATAGCAAAAATGTTGAGCAAAAGTGCAAAACAAAGGGCATGCTTGAAGTGAGGATGTTACCTCTGGAATTTCTAGATTCTTGCAATGTTTATTTTTACCCATTTCTACATCTGTAGATGGTTAAGATTGCTGAAAGTAAAATATCATTGAATACAATTATTTTAAAATGTAACCATGTTATGTTTATCTCAGTATTCTTTTGAGTTTGAGAAGTACAAAAATCTATATCACCGTTTAACAAATGTTTCAATTTTTTTTCAAACATTAGATGTATATGCCATCTTATTACTCACAAGTGCATTTTTTTTATGTCCTGTAGATTGATAAAGCAAATTATAGATAATGTTTTGGCTCTGAACATTGATGATCCTTCCTGTGGTGTCGCGGCAGCAGCTCTTTTATTTGTTTTGGCAAGTGATGTGAGTATATCTCAACCTCAAACAACCAGATTATATGTTTCTGTGCATGCTGCTTTCCGTGCATATTAAATATTCTCTTCTCACAAATCACAAAGATACTCATGTCCGGACAAAGTTATTTATGTATTTTTCTTGAAGAAGTATTCACTTTCTTTCTCCTACTAATGCATGATAAAAATAAATTTAGTTCAGCAACATCATGCTTTTAATTTTTATTGAGAGTTGAACTATAACTTATAATTTAAATTTCAGCTAGTTTGGTATTTAGTATTCAGATTTTCATTTGTGATTTGCATATATTGCTTGTTGAATGCGATATATTTTCCCAACAGTTGTTGCTCTTCTAGTGCTTCTGAGTTCCGATGAGCATTCCTTCAGTTTCACTTCTTATGATCTATCTATCCTTGCTTGTTGTTATTCAGGTACAGGAGAATCATTTGCTAGATTCAGAATCATGTATCCGGTTTCTTCTTAAATTATTAAATCCTCCAGTGGATGCAAATGATGTCAAAGCACCATCTATAGGTTCCAAACTCCTTGGAATCAGTAAAGTTCAAATGTTTAATGGCTCGAATAAGGATTCTGATTCCAGTTCAGATGATATCATATCAAAAGTTGAAGAAATCCTCTTAAGCTGTAAAGAAATCAAGCCACTTGACAGGGATGGTAAGAGAACATCAAGGCCAGAATTATGTTCAAAATGGCTTGCTTTGTTGACAATGGAAAAGGCATGCTTGTCGACTGTTGCATTAGAGGGTAAGTTTTTTTAATCAATTTCTTGATCACGATTACCCTATTGCCATTATGGCATTCATCTCAAAGTACACTGTCAATTTACAAGTTAAGCAGTGCATGCTTTGCAACTTTACATGGATGCCTTTGCCTAGCCCTCGTTTCACTTGTGTTTTGAGTTTTGAGTGTTGGCTTGTTTAGAGTACATCTGTTATGCATAGTTTTGGTCCATCTGCAGTACCAGTAACTTTTTGGTATGGTCACTGAAGTATTACTCATTTTCAAATGTTTATCTTTTCAGAGACTTCTGACATGGTCTCCAGAGTTGGAGGGGATTTCAAAGAAACATTAAGGGTATTGGGTGGTCTTGATAATATTTTTGATGTTATGGTAGATTGCCATTCGTCACTGGAGGTAAGATCTTGTTATGTTTTATTTGTTTCATAAAATACACTAAAAATACATAGATAGTGTATTTTATGGTAATTTGTCCTTTGGTACCGGTTCACATTAACACCATTCAAGCTGTCATTGTGTGCCGTGTCACAATGCTGAAGAGTTATTGCATGTTTTACAGTTTTAGTAGTCTATACACTTAAAGCCCTGACATGCTTGAAACTGTGCACTAAAACTTTGCTGCAGCACAAAATTATTCTGTGAAATTTTTATCTGAATGAAAATTTTAAATCCTCAACGCAGTCTTAGTGATTTTGACATCTTATGGGTTTCAACTCTAGCCTACCCCAACTTGCTTGGGATTGACAGGCTTTGTTGTTGTTGTTGTTGTTGTTGTAGTCTTAGTGATTCATGAATATCGTTTTGGATATGCTGTCAAGCATCAATTTTTGAATTTCTCATCTCTAGTGATTATATGCGCCCAAGGTGATAATACTTACATGGGTTCCATGGCATGGGGACATTATATGATTAGTATCCTGTTGAATGCTACGGTTTCCAGCAACACAAGCCTTTCTTGGAGATTTAAGTGAATTGTAGCCACTGTCATATTTCTGGTTTGTTTAGTTTATGACCTGGGTATTCTGATGTGGGCACCGTTTGTTCTTGGAGTGAATTATTCTGCTTGTGCTTTTCCCCCATTTCACATACTTAATGCATTTAATACGCCGGTTAAGCTAACAGAATGTATTTATAATATGCTTGTGCTGGCCAATCTTGTTTATCAGGGAATTGTAAAGGATACCTCCACTCTGTCCATGGACATAAAGGAAGGAACATCTTCGCAAAGTGCTGCACTCCTCCTGAAATGTTTGAAAATTTTGGAGAATGCCACATTCTTAAGTGATCATAACAAGGTAATTTTCCATACCTTGGAAGTTCAGGTCATTACCTTCGTCATTTCAGTGCAATGATATTGTCATGTACTACTTCTTAACTCCTTTTGATCCTTCCAGACCCATTTGCTAGGCATGAGTAGAAAATTGAGTCCCAAAGGCTCTCCACTTTCTCTTGTTGGTGTCATAATCAATATTGTTGAATTGTTATCAGGTAATTTTACATTAGATTTCAGTATTTTTCCTATTACCATATAATGTTTCAACATCAACTTTGAAAACTTGCAATCTCATGTCTATCTTCCTTTGATGCAGTACTGTCTCTCCTTCAGAACTCTTCCACTGTTTCCAGCAGCACAGATAAAATATCTTCTAAAGTTTGTGAAGGGGGCTGCTCTGGTAAGCACAACCACCAAATTATTTGAATTTTTGTCTTTCCTGTGAACTGTCTAAATCTAGGGCAAATATAATTATTTCACTAGATTCAATACTTTATTGATATATTTTCAGTCGTTTTCTGTATTGATAACCCAAAGTATCCTCTCTGGGTGCAACACAGTTAGGTTATCGTGCATGTGCACAAACGGACACTGTACACAAAACTATGATGCTCACTTTTTAGTCTCGTATAAAGGACAGATACACACAAGTTTAATATGGTCTCACGTTCAAAATTCTTTTGTGCAGCAGACATCAAGGGTGCTACTACATTGAATGGCCATGGCAAGTGCAAGAACTCAAAGAAAAGTAGCCTTTCGCTAAACCAGAAATGCCAAAATTGCTCATGTTCCAAATCAGACGCTTCTCATATTAGTATATCTTCTAGTAGTGACGTTGGCCTGTTGTCACAAATGACACTCGATTGTTCCCAGTCTAGTTCAAGCAACAGGGCATCAAGTGGTTCATTAGGTGAGAGGAACAGCAATGGTCTTGGTCTGAAGCTTAATATAAGAAAGGAACGTGGTAAAGCCAACCCAATTAGAGGCTCAAGTGGATGGGTTTCTATAACAGCGCGTAGTTCTGATGGAACCTCCAGTGAAATGGCAAAACGAAGACGTCTGTCTGAAAATGGCAACAGTGATCTGAAAAGTGGCAGTGGTAGTGATCCTTTTGCATTTGATGATGTTGATCAGGAGCCTGAACTATTTGGTCAAAAAAAGAGATCAACACACGGACGCCAAGCAAAATCAGCAAATGGGAAATTGTCTGAAGATTGTGGGATTGCTGCGATTGGAAGTCAGGAATCATATCAACCTGAAGATAACCATCATCTGGGTGCAACATCCAATTCTAATGTTGACGATGATTCTAATCTTGTGGAAGACTGCCTTTTGGCATCAATTAAGGTTAGCCTTTGTGATTTCTGGTAGCTGACATTTTTTTTAAAGTATTGCATCCCTTTGAAATAGTTTTGTTTATTTGTAAATGTTCAGTATAGGTTGTTAAATTTTAGCACATTTGTTCAATGTGTGAAGTTGTATGATTGCATGCACCGGATGACTGGAATATCTTTTACCATTTATACTACCACACAGTAACTATTTGTGGAATTGTGATGTGTCATCTTGGTTGGAGGTTTAAGAAAAAGTATTAAGACAAATATACATCAATATGCCATAATATCTGCTTCACTCCGTGCATACTCGAGGAATGGGCTGAGCCTGATACTTAAGTTTAGAGTTCAGTTTATGATGTCTGTTTAACACTTCAACTTAACCTGACACCTGCTTCAGTTGGGTTTAAGCATTAACACATATAGCTGTCTCAGGCTTGCTGCCTACTGAAGGTCGAAGGTTCTGCTAATAGTTACAATAAGCTTATTAAACTGAAGATAAAATTAGAATTTCCATCCAGAGCGTGAATGAACTTGCTCGTATGGTAAGTCCCAAGTGTGATCAGCCCAGATGCTTTTCTAAGCTTATTAATCACCTTTGGATGGTTTTACGTGTTCAGCTGTTAAGTCACTTTGAAGATATGTTTCAGTATTAAATTTAAGTGTGACACTATGCTACTTTTTGAAAGACTAGTCTGTATGGATAAACTAGTTGTTGATCACGTCTCAACTAATTGTGGGCCTAAGCTTAACTGTACATACCTATGTATTGCTTCTCGTGACGGTATTTGTGAGATATTCCATAGTAATTGTAGTCTCTTATCATTTTCTGCTCCTTACTAGATATTTGATAAAAGATCATTGCGCCTTTACCTTATCGCTGTCTAAAGGGTCTAATCTTTGTTGCCCCTTCTATTTTGGTGTGCACTATTGAAGCTTTTGAACAGTTGGTGGATGGTGTTTTATAATTAAAAAAAAAGTTATGTTGGTGTTACTTTTGCAATCGCATGTATATGATTTTCCCTTGTTTTCCTGGCAGGTTCTTATGAACTTAGCAAATGACAACCCATCTGGTTGTGAACATATTGCATCATGTGGTGGACTTAACACCATGGCCTCCTTGATCATCAAGCATTTCCCTTCATTTGATTTCTCCGTGGACAAGAGCTCTGATATGAAAGGAAGGGGGCCCACTGGCCGAGATGTTGATCTTGGACAAGACCTGGCCTATTCTGAGGACAGCAAAGCATGCCAAGTGAAAGCTAAGCAACTGCGAGATCATGAGCTTGATTTTCTGGTTGCCATATTGGGCTTGCTTGTCAATCTCGTGGAGAAAGATAGCCTTAATAGGTAAGCTCGTTACTTTCTTCCTTGCCATTTGTTTGATTCATGCCTGTGTTACTATTCTGCTTCAGCCAGTTCCTTGGGTTCAGGAGCAGTTATATCCCAACTAACAAATGTAGAGATGTCTAGCTCTAAATGACTCTTCTTTCATGACCTTGCTACAGGGTACGGCTTGCATCTGCCCGTGTTTCTGTGGATCTGTCTAAGAATCCACAGAGCGAAAAGGTGCAGAGGGATGTTATACCACTCCTCTGTTCAATCTTCTTAGCAAGTCAAGGTTCCGGGGAAGCTTCTGCAGCTATATCACCGGTAATTCTAACCTTAATTTTTATATTACCTGCTCTTTATTTCCAAAGTACCTAAAGTTTGGCAGCATATGTCAGCAGCATAGTGAACCCTTGGTTTAACATCCATGAAATGAAAACTAGTGCATACAGTATGATGTTTTATTCATGGCAGACTGGCATTTAACATTCATGGCAGACTGGCATTTAACATTCATGTTTGGTCTATCCCACAAACTATTACATTTGTAGGCTTTGATTTCCAGTCAATTGACAAGATATCATGAATAGACGAAGTACGATTAAATTTCAAACCTCCTTTGAGTGCATTTTATTATTAGCCCTGTTTGGGGACCTTTGTTGCGAATGGCATTGTATGACGGTTCTATATAGTACCTTGTACCTAGCAACTAGCAAATCATATTGTATGATGTTGTGTAGCTTGTTTGATTGACTGCTTATAACTAATCAGGATGATGAAGAGTCTATATTGCAAGGAGCGCGGGAAGCTGAAATGATGATCGTGGAGGCCTATGCAGCCCTCCTGCTTGGCTTTCTTTCGATAGAAAGGTTAGTAGACGAGTATTGTCTGTAATGTTTCATTATGGTGAGTTGATTGTGTAACGTCAGCCTCAATGGTGTTGGAATTGTAACTGTTTGTCTGCTGCAACAGCATGAAGGTCCGAGGAGCGATTTCCAGCTGCCTTCCAAATAACAACTTAAAAGTTCTTGTGCCCGTGCTAGAGAAATTTGTGGTATGTATGTCTCATATATATGGTAGATCTAACCTTGCAGGAAACCTTTTCTTCTTTATTTTGGCATTTTGGTTCGGCCTTGAGAATGGGCCGCCATTTTGGGCCTGGAGTTGCTTTACATGTTTCTACTGCTGCTGTGTGAGCTGGTGTTGCTCTATAATAATCCATTTTATTTATCTCCCATGTGCAGGCGTTTCATCTGCAGCTTAATATGATGACAGATGAAACACACTCATCTGTTTCGGAAGTGATTGAAAAATGCAAACTATGATAGAATGGTGAAGAGGTGTTTGTATAGACTGACTGGCCTCTTTGCAGCCGAGGCATACACAAGTGTTCCTCCTCGTCTCCTGGGGCGCGCTGCAGATGCAGTGGTCTTGGGAACTAACAATGGTGTCATTCTTATTTTTGGCTTTCCTTTTTGCGCCCCTGTTGTTGCTCCTCCTTTGTGTGTTCCTTCTTCTCACCTCTCCAATCATGTTGTTTACCTAGCCAATTTAATTGACTGTAAAATAACATCATAGGGAACGTAGTGTGTGTGTGTGTGTGCGCGTGGCACACACTGTGTTTCAGTTATTACAGTTTGTAATTTGTACTGGTACCAGTCATATTCAGTAATCTGAGGAAGCTTAATGAAATCTACTGTCGCCAGCACCATGTTGGTTTGTGCCTTGAATTTCTTCAAACGATATTTTAGCGTTGGTTTTGTGCATTGTATGTCTACAGACGATATTTGATTTGATTGTACTGTTTCAAACACCGGATTATATTCGGCTGATGAATTTGATTTGGAGAAAATGTTGGGAATGTCAGAGTACAAGGTATGCCTTAAGGTGAAGCCCACTTTACGTATTACTGCAGTATTTGATTGCTTGGCTACCGGCTTATTTATTCTGAAGGTTAAGTATGATATACTAGCATACCTGCAAATAAATACTGTTGAACAAATATAACCCAAAATAATTTTTAAAATGTGCGACTACTGTGGAACAAATGTGCAGATACATAGTAAATAGATAAGGACCCCGAGTAGGATCTAAAAAAAAAACAAAGATAAGGACCCAATACAAAGCTACTAATGTTTATCTATCTATAAGTGGGATGATTTCTCCTTAGTTCAAAGCGGCATGCTCTATGCCATGAAAGCTGAATTGCAGAAACACTTTGAAAATATGAGTGTTTATGAGATAATCACTAATCTTAAGACTGCCTTTGCACCTCAAGTCAGGACCGAGAGGTATGAAGCCTCAGAATCGTTCTTTTCGGCCAAGATGGAAGAGTATAGCAGTGTGAGCGAGCACGTGGTCAAGATGTCTGGCTACGTTCAACGCGTGAACGCTTTGGAATGCAAGATTCCAGATGAAGAAGGATAAGTGCAAGAAAGGAAAGCCTAAGAAGGGTGTAAGGCAGTTGCCACTCCTCCCAAGACGTCCATGCCTAGACCCAAGCCTGTTGTCGAGTGCCTCTACTGCAAGGGCGATGGCTACTGGAAGCGCAACTGCCCCAAGTATCTAGAGGATAAGAAGGTCGGTAAGATCGTCGAAAAAGACAAAGGTATACCAGATATACATGTTATTGATATTTATCTCACAAGTTTTCGGAGTAACACCTGGGTATTTGATACCGCCTCTGTTGCTCACATTTGTAACTGCCAGCAGGAGCTATAAAATAAGCAACACTTGGAGAGGAATGACGTGATGCTGGGTGTTGGCAACGGCTGCAAAGTTGATGTGGTGGCTGTCGGCACTCTTCGTCTTAGTCTACCTTCGGGGTTGATTTTAATTTTGAATAAATGTTACTTTATGCCCGCGTTGAGTATGAATATTGTGAGTGGGTCTTGCTTGATGTCAGCCCATTATTCGAACAAGTCGGAAACAAATGGTTGTTTGATTTATAAGAATAATATCTTTTATGTTCATGCGCCGGAGAGTGATGGTTTATTCTTGCTTGATCTCGATTGTAATGATTCTCACATCCATAACATTGATGCCAAAAGATGCAAGCTTAGTGATGATAATCCCATGTATATGTGGCATTGCCGTCTAGGTCATATTGGTGTTAAACACATGAAGAAGCGCCATTCCGATGAATTTTTCGAAACACTAGATTTCAAATCTCTTGACACATGCAAGCCATGCCTTATGGGCAAGATGACCAAGATTCTATTCTCTGGTATAATGGAACGTGCAATGGACTTATTGGGAATCATACATACTGATGTATGTGGACCAATCAGCGTCACAACACAAAATGGGTATCGTTACTTTGTAACCCTTATTGATGATTTAAGTAGATATGGCTATATTTACTTAATGAAACATAAGTCTGAAACCTTTGAAAAGTTTAGAGAATTTTAGAATGAGGTTGAAAATCAACTTAACATGAAAATCAAGGACCTTCGATTTGACCGATGAGGCGAGTATTTGAGTTATGAGTTTGGCATGCATATGAAGACTTGTGGCATCGTACCGCAACTTACGCCGGTTGGAACACCACAACGTAATGGTGTGTAATAATGTCGTAATCATACTCTATTATATAGTTTGCGGTCAATGATGTCTCTTACCGACTTACGAGTATCATTTTGGGGGTATGCGTTAGAAACAGTTGTTTTCATTCTAAATAGGGCACCATCCAAATCCGTAGAGACAACACCATATGAGATATGGCATGACAAGAAGTCAAAGTTGTCCTTCTTGAAAGTTTGGGGTTGTGAGGCTTATGTTAAGAAACTACAGCCTGACAAACTCGAACCGAAGACGAAATAATGCATCTTTGTAGGTATCCAAAGGAAACTATTTGATACACCTTCTACAACAAAAACGAGGGAAAAACGTTTGTCACAAAGAATGGTTTCTTTCTCGAGAAAGAGTTTCTCGCGAAAGACGTTAGTGGGAGAAAAATAGAGCTCGATGAGATTGTTGACCCTTCACCCCAAATGCCGAGTGGTGCAAAGGAAGATGTTTCGGGAGCGTCCTCCACAGTGGAAGTGGAAGCAAATGATAATGATCATGACAATCACACTAAGGAACCTACTCTACCACGCAGGTCTACAAGAACACGTAATGCTCCTGAGTTTTACAATGATCTTTTTAATACAGTCATGTTGGTTGAACAAGACAAACCCTGCAAACTACAAAGAAGCAGTGGAAGTTCCTGAGTATGAGAAATGGCTTGAAACCATGAAATCTGAGATAGGTTCCATGTACGACAACAAAGTATAGAATTTGGTGGATATTCCCGGTGATTGTAAGGCTGTCAAGAATAAATAGATCTTTAAGAAAAAGACGGACGCTGATAGTAATGTGACTGGCTCAGCAGAGAGGCCAGCATGCCAGTCTAAATCCTAAGTACGCAGGGTTCTTGGGCCGGTGAAGCAGACTCACCTGTCTCGACAAGAGCACATGAGGCTCGTCCAATCCCGGCAATCAACCCGCAAAGGTAGTGACGTCTGAAGAGCTTTCGAACGAGAACGTACGACGACGAGGAGCCCATACTCGTAATCCCGCGTGGAGGTAGCGCGTATAAGCCAGTGGCCATCTCAGATCACTGACACTGATCCATTAAGCATTTTATTAATATCTCGTCGATACGACCGTTATCGTCGCTCCGACTAAGTAACACAACGGACAACGAACAATAGCCAGGACACCTCTCTCTCCAGGCGGTAACCGACTACCCTGTCATTCCGTCACAACTCACGGTTACCCTTAGGGGTGTCCCGTCTCCTTACCTTATCTCGCGAGCGCTCTTGGAGGCGCACGACTTTCGTGGTTTAGGGGTAACTCTCGCGGACTACGATCAGGGTCCAGGCACTCCGCACACCGGTAGTACCCGCCTACCCGGTCGTCCCGTCGCAATACCTCTCGCAGGCACCGTAGGGTCGCCCGACTCCTTACCTTGTAGACACCGTGGTTCAGGTCCCTACCCTCGAGTGGAAACCAAAGGTATCACCCTCATTGATCCACACTTGATTAACAGTTCGACCGAGACATCACCGGGAGTGAGCTAAAGAGGAATCACCCTCGATGAGATCACCCCGATGGTGCTGCACTACAGAGCCGACAACAAGAGTGATATAAGAGGAATCACCCTCGATATCACTCTCTGTGCGACTCGATAGAGCCTAGCCGTCGTAAGGGCCTTTAGCAGTGTCAGAGCTCGATACCTTTGAAGTTGCAGTAATGTACTGTTCTCGCGTTCACTCCCCAGAGTGAGCAGGACCCTATAACTAAGCATAGCTGACGGTCAAGGGCGTAAGGCCAACTGATGTAATAACATAACTAAAGCATCATAGGAAAAGGTAGGGTACAATAGTAAACACTACTAGGAAAAAGCTTATAGGTAGAGGCTTAACAGTAGCGCCCGCAATGGATGGGCGCTAACTGCTAATTAGCAGTAGTGCCTTCTTCCCAAACGTGCTACTGCTAAGCCTATAGCAGTAGTGCCCCTCAAGGGGCCCCGCTACTTGTAAATGTGGTCCCCACCAAACCCAACTGACAAGTTGTAGTAGTAGCGTCTCCCTCAAAAGCCCGCTACCACTACCACCATATTAGTAGCGTGCGCTTACGTTGCTCGCTACTGCTAACGTGGACCCAACGGTCCGCACATAGCAAAAGCGCGTCTCCAGGAGGGGCGCACTGCTGCTATGGTTCTTATAGCGAACCGCATGCCCCCCTCTCACTCTCACTCTCTCTCTCTCTCACTCACCGCGCCGCCGCCCCGCTCCTTCCCCGACCCGTCGTCCCGACTCACCGCCCCGACTCGCCGCCTCGACTCGCCGCCCCGACCAGCGCGCTCCCCGAACCTGCCGCCGCCCCGACCCGCCGCTCCCGACCGTGCACGTACACTAGGTTGATTCCTTGCTCCCCCTCCCCTTCATTGATTTTAGATAGATATATAGATGGATTGACTGATAGATGGATAGATGAATATATAGATAGATGGATAGATAGATAGATGATTAGATTGATAGATGGATAGATTGATATATGGATAGATAGATAGATAGATGAATAGATTGATAGATGGATAGATAGATAGATATAGATAGATGTTGTGAGTCGTAGTTAAGTGTTAGCACAATTTGGGCAAGATGTAGAATCTGTTCTTAATGATGTTTTGTTTGAGCTAATTGTTAATGAGGAGAACTAGTTTGGGTTGATAAATATTTTTGAAGAGGACATGCCTCAAGTTTTTTGTTGTTGTTATCGTGATGCATCTAGTTTAAATATGTGTGTGTGGTGCTTGTGTAGTTGTTGTTAGGATCTTGTTTGCAGGATATGAGTGGCCTATGTTTTGCCGGAATGTCGATTCATTTCCGTTCTGGCAAATTTCAGGCGCTCGATATGTCGAATTTTAGCAAATGTCATGCCGAAAATTTCCATGGATTTCGGCATGACTTGTGCTAGAAAAGTAGGATATATCGAGTGCTTGAGATTTGTCGAAGCGGGAATTAAACGGTGTTTCAGCATCAAATTACTTTTAATCATTACTTTTGCTATTTTTTTAGAATGTCAATGATTTAAATATATTGTGACATTATGTGACATCGGGGGAGAGCGTGCATCTACCCTTGTGATATGTACAAGTACGGAACTTGTGCATCCTACTTAGGTAGCTGCCACGCTCCCCCCTGATTTACTTATGTGTCCAATCTAAATATGAGACACTATTTCTTCTTTTTTAGAATGCCGATGATTCAAATATATTGTGACACTATGTGTCATCGGGGAAAGTGTGACGCAAACCCTTGTGATATGTACAAGTACGGAACTTGTGCATCCTGCTTGGGTTTGCGAACACACTTTCTCGGGAATCGCTTATGTGTCCAATCTAAGTATGAGGCATTATTTTAAAGTACTTTTGTCTTATTTGTTAATTTGTTAGTTAGTATAAAACTTTCACTCATTCATTTTAATAAAACTTTGTATATTAAATAAGTTCTCGGCGATGATGCGTGGCCCGCATCCCCGTCGCCGCGGGGGAGAGCACATGCTTGATGGGATGCGCAATGTCCGGGACTAGGCTCCCCCGGGCTGGCACTGGGAGGTGGTTTCCGGGGCGCGCCGCTTGGTGAGGATTCTGGGTCCTGTCGTTGAACGGAGCTTCTTTGGTGGCGGTCACGTGGGCCACAGTTAGTGCAGTGGGAGCCGGCCCCCAAGGAGGTGGTACGTCGCCAGGTTAGGGAGGAGGACAAGCATGTCCGTCGCTACTTGGTTGCGTTGGACGTCGGGTTCTCCACGACCAATACCTGGAAGATTCTTCACGGCTCTCACCTGAGCTATGTTCCTATGGCGGTTCCTTATCTTTGGGTGTTTACCGCCCGCGGCTTGGCTCCGGGTCGTCGTCGAGTTTGATGTAGTAGTGAATTTCCGAGATGTTTAGTCGAGATGTAGTAGTGATATTATTATTGCATTGACTGGATTATTCGAGATGTATTAGTGATATAATATGATAAAATATTATTGTTGCATTTTTATTCGAGTTCACCATTTTTATTTGACTGGAACACAGAGAATGTTTCCCAAGTGCGAGTATTGTCACGACGAGTCAGGTCGATGCAACGATGTTGTGTTGGATGAAGCAGACACATACTTCTTCCTCACTCTTAGCTCTGGGTTCCAAAATCGTACGGTATGCAACTTAAACAACATGTTCTTATGGTGCATGCATGACTTAAGTTTATGTTTTAACGTACCATTCTTTCTAATTCAACTAGTGCATCCCTTGCTTTGCAAGAAACCACGTTTGTGACAAGATCAATATTCAAGATTTCAATGAAACTACTACAAAAAAAGTTAACATTAAGACAAAACATTACGTTTTAAGGTTAAAATATTTCATGAACCAAATGCCACATTCTTTGGCTGTTCAAAATGGTATGCATTATGCAAGACATATGCATTTTATGATAATATGAAAATAGCATTTGATCTTGGACGTCGCCGTCGAGGCTCCAATGTTTTTCGTGATGATGAAATTTCGATGGAACTAGGCGACATGATTCGAGTTCGATGTTCATGTAAGTTTGTTAAACAACAATTTTGTTAATTCTACAACTTATTTTCTTTGCTTCCAAATGTTGACAACTAATTTATAATTGCCAGCTTATGTTCTTGCCACCGAAGAAGTACATAATCTTTTTGATAATACCTTCTATAATGGTGGCTTCAACCTAAGTATTATTGAACAAGATGCATTTATCGAAGTTCTCAATTTTTTACCTGAGTATGCGAACTATTTAAAGGCTGGCCATCCTTTTGGACCATATGTGCCATTTGTCCTTAAGTTGGAGGACTATATGCTTAAATGGAATAGCTTGGTAAGATTTTTATCATTCTGTCACTAGCCTATCTTGTTCAAAAAGGCATTCTTATTAAGTATACTCCATCGCTAACTAAGCTACTAACATATATGTTCTTCAACAGAGGATACCGCAAGCTTGTACGCCTAGATGGATGCTGGGATCGAAAGGCGAAATCCAAATTGTTTGTGCACGGCCATGGACAGAACCTTTCATACATGATTACTACACTGAAAGTGGTTCAGATGGCTGTGTCAAAATCAAAGCATGGTTGAAGATACGGGTCCAGAAGAAACCAGAACCTGGAGACAAGTTGATCTCTATTACCTATTTTGGAGAATATGGACGTTCTTTTTGGTTTTATTTCCTTTCACCTTCGCGGATTTATTAGGTCCTATATATATTTAGTAGTAGTGAATTTGAACAATTAGGTTATCGAAGTTAAACTAGGAAATATCTTAGTGTTGGATATTATGGCTTTCGTACTTGTTGTTATTGAAGTTAAACTAGGAAAAAACTTTGTGGTGGATATTATGATCATTATATATATGAGATGATCGATTTAGATTATTGTCCGTGTATGAGATATTGAGGCGTGTATGTCTATAAATTGATGATACTATTGTGTGAATTATACTATGAAACCTATACAAACAAAAAGGAGAAAATAGGCAGAAACGATTTTTTTTTGAAAAATATTACTAGTAGCGCCTGACAGAGGCAGGCGCTGCCGATATAGCTATTAGTAGCGGCTCCGCAAGGAGGCGCTACTGCTAACCCTACGTAGCAGTAGAGGTTGCCCGTGCGCGCTGCTGCTACAAGTTAGATGTAGCGTGCTATCAGTAGCGCGCGAGGGGACGCTACTGATAAGCCAAAAAGGGGCGCTACTACTAGCCTTTCTCCTAGTAGTTAAAGGGGCGACAAAAACAACTAATGCAATGGAATAGGAATAATAGCAGTAGAAGAAGCATCAATCCCTAGTGCAAGAAATAATACGGAAAAGGTAGATGTTATCTGGGAGAGGGGAAGGCCTCTGCATGCCTGGAAGCTCAACAACAAGGGGCTGGTTGTAACAACCCAGTTTTCATAAAAATTAAAAATTTTGTTTTCGGTGTGAATTGTTTGATTGTCTGATTTGTTTGCGGTGTTTTCCTCCCTGATTTATCGATCGGCGATTTTTCCCCCTCTTATCTCGTATCATACGGAGACCGACCCTTGCCACCCTGACACTCGACCTTTGCGACACCGGGTTTCACCCGATCACCGTCGCGAAAACCGCATGAGACCAGCCGCAGCCAACGGAACGAAAACCCCGTTTAATAATTAAACGAGATATTTTTATACCGCGCCGGAAAGTGTTCTCGGAACGGTTCCAGCGCTAGGTGAACGCCGCCGGCTCGACGCGCTGATCGCGCAGTTCGAAGTTTTACCCGAATCGGAGGTACTGCGGACCCCCGGCGGTCAGAAACGTGAGCACCGCGCGCTCGAGAGAAAAAACCGGGGATGTTTTTGCAAACTGCCAGCCACCTGGGGTATATAAAGACCACCACACTCCCACCCCTTTCTAGGGTTTCCCTAGCCACAAAATTGCAAGCTTCTCCCATGGAGGCTTCTCCCTGCCCGAGAAATCCATGGCCGTGCTGCCGCCGTCCCCGCAGGTTCCCTCCTCCAGCCGCGCCGCCGTCTCCAGCCGGCAGCCGCGTGCGCCGCAGCCGCTCCAGTGAGGATCCTCCGCCCCTTCATCCTCCCGCGTCTCCCTCCCCTCCTCCTCTTCCTCCCCTCGATGCAGGCTGCGCCGCCATGATGCTCCGCCGCGCCGCCGCATGGCCATGGCCAGCCACGAGCTCGGCCGCCGTCGTGGAGCTCGGTAGCCTCCTCCTCTGCCCCGCGCCACGCCGACCCAGCCGTCCCTGCGCCTGGATCCGCCCGCCCCTGCACCCCGCGCCCCTCGCCGGAGGCCATGGCGCCGCGCCGGAGAAGCCACCAGGGCCGTCGCCGCCTGCAAGCCCCGAGCGGACTGGCGAGCCTCCGTGCCCGCTCGCTGGAACCGCCAGGTGGGCCGCCCCAGCGCCCGCGGCCCAGCACGCCAAGGCCGCCGCAGATGGGCCTCAGCCCGCTAGGGTGAGCGCCCCAGCTTTTTTTTCCTGCGCTGTAGTTGGGTCGGCCCAGTAACCGTGCAACGCCCGTGGGCGTTTATTTATTTATTTTGCGCCTGTCCTTAGCCCAGTAGATTTCGGCCCGTTGCCTGTTTTTTTTCTCCCTGGTCAGTTTTATTTTGGCAGATTGTATTAGTTGTTTTTGCGTTGCCCGTAACTTTTCACCGGTAACTCCGATGGAGACGCTTTCTACATGAAAGTTGCTCCGTTTTACGCGTAGATTATTAAAATGTTGCTTGTTGCCATGTTTGACTTTGTTTACATGCTGTTTACCTGCTAATTACACTGTCTGCCACTTTAACTGTAATTGCAATAACTTTTTATCCGGTGCTCCGATAAAAATGTTTCTTATATGTAACTTGGCTAGAATTGCATGTAGATTGTGTTTATGCTGCTCTTGCCTGCTAATAAAAATAATAAAATATTGTTTAGGCCAAAACAATACCGAATTCCATTTTTATCGTGGGGTCCGTAATAGTTTGCCATGTCTAGGTTTTACCCCCACTTAAATTGAGTAGATTAGGTAGTTTACTTTATGCTTCACCTTTGTCATGTTTGTGTGCTATGCCATGCTTGAGTGAGATGCCATGTTAACAACCTTTGTTGATCACCTGTAGCTAAACAACTTGAACCACCGTAAATGTGCGGTATCGTCGTGTGTGATGAGTACTCCACTTAATCTGTTAGTAACCGCTCCCGACGGTAGGTGCGTTGTCTCGTGTTGCCTTCTTGTTGATGCTTGCTCGTGTTTGCTTCGTAGTAATAGATGCTTGCTCATTGATTGCTTTCCAGTGTTTACTTGTTGTGTGCTCGCGCGGATACTCTCGGAGACGATGCGAGCTTCGACCGACTACACCTTCGGAATCCGACTTATCAACAGGCAAGGACTATGCATTACTTATGATCCATTCTATTTCAACCAGCGGTTTGCATGCTAGTCTAGGATAGGTTCGATGTTTGATCCTACCACATGTTTACAGCCTCTTTCAAACCGATACATCCATGTCCCCTCCCAGCAAACCTTGTACTGCTATGTTACTATTGCTCGTTGCTCAGCCCCTGCTTAGTATGCATGCTTAGGATGCTACGATGTTACCCTGTTACTCCTTGGTTTGGGATATCACATTATTATATTGTTGTTGATGATATTGATTATTATAAATGTTGACTATATTCGACGAAGGATGGAAGGTCTAGGCTATCCCGCCCCGACGCTTTGTTCCATTCGAGTCACCTAGGATCCGAGTTCAGGGTATTGGTTTTAAGACTGAGCGTGCGTAACCGCGTGTGGGATTTTATGGGGTCCCCTTTTCTTACCTACCTAGCTTCAAACATTTCCAGTGGTGGCCCAAGCTGATTTACCATTTGAAACCGTGTGTGTGCTGGTCGGCCGCCAGTTGTTTACAAACCAACCTGGACCAGTGAGGACATAGTTCCCTTGCTGGCCCACCTTGTCCGGCTGAGGACCCGGTGTCCCATGTGTGATTAACCGGCTATCCAAACCTGCGACAGACGGTAGAGACCAGATCGAGAGAGCGGTTGGCTCCTGAGATGGATGTCGACTCACCGGGGGCCACCCGAATTTGTTCGTTATTAGTTAGAGGGACCTGTCGTTTCGGATCTCTTGGAACTAAATCATAAAATGGTTGCCTATAATGGGTAGCAACTGAGAGAGATGGACGTGCGTGCGGAGCCTCGTAATGGGCAGTTGGTACACCCCTGCAGGGTTAAATATTTTCGAGAAGCCGTGTCCACGGTTATGGACGACTTGAGACCTACTCCTTGTTCATAGACAACAACAACTGAGATAATCTTAATATAACTTGATCAACGCGTGTGTGTGCCTTGACTGCTTCTTCTTCGTCGGGATGCGAAGAGGAGGACAAGGATAGGATAGGAGTTATGTTTGCATAAGTAGTTGATAGCAAGACTTGTTGGAGGCGAATCCTCATCGAATGCTTGGCTTCTTATCTTACTGTCTAGATCGTTAGTCACTTCATAATGCTAGCGCGGCAGCAACCTCACCACTTACCCCTTCCTTACCGTAAACTACTAGTTGTCCTAGAATGACGAGTGATGAAGTCCTTGCTGGGTCAGATGACCACTACAGTTGGATGCTGAGTACTTCTGTACTCATGATACTACCCCCAAACTCTTTTCAGGGTTCTTGATCGACAACAGGTATGGTGAACGACGTTTCACGTGGAGATTCGACGACGACTAGTTAGGCGGATCCCGGCGGAGGGCCTGGACCCGTGTGGTTATGGGATCGATGTTTTTCTCTTTGCCAGTAGGCATTTGTTTGTAGTCTGTACTCAGACATATATCTTCCACTGTTTTATTGTATTTGAGGCAGTTGTATGCCGATTGTATGAGATATTGTATCCTTGTATCTGTAATGTTGTGATATCATGTTGGAAATCCGAGGCATATGACTTCGTCATATGTCGCGGTGGGACCGATATGTGCTTCATTCCCGGATCTGGATGGAAACATCTAGATCTGGAACAGTACCGCATATCGGGCCTTACAACTTGGTATTAGAGCCTTACCGACCGTAGGATCCCTTTTCTGGCCGAAGTCGAATCTAGACAAAAACTATTTTGTAGTTAATAAGTAATTATCGGAGAGTAGGATCTTTTTACTCCTTACCCTTGCTCTGGTCAGGACAAGTGTCGTAATTGTTTTAATTCTGATCTTATCCCCTTCAAACTTTAGGATCTCGAGTGTGTCGAGTTTCGGAACCGTTACAATGCCTTGCTTGCAGCGTATTGTCTCGATTCCGAGCTCAGTTGGGAATTCCTGTAGTACCTTTAGCTTCTCCGATTTTGGGTATCATCTGGGTCATCCATTGACATTCATCATCTTGCCAGTGTTTTCACGACTTGCGTCGAAAAGCACTATCCCTTTGGCCGGGTTTTAGCTGTCGTTCCTCCTCTTGACACCGACGGTTTTGTATTTTCGACGATGTCGTCTCTCTGCGAAAAGTTTCTCGACGGAAGATCCTCGTTCGACATGGAGCAGAGTCCCTTGTTGGTGGTGTTGAAGATCGTCGACTCTTTTCTCTCCCCCCTCTCCCCGGATCATCCTGGATCTCGGGACGAGATCCCTTGTTGGTGGTGTTGTATTGTAACAACCCAGTTTTCATAAAAATTAAAAATTTTGTTTTCGGTGTGAATTGTTTGATTGTCTGATTTGTTTGCGGTGTTTGCCTCCCCGATTTATCGATCGGCGATTTTTCCCCCCTCTTATCTCGTATCGGACGGAGACCGACCCTTGCCACCCTGACACTCGACCTTTGCGACACCGGGTTTCACCCGATCACCGTCGCGAAAACCGCACGAGATCAGCCGCAGCCAACGGAACGAAAACCCCGTTTAATAATTAAACGGGATATTTTTATACCGCTAGGTGAACGCCGCCGGCTCGACACGTTGATCGCGTAGTTCGAAGTTTTACCCGAATCGGAGGTACTGCGGACTCCCGGCGGTCAGAAACGTGAGCACCGCGCGCGCGAGAGAAAAACCGGGGATGCTTTTGCAAACTGCCAGCCACCTGGGCTATATAAAGACCACCACACTCCCACCCCTTTCTAGGGTTTCCCTAACCACAAAATTTCAGCCACCCCCTCCACTTTACCAGATCTGTCCAATAGCACCTCAATTTCGGAACCCTAGATCTGGACGCGTTGCAGCCGTTAGATCCGAAGACGGACGCACGAGATCGCGCCACGTCGCCCGGAATGGATCCCGTGGAGCTCCTCCCATGGAGGCTTCTCCCTGCCCGAGAAATCCATGGCCGTGCTGCCGCCGTCCCCGCAGGTCCCCTCCTCCAGCCGCGCCGCCGTCTCCAGCCGGCAGCCGCGTGCGCCGCAGCCGCTCCGGTGAGGATCCGCCGCCCCTTCATCCTCCCGCATCTCCCTCACCTCCTCTTCTTACTCCCCTCGATGCAGGCTGCGCCGCCATGATGCTCCGCCACGCCGCCGCATGGCCATGGCCAGCCACGAGCTCAGCCGCCGTCGAGGAGCTCGGTAGCCTCCTCCTCTGCCCCGCGCCACGCCGACCCAGCCATCCCTGCGCCTGGATCCGCCCGCCCCCTTGCACCCCGCGCCCCTCGCCGGAGGCCACGGCGCCGCGCCGGAGAAGCCACCAGGGCCGCCGCTGCCTGCAAGCCCCGAGCGGACTGGCGAGCCTCCGTGCCCGCTCGCTGGAACCGCCAGGTGGGCCGCCCCAGCGCCCGCGGCCCAGCACGCCAAGGCCGCCGCAGATGGGCCTCAGCCCGCTAGGGTGAGCGCCCCAGCTTTTTTTTCCTGCGCTGTAGTTGGGCCGACCCAGTAACCGTGCGACGCCTGTGGGCGTATTTATTTATTTATTTTGCGCCTGTCCTTAGCCAGTAGATTCCGGCCCGTTGCCAGTTTTTTTCTCCCTGGGCAGTTTTATTTTGGAAGATTGTATTAGTTGTTTTTGCGTTGCCCGTAACTTTTCACTGGTAGCTCCGATGGAGACGCTATCATTCTAACAGAGGGGGGGGGGGTGTTCGTGGTTATTCAACCCAGACTGGCCCACAGGTCAGCGGCTAGCCAACCACACCACATCACACTGCCATGGCCGGTCGTGGATAGCAGCGGCGGCTACGACCATGCTCAGGCGGCGCGCGCACGCGCTAAGGTGCGGCCGGGCGAGGGCACGCGTGGTGTGCAGCAAGAGTACGCGCGGGGCGTGGTCCGTGCGGCGAGGGCGCGGCCGGAGCACGATCTCGACGGCCTCGGTGACACAGAGCACGGAAACAAGCGCAAAGATATGGGGTCGAAGTGGAAGTTCACCATGATTGCAATGTTGAGGTTGGCGTAAACGGGGAGTGGCCGCAGGCGGAGAATTTGTTGATGATGGTCGGCGGTCGTGGCGGAAGGGGGCTGCCCGATGGCGAGCCCCAATGAAGATGGACTGCGTGGGACGACGAAGTTGTCCGCGGGAAGCCCCTTGGACACGCCGGCGCGGATCGGAGGGGAACGATGGCCGCGGGGGTTCACAAGCCCGTGGCCATGGAGGCTAGGTCCTCGGGTAGTTACAACAAGGAGGAAGACGATGCTAGGTGGGGGTCAAACGACAATCTAGGCTTTCATCTTGGGGCAAAGGGGAGTACTTATCCACACCGAGGAACTATAGCGGCTCGGCGGCAAGCAGGTTCGGTGGGGACGGCGCGTGCGTCGGGTGCCATGGTGACCCATAGATGAACATGGGAGGAGGGAGAAGGTGGAGGTGGGCTGGTGATAACCCACAAGTGCAGGGGATCGCAACAGTCTTCGCAAGTAAGAGTAACCCAATTTATTGATCGACACAAGGGGAGCGAAAGAATACTTATAAGCCTTAGCAGTTTAGTTTTCAATTCAACCACACCTGAAAAAGCACTAGACAAGATATAAATAGCAACGGTGTGTTGATGGGTGTAGCCTTTAAGACTTCACCAATCACCAACACCACAAAGTATTAACAAAGTAGTAGGAGCAGCAATGAAAGTAAAAGTAACAACGAAGGAAATAAAGATGAAAGATGGACCAGGGTTCAAGGTTTCACTAGTGATACCTCTCACGCAAAAGAACAAGGTGCTGGGTGAACAAATTACAGTTGCGCAATTGACAGAATTGCACTAACTCTAGCCAAAGAACAAACTAGAGCATCCTAGTCTAAGAACCAAACGTAGGCATGTGTTCCGTATGTAGTTGTACGTGCTTGCAATAAGAACTTTGCAAAATATCTTTTGTCCTACCATCCCTCTACGAACGGGGCCACTTAAGGAACTTATGGAGATTAAGGTGCTCCTGTCAAAGAGCACCGGAACAAAGCATTAACACTCTATGAACACATGTGATCCTCAAATTATAGCCCATCCCCTTTGGTGTCCCAAGCTGTCACCATTGGGATCGCCGTTTCCGGACTATAATAGGTGCATACAACCGTAGATAAGATCTAGAACAACAATTATAATCATGCAACCATAACGTGCTCAAATCTGAGATCATGCTACTCGTGCACTTTACCAAGCATTAAGAACAACAAATTGCAGCAACAATAAGTCATAAACCTCTTAGGACTGAACAAAGTAACAATTCATCAGATCCCAACAAACACAACACCGATTACATCATATGGATCTCAATCATGTAGGGCAGCTCATGAGAATTTTGTATTGAAGATTTAGGGGGAGAGAATACCACATAGCTACTGCCAAGAACCCATAGTCCAAGGAAGAACTACTCAAGAAGCATCATGGGGGGAAGGGGATTTGATGAAGATGGCCCCGGGGGCCAAGGCCCTCTCCGGTAGGGTGTCGGAGCAGGATCCTGGTGACCCCCGAAGCTAGGTTTTGATGGCGGCGGAGATCAGAATCGCTTCTGGAAAAGTACTTCGATATTAGGAATTTCCTCCGCGGGGCTAAATATTGGCCAAAGGAGGGGGCCAGGGGGGCCACCACGGCTCCAGAATGGTCTATGGCGCGGCCTAGGGGGGACCCGCGCCGGGCACCCTCCTGGGCCCCTAGTGGTGGCCCTCCTGCCATGTCTTGGTTATTCCAGAAGCTTCCGGGACGCTTATCTTTTATATAATTTTTCCGGAATTTTTGGAGCACTTTTAATGGCCGGAAAACCTGAAATACAAAAAACAACAGAAAACAAGAACTGGCACTGAGGTTAGTCCAAATATGATCAAAAGTGTATGAATGTTCAAGCAAAACATGGCAAAGTCACACAAATCATGCATAGAGCAAGCAAAAATTATAGATACGTTTGGGACGTATCAACATCCCAAGCTTAATTCCTGCTCGTCCTCGAGTAGGTAAATGATAAAATTCATAATTTATGTGGTGACATGCCACACAACGATATAAGGACTTTTAAGTAAAGAAATTAAAGCTTGCAATTCAATTCTAGTCTTAACAAGCAAGAGTCTATATTAGATTGACACAAGCAACAAAAGAACATAAGGTGCAAGAGCTCTCATTGTCCATGACTCGAATGTCTCCAAATGGTGTTTGCGTGGAAGAAAGGGGATTAGGAATACGAGAGAGAATTTTTTTATTGTTGAGAACTAAATCTACTAAAGTTTCACACTTGGTCTCCTTTGAAGTCTTATCTAGACTCGTCCCTAGACCACTAGCCAGGTACAAGTCAAACTGATCCACTCCCTTTCGATATTTTGAGCACTCATGCAATGGATGAGCGTGAGCAAGAAAGTTGACACCTAAACGGCAAAATAGAAAGATGGCGGAGGAAGAAGACAAAAAGGTGTGATAGGCTCACATCAATGAGGAAAATCATAGGCGAGATAAAGCCATATGATAGATATGATGTGAGGAGTAGGGATTGCCATGCAACATGCGGATGTACATAGATCTATAAGTGTATGAAAGCCCTCCAATGGAACTAGTGGGGGTGCATCCAACTTGCTTGCTCATGAAGACCTAGAGCTCTTTTGAGGAGGCTCATCCTTGGAATATGCAAGCCAAGTTCTATAGTGTAAGGATCCCCACTTAGTTATGCAAGTACAACATGAAAACTCTCTACAAACTGAAGTACATGTGCTACTCTGAAGCACAAGTGTGGAATAAAGGATAGTAGTGTTGCCCCCTCTCTCTTTTTTTCTTCTTTTTTATTTATTTTTCACCCTTTTTGTATTTTTTTGATTTTGGGTGGCCTCCATGGCTCTTTATTGCTCTTTTTTTTCGTCCTCTTTGGGATCTTTTTTTGTATTTTGTCCACTTTGGGATCTTTTATTCCTTTCCTCACTGTAGGGGCAACACTCTAGAAGAACATCAACACACTTTTATCTACTTACAACTCTGAATCAAAAAGTAATGACTCTATATGAATGCCTCCGCCAGTGTAGTAGTATGTGCAATGATCAAGCGCAACATGCAACAAAAATATGAATAGCGGGCAAAGCCCAACTACAGGCAGGCTATGAGATCATGCAAGGCAATGTGACAATGAAGGGTAAGTCATATGAACATGAAGAACAATGGATGTTGCATGGCAATGTTTCTCGGAAAGGCTATGGAAATGCCTTGTAGGTAGGTATGGTGGCTGTTTTGAGGAAAGATATAAGGACGCTTATGATGACAGAGCGTATCATGCCAAGGGTTTGGATGCACCGGCGAAGTATGCGCCAACTCTCGAGGTGAGAAGGGGCAATGCACGGCACCGAAGAGGGTAGCAAAATATGGGTGGTGGAAGTTTCAACTTTCGAATACTCACATTAGTCCGAAGAACTCATGCACTTATTATCGATAACTCTCAATCTAATCGGGAGGTTCACAAAGAGACAAGTACCCTGAGGAGGAGTGTATGGGGTTTTTGGTTATCCTTGCGCATCCTCGACTCATGGTATGTGAGTGTACTCTAATATTCGACCCCTCCAGAGATTAGTGATCCATCTAGTAGCTAGAGTTCTCAACAGGGTTTAGGTTTTCGAAAATCACACGGATTGCCCAAAATATGACATCTATCACTAATAGGCTAAAGCCCCTGACACCATAAGTTCAAACATTACTTAAGTCAATACCTCAAAACTATTGCAAGTTACTACTACAAAGAGAATAACAACTTCAAGTACCTACTTCCTAGTCAAGATACAAAACTCAGTGCAACAGGCAAACTCTCTAAACAAGATAAGCATGCAAACTATAGAAAGTTCAATCCTGGACCAATTAAAAGATCTAGAAGAAAACTCTAAAGCAGACGAACTAAACATGGCAGCAGCTAAGAAAAGATAAAGAACAACTCACAGCAAAGAATAAGCATGAAAACCTATGAGGTGTTCTAGTTTAAAGTGGAGCGTGTATCTCCCCCAATCAAGCATGTTAGGTTCCGACATTGTAATGACCAACAAACAAAACAAAACTAAAACTAAACTAAGAGCAAAGACGCTCCAAGAACAACACATAACATGTGAAGCAATACAAATATAGTGTCGAGAAGGACGAACTGATGATTGCTGATGAAGAAGGGGATGCACGGGGGCATCCCCAAGCTTAGACGCTTGAGTCTCCTTGAATATTTCTTGGGGGTTCCCGGCGCATCCCCAAGCTTAAGCTTTTGACACTCCTGAATCTTCTTTCATCATCTTCCTTCCTGCACTTGAAAACTTCCTTCACACAAAACTTCTCATAAACTTATTAGAGCGGTTAGTACACATTTAGATAATCTGCCAAAACTGGACATATTTGTAAAGATTGATTTTTCAGGTGCACTTCTATAGCTCAAATAAGAAAACTCAAAACATATGGCAGGTTAAAAATTGTATAGAGCATGCTGTTGTAAAAAATTCTGCTCAAAAAGATGAACTAGTGATTTTTAATGATTTTTGCAATGAAGCAAGCATAATTTGTTTTCTGGACAACATGTCACAACTTTTGCTTCCCCCACCATATGAGGCTAGAACTTGGCACAAAACTTGAAAATAAAGATACAACGGTGTTGCTATAGTAGTAACAACATCCAAGACACAACAAAATAAAAAAGAACCTAATCCGTTTTGGGCTGCCTCCCAGAAGTGCTTCTTTAAAGCCATTAGCTAGGCATGAGTGTAACGATGCTCACAAAATAATAAGAGTTGAAGCACAAAAGAGAGCATCAAAGGAGCAAAGACAAACCACATTTAAGTCTAACATGCATGGGCAACTTGTAGGAAAATAAATAAATGAAGCATAAAGCAACAAGCATAGGAAGGTAAAACATGAGCACCTTCAAGATTTTCAACATGGAGAGGGGTGTTTCCCTAACATGAAAATTTCTATAACCATATTTCCCTCTCTTGTAATAATTTTCAGTAGCATCATGAACAAACTCAACAATATAACCATCACACAAAGCATGCTTTTCATGATCCACTAGCACATAATCATGTAGACTTTCTAAGTAAACCTCATCATCATCAAGAATATCCATAGTAGGCAAAAATAGAGGTTTATCATAAGATTTATCAAAATAGCAAGGGTTATCATAAATAACAGTAGCAAAATCATCCTTGAAAGTTTCATTCATAAGGGCATCATGGCCACAAGCATCAATTTCGTCAAAAAGGGATATTTCAAAAGAATCCATAGGATCATAGCAATCAATATAGCATTCATCCTCCTTCGGTAAGCATGGATGGCAATCATATAAAGTAAGAGTCAAAGAGTTACTCTCATTAGTAGGTAGAGATGGGTAGCTACTCCACTCTTCCTCCTTTTGTTCGTCACTCTCCTCCTCTTTTTCATCCAAGGAGCATCCAGTTTCAGCATTTTCTTCTTCCGTAGAGTCCTGCAAAGCATTAGTCTCTTCCTCTTGTGGAGAGAACCTTTTGAGACAGTCAGTAATATAATAATTATCATTAAAATCCTCAAAGAAAAATTAAGTATTTCAAGACTCTCGGATTTGTAAGGGGCATCATCAATATTTTCAACAAAGGAAGCAATTTCATAGGCACCCTTAAAGACAACAAATTCTTCTATTTGTTCTGCATCATAAAAGTCACAGTTTTTCTTGGCATAAGAAGCTAAGGTTTCATCATCATTGTACTCACATTGGAAAGCAAGGTGTTTGTTCCTCATAAAGCAACAACATTCATCCCTGCAGAAAGATATATCATATATTGAGCACAAGTTTCTAGCATAGTCATAAAATTCATGTATTAGTCCCCATGAGTGTATCCCTTTTTGAGACAAGTGGTATTCCTTGTAATATTTTTGTTGATCCTCAGTGAATCCGCCTTGCCAATAAGATCCAGTCTCAAAGAAAGTATCCATTAGTAGCAAACAAAGTAATAAGCAAAAGTGTACTTATCAAGTGAACTTATAAGTAAAGCTATGCTCCCCGGCAACGGCGCCAGAAAATAGTCTTGATAACCCACAAGTGTAGGGGATCGCAACAGTCTTCGCGGGTAAGAGTAACACAATTTATTGATCGACACAAGGGGAGCCAAAGAATACTTATAAGCCTTAGCAGTTGAGTTGTCAATTCAACCACACCTGAAAAAGCACTAGACAAGATATAAGTAGCAACGGTGTGTTGACGGGTGTAGCCTTTAAGACTTCCCTAATCACCAACACTACAAAGTAGTACTCCCTCCATTCCTTTATATAAGGTGTATTTATTTTTTCAAAAGTCAAATGAGTGCAACTTTGACCAAGTTTTTAGAAAAATATTTCAATATTCACAAAACCAAATTTATATTATTTAATTCATCATGACAAGTAGTTTCATATTTTATCTACTAAGTAGTGCAGAAGTTAATATTTTATTCCGCAATCTTGGTCAAACATTCAAATGGTTGACTTGCACGGAAAACAATACACCTTATATTCTGGACCGGAGGGAGTAACAAAGTAGTAGGAGCAGCAAAGAAAGTAAAAGTAACAACGAAGGCAATAAAGATGAAAGATGGACCAGGGTTCAAGGTTTCACTAGTGATACCTCTCAAGCAAAAGAACAAGGTGCTGGGTGAACAAATTACAGTTGGGCAATTGACAGAATTGCACTAACTCTAGCCAAAGAACAAACTAGAGCATCCTAGTCTAAGAACCAAACGTAGGCACGTGTTCCGTATGTAGTTGTACGTGCTTGCAATAAGAACTTTGCACAACATCCTTTGTCCTACCATCCCGCTACGAACGGGGCCACTTAAGGAACTTATGGAGATTAAGGTGCTCCTGTCAAAGAGCACCGGAACAAAGCATTAACACTCTATGAACACATGTGATCCTCAAATTATAGCCCATCCCCTTTGGTGTCCCAAGCTGTCACCATTGGGATCGCCGGTTCCGGATAATAATAGGTGCATACAACCGTAGATAAGATATAGAACAACAATTATAATCATGCAACCATAACGTGCTCAGATCTGAGATCATGCTACTCGTGCACTAGTAACAAGCATTAAGAACAAAAAATTGCAGCAACAATAATTCATAACAATTCATCAGATCCCAACAAACAAAACACCGATTACATCATATGGATCTCAATCATGTAGGGAAGCTCATGAGAACTTTGTACTGAAGATCTAGGGGGAGAGAATACCACATAGCTACTGCCAAGAACCCATAGTCCAAGGAAGAACTACTCAAGAAGTATCATGGGGGGAAGGGGATTTGATGAAGATGGCCCCGGGGGCCAAGGCCCTCTCCGGTAGGGTGTCGAAGCAGGATCCTGGTGACCCCCGAAGCTAGGTTTTGATGGCGGCGGAGATCGTAATCGCTTCTGGAAAAAGTACTTCGATATTAGGGATTTCCTCCGCGGGGGCTAAATATAGGCCAAAGGAGGGGGCCAGGGGGGCCACCACGGTTCCAGAAGGGTATATGGCGCGTCCTAGGGGGGACCCGCGCCGGACAACCTCCTGGGCCCTGGTGGTGGCCCTCCTGCCATGTCTTCGTTATTCCTAAAGCTTCCGGGACGCTGATTTTTTATATAATTTTTCCGGATTTTTTGGAGTACTTTTAATGGCCGGAAAACCTGAAATACAAAAAAACAGCAGAAAACAAGAACCGACACTGAGGTGCACCGAGTTAATAGGTTAGTCCAAATATGATAAAAAATGTATGAAAGTTCAAGCAAAACATGGAAAAGTCACACAAATCATGCATGGAGCAAGCATAAATTATAGATACGTTTGGGACGTATCAGCTGGGTCGGCTGGGCCCGTCGGGGAGTTTCCCTAGGCGATGGATAGAGTTTTCATATTTTTGGTTTTCTTTTCTGATTTTCTTTTATGTTTCTGTTTTGTTTAGTCATCTTTAGATTTATGTAAAATATGAGACTTGCTCCACTATTTGTATTACCCTACCTAGGAGTGCTACAAAAGATTGGTGACTTAATAAAATTATATGGATTTTATTTAAATAATAAATGATTAAAGGGTCTATTTTAGCTACTGTTAGAATTGTTTATAATATTTAAATATTATGTTAAATACCCATTGCTATAGTAGCATGACCTACTGACTTTAAGGTATTTAATAAATTAGGTTGCACAATCTTTGGTTAAATTTTATTTTTCACTTTGACTTTGGCAATTCAATTAAGTTTGAATTTGAATAGGGGATGATCAAGGTTGATTCATGAAATGCTAATCATTGTGAATTGTCATTGACAAAATGATTACCGTTGCTTGACACTGAGGGTGTTACAAGTGGCACCCTCCCCCAGACCTATATAAGGAGGGGAGCCCCTCCCCTTATTTTCCCCCATCCTCTCTTCCTTCTCCCTCTTTCTCTCCCTCAAATGTAGTTCTGCAGTTGGAGCAAGCACACGGGGATTGAGAGTGCTCCACCATACACACGTCGTTGTGCTGCTGGACTTTCAGTCCGAATCCATCTTCTTCCACTACTTCGCTGGACCAAAGCCCGGGGGATGTCGTCTACACCGTACATGGGTAGACCTACGGAGGTGCCGCCTATTGTGGCATTAGTCATCGCTGGTACGTCTACATTGCTCCGAGGTCGTAGGAGTTGTACGACAGCATCAACCACGTTCACGGGAACGTTTCCCGCTTTCGGTATTCAAGGGTATGAACACCGATTCCCTCTGTTACCTTACATTTGCGTAGTATAGATCCTGGGTAGATCGTTCTTGTTGCTAGGAATTTTTTTCTTTTCTGCACCAGAACCTCAGCCACAACCACATGTGCAGCCATAGTTCGCGCACAACCATAGATGCAACCACGGGTGTAACCAACGTTGTTTTGGATTGCGCGTGTATGTCCAGAGCGCGACATGTGGCAGCTTTTGGAGCATTGAAAGTGACCTCTACGGATGCTCTGAGAGGGTACCCTCTAACTAGTTTCTCTCGTGAAAAGGAAGCTTGAAATATGCCTTGACGCCAAAACACAACGATAGAGCGTGCTATTTTGGGTCAGTGCCAGTTTATCAAAGCGACACATCATGTGCAGATCTCCAAAGCCCTAGCTAGCCTCAAAAAAATTAAGGTGGTGGAAGCCATTGTGCTGATGGGACAAAATGCATCGTCTTGGCGGTCTGCAGAGATTCAAATGGCGCCTATCTGAAAGCTTCATCTTTGGTTGTACCAGGAGTATCTGATCCTACAGTTTTTAAAATCTTAGCCTTCAAGGAATTATGATATTTAGTTGAGGACTTGGAACTCTAAAGAATAGTTGTTTGATTGCAAAATGATAGTGGAGGACGTCAAGCAAGATACAGGAAGACAACACAATGCCATCATCACTCAAGATCGACGCCGATCATCAAATTTTATTTCTTGTGATTTTATATTTAAGAGTTGTCGTCGATCTGTAATGGCAGATGCCATGGGGATGGCTAATAGAGGGACACTGAACATGCGACGACGCTCCGGAGGGTCTAGGTACAAGCACAGTGAGACACCGCGAAGTACCCAGGTTCGGGGCTCTCCGTAGAGAGAAAACCCCTACTCCTGCCTGTTTGAACTATAGATGGAATAATGTACAGAGTGCTCCTGGAGCTGTATCTGCGCCTGGCCGAGCTGGCCAGTACGTTGCTAGCCGAGCTGACTAGGTGCTGTGGAGTAGTGGATGGATGGATGAATGCTCCCCCCTCCACCGTGGGCATCCTTGCCCCTTATATAGTAGGTGGCAAGATGCTCATGGGGTGGAGACAAGGGGAAGAGGACAAAAAGAGAGTACATGTGATGTGACCCTTGATGTGATGTAATGTGACATGTCGCTCTACACTATTCATGACGTGAGTAAAGGTGTCATATATTGTCTTGTCTTGTCTTGCTTGTCTTGTCGATGGAATGCTTCTGCTGATTTCCGAGTAGCCGAGCTGCGGGAAACCAGCAGCCAGTAGACGAGCAGTCGGCCGGGTGCGCGGGCAGTCGGTGCGGAGCCATCGGGAATCGGCCGAGTTGGGACGCATACGGCGCGGAACCTCCGGTAGTCGGCCGATCTGACCAAGGGCGCAGTCGGCGAAGGCGCGCAGTCGGTGTTGCGTTGAATCGTGGAGTTTGGTATACCCGGGGGTAATTCCCCCGACAGTAGCCTCCGAGCCTCCGGGTGACTTGCTGAGTCATCTGAAGGGTCCTTCCTTGTCGATGTAGATGGATTCCGATTGCACTTGGTGTAGCTTCTTTCCGGTGGGGGCGAGCCAGCGCACCCACTGGGTGTGGCCTCTGAGCCTCCGGGTGACTCGGTGAGTCATCCAGAGGGTTCCTTGATTTTGTTGCAGTCGATGGCGTCGAGTGTCTCAGCATTTTCCCTTGGAAACGATCATGCATAAGACAGAGTTAGCTAGTGCAGACATATCATATATTTGCTGTTTTTCTGAAGTGTAGATTGGTGCAGTCGAGAGGCCGACTCAGCTTTTCCCGAGCCCCTCAGTCGTTTTTTTGTTCATCCCACCCCTTGGCTTTTGCTCTTGCCAGCATTACAGTCGGCTTGCAGTCTGTAGCTGGATCAAAGAGTGGGCCGCATCATGACGTGTACAATATTTAGACTTTGGGGAGCAAACTCAACCGAGCAGACATCTGAAAGTAAACGATCGGGTCGCCCAAGTTGCTTTCTCTTTGGAAGTCTTTCATGTGCGGTGAACTCCAGCTTTTTCTCTTGCCAGTATTACAACCGGCTTGCGGTCTGCAGTTGGATCGAAGAGTGGGCCTCTGATACCGTACACACTACTAAGCCGTTTGTGAGAAATAACAATTTGGGTTATCCGGTCTGCACGGAGGCAGCCGGTCCCGGGCCAAGCATGCGACCAACTAGAAATAACGCGGAGATAACCCCCGAAGATTACCCAGGTTCATCCTTCATGCTTTCGATATAAGCAACAAAAAGGTAAAAGCGAGCAAAGTAAAGAGCACTGAGGAGTAACAAGTGTCCCAATCCTTTTGAGCAAAGGAGAGGCCTAGCAACTGAACTTATAAAGGTTAAAGCGTTCTTGAGGACACACGGGAGAAATAGTCATGTGCTTTCGCCATATTCCGTATCGGTAATATGTGCTGTGATGATAAGTGTTGAGTGGGTGGATCTATGCTAGTGCACCCTCGAGACTAAGATAAGTGCACTCTTATGATTAAACACCTTGCAAGCATCCGCAAATACAAGATAGTAATTAAGGCAAAAGCCTAACCATAGCAATATGATCGTTGATCCATTGTTCCCTTGTGCAAAAGCGTGCGAACTGGGGTTCAGGTTTCTGTCACTCCGGCAACCCACCGTAAGCATACTTTGTACACAATGTATTCCCCTAGGTCCTTAATAAGGGAAACTGTTGAGTGTTCGACTCACACAACACCACTAGGAAAATAACAACACAACTTAAATATCAAACAACACATACTACTTCAACATCATATGACTACTAACAACTAGACTTCTTCCATGTCCTCAAGAACTAAAGTAACTACTCACAAGACATAAAATAGATCATGATCAGTGGGGATAAATAGATGATAAACAATCTGGACACAATAATATTTCTCCAAAAAACTCAATAGCATTTATCACACGGTAGCAATCAACACCAGTAGAGTAGAGAGGATAGATAGTGCGGATTACAACACAAGATAAACTTGTGAGGTGAGATTGGATGGTGGTGAAGATGGTGCTGATGTTGGGGATGATGTTGATGATGATCTCGATGATGCCCGTGACGATGGTGATGACGATGGCGATGATCTCCCCTTCCGGGAGGGGTTCTCCCCGGCGAAATCTGCCTGCCGGAGGTGTCTTTTCTCCTCTATAGGTTTCCGCCACAGAGCGGCGGCGGAACTCCAAAAACTCTCTCTGTTTTAGGGTTTTTGGAATATGTTCGATATATAGGCCAAAGGGGGGAGCCGGGAGTGGCCCCAGGGGTCCAGGCGCCCTCCCGGCGCGGCCAGGGTGGGGGCCGCGCCAGGTGGCCGCCTGGGCACCCTGTGGCCCCCTCTGGCCCCTCTTCGGCGTGTCTTCGTTATTATTCTGAAAAATGCCCTCTGTCAATTTTTAGGTAATTTGGAGGTATTCTTCTTCAGCAACTCAACGTCCACTTTTTAACGCTGAATCCTGCGTCTGTAGCTTCGGCATTGGAAAGTTGCAAACTGTGTAAATTAAGCCAAAATAACATAAGAACAACATCATAACATGAAACATATCAATGAATAAGAAAGAATTACTATATAAAATAGTGATGCATTTTGGACGTATCAACTCCCCCAAGCTTAGACCTCGCTTGTCCCCAAGTGAATACTAAGCTCGGTAAACCTGTCCACAAGTTTAGAGAGTGAAGTGTCGATAAATAGAATACAGACAAGAAGCATCATGGTTCTTTCACCAAACTCAAGAATCCTCAACAACAACCTCAACTCATAAGGTCCTTATGAGAAAGTAATAACAATTATAATCAAAAGTAGGGCTGAGAAAACTCATCAAATTATGGCAAACATATCCTTGGTCAAAGGACAACTAATAACTTTTACTTTTTCTCTCTCTCTTTATAATGAAACAATTTGAAGATTTTGAAAGAACATGTTATCAGTCATGAAGTGAAAATGCTAACACAAAGGAACATGCTTGCTTAGCAAAAGCTTTCGCAAACAACTACTTATCAAAAGATAATGTCAACAAGGATGTGGCATGGCAAAACTTAATGCAGCATTATATGAATGAATCCTCATCAATATCAAGTGTCTGTTCTCTTTAAATAAGGAAGGAAGTGGGAAAACTGACTCAACATAAAAGTAAAGGAAAAGCCTAGTTATAGGCAAGCAGGGAAAACTCATGTGCTATCCTTAAATCAAACAGAGTGAAAATAAATTTTGGGAGGTGCATAGTTTGTCAACGAATGCTAATAGATAGCTCAATTACTTCTCAAGATGGACAAGTTTTGAGGAACGACTCCCAAGTGGGGACGATCACATCTCATTAATCTCCTTTGTTTATCACTGCCAAAGTTTCTGATTTCTCATAGACCAAGCGTGAAGGAGGGTTTGTTTGTTGCATTATCTTTCGAGCTGGGCGCACTCATGCCAGTTCCTCCTTGTATTATGGGTTTGCAGATTAGACATGCAGTCCCGGGGTAAAACATGTCCAACTTAAGAAGATAATGAATTACCTACTACTTCCTCATGAGCTAAACAAGAGGCACAAAACAGAAGAGTTTGTACATTTAAGGATAACACATAAATTCTATACTTTTAGGAGTGGTAGGGAAATACCACGAATAGGAAGGTATGGTGGACTCATACGGAATATATTGGTTTCAGGGTATGGATGCACAAGCAGAAATCTGCTCGGCAAAGAGTTTGGCTAGCAAAGGATTTGAGAGAACAGACAATTGATGCTAACTTAGATGCAAAACATATAAAGCACAAACATTAAGGTAAGCATTACACATCAAGTTGTCTTCCTTGTCAACATAACACTTCAAACATAACAACATAAAGGTTTTGGATATGTCACTACCTTAGAAAACATGCATGTTGTCATGACCAAAGCTATGTTTCCAAAATTTAAATAAAGTTTCCAAAGCCATACCTGATATAAGGTCAATACTTCCCATAAGAGTCATCATATAAGGTCGATTGTGTGAAGAGAATACCGAGTGCAGCGAAGGAACCAATAGACTTATCATTAATATTCCATCATAGGCGACTCCGCACTCACGGATACAGACTCTCCACAGAAGGAGTGATAGACCTCAATGCAAACACCTAATTCATGTAATAACTTCCCTAGACATGATACGACTCTACTTGACTCTAAAATACTAGGATAAAGATAAAGATACCGGGCACTCCCCCAAGCTTGGAACAAGCTAAGGGGCTGCCATTACCCGAGGAGATTTACTCCTCATGCCTGTTCCTGTTGATCACGTAGTCCTTGGTGAAGCGCTTCCATGGACAAGAAGCATCAAGGTTTCTTCACCAAACTCAAAATCCTCAACAACAACCTCAACTCATAAGGTCCTTATGAGAAAGTAATAACAATTATAATCAAAAGTAGGGATGAGAAAACTCATCAAATTATGGCAAACATATCCTTGGTCAAAGGACAACTAATAACTTTTACTTTTGCTCTTTCTTAATAAGATGAAACAAATTGAAGATTTGAAAGAACATGTTATTAGTCACGAAGTGAAAATGCTAACACAAAGGAAGATGTTCGCTTGGAAAAATCTTTCTCAAACAACTTACTTATCAAAAGATAATGTCAACAATGATATGGCATGGCAAAACTTAATGCAACATTACAAGGATGAATCCTCATCAACATCAAGTGTCTGTTCTCTTTGGGAAAAGAAAGAAGTAGGAAAACTGACTCAACATAAAAGTAAAGGAGAGGCCTTGTTAAAGGCAAGCAGAGAAAACTCATGTGCTTTCCTTAAATCAAAAGGAATGAAAATAAATTTTGGGAGGTGTATAGTTTGTCAACGAATGCTAATAGATAGCTCAATTACTTCTCAAGATGGACAAGTTTTGAGGAACGACTCCCAAGTGGGGACGATCACATCCCCTTAATCTCCTTTGTTTATCACTGCCAAAGTTTCTGATTTCTCATAGACCGAGCGTGAAGGAGGGTTTGTTTATTATATTATCTTTCGATCTGGGCGCACTCATGCCAGTTCCTCCTCGTATTATGGGTTTGCAGATTAGACATGCAATCCCGGGGTAAAACTTGTCCAACTTAAGAAGATCATGAATTACCTACTACTTCCTCATGAGCTAAACAAGAGGCACAAAACAGAAGATTTTGAACATTTAAGGATAACACATAAATTCTATACTTCTAGAAGTGGTAGGGAAATACCACGAATAGGAAGGTATGGTGGACTCATATGGAAGATATTGGTTTCAGGGTATGGATGCACAAGAAGAAATCTGCTAGGCAAAGAGTTTGGCTAGCAAAGGCTTTGAGAGAACAGACAATTGATGCTAACTTAGATGCAAAACATATAAAGCATAAACATTAAGGCAAGCATAACACATCAAGTTGTCTTCCTTGTCAACATAACACTTCAAGCATAATAACATAAAGGTTTTGGCTATGTCGCTACTTGAGAAAACATGCATGTTGTCAAGACCAAAGCTATGTTTGCCAAAATTAAATAAAGTTTTCAAAGCCATACCTGATATAAGGTCGATACTCCCCATAAGAATCATCATATAAGGTCTATTGCGTGAAGAGAATACCGAGTGCAGCGAAGGAACCAATAGACTTCTCATTAATATTCCAATATAGACGACTCCACACTCACGGATACAAACTCTCCACAGAAGGAGTGATAGACCTCAATGCAAACACCTATTTCATATAATAACTTCCCTAGACATGATACGACTATACTTGACTCTAAAAGACTAAGATAAAGATAAAGATACCGGACACTCCCCCAAGCTTGGAACAAGCCGAGGGTATGCCATTACCCAAGGAGATTTACTCCTCATTCTTGTTGTGGTTGTTTCTTCAGATCTCTGATGATACGGCGAAGAGTTCGATTCTCTGACTCCAAGAATTCCACTTGTACTTCCAGTACACGGAAATCTTCACAGAGTTGGTTGGTGATGCGGTAACCCTCGGAGATGGTGGAGATCGTACGTTGATCTTCAAGTGAAGTGGGAGGCCCTGAAAGGTTAATAGAAAGATCATATTGAGGTTGTACAGATCCCACCATGATGGGATTGCTTGGACCTCCTTGTTGCTGAGCAGTAATAATATTGACTTCCTCTCTCACAGAGCGCTCCATCTCCGCTTGCCTTACAGGGGTCTGTTCTTCTGAAGCCCAATAAATGTGCTTCCCTTGATTGATATCCTTCTAGACTTGACGTATATGCCATCCCAAGAAGTCCTCTCCGCTCGAGCCACAAGAAGACATCTCTAATAATCAACTTTTAGTCCTGGCAGAAAGAGCTCGAAAAGAAAACACGCGAAATCGAGAGATACGGTACCGGGGCTATCCAGGCAAATATATAGCAAAAAATTCTGCAACAATAGGAAGGTAACGAGGAAAAGTGGAGTCGGAGACGGACTCTAGGGTGCCCAGGCGCCCTCCCGGCGCGTCCAGGAGGTAGGCCGCACCAGGGGGGCACCTGGGCCCCCTGGAGCTCATCTCCGGCTCCAATTAGGCTCTGAATTTTCTATATTTTTCAAAAACGCGTAATCTGGAACTTTTATGGCGGTTCGCGATGTTTCCTTACCGTAGTACATACCTTTTCTTATTCTGCTTCTGCTGGTGTCTGAAACAGGGCTGCAACATAATCTTCATGAGTTGTTGTGTGTATTATATTTACATCAACGTTGACGGGATCTCCCACCATGTAATGCTTGAGTCTTTGCCTATTCACAACTTGAGGTTTGGTGCCATCAAAATTGTTAATCTTAATTGCACCTGACCGGTAAAATTCTTCGATATGAAATGGCCCTTCCCATCTGGAAAGTAATTTACCTGGAGAAAACGTGAAACAGGATCTAAACAATAAAACTTTATCACCAACATTAAATTCACGTTTCAGAATCCTTCTATCATGCCACTTCTTTACCTTTCCTTGAACATTTTAGCACTCTCGTAAGCTTCACTTCTCCACTCATCTAGAGAAGTCAAGTTCATGAAACACTTTTCACCGGCTATCCTTGGGTCAACATTAAGCTCTCTAACAGCCCAGAAAGCTTTGTGTTCTAATTCTAATGGAAAATTGCAAGCCTTGCCATAGACCATCTTATACGGGGACATGCCCATGGCGTTTTTGTAAGCAGTTCTATACACCCACAAAGCATCTCCTAACTTCTTTGACTAGTCCTTTCTAGAACTGTTAACTGTCTTTTGCAAGAACAACTTGATCTCTCTATTGGTGAGCTCAACCTACCCACTAGTTTGAGGATGGTACGGTGAAGCAATTCTATGATTGACATCGTACTTGGCTAGAGATTTTCTAAAAGATCCATGCGTGAAGTGTGATCCTCCATCAGTCATAAGATACCTAGGTACACTAAACCTAGGGAAAATTACATCTTTGAGCATTTTCAAAGATGTTTTGTGATCAGCACTCTCAGTGGGGATTGCTTCAACCCACTTGGTCACATAATCAACAACTACTAAAATGTGAGTGTACTTGTTTGAGGGAGGAAAAGGACGCATAAAATCAAAACCCCAGCAATCAAAAGGCTCAACCATTAGTGAGTAATTGATAGGCATCTCATTCCTCCTACTAATATTACCAACTCTCTAACAACCTCGAAGACGCGCCCCAAGTTCAGAAACGAGACTAGAGGACGAGGCAGCCACGCGACAGCACTAGATCATACCGCTCGGCCAAAGAACAACTCGACGGACCGTGCTCAATACAAGGATTCAGAAACGAACGAGGGGAGCTCAGAGCAGGACACACCCTCAGGAACTGCAGAAGATTCAACGAGTTGGCGGAGGAAAAAAGCCGATCTGCGACAACAGCGGCCCATCCACTCGCGAGCATAGCAGTCGGGCCCATCGCCCACGACGCACCACCAGCTCCTCCCCTACTAGCAAGGCAAGTGGCCGCAATCCAGCAACGGCGTAGGACAACAGATGTAGAGGAGCAGTACCCGGAAGCCCACGGCAGGATCTACATGATACAAGAAGGCAGGTCTTCAAATAGGCAGCAGAAGGTCACCAGACAAGTCTTCCTCGCAGCCTCCTCACACCCCGCTGTACCGGAGTACTTGCGCGGGTCCGAGACATATATTACCTTCTCTCGGGAGGACCACCCGCCTGCCATCCCTCGGCCAGGACATGCCGCGCTAGTGCTTGAGGCCAGAATTGGGAACTACGACATGTCACGAGTATTCATGGACGGCGGCAGCGGGATCAACATCATCTTCACAAGGACACTCGAAGAAATGCTAATCCAGAGCTCCGCGCTGAAATCCTCAAGCACAACCTTCCACGGGATTGTGCCAGGAAAAGCAGTCTACCCTCTGGGAAAAGTAAGCCTTGAAGTGGTCTTCGGTGACGCGACCAACTTCTGCAAGGAGATCCTATACTTCGAAGTGGTCGACTGGAGGTCGCAGTACCACGCAATCCTCGGACAACCGGCCTTCGCCCGCTTCATGGCAGTGCCTCACTACGCTTACCTTAAGCTAAAAATGCCATGCCCTCATGGGGTCATCACAATCAGCGGCAGTTTCGTCAGGTCTGACCGCTACGACAAGGAATTCCACAAGATAGCAGAGGCCTTTGGAGCCCACCAAGCCAGCGAGACCACGGGACCTGCAGAAGAGGCGCTCCCGTAGAAGAAGCCACTACCCAGCGGACGCGAGCACTTAGAGAAGAAGCCATCTAGCCCTTAAGGCTTCCACGCCGCCGTTTTTAATAAAGGGGACTGTACTCATCAGACCCCCCATTCTTACTAAATGTAAGAAACACCAGGAAGAATATTGAAAAATGTTTTTCCAAAAATTGATTCACTGGCACTCGGGGGCTCGCCGCAGCAGCCACCCCCCCGAGGCGTTCTTCGCAATCGCGACATAAAGAAAATTGGCACTCAGCGGCTCGCCGCAGCAGGCACCTCCCGAGGCGTTCTTCGCAATCGCGACATAAACAAAACTGGCACTCGGGGGCTCGCCGCAGCAGCCACCCCCCGAGGAGTTCTTCGCAATCGCGACATAAACAAAATTGGCACTCGGGGGCTCGCCGCAGCAGCCACCCCCCGAGGCGTTCTTCGCAATCGCGACATAAACAAAACTGGCACTCGGGGGATCGCCGCAGCAGCCACCTCCCGAGGCGTTCTTCGCAATCGCGACATAAACAAAATTGGCACTCGGGGGATCGCCGCAGTAGCCACCCCCCGAGGAGTTCTTCGCAATCGCGACATAAAACAAAATTGGCACTCGGGGGCTCGCCGCGGCAGCCACGCCCCGAGGCATTCTTCGCAATCGCGACATAAACAAAATTGGCACTCGGGGGGCTCGCCGCAGCAGCCACCCCCCGAGGCGTTCTTCGCAATCGCGACCTTAAACAAAACTGGCACTTGGGGGCTCGCTATAGCAGTTAACCCCCGAGGCGTCCTTCGCAATCGCGAGACACAAGGGATTGCCACAGCAGCACAATCCTTTACTGCAAAGGAATACAGCACACCAAGAAGAAGCGTGTACAAGGAAAGGAAGCATCTAACCCCCAGGCTCTATCTTCGCCTGAATAAGGGCACCCAGATAACGATCGTTCTCTTCACAAACCCGCTCCACTACTCGGCGCACAGGCTCATCGACCGCCGAGTAATGCTCATCCATCGGGTAATCCTTACCACCTGGAGGACCCCCCTTACCAGATGGAGGAATGGCCAAACAGTTACTTCAATCAAGGTAGCACAGATCCACCACCATAAAGGAGGCATATTACAACCAGAAAGTCTCAAACGACACGACATGGCTACGAACCCCCCTTGCCTACAGAGGAGGGATACTGACCATCCACAACCTCCTGCAGGCGATGAGCCAGAACAGTGGCTCGCGTCGTCAGTATAAGCAGGGACAGTCTCAACCAGAGAGTCGTCAATAGAAACTCCGTGCCCCATAAGAACAACAAGGGACGTGGAAAGACCACTCACCACGGTCTCCCCAACTAGCTCCTCCAAGAGATCCCCGCCATTACCAAATGCAGCAACGCGGGCGTCCAGACCAGCAGGTACCTTCGCACCCTCCTGCATGAGGTGCTCATGAACAAGACCCACAAGAGTGGAAGCCCGGGCACAGACCCCCTTGGCAACATCAACAGCGGCCGACATAGCATCCACGCCCCCCGGAGAACTCCAGATTTCGATGCAACCACTTCCGTCGCACTCGTACCCGTAGAGGCTGCACCAGGCAACAAAAATGACTACAAAAGGTGGAAGGAGACAAAGCACCCAGCAACAGAACAACGACTTACACACAAGCGAGTCCTCCAAGACCCAAAGACGCTCGCACTCGACCGCCTCCGCCTGCACGAGCGCATCCTCAGCCCGACGCAGGCGTACCATCTCCTCGTGCTGATCGTGCAGCTCCTTCTCCTTGGAAGCCAAAGCATCCTTAAGGTTTGAAACCGTTCTTTCCGCCTTCTCGGCCTGCTTCTCGGCAGTTTGGCGACGATATGAAAAACAAGACAACACTCAGAATCAAAGACCCATCAGTTCAAGCACGGCAGCACAGGAAGAAATACTCACTACTCATGGCAGACAAGGCATCCTGGGCAGAATTGCGGGCCTGCTGCCAACGCTCAGACTCGACGACCAGACGCTCACAGTGCTGGAACACCGGCTACTCGAAGAAATCAAACATTAAAAGTCAGAACCAAGGCAAGACGAAAACCAATCGCAAGCGCTTGCTTGCAGCCTCGGGGGCTACTCCCATCGGGAGCACTGGCCGTGCTCCCAATGACGACACAAAGGATAAAAAAAGAGACAGGGCAAGACTACAAGCAACCGCAAGCACTTGCCTGCAGCCTCGGGGGCTACTCCCATCGGGAGCACTGCAGTGCCCCCGATGAAAAAAACTGCACAAGCAAACAGAAAACAAACTCACCAGCCCAGCCATGCGGTCGAAAAAGCGAACTTTATCTTCAACTCCAAGATCAAGACGGCCCAAGTAAGGACGATATGGAGCAGCAGGCTCGGCATCAGGAGCAACAACACCAGATGCCGCAGGTGGAGCGGTAGCAGGAATCACATCCGCAGCCGGGGCAGCAGAAGTCCCCAACGGTACGAGCGGACCAACAGCAGCCGACGAATCCCCAGTATGCTTGACAGCTGCTTGAGAGTCAGTCGATTGCAGGTCGACATCAGCCGCACTAGGGGAGGAAGCAGCCGAAGCAGTCGCAGCGCTGCAAGATAAAATCCATCAGACAAAAGAACATAGGAAAACCAGCCTCAGCAAAGACAAGAATACGCTTACCCGCCGCACGCAGAGCGAGCGCGCAATAACCTCCCAAACCTGGGCCTTTTGCACTCATCGACAGAAGGAGACGGATCAGCAGACGGTACAGACAGCGGAACAGCACCACTCGTCGCATCAAGATCCTCGGCGCCCGAAGTCCGTGACCGCTTGACACGAAAGGGCCTCGATTCCTCACTATCTCCGGTCCCCCGCAGCTCGACCCCCGTGGACTCGTCAGCACCAGTGGCACCCGCGAGCACGCTGGCACCAGCACTCGGCACAGCATCGTCAGTAGCGGAAGCATCCGGCTCCTCGCGAATATCAGCATCCTCCGGCTGCGGAGGGTTGCACAACACAGGAACATGATCCTGCAAAAGCAAGTAACATCATCAGCAAGCAGTCAAGCATCTCAAGTCATACAGGAAATTCAAAAACACGAACCTGCGGAAGCGCGTGATCAGAAGAATAAGGAATGACGAAACCCATCTCGGAAACGCCCGAGCATTTGGTCACATACTGGATCCGAGCCAGGAGGCCATCGGCATCAAGCTCTTGGCGGGAGCACCTCGTCGAGTCCTCGAGTCCCTTATATTGCCACATGGGACGGGCTCGAGACTGCAATGGTTGAACGCGCCTCCCAATAAAAACAGAGATGAGCTGCCCACCGGTCAAGTTGTCCTTCACGAGGGCAACCCTCTCCAAGAATGGATCCACTTCAGATGACTCTTTCGCAGACAAAAAATGGGACCATGAAGCCTGCTTGACTACCCGCGCTTCAGAATTAAAGCGAGCAAGACCAAATCACTGGCCAACAACGTGCTGATCCTTCAGATAGAACCAACTTTTCCGCCAAGCACTGACGGAGTCAAGCATCTCCAAATCAAAATACGATTTGGAGTCCCTAATGGATATACCCACCTTCCCTACAGCGTACTCAGAATTCGTCCTCTTTATACAAAAGAGGTGTTTCCAGAGCCCCCAATGGGGATAGATCCCCAAGAAAGCCTCACAAAGGGTAATAAAGCAAGCAATGTGCAAAATCCCATTGGGAGTCAAATTGTGCAGCTGAAGCCGATAGGTGTACAGTAAACCACGAACAAAAGGGTGAATCGGAAGGGCAAACCCGCGAGGGAAGAACGTCTGAAAGCACACCGGCTCATCTGTCATGGGAGCGGGAACAGGTTCATCCCCCGGAATCCGCATGGCATCTCCAGCCACCAAGCCATCAGCAATCAGCGGGATGAGATCTGCAACCCCAAAAGTCGAGCGCTCCCACTTGCCAGACATCTTGGCCGATTTCGGAGCAGCACGGGAGCGCGTTGTCATCAACCCCGCAGCAAGCAGCAACAGGAGGAAGGAGAAGGCTTAAGAACAGGGGAAATCTAGCAGCAAGGGGAGAAGGCAATGGCTGGGTAAAACCTAAAATTTACTCAGCCGCTCGGTATTTAACCACCAGCTAGGTGAGCAGGGGCACCGTTCAATCTCAGCAGCCAGTAAACATGGCACGATCCCACGGCAGGCGAAAAACATGGAAAACCCAAACGGCGCAGCAATAGCACCGCCCACTACGCACGCAAAAAGAGGACCATAATCACACGAAGCGAAAATTTTGGCGGAACAACACCAAGTCATTTCCTTCGGCAGGTTACAATGGTCAAAGATACCAGAAAAACCAAGCCAACGTCACAAGGCGTATCGAGTACGTTTCCCAGCCTCAGAATTTCAATTTTTTAAATCTTTTTCCGATGGGCAAACACATTTTACTCCCATCGGGAGCATCTCCACAAGAGTTTCGGGTTCTCCCTCACCTAGAAGTAAAAATGTGCTCGAGTGATTACTCGCACCCACAAGATTTTCGGGTGCTCCCTCACCTAGAAGTAAAAACGTGCTCGAGTGATTACTCACACCCATGAAGAGTTTTGGGTGCTCCCTCACCACGACACAAGATGAGCAGACCTGCACTCGCCAGATCGAGCAGTCCCAGAGTATTGGGTGCTCCCTCACCCCGAGGGAAAAATGATACTCGAGTAATCACTCGCAAAACTCTATGTACCCGAGCATTCGAAGATCTCCCGAGCAAATACTCCTCTACATTACTACTCGCCCGAGCACTCAACAAAGCTCCGCGAGTGACCGCTAAAACAGCTCACTTGATTGTTTATTCCAAGTGGGTGCATCACTAACTAGGCCCCGCGCCTCAATAAAAATACATATTCCTGGAACACGATACACTGTGCCCAGATGCCACACAAGCTTAGCGTGTAGGTAAGACCCCGCTGCGCAGATCGGCCGGGATGGGACTTGACGCAGAGTGATTTCACTCCCAACCTTTTCCATGCGCTTGCATGATAGAAAAAGCCGGGCGGACGCGCCTAGGCTACGAACTTTACTGGCGGCAACTGATCACTGTAAGACCTGCAACGACATGACTTTTTCTAGACACTAGTGTTCCAAGCTCATGTCGAGGGACATGAGTTTGATTGGGCTACTGCGGTATTTTCCACTAGCGCAATTCACCAAGGCTCGACCCGTCGACTCCTTGGGCCCTTTCAGCTTAGCATCCCTCGAAACATGTTTTATCATGGCCCCAGACTGCCAGCGACCCGCGGTTGAACCGTGCATACATCAAAATGATGCAAGAATGGACTCGAGTTCCTGCGCGCCTCTTCGAGTCCCCAAGCACTCGGGGGATACTAACGAGGGGGTGACCCCATGACTCCTACGGATGACCCTACCCGGTGTACCCAAAGACAGAAGGCCCATAAAGATGCCTCCTGGGCCCAGCCTTGGCCCACTAGTGGCACCGACGTAGGAGTTTGCGACTCATAAGGAAGGTGCAAACTTTCCATATGGAGCAAGATCAGGGTTAGGAAACCTCATCTGTAGTCTAGAACGGACTCCCTGAGACCTAGCCTCGTATATAAGGGCTAGGAGGGGAGACATCAAAGAACAAGCAATACACGATCTGTAACCCTAGCCTTGTGCGCACTAGCCTTGGCCCTCCTGTAATCGCCATCTCCTATCAATAATATCGAGCAGGAACGTATCCTCCTGTTAGCCGACGAGCTATCGTCCAACCTGTGCCTCTCATGACTAACCCAGGGTCCCTGACCATGGGATTTTCCGGGGTACATCCCCGTCACATAGTTTAACGAAAGCAAAAGAAAAGAGAATTCTTTTTTTTGTTTTTGCAATTTAAAATGACAAATAAGAGCGGGCAAAAACTTTGAAAAGATCAAAGTGAACAAAATAAAAACGTATAATACAATGGAAATGGGGAGAAAGGCACGTACTCCCCCAAGCTTAGGATTTTGGCCTAAGTTGGTAGCAGCTACTGCCCCCAGGAGCCTCCTGCTCCAGGGTAGTACGGGTGAGTCCAAGAGTCGTACGAGGCCTCCGGTGCGTACACCGAAGTCCTATGGGTCCTCCCATGAGGAAGGTTCTTCACTCCAAGCGGAAGAAGACCCCTCACCATACTGGGTGACGGTCTCCCCTGGAAAGGTGGGAACTCACCATGCTCCTCCTCGTCAGGGACAACCCCCTCCGTGGGGTTATGCAACTGATACTGGGCCATAAACTCATCAAACTGGGTGTCATTGAAGGACCATCCTTTCCTGCGAGCATAATCAAACAAAAGTGGTGCAGGTAGACGGATCTATCGAATAATAGTCTTTTCAAACCTCAAAATATAAACAAGGTTACCCAACACGGAAGTCATGGTAACAAACTTATGCCTCTTCATAGAAGCAAGATCAAGACTTATGCATGAAAAGGGAACATCATCAAGATGTGGGGTGCCATCAAGAGACTCAAGGATAAGTGTGGCGTAAACGCCACCTAATAAATCACCCTTGTTAGCATTCATAGCAACGCGGCGAGCAATTAAGGCACCCACATTATAATCACTCCTACCAGAGAGGGCGTTCGCATAGATAGCGAAATCCGGTGCAGAACCGTTGCTCGTGTTGTCACGAGCCAACACCCCTCTGGCAATAAAATATGCAAAATACCTGAGGTGATGGAATAAAATGCTGGAAATCTTCATACGCCGGATATCCATCGTCTCCTGGCTACAAAGGGAGTCAAAGAGAGTCCTCAACTCGATGGGATGAGAGTTCATCCTTGACGTCTGACCAGCGTTCGACACACCTATTATTTCACAAAATCTTGCCAAAGACATGGTCATAAGCTTATCATAAATTTTGAACTCAATAGTTCCATCTTCCTGACTATAGTGAAAAATATTAATGAAACAGGAGGTGAGTTTCTTATATTGTACCACACGGCATAGTGCTAGCTGTGTCAAACCTGCATTGGCGCAAAGGCCATAAAACTCCTCCTTGATTCATGCAGCTTCAAGAAAATCATCGCACGGATACATCATTGCGCATGCGGGGCTCGTGTCTTCCAACAACTCTAGGGGCACATGATTTTCCTTGTAGCTCACCCTAGCAGCTGAGGGTGAAGTTGCAGATCTAGTAACTCGATCGGAGCGCTCGGGCTTTTTATTCCCAAGCCACCCCTTTGCTCTTCCTAGAAAACTCATTTCTGAAATTTTTGACAATTCACAAAAACAAGAATTTAAACAAAGTGAGTTGAGGCAAACTACTCTACTCACTTACCTAAGGCATAAACTTGCATCAAAACTTGGAAAATAAATTTCTACACACGCATGCAAGCTCATATAAACAACACCAAGAATTACTAAATACTCACGAATGAAGCCACCAATCAAAAATCTAGTTGGAGGGGTGGAGGAGTTACATACCAGGGAATATTTGCTCAAAATGTCATCTCAAAAGATGGGTTGGAGAGAGAGATCAAAAATCGCCTCCAAGAACAGCAAGATCGCAAGAACGGGAGCAGAACTCGTGTTTTTGTAGAGAATGAGGGAGAGAGGAAGAAGAAATACCTACAGGTGGGGCCTGTGGGCCCCAGGCGCCCTATGGGCGCGACCAAGGGGCTGGCCGTGCCAGCTGGTCGCCTGGGCCACTGGTGCACCCCCTTGGTCAGCCCCAGGTGCTTCTGGGTCACTCTCGTGGTGGAAATTTTAATTCTAATTTTTCTGGATTTTTTATAAAAACTTCACTGTTGAAAAAAATTCGGAGTTCAAAAAGCTGCGAAACTTTCTGAAAACTTGAAGCAGTGATTAGAATTGTGAAGCTTCGAAAATATATAAACTTGGTACAACATAGAGAATAAAATCTAAGGCAAATTAAAACGTAACAAGCTCCACTTTTTACCTATATAAACCATGCTCATTAGCAAGGTTTATCAAGTCTTACCAACAAAACTGGCGATATAAAGAGCAAAAAGTCTCACCTCTTATGAAGTGATCATTGCACCTTTACTTTAATGGACATTGTCCCCACCATAATGGTTCTGTATTTGTGGTGCACATGTAGAGATCAATCCCATTATCTAATCTTCACGGTCTCGATATTCTCTATAGAGTTAAGGCCATGCCTTTTGTCGATCTTCTTCGGAAAATACACCGTGTGTTCTTTATTATCAACGTTGAAGGTAACCTTTCCTTTATTGCAATCAATGATAGCACCTGCGGTGTTAAGAAAAGGTCTACCTAGAATAATGGACATGCTCCCATCCTCAGGCATGTCAAGCACAACAAAGTCTATAAGAATTAAGCAATTAGCAACTTCAACGGGAACATCCTCACAAATACCTATCGGGACGGCTGTTGACTTGTCAGCCATCTGAAGAGAGATATCTGTAGGGATTAGCTTATCTAAACATAGCCTCTTGTAAAGAGAAAAAGGCACTCACTCCTTCTCCGAGATCACATAAGCCAGTTTTGACATAATTATTTTCTATGGCGCCAGGAATGGTGGGTATACCTGGATCACCAAGCTTCTTAAGAATCTTGCCACTGAAAGAATAGTTAGCAAGCATAGTAGATATTGCCTCATAAGGAACTTATATTTTATTAGACACAATATCTTTCATATACTTGGAATAAGGAGGTAACTTAATAGCATCAGTCAAGGTAATTTGCAGAAAAAGAGGTTTCATCCATTCACAACATTTATTATAGTGATCTTCTTCTTTGGATTTGAGAGACTTACTTGGAAAGGACATGGGTTTCTGTACCCATGGTTCTCTTTCCTTCCCATGTCTCCTTGCGATGAAGTCCTCTCTAGTATACTTCTTGCGTTTATCGGGTGCTTCTTCTTCTCGCACCTCGGGAGGATCATCCTTCTCCTTATCCTTTTCTTTGGGCTCAACACCGTCCACAGTTTCAGCATCGGAGGTAGATATGCTGTTAGGATCAACAGCAGGTTCTTCACTTGTAATACGATCATTGGAGTTGTCAGCTTACTTGTGTTTCTTCTTCTTATTTTTCTTCTTTGGAGAGCCAACAATCTCGTCTTCTACTTGCACTTGAAAATCTTTCTCGATCCTCTATGGATGCCCCTCGGGATAGAGTGGGTCCTGGGTGTGTGTTCCACCCCTGGTCTTTATACCATAAGCTTGTATGTCCTGTTTGGAACTATTAGCAAGCAAATCTTTTTGCACATTAGCAATTTTTTCAAGCTGAGTTTGAACCATATGAAAATGCTTAACAAGGCATTTGACATCATTAACTGTTCTTTCAAGAACACCAAGTAAACTTTTGATAGCAAGAGTATTATCATGCAACTGACTTTGTATCCTCATATTAAAATGGTCTTGCTTAATAATAAATTTATCAAGCTCATCTAAGCATTGGTCGGGAGGCTTATTGATACGTCTCAAACATATCGATAATTTCTGCTTGCTCCATGCATGTTTTGGGTGATATTTCTATGATCTAGATACACTTTCATACACTTTTGATCATATTTGGACTAACCTACTAACTCAATGCACCCTAGTGCCAGTTCCTGTTTTCTGCAGTTTTTTATTTTAGTTTTCCCCCATATAAAAAGTGCTCCTAAAATCCAGGAAAATCAGATAAAAAAATCAGCATGTCGGAAGACTCCAGAAGCCCGAAGGAGGGCCGGGGGGCCACCACCAGGCGCCCAGGCGGCCACCTGGCGCGATCAGGGGCCTGGTCGCGCCAGGGGGCGCTTGGACCCCTGGTGGCCCCCCTGGCTGCCCCCCTTCGCCTATTTATTCTCCTTTATGGGAAACTTCCGAAGACAGAACCCTATTTTGCAATCTTGCCTCTTTTCCGCCGCCTCCACGCTTCCAAGATCGGGAGCACCATCAGGACCCTTCCCGGCACCTTGCCGGAGGGAGGATCGACCTCAGGGAGCTTCCCCTCCACCATGGACGCTTCCCGGATGTGCCGTGAGTAGTCTACCTTGGACCATGGGTCCGTGATCATTAGCTATGTGATATTCTCCTCCCCTCTTTGTTCTTCATGGTTTAAACCTCGTGAGGTGCCCTACATGATCAAGGCACTTATGTAATTCTTCTGCTGTTGCTATGCTGAGTTTGATGGGATCTGATGGATTATGAGATTATGTTCAGATCGTGATAGAGTAATATATTTGGTTTTTATCTCTTATATTTTTGTTCCCAAGTAATTCTTGCATGTTCTCCGTTGCTGTTTATTTCTTTGGCCAAGTGGTAGGTAGTAACTCCAAGAGGGAACGTTATGCTCGATTGTCGGTACATGCCCCCTGATGACACGCTTGAGTGACAGAAACATGAGTCTAGGAGATGTTCTGTGGCCACAAGGGGGAAAACAACGGTGCTTGTAACCGCGGTTGCAAGGATTGTTTACTTTACGCAAAGTTCTTTTTAATGCAGTTGTCTGTTGCTTTGGGTTTAAACTTTGGGTGGGGCTCGCAACTTAATACCAGCGAGATGTTCTGGATAGATATCTCAAGGTGGATGATTAGTAGTATATGCAGATGGATTTTGGTCTACTTATTTTGGCGTACTGCCCATGCTTATGAGCCTCTTCCTTTCTTTTGTAGCATAGTTAGCATTGTGGTGCGTTTATAATCCTGTCAATTTCCCATCTGTAATTTGTTTACCTCGCATAGCAGTTTTTATCGTCTTTTGGGATAGAGACATGACTAGTGAACATCACGGGACCCCGGTCCATATTCTCATCACTGTTTACAAGCTCATTTATTTTCTCGCATTTACTTTCAGTTGCTATCATTATCATTATTCCTTGTGTGTTTGACCCTTTGTAAACAACAAGACTGGATAGATTGACAACCTCTCTGAACTTCGTTCGGAGCAAAGTTATTAGAGTTTGTGTGCAGGTCCAGGTGAAGTAAGCAACCCTGAGGTTGTGAACGGCGCCATTGTTCACTTCACGACCTACTTATCATTATAGGAGTCCTACTGGATTGATAACCTCGGTATCTTCACTGAGGGAAATTTTCTGATATCCTACATCTTACCTTCCACTTGGGGTAACCAACGAAGGGCGAGAAGCCATTACAACTTCCACGCCATCAAGCAAATTTCTGGCACCGTTGCCGGGGACTCCGAGTGATAAGATAGGGGAGTTTCCCACTACCTTTTACCTTTACTTTTTAGTCTTGTTAGTTTACCTTTTAGTTTTTTCCTTTGTGTCTTATACCAAAAAATCCCAAAAATAGTATGTCTAGTTCCTTACTTGCCAATCAATGTCTGGCTTCTTTGAAACCAGATCCTATTGGCATGGAGGATTCATTGAGGATCAACAAAAGTGGTACAAGGAACACCGCTTGTCTCAAAATTGGATACACTTATGGAAACAAATACATCAGTTGTATGCGTATGCTAGAAACTTGTGCTCAATATATAATATATCTTTCTACAGGGATGAATCTTGTTGCTTTATGAGGCATAAACACCTTGCTTTCCAATGTGAGTACAATGATTCTAAAACTTTAGCTTCTTATGCTAAGAGAAACTATGATTTTTATGATGCAGAGGAAATAGAAGAATTTGTTGCTTATAAGGGTGTCTATGAAATTACTTCTCTTCTTAAAAATATTGATGATGCCCCTTACAAATCTGAGAGTCTTGCTATACTTAACTATTGTTTGGAAAATTATGATGCAAATTATTATATTACTGATCATCTTGAGAGAATCTCTCCCCCAAAGGAAGAGACTAATATTTTGCAGGACTCTATGGAAGAAGAAATTGCTGAACCTGAAAGCTCCTTGGATGAAAAAGAGGAGGAGAGTGACGAACAAAAGGAGGAAGAATAGAGCCATCCATGTCTACCTTCTAATGAGAGTAACTCTTTGACTCTTACGTTATATGAGTGTTATGATCATATGGATTCTTTTGAAATATCCATTTTTGATGAAGTTGATGCCTTCTATGCTTATGGCCGTGATGCCACTATGGTTGATGCTTACGGAGATGAACTTGCTATAGTTCCTTATGTTAAGCATGAAATTGTTACTATTTCACCCACACTTGATTGTCCTATTATCCTTTTAAAATCTCCAACTCATATTCCGGAGAACTGTGCTCTTATTAAGGCTCAATGTGATGGGATGCATTTATCTTATGATCCTAAAGACTGTGTTGAAAAATATAGACGTGTGCTTGTAGGTCATGAACAACATGATTTATCTGATAGTTATATTCTTGATGTTGTTCATGATACTACCGAAAATTATTTTGAGAGAGGGAAGTTTGGTTGTAGAAACTTCCATATTACTAAAACTCCTCTCATTATGTTTAAAGTTTTGAAGTTGTTATTTGTTTGTCTTCCTATGCATGTAATTTTGTGCTTCTTTGATTTATTTTACTATGAGATGTCTATGCATATGAAGTGGGTTAGTCTTAAATGTTTTTCATATTTTCTTCTTGATGCTCTCTTTTGCTTCAACTCTTATTCTCTTGTGAGAGCATCTTTTATAATCTTTATGCCTACCTTAAAGGCGTAAAAGAAAGCGCTTGTTGGGAGGCAACCCAAGATGTTTTTACTTCTGTTTTTAGTGGTCTTGATGATTTTTACTACTGTAGAAACATCATTGTATCTTAATTTTCAAGCTTTGTGCCAAGTTATAGCCTCATATGACAAGGGAAGTGAAAGTTGTGACATGTTGTCTAGAAAACAGATTCTGTCCTCGTGACGAGAAAAATCATATAAAATTACCAGTTCATATTTTTGAGCTGAATTTTTTACACAGCGTGATCTATACTATCACAGAACTTTCATATGTTCTTAGTTTTTTTATTTGAGTTGTAGAATTACCCCTCAAAAATACTTTACTACCTGCTGTTCTGTTTTTCACAGATTCTGCCACGTTTTGTCTCTCCTAACTTTTGCAAACCTTAATCTTGCTTTTTCTTTGCAAAAACCTTTTTGCAATCTTGAGAAACAGTAGATCTTCAAGAATATATTTATATCCAGTGGGGAAATATATTTATTAAGGGTACTAACCTCTCTAATTAGCTTATGATGAGTTATGTATGAAGGGAGTTTTCAAGTATGCGATGGAAGATGATGAAAGATGATTCGGGAGCGTCAAGCGCTCAAGCTTGGGGATGCCCCCATGCATCCCCAAAAAATATTCAAGGAGAATCAAGTGTCTAATATTGGGGATGCCCCCGTGCATCCCCTTCTCCATCAACAATCATCAGTTCGTCCTTTGTCTCACTATATTTTTATCACTTCATGCGTTATGTGCTATGCTTGGAGCGTCTCGCCCTTAGGTTTTATTTTTAGTGTTCTTAGATTTTCTAGCTGTTCATAACAAGTTAGACCCCGTCTTACTTTGTGTGGGAGAGAAACACACTCCACTTTCAAAATCTAGAACACATCATAGGATTCTTCATGCCTATCTTTTGTTGTTGTGTGTTCTTTATCTTTTCATAGCTACTGCCATGTTTAGTTTTAGTCTTAGTTCGTCTTTGGTAAGAGCCTTGGATTTTGTTTAGTTTATTTCTGTAACTCTCTTTAGTTTCCATGTTTATCTTGTTAAGAGAGTTGGTTGTTGCACTGAGTTATGTCATGTCTTGAAAGTAGGTAATTGAGGTTGCTATTTAGTTTTAGTAGTAACCTGCAATAGTTTTGAGGCATTGATGTGAGTATTGTTTGAACTTTTGGTGTCAAGAGCTCTAGCATATTAGTGATAGGTGTCGTATTTTGCGCAATCCGTGTTTATTTTCAAAACCTACAAAACTAGTTGAGAAGTCTAGCTACTAGATGGATCGCTAATCTTTGAAGGGATCGAATATTAGAGTACACTCACGTACCTTGAGTCGAGGATGCGCAAGGATAACCAAACCCCCATACACTCCTCCTTGGGGTGCTTCTCTCTTTGTGAACCTCCTCATTAGATTGAGAGTTACCGATAATAAGTGCATGAGTTATTCAGACTAATGTAAGTATTGAGAGTTGACACTTCCGCCTCCTCATATTTGCTAGCCTCTCCTGTGCCGTGCATTGCCTCCTTCTCACTCTGAGAGTTGGCGTCCACCTTCGCCGGTACATCCAAACCCTTGGCATGATATGCTCTGTCATCATAAACCTCCTTATATCTTTCCTCAAAACAGCCACCATACCTACCTATCAAGGCATTTCCATAGCCTTTTCGAGATATATTGCCATGCAACATCCACCTCTTCATGACTTGATCTTCATGTCATACATGTTCCTGCTACACTGGCAGCGGCATACATTGCATACTTCATGATAGCTAAATCTTCTTTATGATTTGAGTACCTTGTAAAGTGTGAAAGATCTTCTATACCCTCTTATAAATTAGAGTGTTGCCCTTAAGTGAGGAAAAGATCCCAAAGTGGACAAAATAAAAGATCCCAAAGAGGACAAATGAGAGTTAAATAGAAAGAGCCATTGAGGCCACCAAAAAATACAAAAAAATAGAAAAGATAGAAAGGGGCAACACTACTATACTTTTGATAGATCCACACTAGTACTCCCTCTTATCCTTGTACTTCATAGAGATGATCATGCATATAGCTATGTGGGGACCTTCACACTATAGAACTTGGCTTGCATATTCCAAGGATGAGCCTCCTCAAAAGAGCTCTAGGTATTCATGAGCGAGAAGTAAGATGCACCCCCACTAGTTCCATTGGAGAGCTTTCTTAGTTCATTTGTGCATCTGTTGGATGGCAATCCCTACTCCTCACATCATATCTACCATTTTGCCTTCTCGCCTATGATTGTCCTCATTGATGTGAGCCTTTCTCATCCTTTTTGTATTCCTCCTCTTCCATATTCTCTCTTTGCCATCCTAAGTGTCAACTCTCGTGCTTACGCTCACCATTGTATGAGTGCTCAAAATATCGAAAAGGAGTGGATCAAATTGACTTGTACCTGGCTAGTGGTCTGGCGACGAGTCAAGATAAGATTCCAAAGAAGACCAAGTGTGAAACTTTAGTAGATAGAGTTCTCAACAAAAATACTTTTTTCTCGTATTCCCTATCCCCCTTCTTGGACGCAAACACCATTTGGAGACATTCGAGTCACGGACAGCGAGAGCTCTTGCACCTAATGTTCTTTTGTTGCTTGTTTCAATGCTAATATAGACTCTTGCATGTTATGACTTGAATTGAATTGCATACCTTGATTTCTTTACTTTTCAAAGTTCTTATATGGTTGTTAGCATGTCACCACAGAAATTATGCCTGTTATCATTTACCTACTCGAGGACGAGCAAGAATTAACCTTGGGGATGTTGATACGTCTCAAACATATCGATAATTTCTGCTCGCTCCATGCATGTTTTGTGTGATATTGCTATGATCTAGATACACTTTTGATCATATTTGGACTAACCTACTAACTCAGTGCACCCCAGTGTCAGTTCCTTTTTTCTGCTGTCTTTTTATTTCAGTTTTCCCCCATATAAAAAGTGCTCCAAAAATCAGATAAAAAATCAGCGTGTCGGTAGACTCCAGAAGCCTGAAGGAGGGCCTGGACCCCTGGTGGCCCCCTGGCTGCCCCCCTTCGCCTATTTATTCTCCGTCATGGGAAACTTACGAAGACAGAAACCTATTTCGCAATCTCGCCTCTGTTTCGACGCCGACGCGCTTCCAAGATCGGGAGCACCGTCAGGACCCTTCCCGGCACCCTGCCGGAGGGAGGATCGACCTTCGGGAGCTTCCCGGATGTGCCGTGAGTAGTCTACCTTGGACCATGGGTGTCGTCGATATGTAACGGCAGATGCCATGGGGATGGCTAAAGAGGGGGACAGACCGAGGTGAGTGTCGCTGGTACCGGAAGAGAGAATGGGGACACACGGTGAGACACCACGATGTACCCAGGTTCGGGGCTCTCCGTAGAGATAACACCCCTAGTCCTGCCGAGATAGCTATATGCAATAACTCTGGCTACAATGAATGCTCCTTGAGCTGTTTGAGAGGAAGAAGAAGAGGGCCTCTGGTCACTACTCTCTCCTTTCTCTCTCTATGGTGGGTGAGATTGTAATAACTGCTCCGTCTTCCCCCATGCAGGAGGGGTACCCGGGGTACAAAGGTAAATATACAAAGGGGAGGGCCCAGCTGTCTGCCTCAGATAAGCTAGGGACCTCACATCGTGCTCCTCCGGATGACCCGGTGTAGACTTGCGGCTCGCCATACCGCTATCATGTAGACCTCGGTAGTGAACAGTGGAGCTAGATACTTAGGCCTGTCGGCCTGTCCGCGTGATCGGCGCTGGAGGAGACCGCACACCTCTGACAGTCCCTGACGGGGATCAACCCCGGCAAATCCCATGGTCAGGGACCCTGGGTTAGTCATGAGAGGCACAGGTTGGACGATAGCTCGTCGACAAACAGGAAGGCTCGCTCCTGCTCGATATTATTGATGGGGGAGATGCGATTACAGTGGATGCCAAGGCTGGAGCGCTCAAGGCTAGGGTTACAGGTGATATTAGATGTCTCTTGTGTCACCCCTCCTAGCCCTTATATACTGGGCTAGGTCTCGGGGAGTTCATCTACGTTTACAGGTAAGCTTTCCTAACCCTAGCTTGCTCCGTACGGCAGGTCTTCGCACCTTCCTTGTGAGTCGTAGACTCCTTCTTCGGTGCCAATTAACAGGCCGAGGATGTATCTTCATGGGCCTTCTGTCTTCATGGACACCAGGTAGGCTCATCTGTAGGAGTCGTGGGGTCACCCCCTCGTCAGTAGCCCCCAAGTGCCTGGGGGACTCGAAGAGTCGCGCAGGGACTCGAGTACATTAATTTGTTGGTTATTAGTATGCGCGGTACATCCGCGGGTCGCTGGCAGTCTGGTGGCCATGACAAAAACTGTTTCGAGGGATGCTAAGCTGAAAGGGCCCAAGGAGTCGACTGGTCGAGCCTTGGTGAATTGCACTAGGGCAAATACCACAGTAGCCCAATCAAACCCACGTCCCTCGACGTGAGCTTGGAACACTGGTGTCGAGCAAAAGTCCGGCCGCTTCAGGTCTTACGGTGTTCATTTGCCGCCAGTAATGTGCATAGCCTAAGGCGCGTCCGCCCGAATTTTTCTATCATGCGCAGCGCATGGAAAAGGTTGGGAGTGAAATCGCTCTTCAGCAAGTCCCAGCCCGGTCGTACTTCGTAGCGGGGTCTTACCTACACGCTAATCTTGCGTGGCATCTGGGCACGGTGTATCGTGTTCCAGGAATGTGTGTTTTTGAGGCGCGGAGCCTTATAGCATTGCACCCGCTTGGAAAAAAAAATCAAGCGAGATGTTCACTCATGCACCCGTGGAGCTTGTTTCGAGTGCTCAGACGGGGTTTTTTTTGTGAGTAGTCACTCGAATGTCATTTCGGTTCTTGAGGTGAGGGAGCACCTGAGACTCTTAGCGCCGTATGATCTTGGCGAATGCATGTTTGTCTTTGCGTCGGATTAAGGGAGCACCCAAGACTCTTCGTGAGTGCGAGTGGTCACTCGAGCACATTGCTGACCTTTAGGTGAGGGAGCACCCGGGACTCTTATGATGTACTCTCCCGATGGGAGTAAGATGTTTTTTCTTCATCGGGAAAAAGATCTGAGAGATGGAATCTCAGGGCCTTGATGTCTGTTGGTTTTCTTCGCCGCTTGTCAGGGATAGCGATGCCTCTGTTTGATGGCTGTCTGGGATACTCTGCCAGTGAACCGTCACTTCTTCATGACCGGTCATAATAATGACTGCTGTGGCGTGCGGCAGGCGCCGGTTGAGTTTCCAATACGCGCGTTGGAAACGCGCATGAATTGACGCGTCTTGCGCACAGTGCGTCCCGTGGGAAAGTATCTTGGTCTTGGAGTTCGAGACGTCTGCGACGTTTGGTCTTTGAATTAATTGCTGCTGTTGTCTTGGCTTCTCTGTGCTTGAGGATTGTTGTTCTATAAATAAGCCTTTCTCTTCCACAACGTTCCGCCTCTATCCAGCTTGCTGCTTTGCCTCTTCCTTCTTCTCTTGTTCCTCTCATGGCTCCCAAGCGGGGTGTTGGCCGTGGCCGTGTTCGTCGTGGCCGTGGTCTCCGTACACCACGCTCATGCCGTGGTGGTCGCCATGGTGCAGCGCCAGTGCCTTCCTCTTCTCCCTTGGAGGAGGGATTCTGGCGCTATGACTTTCTTTTACGTGTTCGTGGCCAAAGTGCCAATCACGTTCTTATTCCTTCTGATTTTTCCGCCATTGTCTCTGAACGTGGCTTGGATGGCTTGCTTCTGCATCTTCAAGGGAGCTGTCGATCTCCTTCTTATGTTGACTTGGAGGTTGATAGCTCCCGCTTGATTTTCCTTGGCTCTGGTTGGAGTTTGTTTGCTCGGCGGTTGAATTTGCGAGATGGCGATATGCTCAGCTGTCGTTTTGACGGCGAAAGCACTGTCACTGTCTGTGCGTTCGACCCGAGCGGCAACAGCATGGATCCGCGCTGGCAGGAGTCGAGCAGCGACAGCTCCACAAAATCGGGGAGTCCCTCGCCTGCGTCTTGGACTGCTTCTTCCTCCGGGGACTCTTCTGGTGCTGGTGGTGAGCCGTATTCAACTTCTTCCCCCTCTGGCTCTGAAGAGGACCTCGATGTCAAGCCACCGGTTAAACGAGCGCGGCAAGCGACCTTGTAGAACTGGAGGCAGCGACGTCATCTTCGCCGGCAGCTCGGGCGGAGCTGGAGAAGAAGCTAGAGGAGCAGGAGAAGAAGCTGGTGGAACATCGTCTTCAATTGCTCTGCAAATAAGTCGAGCTTCACCTTTTTTATTTCATTGACATCATGGGCCTGCTGCTTCGATTCCTCCTTTGTCTGTGATGATGCTTGCTGTCTTAGTGCCAATCATCCCAGCATGGGCGCACATGTAGAAGTCATAATTCCTTGGGTGATTGAGGCTGTAAGCTTTATCGACTGCTTGTGTCTTTTGTAACTAGGTTAGCTCTTGATGTAATGAGGATTGCCTTCGAGTGATCAGATCTGCCTTCTATCCAAATGTAGTTGAATTCTTGTATGGTTGAATTCAAGCTGTGGTTGGGATCTTGTTATAAACTGTGTTCTCGACTCCTGTGGTGCCGTGTCTTCGACTCCTTCTGATAGCGCAGAATGTCTTTGATTTCATCTGATGGCGTGGAGTGTCTTTGGCTCCTCCCGCGATGCACTGACTTTAGCTTTCTAGTGAGTTCTATCGGGTGCGCGGGAGCGCTCCCGATGGGAGTAGCCCCCGAGGCTATGTTTGAGTTGTAGAGTCAAACGTAGGCTTTAGATTTGCTTCCCTTGTCGTTCTTCTGTTAATTCCTGTCCTTTTATCGGGTGCACGTCAGCGCTCCCGATGGGAGTAGCCCCCGAGTCTTTAGGTGATCGTTGGCGATCGGATGAAGACTAAGAGGAGTCTGTGTCTTGTGCTCCATTCAAAATTTCTTCAGAGTACTTGCTGCTCCATCTGATTATGGCCATGCTTTTTGAGCCTTGCTCGCGGCAGGTGGGGCTGGCCAGGTGTTTTTCGCTTGGGTTTTTAAGCTTCAGACTGCGCGAGAGGTCTTGAGGAGGTGATGCTTGAGCTCCCGAGTGCTTGGATGTAGAGGTCGTGTGAGCGACCATAGCGTCTTTCGGGGGGGGGAGTTTTTGTGCTGGAGCCCCCGAGTGTTTTTTGAGCGATGATGGTCGTCTCTCGGGGGGAGGTTGGACTCGAGCCCCCGAGTGCTTTGATGAAGATCGCTTAAGTGGCGATAGCGTCTCTCGGGGGGATTTTATGCTTAAGCCCCCGAGTGCTTTGGTTAGGATCGCGTAGGCGATAGGTCTCTCAGGGGGATTTGATTTTTTAAGCCCCCGAGTGCTTAGGATCACGTAGGAGATAGCGTCTCTTGGGGGGATTTGATTCTTAAGCCCCCGAGTGCTTTGGTTAAGATTGCGTAGGCGATTGGTCTCTCGGGGATTTGATTCTTAAGCCCCCGAGTGCTTTGGTTAAGATCGCGTAGGCGATAGCGTTTCTCGGGGTATTTTATGCTTAAGCCCCCGAGTGCTTGGTTAAGATTGCGTAGGCGATAGCGTTTCTCGGGGGGATTTTATGCTTAAGCCCCCGAGTGCTTGGTTAAGATCGCGTAGGCGATAGCGTTTCTCGGGGGGATTTTAATCTTAAGCCCCCGAGTGCTTGGTTAAGATCGCGTAGGCGATAGCGTTTCTCGGGGGGATTTTATTCTTAAGCCCCCGAGTGCTTGGTTAAGATCGCGTAGGCGATAGCGTTTCTCGGGGGGGATTTTATTCTTAAGCCCCCGAGTGCTTGGTTAAGATCGCGTAGGCGATAGCGTTTCTCGGGGGGTTTTTATTCTTAAGCCCCCGAGTGCTTTGAGATGGCAGTATTTGGGCAACATTTATTTTATTGCGGTCGAGCGGTTACATGAGTTGCCAGTCATGTCCGACCGATGGGGACTATGGATAGAACAGTCGCAAGTTTGCTACGTTCCATGGGTTGCCCACGTCCTCGTCTGTCTTCGGGTTCTTCAGCCTGTAGGCGCCACCTCCGATGACTTCTGAGACTATGAATGGTCCTTCCCATTGGGGGGAAAGTTTATGGACCTTCTCTTGTATCAGTCGTAGGACTAAGTCACCTTTCTTGAAGGTTCTAGTGCGCAATCGACTTCTTTGGTAGGTGCGTAGCTTGTCCTGGTACCCCTCTGATTTTTCCAGGGCTGTGTCTCTTGCTTCGTCAGCCGTATCTTTGTCATCTTGTAGTGCTTCTTCTACTTCGTCTTCTTCGTATCCGGTGAACCGAGGTGCTCCGAACTTGAGGTCATGTGGTAGGACTTCCTCTGCCCCGTACACCATGAAGAAGGGTGTGTACTGGGTCACGGTGTTTGGTGTAGTTCGTAGGCTCCATAGGACCGCGGGGATTTCTTCTACCCAGTTGCCGGAGGCTTGCTCAAGTGGTGCGAGGAGCCGTTTCTTGATTCCCCCGCATACAAGGCCGTTTGCTTTTTCCACCTGGCCGTTGGACTACGGGTGCACGACTGATGCGTAATTGATTTTGATGCCCAGTTCTTCGCAGAAGTTCTAGAACTCTGCAGCTGTGAAGTTCGTGCCGTTGTCCGTGATGATGTTGTGTGGAACTCTGAACCTGAAGATGATCAACTTGATGAAGTTGACAGCCGTGAGGGCTGTGGAGCTGGTGATGGGCACTGCTTCGATCCATTTAGTGAACTTGTCGACTGCGACGAGCAGGTGTGTCCTTCCTCCCTTTGATGATTTCTTGAGTGGGCCCACCATGTCGAGTCCCCAGGTGGCAAACGGCCAGGATAGTGGTATGGTCTTGAGCTCTAAAGCGGGAGCGTGTGGTCTGTTGGCGAATTTCTGGCAAGCGACACAACGTCGCACGATTTCCTCTGCGTTTTTCATGGCTGTGGGCCAGTAGAACCCAACTCGGAAAGCTTTAGACACGAGTACTCGACTGCTCGCGTGATGCCCGCAGGTGCCTTCGTGGATTTCGAGCAGTAGGGATTTGCCGTCCTCTTCGTCGATGCACCTTTGGAGTATCTGGGTGATACTGCGCTTGTATAGTTGTATGTTGATCACCGTGAACGCCTTGGATCGTCGGCTGATGCGTCGTGCTTCGGCCACGTGTTGTGGTAGCGTGCCTTCGATTAGGAATCGGAGGAACGGTTTTGTCCAGACGGGTCCTTCGAGCTCTGTCGGAGCTGTGCTGTCGGATGTGCTGGTGCTTGTACTTTCTGATGGGGTTGCTGCTGCCACCTGCGCCATTTCTGTTGCATCTTCGCCGTCCACGACTGCGTCAGGTGTTGCTGCCTGTACCTTGATGGATCTCCGGCTGATGCTTTCGAGGAAAAGCCGGGTGGTACAGGTCCCCGGGTCGAACCGATGTTCGCGAGCTCGTCAGCTTCTATGTTGTTGTCCTTGGTGATGTAGTTGCGCTCGCAACCGTCGAAACTTCCTTCGAGTTCGTTGTAGAGCTTTTGGTAGGCCGCCATGTTGTCGGCTATTGCGTTGCAGTTTCTCATCGTCTGCTGGATGACGAGATTGGAGTCCCCGTAAATTATGAGGCGAGTGGCTCCGCATGTTTTGGCCATGCGCATGCCATGGAGGAGTGCCTCGTATTCTGCTTCGTTGTTGGAGGCGTGACTGAAGTTGATCTGGAGGACATATTTCAGCTTTGTTCCTTTAGGGGAGATGAGCACAACTCCTGCCCCAGCTCCTTGTTGTCTCTTGGACCCATCGAAGAACATTGACCATGAGCTTGATAGGTCTGGGGGGCCTGGTGTCTGAACCTCCGTCCACTCGACCAGGAAATCTGGGAGTATTTGGGCTTTGATAGCTGTTGGGTGCTTGAACTGCAGGTCCCGTGGGCTGAGCTCAATGTTCCACTCGGCGACTCGCCCGGTTGCTCCAGGGTTGTTGAGTATGTCAGCGAGTGGTGCGCTGCTCACGATTGTGATAGGGTGCTCGTCGAAGTAGTGGGACACCTTTCTTGAGGTCATGACGATGGCGAGTAGTAGCTTCTGATAGTGCGGGTACCGCTGCTGGGATTTGGTCAGGAGCATGCTGAGGTAGTAGATTGGTCTCTGGATGCTCTGGACCTTGCCTTCCTCTGCGCGTTCGACAACGTGCGCTGTGCTTACTACACTGCTACGTGCTTCCACGTAGAGGTATAGCTTCTCTCGTTCCTTGGGTACCGCCAGGATTGGTGGGCTCGAGAGTGTATTTTTCAGATCCGCGAATGCTTGGCGGGCTTCCTTCGTCCACTCGAATTTCTCTCCTTTCCTGAGAAGTTGATAGAAAGGCAGCGTGCGTTCTCCCAGCCTGTTGATGAAGCGGCTTAGGGCTGCGAGTTTTCCAGTGAGCTGCTGTACTCCTTTGACGTCGTTTGGTTCTTGCATGCGGGTGATGGCTTGGACTTTCTCAGGGTTTGCCTCGATCCGTCGGGCAGAGACCATATAGCCAAGCAGCTTCCCCGCCGGTACGCCGAATGCACACTTCTTTGGGTTGAGTTTGATTCTGTATTTGTTGAGCGCCGCGAAGGTTTCGCGCAGGTCGTCGAGTAGTGTGGCTGCTTTGTAGGTCTTGATGACGATGTCGTCCATGTAGACTTGCACGTTTCTTCCAATTTTCTCCTTCAGGCAGGCCTGCATCATTCGCTGGTAGGTGGCGCATGCATTTTTGAGCCCGAAGCGCATGGTCCTGTAGAAGAATACGCCGTAGGGGGTGATGAACGATGTGTTCTCTTCGTATTCTTCCTTCATCCTGATCTGGTTGTATCCTGAGTACGCATCAAGGAAGGAAAGTAGATCGCACCCTGCTGTGGAGTCGATTATCTGATCGATTCTAGGCAGGGGGAAGTGGTCCTTCGGGCAATGCTTGTTGACTGGTCCGTAGTCGACACAAATGCGCAGCACGGTCGTGTCTTTCTTGGGCACCAACACTGGGTTGGCTATCCAGGTGGATTTCTTCGTTTCTTGGATGAACTGGGCGTCGAGTAACCGATTGACTTCCTCTCCGATTGCTCTGCGCTTGGGGTCCGAGAATCGTCTCAGCGCTTGCTTCACCGGCTTCGTGTTTTTCTTGATGCGTAGGGCGTGTTCTGCGAATTGGCGTGGTATCCCAGGCATGTCGGCTGGGCACCAGGAGAATATTTCCCACTTGTCTCGAAGGAAAGCGACGAGAGCCGTCGCCTGCTCCTCTGGTAGGTGGGCGTACACGCGGACTGTTTTGTCCGGGTCCGTTGGGTGCACTTGGTGAATGACTGTGTCGCTGTCGATGCTGAAGTCGCGTCCGTACTCTCTGGATTCGCTTCTGTTTACCAATGGGAAGGTACTCTTGTCCGTCACCATGGCTATTTCTCTGAGTTCTTGTTCGGCTCCGAATGTGTCGGAGATTTTGTGGAAGTCACGATCACATTGATCTGACTTGATGAAGCTTCCGTTGATCGTGAGGACTCCTGCTGATCCTGGAATGTTGAGCTTGAGGTAGGCGTAGTGTGGGACCACCATGAACTGCGTGAATGCTGTCCGTCCCAATATGGCGTGGTACTGCGATTGCCAGTCGAGTACCTCGAACTCGAGGACGTGCTTTGCGAAGTTGCGTTAGTTGCCGAAGACAACTTTGAGTTCGATGACTCCGAGGGATGTGGCTGCTTCTCCTGGGACTACCCCGTGTAACTCGGTGCTTGATTTTCTCCATACTGATCGTGGGATCAGCATCTTTTGTAGGGTGATGGCGAAGATGATGTTCATGCTGCTTCCTCCATCCATGAAGACCCTATCCATGTCGTGTCCTCCGATTTGTGCATCGAGCACCAAGGGCGCGTGTCCCGGTCTTGGGACTGCGGGTGGATGGTCGTCTTGTGAGAACGTGATGCTGGTCTCCGTATCATGCAGCTGGTAGACCTCGACTATGTTTATGCTCTCGGCTGCTTTGGCTTGCAGGGTGTAGGCGTCGCGTTGTGTTTGCGGCACCCTTCCCTCTTGGATCATGAGCACCTGTCCTTGCGGCGGGCTGTGACGTCCTTCCGGGCTTGAGGGCGACGACTGTTCGGGTCGCCGGTTGCGCCTGTCTTCTTTCTGCTTCTCCTTCTTGAGGTCGTCGGCTAGCTCGTTGAACAGGCGGTAGTCTCTCAAAGTGTGACCTGACCTGACGCGTCCCCATTCATCATCGAAACTATGGATCGTGCAGGGTCCTGCCAGCTGCTCTCTAGCCGTGAGTTTGCTAGATCCGACGTGCCTCTTCCTTCTTGATATTCTGAAGATTTGCTCGTGATCCTCCGGGTGTTCGTGGAAGAGAGGGTCGGTTTCGATTCCTCGGCTCATGTCTTGGTTCTTGATGAGGTTGGCGAATTCATCCGGCCTTCGATCTGGGTCATGGTACTCGCCCACAGGTGTCTCAGAGTCGCTGTCCTGGTTGGTGGCAGGTGCTCGTGCGACGGCGTGTCGTCGAGTGGTCGTCAGTTGTACGGCTGCGTGACGTGGCTCGTTCGCTGGAGCCTCGCCGTAGATCTCCCGTGTGCGCCTTTTGGGTCTTCGATTCCTCCTTCCTTGGTGATGGTTCTTCTGGTCGCTGGTTTCGATCTCGTAGTTGTCGTCTTGATGTGCGGCGAGTGCCCGGGCGGCGGTGGGTTGTCGAAGGATTCACGAGTCCTCCGCTGCGTGTCGCGGTTCGTTGAGTGGAGTTCCTTCGTAGAGGCCCCTCGCCATTCTTCTGGGTCGTCGATTCCTTCGGCGCTGGCGCTGCACTTGGCCGTTACCGTAGTATCGGTCCTGGCACAACTTTAGCTCGAGTGGTCTTGATGGGGTGGCGGAGATGTCCGCCGTGATCTTGAATCCTTCGAGTGGGCTAGATCTGGTTCTTGCCCTTGAGTTGTAGCTTTCTGAAGACGGGACCGCCGAGATCGTGATCCCAACCTGTGTAGTTACCACAAACCGCGCCAATTGACGGGGATCAACCCCGGCAAATCCCATGGTCAGGGACCCTGGGTTAGTCATGAGAGGCACAGGTTGGACGATAGCTCGTCGGCAAACAGGAAGGCTCGCTCCTGCTCGATATTATTGATGGGGGAGATGCGATTACAGTGGATGCCAAGGCTGGAGCGCTCAAGGCTAGGGTTACAGGTGATATTAGATGTCTCTTGTGTCGCCTGTAACAGCCTAGTTTTTGCAAAAACTAAAATTTTTGTTTTCGGTGTGAATTGTTTGATTGTCTGATTTCTTTGCGGTGTTTGCATCCCCGATTTATCGATCGGCGATTATTTTTTCCCCCTCTTATCTCGTACCGGACGGAGACCGACCCTTGCCACCTTCACACTCGACCTTTGCGACACCGGGTTTCACCCGATCACCGTCGCGAAACCGCACGAGACCAGCCGCAGCCAACGGAACGAAAAACCTCGTTTAATAAGTAAACGGGATATTTTTATAGCGCGCCGGAAAGTTTTTTCGGAACGGTTCCAGCGCGAGGTGAACGCCGCCGGCCCGACACGCTGATCGCGCAGTTCGAAGTTTTACCCGAATCGGAGGTACTGTGGACCCCCGGCGGTCAGAAACGTGAGCACCGCGCGCGAGAGAGAAAATCCGGGGATGTTTTTGCAAACTGCCATCCACCTGGGCTACAAATAGACCACCCCACCACTTAGGGTTTGCCTAGCCAGCCCCAGATCTGAAAACACCCCCAATTTCGTCCAATTTTATGCCCAATGAGTTTTGGGCCGTCAGATCGTCAGATCCAACGGCCTGGGATCGTCCACGGCGCTCTCCTCCTCTCTCCTCCTCCCCAAGCCGCACCAGCCGCCGCGTCCGGCTAGCCAGCCGCCGGCCACCGGAGCACGCAGCAGCTGGCGCCGCCTCCCCCTCCGGCCACCTCTCCCTCTCTCCTATCCTAACCTCTCCCTCTCCCTTCTCTCTGTGTGCAGGCAGCCGCCGCCGCCATTGGAGCCGCCGGGAAGCCCGACGCGCCGCCGGAGCTCCTCCGCCTCCCCGCAGCTCCCACCGCCGCCGCCCTTTTGCGGATCCAGCCGCCACGGGCTCCCAGCCGTGCCGCTCGCGCCCCCTGGACGGAGCGCCACCGTCCGGCAGCCCTGCCGCCGCCGCTCGGGCTCGGGATCGAGCCGTTCTGCCGCCCGCTCGCTCGTCCCCTGCGTGGACAGCCAGTTGGGCCAAGCCCAACCGACGCGAGCAGCCGAACCGCCTCCAGACCGACCAGTGGGCCGAGCCCAAGGTGAGGCGCCCCAGCCCTTTTGTTATTTTTTTATTAGTTCTGTTTTTTTTTCTGTTGGGCCCAATAGGACTAGTCTCGGCCCGTATAGTTTTTTTTGCTAGGTTTTATTTGTTAATTTAGGCAGATTGTGTTGTAATTTTGCGATGCTTATATCTTTTCGCCGGTAGCTCCGATGGAGACGCTTTCTACATGAAAGTTGCTCCGTTTTGCGTGTTGATTATTAAAATATTGCTTGTTGCCATGTTTGAGCTTGTTTACTTGCTGTTTGACTGCTAATTACACTGTCTGCCACTGTAAACTGTAACTGCAATAACTTTTTAACCGTTGCTCTGTTTTAAATGTTCTTTATATGTAACTTGACTAGAATTGCATGTAGATTGTGTTTATATTATTCTTGCTTTCTAAATAAAATAATAAAATATTTCTTAGGGCAAAACAGTACCAAATGCAATAATTACCGTGGGGTCCGTAATAGTTGGCATGTATAATTTTACCCCCACTTAAAGTGACTAGATCAGATAGTTTATTTATGCTTCACCTCTTGCCATGTTTGTGTGCTATGCCATGCTTGGGTGCCTTGCCATATTAACAACCTTTGTTGATCACATGTAGCTAAACAATTTGAACCACCGTAAATGTGCGGTATCGTCGTGTGTGACGATTACTCCACTTAACCCGTTAGTAACCGCTCTCGACGGTAGGTGCGATGTCTCGTGTTGCCCTCTTGTTGATGCTTGCTCGTGTTTGCTTCATAGTAATAGATGCTTGCTCGTTGATCGCTTTCCAGTGTTTACCGCCTTGTGTGCTTCCGCGGGTACCTCTCGGAGACGTTGCGAGCTTGCGATCAACTACACCTTCGGAACCCGACTTATCAACAGGCAAGGACTATACATTACTTATGATCCATTCTATTTCAACCAGCGGTTTGCATGCTAGTCTAGGTTAGGTTCGATGTTTGATCCTACCACATGTTTACAGCCTCTTTCAAACCGATAGAGCCATGTCCTCTCCCAACAAACCTTGTACTGCTATGTTACTATTGCTCGTTGCTCAGCCCCTGCTTAGTATGCATGCTTAGGATGCTACGATGTTACACTGTTACTCTTTGGGTTGGGATATCACATTATTATATTGTTGTTGATAATTGATTATTATAATGTTGACTATATTCGACGAAGGATGGAAGGTCTAGGCTATCCCGCCCCGACGCTTTGTTCCATTCGAGTCACCTAGGATCCGAGTTCCGGGTATTGGATTTAAGACTGAGCGTGCCTAACCGCGTGTGGGATTTTATGGGGTCCCCTTTTCTTACCTACCTAGCTTCAAACATTTCTAGTGGTGGCCCAAGCTGATTTACCATTTGAAATCGTGTGTGTGCTGGTCGGCCGCCAGTTGTTTACAAACCAACCTGGACTAGTGAGGACATAGTTCCCTTGCTGGCCCACCTTGTCCGGCTGAGGACCCGGTTTCCCATGTGTGATTAACCGGCTATCCAAACATGCGACAGACGGTTGAGACCAGATCAAGAGCGCGGCCGTCTCCTGAGATGGATGTCGACTCACCGGGGGCCACCCGGATTTGTTCGTTGTTAGTTAGAGGGACCTGTCGTTTTGGATCTCTTGGAACTAAATCATAAAATGGTTGCCCGTGATGGGTAGCAACTGAGAGAGATGGACGTGCGTGCGGAGCCTTGTAATGGGAAGTTGGTACACCCATTCAGGGTTAAATCTTTTCGAGAAGCCGTGTCCACGGTTATGGACGACTTGAGACCTACTCCTTGTTCATAGACAACAACAACTTATATAATCTTAATATAACTTGATCAACGTGTGTGTGTGCCTTGACTGCTTCTTCTTCGGCGGGATGCGAAGAGGAGGACAAGGATAGGATAGGTGTTATGTTTGCGTAAGTAGTTGATAGCAAGACTTGTTGGAGGCGATTCCTCATCGAATGCTTGGCTTCTTATCTTACTCTCTAGATCGTTAGCCACTTCATAAATGCTAGTGCGGCAGCAACCTCACCACTTACCCCTTCCTTAACGTAAACTACTAGTTGTCCTAGAATGACGAGTGATGAAGTCCTTGCTGGGTCAGATGACCACTACAGTTGGATGCTGAGTACTTCTGTACTCATGATACTACCCCCAAACTCTTTTCAGGGTTCTCGATCGACAACAGGTACGGTGATCGACGTTTCACGTGGAGACTCGACGACGACTGGTTAGGTGGATCCCGGCGGAGGGCCTGGACCCGTGTGGTTATGGGGATCGATGTTTTCTCTTTGCCAGTAGGCATTTGCTTGTAGTCTGTACTCAGACATGTATCTTCCGTTGTTGTATTGTATTTAAGGCAGTTGTATGCCGATTGTATGAGATGTTGTATCCTTGTATCTGTAATGTTGTGATATCATGTTGGAAATCCGGGGCATATGGCTATGTCATATGTCGCGGTGGGACCGATATGTGCTTCGTCCCCGGATCTGGATGGAAACATCTAGATCTGGAACAGTACCGCATATCGGGCCTTACATCGCCCCTCCTAGCCCTTATATACTTGGCTAGGTCTCGGGGAGTTCATCTACGTTTACAGGTAAGCTTTCCTAACCCTAGCTTGCTCCGTATGGCAGGTCTTCGCACCTTCCTTGTGAGTCGTAGACTCCTTCGTCGGTGCCAATTAACAGGCCGAGGATGTATCTTCATGGGCCTTCTGTCTTCATAGACACCAGGTAGGCTCATCCGTAGGATTCGTGGGGTCACCCCCTCGTCAGTCCCAATCTTAAGGGATTGCGCATTGAATGCTCTTGTACCAGGTGTCCGACCTGGGATTCTGATCGGATGCTGCTCTGCTTACTCCGGCCGAATGCTCCTTGGTGAGGCCGATTGCGCCCTATCTAGGGCAATCGGCCCTCGCCTTGAACATATCGGCCCACTTCTTGGTTGCTCTTGTTTAGCTTGGCCTTGATTAGATTGGTGACCATCAGGTCGGTGATCTTTGCCTTGATGAATTTTTTCCCCTGGGTGACCCTACCCGGGGGTCATACCCCCGACAGTAGCCCCTGAAGCTGCGGAGGTCCCGCCGAACTCAGAGATGGCGAGGCCTGCACAGGTTCCTTCACTTCTGAAATGCTGAATCTTTGCTTCTGGCCGAATGCTTCAATAGGCCGATTGCTCTTAACTTCCGATTGCTTCTTGATCTTCTTACCGATTGCTCTCAATGGGCCGATTGCTCTCAATTGGCCTATTGCTCTGGATTTCCTCGACCGATCCGCCCAACGGTTGGTTTGACTGGAATATTGACCGAACTTGCCACTTCGAATTCACCGAAGAATACGGGACGTCGTGCCACGATTTAACATGCCATAACCGCTGCCTCGACCCACGCGCGCACGTCCCATCCCATCCGCCGGATCTTCTGTGCTCCGAACTGCTGCTGCTGTGTGAATACACGTGGCCACACCGCCTGCCGGATCAGCACACCGGATCCCACTACTTTCTCGCCGTGTCTTTAAATACCCCGTGGGGTGAGAGATGCTCCACACACCCCTCACTCCACCGTCTTCCTCGAGCTCTCCTCCGCTGCCTCAGCCGCCGCACCGCGCGCCCCTGCGTGCTGCTGCCGCTGCCCCCCGACGCCAAGAGCTGCTGCGCCGGGGACCTTACCGCCGTTGCCCTTGCTCCTCCTCTGCTACGATAGGTGGGATTGGATCCAGATTTCCGCCGCCGCCACCGCCGTCTTCTCCGCCGCCGCCATCTTCGCCATTGTCTCCGTCTCGCTCCTCCTCGCCCATCACGGAGTCCGACGCCTCCATGGGGGACGATGCCACCGCCGGCTCCCAGAGGGGGGCTTGGAAAGGCTCCAATGTTACTGAGATGCATATTGCGCTTCTCCGCCGGTCTCGCAAGGTTCCTGCGGAGCTCGATTGCCGCATTCCTGGTGACGAAATTTTGCCCACGCCTCGGGCCGGCGAGCGTGTCGTCTTCCTCGCGCATTTTCAGCGCGGATTCGGGCTCCTGGTGAGCCAGCTCTTCCACGACTTTCTTGACTTCTATCGAATGCAACCGCACCACCTCGGAGCGAATGCCATCATGATGCTCGCCACCTTTGTGGCGTTGTGCGAGGGTTACCTCGGAGTTCGGCCCACCATTGGGCTCTGGTGCTGGCTCTTTTATTTTCGCAGCTTCCGAGTAGGCACTGGGGTGTGGGGTGTCAACCCCAAGACCAAGAAAAAGGAAGAAGTAAAGGTGATGGCCGAATGCGGCGGTGCCACCATATACATCCGCAAGATCGGACTCTACCCTCATCCCCAACTGTCTCAGTCCATCAAGAACTGGCAGATGGGGTTCTTTTATGTTTCTTCACCAAGGAACCAGGACTTGCTGAATCTTCCCAAATTCGCTCTGCCACCTCCGACTTCAACGTACCACTGGGCTGAAAAACCAGGGGAAGGGGACACCGATCTGGATCGTCAAATGGCCTACATCCAGAAGCTTATGGAAAAAGGGCTACAACCCGCCGATCTGGTGGTGACCTGGCTCTGCCGCCGAGTTCTCCTGCTAAAACGCCGCTGCCACCGGATCTACGACATGCACCGGCTCCTTGACCCCACTCGGATTTCCACATTCCAAATAAACGAAGCTGACTTCCTCCGCCGAATTAACAGTATTACCGATCTCAAGGTTGTTGGGACTTTCAAGTTTGGAGTGACACCGTACAACCGAGCTCGTCCCTGCCCCGAAGTATGCTCTAAATCTTGTCTTTTATCTTAGCTTTCATTCCCTCTGTACTGATTCTGATCGGACCCATCTCCCCAGGAATTCCTTGGCTCTAGGATCATGCAGGATGGATAATCCGCCTCGGGCTACCATCCCGGCCGTGCTGAAGAAGACGCCCAAGACGTGGAACTTGAAGAGGAGACCGATTCTGAGACCGAAGCTCAGACTGATTCTTTCGGGATCTGCCTCAAAAAGCTGGGTGAGTCTGATTCCTCCGTCAAACGCTTCATGGCCGAATGGAGCATTGATTCTGATCCCCTTGGTGACTTCGGCGCAGAATCTGAACAGGCCGAGCAGATAATACCCAAGGGGAAACGACCACGATCTGATGATGTCGCCGGCCCCTCCAAGGTTTCCAAGAAGAAAGGGAAGACTGGTGCACGCCGAGCCGCCCCCAAGACGAGTGGCCCTGTGCTTTCTCCCACTCCCCTGAACATTGCTCGTCCTGGCTTCTCCATGGCCCAGTTTGCTGCTCAGCTGCCCCAAGCTTCTGGGTATGCTTCTCTTCAACTTTTTTGCTCCTTTTGATTCTTCCTGTATTGCTTTTCTCACTTGTGCTCTTTTTATTGCAAGGCTGCCCGATCTGTTGATCCCGCGGGACCTGGGGGTGCTCCGACTGCTCCCCCTGCCCCCTCTGACGCCCCTCCTCGTACGAGCCCCGCTACCTCGGCTACCTCCAACGTTCCTGCTCCTACTCGTAAGAGAGCCGCCGCCGATACCAACAAGGCTGAGCGGGCCAAGAAACAAAAAGCTGCCACCGCCGCAAAACAACCGCGGCCGATTGCTCCCCTGCTGACCTCTGCTGCTCCTCCGACTGCTGGCGCGCAGTCGGCCACTCCTGCCACGACCACCGCTACAGTTTCTCCGATCCTGCTGGAACCCTCTGGTGTCGCACATCTTGATGTGCTGCAGCCAGATCGTCCCGCCACTGATGCTGCTCAGCCTGAGGCTTCTCCAGCCCAGGCCACTGCCGCCGACCCAACTCCTGCCGCTGGCTCGGAGAGTGCTGCTGCCACCTCCCCCGAACAAACTGCTTCTCCATCCGCTACTCCACAAGTCAATTTCCCAGTTGCCACTCATACCGTCGCCGGATAAGCTTCCACATCACCGTCCTTTTGTGCCCTTGTGCGCCAACCGCCGTCCAGCCGCCAGCTCGTGCTAGCCGACCGGTTCCGCGAGGCGTACCTTGGTGTTTCCGACGTCTCCCCCGTCCGACCTGCTGCCGACTCGGCCACTCCTCCGCCTCCTGGATCCGAGGACCAACTTCCGTCCCACCTCTTGGGCCGGTTGGGTGGGCTTGCCACTGATATCAGACGCTTTGCTGATGGGGCTTTGGGCCAAATCCTTGCCTCCGAACACTCTACTACTTGAAGCTTTCTTTTCAGTGGGGGTAGTCCCCGAGATTCGGGCCGATTGCTCGCGATCTCTCCGGATCTTAATTTCTTGTCACTTCTTTGTACTTTTGCTTAGATCTGACCGGCCGATTTTTCCGGCCATCTGTGATAGATGTCAGGCTGTGTTTGAAGAACTTCTGGCCGCTTATTCAGCGGGCCAGAAATCCATTGCTGCCTTGAAGAAAAATGCTGACACCCAAGCTGCCAAGATTCAAGAACTAACATGTATGATTTTGCTTGTCCTTCTTTGTTTCTCCCGATTGTGATTACACCCTTACTTCATTGCAAACTTGCAGCTGCTGCCACTTACTCCTCCGAGCTGGAGGCCGCTCAGAAGAGAATCGCCGAGCTGGAGGACCAGCTCGGTGAGGAGAATGGCCATCTCGGTCGTGCCGAACAGGAACGTCAGTGCCTAGCCGCTGTTGAGACCGAGCTGCAGGCCACGCTTCAAAAGGCTACCAAAGATCTTTCTGCCGCCAGAACTGCCCATGAACAAGAACTGCAAGGGCTTGTCGACGCTCGTCACGAGGTGGAGGGCCAGCTGCTCAAAGAGAAAGATCTTGCTGTCAAGCGTGACGAGGACATGGACGTCCAACACCAGACATCGATCCAACGTGCACAGGCTGGTGTTCACCTTGCCCTTTCCTGCCTCCACCGAGTGGATCTTGCCCTTGCAGGTAATTTCTGTTTTGTTGTACTCCGATCTGATCTTGCTGTTCTCCGAACGAAACTTTTTCTCCGATTGCTCTTGCCAGACGTGTGGTCCAACACCACTATTGCCGCTGATGAAGCTGTTGCCGCAGCCCGCCGAGTGCGGGGTGTGGTAGTTTCTGCTGACGCCGGCTGGGATGCCGAGGACTTCGTGGTTGCTCTGGATGCCAGGATCCCCCATGTGAAAGGTGCCCTGTGCACTTATAAGACTGGTATCCAGAAGCTGAACGACAAGCTTTTCAAGGGCAAGCAGAAAGCCATTGCTTTTGATAAACATGAGGACGTTGCCCGGAGTCTTAATGCTGTGTGTCGCCAGGTTGACAATATGCTTGATTCTGCCTTCCGGTCTGGAGTACAGGCCGCCCTCTCTATTGCAAAGAGCTGGTACCCCGGTATTGACCTGAAGCTGATGACTACTCTACGGGAGGGCTCGGAAGAATCCATTGGCGAACTCTGGACCCAAATCTGCCAAATTGCCCAGGAACTCGCAAACGACATGGATCTCCTGGTGGTTACTCCTTATGTTGTCTCTGCTGGCCAGCCGACTGGAGTTGCCTCCTTCAGCGACCTTCTGTATACTACAAGTGAAGACAAAGCACCTCACTCCCGACCTGCTCGTCAGACCGGCAGCGAGAACTCCCACTCCTCGGACTATGCGGACGATGATGCTGAGGAAGAAAGCGAAGGTTCCTCCGACGGGCACTCGGTGAGCACCTCCCACGACCCCGCACGTGATCAAGCCAAGACTACCGCCTCTTCTGCTCCGGGGGGTGCCACCAGCACGGCCCCAACTGCTTCAACTCCGACTGTTCCACCCGCGCCGGATGCGCCGGCCGCTCCGGATGCGCCAGCTGCTTAAGCTCGGCACGCCGTTCCAGTTTTCTGCTTTTGCTCGACAAACAGTTAAATCTCAAGTGCGCCCGTCGAGGGACACTTTCATGTAATGAACATCATTCGGCCAATCGGCCCTATCTGCTTGTCAACTTGATTTTTCTTAGATACTTATGGCACTCTTCCTTTGCGTTTTTCAACCGATTGCCTTTTTCTTTGCCATTATTTCTTTCTTGGTCGATACTCTCGCCAACCTTACAGCCGACCTGCGGTCTGTGGTCGGATCAGAGAATAGACCTCGAAGAATTTTTTTGACAAGTACTTCCAGGTTCTCAGTTTTTTCTCGCAAAGGTAAGGCTTTACAGACGGGCCGATTGCAACCGGTCGATTGTTTGGCCAGCCAGCCTGGTCACAATCGGCGGGTCTGCCAACGGCTAACTCCGAACTGGATATACCTTGAGTACGAACTTTTCGATTGATAGTTCTGCTCGGCCAGTTCCACCCGACCTTACAGCCGACCTGCGGTCTGCATTCGGTTCGGACCATCTTTCACAAAACCCTTCACTCGTTTTGCTCTTACTCCGCGTATACCCTTTTCGGGGCAACCGGCCAGTCGCTGGGTCTTCTTTTGCTGACCCTAGGACTGAAAAGTAATTTTATACTCCTGCTAATGCAGTCTCATGGGCGCACGACTATTCTCATTAATAGTATTTTCACAAAGGAAAGGGATACAAACAATACCATTCAACTGTAAAACGGACATAACAGCTCGGCGTTCCAAGGACGCTCTGTTTCTTGCCCCGAAGTATCCACATATCGGGTCGGCTTCCTGAGATCAATGAGCTAGTATGCATTGTTTTTGAGCGCTCGACTGCCGACGAATGGACCTTCCGAAGGAGAGGATAACTTGTGCTGGCCATCCGACTTTTGGATTCGGCGCAACACCAAGTCACCCTCACGAAAAGCTAGGGGACGGATCTTCTTGTTGTGGTACTGACGCAGCTTCTTCCGGTATATTGCCGACCTGGACAGGGCCATGAGACAAGCTTCTTCTTTGAGATCAACACCGTCCTCACGAGCTTCCTTGGCTTCTGCCTCCGTATACATGGCCTGGCGTGGTGAATCGAACTCAATGTCACAAGGGAGCATTACTTCAGCGCCATATACTAGGAAGAAGGGAGTGAATCCAGTTGAACGGTTTGGTGTGGTGCGCAAACTCCAAAGCACTGCTGGCAGCTCGTCAATCCATGCGCCGGGTGCTCTTTCTAGTGGTTCCACCAATCTTGGCTTGATTCCGGACAGAATGAGACCATTCTCCCACTCTGCTTGACCATTTGACTGGGGGTGAGCCACGGATGCGACGTCCAGCCGGATGCCCTGCTGGGAGGCAAACCGAGCTAGCGCCCCCTTTGCAAAGTTTGTTACATTGTCAGTGATGATGCTGTGCGGCACTCCATATCTGACCACGATGTCTGCTATGAACCTGACCGCCGTCGGCCCATCTAGCTTCTTGATCGGCCTTGCCTCTATCCACTTGGTAAATTTGTCCACTGCTACCAGTAAGTGAGTCCTGCCACCTCTTGCTGTTTTGAACGGCCCTACCATGTCCAAACCCCAAACTGCAAACGGCCATGTAATCGGAATGGTTTTGAGTGCTGAGGCTAGTAAATGGATTTTTGCTTTGAATCTCTGACACCCATTGAAATGCTTGACCAATTCTTCTACCGCTGCTTTCGCAGTCGGCCAATAAAAACCATAGCGAAAAGCCTTGGCAACTCTTTCTATTGCTGATGCGTGATGACCGCACTTGCCTTGATGGATGTCTCGGAGCAATTCCAGCCCCTTGTCCTCTTCCACACATCACTGAAGGACTCCTGTTGCACTTCGGTGCACCAGCTCGTTGTTGATGATCGTGTACGTTCCAGATCGGCGCTGGACTTGCCGAGCTTCCACTTCATCTTCTGGGAGTATGCCATCTACCAGAAAAATTCTGAATGGTTCTTCCCATGACGGTGCCGCCACAATCACCATTACAGTGACTGCTTCTGGCTTTGGCTGTGTGACTTCTTCTGCTGGCGGCTCGGAAGAGGAGGGGCCGATTGCGTCTTGCATGATCCCCTCAGTCCCCGAGCTGACGACAGCAGCCCCTGGTTTGCAATCGGCAGCCCCTAGTGCAGCCGAATGCTCCTTTGTCTTCTGCTTCTTTGCCTCGAGCTCTGCCATCTTCAGGTCGTTCGGAATAAAGATTGACTCTGATTCTGGGGAAGGCTTGATGGATGGCTTGTGGATGTTCTCTAGTGATATTCCTGGAGGAATTTCCTTTCTGGTAGACCCCAGCTTGAATAGTACATCTGCTGCTTCATTTTCAGCTCAGGGAATGTGATGGAACTCACACCCTTCAAAGAAACCAGATAACTGCTGCACAAGGAATCTATATCTTGCCATATTTTCATCTTTTGCATCCCAGGTGCCCGTGCATTGCTGCACCACCAGATCGGAATCACCATAACACAGAATCCGCCGAATGCCAATCTCCTTGGCTTATCGGACACCATGTACCAAAGCTTCGTATTCGGCTACATTGTTTGTTGTTGCGAAGTGGATCTGCAGCACATACTCGAGCTTGTCACCTTTTGGAGAAGTAAGAACAACACCAGCCCCTAGTCTGGTCATCATCTTGGAGCCATCGAAGTGCATCTGCCAGAACTGAGAATCCGGACAGGGGGGTATATATTGAGTTTCTGCCCAATCCACCAGAAAATCTACCAGCACTTGAGATTTGATCGCAGTTCGAGGTTCGTATTTGATCCCATGTGTTTCAATTTCAATGGCCCATTTTGCCACCCGACCGGATGCGTCCCGACTGCCAATGATTTCTGCCAATGGAGCCGAATTGACCACCGTGACCGGATGCGCCTGGAAATAGGGCTTCAACTTTCTTGCTGCCATGTACACACCATAGCACATCTTATGATAATGGGGGTAGTTTTTCTTGGAGGTGGAGAGCACTTCACTGACATAATACACTAGCCTCTGGACCGGTTGCGCCTTGTCCTTTTCAGGACGCTCTACCACCATAACAATACTGACCACCCGAGTGGTTGCTGCAATATACAATATCATTGGCTCTTTTTCCTTCGGAGCTGCCAGCACTGGAGCGGTACACATCATGCGCTTGAGCTGCTTGAATGCTTCGTCCGCTTGCGGTGTCCAACTGAACTTGTATGTTTTCTTCATTAGCTGATACAGCGGAATTGCCTTCTCTCCCAGCCGACTGAGAAATCGGCTGAGCGATGCCAAGCATCCGGTAAACTTATGCACATCTTTGAGATTTCTGGGCTTGCCCAACCTATCGATTGCTGCAATCTTCTCAGGGTTGCACTCTATTCCTCTCTCAGAAACCAGAAATCCAAACAACTTGCCGGCTGGCACGCCGAACACACATTTCTCTGGGTTGAGATTGATCTGGTATGCTCGCAAATTTGCGAACGTCTCCTTGAGATCATCCAACAAGGTTGATCCCAGCACCGACTTGACCACAAGGTCATCTACATATACTTGAATGTTTCGACCTAACTGAGGCCGAACACATCGCTGCATAGTACGCTGATAAGTCGCGCCGCCGTTTTTCAGTCCGAATGGCATGGTGATGTAGCAATAAGCCCCAAAGGGGGTAATAAAAGTTGTTTTAATCTGATCGTTTACATCAAGCTTAATCTGGTGATAGCCTGCTGTGGCATCCAGAAAGCACAGGAGCTGCCATCCAGCCGTAGAATCAATCACTTGATCGATACGGGGCAACGCAAAAGGATCCTTAGGGCAGGCCTTATTCAGGAAAGTGTAATCTATACACATGCGCCAAGTTCCATTCTTCTTCGGAACCAGAACTGGATTAGCTAACCATTCTGGGTAGAACACTTCCCTGATAAATCCTGCTGCGAGCAACTTGGCTATCTCATCGCCGATTTCTCCTCTCTTCTCTTCTGAAAAACGCCGAAGTGGCTGCTTGATCGGCTTGGATCCAGGTTGGATATGAAGCTTGTGCTCGGCAAGTTCCCTCGGTACACCAGGCATGTCATGTGGGGACCATGCGAAGATGTCACGGTTCTCACGGAGGAACTCGATGAGCTCGCCTTCCTATTTGCTAAAGAGCCCAGCCCCAACAATGACGCACTTGCTCGGGTCGGAGGGGTCCAGGGCAATCCTCTTGCTGTCCTTTGCCGCTTGAAATATGGTCTCATCATCCGGTCTCTGTTCCTTCGTGCTCGGCATGGGGTCCTTCATCTGAGCCTGGACTGCTGCTACAACCTTGTCGAGCTGGCGCCGTTCTGCATCGATGACCAGAGAATCGGCTAGCTTGGAACCAGCAGACGAACTCTCCAGTGACTTCCTGTAGTCACCACACATAGTGATTGGACCATTCGGCCCTGGGAGCTTCATCTTCAGGTAAGGCTGCATGATGTTGAACATGAAATTGGTGATCACAGGCGACCCGAGCAGAACATGGTATGGGCTGCTCAGATCGTCCACCTCGAACCAGATCGCCTCTCGACGGAAATTCTCTTCCGACCCGAATACTACCTCAAGCCGAATGCGGCCTAATGGGGTACATGACAGGCTGAGAGTTTCTTGAGGACACTCAGCGATGTAATGCCCAGGTTTCTTGCACTTGTGGCAGACTCTCTTTCTTTCTTCGACAGATTCATCATCTTTGCTTTTTCTTGAGGACGATCTTGAGGAATTTCCGAAGCGATTCTTCTTCGTGAATCTTTGAAACTTTTTGGTGAGGAGAACAAGTTCACGGCTGAGAGTTTCAGGATCATCAGTACCAGCCTCAGACTCTTCATCAGAGGACACTCTTCGTGCTCTAGCTTTTAGCGCGCGGACCTTAGGCGTGGAGCTATATAAATCTCATTTTTCAGAGAGGTTCAGTTCATGAGCATTGAGGCGCTCGAGAATGTCCGCTGGATCCAGAGTCTTGAAGTCAGGCCTTTCTTGAATCATCAGCGATAGGAACTCAAATGAGTCATCCAGTGACCTCAGTAGTTTCTTCACAACTTCATGATCAGTGATATCAGCAACACCCAGTGCTTGAAGTTCATTAGCTATGTCAGTGAGTCTGTCAAAGGTTTGTTGCACATGCTCATTGTCCAGCCTCTTGAACCTGTTGAAGAGACTGCTGAGCGTATCGACCCGTGAGTCTCGTTGAGCAGAGACTCCTTCATTGACTTTAGACAGTCTTGTCCATATCTTCTTTGCAGTATCCAGACCACTGATACGGTTGAACTGAGCCTTGTTGAGATGACCACCAATGATGCTTCGAGATTTTGCATCAAGCTGCCAGTTCTTCTTGACAACTTCAGGAGCAGTCATCAGATTTGCTTCAGGAATGCCCTGATCAAAAATATCCCACAGATCCTTGTCAATGGCTTCAAGATGCATCCTCATCTTGTTCTTCCAGTATGGATAGTCTGTCCCGTCGAAGATGGGGCAGTTTGAGGCAACGCTCATTGTACCTGAGGTCGACATAACTAAAACTCCAGGTGGTTAAACCGAATCACACAGAACAAGGGAGTACCTTGCTCTGATACCAATTGAAAGTGCAATATATCGACCAGAGGGGGGGGTGAATGGGAGATTTTCAATTCTACCACCAGATTTTGGTTTTCTTTAGGACTGAAGCAATCATGAGGCTGAAGAAGTAACCAAAATCATGAAGAAATACAACTTCACAGAATGTAATCATTAGGGAAGCTCATCATAATGCAACAGAAATAAATCTATTCAGATAAGCAGAAGTACTTCAGATGCATAGTATGAGGACAAAGAGCTGAGGGAGAGCTGAAGCATAAGAAGTCAACATATCAAATACTGAAGCTTAAGAGGTTGAAGAGATAGCACCAGAGGTTGAAGACATTGGTTTGGTAGACCAGTTCAAGTTGCTGTGACAACTCTACGTCTGGTTGGAGAGGCTGAGATTCAACTCAAAAGACATAGTCTTCACCTTGTTCTCCTTGAACTAGAGTCCTCAGACTCCGTCCAATAACGCAGGTGAGTCTTCAAGGTAGACTCCCGAAACCTTCACAGACTCAGTCACTCCGGGAAGTCACAATTGCATCTTGACTTCCTCAGACTGAAGACTTCTACACCGGCTGGAAGATCACAGTCTTCAAGAGTAAAAAGCTTCGGATCACTCGAACCTACTTCCTCAGAAATGCTCAACTACTCAGGCTGGTGGTTTTCCTCACATAGGTTCTTCAGTTTCCTCAGAGGTGGGTTGCTCTCAAATGACAAGTGTCAGTTTTTCTCTCGGAGCAGCCAACCCACAAATGGGGCTGGGGGTGGCTATTTATAGCCGCGGAGCAACCCGAGGTGAAAGGACATAAATGCCCATGCATGCAATTACTCTCATGCCCTCGGAAATGACCGTTGCTAGACAAGTTCTAGCCTCTCACCACGCAACACGTGGCACGGTCACAGTATTCTCTCTCCTCACTATTTTCAGAAGAGTCGCACTGGCGATCTCCACACTCCTTAACCGAAGTTAGTTACCTCAGTGTCCTGAAGAACAACGTCTCAGACACCCGAGGACTGAACTTCTACTGCAGGAGATTTCCTCAGGGTTCTTCTTTAGGATTTCAAATTGAGCACTTCCTCAGAAATACAGAACTCATTTTCCTCAACCCCTCCAACAGTGCGGTGATTTCCTATGACTCAAGAAGTATAAAAAGTCTTAGCGAAGACTACGCTTCAACTTCGTCTTCAGCGCGAACGTCCTCAGGATCGTCCTCAACTTCAGCTTCAACCGAACGCTTCAGGATCCTGATTCCTCAGGATTTCGATCAACTTCATTCTTCAGGAAACGCACCGATTTCTCCAATGTTCCTCAACATTTTTGGGGGTCGACATTGGTGGTTAAACACCTCATCAGGGACTGTTCTCCTGTGTATACTCACAAACACATCAGTCCCTTAACCGTTTTGTCATCAAACTCCAAAACCTCAAGGGGAGGGCACTTGATGCACTTACAATCTCCCCCTTTTTGGTGATTTGATGACAATGAGGTTAAGCTTCAACGGGGATAAAATTATGAGTTTGAAGAATAAAAACTTTGAAGAACATTTGTATCATTAAGCTGGATATAATGAAGCTCCCCCTGAGGATATGCATATGAGTTGAAGAATTTTTAATATCTAAAGCATTTTGAGGTATATGAGGACTTCCCCCTATATCCAAGCATTTTTGAAACAGTGCATGTTATGAAGTGTTTGAGGAATTTAAACAACGCACCGAGAGAGGTGTTTGCAGAGACAATCACATGCATATATGATAAACTTGAGGAAATAGCATGAGGTAACTGAGGAATAGTATCAGGCAAACACCAAAATTACAGTTTACAACTTGTTACAAAAAAAATCTAAAGAACGAGAGTTGTAACTGAAGAACCCCATAACTAAAACCCGCTTGAAGACTAACAGATTTCTCCCCCTTTGTCATAAAATGAACAAAAAGGGAAAAACTCAAGCTAACGCCCCTTTGAAGATGCTTCAAGGCTGAGGTGAGTCACGCCTGAGGCAATCCGTTGCAGTGTGAGGGCAGGCAGCTGTGTCTTCAGCTTCTTCAGCAGTCATCTCCTGGTTTGAAGAATAAGAATCCAAGGCCGGAGGAAATAAGGTGCACCGAATACTTTGAAATAACTTACATTGGGTTTCTTACCGACCATTAACTCGTATGATGTTTTATTGAAGAACTTGTGAAGATACACTCGATTGACGACGTGGCATGCAGTGTTGATTGCTTCAGCCCACCACTTGAGTGGAGTATTATACTCAGCCAGCATCGTGCGAGCCATCTCGATGAGGATTCGGTTCTTCCTCTCAATAACTCCATTTTGCCGAGGAGTGTAAGGTGCAGAGAATTCATGAGTGATTCCCAAGTCATCGAGGAATTCTTCCACACCGAAGTTCTTGAACTCAGTGCCGTTGTCGCTTCGAATGTGCTTGATCTTCAGGTTGTAGTTGTTCATGACTCGCAGGGTGAAGCGCTTGAGGATTGCTGGGGTTTTTGACTTATAGAGAAGAAAATGCACTCAAGTGTATCGTGAGAAGTCATCAATAATAACAAGACCATGCATATTTCCTCCAAAGCTTGAATACTTTGGAGGACCGAATAGATCCATGTAAAGCAATTCCAGAGGTCTTGTAGTAGTCATGATGGTCTTGGCAGGATGCTTGGCCTTGGTCATATTTCCAGCTTCGCAACCACCGCACAGCCGGTCCTTTGTGAATCTAATTTCCTCAATCCCGAGGACATGTTTCTTCAGCACCAGCTTCTGAAGATTTCTCATTCTAGCGTGGCCGAGTCTTCGATGCCATAGCCAGCACTCTGAGGCTCGTGCCATGAGTAATGTAGCGACCTGAGGACCTTCAGAGAAATCTACAATATACAGGTCACCTTTCTTAACCCCACTGAAGACAACAGAGTTATCGCTCATCATGAAGACAACACAACCATATTTTCTGAAGAGAACAACGAGATTAAGATCACATAGCATAGATACAGACATCAAGTTGTATCCAAGGGATTCAACAAGCATGACTTTATCAATGTGTTGGTCTCGAGAGATAGCCACTCTGCCGAGACCCAATACCTTACTTTTATCTTTATCAGCGAAGGTGATGGTTTTCTTTGAAGAAGGACTCAGTGATGATTCCATAAGAAGGTTTCTGTCACCAGACATGTGATTTGTGCATCCACTGTCCATCACCCATTCAGTCTTTCCCTGCGAAGGAATTAGTATCTCATACAGCAAGTTATGAGCCAGTCTGAGTTTGAGGAATTTATGGTTCCTCAGAATTAATTCCTCAGGATGTTCCTCAGGATTGATTCTATGAAACCAAACAATATAAATATCCTTCAACTGACTCAAATGATGTTGTCCTGGGCATATGATCTGCAGAATTTGTAATTGCCTCAGGACATGTCCCTGCAAGGATGATTAGTTCTTAACCACCCACATCTTAATGGGTGGTCTTGAGGCACATGAGGACTGATGAGGGTGATGAGACCTAATGGGGTGTGAGATGGTGGCATCAGGATAAAGAAATGAATAAGCATTCTTATGAGGAGCTTCCCTGTGAACAAAATGGTTAGCAGATACATGATTATAATCATTTCCTTTTGAGGTATCGTCCTCAGATGATATCCTCAGCTCATTTGCATCTGCATTCACAGGAAGGTTAGTGATGAGGTCCTTCGGAACCCAGATCTTCTTGACTGGAGGAACGTTCCTGCAGTTAGTTCCGATGTATCTGGCAAATACCTCACCATTAACATTCTTAAACAATTTATAGTTTGAGTCAAAAGACTCAATCATCACATCTGAAGAAACAGCATCATAACCAGATAAATTATAGGGATCAGGAGGAGGCATCTTTGCCCGAACCCAAGTGGTCTCAGGATATTGTTCAGGTTTCCAGTAAGACCCATCAGGGTTGAGTTTCCGAGTGAATGCGACACCTTCTTTCCTCGGGTTCCTGTTGAGGATCTGTTTCTTGAGGATGTCACAAAGAGTCTGATGTCCTTTCAGACTCTTGAACATGCCGGTTTCCAGGAGACTCTTCAACCTAGCATTTTCTTCAGAAAGGTCTATGGTATCCTCAGATGAGGGGTTAGATACCACAGAAGTAATAGAAATAACAGAGTCTGAAGATATTGAGGAACTAGGCACAGAGATGATACGATCATGTTCAATGCATTTTAAACAGGGAGGATTAAATCCTTCTTGTGGCATGATGATCTGTTGGGAGAGGAGTGAATCATTTTCTTTCCTCAGATCGTCATGAGACATCCTTACACGTTCAAGTTCTTGTTTCCTCATGAGGAACTCATGAGCCAGCTTTTCATGATCGGTAAGCAGTGCCTCAAGACGATTGAACAAGTCATCAAACTTTGACTGAAGAATTTTTCATTCATCAGTCAACTTTCGAGTCTTCGTCATTTCCTCAACCAACATATCATCACTCTTGTCTAGTGAGATCTGAATCTTTTCAAGTGCACGTTGTTGCTTAGATGAAAGTTTAGAAGGTTTAGCATAGTTTTCATCAGGTTCTTCATCAGAGGGATCATCTGATGATGAGTAAGAAGATACCTTGGAGGACTTGGCCATGAAGCAGAAGGCAGGGGTTGTGTCTTCAGCTTCATCATCAACATGTGATAGACCATATTCCTCAGTGCTGAAGATTGACTTTGAGACAAGCGACGTGGCAAGAGCCAGACCGGCCACACCCTCAGATTCTTCAGATTCTTCTTCCTCAGCATCAGGGTTGGAACCAGATTCTTCCGAGTCCAATTCTTTGCCGAGATATGTGCGAGCCTTACGGGAACTGTTATTCCTGTATCCAGCAGACTTTGAGGATCTTGAGGATTTCTTCTTTGTCTTTTCATCAGAACTGTCATCTTTCCCTTTCTTCTTCTTCTTCAGTCTAGCTTCCTTTTCCCATAGAGGACACTCAGCGATGTAATGCCCAGGTTTCTTGCACTTGTGGCAGACTCTCTTTCTTTCTTCGACAGAGTCATCATCTTTGCTTTTTCTTGAGGACGATCTTGAGGAATTTCCGAAGCGATTCTTCTTCGTGAATCTTTGAAACTTTTTGGTGAGGAGAACAAGTTCACGGCTGAGAGTTTCAGGATCATCAGTATCAGCCTCAGACTCTTCATCAGAGGACACTCTTCGTGCTCTAGCTTTTAGCGCGCGGACCTTAGGCGTGGAGCTATATAAATCTCATTTTTCAGAGAGGTTCAGTTCATGAGCATTGAGGCGCTCGAGAATGTCCGCTGGATCCAGAGTCTTGAAGTCAGGCCTTTCTTGAATCATCAGTGATAGGAACTCAAATGAGTCATCCAGTGACCTCAGTAGTTTCTTCACAACTTCATGATCAGTGATATCAGCAGCACCCGGTGCTTGAAGTTCATTAGCTATGTCAGTGAGTCTGTCAAAGGTTTGTTGCACATGCTCATTGTCCAGCCTCTTGAACCTGTTGAAGAGACTGCTGAGCGTATCGACCCGTGAGTCTCGTTGAGCAGAGACTCCTTCATTGACTTTAGACAGTCTTGTCCATATCTTCTTTGCAGTATCCAGACCACTGATACGGTTGAACTGAGCCTTGTTGAGATGACCACCAATGATGCTTCGAGATTTTGCATCAAGCTGCCAGTTCTTCTTGACAACTTCAGGAGCAGTCATCAGATTTGCTTCAGGAATGCCCTGATCAAAAATATCCCACAGATCCTTGTCAATGGCTTCAAGATGCATCCTCATCTTGTTCTTCCAGTATGGATAGTCTGTCCCGTCGAAGATGGGGCAGTTTGAGGCAACGCTCATTGTACCTGAGGTCGACATAACTAAAACTCCAGGTGGTTAAACCGAATCACACAGAACAAGGGAGTACCTTGCTTTGATACCAATTGAAAGTGCAATATATCGACCAGAGGGGGGGTGAATGGGAGATTTTCAATTCTACCACCAGATTTTGGTTTTCTTCAGGACTGAAGCAATCATGAGGCTGAAGAAGTAACCAAAATCATGAAGAAATAAAACTTCACAGAATGTAATCGTTAGGGCAGCTCATCATAATGCAACAGAAATAAATCAATTCAGATAAGCAGAAGTACTTCAGATGCATAGTATGAGGACAAAGAGCTGAGGGAGAGCTGAAGCATAAGAAGTCAACATATCAAATACTGAAGCTTAAGAGGTTTAAGAGATAGCACCAGAGGTTGAAGACATTGGTTTGGTAGACCAGTTCAAGTTGCTGTGACAACTCTACGTCTGGTTGGAGAGGCTGAGATTCAACTCAGAAGACATAGTCTTCACCTTGTTCTCCTTGAACTAGAGTCCTCAAATTCCATCCAATAACTCAGGTGAGTCTTCAAGGTAGACTCCCGAAACCTTCATAGACTCAGTCACTCCGGGAAGTCACAATTGCATCTTGACTTCCTCAGACTGAAGACTTCTACACCGGCTGGAAGATCACAGTCTTCAAGAGTAAAAAGCTTCGGATCACTCGAACCGACTTCCTCAGAAATTCTCAACTACTCAGGCTGGTGGTTTTCCTCACATAGGTTCTTCAGTTTCCTCAGAGGTGGGTTGCTCTCAAATGACAAGTGTCAGTTTTTCTCTCGGAGCAGCCAACCCACAAATGGGGCTGGGGGTGGCTATTTATAGCCGCGGAGCAACCCGAGGTGAAAGGACATAAATTCCCATGCATGCAATTACTCTCATGCCCTCGGAAATGACCGTTGCTAGACAAGTTCTAGCCTCTCACCACGCAACACGTGGCACGGTCACAATATTCTCTCTCCTCACTATTTTCAGAAGAGTCGCACTGGCGATCTCCACACTCCTTAACCGAAGTTAGTTACCTCAGTGTCCTGAAGAACAACGTCTCAGACACCCGAGGACTGAACTTCTACTGCAGGAGATTTCCTCAGGGTTCTTCTTCAGGATTTCAAATTGAGCACTTCCTCAGAAATACAGAACTCATTTTCCTCAACCCCTCCAACAGTGCGGTGATTTCCTACGACTCAAGAAGTATAAAAAGTCTTAGCGAAGACTACGCTTCAACTTCGTCTTCAGCGCGAACGTCCTCAGGATCGTCCTCAACTTCAGCTTCAACCGAACGCTTCAGGATCCTGATTCCTCAGGATTTCGCGCAACTTCATTCTTCAGGAAACGCACCGATTTCTCCAATGTTCCTCAACATTTTTGGGGCTCGACATTGGTGGTTAAAAACCTCATCAGGGACTATTCTCCTGTGTATACTCACAAACACATCAGTCCCTTAACCGTTTTGTCATCAAACTCCAAAACCTCAAGGGGAGGGCACTATGCACTTACAATCTCCCCCTTTTTGGTGATTTGATGACAATGAGGTTAAGCTTCAACGGGGAAAAATTATGAGTTTGAAGAATAAAAACTTTGAAGAACATTTGTATCATTAAGCTGGATATAATGAAGCTCCCCCTGAGGATATGCATATGAGTTGAAGAATTTTTAATATCTAAAGCATTTTGAGGTATATGAGGAGCTCCCCCTATATCCAGGCATTTTTGAAACAGTGCATGTTATGAAGTGTTTGAGGAATTTAAACAACGCACTGAGAGAGGTGTTTGAAGAGACAATCACATGCATATATGATAAACTTGAGGAAATAGCATGAGGTAACTGAGGAATAGTATCAGGCAAACACCAAAATTACAGTTTACAACTCGTTACAAAAAAAATCTGAAGAACGAGAGTTGTAACTGAAGAACCCCATAACTAAAACCCGCTTGAAGACTAATAGATTTCTCCCCCTTTGTCATAAAATGAACAAAAAGGGAAAAACTGAAGTTAACGCCCCTTTGAAGATGCTTCAAGGCTGAGGTGAGTCACGCCTGAGGCAATTCGTTGCAGTGTGAGGACAGGCAGCTGTGTCTTCAGCTTCTTCAGCAGTCATCTCCTGCTTTGAAGAATAAGAATCCATGGCCGGAGGAGGAGTTGTGCAGCGTCTGAATTGCCTCGGGGGTCTGATTGCAGGAATCGGAGGCTTTTGAAGCTCCAGTTTTGCAAGGTCTTCAGGGGTGATTACTTCTCTCATCAAGGCATCGAGATGTTGATATGTATGATGATCATACTGATGCACTTTCTTCACCGAAGAATGCGTCTGAGCCATGTAGCTGAGGATTTTGGTAAACTGACGCTGCACCCAATCATGGTTTCGGTCAACCTTCTGATGAAGACTAATCAGAAGCTCTCGGTCTTTCATCACTCGAGCCTCAGTCGTTTCCTCAGTAGAGGCATGAGTTCTTGTTTCATCAGTAGTTCGAGACTGAGGATGACGAATGTTTCCACCAAGGGAATTGGTCGGGAGAACTTCTTCATAGAATATTCCTTTGCCCTTGTTATTTGAAGCAATCGTATGTTGAAGCACTTCGACAGGTGGCATATATGTCCTATGATTCGGGTGATCAGGTTGAAAATCAATACCAGTCGTGGCTCGGATGAGCTTCATGATCTATGGCGCGTATGGCTTCAGGATATGAGGATTCTGTGCTGCATCAACCAGAGTTCTGAAGAAGAAGTCAGGAACGTTGATTGGTCCAGACATGCAGAGGTTGTGGAGTATGTTCTTCATGATGCCAATGACTTCTTCAGCAGTGGATTCATAGCCTTTAATGGGGCAGAAGGTCTTCGCCAGAATCCGATACAGTGTACTTGGCAGATACAGAAGCTCAGAAACTGGAAACTTTGTGCGAGTTGGGGCTTCAGGGGCCTGAGGCTTCATGAGCATGTTCATCAGGTCATCTCGAAGAATTTGAGACCCATAGGAGCAAGCAGTTGGGGAAGTGCACTGAGGCAACTCAAGAATTTCAATTGCTTCAGGAACAGTGATGGTGTAGTGATGATGCTCAGTCATCCACTCGAGGACCCAGGCGTTGATATCCAGAGGATCTCCTGAAACATACAAAGTTGCATAAAACTGGAGCACCAGCTCTTCATTCCAGTGGATGCATTCGGAGCAGAACTGAAGCAGCTTGGCATGATGCAGATCCTGAAGCACACTGTTGAAGCAGGGAAGGGCTTCCATATCCATTAGAGGAGTATGCTTGTGAGGGAACAATTTGTTTTGCTTATAGAGAACTGAAGCATAATAGTTCTTCTGAGTGGCAGTCCAGAACCTCAGCAGCTTTCGCGGTGGAGCAGAGTGATATGGATTTTGAATCCCCTCCTGGAAGAAACTCATGGCATTGAAGAAATCAGGAGCATCGAAGCTTGGGGTATCATCAACTTCAAGGTCACGGAAGAATGGTTGCTTCTGCTTCGGACACAAGGATCGAGCCTGAACTGGGCCTTGAGGTGGTGGAGGCGCTTGAGGCACTTCAATCTGAAGAGAGGCTTGAGACTGAGGCAGAGCCGCTGCAGATGCTTCAGGCACAGACGTGTTGAGGTCCTTGGGAAGACGAGGTGATGTTGCCTGTTTGTCTTCAGAGCCATCCTTTGATGCTTCAGCATAAGCATTTGTACTGTTTTCTGCTTCAGGAGGAGCATTTGTGCTGTGCTCGGCTTCAACTTCAGTTTCAGCGGCGGGGGGATCGGGCTTAGGATCAACAATGGTAGTTTCAGCAGCATCAGTATCAGTAGTAGTGGTTGCGGCAGCATCAGTATCAGCAGCAGAATTTGTGGGAGCACTTGTGGCTTCTGGGTCATCAGCATCAGACGCTGAGGATGATGCACCAACTGATTCTTCAGACTGCTGAGAAGTATCAGGAAGCACCTCGGTCACGGTGGGGGAGTGAGGCTCAGGTGAGAAGATAGTATGAGTGGGCGAGTTGGTCAGTCCATAATCTTCATCATGGACGCGAGGAGTTCCATGATCCATAATGTCGACGTCCATATCTTCAACCTCTGTGATAATCAGTGGCGGTGGGTATTGAGGAGATGGAACAATGGGTGTTTCGGCAGGGGGCGGAGTGAAGACGATTAAGCTCCGCTGAGGATTTGAAGGTGGAGTTGAGGCAACAGTAATGTGAACGGTGGTATCAGCGGCCTGTGTTGTCGGAGGAGCTGAGGAAAGTGGTGTAGCATCAATGGGGTCCTCAACAGTAGGCTTCTTCGCGGCAGGTGGAGTTGAGGGTTGGGCTTCAGGCAGGCGCTTGTGGCTTTTGGCAGAGGCAGCAGGGGGTACTGAGGAAGCAGGCTGTCGAAGCTTCAACAACTTTGCCATCTGCTGAGACATCCGTTCCTTGGATTTGCCTATATAAGCACGGTTGGCGGCGCACTCAATGTAGAGGCGTTGAACTTCACATTGATTCTCTGTAAACTTCTGAGGAGTAACATCAGTGATAGGTTTCTTTTTGAAGTCACTGAGGACTTTCTTTAGTTTGGCCTTCAACTGTTTCTGTAGATCTCATTGATGAATCTCATTTATGAGGAACTGTTGAACATAGAACTTGATGTCTTTAGGGATGTCCAAATCATCCAGAGGAGTGTCAGGCTTGACAGACAAAATTTCAATGTACTCCAAGATCTTCTTGGGATCAAGGAGAAGCTGGATTTCTGAACCCGTTGCTTCAGCTTTGCGTCTGGCCGCAGCACGCACATATTCAATCTTATCAGCTTCAGTGGCGACGAAGCCGGCCAAATCCTCAAATTCATCTTCATCATCAGAGGTTTGAGGAGTATGATGAATGGCGCCACTCATAGCAGTTTTCTTTGGTGAGGGGCATGGGCCGCGTTGAAGAACAGTTTTGGTCTTCAGCTGAGACTGAGGCATTGTGGTTGAGGCCTCAGGAGCATTGCCAGATTCATCAGTGCGAATCCTTGAGGAGGGGGCAGCACCATCCGTGCGTTGACAAGAGGAACCGAGAACTTGAGGCTTAGCTGAGGACTGCATGGAGGGCTTGATGCCAGCAGCCTTTTTGCGGTGCTGAGGCGGAGGTTGTGGCCTGGGTTGAGCCTGAGCCTGAGGCGGAATCTGTATTGATGCAGTCATGTCACGGACCAGATCCTTGACACGGCTGCGACTGCGCTTGAGGTATTGCTCATATGCCTCAGGAAAGTCATCAGGAGTGTGCATTGTTGTGGGATCAAGAGTGACGCCTGGTGCAGGTGGAGGTCGAGCCTTGATACCCAAGGTCTTCAGCGGCGGATTGACAGCAAACATTTCCTCATGTTGAGGATTAAGCCATTGATATGCCACCCAACGCTTGGCCAATTCTCTTGTGATCTTCTGGACCCTTTTCTTACGATCATCAGCAGTTTCACGTTCGGGAGTCTTCAGCTTCTCATAGAGCTTAGGAGGCAGGTCTTTAGCGGTATCAGTGTGCTTACGTCGAGGAGCCATTTTCTTCAGCGGTGGAGACTGAGGAATTGTACGTTCGAGCTGATCTGCAAATGAAGTGAGACTATGAGAACCATACGATTCCTCAGCAGACATGTACCCGTGACAGAATTAAGTTGCGAGGGAAGTGGGGTACGGTTATATGCGTTCATGAGGAATAGGCTGAGGAAAACAAAGGAATGAGGCATAGGTATAGGTCTCAGAAAGCTGGCAGTACAGTTGAGGATTAACTGGCTTGAGGACACAACAGTACTGAGGAATAAGACGCTGAGGAATAAGCATACCAGACTTGAGGCGAATGCTGAGGAACAACGAGTCTTCGTCCCCGGCGACGGCGAACGCCGGCGATGTTAGCACAAAAGCTTGAGGAGCTCAAAGGCGGAGGCGCGAGAGTGAGAGAAGCGGTGGGGGGGAAATGACCAGGAGCGGGGTAGAGGGCTATTTATAGAGGGGTGAAAGCTGAGGGGTTGCGAAATTTGTGGACCAGATTGCCCCTGATTGTTGGGATCCTCAGTGGATATCATAATGGTGGATAAGCACGACGTGCGGTAAAATCGCAACAAATTGATGACAGTTGTAACTGAAAATCCTTGATTTGAGGAACTTGAGGACAAGGGCTGAGGATGAAGACAAATGGTCGCATGCTGATGATGAAGACTAATGGTCTCAACCTAAGGAATACATGTTTTCCGGATGAACGCATATGAGATAGACAGATTAGATAAGTGAGCACAGAGGGACGGGTCCGATCACGTTCACCTAGATGAAGAAGCAAAAGTTGAAAAACAATAACTATAGGTGAACGCTGTTGAGGACAAACACGGTAATCATCAGTAATGAAGACTTCAAATCCTGAGGAAGTTGAGGAACAACAAATCCAGAGGAAGTTGAGGAACAACAAATCCTGAGGTGTTTGGGCGGTGGCGCTACCCACCTTATAGGGAATGAGACACTTGATACCATACAATTGCCGTATGGATCTTGAGTCAATTCCACGTTAATTTCTTCACACTTAGCAAGGTAGTTCCTCATGATTTGAGGAGTACGACGCATCGTGTGTTGTACATCAGGATTCTTCAATATTGTTTAAGCGTTAGGATGTGTGTCCATTCACTGGACGTTTGAGGAATCTAAGATATTTAGCTCACACCTCAGAGTGCTAAATCGCTTCTCATCCAAAGGCTTAGTGAATATATCAGCAAGTTGGTCTTCAGTCTTCACGTGGCTGATGACGATATCTTCCTTCAATACATGATCCCGAAGACAGTGATACCGAATCTCAATATGCTTCGTCCTCGAGTGTTGTACTGGATTCTGAGAGATCTTGATGGCGCTCTCATTGTCACATAGCAGTGGTACTTTCTTCAGGTTGATGTCGTAGTCCTTCGGAGTTTGCTTCATCCAAAGAAGCTGTGAGAAGCTAGCACGAGCAGCAATGTATTCAGCCTAAGCAGTGGAGAGGGAGACGCAGTTCTTCTTCTTCGATGACCAGCACACTAGAGAACGTCCGAGGAAATTACATGTTCCTGAGGTAGACTTCCGATCCACTCGATCTCCAGCATAATCTGAGTCTGAGTATCCGACGAGATCCAGCTGTGTGCCTTTTGGATACCATAAGCCTAGCGACGGGGTGTGAGCCAAATATCGAAGAATTTGTTTCACCGCTTGGTGATGCGATTCCTTAGGTGCCGCTTGGAATCGGGCACACATGCAAACGCTCAACATTATATCAGGCCTAGATGCACATAGATATATCAGAGAACCTATCATGGAGCGGTATACCTTTTGATCGTAGTCCTTGCCATTTTCATCAGGGCCAAGTTGTCCATTTGTGGGCATCGGTGTCTTGATGCCCTTGCAGTCTTGCATCCCGAATTTCCTCAGGCACTCCTTGAGGTACTTCTCCTGAGAGATGAAGATGCCGTTGCGTTGTTGACGAATTTGGAGCCCTAAGAAGAACTTCAGTTCGCCCATCATGGACATCTGATACTGTTCACTCATCAAGAATGCAAATTCTTCACTGTATTTCTTGTTAGTGCATCCAAATATTATGTCATCAACATAAATTTGACATATGAATAATGCATCATCATATCGTTTTGTGAAAAGAGTTGGATCGAGGGAACCAGATTTGAAGCCCTTGCTGATGAGGAAGTCCCTTAGTGTGTCATACCAAGCCCGAGGGGCTTGCTTCAGTCCATAGAGGGCTTTCTTCAATCTGTACACCATATCAGGCTTCTTTGCGTCTTCAAAACCTGGAGGTTGAGCAACATATACTTCTTCCTCGATATTACCATTGAGGAAAGCACTTTTCACATCCATTTGATATAACTTGATATTATGATGGTTAGCGAATGCAAGCATAATACGAATGGACTCAAGTCTAGCAACAGGAGCGAAAGTTTCACCGAAGTCGATCCCCTCGACTTGAGTATATCCTTGAGCTACGAGACGAGCTTTGTTTCTGATGACTTGTCCATCTTCATCGAGTTTGTTGCGGTAGATCCACTTCGTGCGGATGACATTGTGAACTCGAGGATCAGGACGTTTGACTAGTTCCCAAACATCATTCAGTTTAAACTAAAGAAGTTCGTCTTGCATTGCCTGAATCCATTCCGCTTCTTGGAATGCCTCGGTGACTTTGGTGGGCTCTGAAATTGATACAAGCGAGAAATGCCCACAAAAGTTAGCTATACGATTAGCTCTTGCACGAGTAAGAGGACCTGGTAGGTTGACGTCAGCGAGGATTTTGTCCACTTGAACTTCATTTGCCACACGAGGAAGTCGAGGAGGATGATCTTGAGGCGCATCTTCGTCGCTGCTGTCAGATTCATTTGCATCAGCTTCAGGAGCTTCAGGGGTATCAAGAGCCTCAGGATCAGGATCGTCATCAGGATTATTTGCATCAGTATTTGGATGTTCTTCAGGAGCAGGAGGTATGTGGATTTCTTCAGGATGATCCACAGGAATGATATCACCAGCACCCATCTTCTTGATCTGTTCTTCAGGTGGTGCTTCACCTAAATCATGTGGCAGGTGCTCTCTTTGGGAGCCATCAGATTCATCAAATCGCACGTCTACAGTCTCAACAATTTAATAATGACTAATATTGAAGACTCTGTAGATGTGCGAGTTGATACCATAACCAAGCATGAAACCCTCACATGCTTTGGGTGCAAATTTGGACTGGTGATGAGGATCACGAATCCGGCAAGGTGCACCGAATACTTTGAAGTAACTTACATTGGGTTTCTTACTGACCATTAACTCATATGATGGTTTATTGAAGAACTTGTGAAGATACACTCGATTGACGACGTGGCATGCAATGTTGATTGCTTCAGCCCACCACTTGAGTGGAGTATTATACTCAGCCAGCATCGTGCGAGCCATCTCGATGAGGGTTCGGTTCTTCCTCTCAATAACTCCATTTTGCTGAGGAGTGTAAGGTGCAGAGAATTCATGAGTGATTCCCAAGTCATCGAGGAATTCTTCCACACCGAAGTTCTTGAACTCAGTGCCGTTGTCGCTTCGAATGTGCTTGATCTTCAGGTTGTAGTTGTTCATGACTCGCAGGGCGAAGCGCTTGAGGATTGCTGGGGTTTCTGACTTATAGAGAAGAAAATGCACCCAAGTGTATCGTGAGAAGTCATCAACAATAACAAGACCATGCATATTTCCTCCAAAGCTTGAATACTTTGGAGGACCGAATAGATCCATGTGAAGCAATTCCAGAGGTCTTGTAGTAGTCATGATGGTCTTGGCAGGATGCTTGGCCTTGGTCATCTTTCCAGCTTCGCAAGCACCACATAGCCGGTCCTTCGTGAATCTGATTTCCTCAATTCCGAGGACATGTTTCTTCAGTACCAGCTTCTGGAGATTCCTCATTCCAGCGTGGCCGAGTCTTCGATGCCATAGCCAGCATTCTGAAGCTCGTGCCATGAGGCATGTAGCAACCTGAGGACCTTCAGAGAAATCTACAATATATAGATCACCTTTCCTAACTCCACTGAAGACAATGGTATTGGCAGGATGCTTGGCCTTGGTCATCTTTCCAGCTTCGCAAGCACCGCACAGCCGGTCCTTTGTGAATCTAATTTCCTCAATCCCGAGGACATGTTTCTTCAGCACCATCTTCTGAAGATTTCTCATTCCAGCGTGGACGCGTCTTTGATGCCATAGCCAGCACTCTGAGGCTCGTGCCATGAGGACTGTAGCGACCTGAGGACCTTCAGAGAAATCTACAATATACAGGTCACCTTTCCTAACCCCACTGAAGACAACGGAGTTATCGCTCATCATGAAGACAACACAATCATATTTTCCGAAGAGAACAACGAGATTAAGATCACATAGCATAGATACAGACATCAAGTTGTATCCAAGGGATTCAACAAGCATGACTTTATCAATGTGTTGGTCTCGAGAGATAGCCACTCTGCCGAGACCCAATACCTTACTTTTACCTTTATCAGCGAAGGTGTTGGTTTTCTTTGAAGAAGGACTCAATGATGATTCCATAAGAAGGCTTCTGTCACCAGTCATGTGATTTGTGCATCCACTGTCCATCACCCATTCAGTCTTTCCCTGCAAAGGAATTAGTATCTCATACAGCAAGTTATGAGCCAGTCTCAGTTTGAGGAATTTATGGTTCCTCAGAATTAATTCCTCAGGATGTTCCTCAGGATTGATTCTATGAAACCAAACAATATAAATATCCTTCAACTGACTCAAATGATGTTGTCCTGGGCATATGATCTGCAGAATTTGTAATTGCCTCAGGACATGTCCCTGCAAGGATGATTAGTTCTTAACCACCCACATCTTAATGGGTGGTCTTGAGGCACATGAGGACTGATGAGGGTGATGAGACCTAATGGGGTGTGAGATGGTGGCATCAGGATAAAGAAATGAATAAGCATTCTTATGAGGAGCTTCCCTGTGAACAAAATGGTTAGTAGATACATGATTATAATCATTTCCTTTTGAGGTATCGTCCTCAGATGTTATCCTCAGCTCATTTGCATCTGCATTCACAGGAAGGTTAGTGATGAGGTCCTTCGGAACCCAGATCTGCTTGACTGGAGGACCGTTCCTGCAGTTAGTTCCGATGTATCTGGCAAATACCTCACCATTAACATTCTTAAACAATTTATAGTTTGAGTCAAAAGACTCAATCATCACATCTGAAGAAACAACATCATAACCAGATAAAGTATAGGGATCAGGAAGAGGCATCTTTGCCCGAACCCAAGTGGTCTCTGGATATTGTTCAGGTTTCCAGTAAGACCCATCAGGGTTGAGTTTCCGAGTGAATGCGACACCTTCTTTCCTCGGGTTCCTGTTGAGGATCTGTTTCTTGAGGATGTCACAAAGAGTCTGATGTCCTTTCAGACTCTTGAACATGCCGGTTTCCAGGAGACTCTTCAACCTAGCATTTTCTTCAGAAAGGTCTATGGTATCCTCAGATGAGGGGTTAGATACCACAGAAGCAATAGAAATAACAGAGTCTGGAGACATTGAGGAACTAGGCACAGAGATGATACGATCATGTCCAATGCATTTTAAACAGGGAGGATTAAATCCTTCTTGTAGCATGATGATCTGTTGGGCGAGGAGTGAATCATTTTCTTTCCTCAGATCGTCATGAGACATCCTTACACGTTCAAGTTCTTGTTTCCTCATGAGGAACTCATGAGCCAGCTTTTCATGATCGGTAAGGAGTGCCTCATGACGATTGAACAAGTCATCAAACTTTGACTGAAGAATTTTTCATTCATCAGTCAACTTTTGAGTCTTCGTCATTTCCTCAACCAACATATCATCACTCTTGTTTAGTGAGATCTGAATCTTTTCAAGTGCACGTTGTTGCTTAGATGCAAGTTTAGCAAGTTTAGCTTAGTTTTCATCAGGTTCTTCATCAGAGGGATCATCTCATGATGAGTAAGAAGATACCTTGGAGGACTTGGCCATGAAGCAGAAGGCAGGGGTTGTGTCTTCAGCTTCATCATCAACATGTGATAGACCAGATTCCTCAGTGCTGAAGATTGACTTTGAGACAAGCAACGTGGCAAGAGCCAGACCGGCCACACCCTCAGATTCTTCAGATTCTTCTTCCTCAGCATCAGGGTTGGAACCAGATTCTTCCGAGTCCAATTCTTTGCCGAGATATGCGCGAGCCTTACGGGAACTGCTATTCCTGTATCCAGCAGACTTTGAGGATCTTGAGGATTTCTTCTTTGTCTTTTCATCAGAACTGTCATCTTTCCCTTGCTTCTTCTTCTTCAGTCTAGCTTCCTTTTCCCATAGAGGACACTCAGCGATGTAATGCCCAGGTTTCTTGCACTTGTGGCAGACTCTCTTTCTTTCTTCGACAGAGTCATCATCTTTGCTTTTTCTTGAGGAAGATCTTGAGGAATTTCCGAAGCGATTCTTCTTCGTGAATCTTTGAAACTTTCTGGTGAGGAGAGCAAGTTCACGGCTGAGAGTTTCAGGATCATCAGTATCAGCCTCAGAATCTTCATCAGAGAACACTCTTCGTGCTCTAGCTTTTAGCGCGCGGACCTTAGGCGTGGAGCTGTATAAATCTCGTTTTTCAGAGAGCTTCAGTTCATGAGCATTGAGGCGCTCGAGAATGTCCGCTGGATCCAGAGTCATGAAGTCAGACCTTTCTTGAATCATCAGCGATAGGAACTCAAATGAGTCATCCAGTGACCTCAGTAGTTTCTTCACAAGTTCATGATCTATGATATCAGCAGCACCCAGTGCTTGAAGTTCATTAGATATGTCAGTGAGTCTGTCAAAGGTTTGTTGCACATGCTCATTGTCCAGCCTCTTGAACCTGTTGAAGAGACTGCTGAGTGTATCGACCCGTGAGTCTCGTTGAGCAAAGACTCCTTCATTGACTTTAGACAGTCTTGTCCATATCTTCTTTTCAGTATCCAGACCACTGATACGGTTGAACTGAGCCTTGTTGAGATGACCACCAATGATGCTTCGAGCTTTTACATCAAGATGCCAGTTCTTCTTGACAACTTCAGGAGCAGTCATCAGACTTGCTTCAGGAATGCCTTGATCAACAATATCCCACAGATCCTTGTCAATGGCTTCAAGATGCATCCTCATCTTGTTCTTCTAGTATGGATAGTCTGTCCCGTCGAAGATGGGGCAGCTTGAGGCAACGCTCATTGTACCTGAGGTCGACATAACTAAAACTCCAGGTGGTTAAATCGAATCACACAGAACAAGGGAGTACCTTGCTCTGATACCAATTGAAAGTGCAATATATCGACCAGATGGGGGGTGAATGGGAGATTTTCAATTCTACCACCAGATTTTGGTTTTCTTCAAGACTGAAGCAATCATGAGGCTGAAGAAGTAACCAAAATCATGAAGAAATAAAACTTCACAGAAGGTAATCATTAGGGAAGCTCATCATAATGCAATAGAAATAAATCAATTCAGATAAGCAGAAGTACTTCAGATGCATAGTATGAGGACAAAGAGCTGAGGGAGAGCTGAAGCATAAGAAGTCAACATATCAAATACTGAAGCTTAAGAGGTTGAAGAGATAGCACCAGAGGTTGAAGACATTGGTTTGGTAGACCAGTTCAAGTTGCTGTGACAACTCTATGTCTGGTTGGAGAGGCTGAGATTCAACTCAGAAGACATAGTCTTCACCTTGTTCTCCTTGAACTAGAGTCCTTAGACTCCGTCCAATAACTCAGGTGAGTCTTCAAGGTCTACCCCCGAAACCTTCACAGACTCAGTCACTCCGGGAAGTCACAATTGCATCTTGACTTCCTCAGACTGAAGACTTCTACACCGGCCGGTAGATCACAGTCTTCAAGAGTAAAAAGCTTCGGATCACTCGAACCGACTTCCTCAGAAATGCTCAACTACTCAGGCTGGTGGTTTTCCTCACATAGGTTCTTCAGTTTCCTCAGAGGTGGGTTGCTCTCCAATGACAAGTGTCAGTTTTTCTCTCGGAGCAGCCAACCCACAAATGGGGCTGGGGGTGGCTATTTATAGCCGCGGAGCAACCCGAGGTGAAAGGACATAAATGCCCATGCATGCAATTACTCTCATGCCCTCGGAAATGACCGTTGCTAGACAAGTTCTAGCCTCTCACCACGCAACATGTGGCACGGTCAAAGTATTCTCTCTCCTCACTATTTTCAGAAGAGTCGCACTGGCGATCTCCAGACTCCTCAACCGAAGTTAGTTACCTCAGTTTCCTAAAGAACAACGTCTCAGACACCCGAGGACTGAACTTGTACTGCAGGAGATTTCCTCAGGGTTCTTCTTCAGGATTTCTAATTGAGCACTTCCACAGAAATACATAACTCATTTTCCTCAACCCCTCCAACAGTGCGGTGATTTCCTACGACTCAAGAAGTATAAAAAGTCTTAGCGAAGACTACGCTTCAACTTAGTCTTCAGCGCGAACGTCCTCAGGATCGTCCTCAGCTTCAGCTTCAACCGAACATTTCAGGATCCTGATTCCTCAGGATTTCGCGCAACTTCATTCTTCAAGAAACGCACCGATTTCTCCAATGTTCCTCAACATTTTGGGGGGTCGACATTGGTGGTTAAACACCTCATCAGGGACTATTCTCCTGTTTATACTCACAAACACATCAGTCCCTTAACCGTTTTGTCATCAAACTCCAAAACCTCAAGGGGAGGGCACTTGATGCACTTACAGTGTTGTTACTGGCTGCTGGGCTCCTCCCAGCTCTCTGTCGACCTCTCGGCCTACTTCTCGGAGCTCCTCGATCACAGGGGGTGGGATAACACACTGCCGAATGCCGTGCGCTGCGTTGTATTCCTGAACTGACGCCTCCATCCGGCGCTTTTCAACGTCGATCCTATCCGATTGCTCCATCACAGCCTGACGCACCTTTTCCAGCTCGGCCTGAGACACGGCTGGATCGGCATGAAGATCAATGGGAGTGCTAAGCACGTCCGGTGGGTTGCTTGGGCCTCCTGGTGTCGTGGTTGCTGCCCTTGCGGCTCGGGTCGCTGAAGTAGAACTATGGCGACTGGATGCTCCTGCCATCATAACCTCCACACGGATGTGCGCAGTCGTGCCATCTGTTCCCACAACATCCTTCCCTCCTGGCAACGGATCCGTGAGCTCAGAAAACACCCGTACCTCCCTGGGAAACACATCAGGAAGTGCTGCGACGAAAAAACAATATTCGCCAAAAGGAATGATGACGCCATGCTGTAGAGGCATTCCAGCCCCAAACCGCGAGGCGTTGTCGATGACGAAGTCCCACGCTCCGCTCCTCATCACCAGGCCGGAGGCGAAGCGCACGCGTGATGCAGATGATGGTCCCGTCCGGATCAGAACTCCAGTCGACGCCTCGGCCTGCCCCACGGTGGGTGCCAACTGTCGTCGATATGTAACGGTAGATGTCATGGGGATGGCTAAAGAGGGGGACAAACCGAGGTGAGTGTCGCTGGTACCGGAAGCGATAACGGGGACACATGGTGAGACACCACGATGTACCCAGGTTCGGGGCTCTCCATAGAGATAACACCCCTAGTCCTGCCGAGCTAGCTATATGCAATAACTCTGGCTACAATGAATGCTCCTTGAGTTGTTTGAGAGGAAGAAGAAGAGGGCCTCTGGTCACTACTCTCTCCTTGCTCTCTCTATGGTGGGTGAGATTGTAATAACTGCTCCGTCTTCCCCCACGCAGGAGGGGTACCCGGGGCTCTTATAGGCCGAGCCCGGGGTACAAAGGTAAATATACAAAGGGGAGGGCCCAGCTGTCTGCCTCAGATAAGCTAGGGACCTCACATCGTGCTCCTCCGGATGACCCGGTGTAGACTTGCGGCTCGCCATACCTCTATCCTGTAGACCTCGGTAGTGAACAGTGGAGCTAGATACTTAGGCATGTCGGCCTGTCTGCATGATCGGCGCTGGAGGAGACCGCACACCTCTGACAGTCCCGATCTTCAGGGATTGCGCATTGAATGCTCTTGTACCAGGTGTCCGACCTGGGATTCGGATCGGATGCTGCTCTTCTTACTCCGGCCGAATGCTCCTTGGTGAGGCCGATTGCGCCCTCTCTAGGGAAATCGTCTCTCGCCTTGAACAGATCGGCCCACTTCTTGGTTGCTCTTGTTTAGCTCGGCCTTGATTAGATTGGTGACCATCAGGTCAGTGATCTTTGCCTTGATGAATTGTTTCCCCTGGGTGACCCTACCCGGGGGACATACCCCCGACAATGGGTACATGATCAGTAGCTATGTGATGTTCTCCTCCCCTCTTTGTTCTTCATGGTTTAGACCTCATGAGCTGCCTACATGATCGAGGCACTTATGTAATTCTTCTGCTATTGCTATGTTGAGTTTGATGGGATATGATGGATTATGAGATTATGTTCAGATCATGATAGAGTAATATATTTGGTTTTTATCTCTTATATTTTTTTTCCTAAGTAATTCTTGCATGTTCTCCGTTGTTGTTTATTGCTTTGGCCAAGTGGTAGGTAGTAGCTCCAAGAGGGAATGTTATGCTCGATTGTCGGTACATGCCCCCTGATGACACGCTTGAGTGACAGAAAATGAGTCTAGGGGATGTGTTGTGGCCACAAGGGGGAAAACAATGGTGCTTGTAACCGCGGTTGCAAGGATTGTTTACTTTACGCAAAGTTCTTTTTAATGCACTTGTCTGTTGCTTTGGGTTTACACTTTGGGTGAGGCTCGCAACTTAATACCAGCGAGATGTTCTGGATAGATATCTCAAGGTGGATGATTAATAGTAGATGCAGATGGATTTCGGTCTACTTATTTTGGCGTACTGCCCATGCTTATGAGTCTCTTCCTTTCATTTGTAGCATAGTTAGCATTGCGGTGCGTTTATAATCCTGTCAATTGCCCATCTGTAATTTTTTTACCTCGCATAGCAGTTTTTATCGTCTTTTGGGAGAGAAACATCACTACTGAACATCACGGGACCCCGGTCCATATTCTCATCACTGTTTACAAACTCATTTATTTTCTCACATTTACTTTCAGTTGCTATCATTATCATTATCCCTTGTGTGTTTGACCCTTTGTAAACAACAATACCGGAGAGATAGACAACCTCTCTGAACTTCTTTGGGAGAAAAGTTATTAGAGTCTGTGTGCAGGTCCAGGTGAAGTAAGCAACCCTGAGGTTGTGAACGGCGCCATTCTTCACTTCACCACCTACTTATCATTATCGGAGTCCTACTGGATTGATAACCTCGGTATCTTCACTGAGGGAAATTTGCTGCTATCCTAGATCTCACATTCCACTTGGGGTAACCAAAGAAGGGCGAGAATCCATTACCACTTCCACGCCATCACTTACCTTTAGGGATGTCACTTTCAGTAAAATCAAATAGAGAGTGTACCTCTACCAAGGGAGGGTGAGTAGTAGGCTCACACATCTTCTCAATAGGAGGTAGATTTTTCACATCTTTGGCTTTAATGTCGTTCTCCTTTATATATTTCTTAGCTTCTTGCGTATCTTCGGGGCTCAGGACAAGCATGCCCCTCTTCTTTGGTGGTGGAGGTGGTTCAGGGACGGACCAATCTTCGTGGTTCTTGGCAATCTTGCCCATTAGTTCTTCAGCATTGTCCGGCGTTCTTTCCCTGAAAACACAACCAGCACAACTATCCAGATAGGATCTAGATTCATCGATTAGACCAGCATAAAATATATCAAGTAATTCATTCTTCGGTACTTGATGCCCCGGACTAGCCTTAATTAAACCACAATACCTCCCCAAGCTTTAGGGAGGTGCTCATCCTGCAATTGTTTGAAGCTATAAATTCTTTGTAAAGCAGCATGTTGCATATGAGCAGGAAAATATTTATCGACAAAGAATTGAACTAAGTCCTAAGGACTCTTAATGGAACCATAAGGTAGTGCATCATACCATGATTTAGCGTCTTCCTTCAAAGAAAAAGGAAAAAGCTTAGCCACATAAAAGTTTCGTATCCTCCCATCAGTAGTAAATATACTACCCAACTCTGCGAGTTTGGTCAGGTGTGCTATAGCATCATCATTTTCTCTGCCATAAAAAGGGTCAGCTTCGACCGTAGATATAAGTGAAAGATCAACAGAGAAATCATAATCAGGATCAGTGATGCATATAGTAGATGTAGCAAATGTAGGATCAGGAGTAATCGTGTTCTTCATGGGGTGCTTTTCAAGCAGCTCCTTAACAGCACCAGTGTCATAGTCAACACACTCTTTGAGTTCCCTGCAAAAATCATCAACAAGAGTAATATAATCATCATCAAGGATTCTCTCCTTCAGTTCTTCCAAGTCTGGGTAACCAAAGGCTTTGCACATAGGAATGTAGGTGGCAGGAGTTTCAGCCTCGGACTAGGCAGCAACCTTAGCAATCTGAGCTTCAAGATAGTGACCAAGAAAACTAGTATCATCAAGAGTAGTGGAAGCATCATCAAAAGTATCGGACATAGTAACAAACTAAGTAGAAGTAGCATGTGGTGGTAGTGGTGAAGGAAACTTACTTATAACGGAAGGTGAATCAAGCGTAGCAGTGGTACTCAGAACAGTACCTTTTCTTGTAATGGACGGTAGGATCGGAACCTTGGGGTCTCCTTTCTTACCCATAGCGGATGAAGTGTAGAAGGCAGGATACTTAAAGTAGACTTGTAAATATTTCTATGCTCCCCGGCAACGGCGCCAGAAAACAGTACTTGATGACCCTCAACTGTAGGGGATCGTGTGTAGCATTTTCATGGGTAAGTTAACCCAATTTATTGATTCGACACAAAGGGAGCCAAAGAGTATTTATAAGCTTTGACAGTTGAGTTTTCAATTCAACCGCACCTAAAATATACTTGCTTGCAACAAAATATTAATAGCAACTGTGGTATGATAGTGATAGTGATAACAGCGAAAGTAAAACAGCAAAAGTAAATTACTAGTAACCAGTAGGATTAAAACACTGTAGTCTAGGGAGATGGATGGTTGGGCGCTGCTTGGATAAGAGTGAACATGTAATAGAACCTAAAACGGGGCAAGGCACACAGAAAATCAATGATCATCTAGGCAAATATCAAACATTAGGCATGTATCCCGTAGGTAGTTGTGCGCGCTTGCAATAAGAACTTGCACAACATCTTTTGTCCTACCATCCCGCTACGAACGAGGCCAAAGGGAACTTATGGAGATTAAGGTGCTCCTGTCAAAGAGCACCGGAACAAAGCAATAAACTCAATGGATACATGAAATCCTAGAATTATGGACCATCCCCTTTGGTGTCCCAAGCTGTCACCTTTGGGATCGCCGGTTCCGGACCCTAATATGTGCAACAACTCATAGATAGGATCAAGAACATAAATATACTCATGAAAATACAAGTGGTTCAGATCTGAAAACATGGCACTCGGGCCCAAAGTGACAAGCATTAAGAGGAACAAGTTGTACCAAAGATGATAAACACCATAGGAGATGATAGGCAACATGCCCCCAACAATCTGACGAACTATTACATGATCAAACTCATCAAATCCCTACCATCCCCTTTGCCTACATCAGGGAATTACTCACACATTTGAAGAGAAGTCATGGAGGGAGGATGGGTTGGCGATGGTGATGACAATGGAGACGATCTCCCCTCTCCGGAGGCCAAATCAGCCTCCAGATTAGCCCTCCCGAGGAAGAACAGAGGGTGGCGGCGGCTCCACGACGGAAACTGGAAAAGCGACTCTTGTTTCGGGGTTTTCCCGTCACGGGAATAAATAGGGGCCTCAGTAGGGCACCAGAGGAGGGCGAGGCCCCTAGGTGGCCAGGCGGCGCGGCCAGGGGTGGGGCCGCGCTAGCAGGGCGCCTGGAGCCCCTGTGGCCCCCATCTGTCCCACTTCTGGTTCGTGGAAGATTCGTGTGCGTGGATTTTTTTATGAATTTTCCTAGAATTTTCCGATATACCTAAAAATCCATTTTCCTGCACACAATAAAATCATACAGGCAGCTCCGCTGAAAACGGCATCAGTCCAAGTTAGTTTAGTTCAAATCATGCAAGAATGTGGGCAAAACAATAGCAAAAGTGTTTGGAAAAGAAGATACGTTTGAGACGTATCACTTGTCCCAAGCTTAGGGGAGTGCCCAGTATCTTTATCTTTGTCTTTTAGAGTCAAGTATAGTTGTATCATGCCTAGGGAAGTTATCTTATGAAATAGGTGTTTGCATTGAGGTCTATCACTCCTTTGTGGGGAGTCTTGTATCCGTGAGTGTGGAGTTTTCTATGATGGAATATTAATGTGAAGTCTATTGGTTCCCTCGCTGCACTCGGTATTCTCTTCACGCAATCAACCTTATATGTTGATTCTTATGGGGAGTATTGACCCTGTATCAGGTATGGCTTTGAAAACTTTTTAAAATTTGGCAAACATAGCTTTGGTCAAAACAACATGCATGATTTTCTCAAGTAGCGACATAGCCAAAACCTTTATGTTATTATGCTTGAAGTGTTATGTTGACAAGGAAGACAACTTGATGTGTTATGCTTACCTTAATGTTTATGCTTTATATGCTTTGCATCCAAGTCATCATCAATTGTCTGTTCTCTCAAAGCCTTTGCTAGCCAAACTCTGCACTAAGCAGATTTCTGGTTGTGCATCCATACCCTGAAACCAATATCTTCCATATGAGTGCACCATACCTTCCTATTCGTGGGATTTCCCTACCACTCATAAAAGTAATGAATTTATGTGTTATCCTTAAATGTTCAAAATCTTCTGTTTTGTGCCTCTAGTTTAGCTCATGAGGAAGTGATAGGCAATTCATGATCTTCTTAAGTTGGACAAGTTTTACCCCAGGATTGCATGTCTAATCTGCAAACCCTTAATACGAGGAGGAACTGGCATGAGGGTGCCCATCTCATAAGATAATACAACAAAAAAAACCTCCTTCACGCTTGGTCTATGAGAAATCTGAAACTTTGGCAGTGATAAACAAAGGAGATTAAGGGGATGTGATTGTCCCCACTTGGGAGCCGTTCCTTAAAACTTGTCCATCTTGAGAAGCAATTGAGCTATCTATTAGCATTCATTGACAAACCATGCACCTCTCAAAACTTGTTTTCATTCTGTTTGATTTAAGGATAGCAATTTTCCCTACTTCCCTATTACAGGGCCTGTCTTTTACTTTTATGTTGAGTCAGTTCTTCCTACTTCCTCCTTTTCTTAAAGAGAACAGGCATTTGATGTTGATAAGGATTCGTTCATATAATGTTGCATTAAGTTGGGTCATGCCACATCCTTGTTGACATTATCATTTGATAAGTAAGTTGTTTGCGAAAGCTTACACCAAGAAAACATCTTTCTTTGTGTTAGCATTTTCACTTCATGACTAATAACATGTTCTTTCAAAAACTTCAAAATGTCTCATTATAAAGTGAAAGAGCAAAAGTAAAAGTTATTAGTTGTCCTTTGACCAAGGATATGTTCGCCATGATTTGATGAGTTTCCTTAGCCCTACTTTTGATTATAATTGTTATTACTTTCTCATAAGGGCCTTATGAGTTGAGGTTGTTGTTGAGGATGCTTGGGTTTGGTGAAGAAACATTGATGCTTCTTGTCCGTATGTAACGACCCGGTCCCAAAAGGAACCAAGTCTACTGTGCTTCTGTGCTATCCCTGGATCAGTATGCTAGCACACATAGTACTCGATGAAATACCATGAATCACATGTCAAAAAGTAACGTACATACATGGTATTTATTACCTTATAGCCTTTGGGCTAGAATACACCGCGGAAATAAACAATACATAAGTGGAGTCCCATCAACACCAACGGCAAAGTTGAGTGTAGACATCGTAACCCTACATCGCATCACTTACTCGTCATATACAATCCTGCAATACCGAAGGTTACAGCCCAAAATGGGTCAGCACTTTGAATGTACGGCAAGTTACTCCCAAAAGAATATATAACAGACCTATCTTCTACATGCAATTTTGGCTGGTGGAAAAGCTCTAAGAGTTTCAGTTTGCATAAAGCTGATTTTGTCCTACTCAAAGAGTATCATAACAGTACTACAAAGCTCATAATATGATTGAATTGGTTTCTCCAAGTCAATCTATTCCCAAAGTTGATTAAACCCGATTGATTAATTAAATATGATGAGATCCGTCAACATTCCCACTTCTAGATGCTCAAAGTTGTCCGTAACCGGGGACACGGCTAATCATGATCAGTTTGTACACTCTGCAGAGGTTTGTGCACTTTTCCCCACAAGACTCGACCACCTCCTTTTTAGTTCGTCACACTCCATGTTGTATGAGAACCGGAAGGTCGAGACATGGTATTTTAGAAGAGTTTCCCTCACTCTGGCGGTGCCCATCCCACCTACTCATAACTACGTTCGTAGCACCACCTAGTAAGAGTCACTACAACTAATCAACCAAGCCAGAGCCCATAATAGCTTGTGGCTGCACACGTAAGCTTCTAGTTATGAAAAATATGATTGATCCCTTTAAGCCTGGGTGGCATTCCGCAGTGATTACTGGCCATCTCCAGGTCACTCAGGCAAATCCACTGGTTCCTCCAGGGTGCCCCCAACCATTCCACCCAGGTGGTTCATTAAGATTATCTTGGTCCTGTTTACTACTTAGTCACTCATACCTCATAATGGATCACTTCCTAATCCACGTCTACTTAGCAAAGCAGTATAATTCTACACGGTGGCGACAATGATATAAGGTTCAGACCTACCTCAATGAACTACTGGGTGTAATAGCATAGCATAATATATAATCCTATCAATGCATAATATTTAAGTTGGACTACAATGCATATAAAAAATATAGGTAATACTGGAGCATGATCAAAAGAGTAACTTGCCTGGATCCTGACGATGAAATATTCTACTCGTAGTCATCTCTCCATCTCGTTACAATATATCTAACGGTAAAAGAGAAACACTTCAACACACAACTCAATCCAAAGTGAAGATCCAAATAAGATACAACTACAACATAAATATTTAGTTATTACTATTAATAAACTAATTACTATGGCATGGATAGGTTGAGATAGGATCAAGTTGGATTGGATGGAAATATGATGGAAATCATATATCCGAGGATTGTAAAATCAATAGAATATGTTGGAGGTTGATTATAAAATCAATTGGATGGAGAGTATGTCAAACTCAGTTGGTTTATCCATATGAATATTTGCATAGGAAATCAATTCTTGGATTGGATTCAAAAAGATCCGATAGAAATCGTGATGATCTTGTTGAGAAAATTGAATTTTTGTAGCCAAATTTATATAAAAAAGATATAACTAAAGGGAAGCTTGGACGAAGGTTTGAGGTCAAAATAGTGTATTTATATGATGGAAAGAATGTGACAATTTTCCAAACAGAAAGATTTGATTTTAAGGATCAAATTTGATGAAGATAATATTCCAAATAAATTATAGAATAAGATGTATATCAATTATAAAAAGAAATTTGAGTTAAATTTCGAATTATCAAAAGTGGAATATTACTGGAAAATAATAAACTACATTTTCCAAGGAATCCGGGGATATAAAATTTGTCGAAATACGACTTACGGGCTAGAAGATGTGAATTTTTGAAGTTTGGATATTTTTGCTAAAATGAATTACGGGATTAATAAAAAAGATGCCACGTGGCGAGTTCTGATAGGTCTGCACCTATTCAATTTTTTACAAAAAAAAGATGAATCAAAGAGGAGAAAATCTTACCGGAGATCTCGCCGGAATTTTGGAAAAAGGTCTCCGGCGTCAACGAACAACCGAACGGGGTAGAGGATGATTTGGACGACTCGATGGACAAGGTTATAACTGCATGTTCGCCTTCGGATAGCCGAGAAGTTCCGCCAGAGTAAAGAAGAACAAATGAAGAGCACAATGACACGGACGGCGTGCTCCGGCCTTGCAATCGAGAGGAAAAATATGTCACAACGGTGCGCATCGGCAAGGGGAAGAAACTAGAGGAAGAATTATGGACTAGGTACCTTTCTTGGCGACAAAAATCTTCACCGGAAGTGTGGATGCATGTTTACTCCGACGAGAAATTGCGCACGAAGGAGAGGGATTTGAAGAGGGACTTTATGCGTGGGGATGTGTGGTTCAAAGGGGTCCTAGGGGCGGTATTTATAGGGTCATGGGAGGTCCATAGAAGGAGAGTGAGCAAGGTTTTGGAAATGGAGTTAATGACATTCATGGAGAAATAATGGGCATTAAAAGCGAGGTTTTGGAAATGGAGTTAATGTCATTCATGGAGAAATAATGGCATTAAAAGCATTAAAGTGAGGTTTTAATTGCCTGAATGAATTCCTTATAATGTGCTACGAATGTAGACTTCATATCGAATCGGTCAAGGAATTAAGTAGAAGGAGGGGAGGAACGTGTCCAGGTGCCATGTACCTCGTTTTTTCTGTAATGAGTGACTCATTCGTTCATGAACGTGAGACAGAAGAAGATGATATGAGCCTTAGTGGAAATTAGGTCAAGGGAGGAAAAAGACAGAGGGAAAATAAATCAGAAACATGGGCTCGGCTCAGATGATCTAGGATTTATATTTTCTAATACCTAACAACACTAAAATTCTGGATTATCAAATCCCTCCCAAAGTCGAAACATATAAGTAGACTAAATAAAATATAGAGATTATAGAAATATATTTCTCTTCGAATTAAATGTTATAAATAGATTTTTATCAACCAAAATTCATTTAAGGCACTAATAAATTCCCCAAATTAGTTTTAGGATTTTATAAATACCAAAATGATTACAAAAAAATAATCAAGTGTTCAAATGAGCACTTTAAAAAAATTCAATACTATCTTCGAAGAAGTCATATTATCTCCTCTCATTTTATTCAACAAATTGTTGGAAATATTTAAATATCTCTTAAACGTCAATATCAAATAAACTCAAATTTCAAATAAAATTCGAGAATGAGTATGGGACCACAATAAATTTGAGAAAGTCATTTTATTCTCGCTCTAAAATATTTAATTGTGGTTCCTACCAAATTTCAAAAAGACAAAAGAAAGAAAATCATTATTTGAATTTGGAATAAACTTCACAACAAAGATTTTTATTATTGGATAAATGATTATCCAAATTTTATTAAATGATTTGTAAAGGTTTTAAACAAAAACTCAAAAGAAAAGTTTTCGTTTACTCTAAAATTCAAACAAGTCAATCAATATTATATTATTTATTAACATTCCAAAATTTTGAAAAATTTGGGATGTTACACCGTATTCTATTTATCGACACTTCAATCTCTAAACTTGTGCACAGGTTTACAGAGCTTAGTATTCGCTTGGGGACAAGCGAGGTCTAAGCTTGGGGGAGTTGATATGTCCAAAATGCATCACTATTTTATATCGTAATTAACCCTATTCATTGATATATTTCACATTATGATGCTATTCTTATGTTGTTTTGGCTTGTTTTACACAGTTTGCAACTTTCCGGTGCCGAAACAGCAGACGAAGGATTCAGTGGAGAAAAGTGGACATTGAGTTGCTGAAACAGAACATCTCCAAATGCGCTGAAAATCGACGGAGGATATTTTCCAGAAGAATAACGAAGCTTTGCCGAAAAGGGGACAGAGGGGGGCCACCTGGTGCCCAGGCGCCCCCTGGCGCGGCCCCCACCAGGGGTGCGTCGGGAGGCCGCCTGGACCCCTGGGGCCACTTCCGGCTCCCCCCTGTGGCATATATATTCATCGTCATACGAAAACCCTAAAAGAGGAGTTTTTTCGTGAGTTCCGCCGCTGCTCCGTGGCGGAAACCTACAGATAAGAAAAGACATCTCCGGCGGGCAGATTCCGCCGAGGAGAACACCTCCCGGAAGGGGAGATCATTGCCATCGTCATCACCATCGTCACAAGCATCATCGACGAAAGTGCAATATATCGACCAGAGGGGGGGTGAATGGGAGATTTTCAATTTTACTACCAGATTTTGGTTTTCTTCAGGACTGAAGCAATCATGAAGCTGAAGAAGTAACCAAAATCATGAAGAAATAAAACTTCACAGAATGTAATCATTAGGGCAGCTCATCATAATGCAACAGGAATAAATCAATTCAGATAAGCATAAGTGCTTCAGATGCATAGTATGAAGACAAAGAGCAGAGGGAGAGCTGAAGCATAAGAAGTCAACATAGCAAATACTGAAGCTTAAGAGGTTGAAGAGATAGCACCAGATATTGAAGACATTGGTTTGGTAGACCAGTTCAAGTTGCTGTGACAACTCTACGTCTGGTTGGAGAGGCTGAGATTCAACTCAGAAGACATAGTCTTCACCTTGTTCTCCTTGAACTAGAGTCCTCAGACTCCGTCCAATAACTCAGGTGAGTCTTCAAGGTAGACTCCCGAAACCTTCACAGACTCAGTCACTCCGGGAAGTCACAATTTCATCTTGACTTCCTCAGACTGAAGACTTCTACACCGGCTGGAAGATCACAGTCTTCAAGAGTAAAAAGCTTCGGATCACTCGAACCGACTTCCTCATAAATGATCAACTACTCAGGCTGGTGGTTTTCCTCACATAGGTTCTTCAGTTTCCTCAGAGGTGGGTTGCTCTCAAATGAAAAATTTCAGTTTTTCTCTCGAAGCAGCCAACCCACAAATGGGGCTGGGGGTGGCTATTTATAGCCGCGGAGCAACCCGAGGTGAAAGGACATAAATGCCCATGCATGCAATTACTCTCATGCCCTCGGAAATGACCGTTGCTAGACATGTTCTAGCCTCTCACCACGCAACACGTGGCACGGTCAAAGTATTCTCTCTCCAGACTCCTCAACCGAATTTAGTTACCTCAGTGTCCTGAAGAACAACGTCTCAGACACATGAGGACTGAACTTCTACTGCAGGAGATAACTCTCTCTTCAGGAGAACTGCACTCGCAGTCTCCAGACTCCTCAACCGAAGACAGATTCCTCAGTGTCCTGAAGAACAAGGTCTCAGACACCCGAGGAACTGAACTTCTACTGCAGGAGATTTCCTCAGGGTTTTTCTTCAGGATTCCTAACTGAGCACTTCCTCAGACCTTCGGAAGTCGTTTTCTTCAACCCCTCCAACAGTGCGGTGTTTTCCTATGACTCAAGAAGTATAAAAAGTCTTAGCGAAGACTACTCTTCAACTTCGTCTTCAGCGCGAACGTCCTTAGGATCGTCTTCAGCTTCAGCTTCAACCGAACGCTTCAGGATCCTACTTCCTCAGGATTTCGCGCAACTTCATTCTTCAGGAAACGCACCGATTTCTCCAATGTTCCTCAACATTTTGAGGGGTCGACATTGGTGGTTAAACACCTCATCAGGGACTGTTCTCCTGTGTATACTCACAAACACATCAGTCCCTTAACCGTTTTGTCATCAAACTCCAAAACCTCAAGGGGAGGGCACTTGATGCACTTACAATCTCCCCCTTTTTGGTGATTTGATGACAATCTGGTCAAGCTTCGACGGGGATAAAATTATGAGTTTGAAGAATAAAAACTTTGAAGCACATTTCTGTTATTAAGCTGGATATAATGAAGCTCCCCCTGAGGATATGCATATAAGTTGAAGAATGTTTAATATCTAAAGCATTTTGAGGTATATGAGGAGCTCCCCCTATATCCAGGCATTTTTGAAGAAGTGCATGTTATGAAGTGTTTGAGGAATTTAAACAACGCACAGAGAGAGATGTTTGCAGAGATAATCACATGCATATATGATAAACGTGAGGAAATAGCATGAGGTAACCGAGGAATAGTATCAGGCAAACACCAAAATAACAGTTTACAACTCGTTACAAAAAAAATTTGAAGAACGAGAGTTGTAACTGAAGAACCCCATAACTAAAACCAACTTGAAGACTAACAGATTCTCCCCCTTTGTCATAAAATGAACAAAAAGGGAAAAACTGAAGCTAACGTCCTGTTGAATATGCTTCAAGGCTGAGGTGAGTCACGCCTGAGGCAGTCTGTTGCAGTGTGCGGGCAGGCAGCAGTGTCTTCAGCTTCTTCAACAGTCAACTCCTGGTTTGAGGAATAGGAATCCATGGCCGGAGGAGGAGTTGTGCAACGTCTGAATTGCCTCGGGGGTCGGATTGCAGGAATTGGAGGCTGTTGAAGATTCAAATTTGCAAGGTCTTCAGGGGTGAGTACTTCTTTCATCAAGGCATCAAGATGTTGATATGTATGATGATTATACTGATGCACTTTCTTCACTGAAGAATGCGTCTGAGCCATGTAGCTGAGGATTTCAGAAAACTGACGCTTCACCCAATCATGATTACGATCAACTTTCTGATGAAGACTAATCAGAAGCTCTCGGTCAGTCATCACTCGAGCTTGAGTTGTATCCTCAGTTGAGGCATGAGTTCTGGTTTCAACCGTTGTGCGAGACTAAGGATGACGAATGTTTCCACCGAGGGAATTGGTCGGGAGAACTGCTTCATAGAAGATGTCTTTGCCTTTGTCATTTGAAGCAATAGTATGCTGAAGCACTTCGACAGGCGGCAGATAGGTCCTGTGATTCGGGTGATCAGGTTGGAAATCAAGTCCAGTCACGGCTCGGATGAGCTTCATGATCCAAGGCGCATATGGCTTCAGGATATGAGGATTCTGTGCTGCATCAACCATAGTTCTGAAGAAGAAGTCAGGGACGTTGATTGGCCCAGACATGCAAAGGTTGTGGAGTATGTTCTTCATGATGCCAATGACTTCTTCAGCAGTGGATTCATAGCCTTTAATGGGGCAGAAGGTCTTCGCCAGAATCCGATACAACGTACTTGGCAGATACAGAAGCTCACAGACAGGAAACTTTGTGCGAGCTGGGGCTTCAGGGGCCTGAGGTTTCATTAGCATGTTCATCAGGTCATCTCGAAGAATTTGAGCCCCATAGGAGCAGGCATCTGGGGAAGTGCACTGAGGCAACTCAAGAATATCAATTGCTTCAGGAACAGTGATGGTGTAGTGATGATGCTCGGTCATCCACTCGAGGACCCAAGTGTTGATATCCAGAGGATTTCCTGAAACATACAACGTGGCATAAAACTGAAGCACAAGCTCTTCATTCCAGTGTATGCATTCAGAGCAGAACTGAAGCAGCTTGGCATGATGCAGATCCTGAAGCACATTGTTGAAGCAGGGAAGAGCTTCCATATCCAGCAGAGGAATATGCTTGTGAGGAAACAGTTTGTTTTGCTTGTAGAGCACTGAAGCATAATAGTTCTTCTGAGTGGCAGTCCAGAACCTCAGTAGCTTTCGAGGTGGAGCAGAATGATATGGATTTTGAATCCCCTCTTGGAAGAAACTCATGGCATTGAAGAAGTCAGTAGCATCAAAGCTTGGGGTATCATCAGCTTCAAGGTCACGGAAGAACGGTTGCTTCTACTTCGGACACAAAGACCGAGCTTGAATTGGGCCTTGAGGTGGTGAAGGCGCTTGAGGCACTTCAATCTGAAGATAGGCTTGAGGTTGAGGCGGAGCTGCAGCAGATGCTTCAGGCACAGATGTGGTGAGGTCCTTGGGAAGGCGAGGTGATGTAGCCTGTTTGTCGTTAGAGCCATCCTTTGAGGCTTCAGCATCAGCATTTGTACTGTTTTCTGCTTCAGGAGGGGCATTTGTGCTTTGCTCGGCTTCAGCTTCAGTTTCAGCGGCTGGTGGATCTGGCTGAGGATCAGCAGTGGTAGGTTCAGCAGCATCAGTATAAGTAGTCGTGGTTGCTGCAGCATCAGTATCAGCAGCAGAGTTTGTGGGAGCACTTGTGGCTTCTGGGTCATCAGCATCAGACACTGAGGACGATGCTCCAACTGATTCTTCAGACTGTAGAGAAGTATCAGGAAGCACCTCAGTCACAGTGTTGGAGTGAGTCTCAGGTGAGAAGACCGTATGAGTGGGCGATTTGGTCAGCCCGTAATCCTCATCATGGACACAAGGAGTTCCATCATCCATAATGTCGACGTCCATGTCTTCAATCTCAGTGATAACTGGTGGCGGTGGGGACGGAGGAGTTGGAACAATTGGTGTTGCAGCAGGGGGTGGAGTGAAGACGATTAAACTGCGCAGAGGATTTTGAGGTGGGGTTGAGGCAACAGAAATAAGAGCGGTGGTATCAGCGGCCTGTTTTGTCGGAGGAGCTGAGGAAAGTGGCGTAGCATCAATGGGGTCCTCAGCAGTAGGCCTCTTTGCAGCAGGTGGAGTTGAGGGTTGGGCTGCAGGCATGCGCTTGAGGCTTTTGGCAGAGGTATCAGTGGGTACTGAGGAAGCAGGTTGTCGAAGCTTCATCAGCTTTTCCATCTGTTGTGAGATCCGTTCCTTGGATTTACCAATATAAGCACGGTTGGCAGCGAACTCAATGTTGAGACGTTGAACTTCACATTGATGCTCTGTAAACTCCTGAGGAGTAACTTCAGTGATAGATTTCTTCTTGAAGTCACTGTGGACTTTCTTCAGTTTTGCCTTCAACTGTTTCTGAAGATCACGTTGATGAATCTCATTTATGAGGAACTGTTGAACATAGAACTTGATGTCTTTAGGGATGTCCAAATCATCAAGCGGAGTGTCAGGCTTGACAGACCAAATTTCAATGTACTCCAAGATCTTCTTGGGATCAAGGAGAAGCGGGATTCTGAGCCCGTTGCTTCAGCTTTGCGTCTGGCCGCAGCATGCACATATTCAATCTTATCAGCTTCAGTGGCAACGAAGCCGGCCAAATCCTCAAACTCTTCTTAATCATCAGAGGATTGAGGAGTATGATGAATGGCGCCCCGCATAGCAGTTTTCTTTGGTGAGGGGCGAGGGCCGCGTTGAAGAACAGTTTTGGTTTTCAGCTGAGACTGAGGCATTGTGGTTGAGGCCTCAGGAGCACCAGATTCATCAGTGCGTATCCTTAAGGAGGGGGCAGCCCCATCCGTGCGTTGACATGAGGAGCCTACAACTTGAGGCTTAGCTGAGGTCTTCTGGGAGGGTTTCATGCCGGGAGCCTTTTTGCGGTGCTGAGGCGGAGGTTGTTGTCTGGGTTGAGACTGATCCTGAGGAGGAATCTGTATTGATGCAGTCATGTCATGAACCAGATCCCTGACACGGCTCCGACTGCGCTTGAGATATTGAGCATATGCATCAAGAAAGTCTTCAGGAGTGTGCATTGTTGTGGGATCAGGAATGACGCCTGGTGCAGGTGGAGGTCGAGCCTTGATACCCAAGGTCTTCAGTGGCGGATTAACGGCAAACATTTCCTCATGTTGAGGATTAAGCCATTGATAGGCCACCCAACGCTTGGCCCATTCTCTTGTGATCTTCTGGACCCTTTTCTTACGATCATCAGCAGTTTCACGTTCTGGACTCTTCAGTTTCTCATAGATCTCAGGAGGTAGGTCAATAGCAATATCAGTGTGCTTGCGCCGAGGAGCCATTTTCTTCAGCTGAGGAGACTGAGGAATTGTACGTTCGAGCTGAGCTGGAAATGAAGTGAGACTATGAGAACCATACGATTCCTCAGCAGACATGTACCTGTGACAGAATTAAGTTGCGAGGGAAGTGGGGTACGGTTATATGCGTTCATGAGGAATAGGCTGAGGAAAACAAAGGAATGAGGCATAGGTATAGGTCTCAGAAAGCTAGCAGTACAGTTGAGGATTTAACTGGCTTGAGGACACAACAGTACTGAGGAATAATACGCTGAGGAATAATCCACTGAGGAATAAGCATACCAGACTTGAGGCGAATGCTGAGGAACAACAAGTCTTCTTCTCCGGCGACGGCGAACTCAGGCGACGTGAGTGCACGAGCTTGAGGAGCTCAAGGGCGGCGGCGCGAGAGTGAGAGAAGCGGTGGGGGAAATGACCGGGGGGGTAGATGGCTATTTATAGAGGGGTGAAAGGCTGAGGGGGTTGCGAAATTTGTGGACGAGATTGCCCCGGATTTTTGGGATCCTCAGTGGCTATCTTAATGGTGGATAATCACGACGTGCGGTAAAATCGCAACAAATTGAATACAGTTGTAACAGAAAATCCGTGATTTGAGGAACTTGAGGACATGGGCTGAGGATGAAGACAAATGGTCTCAGACTGAGGAATACATGATTTCCGGATGAACGCATATGAGATAGACAGATTAGATAAGTGAGCACAGAGGGACAGGTCCGATCACGTTCACCTAGATGAAGAAGCAAAAGTTGAAGAACAATAACTATAGGTGAACGTTGTTGAGGACAAACACGATAATCATCAGTAATGAAGACTTCAAATCCTGAGGAAGTTGAGAGACAACAAATCCTGAGGAAGTTGAGAAACAACCAATCCTGAGGTGTTTGGGCGGTGGCGCTACCCACCTTATAGGGAATGAGACACTTGATACCATACAATTGTCATATGGATCTTGAGTCAATTCCACGTTAATTTCTTCACACTTAGCAAGGTAGTTCCTCATGATTTGAGGAGTACGACGCATCGTGTGTTGTGCATCAGGATTCTTCGATATTGTTTAAGCGTTAGGATGTGTGTCCATTCACAGGACGTTTGAGGAATCTAAGATATTTAGCTCACACCTCAGAGTGCTAAATCGATTCTCATCCTAAGGCTTAGTGAATATATCAGCAAGTTGGTCTTCAGTCTTCACGTGGCTGATGACGATATCTTCCTTCAATACATGATCCCGAAGAAAGTGATACTGAATCTCAATATGTTTCGTCCTCGAGTGTTGTACTGGATTCTGAGAGATCTTGATGGCGCTCTCATTGTCACATAGCAGTGGTACTTTCTTCAGATTGATGCCGTAGTCCTTCAGAGTTTGCTTCATCCAAAGAAGCTGTGAGCAGCTAGCCCCAGCAGCAATGTATTCAGCTTCAGCGGTGGAGAGGGAGACGCAGTTCTGCTTCTTCGATGAGCAGCACACAAGAGAACGTCCGAGGAAGTGACATGTTCCTGAGGTAGACTTCCGATCCACTCGATCTCCAGCATAATCAGAGTCTGAGTACCCGACGAGATCCAGCTGTGTGCCTTTTGGATACCATAAGCCTAGCGACGGGGTATGAGCCAAATATCGAAGAATTCGTTTCACCGCTTGGTGATGCGATTCCTTTGGTGCCGCTTGGAATCGGGCACATATGCAAACGCTCAACATTATGTCCGGCCTAGATGCACATAGATATAGCAGAGAACCTATCATGGAGCGGTATACCTTTTGATCGTAGTCCTTGCCATTTTCATCAGGGCCAAGTTGTCCATTTGTGGGCATCGGTGTCTTGATGCCCTTGCAGTCTTGCATCCCAAATTTCCTCAGGCACTCCTTGAGGTACTTCTTCTGAGAGATGAAGATGCCGTTGCGTTGTTGACAAATTTGGAGCCCTAAGAAGAACTTCGGTTCGCCCATCATCGACATCTGATACTGTTCACTCATCAAGAATGCAAATTCTTCACTGTATTTCTTGTTAGTGCATCCAAATATTATGTCATCAACATAGATTTGACATATGAATAATGCATCATCATATCGTTTTGTGAAAAGAGTTGGATCGAGGGAACTAGATTTCAAACCCTTGCTGATGAGGAAGTCCCTTAGTGTGTCATACCAAGCCCGAGGGGCTTGCTTTAGTCCATAGAGGGCTTTCTTCAATCTGTACACCATATCAGGTTTCTTTGCGTCTTCAAAACCTGGAGGTTGAGCAACATATACTTCTTCCTCGATATTACCATTTAGGAAAGCACTTTTCACATCCATTTGATATAGCTTGATATTATGATGGTTAGCGAATGCAAGCATAATACGAATGGACTCAAGTCTAGCAACAGGAGCGAAGGTTTCACCGAAGTCAATCCCCTCGACTTGAGTATATCCTTGAGCTACGAGACGAGCTTTGTTTCTGATGACTTTTCCATCTTCATCGAGTTTGTTGCGGAAGATCCACTTCGTGCCGATGACATTATGAACTCGAGGATCAGGACGTTTGACTAATTCCCAAACATCATTCAGTTTGAACTGAAGAAGTTCTTCTTGCATTGCCTGAATCCATTCCGCTTCTTGGAATGCTTCGGTGACTTTGGTGAGCTCTGAAATTGATACAAACGAGAAATGCCCACAAAAGTTAGCTATACGATTAGCTCTTGCACGAGTAAGAGGACCTGGTAGGTTGACATCAGCGAGGATTCTGTCCACTTGAACTTCATTTTCCACACGAGGAAGTCGAGGAGGATGATCTTGAGGCGCATCTTCGTCACTATCCTCTGATTCATTTGCATCTGCTTCAGGTGCTTCAGGAGCAGGAGGTATGTGGATTTCTTCAGGATGATCCATAGGAATGATATCACCAGCACCCATCTTCTTGATCTGTTCTTCAGGTGGTGCTTCATCTAAATCATGTGGCAGGTGCTCTCTTTGGGAGCCATCAGATTCATCAAATCGCACGTCTACAGTCTCAACAATTTTATAATGACTAATATTGAAGACTCTGTAGGTGTGCGAGTTGATACCATAACCAGGCATGAAACCCTCACATGCTTTGGGTGCAAATTTGGACTGGTGATGAGGATCACGAATCCAGCAAGGTGCACCGAATACCTTGAAGTAACTTACATTGGGTTTCTTACCGACCATTAACTCGTATGATGTTTTATTGAAGAACTTGTGAAGATACACTCGATTGACGATGTGGCATGCAGTGTTGATTGCTTCCGCCCACCACTTGAGTGGAGTATTGTACTCAGCCAGCATCGTGCGAGCCATCTCGATGAGGGTTCGGTTCTTTCTCTCAACAATTCCATTTTGCTGAGGAGTGTAAGGCGCAGAGAATTCATGAGTGATTCCTGAGTCATCGAGGAATTCTTCCACACCGAAGTTCTTGAACTTAGTGTCGTTGTTGCTTCGAATGTGCTTGATCTTCAGGTTGTAGTTGTTTATGACTCGGAGGGCGAAGCGCTTGAGGATTGCTGGGGTTTCTGACTTATAGAGAAGAAAATGCACCCAAGTGTATCGTGAGAAATCATCAACAATAACAAGCCCATACATATTACCTCCAAAGCTTGAATACTTTGGAGGACCGAATAGATCCATGTGAAGCAATTCCAGAGGTCTTGTAGTAGTCATGATGGTCTTGGCAGGATGCTTGGCCTTGGTCATCTTTCCAGCTTCGCAAGCACCACATAGCCGGTCCTTCGTGAATCTGATTTCCTCAATTCCGAGGACATGTTTCTTCAGTACCAGCTTCTGGAGATTCCTCATTCCAGCGTGGCCGAGTCTTCGATGCCATAGCCAGCATTCTGAAGCTCGTGCCATGAGGCATGTAGCAACCTGAGGACCTTCAGAGAAATCTACAATATATAGATCACCTTTCCTAACTCCACTGAAGACAATGGAGTTATCGCTAACCATATAGACAATACAACCATATTTTCCGAAGACAACAACGAGATCAAGATCACAGAGCATAGATACAGACATCAAGTTGTATCCAAGTGATTCAACAAGCATGACTTTATCAATGTGTTGGTCTCGAGAGATAGCCACTCTGCCGAGACCCAATACCTTACTTTTACCTTTATCAGCGAAGGTCATGGTTTTCTTTGAAGAAGGACTCAATGATGATTCCATAAGAAGGCTTCTGTCACCAGTCATGAGATTTGTACATCCACTGTCCATCACCCATTCAGTCTTTCCCTGCAAAGGAATTAGTATCTCATACAGCAAGTTATGAGCCAGTCTCAGTTTGAGGATTTTATGGTTCCTCAGAATTAATTCCTCAGGATGTTCCTCAGGATTGATTCTATGAAACCAAACAATATAAATATCCTTCAACTGACTCCAATGATGTTGTCCTGGGCATATGATCTGCAGAATTTGTAATTGCCTCAGGACATGTCCCTGCAAGGATGATTAGTTCTTAACCACCCACATCTTAATGGGTGGTCTTAAGGCACATGAGGACTGATGAGGGTGATGATACCTAATGGGGTGTGAGATGGTGGCATCAGGATAAGCAAATGAATAAGCATTCTTATGAGGAGCTTACTTGTGGACAAAATGGTTAGCAGATACATGATTATAATCATTTCCTTTTGAGGTATCGTCCTCAGATGATATCCTTAGCTCATTTGCATCTGCATTCACAGGAAGGTTAGTGATGAGGTCCTTCTGAACCCAGATCTGCTTGACTGGAGGACCGTTCCTGCAGTTAGTTCCGATGTATCTGGCAAATACCTCACCATTAACATTCTTAAACAATTTATAGTTTGAGTCAAAAGCCTTAATCATCACATCAGAAGAAACAGCATCATAACCAGATAAAGTATAGGGATCAGGAGGAGGCATCTTTGCCCGAACCCAAGTGGTCTCAGGATATTGTTCAGGTTTCCAGTAAGACCCATCAGGGTTGAGTTTCCGAGTGAATGTGACACCTTCTTTCCTCGGGTTCCTGTTGAGGATCTATTTCTTGAGGATGTCACAAAGGGTCTGATGTCCTTTCAGACACTTGAACATGCCGGTTTCCAGTAGATTCTTCAGCCTAGCATTTTCTTCAGCAATGTCTATGGTATCCTCAGATGAGGGGTTAGATACCACAGAATAAATAGAAATAACAGAGTCTGAAGACATTGAGGAACTAGGCACAGAGATGATACGATCATGTTCAATGCATTTTAAACAGGGAGGATTGAATCCTTCTTGTGGCATGATGATCTGTTGGGAGAGGAGTGAATCATTTTCGTTCCTCAGATCGTCATGAGACATCCTTACGCGTTCAAGTTCTTGTTTCCTCATGAGGAACTCATGAGCCAACTTTTCATGGTCGGTAAGGAGTGCCTCATGACGATTGAACAAGTCATCAAACTTTGACTGAAGAATTTTTGATTCATCAGTCAACTTTTGAGTCTTCGTCATTTCCTCAACCAACATATCATCACTCTTGTTTAGTGAGATCTGAATCTTTTCAAGTGCACGTTGTTGCTTAGATGCAAGTTTAGCAAGTTTAGCATAGTTTTCATCAGGTTCTTCATCAGAGTGATCATCTGATGATGAGTAAGAAGATACCTTGGAGGACTTGGCCATGAAGCAGAAGGCAGGGGTTGTATCTTCAGCTTCATCATCAACATGTGATAGACCAGATTCCTCAGTGCTGAAGATTGACCTTGAGACAAGCGTCGTGGCAAGAGCCAGACCGGCCACACCCTCAGATTCTTCAGATTCTTCTTCCTCAGCATCAGGGTTGGAACCAGATTCTTCCGAGTCAAGTTCTTTTCCGAGATATGCGCGAGCCTTACGGGAACTGTTATTTCTGTATCCAGCAGACTTTGAGGATCTTGAGGATTTCTTCTTAGTCTTTTCATCAGAACTGTCATCTTTCCCTTTCTTCTTCTTCTTCAGTCTAGCTTCCTTTTCCCATAAAGGACACTCGGCGATGTAATGCCTAGGTTTCTTGCACTTGTGGCAGACTCTCTTTCTTGCTTCGGCAGAGTCATCATCTTTGCTTTTTCTTGAGGACGATCTTGAGGAATTTCCGAAGCGATTCTTCTTCGTGAATCTTTGGAACTTTCTGGTGAGGAGAGCGAGTTCACGGCTGAGAGTTTCAGGATCATCAGTATCAGCCTCAGACTCTTCATCAGAGGACACTCTTCGTGCTCTAGCTTTTAGCGCGCGGACCTGAGGCGTGGAGCTGTATAAATCTCGTTTTTCAGAGAGCTTCAGTTCATGATCATTGAGGCGTTCGAGAATGTCCGCTGGATCCAAAGTCTTGAAGTCAGGCCTTTCTTGAATCATCAGCGATAGGAACTCAAATGAGTCATCCAGAGACCTCAGTAGTTTCTTCACAACTTCATGATCTGTGATATCAGCGGCACCCAGTGCTTGAAGTTCATTTGATATGTCAGTGAGTCTGTCAAAGGTTTGTTGCACGTGCTCATTGTCCAGCCTCTTGAATCTGTTGAAGAGACTGCGGAGTGTATCAACCCGTGAGTCTCGTTGAGCAGAGACTCCTTCATTGACTTTAGACAGTCTTGTCCATATCTTCTTTGCAGTATCCAGACCACTGATACGGTTGAACTGAGCCTTGTTGAGATGACCACCAATGATGCTTCGAGCTTTTGCATCAAGCTGCCAGTTCTTCTTGACAACTTCAGGAGCAGTCATCAAATTTGCTTCAGGAATGCCTTGATCAAAAATATCCCAGAGATCCTTGTCAATGGCTTCAAGATGCATCCTCATCTTGTTCTTCCAGTATGGATAGTCTGTCCTGTCGAAGATGGGGCAGTTTGAGGCAACGCTCATTATACCTGAGGTCGACATAACTAAAACTCCAGGTGGTTAAACCGAATCACACAGAACAAGGGAGTACCTTGCTCTGATACCAATTGAAAGTGCAATATATCGACCAGAGGGGGGGTGAATGGGAGATTTTCAATTTTACTACCAGATTTTGGTTTTTCTTCAGGACTGAAGCAATCATGGAGCTGAAGAAGTAACCAAAATCATGAAGAAATAAAACTTCACAGAATGTAATCATTAGGTCAGCTCATCATAATGCAACAGAAATAAATCAATTCAGATAAGCAGAAGTGCTTCAGATGCATAGTATGAAGACAAAGAGCAGAGGGAGAGATGAAGCATAAGAAGTCAACATAGAAAATACTGAAGCTTAAGAGGTTGAAGAGATAGCACCAGATATTGAAGACATTGGTTTGGTAGACCAGTTCAAGTTGCTGTGACAACTCTACGTCTGGTTGGAGAGGTTGAGATTCAACTCAGAAGACATAGTCTTCACCTTGTTCTCCTTGAACTAGAGTCCTTAGACTCCGTCCAATAACTCAGGTGAGTCTTCAAGGTAGACTCCCGAAACCTTCACAGACTCAGTCACTCCGGGAAGTCACAATTTCATCTTGACTTCCTCAGACTGAAGACTTCTACACCGGCTGGAAGATCACAGTCTTCAAGAGTAAAAAGCTTCGGATCACTCGAACCGACTTCCTCAAAAATGCTCAACTACTCAGGCTGGTGGTTTTCCTCACATAGGTTCTTCAGTTTCCTCAGAGGTGGGTTGCTCTCAAATGACAATTGTCAGTTTTTCTCTCGGAGCAGCCAACCCACAAATGGGGCTGGGGGTGGCTATTTATAGCCGCGGAGCAACCCGAGGTGAAAGGACATAAATGCCCATGCATGCAATTACTGTCATGCCCTCGGAAATGACCGTTGCTAAAAATGTTCTAGCCTCTCAGCACGCAACACGTGGGACAGTCAAAGTATTCTCTCTCCAGACTCCTCAACCGAAGTTAGTTACCTCAGTGTCCTGAATAACAACGTCTCAGACACATGAGGACTGAACTTCTACTGCAGAAGATAACTCTCTCTTCAGGAGAACTGCACTCGCAGTCTCCAGACTCCTCAACCGAAGACAGATTCCTCAGTGTCCTGAAGAACAAGGTCTCAGACACCCGAGGAACTGAACTTCTACTGCAGGAGATTTCCTCAGGGTTTTTCTTCAGGATTCCTAACTGAGCACTTCCTCAGACCTTCGGAACTCGTTTTCTTCAACCCCTCCAACAGTGCGGTGTTTTCCTATGACTCAAGAAGTATAAAAAGTCTTAGCGAAGACTACTCTTCAACTTCGTCTTTAGCGCGAACGTCCTCAGGATCGTCTTCAGCTTCAGCTTCAACCGAACGCTTCAGGATCCTACTTCCTCAGGATTTCGCGCAACTTCATTCTTCAGGAAACGCACCGATTTCTCCAATGTTCCTCAACATTTTGAGGGGTCGACATTGGTGGTTAAACACCTCATCAGGGACTGTTCTCCTTTGTATACTCACAAACACATCAGTCCCTTAACCGTTTTGTCATCAAACTCCAAAACCTCAAGGGGAGGGCACTTGATGCACTTACAATCGAGATCATCATAAACATCATCCCCAACATCATCACCATCTCCATCTTCATTCTATCTCATATCGCAATTGCAACTTGTGTTGTAATCCGTACTATCTATCCTCTCTACTCTACCGGTGTTGATTACTCCTTGATGGTGAATGCTATTGAGTTTTGTTGGAGAAATATTGTTATATCCAGATTTTTTATCATCTATTTATCACCACTGATCATGGTCTCTTTTATGTCTTGTGAGTAGTTACTTTAGTTCTTGAGGACATGGTAGAAGTCTAGTTGTTAGTAGTCATATGATGTTGAAGTAATATGTGTTGTTTGATATTTAAGTTGTGTTGTTATTTTCCTAGTGGTGTTGTGTGAGTCGAACACATAACACCTCGCCTTGTTAAGGACCTAGGGGAATGCATTGTGTATAAAGAATGCTTACGGTGGGTTGCCGGAGTGACAGAAACCTGAACCCCAGTTTGCACACTTTTGCAAGAGGGAATAATGGATCCTTGATCTTATTGCTGTGGTTAGGCTTTTGCCTTAATTTCTACCTTGTATTTGCAGATGCTTGCAAGGTGTTTAATCATAAGAGTGCACTTATCTTAGTCTAGAAGGTGTACTAGCATATATCCACCCACTCAACACTTATCAACACAAAACATAGTACCTATACGGAATATGGCGAAAGCACGTGACTACCTCTCCCGTGTGTCCTCAAGAACGCTTTAAGCTTTTATAAGTTCAGTTGCTAGGCTTATCCTTTGCTCAAAAGGATTGGGCCACTTGTTGCTCCTCAGTAACTTTTACTTTACTTGTTTTTAACTTCTCGGTGCTTATACCGAAAACCCCTAAAAATTGATCTTTTAGTGCTTGCAGTTATTCCTTGTCCAAAGTCACTTATCAATGCCTTCTGCTCCTCGTTGTCTTCGACACTCTTACTTATCAAAAACGCTACAATAGATCCCCTACAGTTGAGGATCATCAGCCCCAATGTGACCATAAAATATCTCATTCATAAAAGGAGAATAACTGACTTGTTTCTCACTAATATGAATAATTTTCTTCGCAAGATTCAATACACACTAATAAAGTTCTATTTCAAACGATTATAAATTTATTCATATATTAATCAAATGATAGATGTTGAGGGAGAGTGTTGTCGACCATCAAGTATCTTGCTTACCGTGAGCACACATTGTCACATCATACCTTCCAAGACACTTTATAAGCAGTAAGTTCAAGCATCGAATACTTAATCAACCGCAATTAGTATTTTGTGGGGAAAGACATTTATAACTCGAATATCAAATATACTTTCTCCTTCAATGACTATTCCTGCATTGGTTCTACATTTAAAGTTCACAACTTTAACCATGACCTCATGACAGGTTAACGATTCTTCTTCATGACATAGTCTAGACACGGTCTTTGTAGCTAGGCTGAAGCGGATGCCACTTCCCAGTTATCGCAAAGTAACCAGTCATTCAGTGGTCCAAGTTATACACAAGGTTTACATGTATCTTATACATTTTCCATGTGACTTTCTCAGCAGGTTGTTCCTTCCACCATAGTTGAAAGAAACCCCGTCCATATACTCACATTCCATTATTCTGATTTGCGACAAAGTGTTTCAAGTTCATCTACCACGTCATACGTGTTGATGTCGTTTAACATGCACTTGCAATTTAGATTTCATAGAATGAAGTATGGTGTATTGGGCAGTCATTCATAAGTGACGGTGAGTACGATACTCATCATCATCTTTCTTAATTACGGATTTATCAGGTGTATCTCCAAGCAGTTCTCGTATAACGTTGATCGAGTCATTACTAATGAGTATGTCTCTAATAGTGTTGGTATCAATAAATGAAGTAAGAACCATTTTACTTGAGTTCTACATCACCCTAAAAGATCCATAGTTATAAACATTTGGTTATGACATTATCTACATTGATATTGGCTAAGACATGAAGATTAAGTTCATAATATGGAGTTCATGTTTTAAAACAATTCTGGAACTCCCACTCGGACAAGCATCCATCATAGTTTATTCTAAGTGATTACACGATCCTTGAGAACTATACCTCCCCCGTGTGTCACGGCCATCAGTATATTCTCAAGGTGGGCCATCATGCCAATCACATCATCTATGTGACTCATGCTTGATCTTTCGATCATTGTGTCCCGAGGCCATGTTTCTGGACATGCAAGGCTCGCCACAATAACCTTAGACATTATATGTCACGTATGCAAGGTCATGTTTCTGTACATGCTAGGCTTGCTCCACCAATCTCATTTGAAAGCTAATATGTTTGACACCCGTATGTGATACGTCCAAAATGTATCTATAATTTCTGCTTGCTCCATGCCTCTTTTTTGTGATATTGCTATGATATTGATGAACTTCCATACACTTTAGATCATATTTGGACTAACCTATTAAATCAGTGCACCCCAGTGCCAGTTCCTGTTTTCTGCTATTTTTCTATTTCAGCTTTCCCCCTTATTAAAAGTACGAGAAAAAATCCGGGAAAAAATATAGGAAAAATTAGCGTACCGGAAGCTTCGCGAAGAGCCCGAGAGGGGCCAGAGGGGAGCCAGGGCGCCCTAGGCGTCCAGAGGGCGCGGCCCCACCCCTGTCCACACCAGGGGGCGCCTGGATCCCCTGGCCCACCTCTGGCTGCCCCCTTTCGCCTATTTATTCCCCGTGACGAGAAACCCTCGGGGACGGAACCCTTTTTCGCGATCTCTCCTCTGTTCCGCCGCCGCCGCGCTTCCAAGGTCGGGAGCACCAGAAGACCTCTTCCCAGCACCCTGCCGGAGGGAGGAACCACCTCCGCGAGCTTCTCCACCACCATGGATGCTTCCCGGATGAACCATGAGTAGTCCACCTTGGACCATGGGTCTATGATCAGTAGCTATGTGATGTTCTCCTCCCCTCTTTGTTCTTCATGGATTAGACCTCGTGAGCTTCCCTACATGATCGAGGCACATATGTAATCTTTCTGTTGTTGCTATGCTGAGTTTGCTGGGATCCGATGGATTATGAGATTATGTTCAGAATGTGATTGAGTTTTAGAATTGATTCTCTTCTTTTATATTTATGTTCTTGAGTAATTCTTGCATGTTCTCCGTTGATGTTTATTGCTTTGGCCAAGTAGTAGGTAGTGACTCCAAGAGGGAGCGTTATGCATGATTGTGGGTTCATGCCCCCCGATGACTAGCTTGAGTGACAGAAACATGAGTCTAGGGGATGTGTTGTTGCCACAAGGGGGAAAACAACGGTGCTTGTACTTGCGGGTGCAAGGATTGTTTACTTTACGCAAAGTTCTTTAATGCAGTTGTCCGTTGCTTTGAGTTTACACTTTGGGTGGGATTCGCAACTTAATACCAGCGAGATGTTCTGGATAGATATATCAAGGTGGATGATTAGTGGGTAGATGCAGATGGATTTCGGTCTACTTGTCTTGGCGTAGCGCCCATGCTTTTGAGCCTCTTCCTTTCCGCATAGCATAATTAGCATTGGTTTGCGCACATAATCGTGTCAATTGCCCAGCTGTGATTTGTTTATCTCGCATGGCTATTTTATCGTCTTTTGGGAGAGAGACATCACTAGTGAACATCATAGGACCCCAGTCCATATTCCTACTATTGTTTACACCTTCGATTTACTTTCAGTATTTACTTTTCCGCAGCTATCACTATCATTATTATCCCGTGCGTTTTATCCTTTGTAAGCAACAAGGCCGGAGGAATTGACAACTCCTCTGTACTCGTTGGGAGCAAAGCTATCTGTTGTGTGTGCAGGTCCAGGTGAAGTTAGCAATCCTTAGATTGTCAACGGCGCCAATTGTTCACTTCACCACCTACTTGTATCTGTTGGAGTCCTACGGGAGACACTCTAAACCTTAGCATATTTTCTAAGGGAAATTTGCCGCTATCTACATCTCACCTTCCACTTGGGGTAACCAACTAGGGGCGAGATGTTATCTCGTGTATCAAGCACATTTCTGGGGCCGTTGCCGGGGACTCCAATCTTCAAGATAGGGAAGTTGCACACTATCTTTTATCTTTGCTTTTTAGTCTTGTTAGTTTACCTTTTAGTTTTTTCTTTAGTGTCTTTTATCAAAAATCTAAAAATAATAGTATGTCTAGTTCCTTACTTGCAAATCAATGTCTGACTTCTTCGAAACTAGATCTTATTGGCATGGAGGATTCACCGAGGATCAACAAAAGTGGTACAAGGAACACCGCTTGTCTCAAAAGGGGATACATTTATGGAAACAAATACATCAGTTGTATGAGTATGCTAGAAACTTGTGCTCAATATATAATATATCTTTATGCTGGGATGAATCTTGTTGCTTCATGAGGCACAAACACCTTGCTTTCCAATGTGAGTACAATGATGATGAAACCTTAGCTTCTTATGCTAAGAGAAATTATGATTCTGATGATGCAGAGCAAATAGAAGAATTTGTTGCTTATAAGGTTGCCTATGAAATTACTTCTCTTATTAAAAATATTGATGATGCCCCTTACAAATCTGAAAGTCTTGCTATACTTAACTATTTTTTGGAAAATTACGATGCAAATTATTATATTACTGATCATCTTGAGAGAATCTCTCCCCCAAAGGAAGAGACTAATGATTTGCAGGACTCTATGGAAGAAGAAATTGCTGAAACTGAAAGCTCCTTGGATGAAAAAGAGGAGGAGAGTGACGAACAAAAGGAGGAAGAATGTATCCATCCATGTCTACCTTCTAATGAGAGTACTCTTTGAATCTCACCTTATATGAGTGTTATGATCCTATGAATTCTTTTGAAATATCCCTTTTTGATGAAGTTGATGCCTTCTATGCTTATGGCCGTGATGCCACTATGGATGATGCTTATGGAGATGAACTTTCTATAGTTCCTCATGTTAAGCATCAAATTTTTGCTATTGCACCCACACTTGATTGTCCTATTATCCTTTTGAAATCTCCAACTCATATTCCGGAGAATTGTGCTCTTATTAAGGCTCAATGTGATGGGTTGCATTTATCTTATGATCCTAAAAACCTTATTGGAAACAATACACGTGTGCTTGTAGGTCATGAACAACATGATTTATGTGATAGTTATATTCTTGATGTTGTTCATGATACTACTGAAAATTACTTTGAGAGAGGAAAGTTTGGTTATAGGAACTTCCATGTTACAAAAACACCTCTCTCTAAGATGAAACTTTCGAAGTTGTTCTTGTTCCACCTTCCTATGCATGTCACTTTGTGCTTCTTTGATTTATTTTCTTACAATATGCCTATGCATAGGAAGTGGGTTAGGCTTAAAAGTGTTTCATATTTGCTTCTTGATGCTCTCTTTTGCTTCAAAATTCTTATTCTTGTGAGAGCATCTTCTATAATCTTTAAGCCTAGCTAATGGCTTTAAAGAAGCGCTTTCGGAAGGCAGCCCGCAACGAATTTAGGATTTCCTTTTTGTTTTTCTTCTGTTTTTAGTGATCTTGATGATTTTACTACTGTAGCAACATCATTGTCTCTTTAATTTTCAAGCTTTGTGCCATTTATAGCCTCATATGACAAGGGAAGTGAAAGTTGTGACATGTTGTCCAGAAAACAGATTCTGTCCTTGTGACTAGAAAAATTATGCAAAAATCAGGGTTCATCTTTTTGAGCTGAAATGTTTACACCGCGTGCTCTATACAATTACTGAACTTTCGTATGTTCTGAGTTTTTTGATTTGAGTTGCAGAAGTATCTCTAAAAAAATTCTTTACTACCTGCTGGTCTGTTTTTCACAGATTCTGTCCTGTTTTGCCTTTTCTTCGTTTTGCAAACCTTAAGCTTGATTTTTCTTTGCAAAAACTTGTTGGCAATCTTGAGAAACAGTAGCTCTACAATATTATCTTTATTTACAGCAGAGAAAAATTATTTTATTATGGGTACTAACCTCGCTAATCAGATTATGATGACTTATGTATGAAGGGAGTTTTCAAGTGTGCGAGGGAAGATGATGAAAGAAGATTAAGAAGTGTCAATCGTTCAAGCTTGGGGATGCCCCCATGCATCCCCAAGAAATATTCAAGGAGACTCAAGCGTCTAAGCTTGGGGATGCCCCCGTGCATCCCCTTCTCCATCGACAATTATCACTTTGTCTCTCGTTTCACTATATTTTTATCACTTCATGTGTTATGTGCTATGCTTGGAGCGTCTCGCTCTTAGGTTTTGTTTTTAGTTTTCTTTAGATTTTCTTGCTGTTCATAACAAGTTAGAACCCAGCTTTCTTTGTGTGGGAGAGAAACACGCTCCACTTCCAAAATTTAGAACACAACATAGGATTTTTCATGCTTATCTTTGTTGTGTGTGTTCTTTATCTTTTCGTAGCTACTGTCATGTTTAGCTCTTAACTTTCATGCTTATCATTTCAAAGAGATTTTGTTTAGTTTGTTTCTAGTACTCTCTTAAGTTTTCATGTTTATCTTGTTTAGAGAGTTTTCTAGTTGCACTGAGTTTTGTGTCTTGACTTGAAGTAGGTAATTGAGGTTGCTATTCTTTTTGAAGTAGTAACTTGCAATAGTTTTGAGGTGTTGTTTTGAGTAATGTTTGGACTTTTGGTGTCAAGAGCTTTAGCCTATTAGTGATAGATGTTGTATTCTGGGCAATCCGTGTTTATTTTCAAAAAAACCTACAAATTAGTTGAGAACTCTACCTACTAGATTGATCACTACTCTTCTGAGGGGTCGAATATTAGAGTACACTCACGTACCATGAGTCGAGGATGCGCAAGGATAACCAAACCCCCATACACTCCTCCTCGGGGTACTTGTCTCTTTGTGAACCTCCTTATTAGATTGAGAGTTACCGATAATAAGTGCATGAGTTCTTCGGACTAATGTGAGTATTCGAAAGTTGACACTTCCACCTTCCCATATTTTGCTAGCCTTTCCTGTGTCGTGCATTGCTTCCTTCTCACTCCGAGAGTTAGCGTCCACCTTCGCCGGTACATCCAAACCCTTGGCACGATACGCTCTATCATCATAAGCCTGCTTATATCCTTCCTCAAAACAGCCACCATACCTACCTATCAAGGCATTTCCATAGCCTTTCCGAGATACATTGCCATGCAACATCCATCTTCTCATGACTTGATCTTCATGTCATACATACTACTTGCTTGATCGATGAGCCGCATGCTAGTTGGTCCTTGCCCTAATCATTTCTACATGACGCGCTAGTATCATTGCATATCCTGCTACACTGGAAGAGGCATACATTTTCATACATCATGATAGTTACATCTTCTTTATGATTTGAGTACTTTGTAAAGTGTGAAAGATATTCTATACTTTTTGTAATATATAGAGTGTTGCCCCTAAAGTGAGGAAAAGATCCCAAAGAGGACAAAATCAAAAGATCCCAAAGAGGACAAATGAGAGAGAAATAGAAAGAGCCATTGAGGCCACCAAAAATACAAAAAAATAGAAAAAAGAAAAAAAGAAAAAAAAGAGAGAAGGGGGCACACTACTATTCCTTTTGAGAGATCCACACTCGTACTCCCTCTTATATCTTGTACTACATAGAGATTATCATTCATGCATATAGCTATGTGGGGACCTTCACACTATAGAACTTGGCTTGTATATTCCAATGATGAGCCTCCTCAAATGAGCTCTAGGTCTTCTTGAGAAAGCAAGTTGGATGCACCCTCACTAGTTCCATTGGAAAGCTTACCTTAGCTCATATGTGCATCCATTGCATGGCAATCCCTACTCCTCACATCATATCTATCATTTGGCTTTCTCTCGCCTATGATTGTCCTCATTGATGTGATCCTTTCACACCTTTTTGTCTTCATCCTCCACCTTATTCTCTCTTTTCCATCTTAAGTGTCAACTTTCTTGCTTACGCTCATCCATTGCATGAGTGCTCAAAATGTAGAAAAGGAGTGGATCATTTTGACTTGTACCTGGCTAGTGGTCTGGGGATGAGTCAAGATAAGATTCCAAAGAAGACCAAGTGTGACACTTTAGTAGATTGAGTTCTCAACAATAAAAATAATTTTTCTCTCGTATATCCCTATCCCCTTTCTTGCATGCAAACACCATTTGGAGACATTCGAGTCACGGACAGCGAGAGCTCTTGCACCTTTATGTTCTTATGTTGCTTGTTTCAATACTAAATATAGACTCTTGCATGTTATGACTTGAATTGAATTACATGACTTGATTGCTTTACTTAAAAGTTCTTATATGGTTGTTAGCATGTCACCATAGAAATTATGCTTGTTATCATTTACCTACTCGAGGATGAGCAGGAATTAAGCTTGGGGATGTTGATACGTCCAAAACGTATCTATAATTTCTACTTGCTCCATGCCTCTTTTGTGTGATATTGCTATGATATTGATGAACTTCCATACACTTTTGATCATATTTGGACTAACCTATTAACTCAGTGCACCCCACTGCCAGTTCATGTTTTCTGCTGTTTTTCTATTTCAGGTTTCCCCCTTATTAAAAGTACCAAAAAAATTCTGGGAAAAATATAGGAAAAACCAGCGTACCGGAAGCTTCGCGAAGAGCCAGAGAGGGGCCAGAGGGGAGCCAGGGGGCCAAGGCGGCCAGAGGGCGCGGCCCCACCCCTGGCTGCGCCAGGGGGGCGCCTGGAGCCCCTGGCCCACCTCTGGCTTCCCCCTTTCGCCTATTTATTCCCCGTGACGAGAAACCCTCGGGAACGGAACCCTTTTTCGCGATCTCTCCTCTATTCCGCCGCCGTCGCGCTTCCAAGATCGGGAGCACCAGAAGACCTCTTCCCAGCACCCTGCTGGAGGGAGGAACCACCTCCGGGAGCTTCTCCACCACCATGGATGCTTCCCGGATGAACCGTGAGTAGTCCACCTTGGACCATGGGTCTATGATCAGTATCTATGTGATGTTCTCCTCCCCTCTTTGTTCTTCATGGATTAAACCTCGTGAGCTGCCCTACATGATCGAGGCACATATGTAATCTTTCTGCTGTTGCAATGCTGAGTTTGTTGGGATCCGATGGATTATGAGATTATGTTCAGATTGTCATTGAGTTTTATATTTGATTCTCTTCTTTTATATTTATGTTCTTGAGTAATTCTTGCATGTTCTCCGTTGCTGTTTATTGCTTTGGCCAAGTAGTAGGTAATGACTCCAAGAGGGAGCGTTATGCATGATCGTGGGTTCATGCCCCCCGATGACTAGCTTGAGTGACAGAAACATGAGTCTAGGGGATGTGTTGTTGCCACAAGAGGGAAAACAACGGTGCTTGTAATTGCGGGTGCAAGGATTGTTTACTTTAGGCAAAGTTCTTTAATGCAGTTGTCCGTTGCTTTGAGTTTACATTTTGGGTGGGATTCGCAACTTAATACCAGCGAGATGTTCTGGATTGATATCTCAAGGTGGATGATTAGTGGGTAGATGCAGATGGATTTTGGTCTACTTGTCTTGGCGTACCGCCCATGCTTTTGAGCCTCTTCCTTTCTGCATAGCATAATTATCGTTGGTTTGCGCACATAATCCTGTCAATTGCCCAGCTGTGATTTGTTTACCTCGCATGGCTATTTTATCGTCTTTTGAGAGAGAGACATCACTAGTGAACATCATAGGACCCCGTTCCATATTCCTACTATTGCTTACACCTTCAATTTACTTTCAGTATTTACTTTTCCGCAGCTATCACTATCATTATTATCCCATGCGTTTTATCCTTTGTAAACAACAAGGCCGGAGGAATTGACAACTTCTCTATACGTTGGGATCAAAGCTATCTATTGTGTGTGCAGGTCCAGGTGAAGTTAGCAATCCTTAGATTGTCAACGGCGCCAATTGTTCACTTCACCGCCTACTTGTATCTATTGGAGTCCTACGGGAGACACTCTAAACCTTAGCATATTTTCTAAGGGAAATTTGCCTCTATCTACATCTCACCTTCCACTTGGGGTAACCAACGAGGGCCGAGACGTTATCTCGTGTATCAGTGTGACACGCGATGCCTCCATAATGGAGATCTTTCTAGATGGTGCTTCACTAAGGAAGGACACTTTGTTGGATTAGTGAGGGATCATCCTATAATGCTACAGTCGTATATCTAATACAAGCAAAACAGGATGCAACAATATAAATCATACTAACTATGATGCCCCCGTGCAAATTAAAGTTTAGACGCCTTTACTTTATCTTTTGCAACTTTTACGTGGCTGATAGGGCTTTCGACATAGAACCATTTCTATGCCTACAAACATACAAGCCACAACACTAATCCCCCAATTATCTCTATTACACCCCTGTCGGGGCCCTCCATTGCAAACATATTCGCATCGCTAATGTTAGAGAGACAGACACCCCCAGAGCCACTTATATGGTACAAGCCATATATCAAGCGTGGAACCAGTCTCGCATAAACACGCAAGGTCGGTCAGGGCCGCTTCATTTGAACATTGCCGCAATGCTAAATGAGTACATGTGAGAGGGTAACAATTGGAGAATTGATGCCCACATACTAGATCTGTTCTATCCATACAATACATTTACACATAGCCTTGCTCTGATACCACTGTTGGGGAACGGGGCAGAAAAAAATATTTTTTCTTAACATACAACTCCCAAACCCAAGACCTATGATATGCCAATGCAAGTAACGGATGGAAATAGGTCACATACCAGTATGTAGTCCGTTGAGCGGGAAACGTTCCCGCGTGAACGTGGTTGATGTAGTCGTACCCGCCGATCCTCGATATGGCGGAGATCCTCGACGACTCCAGAAGCCACCCGGTCCTTGTAGACCGATGACGGGATTACGTCCCCGTCGGAACGTTGTCGGTGAAGACGCCTCGCTACGGCCTCGACGACGAAGGAGCACCACAAGTGTAGCGCCTCGTGGGATTACACACATACGATGTACCCGACGTCCCTCCGGGCTTCTGATACGTCCCAAACGTATCTATAATTTCTGCTTGCTCCATGCATGTTTTGTGTGACTTTGCCATGTTTTACATACACTTCCATACACTTTTGATCATATTTGGACTAACTTATTAACTCAGTGCACCCAGTTGCCAGTTCCTGTTTTCTGTTGTTTTTGTACTTAAGGTTTTCCGGCCATTAAAAGTGCTCCAAAAATTCTGGAAAAATTATATAAAAAATTAGCGTCCCGGAAGCTTACGGAATCACCAAGGAAGGAAGGGAGGGCCACCACCAGGCAGCCAGGAGGGTGCCTGGCGCGGCCCAGCCCTAGGTCGTGCCACCTGCCCTTCTGACTTCCTCGTGGCCCCTCTCGGTGCCCCATTTGGCCCCTATTTTTACCCCCACGGAGGAAACCCTGATTCCATACCCCTTTTCTCCAGAAGCAATTCCGATCTCCGCCGCCATCGCCAACAAGCTTCGGGGGACCAGAATTCCTGTGTCGGATCCCTGCCGGGACGGGGAAGTGCCCCCGGATTCATCTCCATCGACGTTGCTTCCTCCCTCCATGAAGCGGGAGTAGTTCTTCCTCGGGGCTGAGGTTTCTACCAGTAGCTATGTGTTCTTCTCTCTCTCCCATGATGTGATCTTCCTTGTGATCATAGGCTATGTTAATCTAGGGTAATCCCATGATATTTCCCCTTCCTCTATGTATTGGATTGATGTACTCAATTGATCTTATCTAGTATAATCCCCGAGACCAAGGTGACAGCGGTCTATTGGACATGGGTTAGAATAATATTATCATGAGTGATTTCCTCTTTTGTGTGTTGATTGAAGATTGAGAGTCTCTTGGTGCTTGTCTTTGACTATCCTTGAGATATGTTGTGGTGATTGTGGTACTCTCTTTGGATGGCCGCGGTGACATTGGGAAATCCATAGATAGAGAACTACGAACTTTGAGGTGTGCTTTTGTAGCCCTACATAATTCTCATCCTCTCTTGACCACAAAGGAATGACCTCCGAGTGCGTCTCCATTGCATGTTTTATGGGAAATATCATGTGATTAGACTATGTTAATGTTGTTGGGAGTTGCCACTAGTGAAAGTATGAAGCCTAGGCCTTGTTTCCATCATTGTTACACCGTTTGCACTCACTTTTGTCACATGTTTGCTTGCTGCACTTTTCATTACAGATTTATATTACCTTGCTTTTCCACACCTATCACCCATATTTTACCATCTCTTCGCCGAACTAGTGCACCTATACAACTCCTAGTTGTATTAGGTGTGTTGGGGGCACAAGAGACTTCTTGTATCTTAATTGCAGGGTTGCTTGAGAGAGACCATCTTCAACCTCTACTTCCCTGAGTTCGATAAACCTTAGGTCATCCACTTGAGGGAAATTGCTGCTGTCCTACAAACCTCTGCGCTTGGAGGCCCAACATAGTCTACAAGAATAGAAGCCTGCGTAGACATCAAGCTATTTCTGGCACCGTTGCCGGGGAGATAAGGCTTGAAGGTATATCTCTAGATTCTGCAATTAAATCTTTTCGTTTCTTGTTTTTATTTTCACTAGTTAGGCTTATGGAAAACTGCAATCTTAGTTCGCTGCTTCGGGGAGGCCGCTTTACCACACCCGTGGTAGAGAAGTCTCCTCCACCTAATGAATGTATCCCATTCAAAATACCACTTGGGATAATTGAAAAGGTTATGAATGATCATTATGCAGGGGATGGAACAGTCCATCCTAGTGTTCATATGTTGAAACTTACAGAACTTTGTGAGTTATTTAAGATTTCAGGTTTGACAAGAGGTGAAGTCATGAAGAAATTATTTGCCTTGTCACTGAAAGGAAAAGCATTGGAATGGTATTGGCTACTAGGTGATTCTCACCTGCTGGACTGGGAAGAGATCCAGTCTCTCTTTTACTCCAAGTTTTATCCTCTTCATGGAGTCCATGAGAATAGGAATTATGTTTATAATTTATATCCTCATGACGGAGAGAGCATAGCTCAAGCTTGGGGGAGACTGAAAACTTTGATGCTAAAATGTCCTAACCATGGGCTCCCCAAAGATATGATTATTACTAATTTCTATGCAAGGCTATCTCGACAGGATAAATACTTGCTCGATGCTTCCTCGATGGGTTCTTTCACAAACGAAAAGATTGATGCTAAATGGGAACTCCTTGAAAGAATCCAACACAATACTGAAGATTGGGAGATCGACAAAGGTAAAGAGTTAGGTATAATTTATGAGTATGATTGCATTAAGTCCTTTGTTGAAACTGCAAGCTTTACTAAGTTTAGTGCTAAGTTTGGGCTTGATTCTCAACTCCTTGTTGATTTCCTCAAATCTTTTGCTTCACATCTTAATATGCCTAAGGAGAATTGGATCAAGCATCATAACCCTTTTAAAGAGATTTGCAAAGAAAATGAAATTGTTAATGATGATTGCAACATGCATGATCCAATTCCTGAAAATGAAGTTTTATATAAGCATGTTAATTTTTGTGGAGTGGATAGACCTTGTGAAAGGCCTATGATTGAAGAAGAGAAGTATTGTAAGCAACATAAGCATGAAAGAACAATCACTTGGGTTAGAGATTTAAATGAAATTGCTAGAGAATTGTGTGACCTTTATCCTTTTACTTGTGAACTTTGATGCATAAAGGGTCACTTCAATTTTCAGTGCATGTACTTCCAAAACATAACTGTTAGCCAGTTGTGTGATGACATGATCACCCCTGATCTTTATGATGATCTTATGTTATTTTTTATGTGTGAAGAGTTATCAGAAAAGACTTCTTGGCTAGATGTTCATGCTTTGGGAATAAATAACACTTTGCAGAATTGCCATCTCTATTGTGTTGTTAATTTCCATGATAATGATTACATAAAAAATATTAGAAAGGAGGGAACTTTACCAAAGTATAAAAATGTCTCTTATGTTTCTACTAATAAAAAGGAGAGTTTCTCCCAAGTTTCCCCTATTGTTTCTAATGATAAACCTGGATATGTGGAGAAGCTTTCTCTCCAACCACTCCTTCCTAAGGTGAAGAAGAAGAAAAATAAGAGGAGGAGGAAGAGGAGCAAGAAGGAAGAAGATTGGATAACAACCTGTCCTGAGCATATTCCTCGCATCGATTTTTATCCTAACGGACAGAAATTTATGGAGGATGGTGAGCTTGATTGCATTCATTATTATCTTGAAGATAAGTATGTAGGTACTATTGAAGATGATTTTGATTATGATATGCATGTTACTTTTTGTGATGATGATAATGCTACTTATGATCTTGAAAATCTTTTTGGTACCAACTCTAAGAGTGATGATATAGATATGGAAAGCTCTAAGCTTGGGGATGATAGGATTGCAAGTCCTTTACCCATTAGTGATGTGGTAATTCATAATTCTTTTGCTAGTAAGAATAAAAACATCATGTTTACAAATATAGTTGCTAGCAATGATAATGCTCTTCTCTACTATGATGATGTTATAACTCCTATCTATAGTGATTTTAAAGATACCTATGACATAAGGAGAAATTATCCTTATGAAACTTGTCATAATCATGGAGGTAATTACTCCCTTGTTGAACACCATCTTCCTAATATAGAATTAATCTATAGTGTTCAAGTTGTTTATGATAGTCCTACTCCCACTATTACCAATGAGAAAGATTATGCTTATGTGGGGAGTAAGAATACCCTTTTGCATGTGGATCAGGGTAACAATGCTTTATGTGATGCTTATATTGTTGATTTTATTCATGATACTACTGGAAATTATTATGAGAAGGGAACATATTCTTATATATATTTCAATAATATCAAGTTCCCTCTCTTTATGTTGAAGGCTTTAAAGTTGCACTAATTTTGCCTTCCTATGCTAATATCTTTATGCTTCAATGAGTTATTCCTCTACAAGATCCCTTTGCATAGGAAGAATGATAGACTTAAATGTGTTTGTTATTTGCTTCTTGATGCTCTCTTTTGTTCTTCAACTCTTATTCCTTATTCCTATGAGAGCATCATTAAAATCTTAAGCCTATCTTTATGGCTATAAAGAAAGAGCTCTAGGGAGACAACCCTTGTTATCTTTACTTTGAGTTTTTACTTTATGTTTTTAGTGGTCTTGATGATTTTTACTAATGTAGCAACATCATTGTATCTTTATTTTTCAAGCTTTGTGCCAAGTATAGCCTCATATGACAAGGGAAGTGAAAGTTGTGACATGCTGTCCAGAAAACAGATTATGTCCTCGTGGCGGGAAAAATCAGAATAAATCACCAGTTCATCTTTTTGAGCTGAATTTTTTACAAAGCGTGCTCTATACAATTACGGAACTTTCGTATGTTCTGAGTTTTTTTATTTGAGTTGCAGAAGTATCCCTAAAAAATTCTTTACTACCTGCTGTTCTGTTTTTCACAGATTCTGCCACGTTTTGTCTCTCCTAACTTTTGCAAACCTTAAGCTTGCTTTTTATTTTCAAAAACTTTTTGGCAATCTTGAGAAACAGTATCTCTTCAAGAATATCTTTATATCCAGTGGGGAAAATTATTTATTAAGGGTACTAACTTCTCTAATCAGCTTATGATGAGTTATGTATGAAGGGAGTTTTCAAGTGTGCGATGGAAGATGATGAAAGAAGATTCGGGAGTGTCAAGCGCTCAATCTTGGGGATGCCCCCGTGCATCCCCAATAAATATTCAAGGAGACTCAAGCGTCTAAGCTTGGGGATGCCCCCATGCATCCCCTTCTCCATCAACAATCATCAGTTCGTCCTTCGTCTCGCTATATTTTTATCACTTCATGCGTTATGTGCTATGCTTGGAGCGTCTTGCTCTTAGGTTTTATTTTTAATTTTCTTTAGCTTTGCTTGCTGTTCATAACAAGTTAGATCCCGTCTTACTTTGTGTGGCAGAGATACACGCTCCGCTTGAACTAGAACTCCTCATAGGATTTGCATGCTTATTCTTTTAGCTGTGAGTTGTAGTGCTTTAGTTTTTCTAGAGCTTTTCTTTTGTTTTAGGTTGAACTTTCTATAGGTTGCATGTTTTATCTTGTTAGAGAGTTTGCCTGTTGCACTAAGTTTTGTGTCTTGACTAGAAAGTAGGTAGTTGAAGTTGCTATTCTCTTTATAGTAGTAACTTGCAATAGTTTTGAGATATTGACTAGAGTAATGTTTGAACTTTTGGTGTCAAGAGCTCGAGCCTATTAGTGATAGATGTCGTATTTTTGGCAATCCGTGTGTTTTTCGAAAACCAAAAACCCATGTTGAGAACTCTAGGTACTAGATGGATCACTAACCTCTGGAGGGTTCGAACCATGAGTCGAGGATGCGCAAGGATAACCAAACCCCCATACACTCCTCCTCGGGGTACTTGTCTCATTGTGAACCTCCTAATTAGATTGAGAGTTACCGATAATAAGTGCATGAGTTCTTCGGAATAATGTGAGTATTCGAAAGTTGACACTTCCACCTCCTCATATTTTCTAGCCTCTCATGTGTCGTGCATTGCCTTCTTCTCACTCCGAGAGTTGGCGTCCACCTTCGCCGGTACATCCAAACCCTTGGCATGATACGATATGTCATCAAAAACCTCATTATATCTTTCCTCAAAACAGCCACCATACCTACCTATCAAGGAATTTCCATAGTCTTTCCGAGATACATTGCCATGCAACATCCACCTCTTCATGACTTGATCTTCATGTCATACATGTTCCTGCTACACTGGCAGCGGCATACATTTGCATCATGATAGTTATATCTTCTTTATGTGAGTACCTTTTTAAAGTGTGAAAGATCTCCTATATTCTTGTAAAACATAGAGTATTTCCCCTAAAGTGAGGAAAAGATCCCAAAGAGGACAAAATCAAAAGATCCCAAAGAGGACAAATGAGAGTTAAATAGAAAGAGCCATTGAGGCCACCAAAAAATACAAAAAAATACAAAAAAGAGAAAAAGAAAAATAAAAAGAGCGAAGGGGGCACACTACTATTCCTTTTGAGAGATCCACACTAGTACTTCATCCTCTATCCCTTGTACTCCATAGAGATCATCATCATGCATATAGCTATGTTGGGACCTTCACACTATAGAACTTGGCTTGTATATTCCAATGATGAGCCTCCGCAAACGAGCTCTAGGTCTTCTTGAGCAAGCAAGTTAGATGCACCCCCACTAGTTCCCTTGAAGAGATTTTAGCTCACATGTGCATCCGTTGCATGTTAATCCCTACTCCTCACATCATATCTATCATATGGCCTTCTCTCGCCTATGATTGTCCTCATTGATGTGAGCCTTTCACACCTTTTTGTCTTCCTCCTCCACCTTCTTTCTGTTTCGCCTTTTAGGTGTCAACTTTCTTTCTCACGCTCATCCATTGCATGAGTGCTCAAAATATCGAAAGGGAGTGGATCAGTTTGACTTGTACCTGGCTAGTGGTCTGGGGACGAGTCAAGATAAGAATCCAAAGGAGACCAAGTGTGAAACTTTAGTAGATAGTTGTTCTCAGCAACCTTTTCTCTCTTTTTCCCTATCCCCTTTCTTGCACGCAAACACCATTTGGAGACATTCGAGTCACGGACAGCGAGAGCTCTTGCACCTTTTGTTCTTTTGTTGCTTGTGTCAATGCTAATATAGACTCTTGCTTGTTAAGACTTGAATTGAATTGCGTGCTTTGATTGCTTTATTAAAAGTCCTTATATGGTTGTGTGGCATGTCACCACAGAAATTATGCTTGTTATCATTTACCTACTCGAGGACGAGCAGGAATTAAGCTTGGGGATGTTGATACGTCCCAAACGTATCTATAATTTCTGCTTGCTCCATGCATGTTTTGTGTGACTTTGCCATGTTTTACATACACTTCCATACACTTTTGATCATATTTGGACTAACTTATTAACTCAGTGCACCCAGTTGCCAGTTCCTGTTTTCTGTTGTTTTTGTATTTCAGGTTTTCCGGCCATTAAAAGTGCTCCAAAAATTCCGGAAAAATTATATAAAATATCAGCGTCCCGGAAGCTTCCGGAATCACCAAGGAAGGAAGGGAGGGCCACCACCAGGCAGCCAGGAGGGTGCCTGGCGCGGCCCAGCCCTAGGCCGCGCCACCTGCCCTTCTGACTGCCTCGTGGCCCCCCACCTGCCCTTCTGACTGCCTCGTGGCCCCTCTCGGTGCCCCCTTTGGCCCCTATATTTACCCCCACGGAGGAAACCCTGATTCCAGACCGCTTTTCTCCAGAAGCAATTCCGATCTCCTCCGCCATCGCCAACAAGCTTCGGGGGACCAGAATTCCTGTGCCGGCACCTCTGCCGGGACGGGGAAGTGCCCCCGGATTCATCTCCATTGACGTTGCTTCCTCCCTCCATGAAGCGGGAGTAGTTCTCCCTCGGGGCTGAGGTTTGTACCAGTAGCTATGTGTTCTTCTCTCTCTCTCCCATGATGTGATCTTCTTTGTGATCATAGGCTATGTTAATCTAGGGTGATCCCATGATATTTCCCCTTCCTCTATGTATTGGATTGATGTACTCAATTGATCTTATCTAGTATAATCCCCGAGACCAAGGTGCAGCGGTCTATAGGACATGGGTTAGAAGAATATTATCATGAGTGATTTCCTCTTTTGTGTGTTGATTGAAGATTGAGAGTCTCTTGGTGCTTGTCTTTGACTATCCTTGAGATATGTTGTGGTGATTGTGGTACTCTCTTTGGATGGTCGCGATGACATTGGGAAATCCATAGATAGAGAACTACGAACTTTGAGGTGTGCTTTTGTAGCCCTACATAATTCTCATCCTCTCTTGACCACAAAGGAATGACCTCCGAGTGCGTCTCCATTGCATGTTTTATGGGAAATATCATGTGATTAGACTATGTTAATGTTGTTGGGAGTTGCCACTAGTGAAAGTACGAAGCCTAGGCCTTGTTTCCATCATTGTTACACCGTTTGCACTCACTTTTGTCACATGTTTGCTTGTTGCGCTTTTCATTACAGATTTATATTACCTTGCTTTGCCACACCTATCACCCATATTTTACCATCTCTTCGCCGAACTAGTGCACCTATACAACTCCTAGTTGTATTAGGTGTGTTGGGGACACAAAAGACTTCTTGTATCTTAATTGCAGGGTTGCTTGAGAGAGACCATCTTCAACCTCTATTTCCCTGAGTTCGATAAACCTTAGGTCATCCACTTGAGGGAAATTGCTGCTGTCCTACAAACCTCTGCGCTTGGAGGCCCAACATAGTCTACAAGAATAGAAGCGTGCGTAGACATCAGCTTCGAACTAGAAGAGCAGCGGAAAGGAGATGGATTCAAATCCTGATTCCAGAAGCACGACGGCCTGTGAATGGTGGAGAAATCCCCAACCCAGTGTAGATTCCAAACAAGGGGAGTCCACTAGAAGGAAGGAGAAAGAGAGAGAGATGAGAACTTGTCTCAAAATTCATGAAGAAAATGGGCAACCTACCCCTCCTTATATAGGCCAAGGAGAGGGGCAACCTCCCTCCACTTCCCATGTGGGACTAATCATATAGGGAGGGGGGGATGGCGCACCCTAAAAGGGGTGGGCCCCCTTTCTTGGCGCCATGGCCCAATGGGAAGACTCCCTCTTCCCCTAATGGGCCCTATGAGGCCCATGTGCCTTTTAATTCATTATTTAATTATTTAAATCAGATTTTTAATATTTAATTAAATATTTAAATACTAAAACATATTTAAATAATATTTTGAACAATTCAAAATCTCCAGAACCATTTTTGGCCTCCACAGGAACAATTCTAGTGTTCTCTCTTATTTCACCAATGATCCCGAATCTATCCTTAATGCGTCGAATACCCTTAAGTTTGACACCCTATGGTCCGGGAAACATCAGACATGATCAAGACACTCTCTTGATCAATGACTAATCAATTGGACCTGGTGACAATCCTTGATAGCCCCTGCGCTTCCATCGAATGAACTACATCTTTGTTGGATCCGTTAATGTTGTGCATGTTCCTTTGTCCTGGGGTGCTTTTTTTGTCCGAGGTTTGTGCATCGGTATCCAATATACCAAGTTCATCCTCGTTACTGACAAACATGTTTACTCTTTCTCGCGATATTGCAACCCCCGTGACCTAGTCACATGTTGTAGCGACCCAATTCACATAGAATTTAAGTCTCTGTGTTCAAGTGCCAGTCCCTGGATCGAACTCGCTGGCACACACAGTATTATAGATGTATATCAAACTACAAGTGCATCATTATTACAACGTATGATCCAGAGTAAAGAAATAACAAGTTGCATAGCTCAAGGCTAGCTTATTCAATATAAATATAGCGGAAGCAAAAGCAAGTAACGTGGAGTCCATCAACAGTCACATGCGAACATGCTGAGTGTAGACTCGCAACCCCTAAACCTACCTTACTGATCGTCTGAAAAACCTGCAACACCGAAGGTTACAGCCCGACAACGGGTCAGTACATCTGATTTGTACGGCAAGTGACACGGAAAAGATTATATAAAGGACCTACAACTACATGCAAGGTAAGTCAAAGGAAAGGCTTATGGTTTAGTTTTGCAGAAAGCCAATTTTCTCCTGAACTAAACTAGTCAAAATTTTAAGTTGAACTTACTACTTAAGAACGAACTGGGCACACCAGTTCCAACACCACACCCTTTATTTAATCTTGCCCACTCAATTTATTAAGGTGATTCATATGTCAAGATCCTCCAGTAACAGTAATGTCTAGTAGCTCAAGGATGTCCATAACCGGGGACACGGCTAATCATGATTAGTTTTTACTCTGCAGAGGTTAGTACACTTTCCCCGCTGGACTCAACCCGAAGATTGAGACGAAGTCTTTCAGAAGAGGTCACCTACACCCAACGGCAAGCCGGTACCACCTATCACATCTACATCTGCTAGATTTGCACGGGAGAGGCTTCCTACATCATACTCAACTAAGCCAGAGCCCATATGGCCAGCGACTGTACATGTAAGCTCCTAGTCACCAAGTATGTCTGATCTTTTTGAGCCTGGACAGCGCCCACTACGTCATAGGGTACTCGCCATGACGTGTTGTCAACCACCAAACCAACCATTAGGGGTACAACCTGGTCTCGACCTTAGATAAGGAAACGAGCCCCCAGGAAGCACTCCCTGCCCGTCCAGGAGTGATTTCTATTTATTAAACGGTTGCTACACAAGTTATTAAATATCTCACATGCACTCCATGAATTTACACAACCCAAACCACGTCTACAAAGCATAGCCATAAAGCAACAACATGGCTAGGTTGATCTACGGTAGACAAGTCAAAACATGTGGCTATCCTAACTGGTTTTGCAGCAACAGAATAATAAACTACCCATCATGAAATAGGTTGATATTCCTTAACATAATGCATATAGAAAATATAGGTATGAGTATGGTCAAAGCATCACTTGCCTTCTTGCTGGTCCTGACGGTTACAATCCTCACAAAACGAGGCGGCACACTCCGGACAATCTATACGAGCAAACATAGCACCAATCAATCATATATTAAACACAATTATGCTCAAACAATAATAAACATTCAAATAACAGTATCAAAACTTTCCTAACAGTAGCTAAACTTAAAGTACTTGTCAAATAAAAACCAACGCAAAAAGAACCGGCGCAAACGGGCGCACCGGTAAAAAGTTACGGCTGCCGGAAGTTCAAATTTGGATCAGCTTGGGATCCAAATTTAAATACTTCAAACTTCTGGAACACTAAGTCTACTGGCTAGGAAATTTCACCACGGTCGCAACGCAACTGGAATCACTCGATTTCGAGCTACGGTTAAAAAGTAGTCGCGAAAACGATATCGGGTGAAAAACGGGGTACCGGGGTGTTCTACTGTAAAAAGGACCCGTACGTAAATAAAAGTTTTCTGGAAAACGCGATCGGATCCCCGGGCGGTTTGGCTCTAGATCTGGAAAAAAAATTCCAAACGCGTTTTTTTTTCTATCTCTTCTTCCTCACGGGCACGGGCACAGGCACAGGCACAGGCACAGGGGAGCCATGGAGGCATGGAGCTCGGGAGAGCTCGGCTGGCTCCGGCCGGCTCCGGCCGAGGGCGGCAGGGGGGGCGGCGGCCGGCCAGGCGCGGGCGCGGCGGAGGCCGTGGGCGGCGGGGCGGGCGGCCAGGCGCGAACGCACGGCCGTGGGCGCGGCGGCCATGGCGCGGGCGGCCAGGAAGCTCGCGGCGGCGCGGCCGGCCGGCGAGGCGGCGGCCCGGCGGCGGCGCGGCTAGGCGGCGGCGCGGCTCCGGTGAGGCACGGCTAGGGCGCAGGCGGCGGCGGCTCGCGAAAATTACCTCGAAAAAACGCGAAAAACGCAACTCCGGCGATGCGCCGGCGAAATTCCGGCGATGCTCCGGCGATGACGTCGGCGGCGGCGGGTCCCGCGGATTAATTTAGAGCTAACCCTAAAATGCTAAGCGAAAAATAAATTTGCCCTAATCGGGGCTATTTATAGCCAGACCCTAATCTTTTTTTTAAAATCCGAGATAAATACAAAATCGGTCTGCGGGAAAAAAAACAGACCAGGCCCATTAGGCCCAAAACAATATTAGAAAAACACGGAAATTTATTTTAAAATTCCGTCTTCGCCAATATTTTTAAAATAATAAAATTGAATTTTTGGCTTGACCAAAATATTAAAATAAAATAAAAACTATGCAACTTATTTTTAAATATTTTTAAATACTTTTCTGGCATTTTAAAAATACCGAAAACTCCGAAAATTGATTTAAAAACTTTTCCGAAGCATAAATAAATTCCAAAAATAATTTTAGAAAATATTTATAACTCCCAAGTAAAATTAAAAAGTCTCACAAAATATTTTAAACTATTTTTCAAGAAATTAAAAATGGGGATAAGTCCTTTTATATCCTCTCGAGCGAACTGCCATGTGTTGAAAAAATGTTTTAAAATATTTTAAAACTCCAGAAGAATGCGGAAGCAGCATGAGATGCATATGATGATCTATTAACATCTGAATTTAGAAAATTGGGATGTTACAAACCTACCCCCCTTAAGATGAATCTCGTCCTCGAGATTCGAACTGGCTAGCAAAGAGATGCGGGTGGTCTTTCTTCAGATCTTCTTCACGCTCCCAAGTTGCTTCCTCTTCGGTATGATGATCCCACTGAACCTTGCATAGTCTGATCGTCTTGGTGCGGGTAACTCTTTCGGCAGTCTCCAGAATCTTCACAGGTTTCTCCTCATAAGTCAAGTCACTCTCCAACTGAATTGCCTCAAGTGGCACTGTATCTCTCAAAAGAATATCTGCCATCTCTGCATGACACTTCTTCAGCTGGGATAAGTGAAACACATCATGAACTCCTGACAAAGCTTCTGGCAACTCCAACTGATAAGCTACCTCTCCTCTGTGCTCCAAGATCTTGTAAGGCCCCACAAAACGTGGTGCTAACTTGCCCTTGATTCCAAACCTCTTGATTCCGCGAATTGGTGAAACTCTGAGATATGCATTGTCTCCAACCTCATAGGTTACATCCTTGCGCTTAGCATCTGCATAACTCTTCTGCCTGGACTGTGCTATCTTCAGTCTATCACGGATCAACTTGACCTTCTCCTCGGCATCTCTGATCAGGTCTGGGCCAAACAACTGACGTTCTCCTACCTCATCCCACCTCAACGGAGTCCTGCACTTCCTGCCATACAGCAACTCGAATGGTGCCATCTGAAGACTAGCCTGGTAACTGTTGTTGTATGAGAACTCAGCATACGGTAAGTTGTCATCCCAACTCGAACCATAATCAAACGCACAAGCCCTCAACATATCCTCCAAGATCTGATTGACTCTCTCGGTCTGCCCATCCGTCTGAGGATGGAACGTTGTACTGAACTCCAGCCTAGTGCCCAAGGTCTCATGCAACTGACGCCAAAACTTCGAAGTAAACTGAGTACCTCTATCAGACACAACCTTGCTTGGAACTCCATGCAAACACACGATCCTGGACATATAAATCTTGGCTAGCTTGGCACTGTTATAAGTTGTCTTCACTGGAATGAAGTGAGCAACCTTGGTCAAACGATCAACAATCACCCAAATAGAATCATATCCTGACCGAGTCCTGGGTAAACCAGTAATAAAGTCCATACCTATCTGATCTCACTTCCAATCTGGTATAGGCAAAGGCTGCAACAATCCTGCTGGCTTCTGATGCTCAGCCTTGACTCTCTGGCAAACATCACACACAGCAATAAACTGCGCTATCTCTCGCTTCAGGCTAGGCCACCAAAATCTCTCCCTCAAATCCAAATACATCTTGGTATTCCCGGGGTGAATAGAATAAGGTGAATCATGGGCCTCCTGAAGAATCAACTTCCTGATCTCTGCATCCTGCGGTACACAAATGCGCTTCTCAAACCAAATGGCTCCATGCTCATCCTCACGGAAACCCTCTGCTTTTCCTTTGGTCATATTCACTTTTATCTCATCAATTTCTGCATCACCCTTCTGAGCTTCTCTGATTCTTTCCAACAGATTTGGCTTCACTTCCGATGTTGCCACATATCCCTTAGGAACTATCTCCAACCTGAGATTTTTGAACTGCTCACATAACTCACGTGGCATATCCTCAACATTAGCAACATTGATATGACTCTTACGGCTTAATGCATCGGCAACCACAGTCGCTTTACCAGGATGATACTGCACATTCAAATCATAATCCTTAATAAGTTCCAACCATCTACTATGCCTGAGATTCAAATCCTTCTGAGTAAAGATATACTTCAAACTCTTATGATCAGTAAAAACATCACAATGATTTCCAACAAGATATTGCCTCCAAGTTTTCAATGCATGAACAACTGCAGCTAACTCCAAATCAAGTGTAGGATAGTTCTGCTCATGGTTCTTAAGCTGACGAGAAGCATAAGCAACAAATCTACCTCCTTGCATCAAAACACAACAAAGTCCTCGACGAGATGCATCACAATATACTTGGAAATCCTTATGTATATCAGGCAAACATAAAACAGGTGCAGTCACTAACCGTTTCTTCAATTCCTGAAAGCTGGCTTCACATGCCTCACTCCAAACAAACTTATTCTCTTTCTTCAACAGCTCAGTCATTGGTTTTGCAAGCTTGGAGAAATTCTCAATGAACCTCCTATAATATCCTGCAAGACCCAAGAAACTGCGAATGTCTCCAACTGACGCAGGTGTCTCCCATTCTGTAACTGTTGAAACCTTGGATGGGTCCACAGCTACTCCTTCTCCTGACACAACATGTCCAAGAAATCCGACTTCCTTCAACCAAAACTCACACTTGCTGAACTTGGCATACAACTTGTGCTCCCTGAGCTTCTCCAATACCAAACGCAAATGTGCCTCATGCTCTTGCTCATTCTTGGAATACACCAATATATCATCAATGAACACCACAACGAATTTATCCAAGAACTCCATAAACACTTTGTTCATCATATTCATGAAGTATGCAGGAGCATTAGTCAATCCAGATGACATAACAGTATACTCATACAACCCATACCTCGTAGTAAAAGCAGTCTTCGGAATATCCTTCTCCCGAATCTTCACTTGATGATAACCAGAACGAAGATCAATCTTAGAGAATACACAAGCTCCCTCCAACTGGTCAAATAGATCATTAATCACAGGTAAAGGATACTTATTCTTGATAGTAACATCATTCAGAGAATGGTAATCAACACACATCCTCTGGGTTCCATCCTTCTTCTCAACAAACAACACTGGAGATCCCCAAGGTGACGAGCTTGGGCGAATGAACCCCTTTTCTTGCAACTCTCTGATCTGTTCCTTCAACTCTGCAAGTTCATTAGCGGGCATCCTATACGGTCTCTTAGCAATAGGCCCAGTGCCTGGTATTAAATCAATAAGGAACTCAATCTCCCTATCCGGTGGCATACCTGGCAACTCCTCCGGAAACACATCCGGATACTCCCTCACAATACGCACATCATCCAGGCTACCCCCCTTAAGAGAATTCACCTGGGCGTGCTGATGCTTATACTTGGACACATATCTAATCTTCTCTCCACTCGGTGTACTGAGAGTGATAGACCGACTGGCACAATCAATAACACCTTGGTATTTGGCTAACCAATCCATGCCCAAAATAATATCCAAACCTTGTGACTTCAATACAATCAAATCTGTAGGAAAAACATGCTTCCCAATGGCTAGGCTCAACTGATAGCATCCCAAACTATCTGACATCTCCGCTCCCGGTGAACTTATGAGCATAGACGACTTAAGAACTACGGTAGGTAACTCATGCTTATCCACAAATACCCTCGATATGAAAGAATGCGATGCACCAGAATCAAAAAGAACAAGTGCGGGTACTGAATTGATAAAGAACTTACCAATCACAGCATCAGGCTCATCATAGATCTCCTCCACATTGACATGGTTCACATGCCCCTTGTTGAAAGGATTGGGCTTGCTGACTCCAGAATTCCCATTGTTGTCCTTATTCTCCGGGAACATGTTGGAGTAGTGTCCCATCTTCCTGCACTTGAAACACTGAACTCGACTAAGGTCCTTCTGAGCATTCACCACTTGACGGTTCTGTTTGTAGTTCTCTCCATTTCCATTTCCTTTCCCATTGCCATTGCCATTCTTTTTACCATTGTGGTGGTTGTGGCCATTATGGTTGTGACCATTCCCACCATGATGGTTGTGTCCTCCACTGTGAACATGGCCATTCCCACCATTGTGGTTATGTCCATGGTTATGTCCTCCATTGCCACCATAAGAATTGCGTGGCTTCTGATGCGGTCCAGAGTTATACTTGCCACCATTGTTGTTGTTGTACTTCCTCTTGCGGTTCTCAATGGCTTGCTGCTTTCCTTCCAACACAATAGCCTTGTCTATGAGCGCCTGGCAGTTAGCAAAAGTAGCCACTGTCAAATGGACTCCCAACTCATCATTCAGCCCCTCCAAGAACTTCTCTTGCCTTGCAGCATCATTCCTGACATCATCTGGAGCATATCTGGCAAGCTTGTTGAACACCTCAACATACTCGGCCACTGAACGGCCTCCCTGATGCAAACTGCGAAACTCCTTCTTCTTCAAGCTCATGGAGCCTGCTGAAACATGTGCGGCGCGAAAAGCAGACTTGAACTGCGCCCAAGTGATGGTGTCGATGGGGTACATCAGCAAGTAGTTGTCCCACCAAGCAGCGGCAGGACCCTCCAGAAAATGTGAGGCAAACCTCACTCTCTCTGCCTTAGTGCATCCAACTGTCTCCATATTCCGGCCCACTGAACGAATCCAGTCATCCGCCACTATGGGCTCAGGAGTGCTAGAGAACCTCTGAGGATTCAACCTCAGGAACCTTGCAAGCGTGTCCACCGGTGGTGGTGGCGCATTGTTGTTGTTGCCCATGTTCTGAGTGAGCAACTGGATCAGCTGAGCTTGTCCTTGAAGTAACTGCTGCATATAAGTTGGCACTCCATTGTTGTTGTTCTCATTCCCCGTGGGATCACGTCTCGGCGGCATCTGATGGGCAAGAATAGGTAAGATTTAGACAGAAAGTAGCTAGGGAAATATACTCCTACCCATATGCTTATGATGATCATGGAAAGCATTATATATACAATACATATATCACCAATCAACTTCACCAATCAATATCACCATAGCATCAAACATATAACAATCATCAACCAATGCACTCATACGGAAAACCATCACATATCACACCATATAGTTTAAAATATCTTTTATAACTAATATAAGATCCTCATAACAACCACGAGTAATATAAGATCCTCAACACAATCACGAATAACATAAGAGTATATCAAGCAACCTAGTATTGCCACACCGAATAAGTCGACATGGTCAAATACGCTAACACGATAACGGTAGAGCACTAATAGCCGGTGAAGTAATTCTTAATGCTGTCTTTGCTAAACAGCATGCGGTAATCGCGCCCGTTGATGCGGTTGCGCCTTTTGGGACTCGGCTCCCTTTCTTATGCCGAGGTGTCTACTTCTGGCTCCTCTTCTGGTTCTTCAATTCCATTGGCCTTCATCTTCTCCTTCAGCCTTGCCATCTCTGCTTGCATCTCCAACTTCTCCTTCTTCAGCTTGTTGTTGTCCCTCTTGAGCCTGGTGTTCCTTTGCTGCAACTCAGTAATGGTGTAGAGGTCTGACTGAGTGCACTTCTCCAGGCAATGAATGTGCTTCTCCAGGCTTTGGATGATGTAGCTGGTTGTACCTGGCCAAATGGCCCCAGGCACATACCTGAACCTCTTTGGTATTATGTTCCCCGACGGGAGAACCTTGGCCATCTCCGCGTACACCGTACCCTTTAGTCGGGCGGAATACGTCTCCACAATGCGTCCAAGAGCTATGTGAGCGGCCATGCGCACACACCACTCCTTCTCCTGGGCATGCACCTCGAAGGACTCCGTAATCACCCGTTCTTCATTCTCCATGCTTCCAAGGATGAAAGTCTCCACTTGCCAGTAGTCATCAGCTCCCCTTGTCTCCACGATGTCCGGCTGAAAGACTGGCGCGTAGATGTCCAGGAAGTGGCAAATCCCCCTGAGCTCAGGTCCAAACGCCATAGCACGGTATGAAATAGTGGTCATCTATAATCAAAGAGAGGTAAGGCAAGAATTAGAATAGGTATGAATACGAGATAGAGGAGGTAAGCAAGTACAAGACAGAGTGATATAAAGTAATATTTTGATTTCTATGGCTTTTCTACTCCATTTTCTAGGGTCACGTCCTACAGTCAACACACTGCTCTGATACCATCTGTAGCGACCCAATTCACACAGAATTGAAGTCTCTGTGTTCAAGTGCCAGTCCCTGGATCGAACTCGCTGGCACACACAGTATTATAGATGTATATCAAAGTACAAGTTCATCATTATTACAACGTATGATCCAGAGTAAAGAAATAACAAGTTACATAGCTCAAGGCTAGCTTATTCAATATAAATATAGCGGAAGCAAAAGCAAGTAACGTGGAGTCCATCAACAGTCACATGCGAACATGCTGAGTGTAGACTCGCAACCCCTAAACCTACCTTACTGATCGTCTGAAAAACCTGCAACACCGAAGGTTACAGCCCGACAATGGGTCAGTACATCTGATTTGTACGGCAAGTGACACGGAAAAGTTTATATAAAGGACCTACAACTACATGCAAGGTAAGTCAAAGGAAAGGCTTATGGTTTAGTTTTGCAGAAACCCAATTTTCTCCTGAACTAAACTAGTCAAAATTTTAAGTTGAACTTACTACTTAAGAACGAACTGGGCACACCAGTTCCAACACCACACCCTTTATTTAATCTTGCCCACTCAATTTATTAAGGTGATTCATATGTCAAGATCCTCCAGTAACAGTAATGTCTAGTAGCTCAAGGATGTCCATAACCGGGGACACGGCTAATCATGATTAGTTTTTACTCTGCAGAGGTTAGTACACTTTCCCCGCTGGACTCAACCCGAAGATTGAGACGAAGTCTTTCAGAAGAGGTCACCTACACCCAACGGCAAGCCGGTACCACCTATCACATCTACATCTGCTAGCTTTGCACGAGAGAGGCTTCCTACATCATACTCAACTAAGCCAGAGCCCATATGGCCAGCGGCTGTACATGTAAGCTCCTAGTCACCAAGTATGTCTGATCTTTTTGAGCCTGGACAGCGCCCACTACGTCAGAGGGTACTCGCCATGACGTGTTGTCAACCACCAAACCAACCATTAGGGGTACAACCTGGTCTCGACCTTAGATAAGGAAACGAGCCCCCAGGAAGCACTCCCTGCCCGTCCAGGAGTGATTTCTATTTATTAAACGGTTGCTACACAAGTTATTAAATATCTCACATGCACTCCATGAATTTACACAACCCAAACCACGTCTACAAAGCATAGCCATAAAGCAACAACACGGCTAGGTTGATCTACGGTAGACAAGTCAAAACATGTGGCTATCCTAACTGGTTTTGCAGCAACAGAATAATAAACTACCCATCATGCAATAGGGTGATATTCCTTAACATAATGCATATAGAAAATATAGGTATGAGTATGGTCAAATCATCACTTACCTTCTTTCTGGTCCTGATGGTCACACTCCTCACAAAACGAGGCGGCACACTCCGGACAATCTATACGAGCAAACATAGCACAAATCAATCATATATTCAATACAATTATGCTCAAACAATAATAAACATTCAAAGAACAGTAGCAAAACTTGCCTAACAGTAGCTAAACTTAAAGTACTTGTCAAATAAAAACCAACGCAAAAAGAAACGGCGCAAACGGGCGCACCGGTAAAAAGTTACGGCTGCCGGAAGTTCAAATTTGGATCAGCTTGGGATCCAAATTTAAATACTTCAAACTTCTGTAACACTAGGTCTACTGGCTAGGAAATTTCACCACGGTCGCAAAGCAACTGGAATCACTCGATTCCGACCTACGGTTAAAAAGTAGTCGCGAAAACGATATCGGGTGAAAAACGGGGTACCGGGGTGTTCTACTGTAAAAAGGACCTGTACGTAAATAAAAGTTTTCTGAAAAACGCGATCGGGTCCCCGGGCGGTTTGGCTCCAGATCTGGAAAAAAAATCAATCATATATTCCTCACGGGCACGGGCATGGAGCTCGGGAGAGCTCGTCTGGCTCCGGCCGGCTCCGGCCGAGGGCGGTAGGGGGCGGCGGCGGCCGGCCAGGCGCGGGCGCGGCGGAGGCCGTGGGCGGCGGGGCGGGCGGCCAGGCGCGGGCGGACGGCCGTGGGCGCGGCGGCCATGGCGCGGGCGGCTAGGAGGCTCGCGGCGGCGCGGCCGGCTAGCGAGGCGACGGCCCGGCGGCGGCGCGGCTACAGCGGCTAGGCGGCGGCGCAGCTCCGGTGAGGCACGGCTAGGGCGCAGGCGGCGGTGGCTCGCGAAAATTACCTCGAAAAAACGCGAAAAACGCAACTCCGGCGATGCTCCGGCGAAACTCCGGCGATGACGTCGGCGGCGGCGGGTCCCGCGGGTTAATTTAGAGCTAACCCTAAAACGCTAAGCGAAAAATAATTTTGCCCTAATCGGAGCTATAGCCAGCCCCTAATCTTTTTTATTTTTTCAAATCCGAGTTAAATAAAAAATCGGTCTGCGGGAAAAAAAACAGACCAGGCCCATTAGGCCCAAAACAATATTAGAAAAAATACAGAAATTTATTTTAAAATTCATTCTTCGCCAATATTTTTAAAATAATAAAATTGAATTTTTAGCTTGACCAAAATATTAAAATATAATAAAAACTTTGCAACCTATTTTTAAATATTTTTAAATACTTTTTTGGCATTTTAAAAATATCGAAAACTTCGAAAATTGATTTAAAAACTTTTTCGAAGCATAAATAAATTCCAAAAATAATTTTAGAAAATATTTATAACTCCCAAGTAAAATTAAAAAGTCTCACAAAATATTTTAAACTATTTTTCAACAAATTAAAAATGGGGATAAGTCCTTTTATATCCTCTCCAGCGAACTGTCATGTGTTGAAAAAATGTTTTAAAATATTTTAAAACTCCAAAAGAATGCGGAAGCAGCATGAGATGCATATGATGATCTATTAACATCTGAATTTATAAAATTAGGATGTTACACACTTTGCGCAAACTTTATGATGCCATATCACCGAGTGGGCCCAGAGTACCTATCCGTCACTCGGATGGACAAATCCCGCTTTGATCTATTTGCATATTCATTAACATATCTATTTAGGAATACCTAAAGTACACCTTTATGGCCAGCATATGATCATTACGGTCAAAGGATCTGGTCGCTATGTTATAGTAATCGCAATATTGAACTTATGTGACTCGGTCACATTGCAACACTTCTATTGGGTGTATGTCCATCATATCATTATCCCAATGATACGATCCCATTGTCAATAGGCGGTTCGTACCTCATGATCAAGAAACCTTGATCATCGATTGCCGAATGGACTAGTTTACTAGAGTTAACTAGGGACCTGATTGTTTTATACCACACGTGTATTAATGTTTCCGCTTAATATCGTTATAGCACAGTATAAAACTTATTATAAACTAATGGAATATGCTAATAAAACATATTTTATTTGCCTCTAGGGCACATTCCCAACACTTCAAGCGTTGCCTATAGACAAACCTTGAAGTATAACTCAAGGAAACCATTAGCCCATAGAGATTTTCATCAATTACCAAAACCAAACATGAGAGCACATGCCCTTTCAATGTTATTCTTCATTGTCATATTGCTTTACATGATCATACAACTTGCATGATATTTCGGGCTTTGCCCTTGTTCATTTTATTGCTACATGTTGCGCTAGGTCATTTCACATCTTGCTACACTAGTAGAGGCATTTAGTTCATACATCATATTTATTCCAGTTTAATTTATGAGTACCAAAAAGTGTGTTGATACAGTTTATATAGAGTGTTGCTCCTACAAGCGAGGAATAAAAGATCCCAAAGAGGACAAATAAAAAAGAAAAAGATCCCAAAGAGGACAAATGAGAGAGAAAAAAGAGTCATGGAGGCCACCATTTTTTTTTAAATAAACAAAAGAGAGAGGGGGCAACACTACTATATTTTAAATCCACACTAGTGCTTCAAAGTAGCACTTGTACTTCAGTTTGTAGAAAGTTTACATACCATTCTTGCATAACAACTATGTGGGGAACTTTACAATATAGAACTTGCTTGTATATTCCAATGATGAGCCTCCTCAAAATAGCTCTAATCTTCATGAGCAAGCAAGTTGGATGCACCCCCACTAGTTTCATTAGAGAGCTTTCATACACTTGTAGCTCTATGTGCATCTGTTGCATGTCAATCCCTACTCCTCACACCATATCTATCATAAGGCTTTCTCTCGCCTAATGGTTGTCCTCATTGGTGTGAGCCTTTCTCACTTTTTGACTTCCTACCCCATCATTATTCTCTTTGCCATTTAAGTGTCAGTTATCTTGCTTGCGCTCATTCATTGCATGAGTTGCTCCAAAGTTAAAAAGGAGATGATCAAATAACATTGTATTTGACTGATGCTCTGGGGTAGTGTTATGGTAAAGTTCCAAAGGACTATGATACACACGAAGGTTGACTATGAGTTCTCAACATAATAGTATTTTTCTTCTAAACCTTCCTCACTCATGGCATGGGAACTCTAATTGTAGACATTTGATTCACGAAAAGCAAGAGCTCTTACTGCCTTTATGTTCTTTCATTGCTAGATATAAATTCTTGCTTTATATTACTTTGTCTTAGCTTATACATCTTGATTGCATTACTTGATGTTCTTGATTATGTTGGTAGCATTCCACCTCCAAAACCATCTTTTTTATCATTTACCTACTCGGGGATGAGCAAAAATTAAGCTTGGGGTTCCTGATACGTCTTGAACGTATCTATAATATTTGCTTGTTTCATGACATTGCTATATGCTTTTGCTACACTTACATAACATTTTATGATAGTTTTTGAGAACTAACCTATTGACTCAGTGTCTAGTGTTGATTTCTGTCAGTTATTGTCTGCACATTGCAGAAAAATGTAAAAAATCAATATGCTCAGAAAATTTCCAAAAAATTCCAGAAATTCTTATATTCCAAAAGACACCGGAGCCGGAAGGGCAGCCTGACGGGGGCCACCCCCTGGACAAGAGACCTGGTTGCGCGACCAGAGCTAGGTCGCGCCCTTGGCTCGCCTAGAAGGTGGACAACCCCCTGGTGCCCCTCTTGCACCTAATTATTCCATGTTCACCGAAAACCCTCAGGGCAGAGAAATTTATCTAGAAGCTAACGTTGTTCCGCGCCATGGCGATTCCGAGATCGGGATCCCCTGTTGTTCTGTCCGGGTACCCTACTAGAGGGGGATATCATCCCTGGAGGCGTCTTCATCAACCATGCCTGCCTCCCGGATTATGTGTGAGTAGTTCTACCTTGGACCAAGGGTCCATGGAAGTAGCTAGATGGTGCATTCTCCAATCTTGTGCTTTTCTAATTAGTCCTTGTGATTCCTCTATGTTGATCAAGGCATCTCTGATATAATTGGTATATATGTTGCCATGTTGTGTTTGATGGGATTCGATGGATTATGAGATTATGATTAGATTGTGCAGGCTATATATTTGATATCATTTATATATGTTCTTTAAGTGTTCTTGCATGCTCTCTGATATACTATATTACATTGGCCAATTAGTGTTTTAAAACTTCAAGAGTGAGCGATGTGCTCGATAGTGGGTTCATGCCTCCTCGCATCTGCGCTCGAGTGATAGAAACGTACAAGACGATGGATGTGTTGTTGCTACTAAGCGTAAAACTGCGGTTTTTGTGTCGCTATATTGCTCATAGATGTTGTTTGCATTATGTACTAAGTTTATAGCTTGAGTCTGTTGCTTGGCAAATTAATACTAGCGAGATACTCCGAATGGGTCTCAAGGTGGATTTATAGTAGTAGATGTTGTCGGATGGCGGTCTACTTAACTTGATGTAATGCCTACATGGTTTGAACCTTGTGCTCAATGTGTCATAATTATAATTGTTATACATTTATAATTCTATCAATTGTCCAACTTTAATCTGTTCATTTAGCATGTTTATCTTCTTATGGAGAGAGACTAGTAGTGAAATTGTAGCCCCCGGTCGATATTCCATCATTGATTAGAACTGTTTGCATTTATGTTTTCCTTTCTTCTGTTTGTTGTATATTTTTTAATTTTGTTGATCCGACCACACCATATGTTTAACCTTTACTAAGCAGCAAGACGGGAAGATTGACAACCTTCCTGGCTCGTTGAGAGCAAAAATGCATTGTTCTTGTGTGGAGGTCCAAGTCTGGTCTAGCGCCTTTGCTGACAAACACCTCCTTGAATAGGCTGGAGTCCTACTGAATTGATAACATTCGTATCTTTTTTAAGGGACAATTATTGCTTACTACATCATCACCTTTCACTTAGGGTTCCTAAGATGGTGTGTGTGATGCGCACCATCAAGCCGTCGTGGCCCCGTGAGATACAATCATCAACGGTATAGCTTACTGCACTAAAGCCGAGATGATGGTTGTAGGGTTTTGGGTAACTTTCTTTGACAAAACAAAAAGTTATCAATTAATAGCTAATTTTGGGTCACTCATCTCTGCATATGTCTCATATAATTGCAGAGTTTCTATAAGGTGGAGGAGAGAGATGAGGAGGAGGCTAGACAGGTGGTTGAGAGGGAGTGCAAGAGGTTGATGCAGAATGTTGACCACGGGGTGCGCGTTCAGGCCATGCGTGATTACAACACCAAGCATAATGTTAATAATTCAAAGAAAGATTGTCGAAAACAGTTTCCGAAGAAGGAGCAATACATGGAGGTGACCTCTTAGTAGGGCTTGGTTTTTCCTTAATTCCATTCCTAGGTAGCATTCAGTTTATTCTTCTTCTTCTTCTTGAAGGATGAAATACGTTTGATTTTATGTAATATATATCGAAATTAAATTGAATTTTATTATATTTTTATTAAATTTGTTTGAATTTGATTGTATTGCGGGTAAACGTTGGATGGCTTGTTCTGTATCAGTGTTTATGAACACATTTAAATTAAGAAAATATCCCCTCACCCGATTGATCTTCACGCACTCGTCCGCCACCTCCATAGCCGTTGGATGGTATCTTGATGCAACAGTGCGTGACCACGTCAAAACCCAAAGCAATCGAATCACCCCCTGTAACTAACCTTATGTTGCAAAGAAGGACAAAAGAATAAACGGTTTGGTTAGAAAAAATAAAATAAAATGTTTGAAAGGTTTTCAACAAATATGTTGTTGCAATAGACTGACTGTAACAGGGACTCTATTGCAAAGGACAGTTATCTGGTGATATAAAAAAACAATCGGGAAAGGTTTTTACAACAGAGGCTATTGACCCTTTGTTGCAAAGGCATGCATTTTGTTGCAAGATGGATGAGGGAACGAGAGAAGATACATTTTTTTTGCGGGTAGAGAGAAGACACACTTTGGCATAGAAAAAAACATTGAGAAAGCTTTGCAACAGAGGTGCTATTGCAATGACCAAATCATAACATGAGCATTGTTGCAAAGCACGATTATTTTACGATAGCGATTTTGATGTAAAAGATGATACTCCCTCCGATCCAAATTAATTGACGCACACTTAGTACAACTTTGTACTAGAGTTGTACTAAGTGTGCGTCAATTAATATTAATCGGAGGGAGTAGATTTTTTCCTACATAACCTCTGTTGCAATACCACGAATACAACAGAGGTTGTGTTAGAAAATCGATGTGCTAAGCTAGGAGATGGATCTAACATTTATCACAATCTTCATTAACCCGTTTGGAAAGTTGCGGAAATTAGTGTATGCGTAGCGTTGCCTTTGAAATAATCTGTGAATGAATAATGTGTTCAATTTAGGCCACACTTGGAATGTCATTTTTTAATACAGTTGTAAAATATATCCTCGTACGGAAAAAAGAGCGAACTACAACCGCATGCTTGGATGGTCGTTTCTGACACGTAAAGTTTACACAGGTATCTGAGATTACCCGTGTATCTAGCATGTAAACAACATATCCCACCCACGAACGGTTTTCTTTACCCCCACAATCATCTTTCGACCTATAATTGGTTGGAGGCAAGTACAAAGTAATATACAAGTGTAAGGTATTTACAAGGGTAGAGAAAATCCAGTATTCCAAGCGCAGGGGATCCCGTTCGACACTGATGGGAAGGTTAAATCAGCTTTTCAGAGCTGGTTCCATTGGCAGATCGGCGATGGTAGACGTGCCCCAGTTGTGGCTGCTCTAGTGAAAACCAGGATCGTGAATAGGCGGTCGGTCCAGCAAGGGCTACTGAACCAAAATTGGGCTAATGATATCGCTGGAGAGGTCTCCACGGAGGTGCTGGTGCAGATCATCCAGCTTTGGGATATCTTGCCTGGGTTCCAGCTGCACCCGGACAGGGAGGATGCCGCTCGATGGCCATGGTCTAATGATGGGAGGTAATCCACTTCCTCGTCTTATCGTATGTTGCGCATTGGTGGTATCCGTCTTTTGCTCGCGGGTGTGCTTTGGAAAAGATGGGCGCCACTGGCTAGCAAGATCTTCATGTGGCTCGCGGTCCAAGCTAGGCTCTGGACATCTGACCGCAGAGTGCGCCATGGGCTCCATGACTCCCCTTCGTCGTGCACGCTCTATGTGCAAGCTTTAGTGAAGCATCTCTTCACTGAGTGTATGTTCTCCAAACATGTGTGGATGTTATATTTCCTCAAGTGCAACATCAATCAGAGTAGAGTTTCGGTTGGCAGCCCAAGCTTGGAGGAGTGGTGGTCATCCGCGCGCAAGATGTTGCGCAAACAACGACGCAATAGTTTTGATTCTATGGTCATATTGGCCTGATGGAAGGTGTGAAAGCAACATAACTGCGGGGTGTTCAATGACGATTGGAAGCTTAACGAGATTGATACGACGGCGCTGGTTATGCAGGACTTAGAGAGTTGGAGTAGAGCAGGAGCTGTGGGAGTCTTGTATTTGCTGAAGAGCTAGAGTAGGTTGCGGGAGTGTGGGAGGTGCTGGGCTCCGTGGGAGCTGCATAAAGCTATGGTACGCCTGGGCGTACTCTCGAAAAAAAGTGCGGCCTTAGAAGCCAGGCTAAAAATGCCCTTATGCGTACGAAAGTAAAAAAATACCTAATAATAAAGGGAGGTACGTTTCTCCCTTTTTTCGTCTGTCATCTAAATTTCCCTTGAAGTTGGAATAAATTACCCCATTGTCACCCCTAAGTGGAATAGTCTTTCGCTACAGAGAAACGGTTTTTCGCAAAAAAATTAGGCAGGTTCGCTTCTTTTTTTGTCCGAGTATTCCTCGTCGTCGCACGTTAGGTGCAGAAAGGGGGCGTCCCCGGTGGCCGGTTGGGACATGCTGTGGAGGTTGCAGGCAGGGGGCTTCGGCGAGTGAAACTGACTTGTGGATGGATCGTGAGGAAAAAGGGTCGGCGGCCGGCCATGGAGGTGCAGACAGAGGTGGATGTGACTACCGAAGACACATCACGCCTCCCTGTCCCAAAAAATTTATAGATCTCTGCAAATAAACAAATTATATTTTCAATGGTGTGTTGACATTTTACTCTGCAAAATTGAAGCAGTGTGTTCATTTTGTGTAGTATCCTGATCAAACTTGGAGCAGTATGCTCAATAACCTATGAAATGCTACCAGCTTTTCTTTCGAAAGATAGACACTTAGGAGCATTGCTTCCATCTAACATAACATATATATGATGACATTGATTGTGATTTTATCTATTTTGTCTTGATACACCATGCATTATTGCATCCATTCTAAAATTGCAATCATTTTTAGCTAATATCTACATATCTGTAGTGGATGCAACGGAGAAGGTAACCTTATATATAAATGATTCTATTTTGCTATGTGATCTACATTGTACACACCGACAATATGTATCCTAATACGAGATCTTATGTTTAGGTTACCACTTTCTGTTTGAATGTGACATCATGCATGGTTATTTATTAGTTGTCTCCATGCCCAGTTTCCGGCTGGTTTATTGATGAAGAAATGGTGTCGGTGCATATGACATTTCGCATAATTCCTAGCTCAAGTGAATCGAAAGAGGTAACAACTATGATAAATATCTTGTATAGGTTCATAGACTTCATACACATACGGATGACGAACCTCAATTCTGATGGTATGCTTTTAGGATAGCATCCAATGGCATGGTATTTGAATGTTAGTGGACATCAAAAAGTTGGCCATAATAAACTTGCAAGTTTGGATAAATCATAAAATTTCAATGCATTTCAAATGGTGAAACTATTGTATCGACATTATTTTCTTACAATATTTATGATTTTATACTATTCATCATAATAATGTCTTATAAGCATGCAACAAGCTAAAACTACAAGTGCACAAATTATAAAATTATTGTCACTACAATATTATTGATAAACACGTTCTCCAGATGAATAGTGACACTTGATTACGACTCGCTTCACCACGGCACATCAACATCTTCCTTGGATCGGCGTGTATCTCAACGAAGTAGTGTCACAATAGCACCTCACACCCCTACACAAGGAACCTTACAAACGCGATGGGTCCTGATTCATTGGATTGTGAGTATAAACTTTTTCTCTCATCACAACGCACGCATAGTGAATAACAAAGAATGGAGTACAAAGTAACTTTGCAAACTAGATAATACTCCGCGCGAGTTGCAGCGGAATATATAGCAACAAAAAATTTATCAATAAAATTTAAATATGCCAAAGTTCTCTTAGGAGAACACAGTACAATAGATATCATAATCTGCATATGATGGACATGAAAAGTTTACAAAATTTAAATAAAAGTTCAATTGAACATCTATAGAGTTAGTAATGTGCTTTATATGATTGGCTTGATACTTATTTGGTGAGAACAAAGGAATGAAAAGCATGTAGAGACTTGATGTGGCATGCATGATGAGGTGAATAATGTGCATGTAGAATTAATTGATGTGACATGCATAATAAGATGGATAATGTGCATGTAGAAAGAATTGATGCGACTGGATGTGCATGTAGATACCGCCGAAACAAACCATCGCCGGCCGCCGCCGGCCACCGTTTCACCGAGTCTAGTCACCTCCACGCCGGTCCGCGCATGCGCATCCAGTCGACCGACGTCAGCACGCGCCGGCTTCCACCCTCGCGATTTTATCCACTCTCAGCAAAGGGAGCTTTGCGTTGCCCAGCGCCATTCCCCCGCCTCCCGATTCTCTCGCCCCACCCCATGTTCGCCACGTGCGCGCCACAGCCTCGCCGTCTCGGCCTTCTCGAATGATCTAGAGGCTCGCGGATCTGACGCCCCGCCTCCGCGGTCACCGTCCCGCCTGCCGAGGCGGCGCGCCCTCTCCGCCGTCCGCGCCGCCCTCGCCGGCGTGCGGCGAGTTCGACCATGGGGACGCTCGTGTGGCTGAGGCCGACCGCCGCCCCGGTCATTCCCGCCGGTCCATCCGCCGCGTACGGTACGCGCCACGGCTCGACGTTTACACCTCTGGAGAAAGACCCGGGATGCTGCTGATCCTTATCTTATTTGGTTTGGTTTATGTCTCTCTCGCTCTTCTGCAGTGGTGGCAGGCGGTGGCGTAAAGGGCCGGCCTCGGTGGATGTCCGTGGCGTCCCGCTGCCCGAACCCGCGGGTACTCCAGGCGGGGAGGTGCCGGTGGCTGGTTGCGAGGTCGGGTGTCACCGCCGGTGGCGCGGTCGCCGTCGATGGCCCGGATGATTCATCGCAGCTATCAGGTTTCATGCCTCCTCCCCTTGCGAAATGCTTTGAACTTCTTAAGCCAGTGCTCGTGTAGCTGAGCTGTGCTAGCCATCAGGATTGAATTGACATGTAGTTTGACGAAATATAAAGTTATGGGCCGCGCAAGTAGTATGTGAACTTGCAATGTTGCTGTTGCTAGTGCTCTGTCAGTTGGGTGAATTTTGATAAACAATAATGCAGAAACTCAAAACTATTGTCACAAACCTTCATTTAACTATGGACAAGAGGATATGATTGGATACTTCTGCTCCTTCTGTTTAATCAATGTATGATGGCTTGTAGGCTTATAGTGTTTACTTCTACTCATGTGAAAGGTGTCACTACAATTTTTAGATTAATTTCAGAGGAAGAACAAGAGTTGTTAAGTCATTTACAAACCCTGTAGCAGCTAATGGATTGTAGGCTTATAGTGGTTACTTCTGTTACAAGCCCTGTAACAGAATGTTTGTAGCAGCTAATGGATTGTAGGCTTATAGTGGTTACTTCTGTTAAAAACCCTGTAACAGAATGTTTGATGAAATTTAAGTAGATGACCCTACTGACTAGAATAAACGTATTAGAAAAATCATCTCCATGTATTTTACAAATAATCTGTGGGTGAGATTGAAATCATTCAGATTATAAGCTGGATGTTTTTGGTGCTTACTTATATTTATTTAACCAGATCTGCATGTGGTTTCGAGGATCAGAGGGTTCTTCTTCTACACAGTGACTGCTGTTGCGGCGATCTTTTTATTTATAGCTATGGTTGTGGTTCATCCACTTGTGCTCTTGTTTGACCGACACCGTAGGAGAGCTCAACACTATATTGCAAAGATTTGGGCCACTTTGACAGTTTCCATGTTCTACGAGCTTGAAGTTGAGGGAAAGGAGAATCTACCTCCCAATAGTAGCCCTGCTGTCTATGTTGCTAATCATCAGAGCTTCTTGGACATATATACCCTTCTAACTCTAGGCAGGTGCTTCAAATTTATAAGCAAGACCAGTATCTTTATGCTTCCAATTATTGGCTGGGCAATGTATCTCTTGGGTGTCATTCCTTTACGGCGTATGGACAGCAGGAGCCAGCTGGTATGACCTTAGCCTTGTCCCTTCCTTTTTCGGTAGACATTGAAATTTCGATAATCTCGTGATTGAATATAAGTCTGGATTATCTGTAATTTGTGCCACTGAAGAAGATCTTATTTGGTGATTCCTTTGCATATCCTTTTTGTTAGCGCAGCTACACCATCTTATGTGAAGTGTACTGGGCATATGCCCAAACCTGATAACCAATTTTGTTTAGTTTAGTTTTCAACCTTAGTATCATTTTTTTGTTTAATTGTCTTCCTATTATATGTTGTACCCACTTTGCACCCAATATTGAACACAGATTTATCCTCTATATTCAGGACTGTCTTAAACGGTGTGTGGATTTGGTGAAAAGGGGGGCGTCTGTATTTTTCTTTCCAGAGGGGACCCGGAGTAAAGATGGAAAGCTAGGTATATTCAAGGTTAGGTTCCGTCGAATGTGATTTTACTCTTGTGTGTACTATGCTACTAGCTTTCAATTCTGTGAAGTAATGACATTCTGTAATTATCCCCAGCGAGGAGCATTTAGTGTCGCAGCGAAGACTGGGGTTCCTGTGATACCTATTACCCTTCTCGGGACAGGGAAACTGATGCCTCCTGGAATGGAAAGCAACCTTAATTCAGGTTCAGTAAAAGTCATTATTCACCGTCCAATTGAAGGGAATGATGCAGAGAAATTATGTACCGAAGTAAGGAATGTGATAGCAGACACTCTTCTTCAACATGGTTATGGGGTGCACTAACGGAAGTGGGTGATTTTGCCGATTCAATGGATTTTGGAACCTAGTTTGCCGAAATGTGTCGACTCAAGGCAACGATAGTTTACAGGTACTAGTACTAGTTACTGACTAGCTCGATATTTTGCGAATCAATAGGAAATGCTATTTGCTTCTTAAGAACTTTTTTGAAATAGTTTCCACGGGCGTCGGATATCATTTCTTCAAATAAGGTTCATGTAGCATAGTGGCATGACTGTGCGAGAGAAATATTTGCCCTACTTTTGGAGGTTTGAGATTGTTATCGCCACCACATGGAGGCGTGAGGCAGTATCCTAATAAGAGACTGAATATAACACGGATGTATTTGGTGGAGGAAATACTTGCGAGTACATACATTTTGAAAAAAAAATCTCTCCAAAAGTTGAACCCTTGTTTGTGCAGCTGGTAGAGGTGCTGAGTGCAGGAATTCTTTTTGTGCAGAATGAAGATAGAGGCTGGAGGAAGAATAAGAATGACTTGTGCTTGTTAGTTGTTGTGACTTCTAAAATAGGATTTGATCCAGTTTACTTTTCACATATTGTTTGCATTTTTTCCCTCAGTTATATATTTAACATTACAAAGATGTGATGTGGCAAATAACTCATCTCATTTGAGATGCTGCTGCCAGATTCTTTATACTGAGAAGAAAATAAAGTTGCATCGTGATTTTCCTTTTCTTTTGGGACTTGGTAAAGATGGCTTGTGCTTTCCTGTTTTGGCCTTTTCGTATGTATATTATCAGCAGGCAAAGCATTAAAATGTAACAGCATACATTTGAGAACGAAGCATGTTAGTACAGTACATCATTAGATGTTGGTTTTTTCTGCTCAGCGTCATTTTTTTACAGTAATAAAGTAGGACATTATTCAGCAAAGGGTCGAGTGATCGTTTTAAGTCAGGGATAGAAGCATCCCAACGGGAGAAGGATCTGGAAGTTTTTTTTAGGGTTTTTGCACTACTTTATTGCTCGAAGTTTATAAGAGGTAAGATACAAGATGGGTCATGGGGGGAGTTTAGCCACACATGACGGCCCACCGACAAATTACAAGCGAAAGTAGAAATAGCATGAGCATCCAAATTCGATGCTCGTCCTTCAACAGTGAAGATGCAGTCTTGAAGGATCTGACGCCTCAAACTGATCTCCTTCAGCACTGATTCAATCCGCCCGCCATTGTGCTTCTCAATGGCATCCACCACCACCCTTGAGTCACAAGAAATCACTACCTTTGTCAAGAGGAGATCTTCAGCCAGCGCGAGCGGCTCCCTGCAAGCAACTGCTTCGACAACTTCAGTATCAGCGAGCCCCGTGATTACCAGCGCCGATGATCCCAGATATTTGCCTTGCCCATCTCTGCATATAACCGAAGCAGCAGACTTCTCCCCACTAGAGTTTAGAACTCCAGCAACTTTGATCTTTGCATAGCCGTCTGGTGGCCTCTTCCAGCACTTGGAGGCATGTCTGCTCACATGCGATGACGCCCTTGGTACACCATGACCATTCGAAGAATTTTTGTCCAGAACTTTTATAGCTTCAAGTTCCTTGATAAAACTTCCAACGAACTTTGTAGTAGCCAAAGGACTCTGAAAAACACTCTCGTGGATTGCCTTTCTTCGAGCCGTCCACACTGCCCATAGAGTAACAACAATTTGTGTGAATTCCACATGTGATAATGAGCCCATAAGATTGAACCACGTCTTTGCGCTTGGAACCAGTGCATCCGTCATCGCTTCAAGGAGTGGCTCCTCCTGCAGCGACCATACACATTTAGACATGGTACACTCCACCAGCGAGTATCTCCAGGAATCCACCTGACCACACAGTTCACATAAATCTTCTGTGCACATGTTCCTGTGATGGCGAACATCGTTGGTTGGCAGCGAGTGTTTAGCTAAACGCCAGAGAAAATTCCTGATCTTGGCTGGAACTTGCACTTTCCACAACGATTTCCACCCCTGGCTTTCCAAACTAGGGTCCGAAGTAGAACCCCTCTGCTGCAGAAGATCTTCGCCCCTATTCCTTGTACGCACAAGCAGTCTATACATTGACCGAACCGAGAAAACTCTAGATTTTTCAAAGTGCCAGGACCAAAAGTCAGGGATAGCACTCGTACAAACTGGGATGCTCAACACAGCCTCAACATCATTTGGAAGAAAAGTTTGCCTGGCCTGAGCTTCGTCCCACCTAGCTTCGGCGTGTACAAGAAGTTCAGAGACAAGAACCGGTTTATTTGCAGACAGACATGCGATCGGTTTCAGACCGGATTCGTTTGGAATCCAATTCTCCTCCCAGATTTTTGTAGAAGTGCCATCACCAATACGTCTAATAAACCCCGGCTTCATTGCATCCCTGCCCTCCATAATCCCTCTCCAGATTTGTGATGGGTGGGAACCCACTTCAGCTTCCAGGAAATCTGAATTTGCAAAATACACTGATTTGAGGAGTCGAGCACAGAGTGAATCCGTCTTTGTTAGGACACGCCAAGCTTGGCGTGCGAGAAGGGCTATGTTAAAAAAATTCCAGATCGCGAAAACCCAAACCTCCGTCCTGTTTTGGCAGCGTCATCGTCTTCCAAGAAACCCAATGTGGCTTTCTTTTTCCTTGGTTGCTGCCCCAAAAGAACTGCCTAATTTGCTTGTTCAGATGCTCGCAGAGCCCCCGAGGAAGTTTAAAGCAAGACATAGAATAGACCGGAACAGCTTGAGCAACCGATTTTATGAGCACCTCCTTACCAGCATAGGAGATCGTCCTCTCTATGCAGCCTTTGACCTTCCCCCACATGCGGTCCTTTAAATATTTTAAAGCCCCAGACTTGGATGACCCAATGTCATACGGTAGCCCTAAGTACTTCTAGTTCAGAGTCTCTGTATGCACATTAAGGATCCCCTTGACCTCCTCTCTGACAGGCTCGGGGCAGCCCTTACTGAAGTAGACTGAAGATTTTTCCATATTAATCCTTTGGCCTGAAGCTTGACAATAAAGGTTAAGTAAGTTTGACACCTCATGAGCTCCTTCTCCATTAGCTTTGACCAGCACCAGGCTATCATCGACGAACAGAAGATGGTTTCCAGGTGGAGCCGTGGGAGCCACTTGTATACCACACAACTGAGATGACGGGTCTCGGTTTTTGAGGAGGCCTGAAAGGCCCTCCGCTGCTAGCAAGAATAGATAGAGAGATATCGGGTCTCCTTGCCTTATACCTCTAGTTGGCTTGAATTCCACCAGCCTTTTGCCATTAAACATTACAGAGTAAGAAACTGAAGTAACCAAGTTCATCAAAATTGATACCCAGTTAGCAGAAAAGCCCAGTTTGAGCATAATGGCTTTTAGATAGGGCCACTCTACCCTATGGTATACTTTCATCATATCAAGCTTTAACACACAATGTCGGTGCTTTTGAGATTTGTTCCTCTTCATAAATTGGAGACACTCATAACAGCAACTCCATTTTGCTATGCAGTATTGCCACCTCGTTGGCCCGATAAGAGCAACTCCAAGGACGTGATCCATTTGTTCGTTTATGGCCCGATTGGATTGGCAGGCCAAAAAACATGGCCCAATGAAGTGACTCAAACGGGAGGAGTTTCGGAATTGACCGCATTTCGATCCGCCGCGACCCAAACTGAACCCAAAATTGAAGACGATTTGGATTCCCGCGGACAGAAGGCGGACCGTTCGCGTGTCCGTACGCGCTCCTCCGTATTCGCTTCGGTTTCGTCTGGCAACCACAGGGCGTCGGTTTGACTCTCCCATGCGGCGTAGACCGACCTCATTTAATAGGATCAGTCTCTCCACACCAATCCTCACTTCACTCCCCACCACCTCCCACAGCTCCCCGTTTCCTAGCACGTCCGCCCCCCCCCATGGCAAAAAACTAGAAAGTTGGCGGCTTCTCCGACGGCCCTGGACGCGAGCGGCCAACCGCGTCCCTATCGGCATCGAGGATGTCATATGGTACTGGCAAAGAGGTCAGCCAGTATCATACTCCAACGTCAAGCTCCCTAACTGGTGGCATCTCAGTCCCATGAGGGTGTCGGTGCCTCCGGCCGATGAAGTGGCCGCGTACGGTCCTCCTCTTCGCCGTCGCGGCTACACAAGGAATGCATTGGATGAACTGTCGTCGTCCCAACGCAGTTCGCTACCACCGTGTCCCTAGATCCGCAGAGGCGTCCTGCAGATCCGTGACGCAGCGCCATCGCTCGTCATCGTCAAGCCCGAGAGGGACCCCTCCCCACCACCCTACGTCCCGCCAGAGTACAACGAGGAGGAGTCCCTCCTGCGGACCATTGAGGAAACCGAGCGGGCTGAGCGCGAGATGTGGCTGAGGATGGACCTGTTGGACCTTGGGACACCGCCTCCTCCACCACCTCATCCACCGGCGCCGTGGTACAAGCACCTGCTGTTGGGATACGGGGCAGAAAACACAAATTTTTCATACCTACGGTACCCGAACCCAAGATCTATGCTATGGCGATGTAAAGTAACGGAGGGAATCAGTGTTCATACCTTTGAAGACCGAAAGAGGGAAACGTTCTTGCGAACGTGGCTGGCATAGACTTGGAGCGAGGATGACTCCCGGTAAACCTCCAGCGACGAAGTAGCACCACAGGTGTAGTGCCTCGAAGAGATTATACATGTACGGTACAATCGATGTTCCTCCCGGGCCCCGAACCAGGCGAGCAGCGGAAGAAAGACGGCTACGGATCCCGACTCCAACAGAACGACGGCCTGCCTTATGGTGGAGAACTCCAATCCTGGTGCAGACTCCAAACAAGGGGGTCCACTTCCGAGAAGGAGAAGGAGGAAGAAGGAGATATTGGTGTGTTGGAAAAAGGGGGGGTCTACCCCTCCTTATATAGGCCAAGGGGGGGGGGTGCTATCCTCCTCCCCTCCCCATGTGGGACTAAACTCCCAAGGGGGGGGAGTGCGCCGGCCAAAGGGGGTGGTGGGACCCACCCTTGGCGCCAAGCCCAAGGGGGGAGACCCCCTCCTCACTTAATGGGCCCCATGGGCCCATATAGCCTTTTTCCCATTTTTTTAATTTGTTTAATATGTTTAAATATTTAATACAGATAATTAAATAATAAAACATTATTAAAACAATTAAACTTTATTTTGAACTATTCAAAATTGTCCGGAAACTATTCCGTCCTCCTCCGGAACTATTCCGGTGATTCCTCCTATTTCACCGATTGATCCCGTAACTATCCTATGCATCGATTGCCCTTAAGTGTAACACCCTAACGGTCCGGGAAACAACAGATATGGTCGAGACTCTTCTCATTGACCAATGACTAGTCAGTTGGACTTGGTTACAATCCTTGACAGCCCCTGCGCTTCCATCGAATGAACTTTGATCGCTTTTGGAAACCGTTAACGATACGACCTAATCCCTTTATGCTGCGGTACTTTGTTTGTCCGAGGTTTCATCGTCGGTATCCTACATACCGTGTTCACATCTCGTTCACAACAAATAACTTCTCTCGTCCATGATCATTGCATCTCTTGTGACCTAGTCACGTCCTTGCAAGGTGTTGATGCAATATCACCGAGTGGGCCCAGAGTACCTGTCTTGTTCACAAGGACTGACAAATCCCGCTCTGATCTATTAACATACTCATCAACCATCTATTTCGGAATACCCAAAGTGCACCATTATAGCCAGCATATTTCAGTCAGGCGGTGGGATACAAATCAAAGTCTCCTCATAGATGACAATTACGTATGATCATTACGGTCTAAGGACTAAGCCATATGTTACAAAGTCATAGCAACGCTGAACTATGTGACTCGATCACATTGCAATACTTTAGGTGGGTGTATGTCCATCACATCATTCCTCTTAACGATATGACCTCATTGTCAATGGACTTAAGTGTCGCCATGATCAGGAAAGCTTGATCAATCAATTGCCCAATGAGATAGTTTACCCGAGTTAAACTACGGATCATGTTTTATACTACACCTGTATTAGTATTTCCAAGTAATACAGTTATAGCATAGTATAAAACGTATTATGAACAAAACGGATATGTGACAAATATCTTTATTAATTTTTCTCTAGGGCACATATCCAACAGTCTCCCACTTGCACTAGAGTACAAATTACACTAGTTTACATCAGGTATGTATCTAACACCAATGGTCTCTCGGTGTTCTTCAAACTTGCCCTATGGAAGAGTTTTAGTCATCGGGTCTGCTGCGTTCAGATCCGTATGTATCTTGTGAATCCTAGTGTGTCCATCCCTGACGTAGTCTCGCGTCACATGGAACTTTCGGAGGATGTGCTTGGCTGTAGAGTGAGTTCTTGGCTCCTTCGCGTTAGCAATGGCACCCGTGTTGTCGCAGAAGATTCCCACGGAGTCAGTGTAGCTGGGAAAGACGCAAGCGGCAATATACTCCGACTCCATTGTAGATTGGGAGACGACTGATTGTTTGCCGCTGCTCCAGCTAATTGCGCCACCGTTCAACATGAAAACATATCCCGTCTGGGATTTCGAGTCATCTAGATCTGAGCCGAGGCTTGCGTCAACGTAACCCTTTACGGTGAGCTCCTCATCAACTCCTCCATAAACGAGAAAGAGATCCTTGGTTCTTCTCAAATACTTAAGGATGTTCTTTACTGCTGTCCAGTGAGCCATTCCCGGGTTACTCTGGTAGCGATTAGTCATACTAATGGCCAGCGCTAAATCCGGTCTGGTACATAACATAGCATACATGAGAGAACCTATGGCTGAGGCATAGGGCTTTGAGGACATCTCCTCCTTCTCTTTTGCTGTGGTTGGGCATTGAGTCACGCTTAATTTGACACCTTTTATAACTGGCAAGAGGCCTCTCTTGGAGTTACCCATACCGAACCTTTTCAATATCTTGTCAATATAAGTGTTCTGACTCAAGGCCACCCGTCGATTAGGTCTATCTCTATAGATCTTAAGCCCCAATATGTATGCAGCTTCACCTAGGTCCTTCATGGAAAATTGTCCATTCAGATATTCCTTCACTTCCTCTAAGAATTTCTTATCGTTCCCTATTAGTAATATGTCATCTACATATAACACAAGGAATGCTACAGAGCTCCCACTCAGTTTCTTTTGAAGATGGTTCCAGAACAATTTCCGTAGCCGTTTCTTCCAATTGGAGTGACTGGTCAGTCACTTCATCGAGGTCTATTTTCCTCCCACTCAACTCTTTCGCAAGAAACTCCTTCTCAAGAAAGTGTCCCGTCTTGGCAACAAACGTTTTGCTGTCAGACTTGTTGTAGAAGGTGTATCCACAAGTTTCCTTGGGATAGCCCACAAAGATGCACTTATCCGCCTTGGATTCAAGTTTATCAGGCTGTAGTTTCCTAACATAAGCCTCACAACCCCAAATCTTCATGTGAGACAACTTAGGTTTCGTGCCATGCCATTCTTCAAATGGTTTTGTCTTTACGGATTTGGATGGTGCCCTATTAAGAATATGAGCGGCAGTTTCTAATGCATACCCCCAGAATGACACAGGCAAATCGGTATGAGACATCATCGATCGTACGCTATCCAATAGGGTTCGATTACGTCGCTCAGCCACACCGTTTCTCTGAGGTGTGCCTGCCGGCGTAAGTTGTGGTACTATGCCACAAGACTTCAGATGATTGCCAAACTCGTGACTCAAATACTCGCCACCTCGATCCGATCGAAGGTGCTTGATTTTCTTTCCGAGTTGATTTTCGACCTCATTCTGAAATTCCTTGAACTTTTCAAAGGTTTCAGACTTGTGCTTCATCAAGTAAATATACCCATATCTACTCAAGTCATCAGTAAAGGTCACGAAGTAACGAAGACCATTGTGAGTGGGGACGTTCATGGGTCCACATACATTTGTGTGTATGATCCCCAATAAGTCATCCACACGCTCCATTATCCCATTGAATGGAGTCCTTGTCATTTTGCCCATGAGGCATGGTTCACATGTATCAAGGGATCCAAAATCCAATGACTCAAGAAGTCCATCCTTATGGATCTTCTCCATGCGCTTTATACCAATATGACCAAGTCGGCAATGCCACATCTTCATGTCATCTTCATCATTCTTCAATCTTTTGGCCTCAATATTGTTAATGTGACACACGTCACCATCGAGATCAAGTACGAATAAATCATGCAACTACGGTGCGTGAACATAAAACATTTCATCCTTATAAATCGAACAACCAATTGTATCAGACTTAAAAGAATAGCGGTCTCGCTTCAAACAAGAGTCACTAACGATGTTCACACTCAACGCGGGTACATAGTACCAATTATTCAGAACTAAAACCAATCCTGAAGGGAGACTAAGATGCTTTGTGCCGACCGCCAAGACTTCAATTTGACAGCCATTCCCCACGCGCATCGTCACTTCATCTTTGAGCAAGCGTCTCCTATTCCTTAGTCCCTGAATGGAATTAGAAATATGAGCGACAGATCCTATATCAAATATCCAGGATGTGTTCCCGGCGCTTGTCAAGAGAAGATCAACAATATGTATATCAAATATACCTTCGTCTCTCTTGGCGACCTTGCCAGCCTTTTTGTCCTTTAGGTACTTGGGGCATTTGCATTTCCAGTGACCTTCACCCTTGCAGTAGAATCACTCCACTCCGGGTTTAGGCTTGGGTGCCTTGGGAGGAGCGGCAACTGACTTGCCATCCCTCTTGGGCCACCTCTCTTGGCCTTCTCCCGCCTGCTTGACTTCTTGAAGTCAGTGGTCTTGTTGACCATGAAGACGGTGTGCTCCTTCTTGATCTCAACCTCGGCGCTCTTCAGCATGGCGAACAACTCAGAAGGTGTTTTGGTCATCCCCTGCATGTTGTAGTTCATCACAAAGCCTTTGTAGCTAGGGGGAAGCGACTGCAACACCCTATCAACAGCAAGTTCATCTGGAATCTGGCATTCCAGAGCATTCAAGCGCTGAACGTAGCCAGACATTTTGACTACGTGCTCACTCACGCTGCCGTGCTCGTCCATCTTTGCTGAGAAGAAGGCTTCAGAAGCCTCGTACCGTTCAGCCCTGGCTTGAGGTGCGAAGACCGCCTTGAGGTCGGTGATAATCTCATATGCACCCATCCTCTCAAAGCGTTTCTGCAGCTCAGCCTCCATGGAGTAGAGCATGCCACTCTGGACAACGTTGTAATCATCAGTCCTGGAGAGATAGACATTCTTCTCGTCCTGACTGGCATCATCTGCTGGTGCGTCACCTAACGCGCCCTCTAGTACGTATGGCATCTTGAGGGGAACGAGGAGAATCCTCAGGGTGCGGAACCAGTTGGTGAAGTTTGTCCCATCTGTTTTTAGCTTATCTTTCTCTAGGAATGATCCTAAGTTGAACGAGGGGCGAGGTGCTGCCATCTACTAGGTTGATTCACAAGGATACATATTTAGACTTTTGTTCATAATGTGGAGTTTCAATTTAATCTCAAAATTCTAGAAAGCTCCCACTTAGATAAACACCTCTCAATTTAACTAAGTGATTACACAATCCCAGCCCCCATACCTCCCCCGATCGTCATGGCCATCAGTATGCGAACCAGGTAGGCCTCTAAGCCAATCACATCAGGCATGTGACTCGTGCTCGACCTTTCGGTCTCTTGTGTTCCAGGCCCGCATCTACATACGTCAAGCCTGTCAATCGAACCTTGATGTTAGTTGTTCAGCAAGGCCATATCTGCATATGCCAGGCTTGCCGAACCCAACCTCATGCGAACTCCGTTGAATATGTAGGACAACTCCGGTATGTACGGAGCATCAAGCCATATGGGAGAACCTTCCAGGCGGTGCCCACCAAGGGAGAACACAATGTTGGTATTGTGAGAGATGGTCATGTTTCGTACTACCGTCGATATATCTAGCATACTAGCATAAAACAGAAAGTAAAACTGTAAATCATACAACCTATGATCCCCCTTCATGCAAAGCAAAGTCAAACGCCTTTCTACTTTAGCTTGTGCAAGTTTTATGTGGCTGCTAGGGGTTTCGAGAGAGAGAACCGTTTCTATCCTGCGAAAAACATGCCACAACACCGTCTCCCATCCGTCTCTATTACACCCCTGTCGGGGCCCTCCATTGCAAACATCTTCGCATCGCTAATGCAGAGAGACAGACACCCCCAGCCACTTTATATGGTACAAGCCATATGTCAAGCGTGGAACCAGTCTTGCGTAAACGCGTAAGGTCGGTCGAGGGACGCTTCATCAAACATTGCCGCAACGCTAAATGAGTACACGTGGGAGGGTAACAAATGAAGATTCGATGCCCACATCCTAGATGTGTTCTACCCGTACAATACATCTATGCATAGCTAGCTCATGATACCACTGTTGGGATACGGGGCAGAAAACACAAAATTTTCATACCTATAGTACCCGAACCCAAGATCTATGCTATGGCGATGTAAAGTAACGGAGGGAATCGGTGTTCATACCTTTGAAGACCGAAAGAGGGAAACGTTCTTGCGAACGTGGCTGGCGTAGACTCGGAACTACGACCTCCCTATCGTGTAGAAGACCACCACCGGCGAGGATGACTCCCGGTGAACCTCCAGCGACGAAGTAGCACCACAGGTGTAGTGCCTCGAAGAGATTATACACGTACGGTACAATCGATGTTCCTCCCGGGCCTCGAACCAGGCGAGCAGCGGAAGAAAGACGGCTACGGATCCCGACTCCAGCAGAACGACGGCCTGCCTTATGGTGGAGAACTCCAATCCTGGTGCAGACTCCAAACAAGGGGAGTCCACTTCCGAGAAGGAGAAGGAGGAAGAAGGAGATATTGGTGTGTTGGAAAAAGGGGGGGTCTACCCCTCCTTATATAGGCCAAGGGGGGGGGGGTGCTATCCTCCTCCCCTCCCCATGTGGGACTAAACTCCCAAGGGGGGGGAGTGCGCCGGCCAAAGGGGGTGGTGGGACCCACCCTTGGCGCCAAGCCCAAGGGGGGAGACCCCCTCCTCCCTTAATGGGCCCCATGGGCCCATATAGCCTTTTTCCCATTTTTTTAATTTATTTAATACGTTTAAATATTTAATTCAGATAATTAAATAATAAAACATTATTAAAACAATTAAACTTTATTTTGAACTATTCAAAATTGTCCGAAAACTATTCCGTCCTCCTCCGGAACTATTCCGGTGATTCCTCCTATTTCACCGATTGATCCCGTAACTGTCCTATGCATCGATTGCCCTTAAGTGTAACACCCTAACGGTCCGGAAAACAGCAGACATGGTCGAGACTCTTCTCATTGACCAATGACTAGTCAGTTGGACATGGTTACAATCCTTGACAGCCCCTGCGCTTCCATCGAATGAACTTCGATCGCTTTTGGAAACCGTTAACAATACGACGTAATCCCTTTGTGCTGCGGTACTTTGTTTGTCCGAGGTTTGATCGTCGGTATCCTACATACCGTGTTCACATCTCGTTCACAACAAACAACTTCTCTCGTCCATGATCATTGCATCTCTTGTGACCTAGTCACGTCCTTGCAAGGTGTTGATGCAATATCACCGAGTGGGCCCAGAGTACTTGTCCTGTTCACAAGGACTGACAAATCCCGCTCTGATCTATTAACATACTCATCAACCATTTATTTCGGAATACCCAAAGTGAACCGTTATAGCCAGCATATTTCAGTCAGGCGGTGGGATACAAATCAAAGTCTCCTCATAGATGACAATTACGTATGATCATAACGGTCTAAGGACTAAGCCATATGTTACAAAGTCATAGCAACGCTGAACTATGTGACTCGATCACATTGCAATACTTTAGGTGGGTGTACGTCCATCACATCATTCCCCTTAACGATATGACCTCATTGTCAATGGACTTAAGTGTCGCCATGATCAGGAAAGCTTGATCAATCAATTGCCCAATGAGATAGTTTACCCGAGTTAAACTACGGATCATGTCTTATACTACACCTGTATTAGTATTTCCAAGTAATACAGTTATAGCATAGTATAAAACGTATTATGAAAAAAACGGATATGTGACAAATATCTTTATTAATTTGTCTCTAGGGCACATATCCAACAGCTGCCACCGCCATTGCCGCCACCACCTCCCGCCGACCATGACGAAGCGTGCATGCGCGAGGTCATCTGCGACCTCGTCGGGACGCGCTCGACCTTCCAGTGCGACCCGTCGGAGCTGCTCCCTCCTTCGCCGCCATCGCCTCCTCCTTCACCGTTGCCGCAAGGCTATTGGCCACCGAACGTGTTGTGGTCGCCGTCGGCGTTCATCGACCTTAGTGGGGACGACGACAACGACGACGTCGATGACCCGTAGGCGGCCCAAGGAGCAAACGACGACGTGCTAGGGTTTGGAGCTAGGGTTTAGAGTGTTTCTCTCTCTCTCTTTTTTAATATATATAATTATGACTTTTGAGCGACCCAAATTTGCATTCTACTCGCACCGCTGGAGACTCGGCAACCCAAACAAACACCGGGCGAACATTTCGTCCGCCGTGTCGATCCAAACGAACAAATAAAGGACCAAATCGTTGTCTGTTTAGGTCGGCCCGTTGAAGTTGCTCTAACAATGTTGACATTCAACGAGAACGCAAGTTGCTTCAATTCCATGAGCGATGTTAGTTCTCGAGTAATCATTAGATATTGGTTTTTTCTGGTCAGCGTCAGCTGTTGTTAGGTTTATATACTGTCTGGAAATAGCTTCGTAACACAATATAGGTCTGCAAGATATATGGAAAATCCCTTGAGATCGGGCCCCCCTATTACTTATGCATCTTTTAAAAAGAACTTTTACGTTGTTAATCTTTTTCCTCCACGCACTGCACCCGCCCCACCCTCTTTGAATACACCCCCATCGACCATCCCTTTAAGCCATGTTGATGTGCGGCAACCCCGACCCCCCATCCCCTTCCCCCTTCTCCTTTCCCCTGGTCCACCCTTAGGGCTCGTTTGGTAGCTCGGGGAATATTTCTCAGGATAGCAAATTCCGGATGGGTAGGTGAAAAGAAGGGAAATTTTCTCCTAATGTCCTAAGGCCGGGATTTTCTACCCCAAAAAATTAAAAGGATCCCGGCCTACCAAATAGGGCTTATTTGCTCACCAGGGATCCTCTTGGGACCCCATCCTTTTCCTGCATGAGATAACCCCAAGCCGATTCGAGCCGGAGGAGCCTAGCGCAGACATGGGCAAAAAAAAACCTGGCCCGACTAGCCCGGCCCGGCCATGCACATGGGCCGGGCTTGGGCCTGATTTTTAGGTCCGAAGGCTGCGTCGGGCCGGGCCCGGGCTTGCTATAAACATGTTTTTGGGAAGGCCCGGCCCGAGGCCCGACGACATTTAAGCTCCCACGGGCCGGGCTCGGGCTTGATTTTTAGGCCCGACGGCCAGGCCGGGCCAGGCTCGGGCTCGATTTTTAGGCCCGATGGCCAGGACAGGCCGGGCTTGGGCCTTAGTTTTCTGCAGCGGGCTTTTTAAGGCCCGGCCCGACCCGAGGTATGCCCAGGTCTAGCCTAGCGTAGCGTTTGGGAGAGCGATCCCAACCTTTTCCACGGCTCTTCCCCGGTTGAGATTTCCTCGTCTCCATCGGTCACGGGGAAAATCCTCATCGTTCTCTGACATTCTTTATTCGCCGCGCGTACAGGGACCCATGTTCTCCTGCCCGATCAGGAGCACCTTTCCATCAGAACTTTCGTTGCTTCAACGCTTGTTTCCCAGCTTGGCCTTCACCGGTTATTACCATCAGCCAAAGAACCATGCAGATTCTCCACGGGAATTTATTCCATACAAGATAATTTCAGTCGAGGCACTTTTCCCTTGGAATAGCTCCCCCTAGCAACCAAATGAAGCCTTAATATGTTTACTCCCCTTCGCTTGGGACGTCGCAATTGATTGCCACTCACAGCGTTATTTTCGGTATGTCTTGGCTTGACTTTTTTTAATAAGAATTTATTTGATCTATTTATTTTTAATCATGACATTACAATGAACATTAAAAAAAATACATCCAAATCCATAGGTCAGCTAGCAGTGACTACAAGAAATGAAGTCTTCGCTCGGCTTTGGTGTGGTTGACACCCGTCGTTGCGCTCTAACATTACCTCCACTTCAGCCTTAGGTAAAGCCAAAATCGAGTGACGGTCAGAAAAAAGAATCAGGCAGACGATTAGCAAACACGCTCAAGATTCTATGCGCACTTTACCCAAAAGTTGATTAGGCATCAGTTGATTTAACCAATGGTTTTCAACCATTGAATTTTCATATATTTTTTGCCGAAATTATTCATCATCTGTTATGGTAGTACAAAAAACAACATAAATAATAAAAATTACATTCATGTTCGTAAACACTAGTGATGACTACAAGTACTGACACAAATCGAAGGTGCACCGTCCTCATCACCCCTTCCTCATCAAAGTTGGACCAAACTTGTTGTAGTAATCGAAGGTGCACCGCCCTCATCACCCCTTCCTCATCAAAGTTGGACCAAACTTGTTGTAGTAGACAGTCGATAAATCATCGTGCCAAGATCTTCTAGAATCAACGCACCAGAATAACAACCGCCGCTGATGAAAAGAAGTATAGATCAAAATGATAAAACTACGGAAAAGATACACACTGAACGCCAGGCACAGAGGAGTCCGCCCGAACGCTGCAATCAGCGTTCAGCATGTTGCACGAATTTTACGGCGTCATGCACTGCCACGTCACTTGATGGAAACGTTCGATAAATACAGAGTAGTCCGAACGACACAATTTACTAGTACTAGTCTGCTACTTGGTCAACGGAATCTTTTAGCCTTTTCCAACTTTAAAAAGTTTTATCTTTTAAATAAAAAAATCGTTCAAAATTCCGTTCGTATCATTAAATCCGTTGCGACGAGATCTTCGAAACTAGGCCCCATATCGACATGTTTCGACAACTTTTTTTGACCAAAAATTGCCATGTTATTCACACTGAAATTGCCATAGTGTTTGTACTAAATTTGTCATGATTTGTTTCATCTGTTTTTCGCTAGATTTAAAGCTACCATTGTTTTTCACATACTTTTCAATCATCGGGGAGCACCTCGGAGAGCTGCGTAGAGTAGATATCCGCCGGTCGGGAGGGGTGTGAGGGGTTATGATGGACGGGATGGCGGGTTCTCATTGTATTTTCAATTGTTTTTATTCATCGGCTAGGACCTCGGAGAGTTGCGTCAACGACTAGTGTACCCCGAACAGATGTCTGGCGGTCAAGAGTTGGGTGGGGTGACAGTGCACGGTATGACGGGTTCTTGGAATACATATGCGTCGGGGAGATTCTCCGGCGCACCTCAACTGCGACGGCGAGGGATGGAGACGTGGTTCGGGGTGGAGCAGTTGTCAGTGTTGTGGTGTTGCGGTGGCGGCGAATCTACCATTCGACAACGAGAATTTGTAGTAATACATCGAGGATCCTAGAGAGCTGCGACGACGACTCGTGAACCCCGAAAAGATATCCAACGTTGTGTGTGTGTGGGGGGGGGCGGGGTGATGCGCGGCAACTCTTATTTGTAGGACATGACAATTCTTATTTTGTTGGACATGGAAATTTTTAGTAGAACATGGAAAAATCGCCATGGTTCCAATTCTTATTCGTAGGACATGGCAATTCTTATTCATCAGACATGGCAATTCTTATTGGTAGGAAATTTCAATTCTTATTCATCAGACATGGCAATTCTTATTCGTAGAACATGTCAATTCTTATTCATAGGACATGGCAATTCTTACTAGTATGACATGGCAATTCTTATTGGTAGGACATGACTTTTTGTTTGTACGACATGGCAATTCTTGTTCGTAGTGCATGGAAATTTTTTACTAGTAGGACATGGCAATTCTTACTAGTAGGACATGGTAATTTTTGTTTCTACGACATGACAATTGTTGTTCGTAGTGCATGGCAATTTTTTACCGACATGACATGACAATTTCTTACTAACAGGACATGGTAATTTCTTAGTGGCGGGACATGGCAAATTATTTTTCGTGTGAGAATGTAATTCTTTTTTTGTGTGAGATGACAATTCTTGTTTGTCGATTATGGCATTTTTTCCTTATTTTTGCGTAATATAATATTCGTTATATATGGGGCATGGCAATTCTTATTTATACCGTATGACAATTCTTATATGCGGGGACATGATATTTCTTACTGACAGGACATGGCAATTTCTTACTGACAGGACATGGCAAATTCTTTTTTCGTGTGAGAATGTAATTCTTTTTTTGTATGAGATGGAAATTCTTGTTCGTCGATTATGAAAAAAAAATTGCATGATATGATATTCGTTATATATGGGACATGAAAATTCTTATTCGTAGTGGGACATGGGAATTCTTATACGCGGGATATGATATTTTAATTTTTTTGAACATGGCTATTTTCAGTAAAACATGGAAAATTTGCCATCGACGATGGAGGTGAGCAGTGATAACCCACAACTGCAGGGGATCGAGATAGTCTTCGCGGGTAAGATAACCCAATTTATTGATTCGACTCAAGGGGAGCCAAAGAATATCCACAAGCTTTAACAGTGGAGTTGTCAGTTCCACCGCACCTGAGATACACTTACTTGCAACAAGATATTAATAGCGACTGCGATAATAGTAGTAGTGACGATAGCAACAGTAATAGTAAACAACTAGTAACCAGCATAATTGAAACACTGTAGGCTATGGAGATGGATGGTTGGGCGCTGCATGGATAAGACACATCATGTAATCAACTTGGGGCAAGACACACAGAAAAGCAAAGATCATCTAGGCATAAATCAAACATCAGGCATGTATCCCACAGGTAGTTGTACGTGCTTGCAATAAGAACTTGCACAACATCTTTTGTCCTACCATCCCGCTACGAACGGGGCCAAAAGGAACTTATGGAGATTAAGGTGCTCCTGTCAAAGAGCACCGGAACAAAGCATTAACAATCAATGGATACATGAAATCCCCAAATTATAGTTCATCCCCTTTGGTGTCCCAAGCTGTCACCTTTGGGATCGTCGGTTCCGGACCATAACAGGTGCAAACAACTCATAGATAGGATCAAGAACACAAATATATTCAGGAAAACATAAAGGGTTCAGATCTGAAATCATGACACTCGGGTCCAAAGTGACAAGCATTAAGAACAACAAGTTGAAGCAAAGATGATAAACACCAATCTAGATGATAGGCAACATGCCCCCAACAATCTGATAAACTATTACATGATATAACTCATCCAATCCCTACCATCCCATTTGCCTACAGCAGGGAATTACTCACACATGGATGGAGAAGTCATGGAGGGAGGATGGATCGGTTATGGCGATGACGATGGCGATGATCTCCCCTCTCCGGAGGCCAAAACAGCCTCCAGATTAGCCCTCTCGGAGAAGAACAGAGGGTGGCGGTGGCTCCGCGACGATAATTGGGAAAACGACTTCTGTTCTGGGGTTTTTCGCATCACGGGAATAAATAGGAGCATCGGTAGGGCACCAGAGGAGGGGGGAGGCCCCAGGCGGCCAGAGGGCGCGACCCCACCCCTGGCCGCGCCAGGGGGGCGCCTGGGGCCCCTCAGGACTCCCCTCTGGTCCCACTTCTGGCATCTGGCTCCTTCGGGTGCGTGGATTTTCTGGTATTTTTCTGGGAATTTTCTGGGAAGTCCAAAAATCCATTTTCCTGCACACAATAAAACCATACAGATAGCTCTGTTGAAAACAGCGTTAGTCCGGTTAAGTTTCGTCCAAATCATGCAAGAATGAGGGCAAAACAATAGAAAACGTGTTTGGAAAAGTAGATACGTTTGAGACGTATCAAGCAGCGGCGAGCTACGATAATGGATGCGACGACGATGATGAGCAGCGGCGAGCTACGCCGACAATGACAACGGCAAGTTTGCGACGATAACGGCGAGCTACGGTGATGACGTCGGCTAAAAGCTACGGCGACAGTGTCGAGTTACGACGATGACGACGATGATGGTGCCAATGATGGCGGCGAGCTGCGAAGACAACGACGACAGCGACAAGTTATGCGAGCTACACCAATGATGAGACAATGACGAAAGCGGTAAGTTGATCGAGCTACGACAATGACGACAACGACGAGATGCAGCGAGCGACGACGACGGCGAGCTACATCAATGACGACGATGGAGGTGGCGAGCGACAATGGAGGCAAGCTACGACGTCGATGCCGACGGCAAGCTGCAACGACATGTGTGACGACGGTGACGAATTGCGCGTGCATGGCGAGCTGCGGCGAGCTGCCGAACGGCGGCAAGCTATGACGTAGCGAGTGGCGACGGCAGCTCGCCGTAGCGAGTGACGACGACAACAAGCTTTGGCGAGCTACGACTGCGGCAAGCCGTGGCGACATCGGCGAGCTATAAAGATGATGACGGCGAGCTGCATCGAGCGACGACGACCATCGCGGCAAACTGCTGTAAGCAAAGCTACGTACGTGCATGTCAAAGCTACGGCTGCATGCATGGGATCGTTCGGGCTGGAGAAAATTTCCCTTCGATTGTATTTCGTTCGGTTCAACTCACTTTCTAATCGAACGTTTTTTTCGGGCGACGTACTGCCGACCTGACGTTCGGTAAATATCGCCGTCCTAAAACTAAGGACTGGGTCCAAAGAGATCCTCCAAGGACCAGCGTAAACCGAATTCCACGAGATCCACCGAAGACCCAGCTTCACACGCTCTTCAACGAGGCTCGACGCCTCGCCGAAACGAGAGCTAGGCGGGGAGAACCTTAGTCCACCTCCAAGAAGATGCATCCGTCTCATCTCATGAAGACACAAATCGAATGCAAACTCACAAAAACATCTAAAAACAAAGCAAGATCTCTCCCATCAGCAAGAGTCGAGATTCACTGGGTCTCCATGACTCAGGCCACCAGAGATGAGGTGGGTCGAGGTAGAAAACCCTAAGTTTTTTTTGAAGGCTTTTCTCTCTTTAATCCTTTTGTAAAACTGATGGGTTAGTTCTTTTGAGGATTTAAGAAATAAGCCATCTCTTTTCTGACTTCTTTCATAAGCCGCCGTTGTCATTCGCTTGAGCATTTAAACTAGCTTAGAAGCATCAATAAATCTAAAAGATGATATATTTTTTAAGTTGAAGAGGAGCAGCTTATTTTGTAGCCACCCTAACAAACTGATCCACTATCATCGCTGGGGATGCTACCCTCGCTTTCTCTCAGTTTCGCCCTTCTTCAACTCTAACGACTAGCTCGGCACTGTATCCACACCATCACTCCACACCATCAACCTACTACTACTTCCGTTCAAAAATATTTAAAGTGGGTTTAGCTAAAATTTGAATTAAAACCACATCAAATATTTCTGAACTGAGGGAGTACTCATTATTTCCTATCCTCCGCCGGCAAAGACGTGGCGATTCGATTCATCCCTGTCCGTCTCTGGTTAGATCATGCGTCGACCTGCAGACAACTTGCAAATAGCGAACGTGGATGTTTAGTTACACAATCATTCACGGCGTCATATCTAGTGCATCCCGCATGTTTGTGTATCCGTGCATCCATTGAGTCCTCAGCCGGCCGATCAACATCTCACGTACGGGGTCAATAGCAACACTAATTTGTAAGTACACGCCCGCCGCCGCTCTTAAGCCGGTCTATTGATTTGCTAATAACCCCCTCAACTTTTCAATCAGGTTCTTCTTCTCCAATGGCTCCATGGCGACGACTCACGTGAATCCTTCCACGGCAACCACGCTTGGCCCCGTCTGCCTCGAGCGGCTCCAAGACCCCGATCATCGCTTTGGCAGTGTCCGCGCTTGCAAAGCCTCGAGGGCCGAAAGCCTCCACGTTCGTCGGCCTCAAACGACTCCATGGCCCCGATGATCCATTCAAAGGACACGATGAGATCCACCACGCTTGGTCTACCTCCGCGCCTGCCCGCTTTCTTGTCGGTTCCCGACGCCGAGTTGGCCGCCGGCCGCAACCTGCGCACAATCCACTTCACTGCCCCCGCATCCAGCGGCTGCTCCTCTGCCTGACGGTGTCCACCTGCAATAACAGAGTCATGTGGCCAGCAACCATATTGCATAGCAAACAAGGGTCCCGTTTCTGAAGTTTTTTGTTTCTGTTTAATGTACCATCTAGTACTTGGGTACATGCAGATTGTAGCCTGTGAGCTCATCCACTGAATTGTTCTTTGTTGAATGTGTGTGTAGCTTCAATGTGAATTGTACATTGCTATTGAGCATTATTTTTCAGAGAGAAGTGGATTTAGCTTGTTGTGAATGGAAAATTGAGAAATAAACAAATTTTGTATTCCCTAGTTCCTGGTGATTTGAGGTGTTTTGTAATACATGATGTAGTACAGGGCAACAATATCAGTTGGTTCTTGGGAATTCGTGGTGATTCTGCACTCCTATGTATCTTTGACATGTTCGGTTATTTACAAACAAGAACATGTTGCTTTTGTTGCAAGCTTCCAAACCTCCAAGCTTCCAAACAAACGATTGTTCCCTACATGATTTCATATGCTACTGCTAGTACTAATTAAGCAACTAACAACCAAAATCATTGATGCATCAATGAGCTCAGTGGTTATACTGTAATACAACTAAATAAAAGGATGAGGACTCACACGCTGACAAAGATTCTCTCACAGGCTTATAAAGTTTCTTAAGCCTGTATTTCTCCTATATGGTAGATGATGATATTTATATAAAAAACATAACATGCAGTTTATGTGAACATAGTGTAACATGGTGCACCTCCTGCTTAGTACACTTCATTTAGTATGCATCAAGTCAGAGAAATTAAGAGGAAGACATTCCATCCACTACAAAAATTCAGTCCAGGAAATGAAGTTTAGCTCGTATGCTATAATACTAGTATTTTCAACTGTCGTAGCAAGACAAGTGAGATTGGCCTCACGATTGCTAGATGCAGTGGCATACAGAGGGTCAGCACTTGAATTATGTATCACCGCTGATGCATATTCAACATCAATAACAGTAGAAGCCGCCATGATGTTCGATCGCAGTGTATCACACGATGATTTTTTAACCATGCTGACGGGGAGTTCAGAGATGCATCTCGTCCTTGCCACCGCTCAGATCGTAAGGGGGGTTGAATCCTGGCATGGCGATTATCCCTGTGGATGCATGATGTTGCGCCCGTGCCTCTCGTTGAGATCAGGTTGCGGCTGTGATTAGGGATTTGGAAGTAGACGAACAGGGTGTAGGGAATTAGGATGGGTGCTTGGTTGAGGGGGTTATTAGCAAATTAGTAGATTGGATTAAAAGCAGCGGCGGACGTGTACTTGCAAATTAGTGTTGCTATTGACCCCGTACGTAAGATGTTAATCGGACGAGTGAGGACTCGATGGATGCACGGATACACAAACATGCCGGATGCACTAGATATGACGCCATCATTCACTGTAATAACTTGATGAATGCACATCACAACATGCATCGCCGGTAGAGAGAGATACCAGCTTGCCGAAACGTGTACGCTCTGTCACGGCAACCCCACCATCCAACTTGCCTTAATCTAAGCTCTGGTTCTGAGTTGTGACGACGATGGAACACCCATCCTACTCCGCATTGGCTCCACGGAGGCAAAGAATTTTAGGTGATGCGACCCGCACGCGCATGCAATCTGCAAAATAAGCAGCCACCAATTGATTGTTACGGAATTAAGATGAGGAGCCTGCGGATTGCACTACACAGCCGGCCGGCGGCGTCGAGGCGGACCAGGACAAAATCACTCGCCGGCGTCGCTTTCATGTCCTACTCACTCGTGGGATCTAAAAGGCGCGCACATGTGCACTTTGTGCACCGACCTTCCTCGCCGGTTTCTGTCGTCGTCGGCGGCCGCCACCACCGTAGTAAAGTAAATTATACACGCGGTGGTGGGAGTGGTTGGTTGCATCACATGCTCTCTTCTTCTACCGTAAGTAAACCGTTGCCCTTTTTGACGCCGATGAACATGAATAGCCAAGTATATCTCCAAGATATTGATCAGTACTGTACAATGTGTGCAATCTCAAGAATCAATACGAAAAGGGAAAATCTAAAACGCCTAACATTGACAGACCGTGGATAATGAAATCAGACGTTACTTAGTGGAGGGGTTTAAGTCCGTGTCAATGTTTAGTAATGTGGACCAGTGAGCCCAAAATTGTTGTAATTTTAATCCGACTAACTACTAACATTACAGACTGCAAATAAACGTTTCAAGCATTTTTTATCGGATTCCTCACCGTATTGGCTTTTGCTTTGATGATTCCATGGACGGGGGTGTACCACCACAACAGGAGTCGGTCCATCAAACCATAGGACGGGCCTCGCCAAAAGAGCCTTGCATGGAGCATTGCATGAACACCATCATGGACCCGTCATCAAGACATCGAGCTACGAGCTGACCAATAATAAGAGCTTGCACACGTGCCACTGAACCCAAGATGACTTGACTTCTACCCGAGTTCCATATGCATTTGCATATGACATGGCTAGTATCCAAATGCATATGGAGCTCCACCACCATCCAAAACAATATACGACAACCATCACCGCGGAGAAGCGAGGAAGGAATGTCAAGCCCATAAGGTTGTCTTTTCTCACGCTCTTCTCCATGTAGTTTTGAGCCTAAATCATGGGGATCTACAAAAATCCATCTTCCAGGAAATAATCCATTCAGATGCATTCAATTTAGTCCGAAGTTGATCTTTTCCCAGTGCAAAATCCTCAAAAATTTGTGGGGAAAAAAATCAGCTCCTATCCATCCTTGGTAAAATATCAGCTTCGTCTCTCGCTCCCATGCATCTCTCTTGGAGAATACCAAACTAGCGGCGTCAAGCGGCGTAGTTGAGGCAGCACAGTTCAATATTCCCGAGGCCCATGGGTGCCACCATACTTCTTGTTCCCCGTTTTTCAAACCAAATTACCACCCAAATGTTTCATTTGATTGTTAGAATATAATATCCTACTAACAAATAATTAATGATATAACACACTTTGTTATTTCATAGCAAACTAAGAATTCACTACACGATGATTACAAAAAACATGGTGAACAAATCATAAGATTATACTACTAGGTGGTAATCCAACATACGGCAGTATAATCCTAAACTCACACTCTTATCATGGCATACTACAATGCACAAGAAGATAAGGAGATATGATCAAAATGTCACTTGCCTTGGTTGTTGCTGAAGTCTAGGGTACACTCCTCACATGTACAAGGTATGCAGTCCTCACAATCCATATGATGAAGTAAATACATACACATAAGAAAGAATCAATGCAAAAGGTATACTTGCATTAAGTGTAATCTATAATCTATAATACTTAAATAGTTCAATACTTAAATAGTTCATCACCACTAACCTATTTATCTTGACATGTAAGCTATCCACATCATCAAATAGGTTCATCATGTTAAAAATCTTTTCCACTATAACTTCATGCACATGCTCCCATTAAATTTGCATGTGTATGCAACCTGTAACAAATAAATATTAAATTCTTTTGTGCACTCAACTTCAAAATTTAGAAGATATTTGTTTAATTAAAAATCAAATTATGAGTTACCTCACAATATATTTTTTGTGACAATTTTTTATATGTAATAGGTTTAGCCAACGGTGATGTTGTCAATGTATCTACTCAATATTTTTTCATCTCATATCATCTCACCGGTATATTATCTAGGTAATAAATAAACAAAACAATAATCACACTCATGTTTTGTTTTTTCACTACTTTTTTAGATTTTTACTTTAAACGTATTTCTTAAAAAAGAATTCATAATCAAATTATATTATGTTTCATAAAACAATTTGTATTTTAAAACATTAAATTGTTTGCTAACTATTTCTATAGCAACGCGCGGGGTATCATCTAGTATGATTTAAATGGCACACACACTTGTATGTTTGGTTTTACATGTGTTGATTCAACTTTGAATAATAAATTTGAATTACTGAAGTTCAATTAGAATTAGTTGAATTGAATTTTAGTTACTTGAGTTGAATTTTAGTTTGAATTTGGATTCAATTTTAAATTGAACCTAAATTATAATTAAATTCAATAATTGAATCAATATATAAGATTAATTTGGTTTGAAGTTATGATTTGAACACTACGTATGAACTAAATTTGAATTGAACTTAAACTTATTTGAATTCTGAAAACTCAAATGAGTTCAAAGTATTTTAAATTTTGTTTTGAACAATTGAAACACAATTCAAAAGGTTTCATCTCATTTGGGTTCATAGATCACAAGTTGTGATCATCTCAATAACAATTGAAATTGAATCTCCAAACTATATAATGCAACATTTTTAGTTCTTCAAATGTTTTAATAGAATTCAGATTCAAATTTAACTTTTACCAATTACAATGGAAAGTACATGCTCATAGAATTAATTTGCAATATGATTCATGTCAAATGGACTCATAGTTTTATTTTATTTTTGAAACTATATATAGTTTTTAAATTACACCCTATATAAGTCTAATTTGGTTTGTACAAATTTAAAAGTGAATGTTGATTCATGCACTACTAGGGAATACCCTTATGGTGGCGCACTGCTTTTGAGTTTAGTGGCGCATTCACAGTGCGCCACTAACTACAAGCCACTAATAAGGGCTTAGAGGTGGCGCATTCTGGATGCGCCACTCCTAAGGCCCTTAGGCGTGGCGCATCTCAGAATGCGCCACCTCTAAGCTCTTAGGGGTGGCGCATTCTGGTATGCGCCACGCCTAAGGGCCTTAGGGGTGGCGCATTCACAGTGCGCCACTAAATCCTAACAAGATGCGCCACTAAATAATTACAGAAAACAAAAAAAAAGAATTACATAAAAGAATAAAAGCATTACAGATATTTTTATTATATTACAGAAATGCAAAATACAATATAACAATGAGGCCAACAATTATTGATACAAAAGAATTGCAATATAATTTTTATTAAAAAGGTTTAGAGGCCAACAAGATTCACAAGATTACATTCCATCACAAAATTACAATGAGTCCAACAATTATTGAAAACCGAAAGCTACTTTCGTCATCACTACTTGTTTGCTCTTCAACCTGCACAAAACAAAGCTTTAGAGGTCATATCCATCATACCATCTAGTACACAAAGAGTACATCAAAATTACACAAAGAGTACATTCAATTAATTGTTTTGACTCGGCTCGGGGAATGGGCGGCATCCTTCTTTCGTCATGAAAGGCCTTGTGTCACGCAGGGCCTTTAGGCGGACTTCTATCTCCCCATTGGATGGTGCAATGTTGGAGTGGAAGATCGACCCCCTCATTTGTACTTCATGACGGATGATAGTCGCCATCTGCGCTTGGATGTGAAAGAACTCCTCCTTCAGATTTGCATCGGCGATTTCCGCCTTCCTTTCAGCCCACGCTCTGAGATGACTTGGCAGCGTAAGGTTGCGTTGTTCCTGTACAATCGCCCTCATGTGATGAAGGGCGTAGTACGCATCCCTCACACTGCCAGCCGGCTGCTTGACGCACGGGAACTGCGTTACGTGGTTGAACACGTTCACGCCAGGCTGATTTTTCCTGAACTTGTGCTTCATGATCTTGCCTCCGGCTTTTATGTAGCCGACGAGAGCATCATCCAAAACTCTCATGATATACTTGTAATCTTTTTTGTTCACACTCCCCGAGTCTAAATACACGGCATGCGAGTGTTGCGGTGAAAAGCAGATGAGCACGCAGTCTTGATCCTCACTGCATAATTAAAACAATCCAAAAGGAATGTTGGAAGAGGACAATGGAAAGCTAAGAAAGCATATATGCTACGGAGGCGAGCGAATGACTTACTTGGGAGAGTAGGTCATAAGAAATGAATCTTTGTCGGCGTTCCGTAGCATGAAGTCTGTGATGTACCCCGCCGCGAGAGCCGCGTCCCCGTCGTCCATCAAGATGCTTTCACGCATGTAGAAGGGGTCCAATATCGCGACGCTCGGGGTCTTATCTCTCCTGATACTCATAGAAAGGCTGAGCGAGAACAGACGGATAAGGCTATGGTCCAGCCGCTTGAGATGGTACAAATTGAAGATCTCCGAAAACCGTAGGATTATCATATCCGCGGGGATAGTGTTGATGAAGCCCATGTTGAGTGGCACCTTGGCCATGAAAACCGGGTACGAGGGATTCTCTTCTCGAAGAAGAATCTTCTCTAATGCCATAATACTATGATGCACACTCTGCATATCCGAAGTTGCAAGGTCCAGCATGTCCTTAGGTAGCATCGCCCTACCAGCCACATGGATTTCAAACAAGAGATCCTTGGGTCTTGGTGGCCCGCCCTGAGCCCGGATCGGCATCGAAGGTTGGCTACTAGAAGTGATGCTCTTCTTTCTTTTCCGTCCCTTCTTCTTTTCTGATTTTGAGCAGTCACCAGCCTTTATCTGCTTAGTGGCCGCCTTATGGAGTGTGGACGGGCTGAGAATAGATCTTGTGGCATCTGCTTGAGGCTCGATGAAGGCGCAAGCTGCTGGAGACATGTCCTGAGAAGCAGCGAAGAGACGCGTGGAGCAAGCAGGCTTCGCCGCAGGATCAGCTGGACCGCGAGCTTCCTCGTCATGCTGACAGGCTCCTTCAGCAGGAGGCATGAATAAGTCATCAGCATCATAAAAAGTATTGATGAACTGGTCGGCGCTGATATCATCATCAAGATCATCGTCTTCTTGTTGTGCTCCGATGGGATCATGTGGCGCCGACACGATGACTAGCGGTGTTGTCCTAGGTGTGGTGCCCCTTTCCCCCGTCATTAAACGCATTTGGCTCTTCGGCCATAGGCATATTTGGTTGAAACAGTCACCGAGGACTGCCGGCTCATCCTCATCGTATCCGGGGGGTTGAATGGGAGGTTCAACTCTCTTGTAGCCCGAAATCACGAGAGAGATTTGAACCCTATGCATCTCCGGTGCCGTCGGCATATTGTGCATGATTCGATTTTGTGGTTGAATGATTTTACCTTTAGCAACATCCTTCAACTCGCCGTCCACGACTTGTAATAGAATGCATGGAGTGTCCTCCTGCGAAAGATATATATATATATATATATATATATGCATGTACGGCATCAGAGAGATTCCACTAACTAAAAAAGGCAAGGAGATGAAGTCCTCGTTTGAGTTGCAGACGCTTATAGTTACCTTGAGGGCGTCGAGGTCGGCTAGTGAAGAGACCCCGCCGATGACGGCGGGCATGCAAGAGACGGAGGGCGCGCTGCCTCACGTGGCGTCGGTCCCCCTATTTGTGCTGCCGCCGGGTGCATTATTGTTATGCCCGGGTTGCTCGATCGTGGCCGGAGGAGTTACCATCACGTCCGGCGTCGCCGCCGCGGTGTTGGCGGCCGGAGTCACCAATACGCCGGGAGTCGGTGCGGGAGCCACCACTACGGCCGGAGTCGGGACTGCAGGCGCCGCGGGGCCCGAGTTGCTGCCGACCATGCTGGGGACTGGTATGGGCCCTTGTCCACCACGCGCTTGCCAATTCGCGAGCGACTGCATCATATCTGGAAGGAGAGCGTTCATCGTCTTCGCCACTTCGTCCTGGACAAGCTGCGGAAGCATGTTCACCTTCTCCTCCAGTCCACGAACATAAGCGGCATCTTCTTCGGTCCTTCTCGCCTTGCGCCCCCTCGAACCGGACTGCTCCGCCGATTTTCCATAATATTCGGACCAATTTAGGTCCGCACCAAAGCCGACCACACGGCCGGCTGACGATGGCTTCGCCGTCACGTCGTCAACCTTCTTGACCTTGTTCAACGCCCTGTTGAAGGCGTTGTCCCACGGGCCGGCCGGCTTAACCGACGACTCCTGCGATGAGGCAATTTTCATTTCCGCTTGCTGCAAAAAGAATGTGAAACGTTAAGAAATTGTGAACTTCACTCGAGAATTCAATCGACAAGGTCGCGTGGTAAACTACTTACCACGACAGTCGTAAAATCCTGAATCTTAGGATCGATAATTATTTTCGAGGTTGCTTTGTCCTTATAGCTTCGGGCCCTCACAAAGAATTCGGTCTGCGGATCATCTTTGTATTGCTGGAAGGGGTTAGGTATGCCCGCAACGGCGTACTCGGCATCCTCCTTGTCCCATTTAGGCTTGGAACTTTTGTAACCACCGGCTCCGAGACGATGGTTACCTATGACCTGCGACCGCATGGCCTTGCCCTTTGCACTCGCGGCCTTGGCTTGCTCGGACTCACACCTAGCCTTGAAAAGGTTGTAGGTAGCTTCGTCGATCAATGGCTCTTTCTCCTTGAGCTCCTCCCAGGTTTTGTTCTTTTCAAAAATTGCCCTCTTCACCCGGGTTTTCCAACTGGACAAGGCCTTGCTCATCTTCCTGAGGGCCCATGTGTTTACTTTGTTCCCTCTGAGTTTGGTGTTATCGTACGGCTCCAGAAACTTGTATCGTCCGTGCAGCTTGTTGATAAGAAGCTGACAATAATGAATATTCTCACGACTCTTGAGGTTAATCGTGGTGATCGACACGGTGTTGCGGAGGATCGCCGCGACTTGACGGCCGTACCCTTCCGAAAAACGTTCGGGCTCTTTAGGAATCCTGACGGCGGTCACAACAGTAAACTCTTGCCTGATGACGCCGACCTTGGTCGGTTTCCGATTCCTCTTCTTCGACTGGGTACCATCTGTGTTGGAGCCACCGGTCCCATCATCCTCGCCGATGTTCCTCTCGCCGTCTGTCGTACCGGCCTCCTCCTCCAAGTCATCATCCAATGAGTCGGACTCCGACTCTATCTCCTCCTCATACTCCTCCTCGCCCGGAGGTACTTCCTCTTCTCTCTGCTCCTCGACCTCCTCCTGGGAGTATTCCCAAAATTGCTTCCTTTTTGTACCCGGCTGAGAAGAAGGACCGGCGTCGGCTCCGGTCGACATGTTTGCACTAGTACAATATTAAAAAATGCAACTACTTAATTAATTAGCACAATAAATAAATGCAAATACTCTCATGTTAAGAAAAATAGCAAAGGTCATGCACGAATTCACGGAAAAATTCGGCATGACCTTTGCTCTTTTTCTTAACATGAGAGTGCCCCATTCTCAACCGAAACGGAAGTTAATCAACATTTCGGGAGAAAGGGGATAATGAGAGTCCCTGCACATAAAAAATGCCTACATGTAGGCACAACCATCACATATATAGTGTAGAACAATGCACTAAAATAGATATTCAAACATCATATATATAGGTAAATTTCATATGATAAACAATGCATTGCAAATTCGCACTTGCTTGGGTTTTTTCATATTCAGTTGAAATATCTTATAACTAAGTCATTCAGTTGAAGACATTCAGGTTCAGTTCCTATGACATTCAGGTTCAGATATCTCCCAGGATCATTGCATTCAGTTCCAGCATGATGGATGGATGGATGGATGGTAAATCACCCTACTCATGTTGCCAAGATATAAATACATACTCATACCCTGGCACTACAGAAAACCACATGGCTTATTCTCATCATGAGGCAAAACAAAAATAATCCCAAATGAACCACAAACACCAACGATGACACAATAATAACAGTAGTATGAAATGATGCAACGCGCAACGAATATCATGTGTGCATCTTATGAATGTGCATGCATTTTCAGAGTATAAAGAAGAAGATGTACCACCCTTGCTTGGAGTTCACAGGCATTCATGTCCTCAAAAGTAAGACGATAGTACTAACTTCAAAGCTAGTACTGTATGCAAACAAAACCAGTGCAAATGAATTATTCTATGTATTTTGTACTGTTCAGCAGCACAAGCAATAGAGGTATGATCAAGCATTCAGCCCCGTTCAGCTTCTCCTAGGTTCAATGTGTATCTATATATGCAAATTCATTCAGCTCCAGCCACATGATGCTAAATCATATTCCTACTCATGTTGCCACTGGGAGTTCACCCCTGAAAATTATGTTAACTACTAGGAAGTTTAGATACATATATTGTTCTTGCCACTATATCTCTGAATTTTCAATGAATTATAGCAGCCAGCAGTAGCACAACCAACTAGTCATCAAACAGATTGATCCTAGGAGAATTATGCCAAGCAATTTGATCCTAGGAGAATTATGCCAAGAAATTTGATCCTAGCAGTAGCACAACAAGCAGTTCACCCCTGAAAATTATGTTCACCCCTGAAAATTATGTTAACTACTAGGAAGTGTATCTACAATGAATTATGCCAAGCAATTTGAAGTAGCAGCCAGCAGTAGCACAACAAGCAACTAGCAACAAGCAACTGCAATTTTCTGAATTTTCTCCCGTGCCACTGGCCAAATGCCAAACCCTAGGCATCAAATTGTTGTGCCAAAGCAAGGATGTAGAACAGGGGAGGGGGGATCACCTGACTGCTGCGGGAGGCTAGGGTTCTGGGCGGGGGCTCCGGTGGCGTTGAGGGGGCGGCTCTGGTGGAGGCTCCGGCATCGAGGGTGTGGCTCCGATGGCGGCTCCGGCGTCGAGGCGGCGACTTCGGTGTCGCCTAGGTCACGGGGTCGGGTCTGGTGGATGGGGCGACCGTGGATGGGGGCGCGGGGGCGGCTCCGGTGGCAGCTCCGGTGGCGGCGAGGGCGGTGGACGGAGAGGGGGGCTCGAACGACGGGGGGCGGCTCCGGTGGCGGTCGACGGCGAGGAGAGTGCGCTGGGAGAGATGGTGTGGGCACGGGCAAGGGGAGGGGGTGATGGAGCGGTTAAGGCTTAGGGGTGGCGCATTTTGCTGAAATGCGCCACCCATAAGGTTTCTTATGCGTGGCGCATTTCGGCGAAATGCGCCACGCATAAGGAACCTTTTGGTGGCGCATATCCGCTAGATGCGCCGCGCATAAGAGAACTTAGTGGCACATTTGGGAAATATGCGCCACCCCTAAGCGTTTTTTAATTTTTTTGTTCAATTATTTTTTAATTATACATGCCTTGTCACATTATGAATGAATATTCTTCTTTTTGGAGTATATGTAGGTGGTTATAATATGCCTTGTCACATGCCTTGTCACATGCCTTGTCACATTATGGCATGTTTAATTAAACATGTCTTGTCACATGCATGCCTTGTCACATTATGAATGAACTTAGTGTCGTAACAATTACGATGAAAACACAGACCCCTGATGGTTATAATATGTAGGTGGAGTCATGAAGTGGATGCAAACAAGGAAAATATTTAACAAAATACTAGGTGTAATGTGAGAGGGGAGCAAGCACAAGCAGCAAAACCAACAAACAACAGCAAAGTGCATATTAAATCCATGCATACACAAAGTGATCATGAATTACGAAATATTTTTCTTAAATTTGGAGCTAGCTATCTAGCTATCGTTTCCTCACGATCTTCTTCTTGCCCTTCTTTGTCGTGGTTGAATAATTTAGGCCCGGGACGCCTTCACTTTTCCTCTTGAACGGGAGGAGACCTTTCTTCGGTAGGGTTGTGGTGTATGTATCCTGAGCGGCGTAGTCATCCTCCATCTTCGGGTCGCCGTACTTGTCAAAGTCTTGCTCGTTGGCAACTCCATCCATTCCGATGATGTTTCTTTTGCCTCTCCTCACTACAACGCGGCTCGGCTTTGATGGGTCGGTAATGAAGAAGCATTGGTCCACTTGGCTAGCCAGTACCCATGGCTCATTTTTCGCGGTGACGTTTGCGCCCGTAGACTTGGATTTGGCTTCGGGTATAACCATGATGGTGAAGTACCGGTCTTATTTTACGACGCTCTTGGCCCATCTCACACGGAACATCGGCACCTTCTCTCCACAGTAGTCGAGCTCCCATATGTCCTCGATCCTTCCATAGATTCTTTCCTTGACGTCATCGGTGTAGAATATCCCCGTTACCCCTGAGTTCTGGTAATCGCAGTTATTGTCCTTTTCCTCCGTGTAAAATGTGTAGCCGTTGATATCATACGCTTGATAGGTCATTAGGTTGTGTGCGGCACCCTGTGACAAGGTGAATATCATCTTTTCGTCCTCGGAAACGTTCCTTCGCGGGGGATTAGCACGAAGCTCGTCCCTGAACCAAGTCATGGAACCGGAGTTGTGCTCTTTGATTAGCCGTGGATCTCGGTCCGTTATCTGCAGGCCCTGGTCACTGTACTTCTTCCTGATTAAATCCTTGTGCTTTACTATCCAAGGATCGACCAGCTGGATGTGTTGTAGCGCGACTAGGCTTGCTCTTTCAAAGTCGATGTCTCGACCGTCAAAGTTGACATGCATTGCGCGGCTTCCCTCGTGGTGACCACACCCATCGGTCCTGCCAAAGTGCTTGTTGACGGCCAGACCAATAGGGTTCTCGGTGTTGAGATAATTCGTGCAAAAAGAGATGCACTCTTCGGTTAGAAAGCCCTTCGCTATGCTTGCATCTGGACGGGCCCTGTTACGAACGTATTTTTTGATGTGCCCATTCATCCTTTCGAACGACATCATGCTGCGCAGAAACGCAGGCCCGAGTTGGACGATATCCTCCACGACGTGGATCAGCAGATGCACCATAATGTCGAAGAACGCGGGCGGGAAATAGATCTCAAGCTCGCATAGTATGAGCACGATCTCCTCCTGTAGCCTTTTGAGTTGCGTAGCGCAAATCGACTTCCGGGAGATGACGTCAAAAAAGTTGCAAAGGCCAAACAACGTTTTACAGACGTGCTCGTCCATTATCCCTCGCATCGCAACCGGGAGAATCTGCGTCATCAGCACGAAATAGTCGTGAGATTTCATCCCGCTGAAACGCTGTTTCGCCTCGTCTAGGTATCTGCTTATCTTCCCCGCGTAGCCGTTCGGAAATTTTACTCCTATGAGGCAGTGGATAAACCGCTTGATCTCCTCCTCGCACAGAGTGAAGCATGCCGGGGGGCAGTGATCAATACCGGTCTTCTTCTTGGTCGTCCTTTTTCGTTTGCGAGAGTTTTGCGTTTCCGTATCCTCTTCCTCCTCCGGCTCATCATCGTCGTCACTAGGGGGGTGAAGTTCCCTCCTGATGCCCATAAATTTCAAGTCATTCCTTGCTTTTGGCCCATCCTTGGTCTTCTTCGGCATGTTGAGGAGCGTGCCAAACAAGCTCTCGCACACGTTCTTTGTGATATGCATTAGATCAAGGCTATGAGGACTGCGGAGTAGACTCCAGTATTGCAAATCCCAGAAAACAGACCTCGCTTTCCATACCCTCATCAACGGCTGAGTCTTCTTTTTTTTCTTTCCCGGCGCGGGGCACTCTTTCCAAGTTTTCAGCAAGTTGTCGATTTCTTTGCCGCTCCTTCGAGCTGGGGGTGCTCGGAGCTCCTCGCTTCCATCAAACAGATGTCCCTGTTTTCTCCACGCGTGTTTCTTGGGAAGCCACCTCCGAGACCCCTGGAACACGGTTTTTGAAGATCCGGGATCTTTTGGTAGCTGGCGGTACGTTGTATTATCCATGCACCTAACGCATGCACAGAATCCTTGGACCACCTGCCTTGAGAAATATCCGTATCCGAGATAGTCGTGCACCGTCGTGATCACCGCGGCTTTCATTGGGAAATATTATTTTGCCGCGGCGTCCCACGTATTGACTCCGTCTTTCCATAACGTTTCTAGCTCCTCTTTCAACAGCTGCAGATATAAATTGAGGTCCGTACCTGGTTGTTTCGGCCCTTGAACTAGCATACACATTGTTATGTACTTTTTCTTCATGCACTTCCAGGGGGGAAGGTTGTATATGCATACAAACACGGGCCAGGTACTGTGTGTGCTGCTCTGGCCGCCAAACGGATTGACTCCATCGGCGCTCACACCAATCCTGAGGTTCCTTGGTTCTTTCCCAAAATCTGGGTATTCGAGGTCCAACGCAGTCTATTGGCTACCATCTGAAGGGTGCCTCAGCATGTCCTCCTTTTCCGGATCCGGGTTCGGGTCATCCTCTTTTAGCTTCTTTCTATCCGCGTGCCAGGTCATGAGCTTTGCTTCCTCGGGATCTACAAAATACCTCTGCAGACGAGGAGTGATCGGAAAGTACCATACCACTTTTCTAGGAACTTTCTTCCCTCTCTTGTATCGACTAACACCGCACACCGAACATGTGGTTTTATCTTCGTCCTCACCCCGATAGATCATGCAATCATTTATGCAGACGTGGTATTTAACGTGCGGAAGATCGAGAGGGCAAAGGACTTTCTTGGCCTCAGCGATACTAGTTGGGCACGTGTTGCCCTTCGGAAGACGACCGTGCCAGAATGCCATGTTATCATCGAAGCTTTCGTCGGTCCATTTGTGTTTTGCCTTCATCTCCATAGCCCCAAGTGTTACATTCAAGCGGGTATCCTCGTCGTTGCATCCTTCGTACAACTTCGTAATCGCGTCTTTCTCGAGTTGCGCCATCTTGGCTTTCTCTCTAGCTGCACCTCTTGCGTTCAACGCCTCTTTGACAAGCAGCTCTTGAACATGAGGGTCCCGCACCCAGCTTGAATCATCATGTCTGACATCTTGATCTTCATGTCCGGCATCTTGATCTACATGATCCGCTTCGGCATCTTCTTCATGATCATGTACGGGATGCTCTTCGTCATCTCGCCCGCCGCTGTTTTCTGGTTGCCCTTCCTCATTTACTGGCGCCCCACCATTGACGTCCTCCTCCTCACCAGCTTCATCACTTATCCATCGTGTGTAGCCATCCATCAAACCATTACGCTTCAGGTGTCTTTGCAATATTCCGGAATCAGGCTCGGTCACGCACTGCAGTTTGCATCTCCGACACGGACATCTTATATCCGACCTATTATTCCTTAGCATGTCGTTTGTCGCACATTGCATCCACCTAGCCACGGTGATATCGCTCAGCATCTTGCGGACCATGGTCGATCACCTGCGTGCACGGAGAGAGCAACACAATTATATATCACAGTCGTCGCCGGAAAAATTCGGCATGACCTTCCCTAAGAATGCATGGGAGCATGCGGAGAGTGCGCTAGAAATTTGCCGAAACGGAAATGAATCGACATTTCGGCAAAACATTTGCCACCCAAGATACACATATACATCAAACCACCATAAGCTTCACACATACATCAAACCCAAGCTTCACATATACAACAAACCCCAAGCTAATAAAGGCAAGTATATGGGTCATAAATGGAACAAAAGAGTTTGGGAGGAGGTCCACTTACTTCAATATGAAACAAAATAGATGTAATGCCAAGTATCGATGGATAAATGGAAGAAATGAGGTGGGGAGGAGGAGAAAACCGAATAGCTCTAGGGTGAGAAGAGTGGATCTAGTTTGAGAATTGTGTGGAGTGAATGAGAGGTGGTAGGTGGGGTGGAGTAGATAAGGGCAGCTCTAGGCCTTTAGTGGCGCATATAGGAAGTCAGTGGTGGCGCATCTGTGAAATGCGCCACCCCTAAGCTCTTATGGGTGGCACATTTCACGGATGCGCCACCCCTAAGGACCTTATGGGTGGCGCATTTACAGAATGCGCCACCCCTAAGCTCTTAGGGGTGGCGCATTCTGTAAATGCGCCACCCATAAGGTCCTTAGGGGTGGCGCATATTGGTAGATGCGCCACGTATAAGGTCATCCAGGCTTGCCCACTCTTAGGGGTGGCGCACTGAAAAATAATGCGCCACCCATAAGACCTTATGGGTGGCGCATTATTTTCCAGTGCGCCACCCATAACAGATGGTGGCGCATCGCTTTCTACATGCGCCACTAATAAGCTTTCCATGTATAGCAATTTCCCTAGTAGTGATGAGGGTCATTTTTGCAAAAATAATTGCCCCATTTGGTTCTACCAATAAAAGTTATAAATGTACTAACCTACATGGACTTTTCTGCTTATGTGACAAAGATTCTGTATATTTACTATTTAGGTCAAAAACATGTTTCTTTAAGTGGATCAGTAGAATTTGTTCGATCTAGATCTAAGGGATCTTAGTGCATACCGATGCGGAGACTTAGGTGATATAGTCTACAACGTACACAATAGATCGGACGACCAAGATTATGGGAGCTCGCCGAGCAGTTAGGTTGTCGGAGTTTTATCGGAAAATGGCATCCAATGCACAATGGTCGTTGGGGAGATCACTACTATGGTCGCATGAGTTGGGGAAGACAACCACAAACTTTGTATCATAAACGCACGCCCGAATGGTGGTGGTGATGTCGGGCGACACCAATAGGCGACGACGGTGAGCGGTTGAAGCGGAGACAACGTACGAGTGTAAATGTCGAGCTTGATTTTGGGCCTCGTATGGTCAAAGAAATGGTGAATGGAGGTGTTCACTGATGGTCATCGAATTCCTCACCGAAGTAGTACGAGAGGACAGCGGCGTAAGCTCGATTTTGGCGAAGCTAGCAGCTATGCATGAGCTCGCCGAGGGGGGGGTCTGGTAGAGGGGCTCCCGAGGTATTTATAGGAGGTGGACAGGGGCTCGGGCGAAGGATGTGCACGTCATGGGCGAGTGAGGAGTCCCCGACGGTTGTAGGAGGCGAGTGGGGGTCATGAGGGAAGGGATGCATGTGGGTCCCACCATAGAATGTGCATGAGAGAGAGAGAGAGAGAGTTGTGGGCTCGAGGGCAGGTGGGTTGGCTGGTTGTGGCTGGGTTGTTTCCATTTTATATTTCTTATTATTATTATTATTATCATTATTATTATTATTATTATAGGTATTATATTAATTTTGAATTTGAAAGTCTTTCAACAACTAAAGTGGTTTAAATGGTTTTATAAATTTTATGCAAATGCCTCTGGAATATTTTGGGATTCAAGAAACATATTTTCTTGCCAAATATCAATGTCTCTCCCCTGGTAAGAGTGTTATTGTGGAACTTAGCTGTCCTCGGATATAGTATGACTTTGTATTCGGGTGTGTTAATGTTATCTTTTGACAACGTAATCGCGCACATTTGTATTGATCAATCATTTTGAAAAATCTGCTTCGTACCATAATATTTAAACTATTTTATACCGTTTAGCCATGTATTTTGATATATGTTTTATTTTCCAAGGCAAGAACATGTTTAGAAAAAATAAATGCTCCCTCCGTCTTATAATGTAAGATATCTATAGTACCTAAGTAGTTCATCCCCACTAACTTATTTATCTTGACTTGCAATTTATCCACAGCATCAAATAGGTTCACCATGTAAAAAATCTTCCATTAACTCTTCATGAACATGCTCTCATTAACTTTGCATGTGCATGCATCCTATCACAAATAAATAAATAAATAATTATGCACTCAACCTCACAATTTATAATCAACCTTTTTTATAGAAAATAAAATTATGATTTATGTCGCATTTTATTTTTCTACGTGAATTTTTTATACATATCCATAATTGTTATCATCGTTTTAGGTTTAGCCAAGGGTGAACACGTCTTCATTGTCCCTATTCTCAACGCTGTTTCGTCTCATATCATATGGCTGATATATTGTCAAATAACTAAATTAACAAAACAAAATCAAACTCTTTTTGGGATTTTTCATCAAATTTTATCTCATATGTCTTGACATGCAAGATATCCACATCATCAAGTAGATCCATCATGTAAAAAATCTTCCATTAAATCTTCATGCACATGCTCTCATTAACTTTGCATGTGCATGCATCCTATCATAAATAAATAATAACTTTTTTATGCACTCAATCTCACAATTTATAATCAACCTTTTTTATAGAAAATTAAAATATGATTTATGTCGCATTTTATTTTTCTACATGAATTTTTTTATACACATCCATAATTGTTATCATTGTTTTACGTTTAGTCAAGGGTGAACACGTCTTCATTATCCCTATTCTCAACGTTGTTTCGTCTCATATCATATGGCTGATATATTGTCAAGTAACTAAATTAACAAAACAAAATCAAACTTTTTTTAAAAATTTTATTAAAAAAAATTCACATGTTTTAAAACATCAAATTCTTTCTTAACAGTTTCTGGTATCATCTAGTTTTTATAAATTAGGGAGTACGTGACAGTCCGCTGTGCCTTTTGCAATGAACACCTGGCCCTGAGTGTAATCGGCAAAAGCGCGCGCGATTAGGGCCCCCACCCACCGTCAGCCATCAGTGGCAGATCGTCGTTCCACGTACGTTTGCTTGGTGCAAACTGCAAAGCTTTCCGTTGCGCCGGCCGGCAGATCTCCGTTCCCTCCACTATGGCCTTAACCCCTAAGTAAACAAGCCGCCTCTCTCCCCCTCTCCCTCCCCTCTAAAATCCTTATATAACCTACGCAAACACGAGCACTGAGACGCCTCCGATTCACCATTGCTTCCCGGCCAGCTCGAGCTCGACCAACGTCAGTCTCACTACTACAGTACCACCTCTCACCGCCGTTTGTAGCGCAAGCAAGGTGATCGACCGCGTCGAGGCAGAGGAGGGCAGGCAGACCGGTCCGAGCGATATGCACAGAGCTTCACCGTGGCACTCTTCTTCTTCCACTCCGTCGTCGTCGCCGTCTTCTTCCTCCCCGCTCAGCAGCAAGCGCGCCCGTCTCCCCGCCGCCAGCACCGGCAGGCTGCTGCCCTGGCCCTCGCCGCGCGCACCGGCCATCCATGGCGTCGCCCTTTCTGCCCGCCTCTTCTTCCTCTTCCGCTTCGTCGCCCCTCTCTTACCTGATCCCTAGGCAGCCGCCGCCTTCTTCCGTCTCCGTCGTGCAAGGCTTCTCGTGCGGTGCTCTTTCGCAGGCGCAGCAGGCCGGATTATACGGTGGCACCGGCGTCGGCGCTGCGGTTCCGGCGGGTGGCGCCGAGGCGGCGGAGGTGAGGCAGGGAGGCAGGCACGCGGGGCACCCTCCGCTGCCGCGCCCGCCCCCGCGGCAGTGCCCGCGGTGCAGGTCAGCCAACACCAAGTTCTGCTACTACAACAACTATAGCCGCAAGCAGCCGCGTTACTTCTGCCGGGCTTGCCGCCGGCACTGGACCGAGGGCGGCACTCTCCGCGACGTGCCCGTCGGAGGCGGCCGCAAGAACAGGCGCAACGGCGGTGGCAAGGGCGCCGCCAAGGCCCCCTCCGCCGTCACCACGGCGGAGTCTACTTCGGCGACGGCGGCTACCCAGGGCAGCGTCGGAGGCGGACCGGCCGGCGCCGTCGACGCGTTCATCCCGGCTGACATCCTGAGACAGATGCTGTCCGACACGGCAAGCTTCACGGCCGTCGGCGGTGGCGGCTACAGCATCGACCTGGGCGCGTGGCAGAAAATGACCGGTGCTGCCGCGGCAGCACCGCAGGGCGCCAGCGATGTTGGCGCGGCGTTCGCAGGGACGGCTCCGGCGGCTGATGCGAACTGCGGCACAGGTGCGCAGTACTGGAGCGGCTGGCAGCCGCAAGATGACATGCCCGGTTTCGACGGGACTTTCTAACGACGCGAGCTTCAGGATGGGGATCGATCGAGGTTCCACCGTTCATCTGGCTGCCCGGCCTTGCCCGTCGACCGTCGTAGATCGGCGAAATTCCACCATGTTCCGGACGAAGAAATGACAATCTATGTAGTTTGGCGTGTGGTTTTGCGGCTAGGAGTACGAAAAAGTTCTTCAATCTGACACCATATAGTAAAGCTTGTACAACAGTGTCAGTTTCTTATCGTACGTACTGTATGTGCTTAATATATGTACGCACCGCAATAGACTACTACATATGCCTATTCGTCGGCTACCTGAAAAAAATGTTTCAATCAATAACTTTCTTTCCTGACCATCAGATCGATATCCAACGGCTCTGGATTCATTTTCTGCCTTAAGCCCGGCCAGCCATGTTCATCTTCTTCCTCACGTAGGGTTGGCCAACCCAGGCGTGAGTGCGTGACCGCCCACCTTCGCTACCACGGCCAGCGCCTTACCGCCCCGTCCTCCCCTTGTCCTTTTCTCACCGTGTGATGGTGGCCCTGTGGCCCATCCCTCTAGGCAATTGCCCATCAACTACCTACAGCAGGTCCCTGAATGTGTTGATGAGGTAGAGGCCTTTTTATTGCTCAAGTGTAAGATGAAGTCAACAGGGATGTCACTGAAATTGATGAGACTAGCTGCTTCAACATGTTGAGGGGGATGGAGCTGATTGATGGAAATGAGGATGCACAAGTGGATAATTTCTATGAAGACCTAGTTGAAGAACAGGAAGCTGACAAGAGTCCTTTGAAGAATGATGAGGTTTTCCCAACTCTCTTGGAGGTTATGACAAAACAACCCAAGAATAAATGGGGGCCCATTCAAGCCACTAGAGTCAGTACAAGGGTGGGTGACAACAATATCCCCATCATGAAGAAGGCACAAGAACTCAAAAAGGTGCATAACCTGGAGGTCCCAAAGGAACAAAGTAAGCATCAACTCACTTTCTCTTTATTTAACAATCCTTTCTTTCTATTAGTTGCTGCTAGAGTTGGAGTAGAGGTAGATATTGCACCTGAGGGTGACAGAGTAGTGATTCCTATAGCTAACAATAACTTTGGCTGCACTGTTTGTGTTGTTTCCCCAAGTTATAAAACCCCTAACAGACCTTTGAAGATTTTTTCTTCAATAATGATGAGTATGGGGGTGAGCATGGTAGCCTCAATGGTAATTGGACCCAAGTCATAAGAGATAGATGGGGCAAGCACACTAAGAAAATGGTTTACCCATGAATGCTCTCTTTTGGAATGTGAGAGGGATTTCTGCCCCTGGCTGGAAAACACACATTTTAGACACCATCCAAAAGATGCATCCTTCTATAATTGGTTTCCAGGAGACTAAGAAAGAATCATTTTCTGATTCCTACCTGAAATCCCTTAGTAATGTTTGCAACTTTACTTGGAATCACCTCCCATCAAAAGGAACTTCTGGTGGCATATTGATGGGGGTGGATTCTGATATCTTTGAGGTATTATCCTGGGAGGTGCTCTCTTTTTCTGTTAGCTATATAATTAAGTGGTAAAGACACTGAGTTTAGAGTAGTGACAGTTTATGGCTCCCCTTATGAGGAAGGGAAAGAGGAGTTCAACTCTGAACTACACTCACTGTTTGTTGATGTTTCAATCCCTACTCTGGTGGGGGGATTTTAACCTGATTAGATTTAATATTTATAAGAACAATGGCAACATCAATAGGAAATGGAGTGACAAGTTCAATGCATGGGTAGAGATTTGGAGCCTCCTAGAGATAAAATTATCTAGTAGGAAATACACTTGGGCTAACAACCAGTCTGATCTGATTATGTCTACTATAGAAAGACTGTTTTGTACCACCGAGATGGATAAGCTCTTCCCTTTGGCTTCATGTATTGCATTGTGTAAGCCCGATATGCGGTATTGTTCCAGATCTAGATGTTTCCATCCAGATCCGGGGACGAAGCACATATCGGTCCCACCGCGACATATGACAATGCCATATGCGTCGGATTTCAACATGATATCACAACATTACAACTACAAGGATACAACATCTCATACAATCGACATACAACTGGCTTAATACAATACATCAGCGGAAGATACATGTCTAAGTACAAACTACAATCAAATGCCTAGTGGAAAAGGTAAAATACACCATTCCCGTAACCACACGGGTCTAGGCTCTTCGCCCGGGATCCGCCTAACTAGTCGTCGTCGAGTCGCCGCGAAGGCGACCAGAAGAAGGGTCGTTGATCCCCTCTGAAGTCCAAGAATCGTTTTCATAACGTGCGTAAAAGAGAAAATAAGAGGTGAGCTATATCAACAAGTCTAGTAACTAACTTCTCACAGTAAGATGGGGTAGTGGTGAGGTTGCAGACGCACTAGCAATATATGAGTGACTAACGGTCTATTTAGAGTAAGATGAGAACCAAGCATTCGACGAAGAATCGCCTCCAACAAGTCTTGATATCAGCTACTTACGCAAACATAACACCTATCCTATCCTTGTCCTCCCCTTCGCATCCCGACAAAGAAGAAGCAGTCAAGGCACACACACGTTGATCAAGTTATAGTTAAGATTCGGTTGATGTTATCTATGAACAAGACGTAGGTTCCAAGTCGTCCATAACCGTGGACATGGCTTCTCGAAAAGGTTTAACCCTGCATGGGTGTACCAACTGCCCATTACAAGGCTCCGCACGCACGCCCATCTCTCTCAGTTGCTACCCATCTGAAAGGACGTGGATGTCTCCTAGATGGGGGAGTGAATAGGCGATTAAAATAAATACGGTTTCGGCTTGAAAAAATGCGGAATAAAACTTAACGTTTAATTTGCAAAGCAAGAAACCTAAATAAGCTAGGCTCAACTATGTGCACCAACAAATTATACTAAGCAAGATAAACAACTATGTGATAGCAAGTTATATGACAAGAGCACTATGCATATCACAAAGTAGGTGCACAAGTAAATAGGTTGACTAGAAGAACAACCTATGGGACAAGCAATGTACAGTAATATGAGCAAGCACAAGATAAACAATGTAATAAGATTTCTCAAAGTAAAGGTAGAGATAACCGCAAGTGGAGCCGATGGAGACAAGAATTTGTTACCGAATTTCCTTCTCTTGCGAGAAGTACGTATCCGTTTGGAGAGGGTGAGGAGCACAATGTTCACACGAAGCCAACGAGGGCCACCCTATTTCTCCTCACGTTCTTACCAATGCAAGATGTCGTGATTCCACTATTAGGACACTTGAGGGCGGTCACTGAACCCGTACAAATGGCAACCCTTGGGGGCGGTCACCGAACCCGTACAAATGCTCGGGGCAATCTCCACAACCGAATTGGAGGCTCCCGTAGCGCCCCGAAGCTTTCCACCACAATGATTGAGCTCCGCAACAACAAGCCTCTAGGTGCCAACGCACCCACGAGGTACAAGCTCTAGAGTGCCAATGCACTCAAGAGTAGCTATCTTCTATACTTCACTCACTACAAAGAATCCTTGGAGAGAACTCAAACCGAGGCACCAAATGCAATGGCAAGAACACACGAAGTGCTCAAATCCCCAACTCTCAAATCCCACCAAAGCAACAAAAGCTATGGAGGAATATGAGAGGAAGAACAAGGAGAACACAAAGAACTCCAAGATCTAGATCCACAAGGTTCCCCTCACTTAGAGGAGAGATGCTTGGTGGAGAATGTGGATCTAGACCTCCTCTCTCTTTTCCCTCAAAAAGGAGCAAGAATCATAGGAGGGGAAGAGAGTAAGCAAGCTCAAAGAGGTCAACAATGGGGGGGAAGAACTTGCACAAAAACCGGTGAGACAAAGGGGGAAGAAGACCCCCTTTTATATGTCCCCACGAAATCTGACCGTTATGCACAGAAAAGCACAGACCGGTACAACCGTCCTGCACCCCCGGTACAACCTGGTCCACCCAGAGAAACCACACTCTTTCGAACCCTACCTAGTGGCAGAGAGGGAAGGGCGGTACAACCGCTCCGACAACCGGTAGTACCGGTACAACCGGTAAGCTACCGCTCTGCCACCGGCCCAGGTCAGAAAGAAAATGGCTATCGCCTGGTGGTTGGTCCGGTACAACTGTTCCCCTAAACCTTAGCCGCTGGTGGGGGAGGGCGAGCGGTACAACCGCTCCTAGCACTGGTAGTACCGGGTTTTACCGGTACAACCGTGCTGCCACCGCCCCGCCACCGGCCTAGGTCATAGGGGAAATGCTCCCAGCCCGGTGGTTGGACCGGTACCTAGACCGGTGGTACCGTCCCCTGACAAGGGCGGTACAACCGGCCCAACCGACCGGTACAACCGCCCGGGAGGAACTGACATCACCAGGAAAACCAGAACAGCCACAACTTCTTCATATGAACTCCGATTGAGGCAAACTCAAGCTTGATGGAAAGATAACGAATAGAGCTGCCTAATCACGACAAATATTAAGAAGTGGCAAGAGATAAATGCCAAACAAATAGAGGTGTGAAACCTCTAAACAAGAAGAACCGACAAATCTTCCACATCGAAGAACACAAGAGAAGATGCATATGAAATCCGCTTTCGATGAACACGAGCTTGCCAAGAGGAATACCACAAGCTCCAAAACTCACGAGGAGAAAAACCAAACAAGAACCAATAGAGATGATGCCAAGGATGCAAAGGTTTGAGCTCTCCACGAACGATTCGGACTAGCCTATAACCCGGTCTCCTAACTACCACCAAGAGACCGGTAAACAAGACACCTATCTATGTCAAACCTTTGTCCTGCGCATAATCCACTTGAGCTTGATGATGACGATCATGCCCGCCTCAAGTTGGAACATCTTCCTTGATTCCTCCGGCTCGATGAAGACTAGTAGATTGCTCCCCCATACTCCATTATGGGTGAGCCTCTTTTAGGCACATCTTCACAAGAACATTATCACCAAATGGTCGGCAAGCTCCAAACATATGATATCTTCGTGATGCTCCTCTTGAACTTGCACGCGTCAGCTTGACCAATCTTTGGATAGCTCCATGAAGAACACCTTGGTCAACACGTAATCTTCATCTTACAACCTTGAAGCCAACATATGATATTCAAGGGTTGCCTATGGACAAACCTTAAGGTATAACTCAAGGAAACCATTAGTCCATAAAGATTGTCATCAATTACCAAAACCAAACATAAGGGCACATGCCCTTTCATCATCACAAGCAACCATTTTATGATTTATTTCCGAGAGATCCGAAACGACAGGTCCCTCTAGCTAATAACGAACAAATATGGGCGGCCCCCGGGGAGTCGACACCCAATCCAAAAGTCGTCCGCACTTTCGGATCGGACTCTTCCGGATGGAAGAGGTCGGGGTAACTGATCCCCTCACATGTGGGCAGCCCCCTAGCTTCCAGGTGTGGACCAACAAGAGAAACCATGTCTCCGCTGGCCCAAGTTATTTTGTAGAATATCTGCTAGGAGCGACCCGACAGACACACACACGGTTTTCAAATGGTAAATCAGCTTGGGCCACCTCTAGAAATGTTTGAAGGTAGATAGGTAAGAAAAGGGGATCCCATAAAATCCCACACGCGCTTAGGCACGCTCATTCTTAGAACCAATACCCGGAACTCGGATCCTAGGTGACTATAACGGAACAAAGCGTCGAGGCGGGATAGCCTAGACCTTCCATCCTTCGTCGAATATAGTCAACATTATAATAATCATATCATTGATGGCTTCTCGCCCTTCGTTGGTTACCCCAAGTGGAAGGTTGAGATGAATTGCAGCAACAGTTTTCCCTCGGTGAAGATACCAAGGTTTGTCTCCAGCAGGACTCAAGAGATGATAAGTAGGTGTCAGCGGCGCAACTGACGCGGGCCTGCACACAGACACAGATAACTTTGTTCCCAACGAAGTTCAGAGAGGTTGTCAATCTCTCCGGTCTTGTTGTTCACAAGGATAAAATGCAAGGGATAATGATAGCAAGTAAAAGCAGTAAAGTAAATATAGCGTGGAAACAGTAATGAGGATATGGACCGGGATACGTGATGTTCTCTAGTGATGTCTCTCTAGCGTGGAAACCGCATAGCAATTTTATCGTCTTTTGGGAGAGAGACATCACTAGAGAACATCACGTATCCCGGTCCATATCCTCATTACTGTTTCCACGCTATATTTACTTTACTGCTTTTACTTGCTATCATTATCCCTTTCGTTTTATCTTTGTGAACAACAAGACCGGAGAGATTGACAACCTCTCTGAATTTTGTTGGGAACAAAGTTATCTGTGTCTGTGTGCAGGTCCGCGTCAGTTGCTCCGCTGACACCTACTTATCATCTCTGGAGTCCTGCTGGAGACAAACCTTGGTATCTTAAACCGAGGGAAAACTGCTGCTACACTACATCTCAACCTTCCACTTGGGGCAACCAACGAAGGGCGAGAAGCCATCAAGCAAGTTTTCTGGCGCCGTTGCCGGGGACTCCGAGTGCTAAGATAGGGGAGTTGCACACTACCCTTTACCTTTGTTTTTTAGTCTTGTTAGTTTATCTTTCAGTTTTTATCTTTGTGTCTTTTATCAAAAACTACAAAAAAATCTACCACACTTGCTGCTACTACGGGTTCCACTGAAAACACCAAGTTGTGTGACTTCACTAGTCACAACAACCAAGACTTTATCTGCACTCCCATTGCCACACCTGCCACTTCAGCTACCTCTTATGAAATTAAACCTGCTTTGCTAAACCTTGTTATGAGAGATCAATTCTTTGGTGCTGGAGATGATGTTGCTTTACACTTGAATAATTTTGTTGAATTATGTGATATGCAAAAGTATAAAGAAGTAGAAGGTGATGTTGTTAAGCTCAAGATCTTTCCTTTCTCTTTAAGGGGAGATGCTAAAATCTGGTTTCAATCTTTGCCTAGAAATAGCATAGATTCTTGGGATAAGTGCAAAGATGCTTTTATAGGGAACTACTACCCTCCTGCTAAGATTATCCAATTGAGGAGTAATATTATGAATTTTAAGCAATTGGATAATGAACACGTTGCCCAAGCTTGGGAACGAATGAAATCTCTTGTTAATAAATTCCCTACACATGGTTTGACTACTTGGATGGTTATCCAGACTTTTTATGCAGGCTTGAACTTTACCTCGCGGAACCTGTTAGATTCGGCCGCGGGAGGAACCTTTATGTCACCTACACTTGGTGCTGCCACGAAGCTTCTCGATGAAATCATGACCAATTATTCCCAATGGCACACCGAACGCGCTCCAATAGGTAGGAAGGTAAATTCCGTCGAGGAAATTACCTCCCTCAATGAAAAAGTTGACTTAATTATGTCTCTACTTACCAAGCAACCCTCTGTTGATCCTCATGATGTTCCCTTAAATTCTTTGGTTGCCCAAGAACAAGTAGATGTGAACTTTATTGCTAGAAACAACTTCAACAACAATGCTTATAGGGGAAATTTTCCTAGTAATCCTAGACCGTTTCCATCCAACTATGGGAACAACAACACCTACCCTAGCAACAACTCCTAAAATCCTGCTTATGCGAAAAGAGACCTACCTAGCTATGATAAATTGGTAGAAATAGAGAAGGCTACTAAGAACTATATGCACACCCATTTTGAACAAAACAAAGCCTTCTCTAAGCAAATAGGTGAGCATACTTCCATTCTGCAAAACATTAGTGAACAGCTTGATAGCCTGAACAGTGAGATTTCTAATCTCCAGGCTAGACTTACCGCCACCGAAACCCATGTTTCGAATATGTCCCACACCCAATCTACTTTGATAAATCAAATGGCAGACAAACCGGAAGTTATCCCTATGGAAGAGGATAGAATTAAGAGCCTTCCTACACACCACACAGTTGCCACTATCCAAATTGTTAAGGACACCCAAACTATTAGCACCCAATTCACTCCTAGTCCCGTTGGACCTATTAATGGTGATGCTAATACCTCAACCATAGATAAAGAAACTCCTATGAACATAGAGGGTTTCAAACAAGTGAGCCTAGATGACACTACTACCACCTTTGATAGTAGTGATATTGATTTTGATAGTTGTACCCTCTCAGAAGTTATTAGCTTGCTACACAAAATGTCTAGAGACCCCCACACTAGCACACACAAATGCTCTCATCAAAGCTAGGGAGGAGAAGCTTAGAGTAGAAACCTCCATACCTAGGAAGCTAGATGATGGTTGGGACCCTATGATCAAAATTAAATTGAATAACTTCTCTTCCTATGCTTTATGTGATGTTGGAGCTAGTACCTCCGTTATGCCCAAAAGAATATTTGATATGTTTGAATTGAAGCCTTTTGAGCCTTGTTCTTTTGGTGTTCGTCTTGTTGATTCTTCCGTAAAGAAACCTTTGGGGAAGATCGACGATGTTCTTATCATTGTCAATGACAACTATGTTCCCGTTGATTTTATTGTTATGGATATAGAGTGTAAACCTTTGTGTCCAATTATTTTGGGACGTCCTTTTGTTCGCACCGTTGGTGCGGTTATTAACATGAAAGAGGGGAATATTAAATTCCAATTCCCATTCAAAAAGAGGATGGAACACTTCCCTAGAAATAAAATCAAGTTACCTTTTGAGTCCGTTACTCGGGCTAGTTATTCTCTTTCTCTTGATAAAACTTGATTCTTCTTTTTGCATCATGCCTAGCTAATGGCTTTAAAGAAGCGCTTTCGGGAGGCAGCCCGCAACGAATTTAGGTGTTTCTTTTTGCTTTTGTTGTGTCTTGATGATTTTTACTTCTGTAGCAACATCATTGTATCTTTATTTTTCAACTTTGTGCCAAGTTATAGCCTCTTACGGCAAGGGAAGTAAAAGTTGTGACATGCTGTCCAGAAAACAGATTCTGTCCTCGTGACCAGAAAAATTCCAGAAAAATCCCAGTTCATCTTTTTGATCTGAAATTTTTACACAGTATGCTCTATACAACTACAAAACTTCCGTATGTTCTGATTTTTTTTTATTTGAGTTGCAGAAGTGACCCTAAAAAATTCTTTAATATCTTCTCTTCTGTTTTTCACAGATTCTGCCACGTTTTGTCTCTCCTAACTTTTGCAAACCTTAAGCTTGCTTTTTCTTTGCAAAAACTTTTTGGCACTCTTCAGAAACAGTAGCTCTTCAAGACTATATTTATATCCAGTAGGAAAAATTATTTATTAAGGGTACTAACCTCTCTAATCAGTTTATGATGAGTTATGTATGAAGGGAGTTTTCAAGTGTGCGATGGAAGATGATGAAAGAAGATCCAGGAGTGTCAAGCGCTCAAGCTTGGGGATTCCCCCATGCATACCCAATAAATATTTAAGGAGACTCAAGCGTCTAAGCTTGGGGATGCCCCCGTGCATCCCCTTCTCCATCAACAATCATCAGTTCGTCCTTCGTCTCACTATAGTTTTATCACTCCATGCGTTATGTGCTATGCTTGGAGCGTCTCGCTCTTAGGTTTTGTTTTTAGTTTTCTTTAGCTTTGCTTGCTGTTCATAACAAGTTAGATCCCTTCTTACTTTGTGTGGGAGAGAAACACGCTCCACTTTCAAAATTTAGAACACATCATAGGATTTTTCCTGCTTATCTTTTGGGGAACACACAACAGCAAAAAGATAGGCATGAAGAATCCTATGATGTGTTCTAGATTTTGAAAGTGGAGCGTGTTTCTCTCCCACACAAAGTAAGACAGGATCTAACTTGTTATGAACAGCAAGCAAAGCTAAAGAAAACTAAAAAAAACAAAACCTAAGAGCGAGACGCTCCAAGCATAGCACATAACACATGAAGTGATAAAAATATAGTGAGACGAACGACGAACCGATGATTGTTGATGGAGAAGGGGATGCACGGGGGCATACCCAAGCTTAGACGCTTGAGTCTCCTTGAATATTTATTGGGGATGCATGGGGGCATCCCCAAGCTTGAGCGCTTGACACTCCTGGATCTTCTTTCATCATCTTTCATCGCACACTTGAAAACTCCCTTCATACATAACTCGTCATAAGCTGATTAGAGAGGTTAGTACCCTTAATAAATAATTTTTCCCTACTGGATATAAAGATATTCTTGAATAGATACTGTTTCTCAAGAGTGCCAAAAAGTTTTTGCAAAGAAAAAGCAAGCTTAAGGTTTGCAAAAGTTAGGAGAGACAAAACGTGGCAGAATTTGTGAAAAACAGAACAACAGATAGTAAAGAATTTTTTGGGGGCACTTCTGCAACTCAAATAAAAAAACTCAGAACATACGGAAGTTTCTTAATTGTATAGAGCATACTGTGTAAATATTTCAGCTCAAAAAGATGAACTGGAATTTTTCTGGAATTTTTCTGGTCACGAGGACAGAATCTGTTTTCTGGACAGCATGTCACAACTTTTACTTCCCTTGCCGTAAGAGGCTATAACTTGGCATAAAGTTGAAAAATAAAGATACAATGATGTTGTTACAGTAGTAACAAACATCAAGACACAACAAAAGCAAAAATAAAATCCTAAATTCGTTGCGGGTTGCCTCCCGAAAGCGCTTCTTTAAAGCCATTAGCTAGGCTTAAAGATTATAGAAGATGCTCTCACAAGAATAAGAATTTTGAAGCAAAAGAGAGCATCAAGAAGAAAATGTGAAACACATTTAAGACTAACCCACTTCCTATGCATAGGCATCTTGTAATAAAATAAATCAAAGAAGCACAAGGTGACATGCATAGGAAGGTAGAACAAGAACAACTTCAAAACTTTCGACATGAAGAGAGGTGTTTTTGTAACATGGAAGTTTCTACAACCAAACTTTCCTCTCTCAAAGTAATTTTCAGTATCATCATGAAAAACATCAAGAATATAACTATCACATAAATCATGTTGTTCATGACCTACAAGCACACGTGTATTGTTTTCAACACGGTTTTTAGGATTATAAGATAAATGCAACCCATCACAATGAGCCTTGATAAGAGCAAAGTTCTCCGGAATATGAATTGGAGATTTCAAAAGGATAATAGGACAATCAAGTGTGGGTGCAATAGAAACAATTTCATTCTTAACATGAGGAACTATAGAGAGTTCATTTTTGTCAGCATCATCCATAGTGGCATCTTGGCCATCAACAAAGCAAGTATCAAAATTTTCAGAAAGGGATATTTCAAGTGAGTCCTCGGAATCAAGGGATTCCTCCTCAAAGCAATCATTGGCCTCTTCTTGGGCAGCAAAAATTTTATTTTTAAAATTCTCAATATAAGAATTGGAAGTATATTTCTCGAAGCAATAAGCAAGAACTGCAAAGTTTTCAGACTCGAAAATAGTATCGTGATACTTTTCAATCAAAGAAGCAATCTCATAGGCACATTTAAAAGCAAACAACTCTTCAATCTTTCAACATCAAAGTAATCATAAACGCCTTTAGCATAAGAAGATAAGATCTCATTTTCATTGAACTCACATTGGAAAGGGAGGTGTTTATGATCTATATTAGAACAACAAGTAAAATCATAAATGTGGCACAAAAGAATAGCATGGCAATAAGAAACATATATTTGATCCCATAAGTGTTTCCCTTTCTGAGATAGGCGGTGCCGCGTATAATGAGCATGCTCATCCAATGATTTTCCCTCAACCAAGTCGGTCGGGTTTTTAGCGCGAGCACAAATTGATCGAAGGCGATCCAAGTGAAACATGTCCATCCTACCATATTTGGGTGGTTCATCACCCATGGTGAGGATAGCATAAATAGGCAAAGCAAGACAAAGGCAAAAGGTAGAACCTATTTTTGTGGTTTTTCATAAAGGACAATGAGATAAAAACTGAAAGGTAAACTAACAAGACTAAAAAAACAAAGGTAAAGGGTAGTGTGCAACTCCCCTATCTTAGCACTCGGAGTCCCAGGCAACGGCGCCAGAAATTCGCTTGATGGCTTCTCGCCCTTCGTTGGTAGGCCCCAAGTGGAAGGCGTGATGCAGTACAGCAGCGAGTTTCCCTCGGTGAAGATACCAAGGTTTGTCTCTAGTAGGACTCCGGAGATGATAAGTAGGTGTCAGCGGCGCAACTGACGCGGACCTGCACACAGACACAGATAACTTTGTTCCCAACGAAGTTCAGATAGGTTGTCAATCTCTCCGGTCTTGTTGTTTACAAAGGATAAACGCAAGGGATAATGATAGCAAATAAAAGCAGTAAAGTAAATATAGCGTGGAACCAATAATAAGGATATGGACCGGGATACGTGATGTTCGCTAGTGATGTCTCTCTCCCAAAAGACGATAAAACTGCTATGCGAGGTAAACAAATTACAGAAAGGCAATTGACAGGATTATGAACGCACCGCAATGCTAACTATTCTACAAAAGAAAGGAAGAGGTTCAAAAGCACGGGCAGTACGCCAAAGTAAGTAGACCGAAATCCAACTGCATCTACTAATAATCATCCACCTTGAGATATCTATCCAGAATATCTCGCTGGTATTAAGTTGCGAGCCCCACCCAGAGTGTAAACCCAAAGCAACAGAGAACTGCATTAAAAAGAACTTTGCGTAAAGTAAACAATCCTTGTAACCGCGGTTACAAGCACCGTTGTTTTCCCCCTTGTGGCAACAGCACATCCCCTAGACTCATGTTTCTGTCACTCAAGCATGTCATCGAGGAGGCATGAACCCACAATCTAGCACAACGCTCCCTCTTGGAGCCACTACCTACTACTTGGCCAAAGCAATAAACAGCAACGGAGAACATGCAAGAATTACTTAGGAAAAAAAATATAAAAGATAGAAACCAAATATATTACTCTATCACAATCTGAACATAATCTCATAATCCATCAGATCCGATCAAACTGAACATAGCAATTGCAGAAATATTAAAAATGTGCCTCGATCATGTAGGGCAACTCACGAGGGCTAAACAATGAAGATGAAAGAGGGGAGGAGAACATCACATAGCTACTGATCACGGACCCATGGTCCAACGAAAACTACTCACGAGATATCCGGGGAGCATCCATGGTGGAGAGGAGACTCCCGGAGGTCAATCCTCCCTCCGGCAGAGTGTCGGGAAGAGGCCTTCTGGTGCTCCCGATCTTCGGAAGCGCGGCGGCGGCGGAATAGAGGCGAGTTCGCGGAATAGGGTTCTTGTTCTGGAGTTTTGCCGTGACGGGGGATAAATAGGCGAAGGGGGGCAAACAGAGGTGGGCCAGGGGCCCCAGGCGCCCCCCTGGCGCGGCCAGGGGTGGGGCCGCGCCGGATGGCCGCCTGTGCCCCCTGGCTCCCCTCTGGCCCCTCCCGGGCTCTTCTCGAAGCTTCCTCCAAGCTGATTTTTTATCTGAATTTTCCCGGATTTTTCTGGCACTTTTTATATGGGGGAAAACTGAAATAAAAAACAGCAGAAAACAGGAACTGGCACTGGGGTGCACTGAGTTAATAGGTTAGTCCAAATATGATCAAAAATGTATGAAAGTGTATCTAGATCATAGCAATATCACACAAAACATGCATGGAGCAAGCAGAATTATAGATACGTTTTGGACGTATCAGTGTGCAGGTCCGCGTCAGTTGCGCCGCTGGCACCTACTTATCATATCTGGAGTCCTGCTGGAGACAAACCTTGGTATCTTCACCGAGGGAAAACTGTTGCTGCACTACATCTCAACCTTCCACTTGGGGTAACCAACGAAGGGGCGAGAAGCCATCAATTGGGTGCTAATAGTTTGGGTGTCCTCAACAATTTGGATAGTGGCAACTGTGTGGTGTGTAGGAAGGCTCTTAATTCTATCCTCTTCCTCCTTTTCTCTAGCCCATCTCTCTTTGAGTTTAGCCATCATCCTAATATTTTCATTGATTTGTAACTGGATAGCATTAATAGGAGTGGCCTTATTCTCCTCAAGGGGAGAGGTTCTAATTTTAAGCATCTCAATATCAAGGGCTAAGCTTTCTACCTTCAAAGAGAGATTATCTATTTTAGCTAGTTTCTCTTCTACATTTTTGTTGAAGGCTTTTTGGGTAGTGATAAAGTCTCTAAGCATGCTTTCTAATTCAAAAGAGGGGTTCTTGTTGCTAGGGTAGGTGTTGTTATTCCCATAGTTGGATGGAAACGGTCTAGGATTACTAGGAAAATTTCCCCTATAAGCATTGTTGTTGAAGTTGTTTCTAGCAATAAAGTTCACATCTACTTGTTCTTGGGCAACCAAAGAATTTAAGGGAACATCATGAGGATCAACAGAGGGTTGCTTGGTAAGTAGAGACATAATTAAGTCAACTTTTTCATTGAGGGAGGTAATTTCCTCGACAGAATTTACCTTCCTACCTATTGGAGCGCGTTCGGTGTGCCATTGGGAATAATTGGTCATGATTTCATCGAGAAGCTTCGTGGCAGCACCAAGTGTAGGTGACATAAAGGTTCCTCCCGCGGCCGAATCTAACAGGTTCCGCGAGGTAAAGTTCAAGCCTGCATAAAAAGTCTGGATAACCATCCAAGTAGTCAAACCATGTGTAGGGAATTTATTAACAAGAGATTTCATTCGTTCCCAAGCTTGGGCAACGTGTTCATTATCCAATTGCTTAAAATTCATAATATTACTCCTCAATTGGATAATCTTAGCAGGAGGGTAGTAGTTCCCTATAAAAGCATCTTTGCACTTATCCCAAGAATCTATGCTATTTCTAGGCAAAGATTGAAACCAGATTTTAGCATCTCCCCTTAAAGAGAAAGGAAAGATCTTGAGCTTAACAACATCACCTTCTACTTCTTTATACTTTTGCATATCACATAATTCAACAAAATTATTCAAGTGTAAAGCAGCATGATCTCCAGCACCAGAGAATTGATCTCTCATAACAAGGTTTAGCAAAGCAGGTTTAATTTCATAAGAGGTAGCTGAAGTGGCAGGTGTGGCAATGGGAGTGCAGATAAAGTCTTGGTTGTTGTGACTAGTGAAGTCACACAACTTGGTGTTTTCAGTGGAACCCGTAGTAGCAGCAAGTGTGGTAGATTTTTTTATAGTTTTTGATAAAAGACACAAAGATAAAAACTGAAAGATAAACTAACAAGACTAAAAAACAAAGGTAAAGGGTAGTGTGCAACTCCCCTATCTTAGCACTCGGAGTCCCCGGCAACGGCGCCAGAAAACTTGCTTGATGGCTTCTCGCCCTTCGTTGGTTGCCCCAAGTGGAAGGTTGAGATGTAGTGTAGCAGCAGTTTTCCCTCGGTTTAGGATACCAAGGTTTGTCTCCAGCAGGACTCCAGAGATGATAAGTAGGTGTCAGCGGAGCAACTGACGCGGACCTGCACACAGACACAGATAACTTTGTTCCCAACGAAATTCAGAGAGGTTGTCAATCTCTCCGGTCTTGTTGTTCACAAAGATAAAACGAAAGGGATAATGATAGCAAGTAAAAGCAGTAAAGTAAATATAGCGTGGAAACAGTAATGAGGATATGGACCGGGATACTTGATGTTCTCTAGTGATGTCTCTCTCCCAAAAGACGATAAAATTGCTATGCGAGGTAAACAAATTACAGAAAGGCAATTGACAGGATTATGAACGCACCGCAATGCTAACTATGCTACGAAAGAAAGGACGAGGTTCAAAAGCACGGGCAGTACGCCAAAATAAGTAGACCGAAATCCATCTGCATCTACTACTAATCATCCACCTTGAGATATCTATCCAGAACATCTCGCTGGTATTAAGTTGCGAGCCCCACCCAAAGTGTAAACCCAAAGCAACAGACAACTGCATTAAAAAGAACTCTGCGTAAAGTAAACAATCCTTGTGACCGCGGTCACAAGCACCGTTGTTTTCCCCCTTGTGGCAATAGCACATCCCCTAGACTCATGTTTCTGTCACTCAAGCGTGTCATCGGGGGGCATGAACCCACAATCTAGCACAATGTTCCCTCTTGGAGTCACTACCTACTACTTGGCCAAAGCAATAAACAGCAACGGAGAACATGCAAGAATTACTTAGGAACAAAAATATACCAGATAAAAACCAAATATATTACTCTATCACAATCTGAACATAATCTCATAATCCATCAGATCCTATCAAACTCAACATAGCAATAGCACAAATATTACAAAGGTGCCTCGATCATGTAGGGCATCTCACGAGGTCTAAACAATGAAGATCAAAGAGGGGAGGAGAACATCACATAGCTACTAATCACGGACCCATGGTCCAAGGAAAACTATTCACGAGACATCCGGGGAGCATCCATGGTGGAGAGGAGACTCCCAGAGGTCAATCCTCTCTCCGGCAGGGTGCCGGGAAGAGGTCTTCTGGTGCTCCCGATCTCGGAAGCGCGGCAGCGGCGGAACAGAGGCGAGTTCGCGGCATAGGGTTCTTCTTCTGGAGTTTTCCCGTGACGGAGAATAAATAGGCGAAGGGGGGCAACCAGAGGTGGACCAGGGGCCCCAGGCGCCCCCTTGGCGCGGCCAGGGGTGGGGCCGCGCCGGGTGGCCGCCTGGGCCCCCTGGCTCCCCTCTGGCCCCTCCCGGGCTCTTCGCGAAGCTTCCTCCACGCTGATTTTTTATCTGAATTTTCCCGAATTTTTCTGGCACTTTTTATATGGGGGAAAACTGAAATAGAGAAACAGCAGAAAACAGGAACTGGCACTGGGGTGCACTGAGTTAATAGGTTAGTCCAAATATGATTAAAAGTGTATGAAAGTGTATCTAGATCATAGCAATATCACACAAAACATGCATGGAGCAAGCAGAAATTATAGATACGTTTTGGACGTATCAATCATACACAACAATATAATAATGTGATAGTCAATCCAAGGAGTAACAGGATAACGGTTGATAGCATCCTAGTATGCATACTAAGCAGTGGCTGAGCATCAAGCAATAGTAACATAGCCGAACAAGGTTTGCTGGGATGTGGAGGACATGGATGTTTGGGTTTATTTGAGAGGCATGAATATGAAGTGGTAGGATCAAGCAATCGTTCTATCCTACACCTAGGCGCGAGTGAGCTGAAAGTTATAAGCATGATATATGCTCCCCCTTACCTGATGAGAAGACGAAACCGACGGTCTAGTCGATCGCAAGCTCGCATCGTCTCCGAGAGGTACCCTGTAACACCCTCAGAGTCTTGTAACAGTAATTACTTTTTCTACAGTCAAATCACTGTTACTAATCTCACTTTGATCACACCTTTGCATTGGATCATTTCAAAATCCCCTTTGATGAATATTATAAACAAAGTGGTAAATAAAACCTTGTCTAAAAATTGTGCAAACACTTTTGTAAAATCCCAAATAATCGGTGGTTCATGCCCATTTGGATATGGGGAATTTTTGAGCCATAAAATAATTCCAACAATAAAAACGGTAGCTTAAAAAGTCCAATTAATTAATTATTATTTAAATGAAATACTAAATGATTTTATTTAAAGTCTAAACTTTTTGTAGCGGTAGTATAAGGTGCAACCCTAATTGTAGTACAAGATCCATATTGTACAAAATCTTTTTAATAGCTAAAACAAAATATAAACAGACAAGAAACTAGAAAAAAAACAAAAAAAACTAAAAATCGCCCGGGGCAAAGCCACCACGGCCCGGCCCACCTCGCCCCTTGTCTTCTTCCTCCCCTCCCTGTTCACCATGTGTGTGGAGCACATCCACGGTGCCATGGCCGTGGATGGCCACCACGTGTCCCCCCCCCCTCTCGGTCTACAAGAAGACCCCCCGCACCCCCTCTCGAACCCTAACCCTAGCCGCCCCCTTTCACTTTCTCTGCCTCGCTCTCGCCTCCTCCCCGTGCAAGAGCCGCTGCACGTCCGTCGCCACTTCCGGTGGCCACTCGCGGCCAACGGCGACGCCACACCTCGCCACCGTGTCCCCCAGCTTCATCTTCCTCGTCTACATCACCCCACGTGCGCAATCGAGCTCCGGGGCACCACAGTCGACACCATCTTCTCCTTCCTCCGCCACGACCGTCTCTGACCTGGCCGGAATTTGCACCACTCCGGCCACCACGCGCTCCCTAACCGCCTCCACTAACTCCGCGGTGAGCCTCTCCTTCGGTCCCCCTTGTTGCCTGTCTCGATTCGTCGTCGTAGCAGCCGCCTTGAGTTCGCCATGGCCATGGGCGGAGCTCGTCTTGCCTGTGTGTTGGCCGCGTCGCGTATGCCAACGCCCTCCCTGTGTGTCCCTGCCCTTCCGTGCCGCTCTGGGCCTGCCAACCTCGCCGCGCCGCGGCTGGCATTGCTCGCTCGTTGTCTCGGTTCCACTGCGTCTTCTGCGCACGGCTGGGAACCAGCCGACCCAGGCCGCGCCCTTGGCTGCCCGGCGCGCGTGCACTTGAGGCCACGGACCAGCCGCGCCCCTAGCCCCCTCTCTTGCGTCCCTGGCCGCCCCTGGCCGAAGCCCGCCGGTGGCAGGCTGTGCCGGCCATGGCCTGTGTGCCCTCTGGCTCTCGGCGACCCCACCCCCCATTAGAACAAACCCCCCTTAATTAAAACCGATTAGAAATAAACCCCCCTAAGGCTTACATGTGGGACCCTAGATATTAAAACCAAATAAAATGTTTTGTATTTAAATACACACACTAACATGTGGGCCCTGCCTATTAATTCCATTAAATTAATTAATTATAATATGTGACTATGACTGTTGGGCCCCACTGGTTGAATTAAGATTAATTAAAATAGATAATGTAATATGCCACTGACATGTGGATCCCCCATGTCAGTGGCACTTTTGTGGATAATGTTTTGGATAATGCCTATTTATTAATAAATGAAAATGTAGAAAAACATTTAAATTGATTAAAACTTTGAAAATAATATCTTTTAAATCATAAATCAAATGGAAAAACTTTATACATGAAAATTGATCAGAAAAATATCACGAATGCGGATACGCTATCCATACCCCCACCACAACCCTCTAACATACCGAACACGAGACATTCCCCCTCCGATTGCACTCTCCGGTAATCACCCGAAGTCGGTAAAACCTTTCGGATGAAATTGTTCTGAACATGAAAGTTGTTCAGAATATATCAACTAGCACGGATACACTATCCACATGTCAGTCAGATGTCTCTAAAACTTCAGACATGGAACCTTCCCCCTCCGGATCATCGGTTCGGTAATCAACCGGTACTGATGAGTCATCCCCGGATAAAATTCTCGCTCCGACTAAAATTACTTAACACTGCGTTAGAACATCGTGTACAATGTATTGTCATGTCTTGCATTTGTATTGTTATTATTGCCATGTATTTATTGTTTCTTCCCCCTTTATTCTCCGGTAGACCTCGTTGCTGCCGCCGACGACACCGTTGCCGAGTACGACTACTTCGTCGACGATTGTACCGCTACTGCCGAGCTTCTAGGCAAGCAGATCCATTCTCTTCCCCATATATCACCTACCTTTTCCGAACATTTCTTGCACTAGGCATTGTTACTGCTGCTGCTACGTTGCAATCCTATTCTATTGCATAGCCTGTTTTTGTCGCCCCTTGATGTACCCTCCTTTGTCCTATGTTGCCTTATAAATATATATAGTATTCAGCAGTGAACCCTGCGCATTGTTAGCTAGGTTTAGAATAGCGGGCTGTGATAACTCTGGTGAGTGATCGCGGATTACAAAATATTATTACTGCAACAGGTACGGATCAATGCAGATGCCCTAGGGAACCTACAACGGCGAGACTCTGCCGAGTCGCTTCGAGTTTGACTTACGAGTGGACAGACTCGTATTTCACTCTCGTCGGCACAGTAGCGTAGCATCACTAGGATGATACGAGGTTTAACTCTTTAGTTCATTCCGCTGATGTCTCTGTCGAACCTCTTCTAGTGTACCATCGAGGGTGATTCCTCCTGGTTTCACTTGATGGTAGGCACTCGAATCAACTGGTGTCCTTACAGGTAAGGAGTCGGGTGACCCAACGGTGCCCGCACAGGGTATCTTAGCGGAATGATAGGTCGGGTGTATTCCACTGGTGTGCGGCGGGCCTGGTACTGTTCATGTCCGAGAGGTATCATGTTGTATGAAAATCGAGCTCTTCAAAGAGAAAACGCGAGACAAGGTAAGGAGACGGTTCACCTTGTTGGTAACCGCACGAGTTGGTTGGACGTCAGGGCAGGCACCGATGTTACTGGTGGACCTGACTGCTGTCGTTGTCCGCGACTCATCTAAATAAGGACAACGATAACGGTTGTTCCGACAAAAAATTAATAAAATGCTTAATGGGTTTGGCGGATGACTTGAGTGGCTTTATGCTTATACGCGTTGCCTACACGTGGGAATTACGAGTTATGGGCTCCCCTGCTTCGTAGTCTCGTCTGAGGGCTCTTCAGACGTCAGCAGTACCACGGGATGATTGCCGAGAAGTGGTGTGGTCTTATTTGCTCGTTCGGTGTTGTCTTATTTGGTTTGCTTATGCTTCGCCGGCCAGCCACGCACCGTGCAGGAGTACGTCGGGGTTGGGGTCCAAGGCCCTGCGTACTTAGGATTTAGACCGGCGGATGGCCTCTCTGTTGAGTTTGAAAGATGGACGATGCAGTGTCAGATAGCCTCGGTGGGGCATTCCCTAACAAGGTGTACGCCACCCTGGAGATCCGTGCGTTGTAGTGTAACATAAGTGCACCCCTGCAGGGAAGATTAATCTATTCGGATAGACGTGTCCACGGTAACAGGACGCTTTATGCTGAAGCCAGACTCTACTACTACAAACTACTACTACTAAACTGTTTGGTTCCGGGTTTTCTTCCTCGCAGAGAAGTCGACGAGGGATTCTCGGAGGCATTGTTAATTGTTATCTAATACAACTTACTATTATACAATGCTGCAGCAACTTCTGCTGCATTGTTACTTTATGCTTTCATTGAACTGTTGGCTTTTCTCTCCTCATGCTGCAAGACTCGTCGGAAGATGCTAGTCTTCGTTAGGCCTAACTTCTCTTCCTTATTCTGAATTTCTGCAACTCAGTCCACTATATATAGCCTCCCCTTTCCATTCATACAAATGCATAAATGCTTAGTAGCGGACGTAAAACTCGCGGGTATGCTAGATACTCACCCTTGCTTTATTTCCCCTTTTTGTTTTTCCTGATCGGCCGCTACAGTCGATGTTGGAGCCCAGGAGCAGGAGTCCCCTTGAGGTGACTAATACAACGTCGAGTTCCCCCTTTGACCAGGAGTAGTTTGGAGGTTCCCAGGCAGGAGGCCTCGCCTTTTCAATTGTTTTTTTTGTGCTAGCCTTCTTAAGGCGGATCATGTGTACTTTGTGTCTGTACTCAGATACTATTGCTTCCGCTAACTTTGTGCTCTCGAGATGTTGTATTCGAGCCCTCGTGCCCCCTAGCTTGTATTAACCAGCTTGTATTATTTTATTTGTAGAGTTGTGTTGTGATATCTCACCGTGAGTCCCTGATCTCGATCGTGTACCTTGCGTGTATGATTACTGTACACGACTTGATTTTGGGGGCGTCACAAGTTGGTATCAGAGCCGACTGCCTGTAGGACACCCCCTTCCAACTCCTTGGTCGAAGTCGAGTCTAGTCTTTGCAAAACTACTTTACTGACAGTGTCGTGTGGCTCATCGGCCCACGTCGCAAAAACTGGGTGGTATTTGGATCCTTTTCTCCGTACCTTTACTCTGGGACTTTTTGCTAACTCTGACATTAGGATCTCGTGACTATTTCCTTCCGAAGACCCCGCATTCCAGATGATCGCTTGCTTCACGAGCAGATCCCAAAGATACTTGCCGAGAAATTCTCGAGACCATATGTGCCGATCACATTTACAATTCACTTCCACCCATAAGTCTGTATCTATAACCACATACACGTTCCGTTCATCCATTCAATCCCAGTTGCTCTTGTGTTCACAAGATGCATCGAATTACTTTCCGTTGTTTCGGGAATCCTTTGAGCCTACTACCTTGCCGCTTCTTTTCACCCTACGGATAAGTCCTCACATTTATCAAGGATCCGTTCTTTCTAAGTGGTTCCTGTGATTCCCAAAATACTTTGACATACTATTCGATCTTGCGACCATCCTCGGCAGCCTACTTCTTTGGAGATTCTTCTTACATGCTTGCACTATGATTAATCCCGTTTGTCTTGTAGTCTTTAATGACCTCCCTTGGCATTGCCATTCTGATCTGTTGAATCATCGTGTGTGCTAGTGCACGCAATCATCAGTTGATCCCTATGTATCCATTCTTCTGGCTCAGACGTCATTCCGGACATGTGTTGGTTCTCGGTAAATCAAGCCTTAATTGATTAATCGTGAAGCTTGTATTCAACTTAATCTTGTTTGATCGATGTATCTGAATCTGATACACCGATATGGAAGTCATAATTCCTTTGTACTTAAGCATTCGATGCTTCTATCTCCAATGCTTTGGCATTCGTTTTCTCAAGGTTGAGTACCGATACTCACACCAGACTCTCTGTACGCCGCCTGACCCTTTTGGTGGATTACTACCTGTCGTCCCCTTGTGTCCTAAGACATTGACAAATTCCCTTTGATATAAAATGCCTGTGACAAATGGTATCATCTGCTCTGTGTCATCAGCCTTCTGCTTTTGAACTTGTATCCCTTGCTTATGATATTTGTTTTATGGGTTTCAAAATGCCCCGATGGGTTAACCCTATGCCCCCCTAATCTGATGAACCAAAATTTTATGCGTGTTATACTCTACTGGCCTTCCGTCGGATGAGCTTGCAATCCTACAACCTCATGTGAGCGAGAAGTGAGTGAAAGTTTATGCATTGAAGAAGTGGGAGTTGACCCTGAACCTTTGTGTTCATGCCCATGGATACGATGTAGAACTTATCATGAAAGATTCTTGTAAAGATAAATTGTCCCCTTGGTGTAAATTCTTCTTGCGTCTTTGATCTTTCGTTCTACCTTTGAGTATTACCCCCTGTTATCTCGAGGATATCGTGCCATTGCACCACCTCTTAAAGAATTTTGCAGAAGGAATACTTCTCATCGATTTTTGCCACTCCGTGGGTTCTGGGTTGTCGTCAACCGAAAACACCGCGTACCTTTTGTTCCACCACCCCTTTTGTTTGGTCATGTTGTTATTCGATTGCATTCTCTTGAAACCTCTCGACATAAAGTGTCATGGTCATCATCAACATTTTTGACTTCTCCCATGTGTCTATTGAATTCATGATGAGACATACCATCCTTGCCCCTTGATGATTTGTGTTATCATGGACAACCTTCTTTAACCCCCCCCCTCGCCAATACAAACTTGGTCATGTATATCTTGCTCTGCTTTCCCTTGGGAAAGTTATACACCTGATACTGGTGTATCATCACAGTTTCCTTTTCGTTGGTCTGTTTACCCTTTCTTGTGATATAACTTATCTAAGCAGTGATAATCTCTTCTTATGTTAACACTTCGATGTACTAATCTGTCAGTACACCCGTTACTACTGTTGATAACCTTTCGGTAACCACCGATGGACGAGAACTTTTCCAATTGGTCCGCCTCTTCTTAACGAGCAGGAAAACGGTTCTCTTTGTCCCTCGCCCTTGGTACCGACGTTGTTGCCGACCTAGCTAACAATATGTTCTCTGACTTACCTTGCAACTTGATCGCATTGTTAGTCACCACCCCTCTTTTGAATGTGGACCCATAACCCACAGTTCCACAGGATCGAAACCTGACTCTATGTACCTTTCAGTTTCCGAGGTTATTCCTCTTGAATGACCCTGTATGCAATTCACGAGTCACCTATGTTGTGTTATTTGGTCCGATATCAGACTCAGTGCTCATGCCTAATGCTTTGGGCCCCGTTTTCATCATCCGTTGTCGACGTCGAATGCTTGCATATCCGCTTGGAACTTCTCATGCCTTCTTTTGTTTCTCTCGATGTACTTCCTGAGTTTAAACTCGGGTGATACTTTGTACCCCATTCCCTCGGACAACCTCGGTTAATTAACCTGGTACCAATCTGACCCCCTTAATTTTGCCCTCCTACCCTATCCGTAAGTACGATGATAACCCTGAAGAGAAGACGACAACTCGTCGAGATGCACTGATGCAGAGGAATGACGACATCAACGCGAAGGATTAACTTCTTCGAGAAAGGCAACAATACCAAGAAGACTCGTTAGAATACGAAATCGAAACTTTACCCCTTTCACCACCTTTAATTCTCGGGACGAGAATTCTTTGTAGTGGGGGAGATTTGTAACACCCTCAGATTCTTGTAACAGTAATTACTTTTGCTACAGTCAAATCACTGTTACTAATCTCACTTTGATCACACCTTTGCATTGGATCATTTCAAAATCCCCTTTGATGAATATTACAAACAAAGTGGTAAATAAAACCTTGTCTAAAAATTATGCAAACACTTTTTTAAAATCCCAAATAATCGGTGGTTCATGCCCATTTGGATATGGGGAATTTTTTAGCCATAAAATAATTCCAACAATAAAAACGGTAGCTTAAAAAGTCCAAATTAATTAATTATTATTTAAATGAAATACTAAATGATTTTATTTAAAGTCTAAACTTTTTGTAGCAGTAGTATAAGGTGCAACCCTAATTGTGGTACAAGATCCATATTGTACAAAATCCTTTTAATAGCTAAAACAAAATATAAACAGACAAGAAACTAGAAAAAAAACAAAAAAAAACTAAAAATTGCCCGGGGCAAAGCCACCACGGCCCGGCCCACCTCGCCCCTTGTCTTCTTCCTCCCCTCCCTGTTCAGCATGTGCTTGGAGCACATCCACGGTGCCATGGCCGTGGATGGCCACCACCTGCCCCACTCTCGGTCTACAAGAGGACCCCCGCACCCCCTCTCGAACCCTAACCCTAGCCGCCCCATTTCCCTTTCTCTGACTCGCTCTCGCCTCCTCCCTATGCGGGAGCGGCTGCACGGCCGTCGCCACTGCCGGTGGCCACTCGCGGCCAACCGCGACGCCACGCCTCTCCACCGTGTCCCCCAGCTCCGTCTTCCTCGTCTACATCACCCCACGTGCGCAATCGAGCTCCGGGGCACCACAACCGACACCATCTTCTCCTTCCTCCTCCACGGCCGTCTTCGATCTCGCCGGAATTGGCGCCACTCCGTACACCACGCGCTCCCTAACCGCCTCCACGAGCTCCGCGGTGAGCCTCTCCTCCGGCCCCCCTTGTTGCCCGTCCCGAATGGAAAAACTTTATACATGAAAATTGATCAGAAAAATATCACGAATGCAAATACGCTATCCATACCCCCACCACACCCCTCTAACATACCGAACATGAGACATTCCCCCTCCGATTGTACTCTCCGGTAATCACCCGAAGCCGGTAAAACCTTCCGGATGAAATTGTTTTGAACATGAAAGTTGTTCAGAATAGATCAACTGGCACGGATACACTATCCACATTCCAGTCATGTCTCTAACACTTCAGACATGGAAGCTTCCCCCTCCGGATCATCGGTCCGGTAATCAACCGGTACTGATGAGTCATCCCCGGATAAAATTCCCGCTCCGCCTAAAATTACTTAACACTGCGTTAGAACATCGTGTACAATGTATTGCCATGTCTTGCATTTGTATTGTTATTATTGCCATGTATTTATTGTTTCTTCGCCCTTTATTCTCCGGTAGACCCCGTTGCTGCCGCAGACGACACCGTTGCCGAGTACGACTACTTCGTCGACGACCGTACCACTACTGCCGAGCTTCCAGGCAAGCAGAGCCATTCTCTTCCCTAGATATCGCCTACCTTTTCCGTACATTTCTTGCACTAGGCATTGTTACTGCTGCTGCTACGTTACAATCCTATTCTATTGCATAGCCTGTGTTTGTCGCCCCTTGATGTACCCTCCTTTGTCCAATGCTACCTTATAAATATATATAGTATTCAGCACTGAACCCTGCGCATTGTTAGCTAGGTTTAGAATAGCGGGCCGTGATCACTCTGGTGAGTGATCACGGATTACAAAATATTATAACTGCAACAGGTACGGATCAATGCAGACGCCCTAGGCAACCTACAACGGCGAGACTCTGCCGAGTCGCTTCGAGTTTGACTTACGAGTGGAAGGACTCGTATTTCACTCTCGTCGTCTCAGTAGCGTAGCATCACCGGGATGATACGAGGTTTACCTCTTTAGTTCATTCCGCTGATGTCTCTGACGAACCTCTTCAAGTGTACCATCGAGGGTGATTCCTCCTGGTTTCACTTGATGGTAGGCACTCGAATCAACTGGTGTCCTTACAGGTAAGGTGTCGGATGACCAATGGTGTCCGTGCAGGGTATCTTAGAGGAACGACAGGTCAGGTGTATTCCACCGGTGAGCGGCGGGCCTGGTACTGTTCGTGGCCGAGAGGTATCCTGTTGTACGAAAGTCGAGCTCTTCAAAGAGAAAACGCGAGACAAGGTAAGGAGATGGTTCACCTTGTTGGTAACCGCACGAGTTGGTGGGACGTCGGGGTAGGCACCGGTGTTACTGGTGGTCCTGCCTGCAGTCGTTGTCCGCGACTCATCTAAATAAGGACAACGATAATGGTTGTTCCGACAGAAAATTAATAAAATGCTTAATGGGTTCGGCGGATGACTTGAGTGGCTTTATGCTTATACACGCTGCCTACACGTGGGAATTACGAGTTATGGGCTCCCCTGCTTCGTAGTCTCTTCCGAGGACTCTTCAGACGTCAGCAGTACCGCGGGCTGATTGCCGGGAAGTGGTGTGGTCTTATTTGTGTAGGGGAACGCGGCAGAAAACAAAAAAATTCCGCACTACGAACAGCCCAGGACCACTATGGAGACTGCATACAAGGTTTTGATCTGATCGTTACCGACTCGTAGCGCAGCGGAAGTAGAGTCGATGTAGATCGTTGGTGCAGACCCCCGCAGCTAGGATTTACAACCTCCCAACCGCGAGGATGTTCTCCCTCGTCTGCTCCTCGGACAGCGCTCCGAGAGGCGGTCGGACAGTCCCTCGGACGATGTCACGGGCAGCCCTTTGGGAGGACCCTCGAAACTTGAACGGTAACTCGGACAGCCCTTCGGGAGGACCCTCGAACAGTCCCTCGGGCAAAAGATCGAAACTACGACCTCTCTACGGGGTTGCACACATACGGTGTCATCTATCCGGCAGGGCTTCGCCGTCCAGAACTAGTTCCTGCCGGAACCCAGACAGCCTTTCGGCTCTACGAAACTATTTCGTGGGAGGGAGAGAAGAAAGCCAGATCATGCAATGGCACTTGTTGAGAGTTCAAGTGAGAACTTGGATCAGAGATGAGAGACCCCTCTCCACCCCTATTTATAGGGTGAGAGGCTATGTGTCAGATCCCTCTGTTAGGTATGTGCTAGGGTTAGTTAGTGCCTTTGCATCATGCAAAAGTTTCAAAAAGAAACCTTGAAAATCAAATTCAAAATCCAAATGGGAGAAGGAACACCCCCCAGATGAATTAATTCAAAAGGCCAGATAAAAATATTTTCCAAAAATTCATGTTAGAGTTTTGCAAAGTCTTATAAATGAGTGTGATCACATATCAAGTGATGTGGGACCCACCCCATGCTCATAGATTTTTCAAATATTCAAACAGTACCTTGGAATTAAAGAAATACCCCTTTTTGATTTAAAATTCAAATCATTTGAATTTTAAAAATGTTGAAAGTTTATGAGTGGCTAGTTTATATTATTATGAGGCCATATAAAAGTTTTCAGCATTTAATATAATGTTTAGCTATTTATTTTAGCTAAACAGAACAAATTACAGAAAAACAGAAAGGAAAGATTAAACAGAAATAAAGAGAAGAGGTTACCTGTTGCCCAGGGCGAAGGCCCACCTGGCCCAGCCCAACTCCTCCCTTGACGTCTTCCTCCCCGGCGTCCCAAGCAGCTCGGTGGCGAGCTCGCCACCGAGGACGCCACCGGGGCCGCCTAGACCTCTCCCGAGCCCTCTCCTGGCGCCACGCCCTCGCCACAACCCCCGCACGCCTCTCCCTGGCTCCCGTTTCTCCTCTATCCTCTCCGGTGAAGCATCCCGCGACGCAGCCGTGACCGAGCCGGTGCACAGACGACCCCCGACGCGGCGACCGAAGCCCTCAAGCTCCTCCACCGTGTCCAATCGAACCAGCGTCGACGACTTCGTCTTTCCCCCAGGTCAATCGAAGCCCAGGAGCACTCCAAGTGACGCCAGCTTCAAGGAATCGCCGCCGGCCGCCGACGAGTCCAGCTTCAAATTCGTCCACGCCAAGCCCTCCCCGGCCTCCCCGAGCTCTTCATCGCGATCAGGGTGAGCTCGCCGTTCTTTTGCCTCCATCCACGCATCCTCCCGTGCCCGTTTGCATGATTCCGACGAGGTCCGAGACCAAGCGCCGCCGCTCGTCGTCGAGGTCATTCACCAGAGCACCCGTTTGACCCCTGGTTGGCTCCACTAGCTCCGCACACACCCCAGCTTCTTTTCCATGCTCTCGATTACCAAATCCATGCACAAAATGAAGAACCCGACGAGTCCAGTGCCCGACTTCCGCTGCCGCTCGTCGCCGATGACGCTCCGGTGATCCCCGTGGCCCCCTGATGACTCCACCCGATGCGGACGACCTCAAGGAGCAAGATGCAGTCCTCCCCGTGCTCTCCCGTGGCCGTTTGGTCACTCCGGCGACCACGCCGCCGTGTCCAGTGCCGCCGGCGACTAGCCGCCGGTAGGCTAGGTTAATTAGGGGGCTAACCCCTGTTTATTTAGGCCATTGGGCCACTGACAGGTGGGGCCAGCCACTAATTAACCCCTTGGGTTAATTTTAAGCAGGGGATTAACCCCACTGTGGATGACAGGTGGGACCCCTTGTCAGTTTGACTCGGGTCAAACCCCCTGATGTCATGCTGATGCAATAATGACGCAGTAAATGATTTTCCAGAAAAGAAAAATAGTTTAATAAATCCAGAAATTCCAGAAAATACCCCAAACTTTGGAAATTCATAGATAATTCATATTAACTCCAAATTGGACAAATAATATATGAAAAATGATCAGGAGAAAATTATCTTTCCAAATATGCAACTTTCAACTCTGTTTGAGTTGATCTTAAAATGGGACCAGTAGCATATGTCATTTGCGTTATTTGAATTAAATTCAAATTCAAACCAAATGATTTTGCCACTTGTACCATGAAATTATGATGCAAATCAACCACACTTCAGAGGCATATCATACACATTTGAAGTTAATTCAAATTGATCAAAATATATCATATATAACTTGATTAAGGATGAATTCAAATGTGGAATTTGAATTTGCATTTAAAAAATGCAATATATTCCACTTAAATGGAATTGCCTCACACATCAAAACTTATACTCCAAGATTTAACACTATATCATGTACTTGAGCATTGCATTCATATTGATTGCTACTTCGTGCTTTGTTTGTCGAGTAGAGGTGGAACCGGAGCAAGAGGTCACCCCCTTCGCTGAAGATCCAGAACCCGAACCTCGTCAGCAAGGCAAGCAAAACCCCATTGATCATGTCGATAAAATCCCACTTCCCTCTCATGTCTCGCTTATGCATTGTATAGGATGATCACCATGTTACGATTCTACCGCTTAGATGAACCCATCCCTTTGCATGACCTATCTTTTGTCACAGTAGTAAGCAAACCACAATCCTAGCAAATGTAGGAGTTGAATGATATCATGTGGCCCCTGCAATGTTACTGCTTATTGCATGCTTAGTATGTTACCATGTTGTTACTGTGATGTGAGTCGGGATGGGAATAATCATGTTGATGATGGTAGAAAAGTGTTGGTGAATCGACCCTAATACAAGGTGAACGATGAGAGGCTGTGTAGGAGTACACGGTGGGTTGTCTCGTTGAACACCGCCCTAAGTCCGAGTTCTTGTGTGGTGATCCAAGATGAAGAGTACAACCACACATTGGGCTCACTGACCCCTCTCAACCTATTAACTCATCCCTTTCGATGTCCAGATGTCGCAGTAGTTCGGAGTTCTGGTAGGCTTGTGGCCTGGATGCTAAGTGAGAGAACGGCTCACCCGAGACCGGCTTATGCACCACGCACACATCGCTTGGGTCCACTTCGGTAAACCGGCCGGGTTCACGATTGTGGTAGCCAACCCAAGTAGGCGGCTTTCTTGGACTAGATAGGCTATGAGGTAACAGTTGTGGTGAGCATCCTCGCTGGCATCCCTTGAATGGTGTCGAGATCAAAGGCGGTAAATGATGGTCATGTGTGTGTAGCGGTACACCCTTGCAAGGTTAACAAAACTATTCGAATAGCCGCGTTCGCGGTTATGGACTACTTGGAAAGCTTAGCTTGATTATTAGATAACTTGAACCGGATACTTCTAAAACACACCAAGATAAGTGTGAGTGCTATGGCGTGCTTTCTCGTGGGGAAGTCGAGGAAGGCACCATAGTGGTGTAATTGGTTGGTGAAAGTAGTGGACTCGTGTACGCTTCTTACCTCAAAGTCTGGTACTCGTAGTTCAGGACTAGCCAAGTCAAAGCTGGCACTTCTGCAAGTGAACCCCACCTCCCTTTACCTTGATACATGTGCATGAGTAGTATAGCTCCTATGTAAGTCTTGCTGAGTACGACTTTGTACTCACGTTTGCTTAATATATGTTTTAGATGACGCCACTGACCCCGAAGGTGGCTTCTTCATCGAGCTGGACGACTGAAGTTAAGCTAGTCTAGTCCCAGTCAGCAGACTGGTTCCCTCGTGGAGGGCTTTATGTTTGAATAAGGCTTCTTAAGCCAATTTGTTAAACTTGTCCGTACTCAGACATAATTTGCTTCCGTTCTGTGTTGTAATGTTGGATCACATGTATGTGATCTCTGTGTGTACTCTATAAGAGTTATAAATAAAATGTACACTTAGTAGAGAATTGCAATGGTACCTACTGTTCATACAAGGCATGTGTGTTGCGTGTATGTTTATAACATGCATGTCTTTGTATGGGTTTTCGAGACCTTAGTTGTGTTCTGGCTGGCGGTCTTTCATACACCAAGTGGCCCTTAGATGTGCGCAGCTTGGGGCACCGCGATGCGATCGCTCGAGACTCTGTCTCGTGCACACTTTGTGGTATGATCGAGCCCGCCCTAGACCCCGACTAAGTAATCGGGCTGGAGTAAGTCTATGTAAGAGTTTTGAGATAGTCGGTAGTATGGTTGAGGCGACTTGTCTTTAAATATGGGAGTTCACCACCCATATCATTTGACTTGTGTGCGGACGATGAGGACCCATCTCAGTTGATCATCCGGCCTGGATGGGATGCCCCTCACGTACGATGCTTTCCGAGAATGTTCAGTACTTGGCCTTGTCTGCTTAGACAAGTGGGTGCGGTTCTCGGCTCTCCATATGACTATGTCTTAACTGTACTTGCATACGCTAACCCGGGTCCCGACAGACTTGGTATCAGAGCAGGACTGACTGTAGGACTAGTAGCCTTGGCCGAAGTCGAGTCTAGCTGGCTATAGTTATATAGTTACTCTGGGTATATAAGGGAACAACGTAAGGCTTCATTTTTCTCCTTACCCCTTCGTTCTGAGTTCTGAGTCACCCTCATCTTGTTCTACGGGAAGATAGGACTAGGCTCTCCTCTGTCTGTTTAGCACATCTCGTTGATTGCTTCATCATAGCCGTAGGAAAGTTGAGTCAGGTTTTCCTAGCATTGTTATAATGCTGATTTCTTACATCATATTATGTAAGTGCTGTTTTCATGATTGAAAGAAATTGTCATTTCTTACAATTACAGCCGTTATGCTGTCCGAGTCATTCCAGGTTTATCTCATAATCTGATGCATTTGCAAACTCCTTTCTGTTTCAGATGGCAGATCTTCCCCCTCGGCAGATTGTTCGTTTGACCAGGTGCCTCGGTGTGCGTGGCCATCCCGCCACGTTGATCGAGATGATGTCCTATGTGGGATATCGATGGTACCCTGAGTACACCATCGAGGAGCAGTTCCACGACTTCAACCAGACGCAGTTCCACTGTATCGTCCGGATCTACCCACACCACGTTGGAGTCACCCAGCCTATCCACTTTGGACATGGCATCGGCGTTACCGAGAACATGGCTGTGCAGGATGCTGCATACTCATGTATCACACTGCTGAGAGAGGAGCACACTTTGCTGAGAGAGACTTCTTTCCGCTAAATCCCAGCTGCACTTCCAGGAGAAGAGGGATATTACACCGGACTCTACTCAGATCACTCTGCAGAGGATCCAGCACTCCAGGTGACTGCTAGGTTTGCTAGTGACAGAGATCGTGATGCACGCGCTCTCCGTTTTGAGCTCCACGCTACTCGTGTTCGTCTGTATCGAGCACTGACGCTCTTGGCACCCTTTGTGAGCGTGGGATCAGTGGAGTACGATGCGATCTATCCAGTGAGGACCCAGATGCCTTCTCGAGTTGCTTGGCCCGAGATTGGAGGAATTTTTCCACCCCGTGGTCCTTTGCTTCCACCCTACACTGGACCTAGGCCCCATCCTTGCCCAAATGGATATCAGGGTCCACAAGCCTCCGTGTTTTCCGATGGTCACCTCCAGCTACCGGGATACGCGGGTAACTTTTATGAGGACTACTATGGAGATGGAAATGACTGAGACCGCCTGTGGTCTTACTTAGTGAGGATGTAGTAGTATCCTAGTATATTGTAAGCAAGGTGTCTAAGTTCCAGAGGCTTAGATAAATAATGTATAGGAAGTCCGAGTGCCTCTGAAGGATGTATCATCTTCATCACGTTTGTATTAGCTTAGTGCTTGTACTAAAACGATGTATGGTTTGTATGACAGCTTGTGAATATATGGCTTGTATGCTTTATCACCATGTTGTCAAGATGATTACTTCCTTTGCTCTGTAATCCTTCCAGTACTTCAATACCTTGATTAGACTCTTGAAATCAACTCTGTTTGACTTTGGATTTTTTCACCTTCAGGATGTCTCAAGGAACCCGTGGCCAGGTTGGTCGTAACCAAGGTCGTGGGAACAACCAGGAGGAAGATAACCTTCCACCCCCACCCACGATGGCCCAAGTTCTGATGGAGGTCGAGAGGAACCGCCGTGACTCTCACCACATGTTGGAAGTCATCGCACGCAACACCACTCAGCAGCGCAATGAGCTGGTGTCTCTGAACGACTTCATCCGGCTTCATCCCCCGGTTTTCAGTTACTCCACCGAGCCCCTTGACGCCGATGACTGGCTCCGCAGCATCGAGAGGAAGCTCCAAGCCGGTCATGTTGCAGATGGCGACAAGGTCAACTATGCCACCTATCACCTTGAAGGTGCAGCAAGCTCTTGGTGGGAGAATTTTCTGAATATGCGCCCAGTTGGACCACCTGCATCTTGGGAGGAGTTCTGCACCTCTTTCCGCGAGCACCACATCCCCAAAGGTCTCATGGACCGCAAACGTGAGGAATTCTGTAACCTCACTCAAGGCAGAAGAACAGTTGACGAGTTCAGTCGTGAGTTCAACCGACTTGCTCGTTACGCAACTGAGGAAGTCTCCACCGACTCCAAGAAACAAGAGAGGTTCCGTCGTGGCCTCAATAGTGGACTCCGTCGCGAGCTCAACCTTCATGACTTTGCCACATTCCAGGTCCTTGTCAACAAGGCCATCAAGGCAGAGGACATGAACACCCCCAACGATTTCCGCAAACACCCTAGAGAGGAAGGTTCATCCAGCTCTGGTTCCCAGAAACGCAAAATCTGGATCCCAAACAGCATGTTCCGCCAGAACAACCCACCGAGGCCATCCTATGTGGCGCCTCGTCCACCCACCCAGTTTCACCCAGCTCCACGCACTGTTTTCGGAGCTTGCTACAAGTGTGGTCAGGCAGGCCACTATTCTCGCGAGTGTCCCCAGAACCAGCTCCAACACCAGAATGTTCCATCCCGTGCCGGAGGCAACAACAACAACAACAACAATGGTCGTGGCAAGCCACCCCAGAAGGTCTTCACCGCCAAACCCGCTCCTCCCGCCACTCGTGGACGTCTGAACCAGGTTGCCGCTGAAGAGACTGACGACACCACTGACGTCATTCTTGGTACGCTCCCAGTCAATTTTGTTCCTACTTCCGTTCTTTTCGACCCAGGAGCATCTCATTCATTCATGTCGGAAATTTATGCACTTCTTCATGAGTTTCCCTTTGTTGAATTGTCCACCCCAATGGTTATTCAAACTCCAGGGTCAAGATGGCAAACTAGTAGAGTGAGCCATGGTAATCAAATAGCAATTGAGGGTTTAGTATTCCTTGCTTCACTCATAGCCCTCAAGTCTTCAGACATTGATTTCATCCTTGGCATGGATTGGCTATCAAGACAGAATGCCTATCTGGATTGCAAAGGCAAATCCGTGAAACTCACCCACCCTTCAGGCAAAACCATCAGCTATACCTCACCCAGAACAAGAACCCAAGTGCATTCCTTGAATGTACTTCCCCTTCCCGAACTTGCAGATATTCCGGTGGTTCGTGACTTACCGGATGTCTTTCCTGAAGAGCTGCCGGGCATGCCACCCGACAGATGTGTAGAATTTATAGTGGATCTTGTTCCAGGAACCGCACCAATTTCCAAACGCCCATATAAAATGGCCCCACATGAGTTAGCTGAGCTAAAAACCCAACTTGATGCTTCGTTGGCAAAAGGCTTCATCCGCCCTAGCTCATCGCCATGGGGTTGCCCCGTTCTGTTCGTAAAGAAGAAAGATGGAACAGAAAGGATGTGCGTAGATTATCGCCCGCTAAATTTAGCGACGATAAAGAACAAATACCCACTGTCCAGGATCAATGATCTTTATGATCAACTTGCAGGATCCTCCGTCTTCTCCAAGATGGATTTGAGATTAGGTTATCATCAGATCCGAATCCGAAACGAGGACATTCCCAAAACGGCTTTTACTACTCGTTATGGTCTTTACGAGTACACCGTCATGTCCTTTGGTTTAACCAATGCCCCCGCCACATTCTCACGCTTGATGAATTCGATCTTCATGGAGTACCTAGATAAATTTGTTGTGGTTTATCTCGATGATATTCTCATCTACTCGAAGAACGAAGAAGATCATGCCGAACACTTAAGGCTGGTATTGATGAAACTTAGAGAGCATCGCCTGTACGCTAAATTCTCCAAGTGTGAATTCTGGCTACCAGAAGTGACCTACTTAGGCCACGTGATTTCTGCAAAAGGCATTGCTGTGAATCCCGAGAGAGTTCAGGCCGTCCTTGACTGGACTCCACCTGAATCGGTTAAGCAAGTTAGGAGTTTTCTTGGCCTAGCCAGCTATTGTCGTCGCTTCGTCGAGAACTTTTCTAAAGTTGCAAAGCCTCTAACTGAACTCCTCAAGAAAGATAAGAAATTCCAATGGACTGCCAAGTGCGAGGAAAGCTTTCAAGAGCTAAAAAGAAGGTTGACTTCTGCACCCGTACTTGCACCTCCAGACACCTAAAGAGATTTCGAGATCTATTGTGACGCATCACGGCAAGGGTTAGGATGCATACTTCTGCAAGATCGACATGTGGTAGCTTATGCTTCACGCCAGTTGCGGCCACATGAAGAGAATTATCCTACCCATGACCTTGAACTCGCTGCCGTAGTTCATGCTCTAACAACTTGGCGACATTACCTCCTTGGTAATCGTTGTGAGATTTATTCCGACCACCAAAGCCTCAAATATATTTTCACCCAGCCAGATCTTAATCTCAGGCAAAGACGCTGGATTGAGTTGATAAAAGATTACGACGTAGCAATTTCTTACACCCCAGGCAAAGCCAATGTCATGGCTGATACACTAAGTCGTAAGTCGTACTGTAACAACCTCATGCTACAGCAGTATCAACCACTTCTTCATGAGGACTTTCGCAAGCTCAACCTTCAAATTGTTCCTCGTGGCTATCTTTCAACCTTGGTGGCGAAACCAACTCTTGAGGATCAAATTATAGTTGCCCAAAGGCGTGCACGAGGTGTTCGCCGGATCAAGGAGAACATTGCTAGCGGAGTTGCTAAATGTTTCTCCACAGATAGCAAGGGAACGGTTTTCTTTGGAAATCGTTTGGTAGTACCTAAGAATAAGGAACTAAGGCAACTCATCCTGAAGGAAGCCCATGACACACCCCTCTCAATTCATCCCGGTAGCACGAAAATGTACCGAGATCTACGCCAGAGATTTTGGTGGACTAGGATGAAGAGAGACATTGCTCAATTTGTTGCCGAATGTGATGTTTGTCGTCGCATTAAGGCAGAACATCAAAGACCTGCTGGTACACTTCAACCTTTGTCCATTCCTGAGTGGAAATGGGACAAAGTCGGTATGGATTTCATCACCGGCTTTCCAAGAACCCAGAAAGGAAACAATGCCATCTTCGTTGTCATAGATAGGCTTTCCAAAGTTGCTCACTTCCTTCCGGTTCGCGAGTCTATAACTGCTAGTCAGTTAGCGGACTTGTACATCTCCAGAATTGTATCCCTTCACGGTATTCCTTTGGAAATCAATTCTGATCGCGGTAGCCTTTTCACCTCTAGATTTTGGGGAAGCTTCCAACGTGCTTTGGGAACTCATCTCTCCTTTAGTACGGCTTTCCATCCTCAGTCTAGTGGTCAAGTCGAAAGGGTTAACCAAATTCTTGAAGACATGCTCAGAGCTTGTGTTATCTCATTCGGAAAGAATTGGGAGAATTCTCTTCCATTTGCCGAATTTGCTTATAACAATAGTTTTCAATCTAGTCTGAACATGGCTCCTTTTGAACTCCTTTATGGACGGCGATGTCGAACACCACTAAACTGGTCTGAAACCGGTGAAAGACAATTCTTTGGACCGGATATGATCAAGGAAGCAGAAGATCAAGTTCGCATTGTTCGTGAACAATTGAAAGCAGCTCAGTCTCGTCAGAAAAGCTACTATGATCGCCATCATAGGCATGAGAGCTACAATCTGGATGAGAAGGCTTACCTTCGGGTTACTCCTCTGAAGGGAACCCAACGTTTCGGTATCAAAGGTAAATTGGCCCCACGTTACATCGGACCTTTCCGCATTATTGCTAAACGTGGAGAAGTTGCCTACCAACTTGAACTACCGCCGCACCTCTCCCGAGTACATGATGTATTCCATGTGTCCCAACTCAGGCGTTGCTTCAAGGACCCCATCCGCGAAGTCGACCATGAAACGCTTGATCTCCAAGATGACCTTTCTTATCGAGAATACCCCGTTCGTATTCTTGATTCCGCAGAGCGTGTCACTCGTCGTCAGAAGATTAGGTTTCTGAAAGTGCAATGGTCACACCACTCTGAAAGAGAAGCCACATGGGAAAGAGAAGACTGTCTCAGTGCCGAGTACCCCATCTTCCTTCCGCAGACTTCTGAATCTCGGGACGAGATTCTTTTGAGTGGGGGCGAGTTGTCAGATCCCTCTGTTGGGTATGTGCTAGGGTTAGTTAGTGCCTTTGCATCATGCAAAAGTTTCAAAAAGAAACCTTGAAAATCAAATTCAAAATCCAAATGGGAGAAGGAACACCCCCCAGATGAATTAATTCAAAAGGCCAGATAAAAATATTTTCCAAAAATTCATGTTAGAGTTTTGAAAAGTCTTATAAATGAGTGTGATCACATATCAAGTGATGTGGGGCCCACCCCATGCTCATAGATTTTTCAAATATTCAAACAGTACCTTGGAATTAAAGAAATACCCCTTTTTGATTTAAAATTCAAATCATTTGAATTTTAAAAATGTTGAAAGTTTATGAGTGGCTAGTTTATATTATTATGAGGCCATATAAAAGTTTTCAGCATTTAATATAATGTTTAGCTATTTATTTTAGCTAAACAGAACAAATTACAGAAAAACAGAAAGGAAAGATTAAACAGAAATAAAGAGAAGAGGTTACCTGTTGCCCAGGGCGAAGGCCCACCTGGCCCAGCCCAACTCCTCCCTTGACGTCTTCCTCCCCGGCGTCCCAAGCAGCTCGGTGGAGAGCTCGCCACCGAGGACGCCACCGGGGCCGCCTAGACCTCTCCCGAGCCCTCTCCTGGCGCCACGCCCTCGCCACAACCCCCGCACGCCTCTCCCTGGCTCCCGTTTCTCCTCTATCCTCTCCGGTGAAGCATCCCGCGACGCAGCCGTGACCGAGCCGGTGCACCGACGACCCCCGACGCGGCGACAGAAGCCCTCAAGCTCCTCCACCGTGTCCAATCGAACCAGCGTCGACGACTTCGTCTTTCCCCCAGGTCAATCGAAGCCCAGGAGCACTCCAAGTGACGCAGCTTCAAGGAATCGCCGCCGGCCGCCGACGAGTCCAGCTTCAAATTCGTCCACGCCAAGGCCTCCCCGGCTCCCCGAGCCCTTCATCGCGATCAGGGTGAGCTTGCCGTTCTTTTGCCTCCATCCACGCATCCTCCCGTGTCCGTTTGCATGATTCCGACGAGGTCCGAGACCAAGCGCCGCCGCTCGTCGTCGAGGTCATTCACCAGAGCACCCGTTTGACCCCTGGTTGGCTCCACTAGCTCCGCACACACCCTAGCTTCTTTTCCATGCTCTCGATTACCAAATCCATGCACAAAATGAAGAACCCGACGAGTCCAGTGCCCGACTTCCGCCGCCGCTCGTCGCCGATGACGCTCCGGTGATCCCCGTGGCCCCCTGATGACTACACCCGATGCGGACGACCTCAAGGAGCAAGATGCAGTCCTCCCCGTGCTCTCCCGTGGCCGTTTGGTCACTCCGGCGACCACGCCGCCATGTCCAGTGCCGCCGGCGACTAGCCGTCGGTAGGCTAGGTTAATTAGGGGGCTAACCCCTGTTTATTTAGGCCATTGGGCCACTGACAGGTGGGGCCAGCCACTAATTAACCCCTCGGGTTAATTTTAAGCAGGGGATTAACCCCACTGTGGATGACAGGTGGGACCCCTTGTCAGTTTGACTCGGGTCAAACCCCCTGATGTCATGCTGATGCAATAATGACGCAGTAAATGATTTTCCAGAAAAGAAAAATAGTTTAATAAATCCAGAAATTCCAGAAAATACCCCAAACTTTGGAAATTCATAGATAATTCATATTAACTCCAAATTGGACAAATAATATATGAAAAATGATCAGGAGAAAATTATATTTCCAAATATGCAACTTTCAACTCTGTTTGAGTTGATCTTAAAATGGGACCAGTAGCATATGTCATTTCGTTATTTGAATTAAATTCAAATTCAAACCAAATGATTTTGCCACTTGTACCATGAAATTATGATGCAAATCAACCACACTTCAGAGGCATATCATACACATTTGAAGTTAATTCAAATTGATCAAACTATATCATATATAACTTGATTAAGGATGAATTCAAATATGGAATTTGAATTTGCATTTAAAAAATGCAATATATTCCACTTAAATGGAATTGCCTCACACATCAAAACTTATACTCTAAGCTTTAACACTATATCATGTACTTGAGCATTGCATTCATATTGATTGCTACTTCGTGCGTTGTTTGTCGAGTAGAGGTGGAACCGGAGCAAGAGGTCACCCCCTTCGCTGAAGATCCAGAACCCGAACCTCGTCAGCAAGGCAAGCAAAACCCCATTGATCATGTCGATAAAATCCCACTTCCCTCTCATGTCTCGCTTATGCATTGTATAGGATGATCACCATGTTACGATTCTACCGCTTAAAAGAACCCATCCCTTTGCATGACCTATCTTTTGTCACAGTAGTAAGCAAACCACAATCCTAGCAAATGTAGGAGTTGAATGATATCATGTGGCCCCTGCAATGTTACTGCTTATTGCATGCTTAGTATGTTACCATGTTGTTACTGTGATGTGAGTCGGGATGGGAATAATCATGTTGATGATGGTAGAAAAGTGTTGGTGAATCGACCCTAATACAAGGTGAACGATGAGAGGCTGTGTAGGAGTACACGGTGGGTTGTCTCGTTGAACACCGCCCTAAGTCCGAGTTCTTGTGTGGTGATCCAAGATGAAGAGTACAACCACACATTGGGCTCACTGACCCCTCTCAACCTATTAACTCATCCCTTTCAATGTCCAGATGTCGCAGTAGTTCGGAGTTCTGGTAGGCTTGTGGCCTGGATGCTAAGTGAGAGAACGGCTCACCCGAGACCGGCTTATGCACCACGCACACATCGCTTGGGTCCACTTCGGTAAACCGGCCGGGTTCACGATTGTGGTAGCCAACCCAAGTAGGCGGCTTTCTTGGACTAGATAGGCTATGAGGTAACAGTTGTGGTGAGCATCCTCGCTGGCATCCCTTGAATGGTGTCGAGATCAAAGGCGGTAAATGATGGTCATGTGTGTGTAGCGGTACACCCTTGCAAGGTTAACAAAACTATTCGAATAGCCGCGTTCGCGGTTATGGACTACTTGGAAAGCTTAGCTTGATTATTAGATAACTTGAACCGGATACTTCTAAAACACACCAAGATAAGTGTGAGTGCTATGGCGTGCTTTCTCGTGGGGAAGTCGAGGAAGGCACCATAGTGGTGTAATTGGTTGGTGAAAGTAGTGGACTCGTGTACGCTTCTTACCTCAAAGTCTGGTACTCGTAGTTCAGGACTAGCCAAGTCAAAGCTGGCACTTCTGCAAGTGAACCCCACCTCCCTTTACCTTGATACATGTGCATGAGTAGTATAGCTCCTATGTAAGTCTTGCTGAGTACGACTTTGTACTCACGTTTGCTTAATATATGTTTTAGATGACGCCACTGCCCCCGAAGGTGGCTTCTTCATCGAGCTGGACGACTGAAGTTAAGCTAGTCTAGTCCCAGTCAGCAGACTGGTTCCCTCGTGGAGGGCTTTATGTTTGAATAAGGATTCTTAAGCCAATTTGTTAAACTTGTCTGTACTCAGACATAATTTGCATCCGTTCTGTGTTGTAATGTTGGATCACATGTATGTGATCTCTGTGTGTACTCTATAAGAGTTATAAATAAAATGTACACTTAGTAGAGAATTGCAATGGTACCTACTGTTCATACAAGGCATGTGTGCTGCGTGTATGTTTATAACATGCATGTCTTTGTATGGGTTTTCGAGACCTTAGTTGTGTTCTGGCTGGCGGTCTTTCATACACCAAGTGGCCCTTAGATGTGCGCAGCTTGGGGCACCGCGATGCGATCGCTCGAGACTCTGTCTCGTGCACACTTTGTGGTATGATCGAGCCCGCCCTAGACCCCGACTAAGTAATCGGGCTGGAGTAAGTCTATGTAAGAGTTTTGAGATAGTCGGTAGTATGGTTGAGGCGACTTGTCTTTAAATATGGGAGTTCACCACCCATATCATTTGACTTGTGTGTGCACGATGAGGACCCATCTCAGTTGATCATCCGGCCTGGATGGGATGCCCCTCACGTACGATGCTTTTCGAGAATGTTCAGTACTTGGCCTTGTCTGCTTAGACAAGTGGGTGCGGTTCTCGGCTCTCCATATGACTATGTCTTAACTGTACTTGCATACGCTAACCCGGGTCCCGACACTATGGGGAAAACCCAAAATGCCCTCCAAACTGCATCATTGCCTGCATCATCATGCAAGCTGCATCATCGCCTGCATCATCATGCAAGCTGCATCATCGCCTGCATCATCATGCAAGCTGCATCATCGCCTGCATCATCATGCAAGCTGCATCATCGCCTGCATCATCATGAATAGTGTATCCACTATTCATGAAGACATTTATCTGCGACCGTAAAATCCGAAACTTTTCTGTAGGTCTTAGAAAAATTCCAGTACCCACTAAAAGGATTTTGGACGCGTTCTGAAACAATTTCGGATTAGTGATTTTCATCTGCGAAAAGCAACCAAAGCGGTTCCGGCAGCTCCGGAACATTTTTGGTTTTTTCTCTCTGGAAAAATCCCAGAAGTTCCCAGAACAATTCTGGCACCCTCCAAGAATTTCCAGGCGTGTGCCGAAACCATTTTGACTTAATGATATATTCCGAAACAACTTTTCGGTTTTACCGAAATTATTCCGGTGTTCTCTTTCCGGAACTTTTCCGTTTTCTCCGAAACCTTTCCGGTGACTTTCTCTCAGACTCCCTGTCTAGTATTCAGCAGATAGATGACCCTTAAGCGTGTGACCCTATAGGTTCGGTGAAGAATAGACATGACCCGGAACACTTTCCGATCAATGATCAACATCGGAGCCGTGGACACCCATATTGACCCCTATACCCACACGAATAAATATTCGAGTGAACCTCCAGTTGCCGTGTGCTATTCCTGTTGCTTCGCGATATGTTACAACTACCCGAGGTGAGACTTATCGGCATCCCCGTGGATCAACACTTGTCCACTATGCCAGTTACCTCATTACTGGTATTGTTCTCTTTTCTCGTTCCCGCGTTCCGGCATCCCTGTGATCAAATCACACTGTGTCTGGCCAGACGATGGTGGATACCGTAACACCGAGAGGGCCCGAAGAATATCTCTCCATCGACGGAGGAGCAAATCCCAATCTTGAGCTACCTAGTTCCTTGTCATACTTTTCCGTGAACCCGTAAGCCGCCGTAATAGCCACCCTTTTACAGATGACGTTTAACAAACCCCAAAGTTCACGAAGCAAGTACGAAGGAACTCGATACTCTCATGGTCTAAGGAATTATGCAAACGCTCAACTTTCTCTGTGTTATAATCCATTAAGTGGTGACGAATGTATCTCATAGCAAAACATCAATCTGGGTCGATTCAACACAAATGTTCTTCTAACATTGTGCCCTCAAAATTGCCGGCATAGTCATGCCCATGATCAGGAAAACAGAACCATCATGCAACACTTGAGCTAGTCTTAGAGGCGAGACTAGGAATATATATATTTTATCCGTTTATTATTCCACACGTGCATATGAGTCTTCCTCCGAGCCTCGTGGTTATTGCAGACTCGAGAACCATAGCAGTTATAGCATGGAATATAAACATAATTAGGAACATGGGGATAAATAATAACATTTATTATTGCCTCTAGGGCATATCTCCTACAGACTCCCACTTGCACTAGAGTCAATAATCTAGTCAATGCTAATGCAGTTTACACCTACGGCATACTGGTGTAAAATATGATTCACATGTGGTATGGCCTGATGTCCAACGGATCTGACAACTTCAACTCCGTGTGTATCTTTGCATATCCTCGCGTTTTCACGCTTTCACAAAATTCATATTTTGTGTGGACTTGGCTTTGTATATATGTGAATCACTGGTCGAACCTTGATTCCTCAGACTGGGCTATGGAGCAACTATCTTCAATAGTGTTCCATTGACCAAAGCCATATTGGAACCATACTAAGTTCATGAATGAACTATATGATTCAACATTTTCTTTGTTGCTTCTAAATCAGCAACATACATAGCCATTTGTTATAGAATTTCGCCACAGTAACCTGTTATGAACAATTCCAACTTACTGTGCCACCATATTGTGTATTACACACAAAAAAACTTTAACTCAAATCGAAAATCGCATGGAGCATTGATGAAGACCGTATCGATGTAATTACTTACAACAAGTACTTCATAATCTCTTCTTGCGAGAAAACATGTCATCAGTGCTACTTTAGTACTCAATGACATTTTTCACTGTTGTCCCACGATCAGTTCTTTGATCACTTTGGTATCTATACTCGCAACAACTTTGGAGTATTGGACATATCTGGTTGTTTTACATACCATGGAATACATGATTAATCCCAACACGAAGGTGTGTGGAATCTCCATCATGTAATTTGCTCATCAGTGTTTTGGGACACTGAGTCTTGCAAAAACTCTTTCCATGTGACTTTAACAAGAATCACTCCTTGTCGTTTTTAATGTAAATTGTTTTGGCATCTTGTCAGTATGTATTTTGGCTTAGCCCTATTAGGCAATTCTATCTCTTAGATAATTATGCCTAATATCAAGGCTACTTAGCCCAAGCACTTCATCAAAAAACTATTTTCAATGAAGTCCTAATTCATGTCAAGAAATTTATATTATTTCCAATTAACAATGTGTCAAGCACACACAAGGTTTTTAGAAATATTATTATGCTCCCACTTAATTTCTTGCAATCACAAGCATCTTCGTTATCCATTGATGAAATCAAACTCTTTTGACTATTTCATCAAAAACGAAGATTCCAACTCCATTATGATCTATTTTGTCCATCGCAGGAACTCTGAAGTTTGCATACTTACTAGCATCCTCTGGACTGACAAAATACCTTGGACTGTATCTCCAAGGCAGTATTTCCATCTCATGGAAATCCTTTTGGCATCCATGTTTCATATCTCATGAATGAAATACGTATTAATTGCTAGTTTAACCCGAACCGACTTTAAGCATCGCTACGGAGAGACAATCTCGTCGTAGTTAATTCCTTGAAATTGTTATAAGCAACAAGTCGAGCTTTATGGATAAAACATTTTTATCAGTATCAGTTTATAGTTCCATTAATATTCGTTAGACTCTAAGTCTTCCGAATGGTCCATCAAGATACAATCTTGAATTACGTATATGGAAACTATCTCGGATTTGTATTGGCATTTAGCCAATTCCGGAGTCAGGGCCCATCATCGCTTCCTTGATTATCGTAGGTATGCTGTTGTCTAACAACAATATCTCGTTTGCGCACCTGTGAGGTTTGCACGAGTTTTGCCTACGTGGCTCAGTTGCAAGTTTGACCGAAGTCCATACATCTCATGTAGAGGCTTCCGTATCAGTTGCAGTAGGAAACTCTGGAATCACTTCCAAGGTTCCTTTCCTTTGATCTGATGACGAAGATACTGTTATCTCGTCGAGTTGCACTGTCCTCCCACTCACCTTTTTGCAAGAACCATTCTCTTTAAAAGCATACCGTTCTTTGTGGCAAAACCTTTTGCCTCAGTATAGTGGTGGAGGAATTCCCAATAATTTGGGATAACCTACAAAGTAGCACTTGTCTGATTTGGAATAGGTTTGTAAACAGTTTACACAATCCCCATATTCCAAATGGTAAGAAAAGATAAAACATGGTTGGGCGTACCATACCATGGCGTCATTTCAACAGACCTGATGGCGCTCCTTTCAGTGTAAAAGCCGCAGTCTCTAAAGCATTACATTAAAAGGGATAATGGCAAATTGATTTATGTCATCTTTGATCTTACCATGTCATAAATGGTTTGATTACATCTTCAAGGACATTCCACTTGCAGTGGTGTTCCGGGAGGTGCAAGTTATGAAAACTCTTTTCACAACTCATCAGACATTGGCTAAACTTGTAACTCAAAAATTCCTTTCTGCAATCGAATTGTAGAAACATAATTTTCTTGTCAAAATAACTTTCACTTCATTTTTGAAAACCTTTCGAATGATTTCAAAAGATCCAGACTTACGTCTCATCAAGTAAATATCCATATATCTACTTGAGTCTTTTCTGAAGATAGATAAATCCACTACTAACAACATTAATCGGACTACACACATCAAATGTATGATCACCAATAAGTTTGTTGTTCGTTCCTCATGGCCTGTGAACGGTATTTCAATCACTTAACTTTTCGGACGAAAGTTGCAAGTGTGAGATGATTCATAATCAAATGACTTCAAAATCCATCATTATGGAATTTCTCCATGCGGGTTTCTCCAATGTGACCAAATGCAGTGCCACACATATGTGGTATTCTTTTAGTCTTTCGACATTTAGCGTCATTGTTATGAATGTATCATATTACCATCAATATTCATAACATACATCCCATCCCCGATGGAAGCATGGCCCTTTATGTTATTCATAATACTGAACAACAATTGTTCTTTTATGAACAACCTTCTTGCAACATACTTTATACAATGGGCTAGAGTGTATAAAACTCTAAAACGAATTATGAAAATAAATACAGATGGTGATACACCGATGGAAGGTATAGTAACTTTTACTATGTTCCCAGTGCGTATCTAAACCTCATTACTGGCAAGTCTTTTAGGCCGTAGTGGTTCTTGCATCGAGTTGCAACAGAATGCAATCGAGCGGGTATTCCTGTGATCAACTTTTAATCATAATACCCAAGAATTATGGACTAACTGTTTAATCACAATTCCCAAGAACTATTTATTTTTGACCAGCCTTCCATACATCAATAACTTTCATGACTTTTATACATGAGCTGGACATTCCAGTCTTCTTTCTTTTTGCCCTTATACTTTTAACAGTTTAACTTTCAATATATTTCTCCTACTCTCAGAAGAAGCACCCAACTTTAAGAGTGGCGTTAGCCCCGGACTTCCTAGGCGTGTGAGTCATACTAACACCCTTTGGACATTTCCTTTCTCTTTAAGTTGTTTGTTTTATTCACCTTCATCATATGACAGGCGTTCTTCTGGATCCCTCTCTTATCAGTCAAATGCCCAGTAAACACTTTACTAATACTTTGCAAACAAATATTGCTTTGGATATCTCATATCTTTTAGCCTTTGTCTGTATCTAAAAACAATTTTCAGTTCCATGAATATTACATAACTATCCCAAACTTGTGAAGTTCGGGTCTTATGGAAGCAAACGTATTGCACTTGACCACAATGGAATTCTAGCTTTTGGATCGAAGGACGAGAGTCACATCATCCATAGCATTAGCGGGAGGACACCGAAAGCATGCGATAGGACAAAATCCTTCTCGGCACTCTTGAGGACAATCCTCGCATTACGTTACCAACCGTAAAGTTCTAACCAGATATTTAACAGCTTATTCAATTTTAATAGGGAAGGTGGAAACGCGAGCCATTATTCTACAACTATTAGCAAATTATACTTAGACAGTGTTCATAATTAATTGCACTCAGAATTAAACAAGTTAATTCTAAAATGCGCTCCCACTCAAATCAATATCTCTCAAAATTGATTATGAGTGATTCAAGATCCAAATATCAATACAACGCCATAGAATCATCATCTCATGACGAGGATTTTGATTTGGTAGGCCAACTTGCCGATCACATCTCTATGTGACTCTTGTTCATCTTTCGATGCGTGTGTTTCGAGCTCAGGACGATCCTGCCATGAACGTCAAGACAACCAAGTGATCTTGCTGCGAGGTCTGACCTCACCCGCCTTACATTTCTCCAATCGTTCGTACCCATGCATCCATGGCGCACCCCGAAAGGATAGATGTTGTGACGGTGCTACATTTGGGAGAACACTAACTACTTGATATTTTAAGTGAGAGATCACCCTACTAAAAAGCGACTACCGCGCAATCAAGAAGGGTGCAACTTAAGGGATAAACATCTCAGGTAATTCATAATTGCATGATATGGTATAGCCCCTTCTGACGGAGAAGTCAAGTATTTCTTCGTCTTTGGAATTTGCGTCGGAGTTCACCTTCGCGAAGTTTGCCACCACCTTGTCGATGCACCAAATAATATTGCTATCTCTATAGCTAATAAAATAAGTGCATTACATAAGGTTGACTCGTAGGTCATTTAAGTGACAATCATATGGCTCCAGCCATCATGCCGAATCATGACACGCAGGTCATGTTAATAAATTTACATTATATAGTCATCTCATACATAATCAAATTAATATGAGCTTTGCTATACCACATCACATGCACATCCTGCAAAACCAAGTTAGACGCCTCTAATCGGTTTATGCAAAATTTTATTTTACGTGGCTTCTAAGGTTTTGACTTAAACCGCAGCTACCAACGTTTATCATCAAGCATGATTATTCAAGTCGCTAGATTAACTTTGCGGGGTGTATGAAACACGAGATAATAAAATCTCGAGCCCCATACTGAACTTCGTCATACGCGTGATCCCCGTGCAGATCATATCTGCATTGCCCTTTAGTCTGCAGAATTTCTTCTTTCTCTAACTACGGTGGAATTCAACGAACTGTTAGCACTTCTTTGATCAATCAGGATCGAAGATTGCCAGAACTTTGAAACTCCACCATACTGTTATTGAGATCAGAAATACACAAATTCCAGGGAAGCAACAAGAACATCGGGTAACAGATTTCATCTGCCACCCACATAAATAATTTTCAGCAATAGATCTGATCTACTCCAAAATTATATTATGCAATACCCATACATCTCTATGTATTCTAGATCGCAACATGCATCTACGCATAGCACGGCTCTGATACCACTGTAGGGGAACGCGGCAGAAAACAAAAAAATTCCGCACTACGAATAGCCCAGGACCACTATGGAGACTGCATACAAGGTTTTGATCTGATCGTTACCGACTCGTAGCGCAGCGGAAGTAGAGTCGATGTAGATCGTTGGTGCAGACCCCCGCAGCTAGGATTTACAACCTCCCAACCGCGAGGATGTTCTCCCTCGTCTGCTCCTCCGACAGCGCTCCGAGAGGCGGTCGGACAGTCCCTCGGACGATGTCACGGACAGCCCTTCGGGAGGACCCTCGAAACTTGAACGGTAACTCGGACAGCCCTTCGGGAGGACCCTCAAACAGTCCCTCGGGCAAAAGATCGAAACTACAACCTCTCTACGGGGTTGCACACATACGGTGTCATCTATCCGGCAGGGCTTCGCCGTCCAGAACTAGTTCCTTCCGGAACCCAGACAGCCTTTCGGCTCTACGAAACTATTTCGTGGGAGGGAGAGAAGAAAGCCAGATCATGCAATGGCATTTGTTGAGAGTTCAAGTGAGAACTTGGATCAGAGATGAGAGACCCCTCTCCACCCCTATTTATAGGGTGAGAGGCTATGGGGAAAAACCCAAAATGCCCTCCAAACTGCATCATTGCCTGCATCATCATGCAAGCTGCATCATCGCCTGCATCATCATGCAAGCTGCATCATTGCCTGCATCATCATGCAAGCTGCATCATCGCCTGCATCATCATGAATAGTGTATCCACTATTCATGAAGACATTTATCTGCGACCGTAAAATCCGAAACTTTTCTGTAGGTCTTAGAAAAATTCCAGTACCCACTAAAAGGATTTTGGACGCGTTCTGAAACAATTCCGGATTAGTGATTTCCATCTGTGAAAAGCAACCAAAGCGGTTCCGGCAGCTCCGGAACATTTCCGGTTTTTTCTCTCTGGAAAAATCCCAGAAGTTCCCAGAACAATTCTGGCACCCTCCAAGAATTTCCAGGCGTGTGCCGAAACCATTTTGACTTAATGATATATTCCGAAACAACTTTTCGGTTTTACCGAAATTATTCCGGTGTTCTCTTTCCGGAACTTTTCCGTTTTCTCCGAAACCTTTCCGGTGACTTTCTCTCAGACTCCCTGTCTAGTATTCAGCAGATAGATGACCCTTAAGCGTGTGACCCTATAGGTTCGGTGAAGAATAGACATGACCCGGAACACTTTCCGATCAATGATCAACATCGGAGCCGTGGACACCCATATTGACCCCTATACCCACACGAATAAATATTCGAGTGAACCTCCAGTTGCCGTGTGCTATTCCTGTTGCTTCGCGATATGTTACAAATACCCGAGGTGAGACTTATCGGCATCCCCGTGGATCAACACTTGTCCACTATGCCAGTTACCTCGTTACTGGTATTGTTCTCTTTTCTCGTTACCGCGTTCCGGCATCCCTGTGATCAAATCACACTGTGTCTGGCCAGACGATGGTGGATACCGTAACACCGAGAGGGCCCGAAGAATATCTCTCCATCGACGGAGGAGAAAATCCCAATCTTGAGCTACCTAGTTCCTTGTCATACTTTTCCGTGAACCCGCAAGCCGCCGTAATAGCCACCCTTTTACAGATGACATTTAACAAACCCCAAAGTTCACGAAGCAAGTACGAAGGAACTCGATACTCTCATGGTCTAAGGAATTATGCAAACGCTCAACTTTCTCTGTGTTATAATCCATTAACTGGTGACGAATGTATCTCATAGCATAACATCAATCTGGGTCGATTCAACACAAATGTTCTTCTAACATTGTGCCCTCAAAATTGTCGGCATAGTCATGCCCATGATCAGGAAAACAGAACCATCATGCAACAATTGAGCTAGTCTTAGAGGCGAGACTAGGAATATATATTTTTTATCCGTTTATTATGCCACACGTGCATATGAGTCTTCCTCCGAGCCTCGTGGTTATTGCAGACTCGAGAACCATAGTAGTTATAGCATGGAATATAAACATAATTAGGAACATGGGGATAAATAATAACATTTATTATTGCCTCTAGGGCATATCTCCTACAATTTTCTCGCGCGGTGTTGTCTTATTTGGATTGCTTATGCTTCACCGGCCAGCCACGCACCGTGCAGGAGTACGTCAGGGTTGGGGTCCAAGGCCCTGCATACTTAGGATTTAGACAGGCGGATGACCTCTCTGTTGAGTTTGAAAGATGGTGATGGCTTCTCGCCCCTCGTTGGTTACCCCAAGTGGAAGGTTTGAGATGCAGTGCAGCAGCAAGTTTCCCTCGGTGAAGATACCAAGGTTATCGAACCAGTAGGACTCAGGAGATACAAGTAGGTGGCAACGTCGTCAGAAATTGCTTCCTGACTAGGGTGTTGTCGTGGACCTGCACACAGCAACAAATAACTTTGCTCCCAACGAGTACAGGGGAGTTGTCAATTCCTCCGGCCTTGTCGTTTTCAAAGGATCAACGCAAGAGATAAAACGTGCAAAGGAAAGTAAAAGCTGAAAGTAAATTGAGGGTGTGAACAATAATGTGAAGATGGACCGGGGCCCGTGATTTTCACTAGTGATGTCTCTCTCCCAAAATACGATAAAAGTGCTAGCGAGGTAAACAAATCACAGTTGGGCAATTGACAGGATTAGGAAGGCACCGCAATGCTAACTATGCTGCAAAGAAAGGAAGGGCTCAAAAGCAATGGGCAGTACGCCAAGGTAAGTAGACCGAAATCTATCTGCATCTACTACGAATCATCCACCTTGAGATATCTATCCAGAACATCTCGCTGGTATTAAGTTGTGAATCCCACCCAAAGTGTAAACTCAAAGCAACAGACAACTGCATTAAAAGAACTTTGCGTAAAGTAAACAATCCTTGCACCCGCAGGTACAAGCACCGTTGTTTTATCCCTGGTGGCAACAACACATCCCCTAGACTCATGTTTCTGTCACTCAAGCTAGACATCAAGGGGCTGAACCCACAATCGAGCATAACGCTCTCTCTTGGAGTTGAAAATAAAATACTTGGCCAAAGCAAATACCGCAACGGAGAACATGCAAGAATTTACTCAAGAACAAAATATAAAAGAGAAGAACCAAATATATTACTCATCACAATCTGAACATAGTCTCATAATCCATCAGATCCCAACAAACTCAGCATAGCAACAGCAGAAATTACATAGATGCCTCGATCATGTGAGGCAGCTCACGAGGACTCGAAAGTGGAAGAATAAAAGGGGGAGAGATTCATCACATAGCTATTGGTCACGGACCCATGGTCCAAGGGGGACTACTCACGGCACATCCGGAAGGCGTCCATGGCTATGGATGGTCTCCCGGAGGGGGTTCCTCCTCCCGGCAGGGTGCCGGGGCAGCTTCTCCAGGCAGCCCCGATCTTGAAACGGCGGCGGCGGTACAGAGGGGAGTTCGCGAAAAAGAGATCGATATTAGGGGTTTCCACCCCGAGGGGTAAATATAGGCGAAGGGGGGCATCGAGGGGACCCACGAGGCAGTCAGGAGGGTCCCTGGCGCGGCCCAGGGTGGGGCCGCGCCACCTGCCCTCCTGGCTGCCTGGTGGTGGCCCCCTTCCCTCTCTTGGTGATTCCGGAAGCTTCTGTTGCGCTGATTTTTTATATATTTTTCCCGGAATTTTTGGAGCACTTTTAATGGCCGGAAAACCTGAAATACAAAAACAGCAGAAAACAGAAACTGGCAACTAGGTGCACTGAGTTAATAGGTTAGTACAAATAGGTTCAAAAGTGTATGAAAGTTCAAGCAAAACATGGCAAAGTCACACAAAACATGCATGGAGCAAGCAGAAATTATAGATATGTTTGGGACGTATCAGTTGGGCGATGGAGTGTCGGATAGGCTCGGTGGGGCATTCCCTAACAAGGTGTACGCCACCCTGAAGATCCGTGCGTTGTAGTGTAACATAAGTGCACCCCTGTAGGGAAGATTAATCTATTCGGATAGCCGTGTCCACGGTAACAGGACGCTTTATGCTGAAGCCAGACTCTACTACTACAAACTACTACTACTAAACTGTTTGGTTCCGGGTTTTCTTCCTTGCAGGGAAGTCGAGGAGGGATTCTCGGAGGCATTGTTAATTGTTATCTAATACAACTTGCTATTATACAATGCTGCAGCAAATTCTGCTGCATTGTTACTTTATGCTTTCATTGAACTGTTCGCTTTTCTCTCCTGATGCTGCAAGACTCGTCGGAAGATGCTAGTCTTCGTTAGGCCTAGCTACTCTTCTTTACTCTGAATTTCTGCAACTCAGTCCACTATATATAGCCTCCCCTTTCCATTGATACAAATGCATAAATGCTTAGTAGCGGACATAAGACTCGCGGGTATGCTAGATACTCACCCTTGCTTTATTTCCCCTTTTTGTTTTTCCTGATCGGCCACTGCAGTCGACGTTGGAGCCCAGGAGCAGGAGTCCCCCGGAGGCGACTACTACAACGTCGAGTTCCCCCTTTGACCAGGAGTAGTTCGGAGGTTCCCAGGCAGGAGGCCTCGCCTTTTCGAGCGTTGTTGTTTTTGTGCTAGCCTTCTTAAGGCAGATCATGTGTACTTTGTGTCTGTACTCAGATATTATTGCTTCCGCTAACTTTGTGCTCTCGAGCTGTTGTATTCGAGCCCTCATGGCCCCTGGCTTGTATTAACCAGCTTGTATTATTTTATTTGTAGAGTTGTGTTGTGATATCTCACCATGAGTCCCTGATCTCGATCGTGTACCTTGCGTGTTTGATTACCATACACGACTTGATTTTGGGGGCGTCACATACCCGCGGAAGCACACAGGAAGGAAATACTGGAAAAGGCAATCGACGAGCAAGCATCTATTACTACGAAGCAATCACCAGCAAACAACATCAAGAAGGGAACACGAGACAAAGCACGGTATCGGATCTATCGTCGAGAGCGGTTACTAACAGGTGGGGCAAACTCCTAAAAATGCTTATCACTATTTACCCCACGAAAATTATAACGTTTGGTATTGTTTTGCCCTAAACAATATTTTATTATTTTTATTAGCAAGAAAGAGCAGCATATTCACAATCTACACGCAATTCTAGTCAAGTTACATATAAAGAACATTTTATTCGGAGCAACGGTTAAAAAGTTACGGACTATTACATTTAAACTGGCAAGCAGTGTAAATAGCAGTGAAATAGCATATAGACAAGTGCAAATATGGCAAATGACCACATTTTATTAATCCATGTGCAAAACGGAGCAAGTTTCATGTAGAACACGTCGAGATCCGAGCTACCATTTAAAAGATGCGGGCATCGCAAAATACTAAAACAATCTGCAATTTATTCTAACGCGGAAAAAAATAACAAGGCCTACTGGGCCGAAAGCAGATCTACGGGGCCTAAACCAGTAGGGCGCGGGATAGCTAATTATCGCACAGGGCGTTACATAGCTCTGGGCCAAGCCCAACAACAGCGCAAGAAAAAAATAAAAGAAAAAGGGGAGGCTCTCACCGAGCGGGCCGTGGCCCAGGAAGGCATGGGCGCGGGATAACTGTGGCGCGCTCGCGGGCGAAGGATAACGCTGGCGGTGCGCGCGGAGTTGGCCGCGATGCGGCAGTCTGCCGCTAGCGTGCTAGGCTTGGGGGGGCGCCGGCCCAGCTCGGTAGATTGAGCGAGGAAGCTCGTCCCCGCACGAGCTCGCACAGCGGACCCGCCGACGGCAGCGCGGATTCCGACGAGGGCGGGCGGCGCTGCGCATGGCGAGCGGTTCCGGGACGGGGCGGATCCTGTGGCTGGCGGGGTCAGGGCGGCGCGATGGCCTGATCCGACTACTGCTCGAGCTTCCAGCGGGCAGCGGCCATGGTCGAGAGGTGCAGGCCTGGTGGCGCGGTTCCTGTGGCAGAGGGCGGCTGGAGTTGAGTGAGGAGGACAAGAACGGAGAGAGGAGAGGAGGCGGCGACCTGCGGGGGCGGCGCAGCTGCGGCTGCGGTGGTCGTGGTCGCCGGCGCGATGGAGAGAAGTCGAGGCTCGGAGGAGCTCCTCCACGGGCGGCGCGGCCCGAATCCGGCCCGAGGCGGGCCCGCGGTGGACGGCGGCGCCGGATTGGGCCCGGCGGGACCCGGACGTGGCTTAAGGTGGGAGGAGCTCGCAGTGGGGTGACGTGGACACCTGATACGTCCAAAACGTATCTATAATTTCTGCTTGCTCCATGCCTCTTTTGTGTGATATTGCTATGATATTGATGAACTTCCATACACTTTTGATCATATTTGGACTAACCTATTAACTCAGTGCACCCCAGTGCCAGTTCCTGTTTTCTGCTGTTTTTCTAATTTAGGTTTCCCCCATATTAAAAGTGCTCCAAAAATTCGGGAAAAATACAATAAAAAATCAGCGCAGCAGAAGCTTCGGGAATGACCGAGGAGGGCCAGAGGGGACCCACCAGGGCCCCAGGCGCGCCCTAGGGTGGGGCCGCGCCAGGGGGCCGCCTGGACCCCTGGTGGGCCCCTTGGCTGCCCCCCTTCGCCTATATATCCCTCGTGACGGGAACCCTTTTTCGCGATCTCTCCTCTATTCCGCCGCCGCCGCACTTCCAAGATCGGGAGCACCAGAAGACCTCTTCCCGTCACCCTGCCGGAGGGAGGAACCACCTCCGGGAGCTTCTCCACCATCATGGATGCTTCCCGGATGAACCGTGAGTAGTCCACCTTGGACCATGGGTCTATGATCAGTAGCTATGTGATGTTCTCCTCCCCTCTCTGTTCTTCATGGATTAGACCTCGTGAGCTGCCCTACATGATCGAGGAACATATGTAATCTTTTTGCTGTTGCTATGCTGAGTTTGCTGGGATCCAATGGATTATGAGACTATGTTCAGATTGTATTTGAGCAATATATTTGATTCTCCTCTTTTATATTTATGTTCTAGAGTAATTGTTGCATGTTCTCCGTTGTTGTTTATTGCTTTGGCCAAGTAGTAGGTAGTGACTCCAAGAGGGAGCGTTATGCATGATTGTGGGTTCATGCCCTGACGGGGATCAACCCCGGCAAATCCCATGGTCAGGGACCCTGGGTTAGTCATGAGAGGCGCAGGTTGGATGATAGCTCGTCGGCAAACAGGGAGGCTCGCTCCTGCTCGATATTATTGATTGGGGAGATACGATTACAGCGGAGGCCAAGGTCGGAGTGCTCAAGGCTAGGGTTACAGGTGAGATTAGATCCTCGGACGGCGGACAAGCGACACATGGGGCACGGTTTCCCCATCTTCAGGCCCCCGGAGGGAAAACCCTACATGCTTCTTGTCTGATCTTGTATTGATGATGATGTACAGAGGTGCCGTGAGGGCTTTGGTGGAGAGAGATCTGTCTAGTCCTATGTGTGGGGGTTGAGATGAGTTGTGTCTTGATGTCTAGAGAGGTGCCCCTACCTCGCTTTATATAGATAGCCAGGTAGGGTTTACAAGAGTCCTAGTCGACTACAAAATAGGAGTCCTTGTCTTGCGCCTCAAGTCTTCGGCTTCACGTATTATTCCATCATGTCGGTGTCCACGAGTGGGCCCCTGGTGGGCCGCCAGCCATGACACGCACCAGGTACCCTCACGTAGAGGAGTCGTGGGGGTATCCCCTCGTCAGTAGCCCCCGAGTGCCTGGGGGACTCGAAGAGTCGCGCAGGGACTCGAATCTGCAGTAGCCGCCGTAGTGCGTGTCGATCATTTTCTGATGAGTAGTCGAAGATGTCGTGAGTATGCTCCCGATGGGAGTATTTGGATGAAGCATCGAAATTGCAGTCTGGTTCGTCTTCTTGTTTCATCGTCGAGTGGGGAGAAGTTGTCCAGTCGAGCGGTCGTCGGGTGCGCGTCAGCGCTCCCGGTGGGAGTAGCCCCCGAGGCATTGTGCGACCCAAAGAGTCGCGCATAGACTCAAGTTGTTTTTAAGCTAACCCCGTCGTTCTTGTCAGCTGCGCGAGTAGTGCTCGTCGGGTGCGCGTCAGCGCTCCCGATGGGAGTAGCCCCCGAGGCTATGTTCGACTGCTTGCAGTCGAGCATGGACTCAAGACTTCTTCATCGTCGAGTAATTGTCATCCGAGGAAGTGTTCGACTCGGGTCTTGCGTCGTAGGCGTGAATTGTTGTAGGGATCAGTCGTGGACGAGGAGGTTGACGTCGCCGCGTCATGAGGGCGCCCAGCCCCCGAGCATCTGCTGAGAAGGAGAAAAAGGTGCGACTGTATTAATATGTACTTGCGCGATATACAAAAGAATTGTAAGGTGCATGATTTGCACATGTTGCACTTTTGTCGAGTGGATAATGTAGCAGCATATAAAGTTTATGCATGTCTTTTCATGAGTAGGCCCTCCAGCAGCATACCCTTGCCGGGTAACAGGGACGCTATGCCAGACTTGTTGAACCCGGAGACAAGAGCGGCCTTTTGGTACCCAGCCTCACTATAAACGCGAATAAACAAATATAAAACTGAGCATGATCCAAAGAATGATTTTGTAGTCCTCGAGATGGTTCTGTACGAGTGCGTAGTCGGCAAGATGATTTTGTGTGCGACCGCGTAGTCGTCTTTGGCGACTGATCGAGAATGTATAAAGGTTTTGGAATCATAACATAAGAGTGTAAAGAAACTTAGTTGTAGGATCGACGTAGCGGAGGATGTCGAAGATGAACAGTCGAGTAGTCGACGATGAGCAGTCGACGAGGCGAGAACGGAGTCGATGTGATGGCGATTGCGACGTTCAGCCCCCGAGTCCGCGAGCCCCCGAGTCCGCGAGCCCCCGAGTGTTGAGGTGATTCGTCTGTGGTTGATGTAGAGGACGGAGTCGATGCCGAGGCCGTGGTCGATGTCGCGCCCGAAGTCGATGTAGAGGACGGAGTCTATGTGGCGGACGGAGTCGACTCCTCGCCCGTAGTTGATGTAGTCGTCGAGTTGTCGATTGTTCGTCGTGTGCTGTTGTTGTAGCGGCGTTGGAATTTTCTGAAATTTTTTGTGCTGAAGAGGAATTGAATCCCGCATGCTTTCACCGGAGGGATCTTCAAGTTGATGTCCGAGCTAATGTCAGGAATTTATTTGCTGGAGTCGCACGGAGTTCCGTCAGATTCCGAGAGTGCTTCAGTGCGCGGGTCGCCGAGGGAGATCCAGCCGTTGGAATTTGCTGAAATTTTCACAGATTTTCGAAAATTGAATTTCAAATCTTTTCACCGAAGGGATCGTCGAGATGAGCTCCGAGTCGCCGTCGCGAGTGCCCGAAACACAGACGTTTTTTCTGTCCTGTAGGCTACGCGTGAGCGCTTTTGTTGATGTCGATCTTCGAGTGCCGCGCTCGAAAATTTTCTTGATTTCTCCGTGAGCTTGATGTAGATATTGATGTAGTTGTTGAAGAAGCCCTTGAGTTGTAACTTGCTGGAGACGGGACCGCCGAGATCGTGATCCCAACCTGCGTAGTTCCCACAGACGACGCCAATTGACGGGGATCAACCCCGGAAAATCCCATGGTCAGGGACCCTGGGTTAGTCATGAGAGGCGCAGGTTGGACGATAGCTCGTCGGCAAACAGGGAGGCTCGCTCCTTCTCGATATTATTGATTGGGGAGATACGATTACAGCGGAGGGCAAGGTCAGAGTGCTCAAGGCTAGGGTTACAGGTGAGAATAGATCCTCGGACGGTGGACAAGCGACACATGGGGCACGATTTACCCAGCTTCAGGCCCCCGGAGGGAAAACCCTACATGTTGCTTGTCTGATCTTGTATTGATGATGATGTACAGAGGTGCCGTGAGGGCTTTGGTGCAGAGAGATCTGTCTAGTCCTATGTGTGGGGGTTGAGATGAGTTCTGTCTTGATGTCTAGAGAGGTGCCCCTACCTCGCTTTATATAGATAGCCAGGTAGGGTTTACAAGAGTCCTAGTCGACTACAAAATAGGAGTCCTTGTCTTGCGCCTCAAGTCTTCGGCTTCACGTATTATTCCATCTTGTCGGTGTCCACGAGTGAGCCCCTGGTGGGCCGCCAGCCATGACACGCACCAGGTACCCTCACGTAGAGGAGTCGTGGGGGTATCCCCTCGTCATGCCCCCTGATGACTAGCTTGAGTGACAGAACATGAGTCTAGGGGATGTGTTGTTGCCACAAGGTGGAAAACAACGGTGCTTGTACTTGCGGGTGCAAGGATTGTTTACTTTACGCAAAGTTCTTTAATGCAGTTGTCTGTTGCTTTGAGTTTACACTTTGGGTGGGATTCGCAACTTAATACCAACGAGATGTTCTGGATAGATATATCAAGGTGGATGATTAGTAGGTAGATGCAGATGGATTTCGATCTACTTGTCTTGGCGTACCGCCCATGCTTTTGAGCCTCTTCCTTTCTTTATAGCATAGTTATCATTGGTTTGCGCACATAATCCTGTTAATTGCCCAGATGTAATTTTTTACCTCGCATGGCTATTTTATCGTCTTTTGGGAGAGAGACATCACTAGTGAACATCATAGAACCCCGGTCCATATTTCTAATACTGTTTACACCCACTGTCAATTTACTGCTTTATTTACTTTTCCGTTGCTATCACTATCATTATTATCCCGTGCGTTTTATCCTTTGTAAACAACAAGGCTGGAGGAATTGACAACTCCTCTGTACTCGTTGGGAAGCAAAGTTATTGGTTGTGTGTGCAGGTCCAGGTGAAGTAAGTAACCTTGAGTTGTGAACGGCGCCATTGTTCACTTCACCACCTTCTTGTCGATCTTTGAGTCCTATTGGTTCGACACTTAAACCTTAGCATCTTCGCTAAGGGAAATTGTCGTTATCTACATCTCAACCTTCCACTTTGGGTAACCAACGAGGGGGCGTTAAATTGTACCATCAAAAGCAATTTCTGGCGCCGTTGTCGGGGACTCCACTCTTCAAGATAGGGGAATTGCACACTATCTTTTATCTTTGATTTTTAGTCTTGTTAGTTTACCTTTTAGTTTTTGCTTTAGTTCTCTTTATCAAAAATCAAAAAAATAGTTATATTGCTCGATGCTACTATGGGTTTCTCCGAGAACACCAAGTTGTGTGACTTCACTAGTCACAACAACAGTGACTTTATCTGCACTCCTATTGCTACACATGCTACTTCAGCACCTTCTTATGAGATTAAACCTGCTTTGTTGAACCTTGTTATGAAAGATCAATTCTCCGGTGCTGGAGATGATGCTGCTTTGCGCTTAAACAATTTTATTGAGCTCTGTGATATGCAAAAGTACAAAGAATTAGATGGTGATATTGTTAAGCTTAAGCTTTTTCCTTTCTCGTTGAGGGACGGAGCTAAAATCTGGTTTCAATCCTTGCCTAAGAATAGCATAGATTCTTGGGACAAGTGCAAGGATGCTTTTATTGGGAAGTATTACCCCCTGCTAAGATTATCCAATTGAGGAGCTATATTATGAATTTTAGGAAATTGGATAATGAACATGTTGCCCAAGCTTGGGAACGCATGAAAACTCTTGTTAAGAATTTTCCTACGCATGGTTTGACTACTTGGATGGTTATCCAAACTTTTTATGCAGGCTTGAACTTTACCTCGGAGAACTTGCTAGATTCGGCCGCGGGAGGAACCTTTATGTCAACTACACTTGGTGCTGCCACAAAACTTCTCGATGATATGATGACCAGCTATTCCCAAAGTAGGAAGGTAAACTCTGTCGAGGAGATCTCCTCCCTAAATGAAAAAGTTGACTTGATTATGTCTCTACTTACCAAGCAATCTCCTATTGATCCTCATGATGTTCCTTTAAATTCTTTGATTGCTCAAGATCAAGTAGATGTGAACTTTATCTCTAGAAACAACTTCAATAACAATGCTTATAGGAGTAATATTGGTAGCAATCCTAGACCGTTCCCCTCCAACAACTATGGGAACAACAACACTTATCCTAGCACCAAAAACTCCACTTCTGAATTAGAGAGTATGCTTAAGGACTTTAGCACTACCCAAAAAACCTTCAACAAGAGTGTAGAGGAAAAACTAGACAAATTAGATAACCTCTCGTCGAAGGTAGACAATTTATCCCATGAAGTAGAATTGCTTAAAATTAGAACTTATCCTCTTGAGGAGAGGAAGGTCACTCCTATGAATGCTATTCAAATACAAATTAATGAAAACATTAGGATCATGGCTAAACTCAAAGAGAGATGGGCTAGAGAAAAGGAGGAAGAAGATAGAATTAAGTGGTTCTTCAATAATTACAACTTTCAAAAGTATATTTAAGCCGATGATTGTAGTATAAATGACTTCGACAATTATTTCAACAATTGACATGCATATTATAAATGACCCCAATAAACGATAGAACTGTAGAAGCACAATCACAGACTAAAATTTCTACATAAAAAACTTTGGTCTATCAGGAGTCATCCGTATAACACTTAACTTAGATTTTTTTACTGGAAACTTGAGTTAGAATTTATGTCATTTAACTCAACATCCAATGAGCTGCACCGAGATTCTTTTTGCCAATTTGGTACACCATCCTATCCGCACAAAAGAAGTTCAAGACATCTGACATGGTTGGAGTTACTGAAAGTACTTCTACTTGTCCCAGATAATAACAATAAGCTCTTACTAAATCATATGAGACATCACTTTTGTCGTTTGTTCTCGACAGATCATATAAACAACCTAAGAAAATAGTAAGGTCGCTCTAATATTCAGAATATGAAGAATTGGTGTCGCATCTGCTTCCAATAATCAAACAGAGGAAAAATAAAGGTTATGGTTAGGAAATCAATTCACTAAGGTTTTTATCTTGCATCAGGGAAAAACACTACCACAAAACATATTAATCTCTATTGTGTGCTACTGCACGTACTCACGGGGGGAAATTGGCAACTGTTGTGGACTCTCACTTAGGTGATAATATAAAGAGTGTGGTATGGACGCATGATTTTGTTGGAAACTGGAAATAGTAACACATAGTATAAGGAGTGTGGTATAGCCTTCCTACACACCATACCATTGCTACTATCCAAGTGGTTGAGGATATCCAAACTCTTAGCACCCAATGCACCCGTAGTCCCATAGGACCTATTAATGGTGATGCTATGACCTCAGCCGTAGAAGAATAAATTACTATGACTATAGAAGCTACCAAACAAGTGAGCCTAAAGGACACCACTACCACTTTACTTGATAGTAGTGGCCTTGATTTTTATAATTGCACTCTTTCTGAAGTTATTCGTTTCCTTCACAGGATGTCTAGAGACCCCCACACTAGCACACTTAATCTTGCCTTCACGGAGCATATCCCTAATGCTCTCATTAAAGCTAGGGAGGAGAAGCTTAGGGTAGAAGTCTCCATACCTAGAAATCTAGAATATGGTTGGGATCCTATGATTAAAATTAGGTTGAATAACTTTTCTTGATATGCTTTATGTGACGTTGGAGCTAGTACCTCCGTTATGCCCAAAAGAATGTATGATATATTTGAATTGAAACCTTTTGATCCTTGTTCTTTTGGTGTTCGTCTTGTCGATTCTTCCGTAAAGAAACCTTTGGGGAAGATCTATGATGTTCTTATCACTGTCAATGACAATTATGTTCCCGTTGATTTTACTATTATGGACACTGAATGTGAACCTTCTTGTCCAATTATTTTGGGACGTCTTTTCTTCGCACCGTGGGTGCTATTATTGATATGAAAGAAGGGATTATAAAATTCCAATTCCCTCTCAAGAAAGGGATGGAATACTTCCCTAGGAAAAAGATTAAGTTGCCTTTTGAGACCGTCACACGGGCTAGTTATTTTCTTGAAATGACTTGATCTATTTGCATTAAGCCTAGCTAATGGCTTTAAAGAAGCGCTTTCGGGAGGCAGACCGCAACGAATTTAGGATTTCCTTTTTGTTTTTCTTCTGTTTTTAGTGGTCTTGATGATTTTTACTACTGTAGCAGCATCATTGTATCTTTACTTTTCAAGCTTTGTGCCATTTATAGCCTCATATGACAAGGGAAGTGAAAGTTGTGACATGCTGTCCAGAAAACAGATTCTGTCCTCGTGACTAGAAAATCACAGAAAAATCCCAGTTCATCTTTTTGAGATGAAATTTTTACACAGCGTGATCTATACAATTACGGAACTTTCGTATGTTATGAGTTTTTTGATTTGAGTTGCAGAAGTATCCCTAAAAAATTCTTTACTACCTGCTGGTCTGTTTTTCACAGATTCTGTCCTGTTTTGCCTTTTCTTCGTTTTGCAAACCTTAAGCTTGCTTTTTCTTTGCAAAAACTTTTTGGCATTCTTAAGAAACAGTATCTCTTCAAAATTATCCTTATTTCCATTAGAGAGAAAATTATTTTATTATGGGTACTAACCTCGCTATTCAGATTATGATGAGTTATGTATGAAGGGAGTTTTCAAGTGTGCGAGGGAAGATGATGAAATAAGATTTAGGAGTGTCAAGCGCTCAAGCTTGGGGATTCCCCCATGCATCCCCAAGAAATATTCAAGGAGATTCAAGCGTCTAAGCTTGGGGATGCCCCCGTGCATCCCCTTCTCCATCAACAATTATCAGTTCGTCTCTCGTTTCACTATATTTTTATCACTTCATGCGTTATGTGCTATGCTTGGAGTGTCTCGCTCTTAGGGTTTTTTTTTTAGTTTTATTTAGCTTTTATTGTTGTTCATAACAATTTAGAACCCAGCTTTCTTTGTGTGGGAGAGAAACACGCTCCACTTTCAAAATCTAGAACACATCATAGGATTTTTCATGCCTATATCTTTGTTGTGATTGTTCTTTATCTTTTTCATAGCTATTGTCATGTTTAGCTCTTAGTTTTCATGCTTATCTTTTTGAAGAGCTTTTGTTTAGTTTGTTGCTAGAACTCTCTTGAGTTTTCATGTTTATCTTGTTTAGAGAGTTTGCCTGTTGCACTGAGTTTTGTGTCTTGACTTGAAGTAGGTAATTGAGGTTGCTATTCTTTTGTAGTAGTAATTTGCAATAGTTTTGAGGTATTGTTCTGAGTAATGTTTGGACTTTTGGTGTCAAGAGATTTAGCCTATTAGTGATAGATGTCGTATATTGGGCAATCCGTGTTTATTTTCAAAACTTACAAGATTAGTTGAGAACTTTAGCTACTAGATGGATCACTAGTCTTCTGAGGGGTCGAATATTAGAGTACACTCACGTACCATGAGTCGAGGATGCGCAAGGATAACCAAACCCCCATACACTCCTCCTCGGGTTACTTGTCTCTTTGTGAACCTCCTTATTAGATTGAGAGTTACCGATAATAAGTGCATGAGTTCTTCGGACTAATGTGAGTATTCGAAAGTTGACACTTCCACCTTCCCATATTTTTCTAGCCTCTCCTGTGCCATGCGTTGCTTTCTTCTCACTCCGAGAGTTGGCGTCCACCTTCGCCGGTACATCCAAACCCTTGGCATGATACGCTCTATCGTCATAAACCTCCTTATATCCTTCCTCAAAACATCCACCATACCTACCTACCAAGGCATTTCCATAGCCTTTCCGAGATATATTGTCATGCAACATCCATCTTCTCATTACTTGATTTTCATGTCATACATGCTACTTGCTTGATCGATGAGCCGCATGCTATTTGGGCCTTGCCCTAATCATTTCTACATGACGCGCTAGTATCATTGCATATCCTGTTACACTGGCAGAGGCATACATTTGCATACATCATGATAGTTACATCTTCTTTATGATTTGAGTACTTTTGTAAAGTGTGAAAGATCTTCTATACTTCTTGTAATATATAGAGTGTTTCCCCTAAAGTGAGGAAAAGATACCAAAGAGGAAAAAATAAAAGATCCCAAAAAGGACAAATTAAAAGATCCCAAAGAGGACAAATGAGAGAAATAGAAAGAGCCATTGAGGCCACCAAAAAATACAAAAAAATAGAAAAATATGAAGAGAAAAAGAAATAAAAAGAGAGAAGGGGTCACACTACTATTCCTTTTGAGAGATCCACACTCGTACTCCCTCTTATATCTTGTACTCCAGAGAGATTATCATTTATGCATATAGCTATGTGGGGACCTTCACACTATAGAACTTGGCTTGTATATTCCAATGCTGAGCCTCCTCAAATGAGCTCTAGGTCTTCTTGAGCAATCAAGTTGTACGCACCCCCACTAGTTCCATTGGAGAGCTTTTAGCTCATATGTGCATCCGTTGCATGGCAATCCCTACTCCTCACATCATATCTATCATTTGGCTTTCTCTCGCCTATGATTGTCCTCATTGATGTGAGCCTTTCACACCTTTTTGTCTTCCTCCTCCACCATATTCTCTCTTTGCCATCCGAAGTGTCAACTTTATTGCTTACGCTCATCCATTGCATGAGTGCTCAAAATGTCGAAAAGGAGTGGATCATTTTGACTTGTACCTGTCTAGTGGTCTGGGGATGAGTCAAGATAAGATTCCAAAGAAGACCAAGTGTGAAACTTTAGTAGATTGAGTTCTCAACACAAAAATACATTTTCTCGTATATCCCTATCCCCTTTCTTGCACGCAAACACCATTTGGAGACATTCGAGTCACGGACAGCAAGAGCTCTTGCACCTTTATGTTCTTATATTGCTTGTTTCAATGCTAAATATAGACTCTTGCATGTTATGACTTGAATTGAATTACATGCCTTGATTGCTTTACTTAAAAGTTCTTATATGATTGTTAGCATGTCACCATAGAAATTATACTTTTATCATTTACCTACTCGAGGACGAGCAGGAATTAAGCTTGGGGATGTTGATACGTCCAAAACGTATCTATAATTTCTGCTTGCTCCATGCCTCTTTTGTGTGATATTGCTATGATATTGATGAACTTCCATACACTTTTGATCATATTTGAACTAACCTATTAACTCAGTGCACCCCAGTGCCAGTTCCTGTTTTCTGCTATTTTTCTATTTCAGGTTTCCCCCATATTAAAAGTTCTCCAAAAATTCGGGAAAAATACAATAAAAAATCAGCGCAACAGAAGCTTCGGGAATCACCGAGGGGGGGGCAGAGGGGACCTACCAGGGACCCAGGCGCCCTCCTGGCGTGCCCTAGGGTGGGGCCGCGCCAGGGGGCCGCCTGGACCCCTGGTGGGCCCCCTAGCTGCCTCCCTTCGCCTATATATCCCTCGTGACGTGAAACCCCCGTGACGGGAAACCTTTTTCGTGATCTCTCCTCTGTTCCGCCGCCGCCGCGCTTCCAAGATCGGGAGCACCAGAAGACCTCTTCCCGGCACCCTGTCGGAGGGAGGAACCACCTCCGGGAGCTTCTCCACCACCATGGATGCTTCTCGGATGAACCGTGAGTAGTCCACCTTGGACCATGGGTCTATGATCAGTAGCTATGTGATGTTATCCTCCCCTCTTTGTTCTTCATGGATTAGACCTCGTGAGCTTCCCTACATGATCGAGGCACATATGTAATCTTTCTGCTATTGCTATGCTGAATTTGTTGGGATCCAATGGATTATGAGACTATGTTCAGATTGTGTTTGAGCAATATATTTGATTCTCCTCTTTTATATTTATGTTCTAGAGTCATTCTTGCATGTTCTCCGTTGCTGTTTATTGCTTTGGCCAAGTAGTAGGTAGTGACTCCAAGAGGGAGCGTTATGCATGATTGTGGGTTCATGCCCCCTGATGACTAGCTTGAGTGACAGAAACATGAGTCTAGGGTATGTGTTGTTGCCACAAGGGGGAAAACAACGGTGCTTGTACTTGCGGGTGCAAGGATTGTTTACTTTACGCAAAGTTCTTTAATGCAGTTGTCTGTTGCTTTGAGTTTATACATTGGGTGGGATTCACAACTTAATACCACCGATATGTTCTGGATAGATATCTCAAGGTGGATGATTAGTAGGTAGATGCAGATGGATTTCTGTTTACTTGTCTTGGCGTACCGCCCATGCTTTTGAGCCTCTTCCTTTCTTTATAGCATTGGTTTGTGCACATAATCCTGTCAATTGCCTAGCTGTAATTTGTTTACCTCGCATGACTATTTTATCGCCTTTTGGGAGAGAGACATCACTAGTGAACATCATAGAACCCCGGTCCGTATTTCCAATACTGTTTACACCCACTAACAATTTACTGCTTTATTTACTTTCCCGTTGCTATCACTATCATTATTATCTCGTGCGTTTTATCCTTTGTAAACAACAAGGCCGGAGGAATTGACAACTCCTCTGTACTCGTTGGGAAGCAAAGTTATTTGCTGTGTGTGCAGGTCCAGGTGAAGTAAGCAACCTTGAGTTGTGAACGGCGTCATTGTTCACTTCACCACCTTCTTCTTGATCTTGGAGTCCTATTGGTTCGACACTTAAACCTTAGCATCTTCGCTAAGGGAAATTGCCACTATCTACATCTCAACCTTCCACTTTGGGTAACCAACGAGGGGGCGTTAAATCATACCATCAACACCCCGAGAGCCCTCGATTTTGCGATCCGATGGCCATAAATTGCTGGGGTTAGGGTTTCGGTGGGGAGATGGATTTGGGTGCAGATTTGAGGGGGGGTCAGGGGTGTGGCTGCAATTTTTAGGCTAGGGAAACCCTAGAAATGGTAAGGGAGGTGGGAGTCTTTATATAGGCTGGACTAGATGGTAAGTTTACGCAAACACCCTCGTGTTCTCTCTCGCGCGTCCGGTACCCCACGTTTATGACCGCCGGGGGTCCATACGACCTCCGATTCAGACGAAATCTTGAACCACGTGCTCAGAGCGTCGAGCCCATCAGTCGTGCCTCACTTCGATACCGTTCCGAGAATATTTTCTGGCGCCCAATAAAATAATCCATTTAATTATAAAATGGTTATTTTGTTCCGATGGCGATGGTTGGTCTCGTGCCGGAAGTTGCAACAGTGCTCGGGTGAAACCCGGTGTCGCAAAGGTCGTGTGTCGTTTGGGAAAAAGGTTTAGTCACGCATGCCGGTACGAGAAGAGGGAGGAGAATATTCATCGATTAATAATTCGGCGAAACAAATACTACAGACAATTCTAGCAATCAACAAAATAAAGAAACAAACAAAAATTTTAATTTGTGTGAAAATCCCAGGTTGTTACACATTGCCCAGATGTGGTAGTGATCACACCCCAATAGTTTGGGACTCTGGCATTCATGTAGTGCCAAAATCTAGTAGCTATAGAATGGAAAAATGGTGGCTACTTAGAGAAGGTTATAAGGATCTGATAGCTAGGACTTGGAACTATGTTCCAAACAAAGGTTCTTCTTTGTCTATTTGGCAAAATAAGATTAGGAAAATTAGGAGAGTAACAAAAGGCTGGAACTCTAATGAGGAAGCCTCAATTAGGAGATATAAGAAAATCCTTCTGGAAGAGTATGACCAACTGGATGTGAAAGCTGAGAACACTCAACTAAGTGAGGAGGAAGCTATTAGATTTAAATTCATTCACACTGAACTGCAGAAGATCTGGCTGCAGGAAGAGGTGAAAGCTAAGAAAAGGTCTAGAGATAGAGACAACAAATATGGAGATAGGAACACTGCTTATTTCCATGTTGTAGCCAATCAGAGAAGGAGGAAAACTAATATTCACTCTTTAGATGACCCCTCTGGCCCTGTTACTGAAATCAAAGAGATGATAGATATAGCTAGTAGTTTCTATAAAGACATTTTTAAACATGAGCCTAGATCAGGATTTAAATTAAAGCCTAATTTTTACTCTGATGAGGAAAAAGTTAGCAATGTAGAGAATGTTATGTTAGAATCACCCTTCCGTGAAAGTGAGATTAAGAAGGCAATTTTTGACTCCTATTCAGATGGATCCCCTGGTCCTGATGGGATCCCCTTTTTCTTCTACCAACATTTCTAGGACCTCATTAAGACTGATCTAATTAGGATGTTTGAGGGTTTCTATTGTGGTAAACTAGACATACATAGGCTTAATTTTGCCATGCTTACCCTTATTCCAAAAGAGCCTGAGGCCACCTCAATTAGGAAATTCAGACCTATCAGTCTCCTAAACTGTAGTTTCAAGATATTCACCAAAGTTCTAGCTAATAGACTAGTTGTTATCCTACAGAGACTGATTGCTAGTAACCAGTCTGCTTTTTTAAAGGGCAGGTTCATTCTTGAGAGTGTGGTAACTGCTCATGAAGTTTTACACTCTGTGCACTCAACCTCCCAGCAGGGCCTGGTTCTCAAATTAGATTATGAGAAAGCTTTTGACAAGGTGAACCTAGATTTCCTTGCTGAGCTTCTAAAAGCTAGAGGTTTTGGAAGCAAGTGGTTGTCATGGATACATGATATCACACATGGAGGTTCTGTAGGTGTTAAAATTAACTGTACTGCAAGTATCTTCTTTAACACTGGTAAAGGTCTTAGGCAAGGAGACCCTCTCTCCCCATTGCTTTTTAATCTAGTTGTAGATGTCCTCACCAGAATGTTAGCTAAAGCTGCTAATCACAACCTAATCAAAGGGCTCTGCCCTGAGGTGTGCCAGGGGGGATTATCTGTCTTCAATATGCTGATGACACCATCCTTTTCCTGGACAAAAATCTAGAGCTAGCAAACAATCTTAAGATGGTACTTAGTTGCTTTGAGCAAGTCTCGGGAATGAGGATCAATTAAAGCAAGAGTGAACTCATTCCCATAAACATGGATGATGAGGAATTCTCCCCTTTTGCTGATAGACTTAGATGTGCAAAAGGGAGTTTCCCAATTAAATATCTAGGGATTCCCCTGCATCATGATAAACTTAGCAGAGAAGATATCCAACCTCTAATAGATAAAATCCTTAAAAGGATTGCTGGTTGGAGAGGTAAACTTCTTTCACATAGAGGTAGACTCATTTTAATCCAAGCTTGTCTTGCTAGTATTCCTATCTACTTGCCTTCTTTCTTCAAGTTTCCCAACTAGGCCATAGAGATCATTAACACACAGATGGCTAACTGTCTGTGGAATGACTTTGATGGACACAGGAAGCTGCACCTAGCTAACTGGAGACTAGTGTGTATGAAGAAATAATTTGGGGGCTTAGGTGTCCCTAATTTAGAGGAAATCAATCTTTGTCTGTTAGGATCTTGGATCAAGAGATACATGGAGGGTGATGGTAAACTCTGGAAATTAATCATAGATAAAAAAAATACTCTTCTACCAGTAGATCTAATATTTTTGTCCCTAGCTCCAACCCAACCATTTCCAGGTTCTGTAAAGGGGTGAAGTCAACCTTTCAAGCGCTCAAAATGGGATAAGGTGGTCTGTAGGTGATGGAAAAAATATTAGACTTTGGGAGGATACCTGGTTTGGTAACTCCCCACTCTCTGTACAGTTCTGGCCCATTTATGTTATTTGTAATGAGCAAAATATTTGTCTTCCTGATGTTTGGGATGGTCAATCTCTGAGGCTTACCTTTAGAAGGAACTTCTCCCCAAAACTTATGGAGCAATGGTTCCAATTGCTAGAGATTGCTAGAAGTATCAACTTTTCTGATAATATAGATGCCCTGGTTTGGCAATTAGAAAACAAAGGCAAATACTCCACTAGCTCCTTATACCATGTCATCAATTTTAGAGGGGTGCAACCTATCTATCCACCTGCAGTATGGAAGATTAGGGTGTCACCCAAGATTCACATCTTCCTTTGGCTGTTGGCCAACAACAGAATAATGACTAGAGATAACCTCAGAAAGATAATGATAATTAAACCTCTAGATTGTGTTTTTTGTTCTGAAGATGAATCAATTGATCACCTCTTTTTTGGTTGCATAGTTGCTAGGAGTTGCTGGTCTTTTATTAGTGAGGTATTCCACATTGGTGTAGGGACTGACTTTGAATCAGTAGCCAGATTCTGGTTGTCCAACAACAAGAATTTTTGCTTTAAACACAGTCACATCTTCATTGATGTGGTGTTTATGGAAACACAGAAATTCTTTCATATTTGACAATGCAATGTGGACCTCTATAACACAGGTTTGGAGGATGGTACTCAAGACTGTCAGATACTGGGCGGCCTTGTTGAAAGAAAATCATAGAGAAGCTGGACACGTTCGTGGAGTCGCTGGAAGAAATGATCAGACACCCTTTGTTGATCCTAGGTGGCTGAGAGACAGTCTCCTGGCGATTGGCAAGCTCTCTTGCTGCTCTCCTGGGAAAACTACGGTGGGGCTCGCATTGAGCCCGGTGTCGACTCTGGAGGCGTGCTGGTCACTTAGGGCGGCATCGGTTGGCCCCCGCTGAAGACCAGAAAGTCGTAGTGCTTAACACTTGAGTTGTAGGCTTCCTGATCGTCTGCTCTCTGTTTCGGTTCTAGCTATGAATTGATGTATTCGGATCTGTAGCTCTATCCCTGGTTTCGTCCAGCGTAGCTTTACTTAACTTTCTTGTAAGCCAGATTGTTGCTATGGTTTAGATACTATGTTTGGTTTTATTTCAGTGAAATAAAGCTGGGGAGGGGCTCCCTGTTCATCTAAAAAAACAACTTCGGTGACCCCCTCCCTTGTTAAGTTTTTGGACTCATTCCCACAAGCTATCGTCCGCTTTCAGCCTTTCACTAATACAAAGGTTCAGCCTTGCCGTGGCTGACTTGTCACTGACGCTCGTCACATTGTTTTGTATTCAGACTCGCACTTCAAAAAAAAATTGACTCTGCTCACAAAAAAAATCGTACTCCCTCCGATCCATAATAAGTGTCGCTCATCTAGTATAAAATTTATACTAGTTTAGTACAAAATGAGCGACACTTATTATGAATCAAGGGAGTACGTGACTATTAGCAAACATGATGAAAATCACCTTTTGTAGAACATACAAGACTAAAAGCAACTCTAACGGATCCCTTGTAATCGGTTAGGGGAGAAAATAAGCGCCTAACCGGACCTTGCCAAACCCTCAAATGTTTAGTGGAGTAAAAATTATACTCATTTGATCAAAAAGTTGCCTTAACTCAAATAAATATACCCATCCCCAGCATGAATGAGGTAGTAATTTCATACCCCGCCCCCTCTTCTCTCCTGCCCGTGCGGCCACCCCTCCAGGTGGTCGTAGTCTCCACTCATGCAATCACCTTCGATGACGTCAACTCTAGCTGGAATGGATAGCGAAAACACTTCTGCAACCCCGCCGGCCACCGCCGCCAGCGCGTCACTGCCGAAAAAGACCAATGCGCCGCTGCCCGCCCCCAAAAGAAGGTTGGGCACAAAAAACCTTCTTCGGTTCTCCTCATAGGCATCCACCACCGGCAGCAAGGTCGGCGGGGTGGCCGTTGCGTCTCTAGCAATGGTAGGTTGCCCTCTTATTTCTCTTGTCGTCGGCAATCAGGCAAGGAAGCTCATGGCCGCCGTTTTGGAGCTCTCCGAGGAAGTAGTGAAGAAGAAGACCAAAAAGTGGCTGCTCCGGCGCCCTGGACATCGTCTTCGACCACTCCTATCGGCACTAGTCCAACGTGTCTGGTCGCCTCTACCGTCAACAAACATCTTGCCCGCCAAGTGGTCGATGAAATTCCTACAAGGTAAAAAATCCGACCGATGCATTGTGCGCTGTTGCTTGGGTGATGGATGATGGACTTTGTTGTTGTTGTTGTGTGAAGATGAACGCAACTGAACTCTTGACGTCTTTGGATACGTCACATAGGCGTGGCCTCGAAGATTTCAACTATGACTCGATGTTCGATCATTAACTAGGCCAAGACAAGGACGATACTGCGGGTATGGCCGGGGAGAAAGAGATTGAAGAGGGAGAGGTTGAAGATCCCATGGAAAACCAAACAAGCTCGTGACCACATAGATTAAGGACTCATAATTGTTTGCATGAGTAAAATGTTGCTTTGTGCTATGCTTGGATGAACATCTCCCTCCATTGGTTGAAATGGACCAATCAAAGAATCATTTTTAGGAAGAATTACCGAGTACTACAACAACTCTGTGGAAGTCACAGCAAGCCGCACCCAAGGCTCCCTTGGGCATCGTTCGGGTACCATTCAAGACAAACGCAACCGATGACCTGATAGCATTGATTAAGTGAATCATGTGTCACCGAACGGTGTGCCGATGAAGGAGTATGAGCCTATCATCCAAGATCTTTTCAAGCAAAGAAATAAGAAGCACAGCCACAAACCCTTCACATTGCATCAATGCTACAAAGAATTTGGCCACAATGAAAAGTGAACTAGGAGGAACAACGAGACCACACCAAAACATTTATATTCCTCTAAATATACATGATCGATTAGGTCCAGACACCTTTAGAGAAGTATAATTTTACTTCCCTAAAGATACCCGGTCGTTTACTTCTCTAACTAATAGGGAATCGATTAGCGTTGATCTAAGATATAGACCTTCCAAATCACATCTCTTTGTAAGTATATTGTAACTTTTACCATCAACCCTATCTTGATGATGTTTTGTTGGGTACCATTGGTGTCACAAAACCTTAGGATGAGATTTGACAGAAACCTAGTTGAAGCTCGAACAGGTACAAAACACTATTAGAACTACAAAACAAACCTATATGAAATAAAGAAACCAAAGCAGATTCGTTGCAAGCCATATAAAACCTACATTTAACCAAGTGAAACTCGAATCACTATCAATGAAAACCAGCTTCAATAGCTTCAAGAAAAAATTGAAAACACTATGAAGCAATACTAAAAGATGCACAAAACCTATATGAAACAAGTAAACCACATTGACACTCACTATATGAAACCATTTAACGAAACTAGCAAACATCTAAATGAAACCACAACGTGGATGTGCATCTTTTTCATGTAGATTTTTTCTTGAATAGAAGCATCATTGTGACCATTAAAAGGGACTAACAAATGAAGATTAAGGGTCCACCATAGGCGCTCGCTGGCTACGTTTGCGTTCAATTCATTATGGCTCGCTAAAAACGGTCGATTCCATCTTTCCAACAGGTTTGACTGAGCAGTGTTTTAAATATGGGTGTGTCTATCTCAGTCGACTAAGACTTAACGAAGTCTCAATTAAGTGGTAGAACATGTAAAGAAAAGAAAAACAGTAAAAAAAAATTGCACGAATCTCCACTTACAATCTGACAAATATAGCATTGACTGAAACTTCATTAAGTCTTATTCGACTGAGCAAATCCCCTTTAAACATTATGCGGACCAAAAATTTGACTGGGGCCAGACAAACCAACGAGCCAAAATGACATCTCGTGGATCTGTTTGGGCAATCTGCAGCAAACGCCTTCCATAGGTTTTACACGGGACAACCTCATGTGTTCACCTGTGTTCGTGAGTGATGAAACTGAGAGAGCGGAGCTGCCGGCTGACATTAGGAAAGCAGATGGGCAATACAGAAAGAAGCAAAAGCAACGGTGGGTGCAGGGAACAAAATACCTGGCACAACACAAGGGCAAGGAGAATGGGTCGCACATATATGTGCAAAATCTATATAAAAATGGCACATAACGGTTATCAAAACTGTTGCGATAGTTCATGGTGAATTGTTTCCCGAATGCGTTAAATCAGCTTCACAGACTCAAGTAGCCTCAACCCTCAACCAGGCACCAGTCTTCAGCTATACCGGCTCATGCCGATGGCGGCCTCCGGGCGTTGGTAGACAACCCGCGCCTTGGAGAAGTTGTAGTAGTAGTACCCGGTGAGCACACCGGTGATCAGGGCAAAGGCTGCACCGGCACCAAATGTGCCTCGACGCACCGTCTCGCAGTCCGGCGGGTTCTCAAATATCACCGTGCGGTAGCCGGTGTGGTAGGCGGACTGCACCAGCCCAGCAAGCAGGCACGCCTCCGCAATGAGAAATGTCAGCCTGAGTAGAAAAACAAGCGAAAAGTTCACTCCTTGGCCCTGTTTGGTTCCATGGGTTAGAGTTAGAGTTGGTTAGATTGTACCAAACTAACCCCAAAACATCCAAACAGGAGGGTTAGAGTTGGTTAGATGCATCTAACCCACCCAAAAAATCTAACCCACCCAAGAGGTGCTTATTTGGGTTAGAGTTAGGTGGGGCCCAAAAAAAGTTAAGTTTCTCTCTACCTCCACCAATCAAATCCTGAATAAAGTAGTCAAATGATTGGAAAAGGTACATTTATTGCCAATCTAACCCCACCATCCAAACACCTCCTTGGTTAGAGTTAGTTCAAGGTTAGTCTAGAGTTAGAATCTAACTCTAACCTCTAACCGAGTTAGAGTATCCAAACAGGGCCCTTGTCCTGCATGAATTGTATGATTTTTCCACACGGGGCTGTTTAAGGATGAGATAAGTCCACTCAAAAATATTTAATAAGTACTACGCATTCCAGTAATTGGTCAATGTTTACAAATTTAGCTTGTTCAAAATTAACCAAACACTGATCTAATCTGAAGATACACAGAAGTTGCTACAACCTTGAGACAGGTGTAGTTTTGAGCTTGTGCAGGTAACGCTATGACATGTTAAGACTTTTTTTTTGTTATTTGTAAGGCTTCCTGTTCAAGTAATTACAAGAAAATGGTTACATTACTATATCTGATTCTGAATAATCCCAAGAGAAAAGGCAGAGGAAAATCTGCTTGTCTTGCAATGAGCAGGAAATCATACAACATAGGCTCATTGATTGTATTATAGTAAAACTCTATGGGGGCTTTACTTTGACCTTTTTGGGTTGACACTGGCCAGGGATTTGAATCTATGGCCCGGTGGGGTGTGTGGAAACTAAGGAATGATGTTCTGTTTCAAGGAATGGTCTTGGTAAATTCCAAGATGCAATGAAACTTGATGTGGCCTCTTCTGGACTGATGCTGGGCGCCTGGAGGCAAAGTCACAGGAGTTGGTTGAAGATAGCCTGGAGATAATCGAGGAGTGGAGGACTAAAGCTGCTGAATGTTGCAGACTGGCAGTCATGATCAAACGCCTTATTGTTATCATCATGTAAGATTTCTTGATTCAACAAATTATCTAGCCTTCAGAAACGTTACTCTGTCTACTTTTGGCTGGATTGGCAATCTACCGCTCCCTGCAGGGTACTATTGGATCCGTTCTGGAAATACTCTTTTGATCTAATAAAAAATTATCCCGAGTGATTAGCCCTAAACATTAGAAATGAGAACCTAACCAACGGATGCTCTTTGGGTAACTGACTGAGTGTGTTTTTTAAGTCATTTGACATTGTCTCAGAGGTTCTGTTTCAGCAACACAAACATGTTGATTGGTTTTCTTGCTAATCACTTAATTAGCATATGGTCTCTTGTTGCGTACAGACCATTTCAAAATAGCTACCGGGGGTAGGTGTACAAAATGAAAGACCATTTCCAACTACCGGTAAAAATATGTATTGCTGAAGGAGTGCTGCCTGCTTTTCATTGTTAACGAGAGCAGCATAAATAAGTGGAATTTATCTTTAGTTAAGGCCGCACATATCTCCGAACTTCCAAATAGTCTTTTAATGGTTTTTATCAGTTTTTCCACTAGTTGTGTCACACTGCTCAATTTTGCCACTAGAAGTTTCAACTACTCAAAAATACCATCCTTCCGTTCATTGTGTGCTTAAAAGCATCATTCAGCATCTTTACTGTATGGTCACAGGCCATTGACCGAGTAGAAGTGACAAAAATAGCGCTGAACCCAACATGTTAGCATTCCTTCTACAACTCACTGTAACTTGTAGGTCCTAATTTTCAGCACACAGAGAACGAAATTAGAAGCAAATTGCTTCGTGCGCAGGTGATCGAACCCCGCGTTTCATTATTTTATATTTTAATCTTGTTTTGTTTGTTCCGACAATAAGGACCCATGGGTTATAGGGGAACGCTGACAAGTGGGGTCCAGGGGTATTTCGGTCATTTCACCCCTGGTCAATGACCTTTGACCAATGCTAACAGTGCCGAGTGGAATTTTTGAGCATATGATTAATGCAAGTACAACATATTTTAATAATTGAAACTTCTAGTGGCAATATTGAGTAGTGTGACACAACTAGTGGTGAAATTGATAAAAAAGTCTTGTAAGGCCGTAAATGATGTAAACTCAAATCTGAACACTAAAAGCTGATGAAACATTGATTTGCTAAAATATCAGCAACATAGGAAACCTTATTGGTGGTCAAATGTCTAATGGTCTCAGTAAAACTACATTAAAAAAGTGTAGGTGTAACTGAAACGGTCTTCAGGAAAACAACCACCTAACCTGAGTAGTAGCAACTGCAACAAATATCAAGCATAATGTAACGCGAAAATCACAATGTACACGCAAGTGCTTCTTGAAGAGCACCACGCAGGTACTCCAAACGCTGCTTCTACAATGCGTCAAAGGAAGCTTTCCTGTGTCTTGAGAAGGCCCCAAAGACTGCTCTACGTGGCTGGAGTACCAGATTTGTTATAACATCCCCATAAATCGCATTAGCCACATGAGAAATTCGTGTATCCATGTGTAATCATTAATCAATGGGGAAGTTTCGCAAGAAGGAGGTGGGTGGGTGACTGGGTGGAGTCGTTGATCCGGCACGCTTTCCTGTCTGACTTTTCGCTTCCGGTGGCCGGCCTCGACAGACAGGGGTAGCAGCCTAGCAGGTAATAACAAAAATAAAAAGAGGAAGATCCCGACTAACGGGGCCCGCACGTCAGCCTCACGTGGAGGTCAAGGAGGCGCGGCGAGCTGGGAAGGAAGGAGGAGGGGAGAGGGGAGAAGTGGGGATGGATTCGATTTGGGTACCAACCAGGAGGAGAGGAAGAGCATGAGGGCGCAGCCGCGGGCGCCGCCGGGGCGGAGCGCGGCGCCGCAGCAGAAGCAGCGGCTGGCGACGGCGGCGACGGTCTGGCCGACGAGCAGCAGGGCCAGCGCGGTGCCGGCCATCCCGGTGGACGCGTCGGGGCGGTACACGCAGTAGGTCCACTCCTTCCTCGCGTCCGTCTCCAGGCTCGCCTGCGCCATGCCCGGCACACAGCAGCCGCGTTAGGCAGGGGGGGGGGGGGAGGAGGGCGAAGAGCTTTTGAAGAAGAAAGAGGGAGAGATCGGGACAGTACGTACCGAGGGGCGGCTTTGCTCGGCGCCGATGGCGAGGCCGAAGGCGACGAGGTCGATGAGCAGGATGGCGGCCAGTACCGCGGTGGAGCCGGACATGGCGGGGGTCGGCTGGCGCCACAGGCTCACTGGTTATTTGGTCCGAAATTTCAGAGCGTGGCGTGTGCCGTCCTGTCGCGTCCGTCCCGGGCTTTGTCTTCCGGGCACGAGGGGAGGGAAGAGGGGCAGAGGATCCGACGTGAGGGATGGAGACCGTGTCTCGCCCCTTGGACTAGCCGGCCTACGCATTGTATAATGAAATGAAATGAATGAGCAACAGTAGATCGTACTCCCTTCGTTTCATAATATAAAATCATTTACAAGTTATATTATGCAACAGAGAAAGTATAAGATTGGCGGACATAGGGGTTGTTTGGTTCCTAGCCACATTTTGCCACACTTTGTCACAATTCATGTTAGGCAAGTTTGACAAAGTTAGGTGTGTGTTTGGTTCTAGCCACGTTTGTTGCAAGATTCTTTTATGTCTCACATGTCATATATATAAAAAGTGTGGCAAGATTTCCTTAGGCAAGCCAAAGTGTGGTTAAAGATTTGAACGCCTCAAGTTAGGCAAGTGTGACAAATATATTGTGGCAATATGTGGCTATGGTAGTCACAAACCAAACAGCCCCATACTCCCTCAGTCTTCTAATATAGTATCGTCTTTTCAAACTAGTCTAGCTTAAAAAAGATACTACATTATAAGACAAAAATAATAGCTATTAGCATCTAAAATTATTTGTTGAACGTCAGAGCATCTTCAACTATCCTGGTACAAGACAATATATTGGGCATGAAGTATAGTATAAGGTAGTAAAAAGGCGAAAATGCTCTTTGGAGCTCGTCCTTCATGGAGCCCTCCAAATTCAAACTTAAAAATTCATCAAAATTTATATTTTTACATTTTAAAAAATTATTAAAAAAATACAGATATACAAGAAAACATAATACATAAGTGTGTAAATTTTTAGGATGAAATACGTTGAAATGAGGGTTGTGCAAAAAAGAAAAATCTGATGCTTGTTAACACATGATACTATTTACTTTTTTAGGACATAAATTTGTTTTTTTTGTACAGGCCATAATTCAAGGTATTTCATCGTAAATTTTTACACATATATACATTACATCACTACATACTTGCATATTTATTTTCAATTTTTTTGGAATAAATTTTTTTGATTTTTGATTTTTTTTTAAATATCAGAATTCATGGAGCTCGAGCTCCAAAACGCCTCACTCAGTAAAAAGGTGGTTTTATAAAAAAAATGACGTCTCCAATAACTGTCCAATATTTACGTTGTTTGATACGGCGGACCAAGGCGGTGGCATGGACGGCGGCGAGCACAGCGGTACGGTGCGCCCTTGGTGCCAGCCGGATTGAATTGCATCGAATTGCGGTCAAAGAACCAGAACACCCGGCTGCTTTTGACCGTCTTGCCCGGTGACCACTTCTCTTGCGGGAACGAATCGATCGGCTGGCTCCTACGTGATGAATCGAATCAACCGGCAACCACTAAGAGCATCTTCAATGGTTTGTATGTAAGTGTTATTGGTAAAATGTCCATGTCATCAACCAATAAGTTATCATACAAGTACTCCAATGGGTTGTATGTAATACATCCAAAAAATGTGAGAAAATAAATGTAGTCGCTCTCTATTTTATCTTGGAGCTTGTGCAAGAGGTGTTGGTTAATCTACATATAACTTTGGTCTCTCACTTTATTTATTGCATGCCACATCATCAACATATCATAGGTGGCAAATTTACCAACACCTATCTTACAACCATTGAAGAGGCCCTAATTGTACCACTGCTTCTGCGCGAATGGAACGATCTAGGCTCCTGTGCGAGCGAATCTAATCGATCGGCGACCACAAATCGCACCACTGCTCCTGCGATGGAGGAAGGGGAGCAAAGCGAGGCACGACAGGTTGTGGCGCGGATCTCGCCGACGCATGGGGTCGATGGGCGGGTGGAGGAGTCGGCCATGGCGACTTGGCGAGGGTCGGCGAGCACAAATCGTGGTTCTGTTTGTTTTTTGGGGACGCTGTGTCGCACCATCTTCTAACACACTAATCCTTCTAGTGTGAAAAACGCTCTCAGCCAATTGAGACGATTGAATTGAGATTGCATCCTACGATTATGACTGGGTCATCGCTATGGAACCCTCCGGTAAGTGGGATGGAAGGAAGGTGTGGACCGCCATTGTTGAGATAAGACCTCTCGATCTTTCGCGTCCAGCGACCGACCTTTCCCGTTTCCCCGCTCTCATACAGCGGCGCCTTCATCGCCCCTATTCTCTCCTGATTGGCGACGGTTCTTCTCTCTCCCGGTTGCATCTCCCCCGTATCGATCGGCCCACGGCCGCACCTTTTTTCTACCGGGATCATTGCCCCAACTTTCTCGCACCCCTCGAGCTAAACCGTAAACAATTTGAAGACAGAGCCATGAGATGGCAGAGAGGAGGAGGCGGCTGCCATCGGTGGTGAGTGGAGGCACGGGACGACCTGGAACCGGTGGCATGTGGCGGTGGGCCACTCTGCTATCACCACTCCTCCCAAGTCCCAGCCCCGGAAACCGGATCCTCTGCAGTACTGCCCTCTGACTTGGGGTCACTGACGTGTGGCCCCGGGCCCGCATGTCAGTCATCGGGCAGTACTGCAGGGAGAGCTCGATCCCAGCCCTGGCCCTTTCATGCGGCTATGGCGGCCAGCAAATGCGCGACCGCAGTCACCGCACAATCACCCTCGACGATACTAAGCTGAGGTGCCGGTAAGGGATCACCATGGATGCAGACGTTCGCCTCGGTAACGTGGCCTGCACCTAGTGAGAGACCGTGGAGGAGCCGCGAGACCAGCCGCAGATCCGAGGTCCAGTATCCCCGCATGGCGGCGCACACACTTTCTGGTGCTTCCCAACTGACACTTCAGGCTTCAACGAGTCGTCGTCCATCCGTCGGCGCCAGAGCTGCCTCGCGTGCCCCTGTCACTAAGACAAGTTTGGCAGCTGGGCTGCTCTATCCTGCTAATAATTGATTCCCATGTACATAATCTCTCTCTCTCCCTCTCTAATTGATTCATATTGTACATAGCAATGTCGTGTACTAATTGATTATATGGCTAAGTTCTCCCATGTCCATGTGTGATACTTAGTATTACTATACTACAAGTTGGCTAAGCTATGGCCCCTTCCGTGCATCTGAAGTGTTGCACATGAGATCTCATGGGTAGACACGTGTCTCACTTAATTTTCTGATTCTTTGCTTATTTTTCTGCTTCTTAACTATCTTTCAAGGATTTACCGCATAAGCCTCCCAAGCATGTAGACCTGGCCCACTACCCAACCGCGGCTAAGCTAGCAGCCTAGCACCTATCTCCTACGTTTCCATTTTTTCTCAAAGAAAAAAAAGAATCCAACGTTCCTAATGTAAAACCAATGCTTCCTGTTGCTTGACACGTTTATTTAGTTTTCTTAGTTGTTTTTTTCATGGTTTGCCATGGGTAAGTTTGTTTCTGCAGGTACCAAGAAGGCTAGCATCTCGTGTAGCAAAATTCGATTATTATTGTAGAAAATCGGATTATGTATTGTAGTATGTGTATATGTATTTTTTTTTCTTATTTTTGGTACCGTTGCAGAAAAAACTGTGGTGTCATCGTTATATATGTCACACTCATCCTCAACCGGTGGGAGGAGATTTGTCGACGGTGAAAGCTCTTTCACTACCGGTTGCAGCAAATTTGTAGGCCGTCATCATCGATCGTACTTCATCATTTTTGGTTGCAGTAAAAATTGAGAGTCAGTGGTAACTTCCCTGTTGCAGCAAAAAATATGATACTATCATCGCCAACCATGCTCTTTCAAAAGGATATGTTTAGCATTGAAATGCATTTAGATACATCTGTTTGAGCGATAATTAATATGGATCGGAGGTAGTACAATTTTTGTGTCGACACTTTCAAATAGATGCCTTTATCATTGAAATACATCTAGATATATTTGTTTGAGCAATATAAATATAATAATTTTAGTGTCATAGTTATAGAGGTAACAACATTTTGCTGTCAATATCAAAGCTCCCTCGCCGTCCGATTGCAACAAAAATAATCGTTGTGGTGCGTGCGTTTGTAGACACGGTCGACATAAAATATCAAAAAACAGGCCTTCGCCCTCCTTTATAGATAAATGAATGAATTAGAGTACATGGCCGATCGATACAGGATGATGAGGTAGCCCTCTTACAAAATATGATATGAACAAATCAAAACTACGGATTTAATGCCAGGTGCAACCGGCGTAAGATTCTTGTGCCTCTCACTTAGTAGGCGAGAATTCTAAAGAGGACACCATAATTATTTCATAAGCTCCAATTAGGATTATATGGAGATATGCGGAAAATTTTGTAGAAATATTCTCTTAGCTTATAATCGTACTAATGTTGGAGATCATTAGAGTAGAATCAACATTCTTTTTTTTACGTGCTCCATGCTTTGTGATATACTATCTACAGAGACATGTTCGATGCATTTCTTTTTAGCATATTGGTTTCAAATTTGTAAAGAGACATCTTCAAAAAAGTGGCGATTCGGTGCCCGGGTGCATCTGCACCCAGGGAGACTAATTTTTTTTGAAAAAATATGAGAAAAGCTCAAAATTTCCAAACTTTTTTGTGGTTGAAGATTCTTACGTGCGAGATAGTTATGTAAATTTTGGAGAAGTTCGGACATCTGGAGTGTGTGCGGCAAAAAAGACAAATTCAGCCTGAAATATATACTATTGCTTTTTTTCGAAATATTTTCTCTTTCAAGAATGCACACCATCTTGAATATTTTTGTTGAATCCATTCTACAGGGAGGAATAGCTGAAGGATTAATTCCGAAAGAACGGGTATTTCATAGCTAAGCCAAAAGTCAAATACAAAGCAATTGACCTTCCTCATAGGCTCTCTTTCATAAAAACAACTATTGTTAATCCTATGGGTCCCTAATTCTCCCATAACAAATTATCATTTTTAAAACTTAAAAAAATGTATTGGATCAAACGTACTAATGCCAGTGTCTTTTCGTCATGATTTTCTAATACACCTATAATTTCCAATCCAACTAATATATTTTTGCGGGGTATATCCACATAACATTGTATATATAAATTACTAGATATTGTTGGACTAATAGTATCTATTTCGAATTTTTTGCAGCCAAGGCGTCAACTATCAGTTACCTTTTTTTTGCAGAGAAAATATACATTACTCATGGGCGGTATTCTTATCTTATTGTTTTTTATGACTGCCATCTCATGTGTATAGAAATAGCTACTAAAACCATTTTTTCCTTTTTTAGAATCCTAAAACAAGTTTTTTTGCTTAGACAAAACGCAAATATTATGCTTTGGGGTCAATTTGCACAAGAATTTGATACAAAAACCGTACGTCTCAGTCCTCTTTCAAAGAAATAACCAGTGTGTGTTGCAGTACCACACCCCCTGCCCTTCTTGACGCCGTCAACGCCTTCCGTCCAAGGTGCTATCATGCACAAAACCATTACAACCTGCAGTAGGGACAAGATGACCACCTGTATGCACATTTCTGAAACAGATTTGACCCAAATATCATCAACTATCATGCTTTTTCCCCTCCAAAAAGGCCTGATTGTGTTCATCTATGTCCTTTCTAAAGCCACATCCGATGATGCTCTAATCTACTGGATGATGATCTAAATGATCACCATCACCGTGTTCACACACAAGAATCAGTGCATCGGTATCATGCGACTCCACTTTGATATGTACCCAACTTCCACTATGTTTAGTCGGTTGTATTTGTATCCTTCATGTATCACTTACATTTGTTTCCATGTAATTTTTCAATTTATGTAGCCATCTCAATAGATAAATGTAATCATTCATTTAAAATTATCAACTTACTTGCTTTAGCTAACACAAAAACAAAGTATGCGCAGATGCATAACCACATAAATATAAATACGCAGCCATTAAACCTACCATATAAACTTCCCCTCCCTCTTATTGAAAAAAACAACACATATTGAAAATAAATATAAAGACATGCATGCAATAAATAATATCATAAAAGAATATCTTTAGAAACAGTTCGACGTCAGCATCATCATTCTCTTTTCTCTTAACTTCATAAAAAACACAAACACAGGCTTCGCTACGGGCCCGGCGTGTCGTCGGGCTGTTTATCTGCTAGTAATCTATATATTGGAAAAACTTTCTCCTGTCATGAGTGCGTGCCTTGTACTACTTGTTTATATGCTCGTGACGTTTGAAAATTTTCGTTTCATGATTTCTTTTGGTTTTTGAGAGTTCATTTTGCTGTGAATGGAGGAAGTTGCACGGAGGAGGCAACCACCTCATGTTGATGCTCTGATATTTGGCGGATTTAAGATCTTGAGATAAAGCTATGGGCCGGGGTCACATGAGAGACGCATCGGATCACCTCTATGCAGAACTGTTTGGTCACTTATTCTTTTCCTCAATTGGATACTATATGTATGTTTTTATTGTACTAGAAACTGCATGTTGTTCGGTAACTTAGAGCGTTGATGGCTTGAGGAATTATATGGTATTTGGGTCTGATGGTGTTTGGCGAAAGAATAATCACAAACAAAGATGGCCTAATGGTATCCTGGTTGAAATTAAACTTATCTCACTAAATCGTTGACAAAAATTCGAATGAATAGAGTGTCCAACATCTTCAATCTAGATGGACTTTGATTATTAATTATACCAGTTAGCATTTTTGTTGAATAAGCAAGTCCAACATGCTACCAAAAATGTGTATGCTGAAAATAGAGTGATATGGATGGGCAACATGTTTCTCTTCCGGTAAAGCGATAGTCTTGTTTGAGTTATTTGACATGTGGTGTATCTTCTATGAATGCTCTCTTTTCAACCTAGGTCTGATTTGCAAGCAAATTTTAATCAATATTTCTCTATAACATTAGATATACCTAATATATTCATTTCATGCAGTTGACCTCTAATCAATGATATGATGAGAAGGGTCCTTTTTACTACTTTTTGTCCAACATGGTTTTAAGAAAATAGCATTAGTACTATCGAGTTTCAGTTGAGTTTTAAAAAAGAATCAATAGCGAGTAGACGGCGCGGCAAAGCTCGGGGTAAAACAGAACCGCATGTACTGCGAACTATTCCGAACTGCATCGTATCGCAAATAGAACCGCACTGATGTATTCGAATCACTACAGCTCGGGGTAAAACAGAACCGCATGTACCGTTTTCGCTTCAACTTTTTAACTGTTCATCGAAATTGAGTGCGTGATACACCGTTGGATTCGCATTGAAATGGAGCATCTTCTGTATGTTGAACACTTTTTCTAATTCCTCACGAATTAAGAGCAGTTTCGACAACGGTGCGGCGGCCCACTTTCACAGCAGGAGTATTTTCGCGGTTTCCCTTCAACCGTTTGTCGGAATGATGCGTATGATACACCGTTGGATTCTAATGGAGTAGAAGAATAATTCATATAATTAACACTTTTTGAGATTCTGCGCGGTTTTGAAGTAATTTCAAAAATTGTGTTCTGCCCTCATATGGGCAGCAGACCGTTTTTTGCGTAAATTCTTTTGATTTGTTCGTCCGATCGATGAAATTGATACAAAATTGGATAGGTATCGTTGACGCGCTCCATTTTTATGTAGAACACATCCTCTAATTCCTTACAGTTTAAGAGCAACATCGAATTTACTAAATCACGGAACTCTGTTTTTCCGCGGACCCAAAATCGACGAAGTGAACTGCATTCACCGGAAACCGCACCGCATCTGACAGTCAAGCGCACTGCATTATCACCAAACAGAACTGCGAGTGTTTTTCGCGGAACAAAAAATCGGTGAGTGAACTGCATCCGCGGGGCACCCGATTGCATTTGTCAACAGACAGAACTGCACATGATTTTTTCACATGGCAAAGAGAAATATGCGTATTTTTTCACGGACCCGGAATCGACGTAGTGAACTGCATTCGACCGATACAGGTTGCATTTATTGACAGAGAGAACTGCATTTGTTTTATTAACTTTTAACATTTATTTTTTGTCAACGAGCGTGCACCGCAAGGACGAGGCGGGTGAACTGCATTTATTTTCTTCTTCCAATTATGTTATTCTATATTTTACACACGGCAATAAAGTGAGCTGAATTTTTTTTTTCTTCTCTACAGTACAAACACATATAGTGAGCTGCTTCGTCCATTTTATTTACAAAGTGTTGGTTTCTGTTTCTACATATAAATACCAGCGAAAAAGCAAAATGAACTGTTTCGTCCAATATTTTTACAAAGCAAACCACCAAAGGTTCTAATAGTGAACTACATCATTTTTTCAACACACTTTTTTGGATCTTTTGATCTGTAACAACCCAGATTTCACAAAAATTAAAAATTTTATTTTCTTGATTATTTGATTTGTTTGCGGTGTTTGTATCCCCGATTTATCGATCGACGATTATTTTCCCACTCTTATCTCGTATCGGACGGAGACCGACCCTTGCCACCCTGACACTCGACCTTTGCGACACCGGGTTTCACCCGATCACCGTCGCAAAAACCGCACGGGACCAGCCGTAGCCAACGGAACAAAAAACCCCGTTTAATAATTAAACGGGTTATTTTTAAAGCGCGCCGGAAAGTGTTCTTGGAACGGTTCCAACGCGAGGTGAACGCAGCCGGCTCGATGCGCTGATCGCGCAGTTCGAAGTTTTACCCAAATCGAAGGTCCTGCGGACCCCCGGCGGTCAGAAACGTAAACACCGCACGCGCGAGAGAAAAACCGGGGATGTTTTCGCAAACTGCCAGCCACCTGGGCTATATAAAGACCACCACACTCTCACCTCTTTCTAGGGTTTCCCTAGCCACAAAATTGCAGCCACACCCCCAGATCTGGTCCAAAATTTCGTCCAAAATCCCCCAAATCCCGAAACCCTAGCTCCCAGGCATCCAGGACCATCGGATCTGAGATCCGACGGCCCCGGAGGCCGCCACGTGGCCTTCTCCCACCTCCAGCCAGCCTCCACCGCGCCCCGGGCCACGCGGGCCTGCTCCGCCACAGCCGGACCCGATCCGGGCTGAGCAACCACGCGCGCCTGAGCTCCTCCCCACGGCCATGGCCGCCGCCGCTCCCCGCGCTGCTCCGGCGAGGCCACGGCGAGCCGCCGCGCCGCCCCGTTCTCCTCCTTGTCCCCGTGCCCTTCTCCTTCTCCTCCTCCTCTCCCTAATGCCCCCTCTTCTTCTTCCTTGCAGCAGCCCGCCATGGCCATGGCTAGCCGAGCTCGAGCTCGAGCTCGCCCTCCACCGTCGAGGTCCGGCGAGATCCGGGCCGGATCCGGCTGCCCTGACCTCTCCTCCGCCGACACCGGCCATCCCAAGCCGCCCCATGCCCTCTCCAGCCCTCCACGGCCGCCGACAGCAACCTCCAGCCCGCCATGAACACGTGCAGCCCGAGCTCCCCTCTGTAATTTTCGCTAAGTCCCATATTTTCTACTCCGCGTACCCGTTTTGCAAAGCGATTTCCCGTTGACTCGTAGATCGAAACGAAGTGATTCTTTTTTTGTATTGTTGTGCTCTCTGTGCTCTTTAATCCATATTTTGTGAGCATTCTGTTTTGAGGTCATCTTGTTTGGGTAATTGTTGGTCAAACAGGGCACCAGATCGTTAAACTGCTAAACTGTTGTGAATCTGTGTGAAACTGTTAATTTGTTGAAACTTCGGGAGACGGTTGCGTCGCAACCGTACGTCGGAATTGAGTGATTCCTTTTGTGTTGTGTTAAGCATTGTTTCTACTTCAGTTTCATGCATTCACATGCCATAATTGCTTGCTGCATCATGATTGTATCTTGCTCCAAAGTAGATATCCTGCTGTTAGAGTGCTGATGTTTATATTTTGTTGCAACTTCGGTCGACGAGTGTGTCGCGACCGTTTATCGGAATTGAGTGATTCCAATTGCATATTGTTAAGAATCATGTCTAATTCCATTATATGTATTGCTTTGTCATGATATGCTTGCTGGTAATATAGTTATTGAGCTCCAAACTTGCTATGCTGCTGTTTTTGACAGCCACCTCTGTTTTTCTCTAAGTCTGTAACGTTTCGATGCTATGTTGAATGCTTAATATCTTTTGATCTATGATGCCTATTTGCATGATTCTTGTTGTCATGCCTTCCCTGTCATGTCTACCTTAATTCCATATCATTTGTGAGCATGTTTGCATTGATTATCCTCTTTATGCATTGCTCTAAAGTGTGCTTCCTGATGTTGGCAGATTGTGCCCGTAACTTGTTTTGCTTATATCTTTTTAACCGTAACTCCGTTTGGGGTGTTCTTTATATGTAACTTGATTAGTTTTTCGTGTACTTGGTGTTTATGCTATTGTTTTCTGTTGTTAACCCACCTAAAATATGGTTTATGGCAGAACATTACCAAATCCTTTAATTGTTGTGCGGCACTTAGTGTTATGCCATGTTTAGGTTGTGCCTCACCTAAATTGACTAGCATAGATAGTTTACTTTGTGCTTCACCTCTTGACATGTTTATGAGCTATGCCATGCTTGAGTGAGATGCCATGTTAACAACCTTTGTTGATAACCTGTAGCTAAACAACTTGAACCTTTCTAAATGTGCGGTATCGTCGTGTGTGACGAGTACTCCACTTAACCTGTTAGTAACCGCTCTCGACGGTAGGTGCGATGTCTCGTGTTGCCTTCTTGTTGATGCTTGCTCGTGTTTGCCCCGTAGTAATAGATGCTTGCTCGTTGATTGCTTTCCAGTGTTTATCGTCTTGTGTGCTTCCGCGGGTACCTTCGGAGACGATGCGAGCTTGCGATCGGCTACACCTTCGGAACCCGACTTATCAACAGGAAAGGACTATACATTACTTATGATCCATTCTATTTCAACCAGCGGTTTTCATGCTAGTCTAGGTTAGGTTCGATGTTTGATCCTACCACATGTTTACAACCTCTTTCAAACCGATACAGCCATGTCCCTTCCCAGCAAACCTTGTACTGCTATGTTACTATTGCTCGTTGCTCAGCCCCTGCTTAGTATGCATGCTTAGGATGCTACGATGTTACCCAGTTACTCCTTGGTTTGGGCTATCACATTATTATATTGTTGTTCATGATATGATTATTATAATGTTGACTATATTCGACGAAGGATGGAAGGTCTAGGCTATCCCGCCCCGACGCTTTGTTCCATTTGAGTCACCTAGGACCCGAGTTCCGGGTATTGGTTTTAAGACTGAGCGTGTCTAATCGCGTGTGGGATTTTATGGGGTCCCCTCTTCTTACCTACCTAGCTTCAAACATTTCTAGAGGTGGCCCAAGCTGATTTACCATTTGAAACCCGTGTGTGTGCTGGTCATCTGCCAGTAGTTTTCAAACAACTCGGGCCAGCGAAGACAGAGTTCCTCTGTTGGTCCACACTTGGTGACCTAGGGGTCCCCTGATGTCAGGTGTGATTTCCCGACCTTAGCCGTACGGAAGAGTCCGATCCGAGAGCGTGGTCGGCTTTTGGATTGGGTGTTGACTCCCCGGGGGCCACCCGGATTTGTGCGTTGTTAGTTAGAGGGACCTGTCGTTTCGGATCTCTTGGAACTAAATCATAAAATGGTTGCCTATAATGGGTAGCAACTGAGAGAGATGGGCGAGCATGCGACGCCTCGTAATGGGCAGTTGGTACACCCCTGCAGGGTTAAATCTTTTTGAGAAGCCGTGTCCGCGGTTATGGACGACTTGAGACCTACTCCTTGTTCATAGACAACAACAACAACTGAGATAATCTTAATATAACTTGATCAATGTGTGTGTGCCTTGACTGCTTCTTCTTCGTCGGGATGCGAAGAGGAGGACAAGGATAGGATATGTGTTATGATTGCGTAAGTAGTTGATAGCAAGATGTAACAGCCCAGTTTTCAGAAAAATTAAAAAAATTGTTTTCGGTGTGAATTGTTTGATTGTCTGTTTTGTTTGCGGTGTTTGCATCCCCGATCTATCGATCGGCGATTATCCCCCCCCCTCTTATCTCGTGTCGGACGGAGACCGACCCTTGCCACCCTGACACTCGACCTTTGCGACACCGGGTTACGCCCGATCACCGTCGCGAAAACCGCACGAGACCAGCCGCAGCCAACGGAACGAAAAACCCCGTTTAATAATTAAACGGGGTTATGATTGCGTTATGTGTTATGATTGCGTAAGTAGTTGATAGCAAGATGTAACAGCCCAGTTTTCAGAAAAATTAAAAAAATTGTTTTCGGTGTGAATTGTTTGATTGTCTGTTTTGTTTGCGGTGTTTGCATCCCCGATCTATCGATCGGCGATTATCCCCCCCCCTCTTATCTCGTGTCGGACGGAGACCGACCCTTGCCACCCTGACACTCGACCTTTGTGACACCGGGTTACGCCCGATCACCGTCGCGAAAACCGCACGAGACCAGCCGCAGCCAACGGAACGAAAAACCCCGTTTAATAATTAAACGGGTTATTTTTATAGCGCGCCGGAAAGTGTTTTCGGAACGGTTCCAGCGCGAGGTGAACGCCTCCGGCTCGATGCACTGATCGCGCAGTTCGAAGTTTTACCCGAATCAGAGGTACTGCGGACCCCCGGCGGTCAGAAACGTGAGCACCGCGCGCGAGAGAGAAAAACCGGGGATGTTTTTGCAAACTGCCAGCCACCGGGGCTATATAAAGACCACCACACTCCCACCCATTTCTAGGGGTTCCCTAGCACAAAATTTGCAGCCACCCCCCTAACAATGCCCCCAATTTCGCATTTTGCCCAATTTTCCCCCAAAACCTAGCTCCCTGCGATGTGGACCGTTGGATCGGCCGATCCAACGGCCCAGATCCACCTGGTCTCCACCTCTCTCCTCTCTCTCCATCCCGTGGAGCTTCCCGTGGAGCCCAAGGCCGCCGCCGCTCCCTCCGGCGAGCCAGCCGCCGGCCACCGGAGCACGCAGCAGCCGGCGCCGCGCCTCCCCCCTCCTTCTCCCGCGCCCTCTCTCCCACTCCTTCTCCTTTCCCTCTCCCCCCTGGCCCCTTACCTCCTCCTTCCCCGCAGGTGCCCGCCGTCGCCGCCATGGAGCCCGAAGGCCGAGATCCGCCCCGCCATGAACCTCGCCGCGCCGCCCCCCCCCCCCCCTTCGAGATCCGGCGAGGGCCACCGGATCCCGGCCGCCCCAGCCACCTGTGGCCTCCCCGCCGTCGCGCCTCCCTCGCCGGAGGGGCTCGCCGGCCACCGGCCGCCGCCAGGACGGGCACGGGAGGAGCCCCGAGCCGCTCCAACCGTCCAGGCCAGTGGGCCCCGCGCGCCAGTGGGCCGGCCAGCCCAGCGCAGCCGGCCAGATCCAGTCCAGGCCGAGATGGTCCCTCCAGAGCCCATGGGTGAGGAATAGGCCCGATCCTTTTTTTTCCTGGTGAATTTGACCTGCTGAAACGACTAAGTCCCTGTAAATTTTGCTGCTGATTCGATTTTGCACCGTTAATAGCGATCAAACCGTAGCTCCGATGAACGCGCCCCCAAAACGAAAGTTGCTCAGAATTGCGTGTACTTTAATTCATCTTTTGTGAGCATTTGCATTTGAGCTCATATTGATTGTGTAATTGTGTGTTGAACAGGGCATCAGGCCGTTAAACTGCTATTATTTCCTGTTTAGTGTCGCTGTTTATATTTTGTTGCAACTTTGCATGATGATTGTGACTCATCCATGAGGCCTATTGCATTGATTCTTTCTCCTATGTGTTAAGCATCATGTGTACTTCATTTCCATGCTTTAACTTGTCATGTTTGGGTGCTTTAGCTATATTAAATCTTGCTCCAAAGTGGTGATCCTGATGTTAATGTGATGTAGTTGCTGAAACTGTTATTTTGTTGCATCTTCGGTCGACGAGTGTGTCGCGACCGTTTATCGGAATTGAGTGATTCAAATTGCATATTGTTAAGCATCATGTCTACTTTTATCCCATGTATTGCTATGTCATGTTGCTGCACTTTTGCATATTGATTTACCCCTGTTTATACAGCATGTGTGCATAGCTTGTTTTGCTTATATCTTTTTAACCGTAACTCCGTTTGGAGTGTGCCTTATATGTAACTTGATTAGTTTTTCATGTACTTTGTGTTAATGTTATTGTTTTCTGTTGTTAACCAATCTAAAATATGGTTTAGGGCAGAACAGTACCAAATCCTTTAATTGTTGTGCGGCACTTAGTGTATGCCATGTTTAGGTTGTGCCTCACTTAAATTGACTAGCATAGATAGTTTACTTTGTGCTTCACCTCTTGACCTGTTTGTGTGCTATTCCATGCTTGCTTGAGTTGCCATGTTAATAACCGTTGGTTGATCACCTGTAGCTAAGCAACTTGAACCCTTGTAAATGTGCGGTATCGTCGTGTGTGACGAGTACCCCACTTAAACTGTCAGTAACCGTTCTCGACGATAGATCCGTATCGCGTTGCCGTGCCTTGTGTTGTCTCTTTGATCTCCGTAGTAATAGTGGTGCACCGTTGATTTCTTTCTAGTGTTTACTTCTTGTGTGCTCCCGCGGGTACCTCTCGGAGACGATGCGAGCTTGCGATCAACTACACCTTCGAAACCCGACTTATCAACAGGCAAGGACTATACATTACTTATGATCCATTCTATTTCAACCAGCGGTTTGCATGCTAGTCTAGGTTAGGTTCGATGTTTGATCCTACCACATGTTTACAACCTCTTTCAAACCGATACAGCCATGTCCCCTCCCAGCAAACCTTGTACTGCTATGTTACTGTTGCTCGTTGCTCAGCCCCTGCTTAGTATGCATGCTTAGGATGCTACGATGTTATCCTGTTACTCCTGGGTTTGGGATATCACCTTATTATATTGTTATTGATGATATGAGTATTATAATGTTGACTATATTCGACGAAGGATGGAAGGTCTAGGCTATCCCGCCCCGACGCTTTGTTCCATTCGAGTCACCTAGGATCCGAGTTCCGGGTATTGGTTTTAAGACTGAGCGTGCCTAACCGCGTGTGGGATTTTATGGGGTCCCCTTTTCTTACCTATCTAGCTTCAAGCATTTCTAGTGGTGGCCCAAGCTGATTTTACCTTTTGAAACCGTGTGTGTGCTGGTCGTACGCTAGTAGTTTTCAAACAACCCGGGCCAGCGGAGACATGGTTTCTCTTGTTGGTCCACCCCAGGGAGCTAGGGGGTTGTTCACATCTGTTTGGGCAACTAACCCGACCTCATCCAGACGGTAGAGGCCGATTCGAGAGCGCGGCCGGCTTTTGAGTTGGATGTCGACTCACCGGGGGCCACCCGGATTTGTTCGTTGTTAGCTAGAGGGACTTGTCGTTTCGGATCTCTTGGAACTAAATCATAAAATGGTTGCCTGTGATGGGTAGCAACTGAGAGAGATGGGCGTGCGTGCGGAGCCTTGTAATGGGCAGTTGGTACACCCCTGCAGGGTTAAATCTTTTCGAGGAGCCGTGTCCACGGTTATGGACGACTTGAGATCTACTCCTTGTTCATAGACAACAACAACTGAGATAATCTGAATATAACTTGATCAACGTGTGTGTGTGCCTTGACTGCTTCTTCTTCGTCGGGATGCGAAGAGGAAGACAAGGATAGGATAGGTGTTATGATTGCGTAAGTAGTTGATAGCAAGACTTGTTGGAGGCGATTCCTCATCGAATGCTTGGCTTCTTACCTTACTCTCTAGATCGTTAGCCACTTCATAAATGCTACTGCGGCAGCAACCTCACCACTTACCCCTTCCTTACCGTAAACTACTAGTTGTCCTAGAATGACGAGTGATGAAGTCCTTGCTGGGTCAGTTGACCACTAAAGTTGGATGCTGAGTACTTCTGTACTCATAATACTACCCCCAAACTCTTTTCAGGGTTCTTGATCGACAACGGGTATGGTAATCGACGTTTCACGTGGAGACTCGACGACGACTAGTTAGGCGGATCCCCGCGGAGGGCCTGGACCCGTGTGGTTATGGGATCGATGTTTTTCTCTTTGCCACTAGGCATTTGATTGTAGTCTGTACTCAGACATTTATCTTCCGCTGATGTATTGTATTTAAGGCAGTTGTATGCCGATTGTATGACATGTTGTATCCTTGTGTCTGTAATGTTGTGATATCATGTTGGAAATCCGGGGCATATGACTTCGTCATATGTCGCGGTGGGGCCGATATGTGCTTCGTCCCCGGATCTGGATGGAAACGTCTAGATCTGGAACAGTACCGTATATCGGGCCTTACATGATCTCCCTAGACAGTGAGCTATTGCCTTCTATCACATCAGATCAAGAGAAAAAGTAGAAAGAAAAAGGTGCTCTTGAAACCTAAAACCGAACTGAAAAGGTGCTGCGGACCGGCAGCGCACAACCGCAGGCCGAGGAAGGTGGAGACGCTGGTGGCACAGGATGCATTGCCGCGACCAACCGACGCACCCCATCTGCCTTGCCGCCGGTGCACTGCATGGATGAGATCAGGAGCAGTGTGCGCCTCCTTTTTGCCGCCGGTGAACTGCACGGATTAGATGGGGAGGCCGCGCCGAGTACGGGATGCCCGCGACGGTCGGGAGGGAGGGGTGCTGCCCGTGGCCGCTCCAGAAGGGTGGGGCAACCCATGGCCGCCCGATTCCTGGATCCACCTACCGATCCAGGGCGCGCCGACCAGGGAGGTGTGTGGCCGCTCGGGGTGGAGCGGACGCAGTCCGTGGCCGTCGGGGCAGCGAGGTGGTGGCCGGGGCTCGGCGGCGCGGCCGGGTGGAGGGAGCGGCGGCCGGCGATGTGTATCCAGGGGACGACGCGGGGTGGATCAGGGGGGCGCCGCAGGGGTGAATCCAAGGGGCGCCGCGGGGTGGATCCAGGGGGCAGCGCGACGGTCGGTGAGGTGGAGGCCGTTGTGGCCGGCGAGGTGGAGGGAGCGGCGGCGGGCGAGGTGGAGAGAGGGGCGGCCTGGGAAGTTGGTGCATGGGGTGGGGGGAGGAGGCCGGTGCGTGCGTTAGGTGAGAGGAGGCGTTGGGAGGGAGTTGGATCGGGGGAAGGAACGGGATCGGGCTGCTCGGTGCGGGAATAAGTGATGTTTTTTTAGTTGACCACCGAGGTGATTCGCTGCGTTTGTTTCGGATGTCCAAAGTGTTGTTAGAATAAGGCTGGGTGTTGTTAGAATAAGGTCTTAAGGGGTGCAGCACCGAAGCTATGTTTTTTAGGCAACTTTTATCTCTTTTTTTACCAAAATATAGGTGCAAAAATAAGGCAGTTGTTGAAGATGCTCTCACAGCTTCAAAGTTAGCAGGACAACTGTAACGACTGATGTTAGCTCTTCTCCTGTTGTTTATGGCTTAAGGGCATCTTTAACTCTGATCCTTAAACCTTCTGTAATCCTCTGGATTAAATTGTTTGGATAAATTTTATCGTCTAACGTGGTTCTGTATTCTTCCGCGCGTCGGTTCGTATGTCTATTTGGGTTATGTATTCTGTATTCGCCAATCGTTACACGTCCTCGCCCAACAACCATATCCTACCCGAAGATTCTATGTGCCAAAACCCTTTCTGGGCGTGAAACAGTTAGCGCGAATTCATGCAGGGCAAGTCCCTTCAGAGCGGACATGACTCATCGACATTGATATCGGTTAGAGCGACATAACTGGTCATTGAGGCAGCGCCGCCGTTCTCTGTGCATGCTCAATGACGGAGAGGCGCACGATGATTGATGAGCCAACGCCTACTAAATTGAAGTCGCCCGCGTGTGTTTAAGTACGGCTCCAAGACCTTCCACGCTCCTAAACCGCTCCTCTCCTCTCCTTCTTCGCCCTATCCACCGCCCCCGATCTTCATGACGAAGTCTTGTTTCTCTTCGTTGATCGACAACGGCAGTGGAGATGTCTACATCGGGATCGTGGAGGCGATGCCGTCGATCTCTAGCCCTTCCTCCTCCATGGTGCCTTGGCCTCCGGCAACGAGATCCTCATCTCGTCCGACAACAAGGAGGATAAGTGTTGCAGTAGCTGTCGCAGCCTAGTCTCCTCGCCGAGGCCGCCCAGACAGACGAAGAGTTCACGACGCGGATGGACTACGTGATCCACCGCTCACTCCTCTACGACAGCGGCGTGACGCCATCATCTCCTCTTTGATGCCGTCAAGAAGGAGCGCCCGCCTTCACATTACCCGCAAGTAAGGATGGTAATGAGTAGGGTATGGGCAGGATAGAGCAATGCCATACCCATACCCGTATAGTTCATGGATACAAATTTTTACCATACCTTTACCCATGGGTATAAAACTGTATCCACATCCATACCCCGATGGATACCCGTATCCATCGGGTACCCATTGGGTAGATCAAATAGTAAAAAAAAGTTCATATTTTTACATTCATTGGTAGCACATTGGCAATAAAATAATATCAACTCAATAGCAGATAGATGAATACTTGACAATTATCTATAAAGGATTTAAGTACCTACTTAGTAGATAAAATAGTACTCCCTCCGATCCATAATAAGTGTCGCTCACCTAGTACAATGCGACACTTATTATGGATCGGAGGGAGTATATGATATAGATACGCATGTGATTCGTCAAATAGTATAATGATATACATGGATAGAGTATGAGTATACCCATAGGTACAAAACTATACCCGTGCCCTATCCACGATTTAGTGGATATGGTATGGGTACTAACCATGGATATACACATGTACCCATACCCTGCCCATGCAGATAGAATACCCGCGGGTACCCGTGCTCATGGGTAAAATTGTCATCCTTACCCGCACGTCAAGATGGAGCAAATTTATGTTTTAGTACACGTAAACGCTCATAAGTACAGTCATTTTTATGAACAACATCCTATCACTATGAGTACCTTTCAGAGATTGAATTTGATCCGATAAATTAAGATTTAACAAATTCGTCACAAACATCTCTTATCATTAAAAAATATTTACTTTTATAAAAAAACATCAAACCGTCAAATCTGATATTTCTAACCATCCAACCACAGTTTGAAACTTTGAATCCTCTCTTCTCACTCATCTCCCCTGCTCAACATCCGTGCCCAGCCCTAGCGGCCGCCACGGGCACAGGACGGCGCGGGAACCAGCGGCCGCCCTCCCCGCTGCCGCGAATCGCCGTTCTCCGCCTCCCTCCCGAGCTCCGCAGGTGGCGCCGTGGTTGTTGTCCTCCGCCCCGGTCTCCCCAGGTGGCGCCGCCCCTGGAGCTCGACCTCGTCGTCCACTATCTTTTGTGGCCTGCCGGATTGCTGGCAACCAGAAGCTAGCCTACCGAACATATCGCTCGACTCCCAGATTCACGTGAGAAGCTGGCTGCTGGAGTTGGGCGGTGGAGTTCAGGATTTTGTACTCGTGGAGGGCTCCCGGACAGGCCCTGGTGCGCCGCCTGTTCGTGTGGAAGAGGACGAGGTGCCGCCGTCTCGCCGCGATCCACCCGCTCCCTCGCCGTTCGGGAAGCGCCGCGCCCTCGGCTCCTCTCGACGCCGCTGCGACGCGCGTCCCGCTCCAGGTCGCTCGCGTTCCCGCTGAGGAGTGAAACCCTACCCGGCTCAAATCCGTCTCTAAGCCACCGGCGTCTCCAATGGAGTCATTTCCGCCGCCTCCACTGCCCGCGAATCTCGCCTCTGCTCAGCCGCAGCCTCTACATCAGCAGGCTGGGTCTGCTCCGGCACCGGCAACGCTCCTGGTGCGGCACCTCCCAGAGGCGATCACGCAGGAGATGCTCTCCGGACTCTTCTCCCCCTACGGCGCCACTTCAGTTCGCCCCTGCGGTGGAAAGTACCCACCTCCTCCCTCTCACATGTCCACTCTTGCTTTCGTTGGTAGTAATATATTTGGTATATTTTGTACTGAAACTATTTTCACCATGACAGGTTGAGGAACTGCGCTTTTGTGGATTTTAGGGATGAGATGGCTGCCAATCAGGCGCAATCCTTATTGAACAGGTTCCTTTCCTCAAGCACATGATCTGCTTTATTACTTGTACATTTTCTTTGTCCGAACTAGCTGTGAAATACGAATTATTGTCATGATTTTAATTCTGTGATATTCTGTCCATTGTTATTTATTTACTTATTTTGCTAAGGGATTTTTTGGCAGGTTGAGGATCCTTGGGAAAGTACTGATAGTTGAGAGAGCAAACAAGCCAAATGCCAAGAATGCGAACGAGAAGCATGAGGAGCAATTAGCTCACGGGATGCCTCAAGTGCCAAGTATGAATTCCCCGAATCAAAAGAATTCTACATCAACCGCCGAACCGATCGCTTCTAGGCTTGGTGTGGACTATCCATTTCCTCCTCATCTTGAGTATGTTACCGCCATCATTATTGCTTCACTCATTATCTTCCAATATCTTCCTTTTCTTATGATCACTTAAGCCATTTCATATAGCTAATTGATATGTTATGTCTTGTTAGAAACGAAGCTAGTATATTGTTGTCTGCAAAATATCATTTAGTAACTGAAGATGCGAGCTTCTATCTGCTATCTGCAACTTCACCTTTGTATTTGTAGTACCCCTCTGTTCTAAAATGTAAGGCACCCACACATTCAAACATTCAGTTTGACCAATAGCTAGGTCAATAATATGTTAATTGTGTGACACAAGATTGATATCCTTGACTTCCTAAATGACATCTCTTTCATGTCATATAACCCACATTTTATTGGTCTAATTGTTGGTCAGATTTTAATTTTGGAATGTGTGTGCGCCATGTTTAAAAAAGCAGGGAGTACAGTAGTACATTTTATCTCTAATTGAAAAGTTTTCCTCTTTTTCCCGTTTCAACAGAATGCTTGTCTGCATGAGAACTAAGTAGCTCAAATTACCACTACTGGATTTATGACTCTCCTACTGGTGGGTGAGTTATCAATGCAAGTGTTTATGGCCAATTTGATCATATTATCCAATTAAAATTTGAAAGTAACTGAATTAATCTAGCAAACCACTTCCCAACTATGAAGTTTTATATCCTGACCAAGATGCAGTTCTGACTTCTGTGACTCCATACTCCATAGTTCTGCAATGTTTCGTAGTTTTCCAGCGAGGTCCACCATTTCTTATCTGCAGAAGCTCTTTCTGTTATCCATGTTGGCAGTCCTAATCCACCATCTTACTTGAGAATTGTGATTGATCATAGTGCTCTTTATTTATTTTTAGGTATGCATATCCACCACCAGATGGAAACATATTGACAAATATTGTCAACTCTCTCATTGCCGTTCCCCGATTTTACACTCAGGTTTATTAGAATTTCAGCCTCGTGAACTAGTGTTACAGTTCACATAGCATTATTTTGTGCATTCAGCATGATCAGACGTATTTAGATTGATGTATTTCCGTTACAGGTGTTGCATTTGATGAACAAAATGAACCTTCCAGCTCCATTTCGGATGGCATTGCCTACACCACCTCTGCCATCACAAGTGCCTGCTCCTCCCCCTCCACCACCGCAGCCTTCTATGACAGAGAAACTTCATATGGCTGATTTGTCTAGTGATGAGTCTGAGATGGAGTCTTCTGATGTTCGTACCGCTTCTTGTGTTTGTATCTTTAAGTTTGTAGTATCTTATCTTTGCCAAAAGTTTATGCGCACTTTATATGATACAGGAAGATGTTGATACAAGGAAAGTCAAGCGCGCAAAGCATGAAGCTATTGTTGGTCCTGCGGTTGATAAAAGTGTCGCTCATGAATCGGTCGGGGTGAAGCCAGCTGCATTAGTTCCCAATGAGCTTCAAGTAATAAAAAAGAAAAACCCAGTACTGCAGGTGAAGCATTCTTTCTCAGAACTCAAAAGTTGAATTACCTTTTCATTCTCTAATGCAATGGTTCTGTGCAGATAAAAATTGTCCCTAAGGCTGCTTATAAGGAACTTGCTGATCGGAGTACTACCGACAAGGAATTGGCCTCTAAAGATGAACAACTTGAAGAAAAACATTTTGCCACGCCCCAGGAAATAGAGAAAGAGAAATTACTAACAGAGGAGATTTTGTCCCTTCCCATGTTCAAGGTACATGAATTCAGTATTTTATGTCGTTTTCACAAATGTTGAGTACTTGTTGGTCAGCCTGAACATCTTGATGATGTACAGTTTGAGTGATACTACCTTTTAACTTCAAGATGATTATTACCAATACACACTATATGCATCATCATCTGTTGTTTACTTAATTTCGTCCTTTTTATCTTGATGAGATGCTAATAATTGGATGAACGATTCCTGTTAGAAGATTCGATAAATACGCAAATGAAGTAGTGGGGTCTATTATGCCACTATGACACAATGATTGGCTGATTGCATCACTTGTATTTTTTTTTCTTGCTATTCATCAAAATAGACATCGTTATCCGCCTGTTTTTTTACGGAAAACACTGGGCAAATGCTTTTTTTTGCAAGTCAAGATTACAAAATGTCCCTTATGATTATTGAAATGACCTAGTACAATTACATTAAGTTTTGATGCCTCACTGACGCATGCTTGTATCTATTTTGCAGAATTACACTCCAGGGAATCCTGCTAGTGTATTATATATTAAGAACTTGGCAAAGGATGTTGTTCATGATGACTTTTATTATGTCTTTGGTATGACCGAGGGAGACTGAATACTGTGTTTCTTGAAATGTTTGTATAAGAATTCTGCACATCATTGTACTTTCTCATTTCCTCAGCTTGTTTCAAACTGCTCTTGACAGGATCTGTGTTTGAAAGCATAGACGCTGCAAGATCTGGTTTAAGTATAAAGTTAATGCAGGTTAGATGTGTACATATCTTTGCTTGTGCCATGATTATGATAAAAAGGGAACCTATTCATAAATCAATATCCAAATGTCCTTGTTCCTGCATCTGTGCATGATGGTGAAATTACTGAGAAAGCTGATGTTTGTTTTTGGACCACATTAAAAAACCTGCCACTTTTCATTTTGCTAGTGCATTCTTCCTTTTCTGAATTTTTCTGATCTTGCCCCAGGAAGGTCGAATGCGGGGCCAAGCTTTTGTGACATTTCCATCTGTTGAACTTGCTCAACGTGCACTGGTTAGTGACTGCCGATTTTACCCATTATTAGTTTGTAATACTACACAATAAAAGCTAATTTACTAAATTTGCGGTAGAAACCCCATCTGGATACTCAGATCAAAAGCTGCTCATTGTACCTAGCACTAACAAACTTTGTCTGAAGTAGCAAAGTTATAAGGCCAAAAAGGGAAAACATTGAATGCCATTTGATGTCAAGAAATAAGTTCTATCTGCTTTACAATTAGAGTTCTTTTAATTTCTTATTTAGTCCTTGAGAACCAGAAGTGCTATAGAATGGTTTGGTTTCTGATTTTGCAGAATTTAGCGCATGGTTTCGCGTTCAAAGGCAAGCCGATGATCATTCAGTTTGGTAGAAGCCCTGCTGCTAGCAAAGCTTCTTAGGAGGTCACATTCTTTCCGATTCTGATGGGATGTAAAGCTGTTAAGAGTTGGCAACCAAGATTCTCATTTTTACTTGTGCTGGTGCCAATGTTGCTGCTAAATTCCAATCGGCTCTTGCCGTGTTGCTAGAACTTTAGGCAAGTAATGACATTGGTTAATTCGATCCGCTTACCTCTATCTAACGTACTGCATCTCTCCATGAGAACAAATTTTGTAACTCTTCTAAGCTATATGCACACTGCCCTGAATGGTGTTTGTCTGGAAGAAACATCTATCTACTATCTCCTGTGGATGTTGTTGAATGCGAAACTGTGGCTGCAAAAGTCTTACATTTGAGGTGCAGCGTGAGGGCGCCATGTTTCTGGGGACCTTTCACGGCTCATATCACACTTCGACTTGTCTGAATGGAACAAGCCTTTGTGTTGATCTCAACATTGTGAACTATTGCTGAGGCAAGTCAGTTTCCGAGCAAATCGAAGGCCATGGGCTCAACATTGCGGAGGAACGTACACAAGTGTGGGAATGTTGATGTTCGTTTGCGACAATCCAAACAAATAAACTCCTGGATACCAATTTGTAATTCAGAGGCTTAATTCAAAAGAATTTTTTGATAGGAAAAGAAAAAATATTTAATGAAAACAACAGTTACATCATTTATGAGAAGTACAATATCTATCAGAGGTTTCTCAAACCAATCGCAAGGCCAGGAAAACCAAACTATCCTTGCAAACTCATAAGCCGACCCTATTTGTTTCCCTATTATAATGTTTGAAACTAATAAAAGGAAAATTACACGAGAAATTCAATTTGGCACATGGAAGCATATGCTCATGATTCCTAGAAATGATATTTTAAAACAAAAATTTGACATACTCATCTGAACATTCTATGTGCGCACGTCAAGTTTTATGGAAACCTGATATTTTTTATGACCTTTATAAAAAACAAAAAGTCTCATGAAAAGCCTTTTTTAGCAATAATTGTTTTAATCATTTTTACACACAACACAAAATATGTCGACTTCGTGAACACATAAAACATGAAGATGTACACCCAAATTTTTATCTATTTTTTTAACATTTAGAATGTGTTTAAAAATATATTTAAAAAACAAGGAGCTTATGCTCCCGGATGCAAAAATGCCGCATCCAAATGCCGCACGCCATATAATAACAATCATAAAAAAGCTGTCATCGCTTTCGCATATTGCCCTACATTCTTCATGATTTCGGTGACCACTGGAATATCTGAGTTTATAATCAGTCGATTGCATCCTATCGTTTGTGCTAGTGATAATCCTAATCTTCAAAGCCACAACCACCACCGTTAGAACATCCGCACACTACTCAATTCTTATATTTCCGCACCAATGGATGTTCTTTTATCATCTTTCAAAACTGCTTTAACTGTACATGCTAGTAAATCTTGCTCGAAAAAAGTAGTGGTGATTAACGAGATGTTCAATCCATTTAGCTCGTGCTCGTTAAGGCTCGGCTTATTAAGCTTAATGAGAAGAAAATCATATTCGACTCTGTTCGTTAAAAGCTCGTTATACTCGTGAGCACTCGCGAGCGGTCTTAACATACAACAATGTGTTATTTGGGATCACTAACACCTATTGGGCATCAACTTGTCACAATATTTGTTTAACCAACTCTCCGTCCCAACAATTATTAATCGAATTGATAAGCTCACCCATCTTAGGATATTTTCTCCTTTAGAAGTAATAGTTATTCCATTTGCATCATTTGGAATCCAAGCATTTCTCCAAATATATATAAAAAAAGTAATTTAGAGATAGAATACATATTCCATCCGTAAACTAATATAAGATGTTTTCATGTTTTTAGATCACTACTTTAATTATCTAAAAGATCTTAAAACATCTTATATTAGTTTACAGAGGGAGTACATCCAAACACAGCATAAGCGAAATTGTAGAAACTGATATAAATAAATAAGTTCATTTTTTTTGCTCAAATCAGAAGACTTTACAAAATTAATTGTACTAAGAAAGAAGTCTATGTTCTCAACTAAATCTTTGATTTCTCCCTTGCAGATGTAGGTCTGTGTGGCTTCTTGGATTCGCGCTCACTCCACATCCACATCTCTTCTACGATACTCTTCGTTCCTTCCAAAAAAACGATCCTCTTCGTCGGTTGCTCCTGAACCCCGGTCCTGGCTAGCGGGCGCACGCGCGGCGCGGTGCCTGGGCCACTGGCCTCGGACTCCACGGCAGGGCGGAGGCAGCGGCGCTTGGCCGCAGATTGGGGGTCCTCAAGGTCGAGTTCTGCAGAGGAGATCGAGTCGAAGGCTAATTTGAGGTCCTCCCACCACGCGGAGTACCTTCCGGCGCCGCGGTCGAGCAAGAAAGCGATCCAGAGCTCCTGGTTCAACTCCTCTTCGGACCGCGCGCGCCGGCCGGCGCCGAGGTCGAGGTAGAACCTCTGCCACGGTTCCGGATTCCGCGACCAATTGCTCCGCGGGCACGGGGAAGGGACGTGGACCTCTCGCCGCCGGTCGGCCACCGTCAAGCTCCCTCGGTCGACGGGGGGAACGAAACGGATCGAGTCCGGCCCGACTACGTAGCACGGCCGCTGCTTCGCCTCGGACTCATCTCCATCTCCATCCAAATCTAAATCTTCACCGTCATCCGATTCTTCGCCGCTGCAGCACCCCGACGTTGGCTCATCGGGATAATGCGAGCCAGCGTAAACAACGCCGCGGGCCGCCGCTACATCGAGGCCCGCGTCGCGTCGGGGGTTCCTCTTTTTCCTCGAAGGGAGAAACGCGGCCAGACGAACGGGGGGGAAGATATCGGAGAGGTTGAACGGCCCGGCACCGCGGTGGAGCGGGAACGACCTGGGCCTTGGAGAGAGGGTGACGCCATCGTATCGAAGCTCGCGTAGAGGCGGCATTGCCGGGAGAAGAGGGAGCAAGCAATCTGATCTGATCTCTGAGAACGGCGGCCTGGTAGAGCATCTCGAGCACTTTTCAATAAGTAATTATCGAATACGAAATATTGACGAGAGAACTGTCGATCCATATTTTGTTTCGGACACGAACACTTTCTTTACCGTTTGATTCAGATCGCACGATCCGGTCTGCTCGTTCCGATTCAACAATGAGGAATCCGAACGGCAGCTCGGACTGCATATTTACCGTTTGATTCAGATCGCACGATCCGGTCTGCTCGTTCCGATTCAACAATGAGGAATCCGAACGGCTGCTCGGACTGCTTGCTGCACCTCGACGGCTAACCGAACATCTTTACTGTTTGATTCAGATCGCACGATCCGGTCTGCTTGTTCCGATTCAGCAATGAGGAATCAGAACGGCAGCTCGGACTGCTTGCTGCACCTCGACGGCTAACCGAAGAACCATGGCGTTCCTTTCACTGGATGTTGCGATTCCTTTCACTGGATGTTGCGATTGCTTGGTGCTCATGTCGGCGGCTCGGCCTTTGCCTAATCAGCACAGCGGCGTCCTCATCCCATAGTTACAGTTTTTTGAGTAGTTCATCTCGTGTTCACGTGTGTAAGGTAGAAGGATGTGGACATAATTAAGTGGATTTTATGGATTAGCTCGTATATCCCACATGATTTTTGACGCTTACCCGTGAGTGTCCACATACACATTTTTTGTGGGTTTGGTAGCGGGCTTCGTCGACAGTCCACGTCCATCTGCAGCCTGAGAGTTGGCGCTTTTTTAAAATGTAAAAAACATCATTTGATGTTGTAAATTATACAAAACCTAATTTTACATCTTTAAATTTGCAATTTTTTATTGAAGATGCTTCAAGCATACGTAGTTCAGACCTCCTCGAACTTAAACCAGTGATGCATACTAAGAGGCTGAGAGACCAATGTCTCAACTGCCTGCATAAGAAAAACCGATTGGTCCATAATGTCGGGGAACAATTTCATGAAGTCGTCATTGCATGTAGCCCAATCAACCCACACTTGTACATTCTGCGCTACCTCATGTTTGTTATCCCATGTGAATGGGTACCCTGAGGCATGAATATCAACAAGCTCGTGATCAACTAAGTAGTCTCTAAATACATCCATCTGCAAGAAGCTTCTCAGATTCCCCCCTACTGCTTCGACTAGGTGAGAATTTCATTGAAGTACACATACAGATCCAAGGGAGGTTGTCTTGACGCCTCAAATATCTTATAGCATCCCACGTCTTCTTCCTCTGCTCAATACGGGGCTCCCCCGTAGATTCCAGTGAATCTCCAGAACTTTCCCTCATAAGAAATAGCAGCGTTAAGATAGTACTGGCACCATGCTCTCAAAGCAATATCGACATAGTCTCTCCACCAAAGTGCAAGCCCTCCACTTCTACCCACACAACCAACTGGAGATCCATTCTAAAAGCCTAAACTTAATTTCAGCTTCTCCATAGCATTGCAATTTTTTTACCACATCACGCAGTTCGCCAACTGTCGAGTTTAACCCCAGTCCTCGATAGTTCCAGGCTAAAAGATTCATTGCTCTTAGCGGCTCTACTTCACGGAGCTCACCGCTTCACTATCATGTTCAGGGATACGCTCAAATACTGATGACACTCTCTTTATCTTGTCGCCAACGAACACCTCATTGTTGCCCTTCATGTTCAAGTCCCCCTTCACCACCCACTGTTTCTTGGGTGCCTCTTCCTGTCAATCAATGTGGCTGGTCCGGGGTCTACTTCTATCGGTATTCCCCTTCAAAAACTCTCAACCTTCTCCTATGATCCTGACACCGCCTCTCATAGGTGCCCGAAGAGCTGCACTGGTAATGATCATGCCCATATTGCTTCCTATCCAAATCTTGTCGCATCACCCTATCCCTCTCAGAGCACTAATGTGCGAGAGATGATAATGGCTTCTCGCCCTTCGTTGGTTACCCCAAGTGGAAGGTGAGATGTACGATAGCAACAAATTTCCCCTATGTGGAGGATAGGGTTTGTCTCCCGTAGGACTCCGAAAGCGACAAGTAGATGACAACGACGCTAGAAATTAGGCGGTTGACGTGGACCTGCACACAGACGCAAATAACTTTGCTCCCAATGAAGTTCAGAGAGGTTGTCAATCTCTCCGGCCTTGTTGTTTACAAAGGATCAAACATAAGGGATAAAGGATCATAGTAACTGCAACTACAAAGTAAAAGCAGGAAATAAATTGAGCGTGTAAACAGTGATGAGAATATGGACCGGGGTCCCGTGATGTTCACTAGTGACGTCTCTCTCCCAAAAGACGATAAAACTGCTATGCCAGGTGAAGAAATCACCGCTGGGCAATTGACATGATTAAAAACGCACCGTAATGCTAACTATGCTACAAAAAAAGGAAGAGGCTCAAAAGCATGGGCGGTACGCCAAAATAAGTAGACCGAAATCCAACTGCATCTAATACTAATCATCCACCTTGAGATATCTATCCAGAACATCTCGCTGGTATTAAGTTGCGAGCCCCACCCAAAGTGTAAACCCAAAGCAACAGACAACAACATTAAAATAACTTTGCGTAAAGTAAACAATCCTTGCAACTGTGGTTACAAGCACCGTTGTTTTTCCCCTTGTGGCAACATCACATCCCCTAGACTCATGTTTCTGTCACTCAAGCTAGTCATCACGGGACATGAACCCACAATCGAGCATAACGTTCTCTCTTGGAGTCACTACCTACTACTTGGCCAAAGCAATAAACAGCAACGGAGAACATGCAAGAATTACTCAAGAACAAAAATATAAAAGATTAGAACCAAATATATTACTCTATCACAAACTGAACATAGTCTCAATCCATCACATGCCAGCAAACTCAACATAGCAACAACAGAAAGAATTACATATGTGCCTTGATCATGTAGGGCAGCTCACAAGGTCTAATCCATGACGAACAAAGAGGGAAGGAGAACATCACATAGCTACTGATCCGGACCCATGGTCCAAGATAGACTACTCACGGATCATCCGGGAAGCGTCCATGGTGGAGGAGAGGCTCCCAGAGGTCAATCCTCCCTCCGACGGGGTGCCGGGAAGAGGTCTGCTGGCGCTCCCGATCTTGGAAGAGCGGCGGCGGATCAGAGGCGAGATCGCGAGAAAGGGTTCTGTCTTCGGAAGAATCCCGTCACGGAGAATATTTATAGGCGAAGGGGGGCAGCCAGGGGGGCCACCAGGGTCCAGGAGGCCCCCTGGCGCGGCCCCACCCTAGGGCGCGCCAGGAGGGCGCCTGGGCACCTGGTGGTGGTCCTCTGGCCCAGTTTGGTGATTCCGGAAGCTTCCGGTACGCTGATTTATTACTGGATTTTCCCCAATATTTGGAGCACTTTTAATATGTGGGAAACCTGAAATAAAAAAATAGCAAAAAACAGAAACTGACACTGAGGTGCACTGAGTTAACAGGTTAGTCCAAATATGATCAAAAGTGTATGAAAGTGTATCTATATCATAGCAATATCACATAAAACACGCATGGAGCAAGCAGAAATTATAGATACGTTTGGGACGTATCAACATCCCCAAGCTTAATTCCTGCTCGTCCTCGAGTAGGTAAATGATAACAAGCATAATTTCTATGGTGAAATGCTAACAACCATATAAGAACTTTGAAAGTAAAGCAATCAAGGTATGTAATTCAATTCAAGTCATAACAAGAAAGAGTTCATATTAGCATTGAAACAAGCAAAATAAGAACATAAAGGTGCAAGAGCTCTCGCTGTCCGTGACTCGAATGTCTCAAGATGGTGTTTGAGTGCAAGAAAGGGGATATGGGAATACGAGATAAAAATATATTTGTTGAGTACTCAATCTACTAAAGTTTCACACTTAGTCTTCTTTGAAATCTTATCTTGACTCGTCCCATACCACTAGCCAGGTACAAATCAATTTGATCCCCTCCCTTTCGATATTTTGAGCACTCATGCAATGGATGAGCGTAAGCACGAGAGTTGCCACTTAGAATGGCAAAGAGAGATATGGTGGAGGAGGAAGACAAAAAGGGTGAGAAAGACTCACATCAATGAGGACAAATCATAGGCGATAAGGCCAAATGATAGATATGATGTGACGAGTAGGGATTGCCATGCAACGGATGCACATATGAGCTAAGAAAAGCTCTTCGATGGAACTAGTGGGGGTGCATCCAACTTGCTCTCTCAAGAAGACCTAGAGCTCATTTGAGGAAGCTCATCCTTGGAATATGCAAGCCATGTTCTATAGTGTGAAGGTCCCCACATAGTGATACGTCCAAAATGTATCTATAATTTCTGCTCGTTCCATGCATGTTTTGTGTGATATTGCTATGATCTAGATACACTTTCATACATTTTTGATCATAATTGGACTAACCTACTAACTCAGTGCACCCCAGTGCCAGTTCCTGTTTTCTGCTGTTTTTCTATTTCAGTTTTCCCCCATATAAAAAGTGCCAGAAAAATTCGGGAAAATTCAGATAAAAAATCAGCGTGACGGAAGCTTCAAGAAAAGCCCGGGAGGGGCCAGAGGGGGGGGGGGCAGGCGGCCACCCGACGCGGCCCCACCCCTGGCCGCGCCAGGGGGGCGCCTGGGGCCCCTGGCCCACCTCTGGCTGCCCCCTTTCGCCTATATATCCCCCGTCACGGGAAAACTCCATAAAAAGAACCCTATTCTGTGAACTCGCCTCTGTTCCGCCGCCGCCACGCTTCCAAGATCGGGAGCACCAGAAGACCTCTTCCCGGCACCCTGCCGGAGGGAGGATTGACCTCCGGGAGTCTCCTCTCCACCATGGATGCTCCCCGGATGTCCCGTGAGTAGTTCTTCTTGGACCATGGGTCCGTGATCAGTAGCTATGTGATGTTCTCCTCCCCTCTTTGATCTTCATTGTTTAGACCTCGTGAGCTGCCCTACATGATCGAGGCACCTTTGTAATATTTCTGCAGTTGCTATGTTGAGTTTGATCGGATCTGATGGATTATGAGATTATGTTCAGATTGTGATAGAGTAATATATTTGGTCTTGATCCTTTATATTTTTGTTCCTAAGTAATTCTTGCATGTTCTTAGTTGCTGTTTATTGCTTTGGCCAAGTAGTAGGTAGTGACTCCAAGAGGGAGCGTTGTGCTATATTGTGGGTTCATGCCTCCCTGATGACACGCTTGAGTGACAGAAACATGAGTCTAGGGGATGTGCTGTTGCCATAAGGGGGAAAACAACGGTGCTTGTGACCGCGGTCACAAGGATTGTTTACTTTACGCAATGTTCTTTTATTGCAGTTGTCTGTTGCTTTGAGTTTACACTTTGGGTGGGGCTCGCAACTTAATACCAGCGAGATGTTCTGGATAGATATCTCAAGGTGGATGATTAGTAGTAGATGCAGTTGGATTTCGCTCTACTTACCTTGGCGTACTGCCCGTGCTTTTGAACCTCTTCCTTTATTTTGTAGCATAGTTAGCATTGCGGTGCGTTCATAATCCTGTCAATTGCCTTTCTGTAATTTGTTTACCTCGCATAGCAGTTTTATCGTCTTTTGGGAGAGAGACATCACTAGCGAACATCACGTATCCCAGTCCATATCCTTATTACTTTTTCCAAGCTATATTTACTTTTCTGCTTTTACTTTCTATCATTATCACTTGTGTTTTACCCTTTGTGAACAACAAGACCGGAGAGATTGACAACCTCTCTGAACTTCGTTGGGAACAAAGTTATCTGTGTCTGTGTGCAGGTCCATGTCAGTCGCGCCGCTGACACCTACTTATCATATCCAGAGTCCTACGGGAGACAAACCTTGGTATCCTCACCGAGGGAAACTCACTGCTAAACTGCATCACGCCTTCCACTTTGGGCTCACCAACGAAGGGCGGGAAGCCGCTAAGCAAAGAGAATTTCTGGCGCCGTTGCCGGGGACTCCGAGTGCTAAGATAGGGGAGTTACATACTACCCTTTACCTTTGTTTTTTAGTCTTGTTAGTTTATCTTTCAGTTTTTATCTTTGTGTCTTTTATCAAAATTTACAATTTTTTATTTATTTATCTTACTGTTAGTAGTCCTCCTTGTTTAGATGAACATGTTAGGACTAGGTTCTTTGCGGGAATCGGAAGTTCTCGATTTCCGTCAAAGGGATGGAGAAAATATGAAGAAGGCGTGGGACAGAATTTCTGAAGCACATAAAAGAGTTATGCCTTGGATATCTATAAAGATTGTGCTTAGAAATTTTTACCATGGCCTTTTTAAGTGGTGTAAACACTCTCTTGACATTATAGCTGAAGGAGATTTTCTAGAGTGTGATGAAGATAGGGATCTTGATATTTTGCATAGTCTATCTAGTTATTTTGTTTATGATCGTAGTGTTGATACTGTCGTAGATAGACTTGCCACTACTGAAAAAAGACTAGATGCTCTAGACTTGAGTAAAGTAGAGGAACTTAAGTCCAACAAGAAAGAAATGTTGGAGATAGATGATGATTGGGAGCCCTTTGTTAGGATTAGCATCTCTAACCAAGGCTTCCTTCTCTTTGTGATATTGGATCCACAGTTTCTACTATGCCAAAAGTAGTTTATGATTCTTTGAAACGGGATATGGATATATTATCATCTTATCATGAACATTCTAATGGAGATATTTCAGAGATTAAAGGAAAGGTAAAAGAAGTCCAAGTTGCATTCCTTCATAGGACTGCACCAATGGATTTCTTCATCATGGAGCCAAACCAAAGTAACATTGTGCTCGGAAGAGACTTCCTCCGTGCTATGAAAGGCTTCATTGATAGTGGTAATAGGCACATACGCTTACGCGGTATGGCAAAAGGCAAGTATATCTTTCCTAGTAAGAAGAAGAATGAGCTTATTGAAAATAAATTTGAGGGGTTTTATGATTCTGATCTCGGATACCCTTGATTCTTCTTTTTGCATCATGCCTAGCTAATGGCTTTAAAGAAGCGCTTTCGGGAGGCAGCCCACAACGAATTTAGGTTTTTATTTTTGCTTTTGTTGTGTCTTGATGATTGTTACTACTGTAGCAACATCATTGTATCTTTATTTTTCAACTTTGTGCCAAGTTATAGCCTCTTACGGCAAGGGAAGTAAAAGTTGTGACATGCTGTCCAGAAAACAGATTCTGTCCTCGTGACCAGAAAAATTCCAGAAAAATCCCAGTTCATCTTTTTGAGCTGAATTTTTTACAAAGTATGCTCTATACAATTACGAAACTTCCGTCTGTTCTGAGTTTTTTGATTTGAGTTGCAGAAGTGCCCCTAAAAAATTCTTTACTATCTGCTGTTCTGTTTTTCACAGATTCTGCCACGTTTTGTCTCTCCTAACTTTTGCAAACCTTAAGCTTGCTTTTTCTTTGCAATTTTTTTTTGGCACTCTTGAGAAACAGTAGCTATTCAAGAATATCTTTATATCCAGTGGAGAATTTGTTTTATTTATTAAGGGTACTAACCTCTCTAATCAGCTTATGATGAGTTATGTATGAAGGGAGTTTTCAAGTGTGCGATGGAAGATGATGGAAGAAGATCCAGGAGTGTCAAGCGCTCAAGCTTGGGGATGCCCCATGCATCCCCATTAAATATTCAAGGAGACTCAAGCGTCTAAGCTTGGGGAAGCCCCCGTGCATCCCCTTCTCCATCAACAATCATCAGTTCGTCCTTCGTCTCACTATATTTTTATCACTTCATGTGTTATGTGCTATGCTTGGAGCGTCTCGCTCTTAGGTTTTGTTTTTAGTTTTCTTTAGCTTTGCTTGCTGTTCATAACAAGTTAGATCCTTTCTTACTTTGTGTGGGAGAGAAACACGCTCCACTTTCAAAATTTAGAACACATCATAGGATTCTTCATGCCTATCTTTTCTTTGTTGTGTGTTCTTTATCTTTTTATAGCTACTGCCATGTTTAGTTTTAGTCTTAGTTTGTCTTTAGCAAGAGCCTTGGATTTTGTTTAGTTTGTTGCTGGAACTCTTTTTAGTTTTCATGTTTATCTTGTTAAAGAGAGTTGGTTGTTGCACTGAGTTGTGTCTTGTTTTGAGAAGTAGGTACTTGAGGTTGCTATTTAATTTTAGTAGTAGCTTGCAATAATTTTGAGGTATTGCCATGAGTAATGTTTGGACTTTTTGTGTCAAGAGCTCTAGCCTATTAGTGATAGGTGTCGTATTTTGGGAAATCCGTGTATATTTTCAAAACCTACAAAACCAGTTGAGAACTCTAGCTACTAGATGGATCACTACTCTTCTGAGGAGTCGAATATTAGAGTACACTCACGTACAATGAGTCGAGGATGCGCAAGGATAACCAAACCCCCATACACTCCTCCTCGGGGTACTTGTCTCTTTGTGAACCTCCTCATTAGATTGAGAGTTACCGATAATAAGTGCATGAGTTCTTCGGACTAATGTAAGTATTGAGAGTTGACACTTCCACCTTCCCATATTTTGCTAGCCTTTCACGTGCCGTGCATTGCCTTCTTCTCACTCCGAGAGTTGGTGCCCACCTTCGCCGATACATCCAAACCCTTGGCACGATACGCTCTGTCATCATAAGCTTCCCTTTATCTTTCCTCAAAACAGCCACCATACCTACCTATCAAGGCATTTCCATAGCCTTTCCGAGTTACATTGCCATGCAACTTCCACCTCTTCATGACTTGATCTTCATGTCATACATGTTCCTGCTACACTGGCAGAAGCATACAGTGCATACTTCATGTTAGTTACATCTTCTTTATGATTTTGAGTACCTTGTAAAGTGTGAAAGATTTCCTCTACCTTCTTGTAGAATAGACTGTTGCCCTTAAGTGAGGAAAAGATCCCAAAGTGGACACATTAAAAGATCCCAAAGAGGACAAATGAGAGTTAAATAGAAAGAGCCATTGAGGCCACAAAAAAATACAAAAAATAGAAAAAGGAGAAAAAGAAATAAAAAGAGAGAAAGGGGCAACACTACTATCCTTTTGAGAGATCCACACTAGTACTCCCTTTATATCCTTGTACTCCATAGAGATGATCTTTTTACATATAGTTTGGAGAGCTTCCTAGCTCGTATGTGCACCGTTGCATGGCAATCCCTACTCCTCACATCATATCTATCATTTGGCATCTCTTGCCTATGATTGTCCTCATTGATGTGAGCCTTTCCCATCCTTTTTGTCTTCCTCCTCCACCATATTCTCTCTTTTCCATCCTAAGTGTCAACTTTCGTGCTTACGCTCATCCATTGCATGAGTGCTCAAAATATTGAAAAGGAGTGGATCAAATTGACTTGTACCTGGCTAGTGGTCTCGGGACGAGTCAAGATAAGATTCCAAAGAAGACCAAGTGTGCCACTTTAGTAGATTGAGTTCTCAACACAAAAATACTTTTTCTCATATTCCCTATCCCCTTTCTTGCACGCAAACACCATTTGGAGACATTCGAGTCACGGACAGCGAGAGCTCTTGCACCTAATGTTCTTTTGTTACTTGTTTCAATGCTAATATAGACTCTTGCTTGTTATGACTTGAATTGAATCTCTAACCTTGATTTCTTTACTTTTAGAAGTTCTTTTATGGTTGCTAGCATGTCACCACAGAAATTATGCTTGTTATCATTTACCTACTCGAGGACGAGCAGGAATTAAGCTTGGGGATGTTGATACGTCCAAAACGTATCTATAATTTCTGCTCGTTCCATGCATGTTTTGTGTGATATTGCTATGATCTAGATACACTTTCATACATTTTTGATCATAATTGGACTAACCTACTAACTCAGTGCACCCCAGTGCCAGTTCCTGTTTTCTGCTGTTTTTCTATTTCAGTTTTCCCCCATATAAAAAGTGCCAGAAAAATTCGGGAAAATTCAGATAAAAAAATCAGCGTGACGGAAGCTTCGAGATAATCCCGGGAGGGGCCAAGGGGGGGCCAGGCGGCCACCCGGCGTGGCCCCACCCCTGGCTGCGCCAGGGGGGCGCCTAGGGCCCCTGGCCCACCTCTGGATGCCCCCTTTCGCCTATATATCCCCCATCACGGGAAAACTCCAGAAAAAGAACCCTATTCCGCGAACTCGCCTTTGTTCCGCCGCCGCCGCGCTTCCAAGATCGGGAGCACCAGAAGACCTCTTCCCGGCACCCTGCCGGAGGGAGGATTGACCTCCGGGAGTCTCCTCTCCACCATGGATGCTCCCCGGATGTCCCGTGAGTAGTTCTTCTTGGACCATGGGTCTGTGATCAGTAGCTATGTGATGTTCTCCTCCCCTCTTTGATCTTCATTGTTTAGACCTCGTGAGCTTCCCTACATGATTGAGGCACCTTTGTAATATTTCTGCAGTTGCTATGTTGAGTTTGATCGGATCTGATGGATTATGATATTATGTTCAGATTGTGATAGAGTAATATATTTGGTCTTGATCTTTTATATTTTTGTTCCTAAGTAACTCTTGCATGTTCTCCGTTGCTGTTTATTGCTTTGGCCAAGTAGTAGGTAGTGACTCCAAGAGGGAGCGTTGTGCTAGATTGTGGGTTCATGCCTCCCTGATGACACGCTTGAGTGACAGAAACATGAGTCTAGGGGATGTGCTGTTGCCACAAGGGGGAAAACAACGGTTCTTGTGACCGCGGTCACAAGGATTGTTTACTTTACGCAACGTTCTTTTATTGCAGTTGTCTATTGCTTTGAGTTTACACTTTGGGTGGGGCTCGCAACTTAATACCAGCGAGATGTTCTGGATAGATATCTCAAGGTGGATGATTAGTAGTAGATGCAGTTGGATTTCGGTCTACTTACCTTGGCGTACTGCCCGTGCTTTTGAACCTCTTCCTTTCTTTTGTAGCATAGTTAGCATTGCGGTGCGTTCATAATCCTGTCAATTGCCTTTCTGTAATTTGTTTACCTCGCATAGCAGTTTTATCGTCTTTTGGGAGAGAGACATCACTAGCGAACATCACGTATCCCAGTCCATATCCTTATTACTGTTTCCAAGCTATCTTTACTTTTCTGCTTTTACTTTCTATCATTATCACTTGTGTTTTACCCTTTGTGAACAACAAGATCGGAGAGATTGACAACCTCTCTGAACTTCATTGGGAACAAAGTTATCCGTGTCTGTGTGCAGGTCCACGTCAGTCGCGCCGCTGACACCTACTTATCATATCCGGAGTCCTACGAGAGACAAGCCTTGGTATCCTCACCGAGGGAAACTCACTGCTAAACTGCATCACGCCTTCCACTTTGGGCTCACCAACGAAGGGCGGGAAGCCGCTAAGCACATAGCTATATGCATATATGATCATCTCTATGGAGTACAAGATATAGAGGGAGTATGAGCGTGGATCTTTCAAAAGGAATAGTAGTGTTGCCCCTTTCTCTCATTTTATTTTATTTTTCTCTTTTTTCTAATTTTTCTATTTTTTTGGTGGCCTCAATGACTCTTTCTATTTAACTCTCATTTGTCCTCTTTGGGATATTTTAAAAATTTGTCCTCTTTGGGATCTTTTCCTCACTTAAGGGCAACACTATATTTTACAAGAAGTATAGAAGATCTTCACACTTTACAAGGTACTCAACATAAAGAAGATGTATCTATCATGATGTATGCAAATGTATGCCTCTACCAGTGTAGCAGGAACATGTATGACATGAAGATGAAGTCATGAGAAGGTGGATGCTGCATGGCAATATATCTCGGAAATGCTATGGAAATGCCTTGATAGGTACGTATGGTGGCTGTTTTGAGGAAAGATATAAGGAGGTTTACGATGACAGAGCGTATCATGCCAAGGGTTTGGATGCACCGGCGAGGTGGGCGCCAACTCTCGGAGTGAGAAGAGGGCAATGCACGGTACCGAAAAGGCTAGAAAATATGAGGAGGTGGAAGTGTCAACTTTCAATACTTACATTAGTCTGAAGAACTCATGCACTTATTATCGGTAACTCTCAATCTAATGAGGAGGTTCACAAAGAGAAAAGTACCCCGAGGAGGAGAGTATGGGGGTTTGGTTATCCTTGCGCATCCTCGACTCATGGTACGTGAGTGTACTCTAATATCCGATCCCTCAAAAGATTAGTGATCCATCTAGTAGCTAGAGTTCTCAACTAGTTTAGTAGGTTTTTGAAAATAAACACGGATTGCAAAAAATACGACACCTATAACTAATAGGCTAGAGCTCTTGACACCAAAAGTTCAAACATTACTCACAACAATACCTCAAAACTATTGCAAGTTACCACTACAATTGAATAGCAACCTTAATTACCTACTTCAAGACAAGACACAACTCAGTGCAACAACCAACTCTCTAAATAAGACAAACATGAAGAATAAAGAGAGTTCCAGCAACAAACTAAACAAAATATAAGGATCTTGAGAAAGATAGACATGAAAACTAAGAGCTAAGCATGGCAGCAGCTACGAAAAGATAAAGAACACAGAACAGAAGAAAGATAAGCATGAAAATCCTATGATGTGTTCTAGTTTGAAGTGGAGCGTGTTTCTCCCCCACACAAAGTAAGTTGGGTTCTAACTTGTTATGAACAGCAAGCAAAACTAAAGAAAACTAAAAATTAAACCTAAGAGCGAGACGCTCCAAGCATAGCACATAACGGAATAAGTGATAAAAATATAGTGAGACGAAGGACGAACTGATGATTGTTGATGGAGAAGGGGATGCACGGGGGCATCCCCAAGCTTAGAAGCTGGAGTCTCCTTGAATATTTATTGGGGATGCATGGGGGAATCCCCAGGCTTGAGCGTTTTACACTCCATGATCTTCTTTCATCATCTTCCCTCGCATACTTGAAAACTCCCTTCATACATAACTCATCATAAGCTGATTATAAAGGTTAGTACCATTAATAAAATAATTTTCCTCTACTGGAAATAAAGATAATCTTGAAGAGCTACTGTTTCTCAAGATTTCCAAAAAGTTTTGCAAAGAAAAAGCAAGCTTAAGGTTCGCCAAAGCGAGGAAAGGAAAAACGTGGCAGAATCTGTGAAAAACAGGACAACAGGTAGTAAATAATTTTTTCGGGGTACTTCTGCAACTCAAATGAAAAAACTCAGAACAAATGCTCGAAATCAATTGTATGGAGCACGCTGTCAAAAAAATTCAGATAAAAAAGATGATCTGGTGATTTTAGGCTAAATTTTCCGTGCAAGGATAGAATATGTTTTCTGGACAACATGTCACAACTTTTGAACTTTCTTGCAATCGGAGGCTAAACTTGGCACAAAGCTTGAAAGTAAAGATACAATGATGTTTCTACAGTAGTAACAATCATCAAGACAACTAAAAACAGAAGTAAAAACATCCTGGATTGCCTCCCAACAAGCGCTTTCTTTTACGCCTTTAAGCTAGGCATAAAGCAAAAATATCAAGTTTTATCAAGAGAGGGAGAATAGCTAGCCCGTGTAACGGACTCAAAAGGTAACTTAATCTTATTTCCAGGGAAGTGTTCTATCCCCTTTTTAATAGGGAATTGAAATTTAATATTCCCCTCTTTCATGTCAATAACAGCACCAACGGTGCGAAGAAAAGACGTCCCAAAATAATTGGACATAAAGGTTCACACTCTATATCCATAATAGTAAAATCAATGGGAACATAATTGTCATTGACAATGATAAGAACATCGTCGATCTTCCCCAAAGGTTTCTTTACGGAAGAATCAATGAGACGAACACCAAAAGAACAAGGATCAAAAGGTTTCAATTCAAACATATCATACATTCTTTTGGGCGTAACGGAGGTACTAGCTCCAACATCACATAAAGCATAGCAAGAGAAGTTATTCAATTAAATTTTTATCATTGGATCCCAACCATCTTCTAGCTTCCTAGGTATGGAGGCTTCTACTCTAAGCTTATCCTCCCTAGCTTTAATGAGAGCATTAGTGATATGCTCCATGAAGGCAAGATTTAGTGTGCTAGTGTGGGGGTATCTAGACATTTTGTGTAGCAAGCCAATAACTTCTGAAAGGGTACAACTATCAAAATCAATGTCACTACTATCAAAGGTAGTAGTGGTGTCATCTAGGTTTACTTTTTTGAAAGCCTCTATGTTCATATGAGTTTCTTCTTCTATGGTTGAGGTAATAGCATCACCATTAATAGGTCCAATGGGACTACGAGTGTGTTGGGTGCTAGTAGTTTGGGTGCCCATAGTAGCAACAGTGTGGTGTGTAGGAAGACTCTTAATTCTATCTTCTTCCTCCTTTTCTCTAGCCCATATTTCTTTAAGTTTAGCCATCATCCTAATGCTTTCATTAATTTGCAATTGGATAGCATTAATAGGAACGGCCTTCCTCTCCTCGAGGGGAGACATTCTAATTTTAAGCATCTCAATATCTAGGGCTAAGTTGTCTACCTTCAAAGAGAGATTATCTAATGTGTCTAATCTTTCCTCTACACTCTTGTTGAAGGATTTTTGGGTAGTGATAAATTCTTTAAGCATGCTTTCTAATTCAGAGGTGGAGTTCTTGTTGCTAGGATAAGTGTTGTTGTTCCCATAGTTGGATGGGAACGGTCTACGATTGCTAGAAAAATTACCCCTATAAGCATTATTGTTGAAGTTTTTTCTAGAGATAAAGTTCACATCTACTTGTTCTTGAGCAAACAAAGAATTTAAAGGAACATCATGAGGATCAATAGGAGATTGCTTGGTAAGTAGAGACATAATCAAGTCAACTTTTTCATTTAGGGAGGAAATCTCCTCGACAGAGTTTACCTTCCTACATGTTGGAGTGCGTTTGGTGTGCCATTGTGAATAGTTGGTCATCATCTCATCTAGAAGTTTTGTGGCAGCACCAAGTGTTGTTGACATAAAGGTTCCTCCGGCGGCCGAATCTAACAGGTTCCGCGAGGTAAAGTTCAAGCCTGCATAAAAAGTCTGGATAACCATCCAAGTAGTCAAACCATGTGTAGGGCATTTCTTAACAAGAGATTTTTCGTTCCCAAGCTTGGGCAACATGTTCATTATCCAATTTCTTAAAATTCATAATGTTACTCCTCAATTTGATAATTTTAGCAGGTGGATAGTACTTCCCAATAAAAGCATCCTTGCACTTATCCCAAGAATCTATGCTATTACTAGGCAAGGATTGAAACCAGATTTTTGCTCCTTCCCTCAAAGTGAAAGGAAAAAAGCTTAAGCTTAACAACATCTCCTTCTACTTCTTTATACTTTTGCATATCACATAGCTCAACAAAATTATTTAAGTGTAAAGCAACATCATCTCCAGCACCAGAGAATTGATCTCTCAAGCAGGTTTAATTTCATAAGAGGTAGCTGAAGTGGCAGGTGTGGCAATAGTAGTGAAGATAAAATCATTGTTGTTGTGACTAGTGAAGTCCCACAACTTGGTGTTTTCAGTGGAACCCATAGTAGCAGCAAGTGTGACAGATAATTTTTTTGTGATTTTTGATAAAGGCACTAAGATAAAAACTGAAAGGTAAACTAAAAAGACTAAAAAGCAAAGGTAAAAGATAGTGTGCAACTCCCCCATGTTGTAGGTTGGAGACCCCGGCAACGGCGCCAGAAATTTGCTTGATGTGCGGGAGATGATAATGGCTTCTCGCCCTTCGTTGGTTACCCCAAGTAGAAGGTGAGATGTAGGATAGCAGCAAATTTCACCTATGTGGAGGATAGGGTTTGTCTCCCGTAGGACTCTGAAAGCGACAAGTAGGTGACAACGGCGCTAGAAATTAGGTGGTTGACGTGGACCTGCACACAGACACAAATAACTTTGCTCCCGACGAAGTTCAGAGAGGTTGTCAATCTCTCCGGCCTTATTGTTTACAAAGGATCAAACGCAAGGGATAAAGGATAATAGTAACTGCAACTGGAAAGTAAAACAGAAAATAAATTGAGCGTGTAAACAGTGATGAGAATATGGACCGGGGTCCCATGATGTTCACTAGTGATGTCTCTCTCCCAAAAGACGATAAAACTGCTATGCGAGGTAAACAAATCACAACTGGGCAATTGACAGGATTAAAAACGCACCGTAATGCCAACTATGCTACAAAGAAAGGAAGAGACTCAAAATCATGGGCGGTACGCCAAAATAAGTAGACCGAAATCCAACCGCATCTACTACTAATCATCCACCTTGAGATATCTATCCAGAAAATCTCGCTGGTATTAAGTTGCGAGCCCCACCCAAAGTGTAAACCCAAAGCAACAGACAACTGCATTAAAAGAACTTTGCGTAAAGTAAACAATCCTTGCAACCGCGGTTACAAGCACCGTTGTTTTCCCCCTTGTGGCAACAACACATCCCCTAGACTCATGTTTCTGTCACTCAAGCTAGTCATCACGGGGCATGAACCCACAATCGAGCATAACGTTCCCTCTTGGAGTCACTACCTACTACTTGGCCAAAGCAATAAACAACAACGGAGAACATGCAAGAATTACTCAAGAACAAAAATATAAAAGATAAGAACCAAATATATTACTCTATCACAAACTGAACATAGTCTCAATCCATCAGATGACAGCAAACTCAACATAGCAACAACAGAAAGAATTACATATGTGCCTTGATCATGTAGGGCAGCTCACAAGGTCTAATCCATGAAGAACAAAGAGGGGAGGAGAACATCACATAGCTACTGATCACGGACCCATGGTCCAAGGTAGACTACTCACGGATCATTCGGGAAGCGTCCATGGTGGAGGAGAGGCTCCCGGAGGTCAATCCTCCCTCCGGCAAGGTGTTGGGAAGAGGTATGCTGGCGCTCCCGATCTTGGAAAGGCGGTTGTGGTGGCAGGAGAGTGTTATACTCTTCAAGCCCTCGTTGACTACCCCAAGTGCAGGGTGAGAGATATAGTGCAGCAGCAAGTTTTCCCTTGGCAAAGGTACCATGGTTTGTCTCCCGTAGGACTCCGAAGGATACAAGAAGGTTGTAAAGTGAACAGTGGCGCCGAGGTTGCTAACTTCACCTGGACCTGCACACAGATACAAATAACTTTGCTCCCAACGAGTACAGAGGAGTTGTCAATTCCTCCGGCCTTGCCATTTACAAAGGATCAACGCAAGAGATAATGATAGTGGCAATTGAAAGTAAACACTGAAAGTAAATTGATGGTGTAAACAATGATATGATGATGGACCAAGGTCACGTGATTTTCACTAGTGATGTCTCTCTCCCAAAAGACGATAAAAGTGCTAGCGAGGTAAACAAATCACAGTTGGGCAATTGACAGGATTATGAAGGCACCACAATGCTAACTATGCTGCAAAGAAAGGAAGGGCTCAAAAGCAATGGGCAGTACGACAATGTAAATAGACCGAAATCCAACTGCATCTACTACGAATCATCCACCTTGAGATATCTATCCAGAACATCTCGCTGGTATTAAGTTGCGAATCCGACCCAAAGTGTAAACTCAAAGTAACAGACAACTGCATTAAAAGAACTTTGCGTAAAGTAAACAATCCTTGCATCCGCGGATACAAGCACCGTTGTTTTATCCCTGGTGGTAACAGCACATCCCCTAGTCTCATGTTTCTGTCACTCAAGCTAGACATCAAGGGGCTGAACCCACAATCAAGCATAACGCTCCCTCTTGGAGTTGCAACAAATCACTTGGCCAAAGTAAAATACGGCAACGGAGAACATGCAAGAATTTACTCAAGAACAAAATATAAAAGAGAACCAAATATATTACTCATCACAATATGAACATAGTCTCATAATCCATCAGATCCCAACAAACTCAGCATAGCAACAGCAGAAAATTACAAAGGTGCCTCGATCATGTGAGGCAGCTCACGATGTCTCGAAAGTGGAAGCACAAAGAAGGGAGAGATAGATCACATAGCTACTGGTCACGGACCCATGGTCCAAGGGAAACTACTCACGATACATACGGGAGGCGTCCATGGCTATGGATGGTCTCCCAGAGGGGGTAGCTTCTCCCGGCAGGGTGCCGGAGCAGCTTCTCCAGGCAGCTCCGATCTTGAAATAGCGGCGGCGGTACAGAGGCGAGATCGCGAAAGAGGGATCGATATTAGGGGTTTCCGTCACGGGGGGGGGGGGGGGGGGTAAATACAGGCGAAGGGGGGGGGGGCACCAAGAGGGGCCACGAGGCATTCAGGAGGGTCCCTGGCGTATCCTAGGGTGGGGCCGCGCCACCTGCCCTCCTGGCTGCCTGTTGGTGGCCCTCCTTCCCTCCTTTGGTGATTCCAGAAGCTTCCGTTGCGCTGATTTTTTATCTGATTTTCCCGGATTTTTTCGAGCACTTTTAATGGCCGGAAAACCTGAAATACAAAAACAACAGAAAACAGCAACTGGCAGCTGGGTGCACTGGGTTAATAGATTAGTCCAAATATGCTCAAAAGTGTATGAAAGTTCAAGCAAAACATGGCAAAGTCACACAAAACATGCATGGAGCAAGCAGAAATTATAGATACGTTTGGGACGTATCAACATCCGCAAGCTTAATTCCCGCTCGTCCTCGAGTAGGTAAATGATAAAAAGCATAATTTCTGTGGTGACATGCCACACAACCATATAAGGACGGTTAAGTAATGCAATCAAAGCATGCAATTCAAGTCAAGTCTTAACAAGCAAGAGTCTATATTAGAATTGACAAAAGCAACAAAAGAACAAAAGGTGCAAGAGCTCTCGCTATCCGTGACTCGAATGTCTCCAGATGGTGTTTGCGTGCAAGCAAGGGATTGGGAAATACGAGAGAAAAAATAAGGTTGTTGAGAACAACTATCTACTAAAGTTTCACACTTAGTCTCCTTTGGATTCTTATCTTCACTCGTCCCCAGACCACTAGTCAGGTACAAGTCAAACTGATCCACTCCCTTTCGATATTTTGAGCACTCATGCAATGGACGAGCGTGAGCAAGAAAGTTGACACCTAAAAGGCGAAACAGAAAGAAGGTGGAGGAGGAAGACAAAAAGGTGTGAAAGGCTCACATCAATGAGGACAATCATAGGCGAGAGAAGGCCATATGATAGATATGATGTGAGGAGTAGGGATTGCCATGCAACGGATGCACATGCGAGCTAAAAGCTCTCCAAGGGAACTAGTGGGGGTGCATCTAACTTGCTTGCTCAAGAAGACCTAGAGCTCGTTTGAGGAGGCTCATCATTGGAATATACAAGCCAAGTTCTATAGTGTGAAGGTTCCCACATAGCTATATGCATGATGATGATCTCTATGGAGTACAAGGGATAGAGGATGAAGTACTACTGTGGATCTCTCAAAAGGAATAGTAGTGTGCCCCCTTCTATCTTTTTATTTCTTTTTCTCTTTTTTCTATTTTTTTCTATTTTTTTGGTGGCCTCAATGGCTCTTTCTATTTAACTCTCACTTGTCCTCTTTGGGATCTTTTGATTTTGTCCTCTTTGGGATCTTTTCCTCACTTTAGGGGCAACACTCTATATTTTACAAGAATATAGGAGATCTTTCACACTTTACAAAGGTACTCACATAAAGAAGATATAACTATCATGATGCGAATGTATGACATGTGGATCAAGTCATGAGAAGGTGGATTTTGCATGGCAATGTATCTCGGAAAGGCTATGGACATGCCTTGTAGGTAGGTATGGTGGCTGTTTTGATGAAAGATATAAGGAGGTTTATGATGACAGAGCGTATCGTGCCAAGGGTTTGGATGCACCGGCGAAGGTGGACGCTAACTCTCGGAGTGAGAAGAGAGCAATGCATGGTACCGAAGAGGCTAGAAAAAGTATAGGTGGGTGGAAGTGTCAACTTTCGAATACTCACATTAGTCCGAAGAACTCATGCACTTATTATCGGTAACTCTCAATCTAATCAGGAGGTTCACAGAGAGACAAGTACCCCGAGGAGGAGTGTATGGGGGTTTGGTTATCCTTGCACATCCTTGACTCATGGTACGTGAGTGTTCTCTAATATTCGAACCCTCCAGAGGTTAGTGATCCATCTAGTAGCTAGAGTTCTCAACAGGGGTTTTTGGTTTTCGAAAAACACACGGATTGCCCAAAATACGACATCTATCACTAATAGGCTCGAGATCTTGACACCAAAAGTTCAAACATTACTCTAATCAATACCTCAAAACTATTGCAAGTTACTACTACAAAGAGAAAAGCAACTTCAACTACCTACTTCTAGTCAAGACACAAAACTCAGTGCAACAGGCAAACTCTCTAACAAGATAAGACATGCAACCTATATAAAGTTCAACCTAAAACAAAAGAAAAGCTCTAGAAAAACTAAAGCACTACAACTAAACAAAGCAGCAGCTAAGAAAAGAAAAAGAACAACTCACAGCTAAAAGAATATGCATGCAAATCCTATGAGGAATTCTAGTTCAAGCGGAGCGTGTATCTCTCCCAAAAAAAAGAGTAAGTAAGCTGGGATCTAACTTGTTACTACAGCAAACAAAGCTAAAGAAAACTAAAAATAAAACCTAAGAGCGAGACGCTCCAAGAATAGCACATAACGCATGAAGTGATAAAAATATAGTGTAACGAGAGACGAACTGATAATTGTTGATGAAGAGGGGATGCTCGGGGGTATCCCCAAGCTGAGATGCTTGAGTCTCCTTGAATATTTATTGGGGTGCACATGGGCATCCCCAAGCTTGAGAGTTTGACACTCCAAGATCTTCTTTCATCATCTTCCATCGCACACTTGAAAACTCCCTTCATACATAACTCATTGTAGACTGATTAGAGAGGTTAGTACCCTACTAAAATAATTTTTCCTCTACTACAAATAAATATAACCTTGAAGAGCTACTGTTTCTCAAGATTTCCAAAAAGTTTTTGCAAAGAAAAAGCAAGCTTAAGGTTTGCAAAAGTAAGGAGAGACAAAACGTGGCAGAATCTGTGAAAAACAGAACAGCAGAGAGAAACGAATTTTTTAGGGATACTTCTACATCTCAAATAAAAAAACTCAGAACATACGGAAGTTTCGTAATTGTATAGAGCACGCTGTGTAAAAATTTCAGCTCAAAACCATGAACTGGGATTTTTCTGTGATTTTTCTAGTCACAAGGACAGAATCTGTTTTCTGGACAGCATGTCACAACTTTTACTTCCCTTGCCGTATGAGGCTATAAAAGGCACAAAGCTTGAAAAGTAAAGATACAATGATGTTGCTACAGTAGTAAAAATAATCAAGACCACTAAGAACAGAAGAAAAGCAAAAATAAAAACCTAAATTCTTTGCGGGCTGCCTCCCGAAAGCGATTCTTTAGAGCCATTAGCTAGGCTTAAAGCAGATAGATCAAGTCTTTTCAAGAAAATAACTAGCCCGTGTGACGGACTCAAAAGGCAACTTAATCTTTTTCCTAGGGAAGTGTTCCATCCCTTTCTTGAGAGGTAATTGTAATTTGATATTCCCCTCTTTCATGTCAATAACAACACCAACTGTGCGAAGAAAAGGATGTCCCAATATAATTGGACAAGAGGGCTCACACTCAATGTCCATAATAGTGAAATCAACGGGAACATAATTGTCATTGACAATGATAAGAACATCGTCGATCTTCCCCAAAGGTTTCTTTACGGAAGAATCAACAAGCCGAACACCAAAAGAACAAGGATCAAAAGGTTTCAATTCAAGCATATCATACATTCTTTTGGGCATAACAGAGGTACTTGCTCCAACATCACAAAGAGCATAACAAGAGAAGTTATTCAATTAGATTTTTATCATAGGATCCCAACCATCTTCTAGCTTCCTAGGTATGGAGGCTTCTAGTCTAAGCTTCTCCTCCCTAACTTTGATTAGAGTATTGGTGATATGCTCTGTGAAGGCAAGATTAAGTGTGCTAGTGTGGGGGTCTCTAGACATCTTGTGTAGGAAACCAATAACTTCAGATAAAGTGCAGTTGTCTAGGTCTAGATCACTACTATCTATCAAGGAGGTAGTGATATCATTTAAGCTCACTTGTTTGAAAGCCTCTGTATTCATAGAGGTTTCTTCGTCTATGGTTGAGGTGGTAGCATCACCATTGATAGGTCCAGTGGGACTAGGGGTATGATGGGTGCTAACAGTTTGGACATCCTCAACTACTTGGATAGTAGCTACTGTGTGGTAGGTAGGAAGGCTCTTAATTCTATCCTCTTCCTCTTTTTCTCTAGCCCATCTCTCTTTAAGTTTATCCATCATCCTAATATTTTCATTGATTTGTAACTGGATAGCATTAATAAGAGTGACCTTACTCTCCTCAAGGGGAGAGGTTCTAATTTTTAACATCTCAACATCAAGGGCTAAGTTGTCTACCTTCAAACAAATATTATCTAATTTAGCTAGTTTTTCTTCCACATTCTTGTGGAAGGCTTTTTGGGTAGTGATAAAGTCTCTAAGCATACTCTCTAGTTCAGAGGTGTGGTTCTTGTTACTAGGGTAGGTGTTGTTGTTCCCATAAGTGGATGGAAACGGTCTAGGATTAGTAGCAAAGTTGCCCCTATAAGCATTATTGTTGAAGTTGTTTCTAGAGATAAAGTTCACATCTACTTGATCCTGAGCAATCAAAGAATTTATAGGAACATCCTGAGGATCAATAGGAGCTTGCTTGGTAAGTAGAGACATGATAAGGTCAACCTTTTCATTTAGAGAGGAGATCTCCTCGACAGAATTTACCTTCTTACCAGTTGGAGATCTTTCGGTGTGCCACTAATAGTAGTTCAGCATCATCTCATCAAGTAGCTTTGTAGCAGCACCAAGTGTGGTTGACATAAAAGTTCCTCCCGCGGCCGAATCTAACAGGTTCCGCGAGGTAAAGTTCAGGCCTGCATAAAAAGTCTGGATAACCATCCAGGTAGTCAGTCCATGTGTAGGGCAGTTCTTGACGTGCTTCTTCATACGTTCCCATGCCTGGGCAACGTGTTCATTATACAATTGCCTGAAATTCATAATGTTACTCCTCAATTGAATAATTTTAGCTGGGGGATAGTACTTCCCGATAAAAGCATCCTTATACTTATCCCAAGAATCTATACTATTCTTAGGCAAGGATTGAAACCAGATTTTAGCTTCATCCCTCAAAGAGAAAGGAAAAGGCTTAAGCTTAACAATTTCACCATCTACTTCTTTGTACTTTTTCATATCACAAAGCTCAATAAAATTATTTAAATGCAAAGCAGCATCATCTCTAGCACCAGAGAATTGTTCTTTCATAACAAGGTTCAGCAAAGCAGGTTTAATCTCATAAGAAGGTGCTGAAGTAGCAGGTGTAGCAATAGGAGTGCAGATAAAGTCACTGTTGTTGTGACTAGTGAAGTCACACAACTTAGTGTTTTCATTGGAACCCATAGTAGCAGCAGGTATTTTTGGTATTTTTGATAAGGGATACAAAAGTAAAAACTGAAAGGTAAACTAACAAGACTAAAAAGCAAAGATAAAAGATAGTGTGCAACTCCCCTATCTTGTAGACTGGAGTCCCCGGCAACGGCGCCAGAAAACTTGCTGGTGGCAGGAGAGTGTTATACTCTTCAAGCCCTCGTTGATTACCCCAAGTGCAGGGTGAGAGATATAGTGCAGCGGCAAGTTTTCCCTTGGCAAAGGTACCATGGTTTGTCTCCCGTAGGACTCCGAAGGATACAATAAGGTGGTAAAGTGAACAGTGGCGCCGAGGTTGCTAACTTCACCTGTACCTGCACACAGATACAAATAACTTTGCTCCCAACGAGTACTGAGGAGTTGTCAATTCCTCCGGCCTTGCCGTTTACAAAGGATCAACGCAAGAGATAATGATAGTGGCAACTGAAAGTAAATACTGAAAGTAAATTTATGGTGTAAACAATGATATGATGATGGACCAAGGTCACGTGATTTTCACTAGTGACGTCTCTCTCCCAAAAGACGATAAAAGTGCTAGCGAGGTAAACAAATCACAGTTGGGCAATTGACAAGATTATGAAGGCACCGCAATGCTAACTATGCTGCAAAGAAAGGAAGGGCTCAAAAGCAATGGGCAGTGCGCCAAGGTAAGTAGACCGAAATCCAACTGCATCTACTACGAATCATCCACCTTGAGATATCTATCCAGAACATCTCGCTGGTATTAAGTTGCGAATCCCACCCAAAGTGTAAACTCAAAGCAACAGACAACTGCATTAAAAGAACTTTGCGTAAAGTAAACAATCCTTGCATCCGCGGATACAAGCATCGTTGTTTTATCCTTGGTGGCAACAGCACATCCCCTAGTCTCATGTTTCTTTCACTCAAGCTAGACATCAAGGGGCTGAACCCACAATCAAGCATAACGCTCCCTCTTGGAGTTGCAACAAATCACTTGGCCAAAGTAAAATACGACAACGGAGAACATGCAAGAATTTACTCAAGAACAAAATATAAAAGAGAAACAAATATATTACTCATCACAATCTGAACATAGTCTCATAATCCATCAGATCCCAACAAACTCAGCATAGCAACAACATAAAATTACAAAGGTGTCTCGATCATGTGAGGCAGCTCACGAGGTCTCGAAAGTGGAAGCACAAAGAAGGGAGAGATAGATCACATAGCTACTGGTCACGGACCCATGGTCCAAGGGAAACTACTCACGATACATACGGGAGGCGTCCATGGCTATGGATGGTCTCCCAGAGGGGGTAGCTTCTCCCGGTAGGGTGCCGGAGCAGCTTCTCCAGGCAGCCCCGATCTTGAAACGGCGGCGGCGGTACAGAGGCGAGATCGCGAAAGAGGGATCGATATTAGGGGTTTCCGTCACGGGGGGGGGGGGGGTAAATACAGGCGAAGGGGGCACCGAGAGGGGCCAGGAGGCAGTCAGGAGGGTCCCTGGCGCGACCTAGGGTGGGGCCGCGCCACCTGCCCTCCTGGATGCCTGGTGGTGGCCCTCCTTCCCTCCTTTGGTGATTCCGGAAGCTTCCGTTGCGCTGATTTTTTATCCGATTTTCCCGGATTTTTTGTAGAACTTTTAATGGCTCGAAAACCTGAAATACAAAAACAGCAGAAAACAACAACTGGCAGCTGGGTGCACTGGGTTAATAGATTAGTCCAAATATTCTCAAAAGTGTATGAAAGTTCAAGCAAAACATGGCAAAGTCACACAAAACATGCATGGAGCAAGCAGAAATTATAGATACGTTTGGGACGTATCAGGCGGCGGCGGAACAGAGGCGAGATCGCGAAAAAGGGTTCTGTCTTCGAAAGAATACCGTCACGGAGAATATATAGGCGAAGGGGGGCATGGAGAGGGCCCACCAGGGGTCCAGGTGGCCCCCTGGCGGGACCCCACCCTAGTGCGCGCCGGGAGGGCGCCTGTGCACCTGGTGGTGGCCCTCTGGCCCCACTTTGGTGATTCCGGAAGCTTCCGGTACGCTAATTTTTTATTGGATTTTACCCGAATTTTTGGAGCACTTTTAATATGGGGGAAAACTTAAATAGAAAAACAGCAGAAAACAGGAACTGGCACTGAGGTGCACTAAGTTAATAGGTTAGACCAGATCTTACATTCTTAAGAAGTTGCTCCCTACTACTACCAATTCTCTCAACATGCACACACTCCACCTCATCATGCATGACACATCATCCTCCACTAGCATATTTCTCTCAACATGAAAGCATGCTACCTCATCATCTAACATGTACGAGAAAGAACCACCTCAATATGCCACTATTCTTAATAAAAACCCACATGCAACATGTATGCATGGGAATTTTTACTTTAGTACGATATTTATATTAAATCCATATATTAGTTCAAAATTTATTGTTTCAAATATACATGCTTCATTTAACTAAACATTTTCACTGAAATATTTTGCAAAAAAGTTACGCAACAACGCGTGGGGCATCATCTAGTATGATCAAAAGTGTATGAAAGTGTATCTAGATCATAGCAATATCACACAAAACATGCATGGAGCAAGCAGAAATTATAGATACATTTGAGAGGTATCAAGCACCCACGATGTATGATTTTTGATACCTCTAAGCCCTCTTGATACTCTATCCTTGTTGGTTACCCCAAGTGGAAGGTTAGATGTAGTGTAGCGGCATATTTCCCTAGGTGAAGATACCGAGGTTGAGTTCAATCCAGTAGGACTCCGACAATGATAAGTAGGTGGTGAAGCGAGCAACGCACCGTTTATGATATTTCCCCCTTAACCTGAACCTGCACACACACAAGTAACTATGCTTCCCAACGAGTACAGAGAGGTTGTCAATCTCTCTGGCCTTGCTGTTCACAAAGGATCAACGCAACATATAATAATGATAATGATAGCAGCTAGAAAGTAAAAGCAGGAAAATAAAAGAGCATGTAAACAGTGATGAGAATATGGACCGGGGCCCTGTGATGTTCACTAGTGATGTCTCTCTCCCAACAGACGATAAAACTGCTATGCGAAGTAAACAAATCACAACTAGGCAATTGACAGGATTAAAAACGCACCGCAATGCTGTTAGACCAAGTATGTGATCAGAGGGGGAGGGGGTGAATGATCACTTCAAAATTTTGCATGAAACTATGAAGTGAAGCATAACTCAGCAACCGAAGACATTCAACAGAAAGGTAAACATTGAAGCAGAACATGATCGAAGCAGAACATAACGAATCAAAAGCATCGAATCAATTGCATTGAAGCAGATCACTGAAGCAATTGATAAACTGAATGTAAGTGCGGAAAGTAAAACGAACTCTTGACTCGGCGATGTTTGTTCGACCAGTTCACACTCTGCAAAGTGCTACGTCTGGTTGGAGGGACTTGTGATTGAACACAGGAGCTAACCTCTCTCCGTCCGTTTATCCACTGCACCAATCTCCTTGAGCTTGGTCAGTTCTTCACTCGTGGTTGATTATTGAGGAAATCACCGAAACCTTTGACAAACTGGACTTCGAGGCGACAATAACTCTTCGCTCTCTGAAGAACAACTCTCTAACCGTCTAGGAGAATTGCAGTTCTCCAAGATAAAAGGGCTAGCAAACTTCTTCCTAAGTCATAATGAATCAACTCAGATCAATAGGACTTATGCTTCGGTGGATTGGTTTTTGGTTTGCTTCGGTGGGGTTGCTCTCTCTCTCCTCTGTAAGGAATCAATCTTGGAGCATCCAACCGCCAATGAGGGCTGGGGTGGCGTATTTATAGGTGGCAATCCCTAGGTGCGAAATGACTGAAGTGACCCGATGTGACAGCTTGACACCTGTCCCCAACGGTCATATTTCCAGTCACAGCGCAACTTTACTTGCGGTCCAAGTAAAGCTGACTCACGGACTTGGTTCTGCTTCAGGAGCCGAAAGAACAAAGTCTTCGCTGGTGAAGCATTACCTAGCTCACATGAGATTTCTTCAACTCTGGCTTCTCACTGGTTTAGATTCGATCTGAGTCTTTTCATCAAAACCTTCGGAGTACATTTACTAAACCCCTCTTGATAGTACGGTTTTTCCTACGACTCAAAGAAGTAAAAGAAACTACGCAAAAACAACTAAGTCATGCGCCATCTTGATCATCTTCTTCGATGAGACGAGCTTCAGGATTCCTTATCTTTTTGGGGGTCGACCTCCATGATGAGCTTCACTCCAGAGGATGTGCTTCAGTAAAAGTATAAATCTTCGTTGAAGCTTTATCACCAACCTATAACTTCAGGAACCTAACCATATGTTTCACACTAGAAAACTTGTTAGTTCCTCTACTGTTTTGACCAACAATATCCAAAACTCATGGGGTTATAACTTTGCTCTTACAATCTCCCCCTTTTTGGACTATTGTTGACAAAACAGGCATTGATAAAAGATATGGAATTTAAGTTGAGTTGAGAGCAAACTCTAAGATATGAAGCTTATGACTCCCCCTGAATGCAAGCATTGAAGATTTGTATAATCGAAGAAAATGCTTGTTGAGGAATATCATCAATGGGAATCCTAACACATATCTTAGCGAATCAATTTGCATATAGAGAATATGACTTGAAGAATATGCAATCATCCAATGACCTGTGAACTTAAGGAAAATAACCACCTACAAGATAAAATATAGGAAGGCAACTTGCAAGCACAGGGTTATTAACATATACAATGAAGCAGTTCACAACCGAAGTAAAACGTTAAGATACAACCCAATCGAAGTGAATGGAATGTTTGTCGAATCTTAACACACGCAAACAAATCGAATCAAAACCCAAAAACCCTGCAGCGAATCTAAACTCATCGATGCCTACGTTCTCCCCCTTTTTGTCAAGAATTGGACAATAGGTTGAGAGGCAGATCGAGAGCATTTACGCGTCAGCTGCAACCCGGGGACCCTGCACATTGTCTTCGCCGGAAGAAGATGCATCGCCTGAAGTATCGCCTTCGGTCGAAGCAGGTGATTCTTCCTCGTCGAAGTCCATCGGCGCTTGAAGTAATTCAAGGTCGCTGTCGTCGAGAGGATCATCTTCGTGCTTCGAGGTATGGGAGTCTTCATCCGATAAGGTATCGGGGCGAATCTGTTCAGCAGGGTTGACGAATAAGACTTCATCAATCTTGTCCAGCGAAGGGATCTTGGGGTTGGGGCGGTCGACTGTATCATTTCTGGAAAAGTTCCTCTGCAGATGTGGATATTCCTTGAATATGCGGTCAGCTTGAAGTTTCTTCACAGAGTTAAACTTCCTGAGGCCTTTCCAAGAATGACGCTTCAATACCTTCAAGTATTGGTTGTTGTTCATGGCAATGTTTCCAACTCTGTTTATCTCATCAGACAGATGTTGCATCTGGCGCTGATTTCCTTCGATGAAGTTTTCAAGCAGTTGTTGGTTACGAATAGCAACTTCAAAGTGGTACACTTCTTTCTGGTAACGCTTCGACATGTTGCGTTCATTGATGTGCTGTCTGACTCCTACATATGTTGCAAAAGGGTCATTTGGCCGCCTGAAGATATTCATTGTATCGCGGACCGAAGGGCAGAACAGCTTCGGGTGATGCTTCGCAGTGTAATCTTCGCTGCATCCATGGTTGCAAATGGCTTGCAGCCAAGGAGCATATGGCTTCAGTTGATGTACCAATTCTGCAGCTTGCACCATGTATCGAAGAAAACAGTCCTCGAAGTCGAACACATGACCATGGGTGAGCTTCATAAGAGCATGACGAGTAGGATGAAGAATATTGGATTCTTCATTCGCTGTACTGAGAGGCATTAGTGAGTTTGACAAGATATAAAACCAAGTCTTCGATATGAACACTAAATGCTTTGGGCGAATGTTTTCTGGCATGTGATCTCCAGAGACTTCGGGATCCAATAAAGATGCAAATTCAGCTTCAGTGGGATCCGGTAACATGTGAACTTTTGCAATTTCTCCAGTGTGTCTTGGGATGTTTATGATATCCATGAATTCATCTGTATGCATCCTGAAGACTTTCCCTTGAATCATCCATTCAAGAATCCATGTGCTAGTATCTTCTGGGGTTCCAGAGACATATAGTTTGGCATAGAATTGCTTCACTAGCTCTGAATTGAATGGAGTTTCCATAGCAAATAATCCAGTCAAGTTCTGTGCTTCGACAGTTTCCACTATGTTTTCGAAGCACGTTGCAGAAGCTAGACTGTGCATATCCAACTACTTGTGTCTGAAAAGTACACCTTTCTGGCAGTAAAGCTTCGTGTACAAGATTTGCTGTTCAGCAGTCCAGAATCGAAGATCGTCAGCTGTTCTTGGTGAATCATATGGACTAGTGCCAAAGAATCGAAGCTTCTTGCGATGAACTTCAATGTCAAATTCAGGACCGTGTCTTGACGAAGATCCTTCTCCCAGGAATATGGGAAAAGTCTCTCTTGGATAGATGGAGTCCAGCTGGGTGTCCTGAGCAGGAATGCAATGCCTTCGAGCATCTGTGATTCGCCTTTGTGGTTGAGTGACGATGGCCAACTCATTTGCTTCGGCTTCAGCTTCGACTTCTGCATCTGCATTGGCTTCAGCACCAGCAGCTTGATTTTGGGCTTCGCCTTGTTTGTCTTCAGACTCCTCAACAGAGTGAGTTGAAGAGTAATCCTTTTCAGGAATGGCTTGAGGGGGTGGAGAGGTTTCTGGCGCGAAATTGTCTTGAGCAGACGGTTGAGGAGCAGGTTGAGGAGGAGGAGGAGTTGGAGCAAGGGGTGGAATGACTTCGGGGGCGGATGGCTTCGATGAGGGTTTGCCAAGTTTGATTATTTTGCATCATGGGGGCGATGCCTTTCTTGGGGCCTTCTTGGTCGGGTGATAACTTACTTCATCAGCCTCTTCGGTGTCAGCAATCAGTCGTCTCTTCCTAGGTTGCAGCTTGGGAAGAGGTGAAGCTAATTGCTTGACCATGGCTTCGCGCTTCTTTGAGTCAAGAGCCATGACTGAAGCATTGTGAGTCTTGCAGCATTCTTCAATGGCAGACTTTAACTTGTCTTGAAAGACTTGAATATTTTGCTTCGTTTGTTCATTAACAAGAGCAATCTTCTTCGAAGCAGCTGAGGCTTCGTTCTTGAAATCCTCATCAGATTCTTCATTTGCTCTCTTCTGGAATTTCTGGATCTTTGCAGTTTCTGATCTATCCCTTGAATGCAGATCTCTCAGCTGATTGTACAAAGTTTCGACCATGGCTGAAAGATTTGGTGAAATGTAAGTATCTTCAATATCTACAGCTTGGGGATTAACAGCTTCAACAAGCTTAAGGTATGTCTGACTCAGACCCAGACAGTCCCAAAGTTCACCTTCCCTAGCATCCGGGAAGTTGTGCTCACTATGTTCAGCTTCAACTTGGGCTTCGGGAACAGGAGCTGCGACTGGCTTCGTGGGAATTAACTGGTTCTGGAGCTTTGGCTTCGGGGATGGCAGCAGGCTTAGCCACAGGCTTTAACTGCTCGGTAGGAACAGGACGGCGGGGAGGCTTAGAGGACAGGGGTGCCTCGACCACTAAGTTCGTCAAATCAATGTTCCTCTTTGGAGCAGGAGGTGCTGAAGGTTCTTGGAACTTAACACCTTTAGGAGCAGTTGGCTTCGCTCCAGCCTTCTTCTTCAGAGGCATCCGAATCAGTTTCTTCTTTGGACTAGGGGGAATGGGAGAGTGTTCTGACTCATCATCTGCTTCATCAGCAGGATCTTCATTGATCGAGTCTTCAAGCTGTGCAGCTGCATCAGCTTCGTCATCGGCTTCGTGTTCAGCTTCCTCTTCTGAAGCAGGAGGAGGTGAATCACTTAGCTTCCGAAGCTTTCGCTTCTTCTGAGGCTTCGATGGTTCGGCTTCATCAAGCCCAGCAACAACAAGAGCTTTTGCCTTTTTCTCGTCTCGGATCCTCTTCTTCTCAGCCAGAATAGCAAGCCGTTCTTGCTCTTCAGGATAATCATCCGGGGTCTTGAGTGAATTTGGGTGCGGGACAGCCGGAGGCTTCGGGTAGTACTTTTTCCGGTTTGCTGCAGTGTATTGAGCGCACATGGCGGTGGTGTACCGATAAGGTGGGCTGAAAGCAAATTGCATTGCCCACTTCCAAGTTGGGATACTTTTGAACTTGTACCACCGAATAGCCCAATATCGACGAATCCTTTGCAGTCGAATCTTCCTATCATGATCTGTCTCTTCTGGCGGGGTGTCATAGCCCATCTTGAGGCGAATGGCTTCGGGAATGCCGCGGGCATTATTCACTTCCTTCGTTTTGCCTCCTTTGCCCTTCGGCTTCGGTGGCTCTGGGTAATTTTCCAGTCCTTCAACAATCGGAGACTCAATCCCCATTGCAGCCTCTTCGTCAGACATCCTGTGATTAGAAGTATAGACAAGAGGGAAACAAGGAGAGGGAATGAATAAGCACTGGCAAAGGTTTCGACCAAAACCAAAACAATTTGACAGGAGCCCAGATCAATCTCAGATTGGATGCAACTCTGTTTATGAATTTGGCTAGAACAAGTTCGAAAACAAGACCTAACCCAATCCAGTTCAGAGAACGAATCGTATCATGCGCACTGACCTGAGGAGATGGGATTGCTTAGATGCTAAGAACAGCTTTCCCAAGATGTAAAGTCCAACACGGATCAAACAGCCCTATAAACAGAAATCAAAACCCTAACAAAATTTAGATCCAAACCCTAGATGAAGAACACAGGAAACAAGATTGGATCCAAGAGGCGTTGCGTACCCTAACTTGGTGACGCAAGGCAGCTACGGCGACGGGGAGCGGAGAAGTGCTCTGCGTCGACGGGGAATGTCCACGGCGGCGGCGTTCCGGCAGTGAAGCGGCGACGGCGACGACGGGGACGAGAGCTCTGCGGTTGCTCGAGGTGGAAGATGGAGAAGTCAGAGAGAATGAACGTGGGGGAACCGTTTCGCTGGGGAATCACCTTAAATAGGCCTGACCTGGAGCGGTTGCCAGATCAAATCAAACGGTGTCCAGCGACTGACTCTTCCGATTCAACGACTAAGATGAAGTGGCGTATCGCGAGTGAATCTCAACGACCCGGAGAATACGGGGACTCAACGGCCGAAGAATAAGTCTTGACCGAGAGCAAAAACTTCGATAAAGTTGGAAACATTTGCTTCGGAACTCAATGATGCTCGAAGCAATATGCTTTCCGTTTCAATTGTGCTTATCATTCCAGATAGAAAAGATTGGGAGTAAAACAGAATGGAGGGGTAGGGTCCGAAACTTATCACTTCGAAGAACAACGAAACTAAAAGTGATAAGCATAGGGGACAAAAGAAACGAATAAATAAAGCAAACTAAAAACAAAAAGCAAATGGCAAACGAAGCGAAACTTGGACGAAGGAAAACTCAAGCGAAACTAAACAAAAAGAAACACAAACGAAGGTGAATATATACAGTGAAAAGTTTCGATCTTACTGAACATTGTGTGAGTCTAAGATGTTCAGCTCACATCTCAATGCACAAAACCTTTTCTCGTCCAATGGCTTCATGAATATGTCTGCCAATTGATCTTCAGTTCTTACATGGCTAATCTCAATGTCTTCGCGCTGAACATGATCTCGAAGAAAATGATGACGAATATCAATGTGCTTCGTTCGAGAGTGTTGCACCGGATTGTGAGCAATCTTGATGGCACTCTCATTGTCACAAAGCAGAGGGATTTTTTTTCACATAAATACCATAATCTTTCAGCGTCTGCCTAAGCCAAAGTATTTGAGTGCAGCATGAGCCAGCAGCAATGTATTCAGCTTCAGCAGTAGATATTGAGACACAATTCTGTTTCTTTGAAGCCCAACACACAAGAGATCTACCAAGAAAATGACAAGTGCCTGAGGTAGATTTCCTGTCAACCCTATCACCAGCCCAGTCTGAATCAGAATATCCAATCAAATCAAACTGAGTGCCTTTGGGATACCAAAGTCCCAAAGAAGGAGTATGTGCTAGATATCGAAGAATTCGCTTCACAGCTATATGATGCGATTCCTTCGGATTTGCCTGAAAACGAGCACAAATACAAACTGATAGCATGATGTCAGGTCTAGATGCACATAAGTATAAGAGTGAACCTATCATAGACCGAAACTTTTTCTGATCGAAGGGTTTCCCTTTCTCATCTGCATCAAGAAAATCATTAGTAGGCATGGGAGTTCTAATGGTCTTGCATTCAGCAAGATCAAACTTCTTCAGGCAATCCTTCAAGTATTTCTCTTGTGAAATAAAGGTGCCATTCTTCTGTTGTCGAATCTGAAGTCCAAGGAAAAACTTCAATTCTCCCATCATTGACATCTCATATTTCTTCGACATCATTCTTGCAAATTCTTCGCTGATCTCAGTGTTAGTACAGCCAAAAATAATATCATCTACATAAATCTGACACACAAATAGATCATTGTTATATGATCGAGTGAAAAGAGTAGGGTCAGTTGTTCCTGGTTTGAAGCCTTTCTTCAGGAGGAAATCCTTCAATGTTTCATACCACGCACGAGGTGCTTGCTTCAGTCCATACAAAGCTTTGTGAAGCTTGTACACCATATCAGGATTCTTCGAGTCTTCAAAACCTGGAGGCTGCATAACATACACTTCTTCTTCGATTTCACCATTAAGAAAAGCACTCTTGACATCCATTTGATATAGAAATATATTTTTGTGGTTAGCAAAAGCAAGCATGACACGAATGGATTCGAGACGGGCTACTGGAGCATAGGTTTCACCAAAGTCAATGCCTTCGATTTGGGTGTAACCTTGTGCTACCAATCTAGCCTTATTTCTTACCACAATACCGTCTTCATCTTGCTTGTTGCGAAATATCCACTTGGTGCCAATAACGTTGTGCTTCGTGGGATCTGGCCTTTCAAAAAGTGACCAGACCTTGTTCCTTTCGAATTGGTGAAGTTCTTCCATCATAGCCAATAACCAATCAGGGTCCTTCATGGCTTCATCATATTTTGAAGGCTCTAGCATGGAGACAAAAGAAAAGTTTCCACAGAAGTTAGCCAAACAAGTACGAGATCGAGTAGTGGGACGACCTGGTTGATTGATATCTTCGAGGATAGAATCCACATCAACTCTTCTTCGAACTCGGGATAACGTTGTATCATTTGCTTCAGGCTCAGCTTCTGCTTCAGGTTCTGCATCAGCTTCGGGATCAGCTTCACCTTCAGCTTCAGCATTTCCTTCAGGATTAGCATTTCCTTCGTTCCCTTGACCTTCTTCGTCTTGTTCATCATTTGCTTCAGGATGTTGTTTTCCAGCGCCCCGGGCTATGTGTGGGAACATTGGACCATCATCATACCTAACAGCTTGACGTTGATTGGCTTCAACAGGGCGAATCTCACCAATAGACATGGACCTTATTACTTCATCAAGAGGAGGTTCATCTAGATCATGAGGAAAATTCTCCTTTTGAGAGCCATTAGTTTCATCAAACCTTACATTTACAGTTTCCATAACTTTCCCAAAGTGAGAGTTATAGACTCTGTAAGTGTGAGAGTTTGAGCCATAACCTAGAAGAAAACCTTCATGTGCCTTAGGGGCAAATTTGGAGCTATGATTCATATCTCTAATAAAGCATGGAGCACCAAATACCCTAAGATATGAGACATTTGGTTTGTTACCAGTGATAAGCTCATGTGAAGTCTTCTTCAAGAATTTGTGAAGGTAAACCTTGTTAATGATGTGACATGCAGTATTGATTGCTTCGGCCCAGAACCTAATAGGAGTCTTGTATTCAGCAAGCATAGTTCTGGCCATCTCAATGAGGGTTATATTTTTCCTTTCAACTACACCATTCTGTTGAGGTGTATAGGCAGCAGAGAACTCATGCGTAAAACCATGATCATCAAGAAAATCTTCAATATGAGTATTTTTGAACTCAGTTCCATTATCACTTCGGATATGCTTCAGAGATAATTCATATTCTGTTTGAGCTCTCTTTGCGAATGATTTGAAGATTTCAACCACTTTGCTCTTGTCATCCAAAAAGAAAACCCAAGTATAACGAGAAAAGTCATCAACAATAACTAGACCATATTTGTTTCCTCCCAGGCTTGCATAATTTTGAGGACCAAAAAGATCCATATGAAGCAATTCAAGAGGACGAGTGGTTGTCATGATGGTCTTCGCTGAATGATGTTTCTTCGTAATTTTACCAGCTTCGCAAGCACTACAGAGACGATCCTTATCGAATTTTACTTCGCTGAGACCAACAACATGATTCTTCTTCACTAAGTTATGAAGATTTCTCATCCCTGCATGACCAAGTCTTCGATGCCATAACCAACCAGATGAAGCTTTTGCCATTAAGCAAGTGGATACAGCGGGGCCCGAAGAAAAATCAACAATGTATAGATCTCCCTTTCGGTATCCCTCGAAGACAAACGTATAGTCATCCTGTGAAAAGACAACACAACGCGAAGCAGAAAACAACACAAACATACCCATATCGCATAACTTTGAGATAGACATAAGATTATATCCAAGAGATTGGACTAGCATAACCTTGTCAATGTGCTTATCCTTCGATATGGCAATCTTACCCAAACCTAACACTTTACCTTTGTTGTTATCACCGAAGGTAATGTACTTCAGAGAAGATTGAGATAGTTTTTCTTCGATGAACAACTCCTTGTCTCCGGTCATATGATTTGTACAACCACTATCCATGAACCATTCGGATCCACCGGAGACATAGCCCTGCAGAAGAATTAGTTCTTCTTAACCACCCACAAACGAGCAGGTGACTGAGAAGACGTTGAAGCACTGGTCGAAGCAATATTAAATCGAACAGGAGTGTATTGCTTCGGTGAACCATCAAGCACACCATAAATGTAAGTCCTCTGTGAACGGTTAGCATAAGTATGAGCATATGCAATCTTAGTATGATTATTATGAGGACGATACGTGTGGTGACCAGTACGATAGTATTGCTTCTGCGGAACATTTGATTCGGTCACCAATGGATCATTTCTCGTCTCAAGAGAGTAGAAATGATTCGGTGGTACCGAAGACTTTCCCTGCATAGAATGGTTAGCAGGCAGTTTTTCCACAAGTGCTTTCTGCACCCATATCTGCCTCTTATATAATCCATTCTTTGGTGGAGTGCCTACATACACAGCTGAAACTTTTCCCTGTTCATCTTTCATGAGTTTGTAGTCTGAATCAAGTGATCCATCCACAATGACTTTGTTCATTTTGCAGTCGAAACCTGAAAGGTTAGCAATATCAATGGGTTTCTCCTTAGCTAGGACCCAAACAGTCTTAGGATACTGCTCAGGATCCCAATATGTGCCATCAGGATTTATCTTCCTCTCGAAACCAACACCTTCATTCCTGGGATTCCTGTGAAGGAGAGCCTTCCTCAGGATATCACAGAGATATTGGTGTCCTTGCACACTTTTGAACATGCCTGTTTCAAATAAGTTTTTCAACCTGAGGAGTTCCTCGGTAACAGCAGGATTTTCCTCATCGGAGGCATTAGTATCATCAATAACAATAGGAGCTTTCCCTTTGGAATCAGTTTTGCTTCGTTCCAAGCAGTCCAAACAAGGTGATTCAGTTTTATGATTTGCTTCAGAACCTTGTTGAGCCATGAGAGAGAGATTAACATTTTCCAATTCTTCATGAGCCTCTGTCAGTTTTTCGAGAGCCATTTTCCTCTGAAGAAATTCATAGGTGAGCTTCTCATAATCAACTGAAAGAAGATCATGCCGAGAGGATAATTCTTCAAACTTCTCCTTCAGAGCAACATGCTCATTAGTTAAAGTTTGACTCTTCTCAATCTCATTGATCAACAACGTTTCTGATTTCTTAATGGTTTTGCTTAGTGAATCAAGTTCATCTTGTTGAATTGAAGCAATTTTAGCAAGTTTAGCATAGCTTATCCTTGAGTCACTTTCACATGATGAATAATCAGAAGTATCATAGTTTGACTTGGATGAAGATACCTTTGCCTTGGCCATGAAGAAATATGCGGGAGTTTCATCTTCACTACTGTTGTTGGTGAAGAATGAGCTTGAAGCATTGACTGAAGCATCTGCCGAAGCAAAGGCCAAACCAGCAACACCATCTGATTCGGACCCTGAAGCAGACCTTGTGTCTTGTTAAGCTTCGGAACCAGAGGCTTCATCTTCTGAGTTCATCTCCTTTCCCAAATAGTCCTTGGCACGGTGAGAGCTGCTTCGACGAGACGAGTGAGTCTTCGATGAAGAACCCTCACGCTTCTTATGATACTTCTTCCTTTTATCATCATTAGAATCTTTCTTCTTTTCCCTTCTTGAACTAGAATCATGTTTCTTTGACTCATGACTTCTGGAGGATCTGTAAGGCTTCGATGAAGAGTCTCTGAGTGAATGCTTCGATTTGGTCTCAGCTTCCCACAGAGGGCAATCAGCAATGTAGTGACCTGGTTTCTTGCACTTGTAGCAGCAGTTATCCTTCGATGGAGAGCTTCTTGAGGATGAACGGTGATAAGAATGACTTGAGCTTCTTGAAGGATAACTCTTCTTGGGTGAAGAAAAACCTTTCTTCTGAAAGCGATTGAAGCGTCTCATTATCAGTGCTAAATCCTTTCCAATGCTTGCGGGATCATCTGATTCGACACCTGAAGCAGAACTGACTTCGGGCGAAGAATGACGCGAAGCTTTTGCTTTCAAAGCATGAGATCTCCTTCGAGAACCATTTATGTCACGTTTCTCATCTTCTTCCATTTCAAAGGTAGTGAGTCTCTCAAGAACATCAGCAGCAACAAGACGTCTGTAATCAGTCCTTTCCTTGATCATCAGCACAATGTGATCAAACGAGTCATCTAACGAGCGAAGCAAAGTTCTGACAACAGAGTGAGGAGTTATGTCATCAGCACCGAGGGAAATCAACTCATTTGCAAGAGCTGTGAGTCTGCTGTAAATTGAGTGGACTTTTTCACCCTCGAGTCTTTTGAAGCAATAGAATTTGCTTCGGAGTGTGTCAATTCTGGCATCTCTCTGAGTAGAAACACCTTCACCAATCCTTTCAAGATAGTCCCAGACACCTTTGGCCGAAGGAATATTCTTCACTTCATGATACTTTTCAGGTGTCAAGTGATTGGTGATGAAAACCCAAACTACAGAATCAAGATCAATCAGCGTTGCTTCTTCAGGGGTGATCTCCTTCTCATCAGCAACAGTGACTCCATACAAGACAACTTGCCAGGAAGTTGAGTTGATAGCCATGATATTTATTTTCATCTTGTCCTTCCAGTACGGGTAGTCCTTCCCATTGAAAATAGGAATAGGTTCGCCAGAGCGAATAGCTGCGAAATACATACTAGAAGACATACTTGAAAACACTCCAGGAGGTTAATCCAAATAAAGAGTGCCTAGCTCTGATACCAATTGTTAGACCAAGTATGTGATCAGAGGGGGAGGGGGTGAATGATCACTTCAAAATTTTGCATGAAACTATGAAGTGAAGCATAACTCAGCAACCGAAGACATTCAACAGAAAGGTAAACATTGAAGCAGAACATGATCGAAGCAGAACATAACGAATCAAAAGCATCGAATCAATTGCATTGAAGCAGATCACTGAAGCAATTGATAAACTGAATGTAAGTGCGGAAAGTAAAACGAACTCTTGACTCGGCGATGTTTGTTCGACCAGTTCACACTCTGCAAAGTGCTACATCTGGTTGGAGGGACTTGTGATTGAACACAGGAGCTAACCTCTCTCCGTCCGTTTCTCCACTGCACCAATCTCCTTGAGCTTGGTCAGTTCTTCACTCGTGGTTGATTATTGAGGAAATCACCGAAACCTTTGACAAACTGGACTTCGAGGCGACAATAACTCTTCGCTCTCTGAAGAACAACTCTCTAACCGTCTAGGAGAATTGCAGTTCTCCAAGATAAAAGGGCTAGCAAACTTCTTCCTAAGTCATAATGAATCAACTCAGATCAATAGGACTTATGCTTCGGTGGATTGGTTTTTGGTTTGCTTCGGTGGGGTTGCTCTCTCTCTCTCCTCTGTAAGGAATCAATCTTGGAGCAGCCAACCGCCAATGAGGTCTGGGGTGGCGTATTTATAGGTGGCAATCCCTAGGTGCGAAATGACTGAAGTGACCCGATGTGACAGCTTGACACCTATCCCCAACGGTCATATTTCCAATCACCGCGCAACTTTACTTGCGGTCCAAGTAAAGCTGACTCACGGACTTGGTTCTGCTTCAGGAGCCGAAAGAACAAAGTCTTCGCTGGTGAAGCATTACCTAGCTCACATGAGATTTCTTCAACTCTGGCTTCTCACTGGTTTAGATTCGATCTGAGTCTTTTCATCAAAACCTTCGGAGTACATTTACTAAACCCCTCTTGATAGTACGGTTTTTCCTACGACTCAAAGAAGTAAAAGAAACTACGCAAAAACAACTAAGTCATGCGCCATCTTGATCATCTTCTTCGATGAGACGAGCTTCAGGATTCCTTATCTTTTTGGGGGTCGACCTCCGTGATGAGCTTCACTCCAGAGGATGTGCTTCAGTAAAAGTATAAATCTTCGTTGAAGCTTTATCACCAACCTATAACTTCAGGAACCTAACCATATGTTTCACACTAGAAAACTTGTTAGTTCCTCTACTGTTTTGACCAACAATATCCAAAACTCATGGGGTTATAACTTTGCTCTTACAAATGATAACTATGCTACAAAGAAAGGACGAGTCTCAAAAGCATGGGCGGTACGCCAAAATAAGTAGACCGAAATCCAACTGCATCTACTACTAATTATCCACCTTGAGATATCTATCCAGAACATCTCGCTGGTATTAAGTTGTGAGCCCCACCCTAAGTGTATACCCAATGCAACAGACAACTGCATTAAAAAGCACTTTGAGTAAAGTAAACAATCCTTGCTACCGCGGTTACAAGCACCGTTTTCCCCCTTGTGGCAACAACACATCCCCTAGACTCATGTTTCTGTCACTCAAGCGTGTCATTGGGGGGCATGAACCCACAATCGAGCATAACGTTCCCTCTTGGAGTCACTACCTACCACTTAGCCAAAGCAATAAACAGCAACGAAGAACATGCAAGAATTACTTAGGAACAAAAATATAAAAGATAAGAACCAAATATATTACTCAATCACAAACTAAACATAGTCTCATAATCCATCAGATCCAAGCAAACTCAGCATAGCAACAGCAGAAAATTACATATGTGCCTCGATCATGTAGGGCAGCTCACGAGGTCTAAACCATGAATAACAAAGAGGGGAGGAGAACATCACATAGCTACTGATCACGGACCCATGGTCTAAGGGAAACTACTCACGGCACATCCGGGAAGCGTCCATGGTGGAGGAGAAGCTCCCAGAGGTCAATCCTCCCTCCGGTAGGGTGTCGGGAAGAGGTCTGCTGGCGCTCCCGATCTTGGAAGCGCAGCGGCGGCGGAACAGAGGCGATATCGCGAAAAAGGGTTCTGTCTTCGGGGGTTTCACGTCACGGGAAATATATAAGCGAAGGGGGGAAGCCAGGGGGGCCACCAGGGGTCCAGGCGCCTCCTGGCGCGGCCAGCCCCTAGGGCGCGCCGCCAGGGCGCTTGGCCCCCTAGTGGTGGCCCTCTGGCCCCACCCAGGTGATTTCAGAAGGTTCCTTCACGCTTATTTTTATCTGATTTTCCCGAATTTTTGGAGCACTTTTAATATGGGGGAAACATGAAATAGAAAAACAGCAGAAAACATGAACTGCCACTATGGTGCACTGAGTTAATAAGTTAGTCCAAATATGATCAAAGGTGTATGAAAGTGTATCTAGATCATAGCAATATCACACAAAACATGCATGGAGCAAGCAGAAATTATAGATACGTTTGAGAGGTATCAAGCACCCACGATGTATGATTTTTGATACCTCTAAGCCCTCTTGATACTCTATCCTTGTTGGTTACCCCAAGTGGAAGGTTAGATGTAGTGTAGCGGCATATTTCCCTAGGTGAAGATACCGAGGTTGAGTTCAATCCAGTAGGACTCCGACAATGATAAGTAGGCGGTGAAGCGAGCAACGCACCGTTTAAGATATTGCCCCCTTAACCTGAACCTGCACACACACAAGTAACTATGCTTCCCAACGAGTACAGAGAGGCTGTCAATCTCTCCGGCCTTGCTTTTCACAAAGGATCAACGCAACAGATAATAATGATAATGATAGCAGCTAGAAAGTAAAAGCAGGAAAATAAAAGAGCATGTAAACAGTGATGAGAATATGGACCGGGCCCCCGTGATGTTCACTAGTGATGTCTCTCCCCCAAAAGACGATAAAACTGCTATGCGAAGTAAACAAATCACAACTGGGCAATTGACAGGATTAAAAACGCACCGCAATGCTAACTATGCTACAAAGAAAGGACGAGTCTCAAAAGCATGGGCGGTACGCCAAAATAACTAGACCGAAATCCAACTGCATCTACTACTAATTATCCACCTTGAGATATCTATCCAGAAAATCTCGCTGTTATTAAGTTGTGAGCCCCACCCTAAGTGTATACCCAAAGCAACAGACAACTGCATTAAAAAACACTTTGCGTAAAGTAAACAATCCTTGCAACCGCGGTTACAAGCACCGTTTTCCCCCTTGTGGCAACAACACATCCCCTAGACTCATGTTTCTGTCACTGAAGCGTGTCATTGGGGGGCATGAACCCACAATCTAGCATAACGTTCCCTCTTGGAGTCACTACCTACCACTTAGCGAAAGAAATAAATAGCAACGAAGAACATGCAAGAATTACTTAGGAACAAAAATATAAAAGATAAGAACCAAATATATCACTCAATCACAAACTAAACATAGTCTCATAATCCATCAGATCCAAGCAAACTCAGCATAGCAACAACAGAAAATTACATATGTGCCTCGATCATGTAGGGAAGCTCACGAGGTCTAAACCATGAATAAAAAATAGGGGAGGAGAACATCACATAGCTAATGATCACGGACCCATGGTCCAAGGAAAAATACTCACGGCACATCCGGGAAGCGTCCATGGTGGAGGGGAAGCTCCCAGAGGTCAATCCTCCCTCCGGTAGGGTGTCGGGAAGAGGTCTGCTGGCGCTCCCGATCTTGGAAATGCGGCGGCGGCGGAACAGAGGCGATATCGCGAAAAAGGGTTCTATCTTCGGGGGTTTCACGTCACGGGAAATATATAGGCGAAGGGGGGCAGCCAGGGGGGCCACCAGGGGTCCAGGCGCCCCCCTGGCGCGGCCAGCCCCTAGGGCGCGCCGCCAGGACGCCTGGCCCCCTAGTGGTGGCCCTCTGGCCCCACCCAGGTGATTTCAGAAGGTTCCTTCACGCTTATTTTTATCTGATTTTCCCGAATTTTTGGAGAACTTTTAATATGGGGGAAACATGAAATAGAAAAACAGCAGAAAACATGAACTGCCACTATGGTGCACTGAGTTAATAAGTTAGTCCAAATATGATCAAAAGTGTATGAAAGTGTATCTAGATCATAGAAATATCACACAAAACATGCATGGAGCAAGCCGAAATTATAGATACGTTTGGGATGTATCAACATCCCCAAGCTTAATTCCTGCTCGTCCTCGAGTAGGTAAATGATAACAAGCATAATTTCTGTGGCGACATGCTAGCAAACATATAAGAACTTTGAAAGTAAAGAAATCAAGGTATGTAATTCAATTCAAGTCATAACAGACAAGAGTCCATATTGGCATTGAAACAAGCAACAAAAGAACATTAGGTGCAAGAGCTATCACTGTCCGTGACTCGAATGTCTCCAAATGGTGTTTGCGTGCAAGAAGGGGGATATGGGAATAAAAGAAAAAAGTATTTTTTGTTGAGAACTCAATCTACTAAAGTTTCACACTTGGTCTTCTTTGAAATCTTATATTGACCCGTCCCCAGACCACTAGCCAGGTACAAGTCAATTTGATCCAGTCCTTTTCGATATTTTGAGCACTCATGCAATGGATGAGCGTAAGCACGAAAGTTGACACTTAGGATGGCAAAGAGAGTAATATGGTGGAGGAGGAAGACAAAAAGGTGAGAAAGGCTCACATCAATGAGGACAATCATAGGCGAGAAGGCCAAATGATAGATATGATGTGAGGAGTCGGGATTGCCATGCAACGGATGCACATATGAGCTAAGAAAGCTCTCCAATGGAACTAGTGGGGGGTGCATCCAACTTGCTCGCTCATGAAGACCTAGAGCTCGTTTGAGGAGGCTCATCCTTGGAATATGCAAGCCAAGTTGTATAGTGTGAAGGTCCCCACATAGCTATATGCATAAATGATCATCTCTATGAAGTACAAGGATAAGAGGGAGTACTAGTGTGGATCTTTCAAAAGGATAGTAGTGTTGCCCCTTTCTCTCTTTTTATTTTATTTTTCTCTTTTTCCTATTTTTTGTATTTTTTTGGTGGCCTCAATGGCTCTTTCTGTTTAACTCTCATTTGTCCTCTTTGGGATCTTTTATTTTGTCCACTTTGGGATCTTTTCCTCACTTAAGGGCAACACTCTATTTTACAAGAAGGTATAGAAGATCTTCACACTTTACAAGGTACTCAACATAAAGAAAATGTAGCTATCATGATGTATGCAATGTATGCCTCTGCCAGTGTAGCAGGAACATGTATGACATGAAGATCAAGTCATGAAGAGCTGGATTCTGCATGGAAATATATCTCGGAAAGGCTATGGAAATGCCTTGATAGGTAGGTATGGTGGCTGTTTTAAGGAAAGATATAGGGAGGTTTAGGATGACAGAGCGTATCATGACAAGGGTTTGGATGCACCGGCGAGGTGGACGCCAACTCTCGGAGTGAGAAGAGGGAAATGCACGGTACCGAAGAGGCTAGCAAATATGAGGAGGTGGAAGTGTCAACTTTCAATACTTGCATTAGCCCGAAGAACTCATGCACTTATTAACGGTAACTCTCAATCTAATGAGGAGTTTACCAAAGAGAAAAGTAACCCAAGGAGGAGTGTACGGGGGTTTGGTTATCCTTGCGCATCCTCGACTCATGGTACGTGAGTGTACTCTAATATTCGATCCCTCAAAAGATTAGTGATCCATCTAGCAGACAGAATTCTCAAGTAGTTTTGTAGGTTTTTGAAAATAAACATGGATTGCCCAAAATACGACACCAATCACTAATAGGCTAGAGCTCTTGACACAAAAATTTCAAACATTACTCACAACAATACCTCAAAACTATTACAAATTACTACTAAAATTAAATAGCAACCTCAATTACCTACTTCAAGAAAAAACACAACTCAGTGCAACAACCAACTCTCTTAACAAGATAAACATGAAAAATAAAGAGAGTTCCATAAAAAAACTAAAAAAAAAATCCAAAGCTCTTGCTAAAGACAAACTAAAACTAGAACTAAACATGGTAGTAGCTATGAAAAGATAAAGAACACACAACAGAGAAAGATAGGCATGAAAATCCTGTGATGTGTTCTAGATTGGAGTGGAGCGTGTTGCAGGGGATCGAGAAGTCTTCGCGGGTAATAATAACCCAATTTATAGATTCGACTCAAGGGGAGCCAAAGAATATCCACAAGCTTTAATAGTGGAGTTGTCAATTCCACCGCACTTGATATACACTTACTTGCAACGAGATATTAATAGCAACTGCGATAGGGAAGTGATGATAGCAACGGTAATAGTGGTAGTGAAACAGTAATAGTAAAGAAACGAAAGTAAACAATTAGTAACCAGCAGAATTAAAACACTGTAGGCTAGGGAGATGGATGGTTGGGCGCTGCATGGATAAGACACATCATGTATTTAACTTGGGGCAAGGCACACAGAAAATCAATGATCATCTAGGCATAAATCAAACATCAGGTATGTACCCCACAGGTAGTTGTACGTGCTTGCAATAAGAACTTGCACAACATCTTTTGTCCTACCATCCCACTACGAACGGGGCCAAAAGGAACTTATGGAGATTAAGGTGCTCCTGTCAAAGAGCACCGGAACAAAGCAATAAACTCAATGGATACAGATAACGAATAGATTCTTGGGATAAGTGCAAAGATGCTTTTATAGGGAAGTACTACCCACCTGCTAAAATTATCCAATTGAGGAGTAACATTATGAATTTTAAGCAATTGGATAATGAACACGTCGCCCAAGCTTGGGAACGAATGAAATCTCTTGTTAAGAAATGCCCTACACATGGTTTGACTACCTGGATGGTTATCCAGACTTTTTATGCAGGCTTGAACTTTACCTCGCGGAACCTGTTAGATTCGGCCGCGAGAGGAACCTTTATGTCAACTACACTTGGTGCTACCACGAAGCTTCTCGATGAAATGATGACCAATTATTCCCAATGGCACACCGAACGCGCTCCAACAGGTAGGAAGGTAAATTCTGTCGAGGAAATTACCTCCCTCAATGAAAAAGTTGACTTAATTATGTCTCTACTTACCAAGCAACCCTCTATTGATCCGCATGATGTCCCTTTAAATTCTTTGGTTGCTCAAGAACAAGTAGTTGTGAACTTTATTGCTAGAAACAACTTCAACAACAATGCTTATAGGGGAAATTTTGCTAGCAATCCTAGACCGTTTCCATCCAACTATGGGAACAACAACACCTAACCTAACAACAAGAACCCCTCTTCTGAATTCGAAAGCATGCTTAGAGACTTTATCATTACCCAAAAATCCTTCAACGAAAATGTAGAGGAGAAATTAGCTAATATAGATAATCTCTCTTTGAAGGTAGAAAGCTTAGCCCTTGACATTGAGATGCTTAAAATTAGAACCTCTCCCCTTGAGGAGAATAAGGCCACTCCTATTAATGCTATCCAATTACAAATTAATGAAAATATTACGATGATGGCTAAACTTAAAGAAATATGGGCTAGAGAAAAAGAGGAAGAGGATAGAATTAAGAGCCTTCCTACACATCACACAGTTGCCACTATCCAAATTGTTGAGGACACCAATACTATTAGCACCCAATGCACTCCTAGTCCCGCTGGACCTATTAATGGTGATGCTAATACCTCAACCGTAGATGAAGAAACTCTTATGAACATAGAGGGTTTCAAACAAGTGAGCCTAGATGACACTACTACCACCTTTGATAGTAGTGATATTGATTTTGATAGTTGTACCCTCTCAGAAGTTATTAGCTTGTTAGACAAAATGTCTAGAGACCCACACACTAGCACACTTAATCTTGACTTCACGGAGCGTATCACAAATGCTCTCATCAAAGCTAGGGAGGAGAAGCTTAGAGTAGAAGCCTCCATACCTAGGAAGCTAGATGATGGTTGGGATCCTATGATCAAAATTAAATTAAATAACTTCTCTTGCTATGCTTTATGTGATGTTGGAGCTAGTACCTCCGTTATGCCCAAAAGAATATTTGATATGTTTGAATTGAAGCCTTTTGAGCCTTGTTCTTTTGGTGTTCGTCTTGTTGATTCTTCCGTAAAGAAACCTTTGGGGAAGATCGACGATGTTCTTATCATTGTCAATGACAACTATGTTCCCGTTGATTTTATTGTTATGGATATAGAGTGTGAACCTTTGTGTCCAATTATTTTGGGACGTCCTTTTCTTCGCACCGTGGGTGCGGTTATTGACATGAAAGAGGGGAATATAAAATTCCAATTCCCATTCAAAAAGGGGATGGAACACTTCCCTAGAAATAAAATCAAGTTACCTTTTTAGTCCGTTACACGGGCTAGTTATTCTCTTTCTCTTGATAAAACTTGATTCTTCTTTTGCATCATGCCTAGCTTAAAGGCATAAAAGAAAGCGCTTTCGGGAGGCAGCCCGCAACGAATTTAGGTTTTTATTTTTGCTTTTGTTGTGTCTTGATGATTGTTACTGCTGTAGCAACATCATTGTATCTTTATTTTTCAACTTTGTGCCAAGTTATAGCCTCTTACGGCAAGGGAAGTAAAAGTTGTGACATGCTGTCCAGAAAACTGATTCTGTCCTCGTGACCAGAAAAAATCCAGAAAAATACCAGTTCATCTTTTTGAGCTGAAATTTTTACAAAGTATTCTCTATACAATTATGAAACTTCCGTATGTTCTGAGTTTTTTGATTTGAGTTGCAGAAGTGCCCCTAAAAAATTCTTTACTATCTGCTGTTCTGTTTTTCACAGATTCTGCCACGTTTTGTCTCTCCTAACTTTTGCAAACCTTAAGCTTGCTTTTTCTTTGAAAAAACCTTTTGGAACTCTTGAGAAACAGTAGCTCTTCAAGAATATCTTTATATCCAGTGGGAAAAGATTATTTTATTAAGGGTACTAACCTCTCTAATCAGCTTATAATGAGTTATGTATGAAGGGAGTTTTCAAGTGTGCGATGGAAGATGATGGAAGAAGATCCAGGAGTGTCAAGCGCTCAAGCTTGGGGATGCCCCCATGCATCCCCAATAAATATTCAAGGAGACTCAAGCGTCTAAACTTGGGGATGCCCCTGTGCATCCCCTTCTCCATCAACAATCATCAGTTCGTCCTTCGTCTCACTATATTTTTATCACTTCATGCGTTATGTGCTATGCTTGGAGCGTCTCGCTCTTAGGTTTTATTTTTAATTTTCTTTAGCTTTGCTTGCTGTTCATAACAAGTTAGATCCCGTCTTACTTTGTGTGGGAGAGAAACACGCTCCACTTTCAAAATTTAGAACACATCATAGGATTTTTCCTGCTTATCTTTTTGCTGTTGTGTGTTCTTTATCTTTTCGTAGCTACTGCCATGTTTAGTGTGTAGTCTTAGTTTGTCTTTAGCAAGAGCCTTGGCTTTTGTTTAGTTTGTTGCTGGAACTCTTTTTAGTTTTCATGTTTATCTTGTTAAAGAGAGTTGGTTGTTGCACTGAGTCGTGTCTTGTCTTGAAAGTAGGTAATTGAGGTTGCTATTTAATTCTAGTAGTAGCTTGCAATAGTTTTGAGGTATTGATGTGAGTAATGTTTGAACTTTTGGTGTCAAGAGCTCTTGCCTATTAGTGATAGGTGTCGTATTTTGGGAAATCCGTGTTTATTTTCAAAACCTACAAAACTAGTTGAGAACTCTAGCTACTAGATGGATCACTACTCTTCTGAGGGGTCGAATATTAGAGTACACTCACGTACCATGAGTCGAGGATGCGCAAGGATAACCAAACCCCCATACACTCCTCCTCGGGATACTTGTATCTTGGTGAACCTCCTTATTAGATTGAGAGTTACCGATAATAAGTGCATGAGTTCTTCGGACTAATGTAAGTATTGAGAGTTGACACTTCCACCTTCCCATATTTGCTAGCCTCTCCCGTGCCGTGCATTGCCTTCTTCTCACTCCGAGAGTTGGTGTCCACCTTCGCCGGTACATCCAAACCCTTGGCATGATATGCTCTGTCATCATAAGACTCCTTATATCTTTCCTCAAAAAAGCCACCATACCTACCCATCAAGGCATTTCCATAGCCTTTCTGAGTTATATTGCCATGCAACATCCACCTCTTCATGACTTGATCTTCATGTCATACATGTTCCTGCTACACTGGCAGCGACATACATTGCATACATCATGATAGTTACATATTCTTTATGATTTTGAGTACCTTGTAAAGTGTGAAAGATCTCCTTTACCTTCTTGTAAAATAGAGTGTTGCCCTTAAGTGAGGAAAAGATCCCAAAGTGGACACAATAAAAGATCCCAAAGAGGACAAATGAGAGTTAAATAGAAAGAGCCATTGAGGCCACAAAAAAGTAAAAAAAAATAGAAAAAGAGAAAAAGAAATAAAAAGAGAGAAAGGGGCAACACTACTATCCTTTTGAGAGATCCACACTAGTACTTCATCCTGTATCCCATGTACTCCATAGAGATCATCATTATGCATATAGCTACGTGGGGACCTTCACACTATAGAACTTGGCTTGCATATTCCAAGGATGAGCCTCCTCAAATGAGCTCTAGGTCTTCATGAGCGAGCAAGTTAGATGCACCCCCACTAGTTCCATTGGAGAGCTTCCTAGCTCGTATGTGCATCCGTTGCATGGCAATCCCTACTCCTCACATCATATCTATCATTTGGCGTCTCTTGCCTATGATTGTCCTCATTGATGTGAGCCTTTCTCATCCTTTTTGTCTTCCTCCTCCACCATATTTCTCTCTTTGCCATCCTAAGTGTCAACTCTCGTGCTTACGCTCATCCATTGCATGAGTGCTCGAAACATCGAAAAGGAGTGGATCAAATTGACTTGTACCTGGCTAGTGGTCTGGGGACGAGTCAAGATAAGATTCCAAAGAGGACCAAGTGTGAAACTTTAGTAGATTGAGTTCTCAACACAAAAATATTTTTTTCTCGTATTCCCTATCCCCCTTCTTGCACGCAAACACCATTTGGAGAAATTCGAGTCACGGACAGCGAGAGCTCTTGTACCTAATGTTCTTTTGTTACTTGTTTCAATACTAATATAGACTCTTGCATGTTATGACTTGAATTGAATTTCTAACCTTGATTGCTTTACTTTTCAAAGTTCTTTTATGGTTGCTAGCATGTCACCACAGAAATTATGCTGTTATCATTTATCTACTCGAGGACAAGAAGGAATTAAGCTTGGGGATGTTGATACGTCCAAAACGTATCTATAATTTCTGCTTGCTCCATGCATGTTTTGTGTGATATTGCTATGATCTAGATACACTTTCATACACTTTTGATCTTATTTGGACTAACCTATTAACTCAGTGCACCCCAGTGCCAGTTCCTGTTTTCTGTTGTTTTTCTATTTCAGTTTTCCCCCATATAAAAAGTGCCAGAAAAATTCGGGAAAATTCAGATAAAAAATCAGCGTGAAGGAAGCTTCGCGAAGAGCCCGAGTGGGGCCAGAGGGGAGCCAGGGTGGCCCCAGGCGGCCACCCGGCGCGGCCCCACCCCTGGCCGCGACAGGGGGGCGCCTGGGGCCCCTGGTCCACCTCTGGCTGCCCCCTTCGCCTATTTATTCTCCGTCACGGGGAAACTCCAAAGACAGAACCCTATTTCGCAAACTCGCCTCTGTTCCGCCGCCGCCGCGCTTCCGAGTTCGGGAGCACTAGAAGACCTCTTCCCGGCACCCTGCCGGAGGGAGGATTGACCTCCGGGAGTCTCCTCTCCACCATGGATGCTCCCCGGATGTCTCGTGAGTAGTTTTCCTTGGACCATGGCTCCGTGATCAGTAGCTATGTGATGTTCTCCTCCCCTCTTTGGTCTTCATGGTTTAGACCTCGTGAGCTGCCCTACATGATTGAGGCACTTTTGTAATATTTCTGCTGTTGCTATGCTGAGTTTGATGGGATCTGATGGATTAAGAGATTATGTTCAGATTGTGATAGAGTAATATATTTGGTTTTTATCTCTTATATTTTTGTTCCTAAGTAATTCCTGCATGTTCTCCGTTGTTGTTTATTGCTTTGGCCAAGTAGTAGGTAGTGACTTCAAGAGGGAACGTTGTGCTCGATTGTGGGTTCATGCCCCCCGATGACACGCTTGAGTGACAGAAACATGAGTCTAGGGGATGTGTTGTTGCCACAAGGGGGAAAATAACGGTGCTTGTAACCGCGGTTGCAAGGATTGTTTACTTTACGCAAAGTTCTTTTTAATGCAGTTGTCTGTTGCTTTGGGTTTACACTTTGGGTGGGGCTCGCAACTTAATACCAGCGAGATGTTCTGGATAGATATCTCAAGGTGGATAATTAGTAGTAGATGCAGTTGGATTACGGTCTACTTATTTTGGCGTATTGCCCGTGCTTTTGAACCTCTTCCTTTCTTTTGTAGCATAGTTAGCATTGCGGTGCGTTCATAATCCTGTCAATTGCCCTTCTGTAATTTGTTTACCTCGCATAGCAGTTTTATCGTCTTTTGGGAGAGAGACATCACTAGTGAACATCACGTATCCCGGTCCATATCCTTATTACAGTTTCCACGCTATATTTACTTTCCTGCATTTACTTTCAATTGCTATCATTATCCCTTGTGTTTTACCCTTTGTGAACAACAAGACCGGAGAGATTGACAACCTCTCTGAACTTCGTTGGGAACAAAGTTATCTGTGTCTGTGTGCAGGTCCATGTCAGTTGCGTCGCTGACACCTACTTATCATCTCTGGAGTCCTACTGGAGACAAACCTTGGTATCTTCACCGAGGGAAACTTGCTGCTACGCTACATCTCAACCTTCCACTTGGGGTAACCAACGAAGGGCGAGAAGCCATCATGAAGCTGCAGCTCTAGTGACTCGATCGGAGCGCTCGGGCTTCTTCTTCCCAAGCCACCCCTTTGCTTTTCCAAAGAAACTCATTTCTGAAAAAAAAATTACAATTCACAAAAACAAGGATTTAAACAAAGTGAGTTGAGGCAAACTATTCTACTCACTTACCTAAGACATAAACTTGCATCAAATTTTGGAAAATAAATTTCTACACATGCATGCAAGCTCATATGAACAACACCAAGAGCTACTAAATACTCACAAATGAGGCCACCAATCAAAAATATAACTGGAGGGGTGTAGGAGTTACATGCCAGGGAGTATTTGCCCAAAATCTCAGCTCAAATGATGGGTCGTAGAGAGAGATTGAAATTCTGGACGGAGAGCAGCAAGAACACACAAACAAAGTGCAGAACTCGTGTTTTTGGAGAGAGAGAGAAGGGAGGAGGAAGAAGACTTACCTGGCTGGCTGCCCTGTGGGCCCCAGGCGCCCTGTGGGCGCGGCCGGGGGCCAGGCCGCGCCAGCTAGCCGCATGGGCCACTGGTGCCCCCCTGGTCAGCCCTAGGTGCTCCTGGGTCACTCCCAGCATGGAAATTTTTAATATATTTTTTCTGACAACTTCACTGTTGAAATTTTTTCGAAGTTCAAAAAGCTGTGAAACTTTCTGAAAACTTGAAGAAGTGAATAGAGTTGTGAAGTTTCAAAAACATATAAACTTGGTACAACAAGGAGAATAAAAGCTAAGGCAAATGAAAACATAACCAGCTCCACTTTTTACCCATATAAAACATGCTTACCAGCAAGGTTGATCAAGTCTTACCAACAAACCGGCGATATATAGAGCAAAAAGCCTTACCTCTCATGAAGTGATCATTGCACCTTTACTTTAATGGACATTGTCCCCACCATGATGGTTTTGTATTTGTGGTGCACATGTAGAGGACAATCCCATTCTCCAATCTTCACGGTCTCGATATTCTCTATAGAGTTGAGGCCATGCCTCTTGTCAATCTTCTTCGGAAAATACACCGTGTGTTCCTTGTCATTCACATTGAAAGTAACCATTCCTTTATTGCAATCAATAATAGCACCTGCGGTGTTAAGAAAAGGTCTACCAAGAATAATAGACAAGCTCCCATCCTCGGGCATGTCAAGCACAACAAAATCAGAAAGGATTAAATAATTAGCAACTTCAACTGGAACATCCTCACAAATACCTACGGGAACAGCTGTTGACTTGTCAGACATCTGAAGAGAGATATCTGTAGGGATTAGTTTTTCGAAACATAATCTCTTGTAAAGAGAGAAAGGCATAACACTCACTCCTGCTCCAAGATCACATAAAGTAATCTTGACATAATTATTTTTTATGGAGCAAGGAATGGTGGGTATACGTGGATCACCAAGCTTCTCAGGAATCTTGCCACTAAAAGAGTAGTTAGAAAGCATAGTAGATATTGCTTCATTAGGAACTTTTCTTTTATTAGTAACAATATCTTTCATATATCTCGAATAAGGAGGTAACTTGATAACATCAGTCAAAGGGATTTGAAGAAAAATAGGTTTCATCCACTCACAAAACTTATTATAATGCTCTTCTTCTTTAGTTTTGAGAGACTTACCTGGAAAGGGCATGGGTTTCTGTACCCATGGTTCTCGTTCCTTCCCATGTCTTCTTGCGATAAAATCTTCTCTAGTGTATTTCTTGCGTTTGTCGGGTGCTTCTTCTTCTCGAACTTCAGGTGGATCATTCTTTTCATCATCCTTTTCAGGCTCAGCACCATCTTCAGTCTCAGCATCAGAGGTAGATATACTATTTGGATCATTGGAATTGTCAGCTTCTTTGTGCTTCTTCTTCTTATTCGGAGATCTAACAATTTCTTCTTCCTGTATTTGAGAATCTTTCTCGATCCTCTTAGGATGCCCCTCCGGATAGAGAGGATCTTGAGTGCTAGTTCCCCCTCGGGTTTTAATCCCGAAGGCCTGTATATCCTCTTTGGCATTATTAGCAAGAAAATCTTTTTGCACATTAGAAATTTTATCAAGCTGAGTTTGAACCATATGAAAATGCTTCACAAGACATTTAACATCATTAACTTTTCTACCTAGAACATCAAACAAACTTTTGATAGCAAGGGAATTATCATGCAACTGACTTTGTATCCTCTCATTAAAGTGATTTTGCTTCATAATAAAATTATCAAGCTCATCTAAACATTGATCAGGAGGATTACCATGAGGAATGTCACTTGCATTGAAATCTAAAAGAGAGTGTACCTCTACCATAGGAGGGTGAGTGGTAGGCTCACACAACTTCTCGATGGGGGGTAGATTCTTCACGTCTTTAGTTTTAATACCCTTCTCTTTAATAGACTTCTTAGCTTCCTGCATATCTTCGGGGCTTAGGACAAGCATGCCCCTCTTCTTGGGTGGTGTAGGTGGTTCAGGGACGGACCAATCTTCGTGGTTCTTGGCAATCTTGCCCATTAATTCTTCTGCATTGTCCGGTGTTCTTTTCCTGAAAACACAACCAGCACAACTGTCCAAGTAGGACCTAGATTCATCAGTTAGACCAGCATAAAATATATCAATTAATTCATTCTTAGGAACTCCATGTCCCGGTCTAGCCTGGATCAGACTGCAATACCTCCCCAAGCTTTAGGGAGGTTCTCATCCTGCAACTGTGTAAAGTTATAAATTCTTCGTAAAGCAGCATGTTGCATATGAGCAAGAAAATACTTATCAACGAAAGAGCGAGCTAAGTCTTGAGGACTCCTAATGGAACCACATGGTAGTGCATCGTACCATGTTTTAGCACCTTCCTTTAAAGAGAAAGGAAAAAGCTTAGTAACATAGAAGTTTCGTATCTTCTCATCCATAGTAAACAAGCCACCTAACTCAGCGAGTTTGGTCAGGTGTGCGATAACATTATCATTTTCTCTGCCATAAAAGGGGTCAGCTTCAACCATAGATATAAGTGAAAGATCAACAGAGAAATTATAACCAGGATCATTGATGCATATAGGAGACATAGCAAAAGTAGGATCAGGAACGGTCTTGTTCTTCAGGGAGTGTTTTTCGGGAAGCTTCTTAATAGCATTAGGGTCAGAGTCGTTAAACTCTGTTAGCTCCCTGCATAAATCATCATCAAGTATAATATAATCATCATCAAGGAGTCTCTCCTTGAGTTTACTCAAATCGGGATAAGTGTAAGTCCCATCAAAAGGATAGCAAGTATCGGGAATTTCAATTCCATATTTTTTTGCAGCAGCGATCTGTTTCTCAAGAGCATGACTAAGTGAACCAATATCATCAAGAGTAGTAGAAGCATCATCAAAAGTATCGGACATAGTAACAGATTCAGTAGAGGCATCATGTGGTGGAGGTGAAGCAAACTTACTCATGACTGAAGGTGAATCAAACGTAGCAATAGTGTTCAGAACAATACATTTTCTTGTACAGGATGGTAAGATTTGGACCTTGGGGTCTTCTTTCTTACCCATAGCGGATAAATTGCAGAAGGTAAAATACTTCAAGTAGACTTGCGAATAAAGCTATGCTCCCCGGCAACGGCGCCAGAAAACAGGCTTGATAACCCACAACTGCAGGGGATCGATATAGTCTTCGCGGGTAAGAATAACCCAATTTATAGATTCGACTCAAGGGGAGCCAAAGAATATCCACAAGATTTAACAGTGGAGTTGTCAATTCCACCACACCTGAGATACACTTACTTGCAACAAGATATTAATAGCAACTGCGATAGGGAAGTGATGATAGCAACGGTATTAGGGGTAGTGAAACAGTAATAGTAAAGAAACGAAAGTAAACAACTAGTAACCAGCCGAATTAAAACACTGTAGGCTAGGGAGATGGATGGTTGGGAGCTGCATGGATCAGACACATCATGTATTTAACTTGGGGCAAGGCACACAGAAAATCAATGATCATCTAGGCATAAATCAACCATCAGGTATGTACCCCATAGGTAGTTGTACGTGCTTGCAATGAGAACTTGCACAACATCTTTTGTCCTACCATCCCGCTACGAACGGGGCCAAAAGGAACTTATGGAGATTAAGGTGCTCCTCTCAAAGAGCACGGGAACAAAGCAATAAACTCAATGGATACATGAAATCCTCAAATTATAGTCCATCCCCTTTGGTGTCCCAAGATGTCACCTTTGGGATCGCCGGTTCCAGACTATAACAGGTGCAAACAACTCATTGATAGGATCAAGAACACAAATATAATCATGAAAACACATAGGGTTCAGATCTGAAATCATGGCACTCGGGCCCAAAGTGAAAAGCATTAAGAGCAACAAGTTGAAGCAAAGATGATAAACAACAATCTAGATGATAGGCAACAAGCCCCCAACAATCTGATAAACTATTACATGATCTAACTCATCCAATCCCTACCATCCCCTTTGCCTACAGCAGGGAATTACTCACACATGGATGGAGAAGTCATGGAGGGAGGATGGAGTGGCGATGATGATGCCGATGATCTCCCCTCTCCGGAGGCCAAAACAGCCTCCAGATTAGCCCTCCCGGAGAAGAACAGAGGGTGGCGGTGGCTCCGCGATGAGAATTGGGAAAACGACTTCTGTTTCGGGGTTTTCGCGTCACGGGAATAAATAGGAGCATCGGTAGGGCACCAGTGGAGGGGGGAGGCCCCCAGGCGGCCAGAGGGCGCGGCCCCACCCCTGGTCGCGCCAGGGGGGCGCCTGGGGCCCCCTGCGCTCCCCTCTGGTCCCACTTCTGGCATCTGGCTCCTTCGGGTGCGTGGATTTTCTGGTATTTTTCTAGGAATTTTCTGGGACGTCTAAGAATCCATTTTCCTGCGCACAATAAAACCATACAGGCAGCTCTGCTGAAAACAGCGTTAGTCCGGGTTAGTTTCATCCAAATCATGCAAGAATGAGGGCAAAACAATAGCAAAAGTGTTTGGAAAAGTAGATACGTTTGTGACGTATCACGTGTTTATCTCCCACACAAAGTAAGCTGGGGTCTAACTTGTTATGAACAGCAAGCAAAGCTAAATAAAACAAAAAAGTAAACCTAAGAGAGAGACGCTCCAAGCATAGCACATAACGCATGAAGTGATAAAAATATAGTGAGACGAAGGACGAACTGATGATTGTTGATGGAGAAGGGTATGCACGGGGGCATCCCCAAGCTTAGACGCCTGAGTCTACTTGAATATTTATTGGGGATGCATGGGGGCATCCCAAAGCTTGAGCGTTTTACACTACCGGATCCTCTTTCATCATCTTCCCTCGCACACTTGAAAACTCCATTCATACATAACTCATCATAAGTTGATTAGAGAGGTTAGTACCCTTAATAAAATAATTTCGCCCCACTGGAAATAAAGATATTATTGAAGAGCTACTGTTTATCAAGATTGCCAAATTTTTTTTTCAAATAAAAAGCAAGCTTATGGTTTGCAAAAGTAAGGAAAGGAAAAACGTGGCAGAATTTGTGAAAAACAGAACAACAGGTAGTAAATAAATTTTTCGGGGTACTTCTGCAACTCAAATGAAAAAACTCAGAACATACGAAAGTTTAACAATTGTTTAGATCATGCTGTGTAAATAATTCAGTTCAAAAAGATGAACTGGTGATTTGTTTCGATTTTTTCTGGACAACATGTCACAACTTTTGCTTCCTTATCATATGAGGCTAAACTTGGCACAAAGCTTGAAAATAAAGATACAATGATGTTGCTACAGTAGTAACAATCATCAAGACCACTAAAAACAGAAGTAAAAACATCTTGGGTTGCCTCCCAACAAGCGCTTTCTTTTACGCCTTTAAGCTAGGCATAAAGCAAAAGAAGAATCAGTTTTATCAATAGTGAGAGAGAATAGCTTGCCCGTGTAACGGACTCGAAAGGTAACTTGATTTTCTTTCTAGGGAAGTGTTCCATCCTCTTTTTGGGAGGGAATTTAAATTTTATATTCCCCTCTTTCATGTCAATAACAACACCAATGGTGCGAAGAAAAGGACGTCCCAAATAATTGGACATAAAGGTTCACACTCTATATCCATCATAATAAAATCAACAGGAACTTAATTGTCATTGACAATGATAAGAACATCGTCGATCCTCCCCAAAGGTTTCTTTACGGAAGAATCAACGAGACGAACACGAAAAGAACAAGGATCAAAAGGTTTTAATTCAAACATGTCATACATTCTTTTGGGCATAACGGAGGTACTAGCTCCAACATCACATAAAGCATAGAAATAGAAGTTATTCAATTTAATTTTTATCATAGGGTCCCAACCATGATCTAGATTCATAGGTATGGAGGCTTCTATTCTAAGCTTCTCCTCCCTAGCTTTGATGAGAGCATTAGTGATATGCTCCGTGAAGGCAAGATTAAGTGTGCTAGTGTGGGGGTCTCTAGACACTTTGTATAGCAAGCTAATAACTTCTAAGAGGGTACAACTATCAAAATCAATATCACTACTGATACGTCCAAAATGTATCTATAATTTCTGCTTGCTCCATGCCTCTTTTGTGTGATATTGCTATGATATTGATGAACTTCCATACAGTTTTGATAATATTTGGACTAACCTATTAACTCAGTGCACCCCAGTGTCAGTTCCTGTTTTCTGCAGTTTTTCTATTTCAGGTTTCCCCCATATTAAAAGTGCTCCAAAAATTCGGGAAAAATCCAATAAAAAATCAGCGTAGAAGAAGCTTCGGGAATCACTGAGGGGGCCCAGAGGGACCCACCAGGACCCCAAGCGCTCTCCCGGCGCACCCTAGGGTGGGGCCGTGTCAGGGGGCTGCCTGGACCCCTGGTGGCCCCCCTGGCTTCCCCCCTTCGCCTATTTATTCCTCGTGACGAGAAACCCCTGTGACGGGAACCCTTTTTCGTGATCTCTCCTCTGTTCCGCCGCCGTCGCGCTTCCAAGAACGGGAGCACCAGAAGACCTCTTCCCGGCACCCTGCCGGAGGGAGGAACCACCTCCAGGAGCTTCTCCACCACCATGGATGCTTCCCGGATGAACCGTGAGTAGTCCACCTTGGACCATGGGTCTATGATCAGTAGCTATGTGATGTTCTCCTCCCCTCTTTGTTCTTCATGGATTAGACCTCGTGAGCTGCCCTACATGATCGAGGCACATATGTAATATTTCTGCTGTTGCTATGCTAAGTTTGCTGGGATCCGATGGATTATGAGATTATGTTCAGATTGTGTTTGAGTAATATATTTGATTCTCCTCTTTTATATTTATGTTCTAGAGTAATTCTTGCATGTTCTCCGTTGCTGTTTATTGCTTTGTCCAAGTAGTAGGTAGTGACTCAAAGAGGGAGCGTGACGCATGATTGTGGGTTTGTGCCCCCCGATGACTAGCTTGAGTGACAGAAACATGAGTCGAGGGGATGTGATGTTGCCACAAGGGGGAAAAACGGTGCTTGTACTTGCGGGTGCAAGGATTGTTTACTTTACGCAAAGTTCTTTAATGCAGTTGTCTGTTGCTTTGAGTTTACACTTTGGGTGGGATTCGCAACTTAATACCAGCGAGATGTTCTGGATAGATATCTCAAGGTGGATGATTAGTAGGTAGATGCAGATGGATTTCGGTCTACTTGTCTTGGCGTAGCGCCCATGCTTTTGAGCCTCTTCCTTTCTTCATAGCATAATTAGCATTGGTTTGCGCACATAATCCTGTCAATTGCCTAGCTGTAATTTGTTTACCTCGCATGGCTATTTTATCGTCTTTTGGGAGAGAGACATCACTAGTGAACATCATAGGACCCCGGTCCATATTACCAATATTGTTTATACCCGCTATCAATTTACAGCTTTATTTACTTTTCCGTTGCTATCACTATCATTATTATCCCGTGCGTTTTATCATTTGTAAACAACAAGGCCGGAGGAATTGACAACTCCTCTGTACTCGTTGGGAAGCAAAGTTATTTTTTGTGTGTGCAGGTCCAGGTGAAGTAAGCAACCTTGAGTTGTGAACGGCGCCATTGTTCACTTCACCACCTTCTTGTATCTGTTGGAGTCCTATTGGTTCGACATTCAACCTTAGCATCTTCGCTAAGGGAAATTGCTGCTATCTACATCTCAACCTTCCACTTTGGGTAACCAACGAGGGGGCATTAATTCATACCATCAACTACTATCAAAGGTGGTAGTAGTGTCATCTAGGCTCACTTGTTTGAAACCCTCTATGTTCATAGGAGTTTCTTCTTCTGCGGTTGAGGTATTAGCATCACCATTAATAGGTCCAATGGGACTAGGCCCGTGTTGGGTGCTAATAGTTTGGGTGTCCTCAACAATTTGGATGGTAGCAACTGTGTGGTGTGTAGGAAGGCTCTTAATTCTATCCTCTTCCTCTTTTTCTCTAGCCCATCTTTCTTTAAGTTTAGCCATCATCCTAATATTTTCATTAATTTGTAATTGGATAGCATTAATAGGAGTGGCCTTCCTCTCCTCAAGGGGAGAGGTTCTAAATTTAGGCATCTCAACATCAAGGGCTAAGCTATCTACCTTCATAGAGAGATTATCTAATTTAGCTAATTTCTCTTCTACATTATTATTGAAGGCTTTTTGGGTAGTGATAAAGTCTCTAAGCATGCTTTCTAGTTCAGAAGTGGGGTTCTTGTTGCTAGGATAAGTGTTGTTGTTCCCATAGTTGGATGGAAACGGTCTAGGATTATTAGAAAAATTTCCCCTATAAGCATTGTTGTTGAAGTTGTTTCTAGCAATAAATTTCACATCTACTTGTTCCCGAGCAACCAAAGAATTTAAAGGAACATCATGAGGGTCAATAGAGGGTTGCTTGGTAAGTAGAGACATAATTAAGTCAACTTTTTCATTTAGAGATGTAATCTCCTCGACAGAGTTTACCTTCCTACCTGTTGGAGCGAGTTCGGTGTGACATTGGGAATATTTGGTCATCATCTCATCTAGGAGTTTCGTGGCAGCACCGAGTGTAGTTGACATAAAGGTTCCTGCCGCGGCCAAATCTAACAGGTTTCGCGAGGTAAAGTTCAAGCCCGCATAAAAAGTCTGGATAACCATCCAAGTAGTCAAACCATGTGTAGGGCATTTCTTAACAAGAGGTTTCATACGTTCCCAAGCTTGGGCAACTTGTTAATTATCCAATCGCTTAAAATTTATAATGTTACTCCTCAATTGGATAATTTTAGCAGGTGGGTAATACTTCCCAATAAAAGCATCTTTGCACTTGTCCCAAGAATCTATGTTATTCCTAGGCAAATATTGAAACCATATTTTAGCTTCTCCCCTTAAAGATAAAGGAAAAAGCTTGAGCTTAACAACATCACCTTCTACTTCTTTGTACTTTTTCATATCACATAACTCAACAAAATTATTCAAGTGTAAAGCAACATCAGCGCCAGCACCAGAGAATTGATATCTCATAACAAGGTTTAACAAAGCAGGTTTAATTTCATAAGAAGTAGCCGAAGTGGCAGGTGTGGCAATAGGAGTGCAGATAAAGTCTTTGTTGTTGCGACTATTGAAGTCACACAACTTGGTGTTTTCAGTGGAACCCATAGTGGCAGCAAGTGTGGCAGATTTTTTTGTAATTTTTGATATAGGACACAAAGATAAAAACTGAAAGGTAAACTAACAAGACTAAAAAGCAAAGGTAAAAGATAGTGTGCAACTCCCCTAGCTTAGCACTCGGAGTCCCCAGCAACGGTGCCAGAAATTTTCTTGATACTCTATGCTCGTTGGTTACTCCAAGTGGAAGGTTAGATATAGTGTAGTGGAAAATTTCCCTCGGTGAAGATACCGAGGTTGATTTCAATCCAGTAGGACTCTGGCAATGATAAGTCGGTGGTGAAGCGAGCAACGCGCCGTTTGAGATATTACCCCCTCAACATGAACCTGCACACACACACACAAGTAACTTTGCTTCCCAACGAGTACAGAGAGGTTGTCAATCTCTCCGACCTTGCTGTTCACAAAGGATCAATGCAACGGATAATAATGATAATGATAGCAGCTAGAAAGTAAAAGCAGGAAAATAAAAGAGCACGTAAACAGTGATGAGAATATGGACCGGGGTCCCGTGATGTTCACTAGTGATGTCTCTCTACCAAAAGATGATAAAACTGCTATGCGAGGTAAACAAATTACAGCTGGGCAATTGACAGGATTAAAAATGCACCGCAGTGCTAACTATGCTACAAAGAAAGGATGGGGCTCAAAAGCATGGGCGGTACGCCAAAATAAGTAGACCAAAATCCAACTGCATCAACTACTAATTATCCACCTTGAGATATCTATCCAGAACATCTCGCTGGTATTAAGTTGCGAGCCCGACCCTAAGTGTAAACCCAAAGCAACATACAACTGCATTAAAAAGCACTTTGCGTAAAGTAAACAATCCTTGCAACCGCGGTTACAAGTACCGTTTTTTCCCCCTTGTGGCAACAACACATCCCCTAAACTCATGTTTCTGTCACTCAAGCGTGTCATCGGGGGGCATGAACCCACAATCGAGCATAACGTTCCCTCTTGGAGTCACTACCTACTACTTGGCCAAAGCAATAAACAACAACGCAGAACATGCAAGAATTACTTAGGAACAAAAATATAAAAGATAAAAACCAAATATATTACTTAATCACCAACTGAACATAGTCTCATAATCCATCCGAACCAAGCGAACTCAGCATAGCAACAACAGAAAATTACATATGTGCCTCGATCATGTAGGTCATCTCACGAGGTCTAAACCATGAAGAACAAAGAGGGGAGGAGAACATCACATAGCTACTGATCACGGACCCACGGTCCAAGGGAAACTACTCACGACACATTCGGGAAGCGTCCATGGTGGAGGGGAAGCTACCGGAGGTCAATCCTCCCTCCGATAGGGTGCCGGGAAGAGGTATGCTGGCGCTCCCGATCTTGGAAGCGCGGAGGCGGCGGAACAGAGGCGAGATCGAAAAAAGGGGTTATGTCTTTGGGGGTTTCGCGTCACGGGAAATATATAGGCGAAGGGGGAAGCCAGGGGGCCCACCAGGGGTCCAGGCGCCCCCTGGCGCGGCCAGCCCCTAGGGCGCGCCACTAGGGTGCCTAGGCCCCTGGTGGTGGCCCTCTGGCCCCACCCAGGTGATTTCGGCAGGTTCCTTCATGCTGATTTTTTATCTGATTTTCGTTGGAGAACTTTTAATATGGGGGAAACCTGAAATAGAAAAACAACAGAAAACAGGAACTGGCACTGTGGTGCAGTGAGTTAATAAGTTAGTCCAAATATATTCAAAAGTGTATCTAGATCATAGCAATATCACACAAATCATGCATGGAGCAAGAAAAAATTATAGATACGTTTGGGACGTATCACCTCTCTCTCCTCTCAGAGGTCACATGCGCTGATCCGTGCCACGACGCAAAGATAGCACGACCACCACCAACAAGCATCGTACATGCGGGACGATCACGACCACTGTTGTGGGCACCTCTCGGGCCAAGCCTAACCTCGCATACCCGAAGGGAAGCTTCGATCCACCCCGGGCTCCAAGATGACCCGCCCGAGCACGAGCCCTAATGCAAATTGGCACGCACATCATCACAACCACCGCACATATTCCTCCTGATATCCACCTCTCTAGTTGGTTCTTGTTCCCCCATCCTCATATAGACCACACTTGATTTGGAGCTACCCAGACAGAAATCGGAGTTGCTTCCCCCCGCTCGATCCTTCTGCCCTGAGCTCCTTCTAGGGATGCCCGCATCCACTCCCCCCATTGCTTGGAGGAGTCCACCGGAGGGTCACAAATGCCTTGCACATGCACCAACCTGCCACACTCAAAGAAGAAATGTGGAATATTTTCAAAATTAAAATCAAACCAAGTGCCTTCAGGATCTTTCGGTGAAGTCCGAAGAAAAACCCCACGGACCAACGACTCATAGACTGAAATTTTTTCTCGCACTATGAGGTATTTGACTTTGGATAGCCCATCCTTCACATCTACCCTCGCAACCTCACCCAACCTATCACTTAGCGTGAAGCCAAATTCTTACGAGCGGTAATAAATTAGGAGGTCGATGCAGTGGGCGGTTCCATCGCAATCCTCTCCCCATTGGAAACTACCTCTAAATGAACAAGAACGACCAAAGGGAGATGGGGTATCTAAAAAAATTCTATGGAAATTTGCTCGAGATAAAACACTGCAACGAAATAAAACTAGCAGCAAGATAGAAAAGTAACTCGCACATCTGAACCAAAGGCAAACTTGAAGGGAAACATGATGATTCGTGTCGAGTCAAAGACAAACATCGAAGGAAAACTAGGCAACAAGCAAACTATTTCTACACATAATGTAAACGTTGAAATTAAAACGAGCCTATTGATGCAACGATGTTTGGCAGACCAGTTCACACTCTACCAAGTGCTACGTCTGGTTGGAGGGACTTGTGATTGAACACAAGAGTAAACCTCTCTTCGTCCTATTATCCACAACACCAAACTCCTTGTGTAAGAGAAAGTTTCCCCCCTTAGGTTTTGGAGATTGTTGGACAAAGCAGTAGAGGAAATAATATTGTTTTCGAGTATAAACATATATCTAGGTTCCTGTAGGATGGAGTTTGCATGTAAAAGATCAAAGGACAACTCATTGCAGCAAGGCTGCTACATTACACCGAAGCCTTTGATGGAGGACAACCCCTAAAAATGTCTTCATAGAAGAAGGTGCTCTCGAGCGAAAACGCAACGAGGAGAAAACTGAATCTGGATGAAGACTTAGTCTTTTTACTAGTTTCTCTTTTACGTTCTTGAGTTGTAGGAAAAAACGTACTATCAAGAGGGTTTTGCTAGTTGAAATCTTGGTCAAAGTGAGTTTGCTCGTCTCAACTTAAAACCCAGAGAGACAGTCTACCGAGATAAATCTCACTGAGTTGAGTTATCAGTCGAAGGAAAAGTCATCGCACTTTGTGCCTCCGAGAGATAACTCATTCGCTGAGTCAGCTTTCTTGCTCCGCAAGGAAAGTTGCGCATTGATGACAAATCCGACGATTGTGGACACGCGTCAAGCTGTCGCATCGGGTCACTCCAGTCATTTCGCCATTGGGATCGCCACCTATAAATACCCCGAACCCTCCCGCCATTTGCGGCTAGCAGCTCCACTAAAATTCTTAGACACAAGAGCTGTGAGCATCCAAAGAAAGATCTCGAGAGAAAACCCAAGTCCCATACTGAATTGAGAAATTCACACAGACTTAGGTTGATATTAGCTGACCTTTTTATCTTGGAGATCTGTAGGTCTCCTAGATGGTTAGGCGTCGCCTGTGAAGCAGTCGAAGAGTAATTGTCTCCGTTGAAGGAAGTTTGTAAGGTTTTAGAGATTTCCTGAATCATCTACCGCGAGTAAGAGCTAGACAAACTCGAGGAGTTTTTTGCAGTGGAGAATAGGACGGAGAGAGTTTTTCTCCAGATGTTTGATACATCCAAAATGCATCACTATTTTATATTGTAATTTAACCCTATTCATTGATATATTCCACTTTAAAGTATTGTTCTTATGTTGTTTTGGCTTGCTTTACACAGTTTGCAACTTTCCGGTGCCGAAGCAGCAGAAGCAGAATTCAGCGGTGAAAAGTGGACATCAAGTTGCTAAATCAGATCAACTCCAAATTTGATGAAAACTGACGGAGATTGTTTTTATGAAGATTCATGGGAGATCACCGAAGAGGGACCAGAGGGGACCCACCATGCAACCAGAAGGGTGCCTGGCGCGACCCCCCTGGTCCCGGAAGGACCACTATCCTCTTCCCTTTATTGATCATAGGAAGTTGAACAAGGCCACCCAGAAGGACCACTATCCTCTTCCCTTTATTGATCAGATGCTTGAGCGGCTGTCTAAAAACACCCACTTTTGCTATCTTGATGGGTATTCTGGCTTCTCTCAGATTCATGTTAACACCGCGGATCAAGAGAAGACCAATTTCACGTATCCTTACGGTACTTATGCTTATAGGCGTATGCCTTTTGGTTTGTGTAATGCACCTGCTACTTTTCAGAGGTGTATGTCTGCTATATTTCATGGTTTCTGTGAGGAGATTGTGGAGGTCTTCATGGACGACTTTTCTGTCTATGGAACCTCCTTTGACCACTGTCTCCACAATCTTAATAAAGTTTTGCAGAGATGTGAAGAGACAAATTTGGTGCTTAATTGGGAGAAGTGCCATTTCATGGTTAACGAAGGTATAGTTCTTGGTCACAATATTTCCGAAAGGGGAATTGAAGTGGACAAGGAAAAGATTGAAGCTATTGAAAGGATTCCCTATCCAAGGGACATCAAAGGTATTCGTAGTTTTCTCGGTCATGCTGGTTTCTATAGAAGATTTATCAAGGACTTTTCTAAGACCTCGAGACCCCTCACCAATCTTCTCCAGAAGGACGTTCCTTTTGTATTTTATGAAGATTGTAAGGAAGCTTTCGAAGTTCTTAAGAAAGCTTTGATAACCGCTCCTATAGTACAACCACCTGACTGGAATTTTCCCTTTAAAATTATGTGTGATGCTAGTGATTTTTCTGTTGGAGTTGTTTTAGGACAAAGGGTTGATAAGAAGTTGAATGTTATACACTATGCTAGAAAAACCCTTAATAGTGTTCAAAAGAATTATGCTACTACTGAGAAGGAATTCTTGGCAGTGGTGTTTGCTGGTGATAAGTTTAGGCGGTATATTGTTGATTCTAAGGTTATTATTCATACTGACCATGCTGCCATTAAGTATCTTATGCAGAAAAAGGATGCCAAACCAAGGCTCATAAGGTGGGTACTCCTTCAAGAATTTGATTTGCAGATTGTCGATAGAAAAGGATAAGACAATCCGGTGGCGGGCAACCTTTCAAGAATGGAAGACATTCCGCACGATCCTATTCCAGTCAACGACAGTTTTCCAAATGAACAACTCGCTTTTGTAAAAGTACAATCTCATTCCGATCCTCGGTTTGCAAATTATGCTAATTTTATCGTTGCAAAGTTTTTGCCTCCAGGTTTTACATTTCAGCAGAGGAAAAAATTCTTCACGGATTTGAGGCATTACTTTTGGGATGACCCATATCTTTATAAAGAAGGTGCAGACGGGATCGTAAGAAGGTTTATACCGGAGCACGAGCAGAAAGACATTCTTCGACAATGTCACGATAGTCCCTATGGAGGACATCATGCCGGTGAGAGGACCACACATAAGGTTCTCCAATCAGGTTTTTATTGGCCTACTCTCTTTAAGGATGCTAGAAATTATGTTTTATCTTGTGATAAGTGTCAGAGAGTTGGTAACATTAGCAGGAGAAATGAGATGCCTATGAATTACTCACTAGTAATCGAACCTCTCGATTGCTGGGGTTTTTATTTTATGGGTCCTTTTCCTCCTTCACACAAGTACACACACATCTTAGTTGCTGTAGATTATGTAACTAAGTGGGTTGAAGCTATTCCCACTGAGAGTGCTGATTACAAGACATCTTTTAAAATGCTCAAGGATGTGATTTTCCCCAGGTTTGGTGTACCAAGGTACCTCATGACAGATGGAGGGTCACACTTCACGCATGGAGCTTTTAGGAAAGATCTAGCCAAGTACGATGTCAATCATAAAATTGCTTCACCATACCATCCTCAAAGTAGTGGGCAAGTTGAGCTCACCAATAGAGAGATCAAGTTGATCTTACAGAAAACAGTAAATAGTTCTAGAAAGGACTGGTCAAAGAAGTTAGGAGATGCTCTGTGGGCGTATAGAACTGCTTACAAAAACCCCATGGGCATGTCTCCATATAAGATGGTCTATGGCAAATCTTGCCATTTGCCATTAGAGTTAGAGCACAAAGCTTTCTGGGCTGTCAGAGAGCTGAATGCTGACCCAAGCTGGTGAAAAGCGTCTCATGAACTTGACTTCTCTAGATGAGTGGAGAAGTGAAGCTTGCGAGAGTGCTAAAATGTTCAAATAAAAGGTAAAGAAGTGGCACAATAAAAGGATTCTGAAACGTGAATTTAATGTTGGTGATAAAGTTTTGTTATTTAGATCTCGTTTCAGGTTTTCTCCATGTAAACTACTTTCCAGATGGGAAGGACCTTTTCATATCGAAGAAGTATATCGGTCCGGTGTAATCAAGATTAACAATTTTGAAGGCACCAAACCTCAAGTTGTGAATGGACAAAGACTCAAGCATTACATGGCAGGTGATCCTATCAATGTGGATGTAAATATGATATACACAACATCTCATGAAGAACATGTTGCAGCTTAGTTTCAGACACCGACAGGAGCAGAATAAGAAAAGGTATGTATTACGGTAAGGAAACATCGCGAACATCAATAAAAGTTTATTTTTCGAAGTTTTTGCAAAATTAGGAAAACTCCAAGCCCAAGTGGAGCCGAAGAGGAGCTCCAGGAGGCCCAGGAGGCCTCCCGGCGCGCCCCCCTCCTGGCCGCGCCAGGCACGCTCCTGGGAGCCCCGGACTCCGACTCCGACTCCGCCTTGGCTTGAAACCTTCCTTCTGTTGCGGAAATTTTTGCTATATATTTGCCCGGATCGTCCCGACACCGTATCTCTTGATTTCGCGTGTTTTCTTTCTCGGTATGTTTCTGCCAGAAAAACTTTCAGCAGACCTAGGTGCCATGGCTTCCCCAAGTTCCCCCAAGGACAAGTTCGTCGTCAATGTCATCAACCCTTACCTCGCAGAGGTGAGGAAGCACCCCCAGATCCTTCGTGTGGAGGATGGTGTCCTCCACAAGGAAGATCTTAAGGGACCAGTCAAGGAAGGGAGCACTGATGGCTTCTCTCCCCTCGTTGGTTACCCAAAGTGGAAAGTTGAGATGTAGACAACAGAAAATTTCCCTCGGTGAAGATACCAAGGTTTGTCTCCAGTAGGACTCCGACAATGACAGGAAGGTGACAACGGCGCTAGCAATTAAGCGGTTGACGTCGACATGCACACGCAACAGATAACTTTGCTCCCAACGAGTTCAGAGAGGTTGTCAATCCATCCGGCCTTGTTGTTTACAAAGTATCAAACACACTGGATAATAATGATAGTAATAGCAACAGAAAAGTAAATAAAGCAGAAAATAAATAGTGGGTGTAAACAGTGTTGGAAATATGGACCGGGGTCCCATGATGTTCACTAGTGATGTCTCTCTCCCAAAAGACGATAAAATAGCCATGCGATGTAAACAAATTACAGCTGGGCAATTGACAGGATTATGTGCGGAAACCAATGCTAACTATGCTATATAAGAAAGGAAGAGGCTCAAAAGCATGAGCGGTACGCCAAGACAAGTAGAACGAAATCCATATGCATCTACCTACTAATCATCCACCTTGAGATATCTATCCAGAACACCTCGCTGGTATTAAGTTGCGAATCCCAAAGTGTAAACTCAAAGCAACAGACAACTGCATTACAGAACTTTGCCTAAAGTAAACAATCCTTGCACCCGCAAGTACAAGCACAGTTTTTTTCTCCCTTGTGCTAACAACACATCCCCTAGACTCATGTTTCTCTCACTCAAGCTAGTCATCAGGGGGCATGAACCCACAATCATGCATAACGCTCCCTCTTGGAGTCACTACCTACTACTTGGCCAAAGCAATAAACAGCAATGGAGAACATGCAAGAATTACTGAAGACCATAAATATAAAAGAGGAGAATCAAATATATTACTCAATCACAATCTGAACATAGTCTCATAATCCATCAGATCCCAGCAAACTCAGCATAGCAACAACATAAGGATTACATATGTGCTCGATCATGTAGGGCAGCTCACGAGGTCTAAACCATGAAGAACAAAGCGGGGAGGAGAACATCACATAGCTACTGATCATAGACCCATGGTCCAAGGTGGACTACACAAGGTTCATCCGGGAAGCATCCATGGTGGTGGAGAAGCTCCCGGAGGTGGTTCCTCCCTCCGGCAGGGTTCCGGGAAGAGGGCTCCTGGTGCTCCCGATCTTGGAAGCGCGGCGGCGGAGGAACAGAGGGGAGATCACGGAAAAGGGTTCTGTCCTCGAGGGTTTCGGGACGAGCAGGATATATAGGCGAAGGGGGCAGCCAGAGGTGGACCAGGGGTCCCAGGCGCCCCCCTGGCGCGGCCTAGGGGTTGTCCGCGCCGGGTGGCCACCTGGGCCACCCCTGGCTCCCCTCTGGCCCCACTTGGGCTCTTCCCGAAGCTTCCTGTACGCTGATTTTTCCTATATTTTTCCCGGAATTTTTCTAGCACTTTAAGTAATGGGAAAACCTGAAATACAAAAACAACAGAAAACAGGAACTGGCACTGGGGTGCACTGAGTTAATAGGTTAGTCCAAATATGATCAAAAGTGTATGTAAGTGCATCAATATCATAGCAATATCAAACAAAAGAAGCATGGAGCAAGAAAAAATTATAGATACGTTTTGGACGTATCAACATCCCCAAGCTTAATTCCTGCTCGTCCTCGAATAGGTAAATGATAACAAGCATAATTTCTATGGTGACATGATACCAACCATATAAGAACTTTTTAAGTAAAGCAATCAAGGCATGTAATTCAATTCATGTCATAACAGGCAAGAGTCTATATTAGCATTGAAACAAGCAACATAAGAACATAAAGGTGCAAGACCTCTCGCTGTCCGTGACTCGAATGTCTCCAAATGGTGTTTGCGTGCAAGAAAGGGGATAGGGATATACGAGAGAGTAAAACATACTTTTTATTGTTGAGAACTTAGTCTACTAAAGTTTCACACTTGGTCTTCTTTGGAATCTTGTCTTGACTCATCCCCAGACCACTAGCCAGGTACAAGTCAAAATGATCCACTCCCTTTCGATATTTTGAGCACTCATGCAATGGATGAGTGTCAGCAAGAAAGTTGACACTTAGGATGGCAAAGAGAGAAGAATGATGGGGGAGGAAGACAAAAAGGTGTGAAAGGCTCACATCAATGAGGACAATCATAGGCGAGAGAAAGCCAAATGATAGATATGATGTGAGGAGTAGGGATTGCCATGCAACGGATGCACATATGAGCTAAGGTAAGCTCTCCAATGGAACTAGTGGGGGTGCATCCAACTTGATCGCTCAAGAAGACATAGAGCTCATTTGAGGAGACTCATCATTGGAATATACAAGCCAAGTTATACAGTGTGAAGGTCCCCACATAGCTATATGCATGAATGATAATCTCTATGGAGTACATGATATAAGATGGAGTACGAGTGTGGATCTCTCAAAAGGAATAGTAGTATGCCCCCTTCTCTCTTTTTATTTCTTTTTCTCTTTTTTCGTTTTTTTTGTATTTTTTGGTGGCCTCAATGGCTCTTTCTATTCCTCTCATTTGTCCTCTTTGGGATCTTTTGATTTTGTCTTCTTTGGGATCTTTTCCTCACTTTAGGGGCAACATTCTATATATTACAAGAAGTATAGAAGATCTTTCACACTTTACAAAAGTACTCAACATAAAGAAAATGAAACTATCATGAAGTATGCAAATGTATGCCTCTACCAGTGTAACAGGATATGCAATGATACTAGCGCGTCATGTAGCAATGATTAGGGCAAGGCCCAACTAGCATGCGGCTCATCGATCAAGCAAAAGCATGTATGACATGAAGATCAAGTCATGAGAAGGTGGATGTTGCATGGCAATGTATCTCGGAAAGGCTATGGAAATGCCTTGATAGGTAGGTATGGTGGCTGTTTTGAGGAAGGATATAATGAGGCTTATGATGATAGAGCATATCGTGGCAAGGATTTGGATGTACCGGCGAAGGTGGATGCAAACTCTCGGAGTGAGAAGGATGCAATGCACGGCACAAGAGAGGCTACAGAAATATGGGTAGGTGGAAGTGTCAACTTTCGAATACTCACATTAATCCGAAGAACTCATGCACTTATTGTCGGTAACTCTCAATCTAATTTGGAGGTTCACAAAGAGACAAGTACCCCGAGGAGGAGTGTATGGGGGTTTGGTTATCCTTGCGCATCCTCGACTCATGGTACGTGAGTGTACTCTAATATCGATCCCTCCAAAGATTAGTGATCCATCTAGTAGCTAAAGTTCTCAACTAATTTTGTAGGTTTTTTCGAAAATAAACACGGATTTCCCAAAATACGACATCTATCACTAATAGGCTAAAGCTCTTGACACCAAAAGTTCAAACATTACTCATGGCAATACCTCAAAACTATTGCAAGTTACTACTACAATTGAATAGCAACCTCAATTACCTACTTCAAGTCAAGACACAAAACTCAGTGCAACAGGCAAACTCTCTAGACAAGATAAACATGAAATTCCAGAGAGTCCAACAACAAACTAAACAAAAGCTCTTAAAAAGATAAGCATGAAAACTAAGAGCTAAACATGATAGCAGCTACGAAAAATATAAAGAACACACATAGCAAAGATAAGCATGAAGAATCCTAAGATATGTTCTAGGTTTTGAAAGTGGAGCGTGTTTCTCTCCCACACAAAGAAAGCTGGGTTCTAACTTGTTATGAAAAGAAATCAAATCTAAAGACAATTAAAAAGGAAATAAAGAGCAAGACGCTCCAAGCATAGCACATAACGCATGAAGTGATAAAAATATAGTGGAACGAAAGACAAACTAATAATTGTTGATGGAGAAGGGGATGCATGGGGGCATCCCCAAGCTTATACGCTTGAGTCTCCTTGAACATTTCTTGTGGATGCATGGGGGAATCCCCAAGCTTGAGCGTTTGACCCTCCTGAATCTTCTTTTATCATCTTCCCACGCACACTTAAAAACTCCCTTCATACATAACTCATCATAATCTGATTTGCGAGGTTAGTATCCACAATAAAATAATTTGTACTCTACTGTAAATAAGGATATTCTTGAAGAGCTACAGTTTATAAAGATTTCCAACAAATTTTTGCAAAGAAAAAGCAAGCTTAAGGTTTGCAAAACGAAGAAAAGGCAAAACAGGACAGAATCTCTGAAAAACAGACCAGCAGGTAGTAAATAATTTTTTAGGGGTACTTCTGCAACTCAAATCAAAACACTCAGAACATACGAAAGTTCCGTGATTGTATAGAGCACGCTGTGTAAAAAATTCAGCTCAAAAAGTTGTACTGGGAATTTTCTATGATTTTTCCCGTCACGAGGACAGAATCTGTTTTCTGGGCAGCATGTCACAACTTTCACTTCCCTTGTCATATGAGGCTATAAATGGCACAAAGCTGAAAAGGAAAGATACAATGATGTTGATACAGTAGTAACAAACATCAAGACTACTAAAAACAGAAGTAAAAACATCTTGGGTTGCCTCCCAACAAGCGCTTTCTTTTACGCCTTTAAGCTAGGCATAAAGATTATAAAAGATGCTCTCATAAGAATAAGGACTTGAAGCAACAGAGAGCATCAAGAAGAAAATATGAAACACATTTAAGCCTAACCCACTTCCTATGCATAGGCATCTTATAAGAAAATAAATCAAAGAAGCACAAAGTGACAAGCATAGGAAGGTGGAACAAGAGCAACTTTAAAATTTTCATCAAAAAGAGAGGTGTTTTTGTAACATGAAAGATTTTAGAACCAAGCTTTCCTCTCTCACAGTAATTTTCAGTAGTATCATGAACAACATCAATAATATAACTATCACATAAATCATGTTGTTCATGACCTGCAAGCACACGTGTATAGTTTTCAACACGGTCTTTAGGATCATAAGATAAATGCAACCCGTCACATTGATGTTTAATAAGGACAAAACTCTCCGGAATATTTGGAGATTTCAGTTCAGAGAGGTTGTCAATCCCTCCGGCCTTGTTGTTTACAATGGATCTAACGCACGGGATAATACTGATAGTAATAGCAACATAACAGTAAATAAAGCAGAAAATAAATAGTGGATGTAAACAGTGTTGGAAATATGGACCGGGGTCCCATGATGTTCACTAGTGATGTCTCTCTCCCAAAATACGATAAAATAGCCATGCGAGGTAAACAAATTACAGATGGGAAATTGACAGGATTATGTGCACAAACCAATGCTAACTATGCTATATAAGAAAGGAAGAGGCTCAAAAGCATGGACGGTACGCCAAGACAAGTACACCGAAATCCATCTGCATCTACCTACTAATCATCCACCTTGAGATATCTATCCAGAACATCTCGCTAGTATTAAGTTGTGAATCCCACCCAAAGTGTAAACTCAAAGCAACAGACAACTGCATTAAAGAACTTTGAGTAAAGTAAACAATCCTTGCACCCGCAAGTACAAGCACCGTTGTTTTCTCCCTTGTGGCAACAACACATCCCCTAGACTCATGTTTCTGTCACTTAAGCTAGTCATCAGGGGGCATGAACCCACAATCATGCATAACGCTCCCTCTTGGAGTCTCTACCTACTACTTGGCCAAAGCAATAAATAGCAACGAAGAACATGCAAGAATTACTCAAGAACATAAATATAAAAGAGGAGAATCAAATATATTACTCAATCACAATCTGAACATAGTCTCATAATCCATCAGATCCCAGCAAACCCAGCATAGCAACAGAAGAAAGATTACATATGTGCCTCGATCATGTAGGGCAGCTCACGAGGTCTAAAACATGAAGAACAAAGAGTGGAGGAGAACATCACATAGCTACTGATCATAGACCCATGGTCCAAGGTGGACCACCCACGGTTCATCCGGGAAGCACCCAAGTGTGGTGGAGAAGCTCCCGGAGGTGGTCCCTCCCTCCGGCAGGGTGCCGGGAAGAGGGCTCCTGGTGCTCCAGATCTTGGAAGCGCGGCGGCGGAGAAACATAGGAGAGATCGCGGAAAAGGGTTCTGTCCTCGAGGGTTTCGGGACGAGAGGGATATATAGGCGAAGGGGGGCAGCCAGAGGTGGACCAGGGGCCCCAGGCGCCCCCTTGGCGCGACCTAGGGGGTGGCCGCGACAGGTGGCCGCCTGGTCCACCCCTGGCTCCCCTCTGGCCCCACTTGGGCTCTTCCCGAAGCTTCCTGTACGCTTATTTTTCCTATATTTTTCCCGGAATTTTTCTGGCACTTTAAGTAATGGGAAAACTTGAAATACAAAAACAACAGAAAACAGGAACTGGCACTGGGGTGCACTGAGTTGATAGGTTAGTCCAAATATGATCAAAAGTGTATGGAAGTGCATAAATATCATACCAATATCACACAAAAGAAGCATGGAGCAAGCAGAAATTATAGATACGTTTTGGACGTATCAACATCCCCAAGCTTAATTCCTGGTCGTCCTCGAGTAGGTAAATGATAACAAGAATAATTTCTATGGTGACATGCTACCAACCATATAAGAACTTTTTAAGTAAAGAAACTCAAGGCATGTAATTCCATTCAAGTCATAACAGGCAAGAGTCTATATTAGCATTGAAACAAGCAACATAAGAACATAAAGGTGCAAGAGCTCTCGCTGTCCGTGACTCGAATGTCTCCAAATGGTGTTTGCGTGCAAGAAAGGGGATAGGGATATACGAGAGAGTAAAACATAGTTTTTACTGTTGAGAACTTAGTCTACTAAAGTTTCACACTTGGTCTTCTTTGGAATCTTATCTTGACTCATACCCAGACCACTAGCTAGGTACAAGTCAAAATGATCCACTCCCTTTCGATATTTTGAGCACTCATGCAACGGATGAGTGTCAGCAAGAAAGTTGACACTTAGGATGGCAAAGAGAGAAGAATGATAGGGGAGGAATACAAAAATGTGTGAAAGGCTCACATCAATGAGGACAATCATAGGCGAGAGAAAGCCAAATGATAGATATGATGTGAGGAGTAGGGATTGCCATGCAACGGATGCACATATGAGCTAAGGTAAGCTCTCCAATGGAACTAATGGGGGTGCATCCAACTTTCTCACTCAAGAAGACCTAGAGCTCATTTGAGGAGGCTCATCATTGGAATATACAAGCCAAGTTCTATAGTATGAAGGTCCCCACATAGCTATATGCATGAATGATAATCTCTATGGAGTACAAGATATAAGATGGAGTACGAGTGTGGATCTCTCAAAAGGAATAGTAGTGTGCCCCCTTCTCTCTTTTTATTTCTTTTTCTCTTTTTTCTATTTTTTTTGTATTTTTTGGTGGCCTCAATGGCTCTTTCTATTTCTCTCATTTGTCCTCTTTGGGATCTTTTGATTTTGTCTTCTTTGGGATCTTTTCCTCACTTTAGGGTAAACATTCAATATATTACAAGAAGCATAGAATATCTTTCACACTTTACAAAAGTACTCAACATAAAGAAAATGAAACTATCATGAAGTATGCAAATGTATGCCTCTGCCAGTGTAGCAGGATATGCAATGATACTAGCGCGTCATGTAGCAATGATTAGGGCAAGGCCCAACTAGCATGCGGCTCATCGATCAAGCAAAATCATGTACGGCATGAAGATCAAGTCATGAGAAGGTGGATGTTGCATGGCAATGTATCTCGGAAAGGCTATGGAAATGCCTTGATAGGTAGGTATGGTGGCTGTTTTGAGGAAGGATATAATGAGGCTTATGATGACAGAGTGTATCGTGCCAAGTATTTGGATGTACCGGCGAAGGTGGACGCCAACTCTCGGAGTGAGAAGGAGGCAATGCACGACACAGGAGAGGCTAGAAAAATATGGGTAGGTGGAAGTGTCAACTTTCGAATACTCACATTAGTCCAAAGAACTCATGCACTTATTATCGGTAACTCTCAATCTAATTAGGAGGTTCACAAAGGGACAAGTACCCCGAGGAGGAGTGTATGGGGGTTTGGTTATCCTTGCGCATCCTCGACTCATGGTGCGTGAGTGTACTCTAATATTCGATCCCTCCAAAGATTAGTGATCCATCTAGTAGCTAAAGTTCTCAACTAATTTTGTAGGTTTTTTGAAAATAAACACGGATTGCCCAAAATACGAGATCTAGCACTAATAGGCTAAATCTCTTGACACCAAAAGTTCAAACATTACTCATGGCAATACCTCAAAACTATTGCAAGTTACTACTACAATTGATTAGCAACCTCAATTACCTACTTCAAGTCAAGACACAAAACTCAGTGCAAAAGGCAAACTCTCTAGACAAGATAAACATGAAAACTCTAGAGAGTTCCAGCAACAAACTAAACAAAATCTCTTGAAAAGATAAGCATGAAAACTAAGAGCTAAACATGACATCAGCTACGAAAAAGATAAAGAACACACACAACAAAGATAAGCATGAAGAATCGTATGATGTGTTCTAGGTTTTGAAAGTGGAGCGTGTTTCTCCCCCACACAAAGAAAGATTGGTTCTAACTTTTTATGAACAGCAAACAAAGCTAAAGAAAACTAAAAAGGAAATAAAGAGCAAGACGCTCCAAGCATAGCACATAACGCATGAAGTGATAAAAATATAGTGGAACGAAAGACGAACTGATAATTGTTGATGGAGAAGGGGATGCATGGGGGCATACCCAAGCTTATACGCTTGAGTCTCCTTGAACATTTCTTGGGGATGCATGGGGGCATCCCCAAGCTTGAGCGTTTGACCCTCCTGAATCTTCTTTTATCATCTTCCCTCGCACACTTGAAAACTCCCTTCATACATAACTCATCATAATCTGATTAGCGAGGTTAGTATCCACAATAAAATAATTTTTCCTCTACTGGAAATAAGGATATTCTTGAAGAGCTACTGTTTCTCAAGATTGCCAAAAAGTTTTTGCAAAGAAAAAGCAAGCTTAAGGTTTCTTCTTGCTCCATGCATGATTTGTGTGACTTTGCCATGTTTTGCTTGAATTTCATACACTTTTGATCATATTTGGACTAACCTATTAACTCAGTGCACCCAGTTGCTAGTTCCTTTTTTCTGCTGTTTTTATATTTCAGGTTTTCCGGCCATTAAAAGTGCCAAATAAATTCCAGAAAAATTATATAAAAAATCAGCATACCGGAAGCTTCCTGAAGAACCAAGGAAGGAAGGGAGTGGACCCACCAGGGCCCCAGGAGGGTCCCTGCCCCCCTAGGGCGCGCCGGACACCCTCCTGGCTGCCTTGTGGCCCCTCTCGGTGCCCCCCTTGGCCTATATTTAGTGCCCGTGGAGGGAAACCCCTAAGATCGATCTGCTATTCCCGATCTCCTCTCTGTACCGCCGCCGCCGCCGTTTCAAGATCGGGGCTGCCAGGAGAAGCTGCCCCGGCACCCTTCCGGAAGGAGGAACCCCCTACGGGAGACCATCCATCACCATGGACGCCTCCCGGATGTGTTGTGAGTAGTCCCCCTTGGACCATGGGTCCATGACCAGTAGCTATGTGATGTTCTCCTCCCGTCTTTGTACTTCCACTTTCGAGACCTCGTGAGCTTCCTCATATGATCGAGGCACCTTTGTAATTTTCTGTGTTGCTATGCTGAGTTTGCTGGGATCTGATGGATTATGAGACTATGTTCAGATTGTGATGAGTAATATATTTGGTTCTCTTTTATATTTGTGTTCTTAAGTTAATTCTTGCATGTTCTCCGTTGCCGTATTTTTCTTTGGCCAAGTGATTTGTTGCAACTCCAAGAGGGAGCGTTATGCTTGATTGTGGGTTCAGCCCCCTGATGTCTAGCTTGAGTGACAGAAACATGAGACTAGGGGATGTGTTGTTGCCACCAGGGATAAAACAACGGTGCTTGTACCTGCGGGTGCAAGGATTGTTTACTTTACGCAAAGTTCTTTTAATACAGTTGTCTGTTGCTTTGAGTTTACACTTTTGGTGGGATTCGCAACTTAATACCACCGAGATGTTCTGGATAGATATCTCAAGGTGGATGATTCGTAGTAGATGCCGATGGATTTCGGTCTACTTACCTTGGCATACTGCCCATTGCTTTTGAGCCTCTTCATTTATTTTGTAGCATAGTTAGCATTGCAGTGCGTTTATAATCCTGTCAATTGCCCAGCTGTGATTTGTTTACCTCGCTAGCACTTTTATCGTATTTTGGGAAAGAGACATCACTAGTGAACCTAATGGGACCCCGGTCCATATTTCCACCATTGTTTACACCATCAATTTACTTTCAGTTCTTACTTTCCGTTGCCACTATTATTATCTCTTGCGTTGATCCTTTGTAAACAGCAAGGCCGGAGGAATTGACAACTCCTCTGTACTCGTTGGGAGCAAAGTTACTTGTTGTGTGTGCAAGTCCACGTCAAGCATCGTGACACCTTCTTGTATTTCTGCGAGTCCTACTGGAGACAAACCTTGGTATCTTCACCGAGGGAAATTTGCTGCTACGCTACATCGCACCTTCCACTTGGGGTAACCAACGAGAAGTGAGAGAACTATCTTCATCACCGTATCAAGTGCCCAGTGCTATTTTTTTCGTTGTTTATGCATTGTAGAAATAGGTAAAAAATCAAAGTGCTCAGAAAAATTCAGAAAAACTCTAGAAATTCTAACTTATCGGAAGACTCCAGAAGCCCAAAGGAGGGCCAGGGAGATCCATCCCCTGGTCAGGCGATCTGATGGTGCGGCCGCCGCGTCACCTGACCGCCTGGCCAGGTGGGACCTCCCCTGGTGCCCTCCTTTGGCCTACATTTACCTCCTGACGTAAAAACCCTAAAAACTCAAAGACCTTTTCCACACGGGTTTCCGTTCTCCACTTCCATCGCCAACAAGCTTTGGGGGACTAGAATCTCCTGTTATCGCACCCTGCCAGGACGGGGAGTTTCCCCCAGATCATCTCCATCGACCATGCTTCCTCCTTCTATGATGCGGGAGTAGTTAATCCTTGAGGCTAAGGTCTTCTATAGTAGCTATGTGGTCATCTCTTTCTCCCATGATGTGATCTTTGTTGTGATCATTGGTTATGTTAATCTAGTTGTATCCCATGATATCTACCCATCTTTTATGTATTGGATATGATGTGCTCCTTTGATGATATTGTCGGAGTCCAAAGTGATGCGTGGACTTCATTATTAGGGTAACTAGATGATAACCCGCGCGTTGCTCCGGAAACTTCTAATAAATAATTTATTTATTTTCAATATAGAAAAATTATGAAACATAATATAAGTTTATTATAATTTCTTTGAAATTAATATTTTTTAAGTCAAAATATAAGGATTTTTTTTAGAAAAATTGATGATAAATAAAAAATGAGTGTTTTTTTAATTTATTACCATCACAATATATCGGTGAGATGATATGAGATGAAAAAAACGTTGAGTATACACAATGGAGACATCACCTTTGATTAAACATGTTACAATGATAGCAATTACACATGTGCATTCATAAATTTTTTATCACATAGAATAAAAAATGAGGTAACTTATAATTTTATTCTCTATAAAAAAGTCACTTATAAATTTTAGTGCAAAAGAAAGTTAATATTTATATGTGATAAGTTGCATGTGCATGTGAAGTTAATGGGAGCTCCCTTATGTGACATATTTTGCATGGCCTAGTGGGAAAGAAAATTAAAATGAATGGCTTAGTGGGATGGTGAGGTGGACACCTTGCATGTTGAGAGAATTGGGACCAACTTCTTAAGAATGTTAGATATTGATCATGGGTTTGTTCTTCTTGTTGGATTGAATGATGGAATCATGAGTCTCTTGATGCTTGGTTTGTGTATAGTTTTCATAGTGCTTCGGTGACAGGATGGGTATTTTGTCGTATTAGAAAGAGGGGAAAAGCTAATGACCAATGCCTCGCATTAGCTCTCCCGTGCGGCGGGTTGCATGCAAAGATTGCATGTAAATATCTATTACCTCATTCTAACACCATCGCATTAAATGTGTTTTCAAAAAAATTAAATGTTTTATCTTATAAACCATTAATCTGATTTGCGTTCAGTTTTCACCGCTAGGTTTGTCTTCATGGAGGCTTTGAAATAAGATCCCATATTGATATGTTTCGACGATTTTTTCCGTCGCCATCAGTTGCCAGATTAGGTCACCCCAGTTTCTATTTCTTACTATGAAGGTTGCCACAATGATTGTATATAGTTACCGAGGAATAGTTTTATACAGTTAAGCTTACAATATGGGTCGATAAAATAACATGGAAACTCAACATGATTAAATTGGTAAAAACAACAAACCAGCGTATCAATTAGGTGTAAACAACGCGACAACTGGACATGGTTAAACCAGTTATCAATCGTTCAAGCACAACAAATTATTTATGATAATTGGGTATGAATAACATGACAAGTATGATTGCTATTGTACATGATTCAAGTACCATATAATAAGTTTTTTTATTTATGTATATTAATGTGTAGTGACTTTGACAACCATGTTGATATAATCTGATAACAAAATGGATAATTAAAAGGTAATTAAGTAACAGTAATGTGGCAAGTACTGATAAAAAAGGATGTCAAAAACATATTGACATGGGATCTAGTTTGTATTATCTCATCGCGAGGAAGATAATGGTGAAAATGGATCATCAATTGAATAAACGGTTTAGGAGATAAAACTTAACAAAAAAATCAAATCTAGAGGAATCTTTTTGCCACGCATGCATGCATGTGAGAGAAATTGACTGTGAATCAAGTGTGCGCGGTCATGGGAGGAGGTGGCTTATTATCATATAAATTGGCTGGTGCAATTAGCATTAAAACTTGATTAACCCATGTGGATTCATTGTAAGACAGCCGATGTATAGTGGTTGTTTGTTAGTACTATCTTTGGATGACTGCGGGGACATGGGGGGGTCCATATATATATAATACAAAATCTAAGGTGTGCTTTTGTAGCCCTACGCAATTCTCATCCTCTTTTGATCCACGAAAAGAATGATCTCCGAGTAACATCTTCCTTGCATGCTTTTGGAGGAAATATCATGAGTTTCAATTATGTTAATGTTGTTTGGAGTTGCCACTAGTGAAAGTATGAAGCCTAGGCCTTAGATCCAAGCTTTGTTACACCATTTTAACTAACTTACTTGTTACCTTGTTGTAATTTTTATTAAGATTTATATTACCTTGCTTGGCCACCCATATCACTCGTATTTTACCATCTCTTCGCTGAACTAGTGCACCTATACAACTTTTCATTTTATTAAGTGTGTTGGGGACACAAGAGACTTCTTGTATCTTAATTGTAGGATTGCTTCAGAGAGACAATATTCAACCTCTACTTCCCCGAGTTTGATAAACCTTAGGTCATCCACTTGAGGGAAATTTGTTGCTGTCCTACAAACCTCTTGAAAGGATCGGAATGTCGACTAGAGGGGGGGTGAATAGGAGACTAACAAATTTTAATCTTTTCTTAACAAATTAGGCTCAACAATAAATATAGATTGACTAGATGTGCAACTACGTGAGCAACCTATATGCCAACTAATGCAACACTATATGAGCAAGAAAGATATAAGCAATGAAAATAACTTGCACAAAGTAAAGGTAAAGGGGAACATGGGAGACAAGGATATGTTGCTTAAGTTCCTTCTCTTTCGAAAAGTACGTCTCCGTTTGGAGAGGGTGAGGAGCACAATGCTCACACAAAGCCAACGAGGGCCACCCTATTTCTACTCACGCTCTTAACAATGCAAGATGTCGTGATTCCACTAACGGTGCCTTGAAGGTGCACACGAAACCTTTACACAAGGATGGGGCAACTCCACACCACGCCGGAGTCTCCCACCTACACCACGAAGCTTCACCACAATGGATTGTGGCTACGAGGTGGCATCAAGCTCTTAATGGCTCCAAACCATAAGAGTAATAAGATACACAACAAAATGGATGGGGAACAAGATTTCCTTTGGATGGAAGTAGAGATCTAGGTCTCCTACCTCAATCCATGCTACACAACAAGTTTGGGTGGCTCAAAATGGAGATCGGAGTCGATGAAGCTTTAGGGCGTCAATGGAGAGAGAGTGTGGCAAGAGGTAGGTGGCAAGGAGGAAGAAGACCTCCTTTTATACCTCCCTCTAAATCCAACCATTATGCGCAGAAATACACAGGCCAGTACAACCGGCCTGCCAGCCCGGTACAACCGGTCTCCCACAGGCGAGGAGCCCCTCTTCCAAAACCCTAGCCGGTGGTCAGGTGGTCAGAGCGGTACAACCGCTCCTACCCCGGTAGTACCGTATTTATCGGTATAACCAGGGGTCCACCGCCCCACTACCGGCACGAGACACAAAGAAAACGAGGCACGCCAGGTGGAAGGGACGGTGGGGAGGCCGGTACAACCGTGCTCCCCCCAAACCCTAGCCGACAACCAGGGGGAGAGCGGTACAACCACTCCTGGTACCGGTTGTACTGAATTTACCGGTACAACCAGACCACCACCGCCCAGCTACCGGATGTGATCAGAGAGGCTTCCCCTCCAACCCGATGGAGGCACCAGTACAGGGCCGGTAGTACCGGCCCCTGATAAGGGCGGTACAACCGGCCTTGAACACCTGTACAACCAGCCAGGTGGTGTCCTGGCTGGAAGATCTCCTTTAACCCTTTTGCGAGGACCGGTCTTGGTCCCACAAATTTGTGTCCTGTATGAATACCTGAAAAGCTCGTGACATATTTAGCTCTGTAATCCGGTATTGTAATCAACACCAAAACCAAAGATCGGTAAATGACCTATCAATGTCCCCCTTTTTGGTGGTTGATGACAATACACGGATTTGCAACAAGAATAACAAAAAGAGGTGCGCTCACTCCGTAAAGTATAGCCGGGCTCCCCCTAAATGTATGCACCAAATGAGTCGAGACTTGGAGAGAAATAGTGCATACATTAGGATCAACACTACCCCTATATTTTACGGCACAACAAACTTTGCAGGGGATAAAGCAACGAGTAAGACTCACAAGAAATATAGCGAGAAGGCAAATCGAAATAGCAAGTATTACATCACGCAAAGTTTTAAGGTTCAACATACGAAGGCAATGAGCACACCTAAGGATCACACTTCAACACAAAGTTCACACAACTAAAACGAAATGAACACGATACAAGGAGCTACGCAAGCTCCACAAGCAAATCCCTCGAACCCATAATAGATGACTTCTCCCCCTTTGGCATCAAGACACCAAAAAAGGAGAAAGCCCGATGCTAACGCCCAACTAATCACTCGTCACACTCCTCGGTGGCATCGGCGTCAGAATCACTGGGGTCCACTGGATCTTGCGAGTGCTCGAACTGGATCTCATCATCATCGTCTTCATACTTGGGAGGCGGAGAGGGATCAATCGTCGTTGGTGGAGTGTCATCGCTGTCAGTCCACGTGGAGTAGTGCTACGAGATCCACTTGTCCTCAGGTGTGATAATCCTCTCGGACCCACTGCGAACCTCAATGTGCAGAGCCCTCATCATCTGAATCTGTCGAGCATGGCTCTCTTTCTCGCGCTTGTGCGCGAGGTACTTGTTGTGTTGAATGTCAAGATGGAGGCAGAAAGTCTTGCGAACCTTAGCCTTGAGCTTCGCCCAGTCGGAGGTTCCCGCCCCGGGAAGCTCAAAGTCAGAATCGCTGGAAGCAGCATACTCAGTTTCCATCTTTCCTTTTCCTTTGTTCTCAAAGCGGGGAGCAGAGTGCTTATTGATCTTCAACTTCTTGAGGGCCCGAACAATGAGAGTAGATGGATCTGCAACCAAAGCGTCACCCGGAAACTTGGCCTCCCAATATGAGTGAAGAAACTTCATGATGTATGGACTAAGGGAGGGACAAGCTTTGCCTGTCACAAGGGAGCACCTCGGGCACATTCAACGGAATCCCCTTGCCCTTCTCAGAACGAGTCATCGGCATTAGGTCAATGAAGAAGTTGTAGATCCGATCTTGATTCCCCACCTTGGGAATCAACATGTTCCTGTAGATGTGATGCATGATATCATAGAGCAGCCTCAAGTCCTTGGATGCACCCGGAATGCCACGGCCTGGAATGTAGAGAGGAGCAAGCAAAGTGGGATTAGAAGCCACATCTCCATACAGAGAGAACCCAGTACCCTGTCCAAAATCATCACAGTCATTACCCAAAGCAGCACAGAAATCAAACCAGCGGGCAGAACACATCTTGTCGCGAGTCATCCAAGTGATAGTGTGATGAGGACATCCCTACTAATGTTACACCCACACCCTCACCAACTACACATATTGGACCAGTTACTAGAGCACGCGCACGTCAATTAAATTATCAGGTACTTTCGTTTCTTGCGAATCCTTCTAATGTTCATGAACATATGCTGCTGCCTAAATTAGATACTTTTGTTTTGCTTATGAATGAAGGACCTAGCATGGAGCTTCCAGTGGTGATTTTCACACTTTGAAGCCACCATAAGGCGTGCATGAAGGCTTGGACGAAATACACGAGGTGCCACTTCATTATTTTCGCCCAAGGGAAATTATAGGTGCTGCATCACCTTAATATTGGGTTGGGCCCATGTAATTTCGAAATACCACCTTATAGGTTATTTTTTAGAGTCCGTATGTGTGGGGAAACCGAGTTAGGGTTGTTTTCGGACCCCACCTCCAAGGGGTCACGAAAATCCCCTCTGTTCCCCATATATACAACCCTTAGGGCGTCGTTTAGACTTGGGTTTTAATTAGATTTAAGTTAGCCATAGCCGCAACTTCGAGCTCTTCGTTTGTGTCGTCCGACCAGGCCAAGTGCATTGGAACCCCAACTTTCGTCAATCATTCATCTTATATTCGCAATATCCAGATTGCAATTCTTAGTTCTTGCTTGTTCTTGTCGATTGCTTGCAGGAATTAGATCTTCGTGGTCAGGTTGATCGTGCATCCGCGGGATCAATAACCTCTTGGAGTTGGTTTAGCGATCGCTAAGGCGCAACGTGTCAGAACCCTCTGTTAGGTATGTGCTAGGATCAAGACTCAATTTGCATCATGTTAAAAATTTCAAAAGAATATGAAATGGGAGAGAGAACACCCCCCAGATGAATTTAATTCAAATGGTCAGAATAAAAGTTGCTCCAAAAATTCCTTTTGCATTTTTGAAAAGTCTCATAAATGAGTGTGATCACATATCAAGTGATGTGGGACCAAACCCATGCTCATGGATTTTTTAAATATTCAAACAGGACCTTGGAACTAATAAAAAACCCCTATTTCATTTAAAATTCAAATGATTTGAATTTTAAAAAGTGCCAAACTTTATAAGTGGCTAGCCTAATATATTATGAGGCCATGTAAAAAGTTTCAACATTTTATAAAATGGTTTGCTATTTTATTTAGAAGTACCTAAACAAATAGCAGAAGAAAACAGACAGAAAAGAAGAAAAGGGAAAGAAGCCCACTTCCCCTAGGCCTCGGGCCCAACTTACCCCCTGCGTGGCCCAAGCCTGCTAGCCTCCTTGTCGTCTTGCCCAGCGACGACAAGCTCCTCGGTGGAGAGCATGCCACGGCCGCCACGCCACCTTCTTGCCTGGAGGCCTCCCAGGCGTCCTTATCGCGCCAGGAGACGTCCGATGGACGCCCGCCTCACTACCCCCTCCTATCCACTGCTCTCGCGATCTCCTACGCTCGATTTCTTCGCCGACAGAAAGCTCACCGGAGCGCACCGCCGTGGACGACGTGGCCACCATGCCCTAGAGCTCAACCTGTCGTGTCCCTCGTACTCGTCGTCGTCGACTTCATCTCCCCGCAGAAGATGGCGACATGATCTGGACTCAAGCCGCCGCAATCGCCCTCGAGGTCTCACCGGATCCGCGACTCGTCGTCGTCCAATACTCCGGCTACGCTCCCTCCCCGACCCCATCGGCTGCCTCGTCGTGTTCACCGTATCATGGTGAGCGTTTCCCCTAAGCTCATAGAGCCCCTCCCTCCTTCTAGCCCGATTCGCCATGGGAGTCGTGGCTCCTCGTCGCCGGTGTGCTTGTCAGTGAGCACCCGTGAAGCAAACAAACTCGAGAACCTGTCTGTCATCTTCACTGTGACATCACGCGTCGAATGAGCTAGGGCCTGCTTGATTTGGTGCACTGTGGCGGCGTTAATCTCTTCGCCGGGCTCCTGTTGCCGCCGGCGAGGTCGCCGTCGTCGCTATGGTCATCACCTTGGACGCCCGCGTGCACCAGGCGACGTGGAGAGCATGGGCTACGTCCTTGTGGTCTCAGCGCATCGAATGGTGGCCAGGAGAGGAAGAGAGCAGAGTGCCGCCGCGGATTTGGTCGCCGACGACTAGCCGCCGGCGAGGCTGACGTGGTGGATTAGTTTAACCACTAATACCCCCCAGCAGTCACTTACAGGTGGGCCCAGCTCCCTCTAATCCTCTCTGTTAGATTAATCTAACAGGGAAATTAGACAGAGAGGCTGACAGCCCTGGCCCACAGGTCAGTTTGACCAGAGTCAAACCCCTGACGCCAGCATGACATCACAATGACGCAGTAAATCCTTTTCCAATTTAAATAATTTTTAGAAATTCCAGAAAATGAATTAAACTTTGGAAATTCATAACTAATTCATTTTAACTCCAAATTAAACACATAATATATGTAAAATTATTAGAAAAATGCAAGGATTCTGAATATGGACTTTTTTCATGTTTGAACAATTTAAATTGGGTGAACAGTGACAAACATCCATATGCATTTAATTTGAATTCAAATTTGGAGTGATTTTGCAAATGACTTTGCAACACACTTCTTTTAAATGGTTTCATCCACACATCAGAGACTTTACCTCACCTTTACAACATCACTTCATGCTCGACCATTTCAAATGAACATTCATGGATTCAAATGCAATTGAAATTCATTGATAAATCAAATGGAGTTTGATTTTGCAACTCAAATGCAATATACTTCCTTTAAATGGAATTGGCAACACATCAGCACCCCTTACATCATGTTCTATAAAATTGATCATGTGATTGTGCATTGTACATTATATTGATTGCAATGTTTGTGTTGTTTGCTTGAATAGAGGTGGAGCCGGAACCCGAGATCACCCCCTTCGTTGAAGACCCCGATACTGAACCTCGTCAGCAAGGCAAGCAAACCCCCATTGATCATGTCGATAAAATCCCACTTCCCTCTCAGTCTCGCTTATGCATTGTTTCAGATGATTACCATGCTACGTTTCTACCGCATAGATGAACCCATTCCTGTGCATGACCTATCATTTGTCACAGTAGTAAGCAAACCACAATCCTAGCAGATGTAGGAGTTGATTGATATCATGTAACCCCTGCAACTGTTATTGCTTATTGCATGCTTAGAGTGATACAATGTTGATACTGTTATGTGAGTCGGGATGGTATCAATCATGATGATGATGGTGGAAATGTGTTGGTGAATCTACCCTAATACAAGGTGAACGATGAGAGGCTGCGTAGGAGTACACAGTGGGTTGTCTCGTTGAACACCGCCCTAAATCCGAGTTCTTGTGTGGTGATCCAAGATGAAGAGTACAACCACACATTGGGCTCACTGACCCCTCTCAACCTACTAACTCATCCCTTTCGATGTCCAGATGTCGCAGTAGTTCGGAGTTCTGGTAGGTTTGTGGCCTGGCTGCTAAGTGAGAGAACGGCTCAACCGAGACCGGCTTATGCACCACGCACACATCATCTGGGTCCACTTCGGTAAACCGGTAGGGTTCACGATAGTGGTAGCCAACCCAGGTAGGCGGCTTTCTTGGACTAGATCGGCTATGAGGTAATAGTTCTGGTGAACATCCTCGCTGACACCCCTTGAATGGTGTCGAGATAAAAGGCGGTAACTGATGGTCATGTGTGTGTAGCGGTACACCCCTACAGGGTTAACAAAACTATTCGAATAGCCGCGTCCGCGGTAAGGGACTACTTGGAAAGCTTAGCTTGATTATTAGACAACTTGAACTGGATACTTATAAAACTTGCCAAGATGAGCGTGAGTGCTATGGCGTGCTTTCTCGTGGGAAGTCGAGGATGGAACCATAGTGGTGTAATTGGTTGGAGACATGTAGTGGACTCGTGTACGCTTCTTACCTCAAGTCTGGTACTCGTAGTTCAGGACTAGCCAAGTCAAAGCTGGCACTTCTGCTATTGAACCCCACCTCCCTTTACCTTGATACATTTGCATGAGTAGTATAGCTCCTACATAAATCTTGCTGAGTACGACTTTGTACTCACGTTTGCTTATTCTATGTTTTAGATGAACCCACTGACCCTGAAAGTGGATTCTTCCTCGAGCTCGACGACTGAAGACCAAGCTAGTGTAGTCCCAGTCAGCAGACTGGTTCCCTCGTGAAGGGCTTGTTTATAAATAAGGCTTCTCTAAGCCATTTGTTAAACTTGTCTGTACTCAGACCTACTTTGCTTCCGCTTGTTTGATGTAATGTTGGATCACGGTCTCATGATCTCTGTGTGCACTCTGTAAGAGTTATCAATAAAGTTGTATACTTTGTAGAGAATTGCAATGATACCTGCTGTTCATACTAGACATGTGTGCTGCGTGTACGATTATAACATGCATGTCTTAGTATGGGTTTTCAAGACCTTAGTTGTGATCTGGCTGGCGGTCTTTTATACACCAAGTGGCCCTTAGATGTGCGCAGCTTGGGGCATCGCGATGCGATTGCTCGTGACTCCGTCACGTGCACACTTTGATGTATGATCGAGCCCGCCCTAGACCCCGACTAAGTGATCGGGCTGGAGTAAGTCTATGTAAGTGTTATAATACAATCGAGAGTATGGTTGAGGCGACTTGTCTATGAATATGGGAGTTCACCACCCATATCATTTAGACTTGTGTGCGGACGATGAGGACCCATCTCAGTTGATCATCCGGCCTGGATGGGATGCCCCTCACGTTCGATGCTTTCCGAGAACGTTCTGTGCTTGGCCTTGTCTGCTTAGACAAGTGGGTACGGTTCTCGGCTCTCCATATGATTGTGTTGTAGCGGGTCTTGCATACGCTAACCCCGGGTCCCGACACAACGTCTCTCACGTTTGTAGTCGGGTCGTGAAAGTCGTATCCACCAGAATCGATCTCCACCATCTCATCGAAACATCGGGACACCTTCGCTTCAATCAAGTGGTATCAGATTTCCAGGTTGCTCGGTGAGATTTACCAGTTTTTCGTAGTCTAGATTACTTCTGTTTTTCATACCTACAGTCCACGAAAAAGCCAAAAATAATTTAGGGTTAGATCATCACGTCCCAAGACAGTTCGAGCCTTTTGCCCAGTTTTCTTTACAGTAGTTTGCTTTGTTGAATTTGCGGTTGCATCGTTGTGTCGAGTTGCTAATCTTAGCATCTAGTTCCCTTAGAGTTTTGAGTTCTGATCACAGTTTGTCACGCCGCCGCCGCAAAGTTCCATCTGTCCGCTGCCACCAATCCGAGTCCAGATACACCACCACGTTCCGGCAATCTGAGTCCATATACACCACCACGACCTACCGATCTGAGTTGAGTTCCATCACCCGTTTGGTTTGTGATCTCTCCGTAGCCAGATTAGTTTTGAGTTGATTAGAATCGGATTTCACCAATCTTTTGTCGTACGTAGAAGTGGGTGATTTCCAAAAAAAAATTCCTTTAGATGCCACACGTTGTCTCAAAAAGTTCCAAAAGTGTCAATAGTCATCTTGTGCCTATCCTGGTTTTAGGACCCTAGGAACGTTTTGAGACACTTGCCATTATAGTGATTTTTCGTGAAAAAAAGAAAAAATCGGAGTGTGCTTCTCAGTTGTTTACGTGCCGCGTCGTGCTTTCGTTGGTGTTTTTGGCTCGTGTCTCTAGTACGGTCTAGCCTAGGATCAGCACAGTACCGACGTTGAGTGTTTATTCAGCTTTGCATCTCTGTCTTGATTACTGTTGAGCTTTTGCTACCATACTTGTCAGCCTTCCTACAGTTCCACATATATTCTACATCGTGTGTTTTGACACCTCCTGGCCATCGCTCTACCACATCTTTGAGAGTTTTGACCCGTTGGTTGTACATCACCACCTGCTGCTAGGTAAGAATCGGTAAGAACAAAAGAAAAGCTTGACAGATTTGTGTTTCCACCACACCACATCCCATTCGTAGAACTAGGATCATATTTCTCTGTGTTTTCTATTTCTACTAACCATGCCAGGATCACATGATGAAGTGGCGCAGGACGCGCCCGATTGGGAGAACATGACAAACAAGGAGCTACATGATAAATTTGCACAAATGATGTCTGAACAGGTGCATCACATCGAGAATAGATTTACAGAGGCGATTGATGGTGTGGAGAAGATGATCGACACCAAGCTCGACGCCAAGTTTACTGAGTTGATCGTAAGCCTGCCTCCACAGCCTGCTGCCGCTCCGGCACAGCCACCGTTTCAACGACGTGCAAGACGTATTCTGTTTTTGGACGGACAAGCTGCTGGTATTGGTGCTCCTGCCGCTGCAGTTGCTGCTGCTTCTGCTTCTTTTGACGTCGGCCAGTACGACGACTACGAGGGTGATTACGAGGAGGAGGTGGAACAGGAAGCGCCCTATGAACAGCCAGCTGGACGTCCACGTCCCAACATTCGACACGGTCGACACCAACCACCCCCTCAGGTACGCGATGATGAACATGTGCCTAAACTTAAATTGAATCTTAAGCCGTTTGAGGGTAGATATATTCCTGATGCTTATATTACTTGGGAGTTAGAAACTGAACAACGCTTTACATGTTTACAATATCCTGAGAATAGACGTGTTACTGCTGCTATTTGTGAATTCACGGGGTTTGCATCTATTTGGTGGTCTGAACATTGTAGATTGCATGCTAATAATATTCCAACTACTTGGGCTGCTTTAAAAGATGCTATGCGTACTCGTTGGGTTCCTCCTTATTATCAACGTGAATTGCTACAAAATTTACATCGTTTGAGACAGGGAAAAAATTCTGTAGAGGAATATTATCAGGAATTACAAACTGGATTGATTAGATGTGGCCTAGTAGAGGATAATGAAGCTTTGCTTGCACGTTTTATGGGAGTCTTAAACAAGGAGATACAGACTATTTTAGAATACAAGGACTATACTACTATCACTCGTTTGTTTCATCTTGCTTGTAAAGCTGAACGTGAAGTGCAGGATAGACAGGCCGCTACGAGACCTAATTTTAATGCAGGACGAAATACATCATGGACATCGCGTGGGCCTTCTACACGTCTTGTTGCACCACCACCTACTTCAGCCACTAATTCTTACATGGTGTCACCAAAACAGCCACCGCCACCATTCAAGGGTACACAGAGAGGTCCAACTGCGAGTGCTTCATCATCCATGGCATCCACAGGGCAAACAAGAGATCGTGATATTATATCTCGCAGGTGCCAAGGCGGCGGTCACTTCGCCAAAGACTGTCCCTCCAAGCGTGTGATGACTGTTACGGCGGATGGTGGGTATGAGTCAGCGAGTGACTACGATGAGGAGACTTTAGTCCTCATTGCTAATGAGGAACAGGGTGCCAATGATGATGCTCATGATATAGAGTATATGGCTCATGATGATGCAGATAAATATGCTAGTTTGGTTGCTCAACGTGTGTTAAGTGTGCAGGTAACGAAGGCCAAACAAAACCAGAGGCATAATTTGTTCCACACAAAGGGAGTGGTGAAAGAACGTTCGGTTCGAATCATTATTGATGGAGGGAGTTGCAACAACTTGGCTAGCATGGATTTGGTGGAGAAGCTATCTCTCACCACAAGACCACACCCTCATTCGTACTATATTCAGTGGTTTAACAATAGTGGTAAGATTAAGGTAACGCGTTCTGTTCGTGTGCACTTTAGCATTGTTGCATATGCTGATTATGTTGATTGTGATGTGATGCCCATGCAAGCTTGCTCTCTTTTACTTGGTAGACCATGGCAATTTGATAGGAATGTTGTACACCATGGTAGGACAAATCAGTTTACTCTGGTTCATCAGGATAAAAATATTGCTTTACTTCCTATGTCTCCTGAACAAATTGTGAAAGATGATCTTTCTAAAGCTAGTAAAGCTAAACAGGAGAAAAATAAGAGTGAAAATGAGATAGCAGCTAAAGAATTTGAGCAACAACATAAGACTAATAGAAAATCTTCTTCTGATCTGATGTTTCTAATGAAATTAAATTGACTAGTCCAACTTTGCTTGCTACTAAGGTTGATATTTCGGATTTGAATGTTAGTCAATATGTGTGCTATGCTTTTGTATGCAAAGAAGCTTTGTTTTCATTTGAGGAATTGCCTCCTTCTTTGCCTCCTATTGTCAGTGACCTTTTGCAGGAGTTTATAGACGTCTTTCCCCAAGACGTACCACCGGGATTACCACCTATTCGAGGGATTGAGCATAAGATTGACTTAATTCTCGGTGCTTCGCTGCCCAACCGTGCGCCATACCGTACC